>OX459052.1:24027231-25400981 GCA_949775005.1 Orthosia gothica | reverse complement strand
CATACGAGTGGGAACATTTCCTGTATATTTTCAGGAGTTTTCGGGACCTGAAGTTTTTCAGCCCTGAAACAAATTCTGGCGGATAGAGGAAGTCGAGCCAAGCACCGCATTTCAAACCGCGTTTCTCTGTGTCAAACGGTTGCGGAGTTATAGCCAGTCAAAGTCGACTTTTGACAGTTACCCCCACTTTTTCGGGAACTTTGGCCCAGCATAGCTCCGGATCCGGTGGTCGCAGAGACTTGCCGTTTTCACAGTGGTGTTTGGGGAGACCACCCCTACCTGATCCATTTAGTTTCAGGCGTTTTGGCACTGAAAAATTTCAGGATCCTGAAAACCAATTTGCGCGACGGAGCGGGACGAACCAAGCCGGACAAGTCCAAACTCGAGCGTTCTGCGACTGTTGGGAGGGTAGTTATACCGGGTTGAAATTTGACTTTGACAGTTCTAGAACTGTCAAACCATTTTTTAGACTCGGATAACTCTCGACCCGTGGGTCGTAGAGGGTTCGGGTTTTCTCTGGGGACGTCGGCAGGCTCTTCTCAAACCGTCTGGACGGTTTTCAGGAGGTTTCAGGAGTAGAGAAATTTTCAGCCTGAAAATTGTCCCGGTGGGTAGGCCTTTTCGTGCCAACCTCGGGGAACCCAAGCACGAGTGCTTTCGGACCGGCGGTCCCGGAGTAGTCCCAAAAAACCATTTCACGGTTTTGGTTTTTGCAAAAAACCGAGTTTTTTGGGACCTGATAGCTCCGGAACCCCTTGGCGGAACCGTGCCGAGTTTGGGTTCATTCTGCAGGGCTCGAGGAGGGCTATCCATTGGAGAGTAGAGATTGACTCTACATAGAGATCAAAAATTTTTCAAAAATTTTTTTCATCTCTGCTTCTGCACCCTTCTCCTCCAAAGTAATTTTAAGACAGTACATAGAGCCTACTCTACCGGTATTCTAGACTATAGGTTTTTACGACCTTACATCGACACCAAGGCCTATAGTGGCCTTGTAAACACAATTATTAGTTGAGCTCTGGTAGAGACGGCTTCTTTTTATTTATTTTAATTAAATTTAAGTTGTGTAACACTATAGTTTAAGACTCGGTTTTGTTTCTTTTGAACGCCGGATTATTTTTATTTACCTATCGTCCCTATTGACGCATTTAGCTATATACATTGACGCATACCCACCAACATGTTTGGATTTAGAACCCCATCCCAAGCGACTGACGGTGATAAGCCACCATCAAAACCTGGGGCAGCTGCCCCTACAAACGTCAGACGTAGCATAGGGGAGTGGGAGGCCACCAAAACCAGCCCCACCAACAATGACACCTTCAGTGTTGATAAGACGTTGCAGGCCGGCCCTGCTAACACCAAGACAAAGTCTGCTTTGGCTCAGGAGAGCAAAGTGACGACTGCGGCTTCACTCAGAAAGTCTGTCGAAAGAGGCTCTCCACCAAAGGTCAGATACTTGGACCGGATCTCGGAGGCTAAAGCATGTCTGACAAAAACCAAGCTAAACCTGAGCAGCTCCCGGAACACAAAGACGGAGCTAAAAACAGCTATCTCCGAAGCAACCGAGAGACTGTTTCAGTTGGTTAAGGAGGCTGAAGCGGAACTAAAGATCGCCAGACAGAAACCGACAACGAGGGGGCCTGCAACGGACGAACCAAAACTACCACCCACAAGTCCAACCTCTTTGGAAGAAAAGGAAGCTAACAGTGTGTTGCTGAAAACTTTGGAGCAACACACAAAGCTCCTCGCTGAGAGCAGCAAGCACATAGAGGAACTGAAAGGAAAAATGGACCTCCAAAAAGAGTTACTGGAGAAGGCCAGCTATGCGAGCGTAGCCGCAACCGGAGCTGTAAGGTCACCGCCAGGGCGCGGTACTTTGCACTCGGTGGTGGTTGCCTCAAAGGATGAGACAGAGACGGGCGAGGAAGTCCTCGCAAAAATTAGGAAAGCGGCGAATGCAGAGGAGGGATGGGTTAAGGTGGACAGGGTGAGAAAGGCCAAAGATAGAAAAATTATAATGGGTTTTGAAACCAGGGAAGAAAGGACAAAAATGAAGACCCGACTCCAGAAGGAGGGAGTGGAACTCACCGTCGAGGAAGTCAAAAACAAGGACCCACTTCTGGTCCTCAGGAATGTCTTGGTAGCAAGTACCGACGAAGACATCATTAAAGCCCTGAGAAACCAGAATAAGGGCGTTTTTGACGGCCTCGACGATGAGGAAAGCAGAATCGTGGTCAAATTTAGAAGGAGAACGCGAAACCCACATGTTAACCACGTCATCGTCTGCGTCTCGCCCACCATCTGGCGACGGGCGTTGGAGCGAGGGGCGTTGCATGTGGAGCTTCAGCGCATCAGGGTTGAAGATCAATCCCCGCTGGTGCAGTGCACCCGCTGTCTCGGCTTTGGGCACGGCAAGCGGTTCTGTACGGAGCCTGCGGACCTCTGCAGCCATTGCGGAGGCCCGCACATGAGATCAGAGTGCCAAGATTGGCTCTCAGGCTCGCCACCCGCTTGTCGTAACTGTGCCAGAGCCAAGCTCGAGCATGCCACGCATAATGCGTTTAGTCGTGACTGCCCAGTGCGCGTGAGATGGGATGACGTGGCCAGATCCTCTGTGGCATATTGTTAAGGGCACCTTACGAACGAACACCCCCTATGGAGTACTGCAGGCCAACCTCCAACGAAAAAAGCTTGCCACCAACGAGCTTTTCATCGAGGCCACAAAGCGTGGCGTAGCAGTTGCGCTCCTGCAGGAACCGTACGTGGCCGGGGCTGGAGTTATGAAGAGTCACAGGGGCGTTAGGATCTTCCAGAACGCTGGCATAGGAGGTGGGACTGTGAAAGCGGCAATAGCCGTCTTTAACAGTGACCTTACCGTAAAGCAGTACCCGGAACTCACCACCAACAACATCTCGGTGGTGGGAATCCTGACCAGTGCCTGGGAGATCACGCTTGTCTCTTTGTACTTTGAGCCAGACCAGCCTATCGAGCCCTATTTGGAACATCTACGGCAAATAGGTCTCGTCGTCGGTTCCGGGAAGCTGATCGTTGGAGGGGACGCCAATGCAAAATCCGTATGGTGGGGCAGCCCGAAAAATGACCACAGGGGAGAGGAAGTGGTAGGAACTCTCGGCGAGCTTGGTCTAAATCTTCTCAACCGAGGGGAAATTCCGACCTTTGATACCATCCGAGGAGGGAAACGGTACAGCAGTTACGTAGATATTACCGCCTGCTCCAATAACATCCTGGACCTGGTGGATGACTGGAGGATTGATGAGGGTCTCACGAGCTCGGACCACAACGGCATTGTGTTTAAAATTCTCTTGGAGAAATCCAAGGGAACAAAAATTGAAAGAACGACTCGCATATTCAATACAAAAAAAGCCAATTGGTCCGAATTCCATACGAAATTCGGACAATTGAAACTGGAAAATAAATTAACTATAGCTGATATTAACCAAATTAAAAATAAACAGGAAATAGATATTGCCACCAACACTTTAAATCAATCAATACATAAAGCTTGCAAACTATCAATGCCAATCAAAAAAGTTAAAGAACAACTCACCTTGCCGTGGTGGTCCGAGAGACTCGCTGGGATGAAGAGGAAGGTCGCCACCATGAGACGCAGGATCCGCTGTGCCGCCCCAGTCCGGAGGCAGAAGGTCGTAGAACAGTACCTGAAACAGAAAGAAGAGTATGAGTTAGAGGCGGCCAAAGCTCAGACCGAGAGTTGGAAGGAGTTCTGCGGGAAGCAGGATAGGGAGGGGATTTGGGAGGGAATATATAGGGTAATAGGAAGGACACAACGTAGGGAGGAGGACCTACCATTGGAATGGAACGGTGATGTGCTGGACGCTAAGGGCTCTGTGAAGCTTATAGCTGAAACATTTTACCCGGATGACTCCCCGGAGAGCGACAGTGTTCATCACCGTTCCATCCGGTCGAAAGCCGAATATGTTAACGGTGGGGAACAACATGATTGCTGCGACCCACCGTTCACAATGGCTGAGTTGAAGAGGTCGGTAGATTCGTTCAATCCCAGGAAGGCGCCAGGCTCCGATGGCTTTACAGCCGATATCTGCCGCGAAGTCGTGGGTAATGATCCGGCTTGGTTCCTGGGCTTCTTGAATAGGTGTCTGGAGCTCCAGTGTTTCCCCACGTCCTGGAAGGAGGCTACGGTGGTCATTTTGAGAAAGCCAGGCAAAGACAGCTACTCCACTCCCAAGTCCTATAGGCCGATTGGGCTATTGCCTATACTTGGGAAGATCTTTGAGAAGATGCTGGTGGCCCGCCTAAAGTTCCATCTCTTACCGAGGATGAGTACCCACCAGTACGGATTCATGCCCCAGAGGAGCACCGAGGACTCCCTCTATGTACTAATGCAGCACGTCCACCAAAAGCTCGCACAAAAAAGAATCGTAACACTGGTATCTTTAGACATAGAGGGAGCCTTCGATAACGCCTGGTGGCCAGCAGTTCGTGTCCGTCTGGCGGAGGAAAAGTGTCCGGTAAACCTTAGGCGGGTCATCGATGACTACCTCACTGACCGGGAAGTCTCCGTTAGGTACGGTGGGGAGACGTATACCAAGGGCACCAGCAAAGGGTGTGTCCAGGGTTCAATCGGGGGCCCTATTTTTTGGAATTTGCTCCTAGATCCCCTCCTTAAAGCACTGCAGAGTGCTGGGATTTATGTCCAGGCGTTCGCGGACGATGTTCTCCTCGTTTTTGACGGGGAGACTGCGCTTGAGGTGGAGGCAGCCGCCAACGCCGCTCTCGCTCGTGTTCTGGCGTGGGGTGTCGAAAATAAGTTGAAATTTGCACCTCACAAAACCACCGCGATGGTGATCACAAGAAAACTGAAATTCGACACACCACGCCTGAGCATGGGGGGGACAAGCATCGTCCTAGCGAACGAAATTAAAATACTTGGTGTCACAATTGACAGAGCGCTCACATTCAACACTCATGTGACAATCGTGTGCAGGAGGGCAATTGAGATCTATAAACGGCTGTGCAGAGCTGCAAGGGTCAGCTGGGGGCTAAACCCAGAAATAATCAGGACTATTTACGTGGCGACAATGGAGCCCATAATTCTTTATGCCGCTAGCGTCTGGGCTCCAGCAGCTGAAAAACTGGGTATTAAAAAGCAGCTTCGAACCGTCCAGCGTGGGGTTGCCCAGAAAATGTGCAGGGCATACCGCACAGTCTCCCTAAACTCTGCCCTAGTGCTGGCTGGGATACTCCCGCTCGATCTTCGCGTCCGCGAGGCGGCCGCACTTTACGGAGCCAGGAGAGGAGTACCCCAGCCCGTACTGGGTGACAGGGAAGTGGAGCGGATGGCACCCGCGCTGGAGGCTCCGCACCCGGCGGAGCAGATGTGCCTGGAGTTCGGAAGCCTGGTAGACGAGGACCAGTACAACGCCCACAGCAACTATGCTGTGCGGATTTTCACCGACGGCAGCAAAATTGAGGGCAGAGTCGGGGCGGCGCTATCCCTGTGGAATGGCGACGTCGAGGCAAAAGCCCTCAAGTTTGCTCTGCCGTCCTATTGCACCGTCTACCAGGCTGAACTTCTGGCCCTGCAAAGGGCGGTAGGAGAGGTGCTCAAGCGCGGTGAAACCACGTTCGGCATCTTCAGCGACTCCATGGCGGCCCTTCAGTCGGTGACCAACTCAAGTTCCCCCCACCCCTTGGCAGTGGAAACCAGAGACGCCTTACGTCGCTGCAAACTCCAGAACAAGTGCGTCTCGCTGTTCTGGATAAAGGCCCACGCAGGGTTGGAGGGAAACGAGAGAGCCGACCAGCTCGCGAAGGAGGCCGCCTTGGGGTCGAAGAAGAGGCCGGACTATGATCAGTGTCCCGTTTCATTCGTTAAGCGAGTAATCCGGTCGGAGACGCTTGGCGAGTGGAACGGGAGATATAGATTGGGTGACACAGCCTCGGGTACTAAAATCTTCTTCCCGGACGCTGTGGCGGCGTACAGGGTGGTACGGAAAATGACCCACGACGGCATAACTACGCAGATTCTAACGGGGCACGGTGGGTTCTCCGCATACTTGGAACGCTTCAAGTGTAAGGAGAGCCCATCGTGCGCCTGTGAACCTGGCATCGATGAGACAGTTCTGCACATCCTTTTCAGTTGCCCAATGACTGCGAAGTTGCGCTACGAGACTGAGCAACAGCTGGGTGTAAAATTGAATGCTGAACAGGCACCGCACCTAATGACGGGAAAGAAAAGGGAATCGTTTCTAAACTACTGCAGTCAAATAGCATCCATAGTCATCAAAAGAAACAAAACCGATTAAGAAAATATGCTGCCACAATATACTGTGTTATATTAAAGAACAGCATAGATAAATAAGTTGTATAATAGTGTTAGAATAATGTCATAAACGTGTTATATTTAAATCTAGTGTGCAAACAAAACTGCTCCCGTCCATTGAGGACCTGTAAACAATTTCAGTGTTACAAGTAAAATAAGTGTATTCATAAGATGTGTTCCCCCTACTCTGTAGGACCTGTGTAAAAAGCTCTTGATAATATTATGTATCAAAATGTATTTGGTTAAATTATTATAAGCGCAGAACATTAATTCCTGCGAGAATGAAGCGCTCCTATGTAAGATTGTACGATTAAGAATAAATAGTATACTAAGATGTAAATTTAAACGATAAATAATTATTAGTAAAATAAGGAATAATAATAGCTTAAAACTAGTTATAAGAATCTGTAATATCTTTTAGTATAAATAAGAATTAAGCTATGTAAAATTGTAAAATAGAATAAGTTATGTTAAGTATAAATGTAAGAAATCGTAAATAAAAGTTTTATCCCTGGCTTTTAATAAAATAAAAATAGTTAGTTAGTGAGCTAGGCAATAGTTGGGAATCCCACCCATAACGGACATAATTGAGGATGTATGAGAGAAAGATCTAGTATGCGGAATGAAAGTGCGAGAGGAATAAATGCGAGAACTGGAATGAATGTATAGATCAGAATAGACTCCGACCATGTTGGGGGTAGAAGTATAAAAAAAAAAAAAAAAAAAAAAAAAAAAAAAAAAAACCTAACCTAACCTAACCTAACCTAACCTAACCTAACCTAACCTAACCTAACCTAACCTAACCTAACCTAACCTAACCTAACCTAACCTAACCTAACCTAACCTAACCTAACCTAACCTAACCCAGTCACTCGCGCACCTCCAGCCCGAACGGTCACGTTTTTGTGAGCTCCGCACTCAAAAATTTCTAGTGAAAGTTATTTTTGCGCTAAAAACCTGAGCGATACCTTAAAAGTTGCGGGCCACCGAGGCCGTCAAAACTGTGTATTTGAAAATAAAATCGGTTTGGAGAAAAGTGAAAAAAGCGAAAAAACAAGAAAAATTTTGTGACAGAAAAAGTTGCAAAGTGAAGTTACTCGAAAAGTAGATCGTAAAGTGACAAAACTTGAATTGCTATATTGTGCGCGCCATCGATCTCTACAGATTCGGCAGTTTTCCCGAATTTTTCCGTGCAAGCGCGCGGAAATACGGGAAAAAACAAAAATTTGTTTTTCTTACGAGGCCCCCATTTTGGGTCGAAAAACGATCCTGACTACTCTCGGAGAACGAGGACACGGCAGGGAGCCCGGAGGTCTTCCCCAAATCAAGATCCGAGCTAAGGGTGTCTTCTTGTACGCCACGCAAGTTTTACAAACTTAGCCGTGCGGTTGCGTAAGAAGAAAGCAACTCTTCCTGCCAAGATATCCTGAGCATCCTGAGACGACCTGGCCCACAGCTTCTATACAAGCAGGCTGGGGCGTCACCCTGTCCACACCCGAAGATCCAGCGGGATTCGAAAAATATTTCTATTTTTAAACTTTAAAACAGTGCAGTGTGTGAAAAATTTCATCGGTAAAATAGGTTGGTTTTTCCTACATACATAACCTAAATTTTTATACTTTTACATATATATTTTTGGTATTTTATTAGTAGATTCTGTTGCCCTCAGCCTTCCCTTCCCCATCATACAAAAATCTTTTCAAAATATTTATTACTTTGGGAGTTATAGCCATTCCCAGTTCGTGGATTTTTCCCCGAAAACGTGGTTTTTGCAAGTCACCTTGGGGAGGCTATATCTCCGAAACCTGAAGTCGCAGAGGGAAAGCAATTAGCGGAGCATAGTTTCTGTCGCAGGGCTACCCCAACAACTGGTCCCCATCCCTCTACGACATCCCAAAAATTTTCCTGGGGTAAATTACGTAAATTATTTTGTTTCCCCGAAAATTACCCCGATTTTAGACCACAGACTGCTGCAAAATCGAGGAAACATTTTTGGACTAAAATAGTTTAAATTTATTAAAAATAAAAAATAGGAAAAACCAATTTATCTTAGTTTATATTGTGTTTAGACTGTATTCTGTGTAAATTTTTGATATTTTGTTTTTTGTACAAAACAAAATTTTTGCCGGATCGGAAATCGAACCTGTGACCTTTTTTAGTATTTTTTGACCAAGAACCGTATTGACTGATGCGGCAAGTGTGGTGAAGCTACACGGGCCATTTTCTTATACTGTTTCTCGGTGGCAGTTTGACTGAGAAAAATTGTAAATTTTAGTTGTAAATTCGGTAAAAATATTTTTTGGCTTTTCAATCAGTTTATTGTTAACTTACTAGTAAGTTATTTATTGGTCCAATAACTAGTTAACAATATTTTTACTGGTGACGGAGTGTGTTTTTTGGAAGAATATTTCGATTTTTCATAAAAGTCGAAATATCTCGGAAACGGTGCGGAAAATTGAAATTTTGACGAAATTTTCCCCCCCCAAAGAATACACCCCCTCCCAATCTGGACCTGGATTAAGATAGGCCCCCTAGACCCCCCTTTTGACCCCCTTTTTTGGCAACCCCATATCCCTTAAATTACTGAAATTGTTATTAGTATACATTTATATATCTATATTTGGACCCCTTTCTGGACCCCCTTCTGGACCCCCGCCCCCCCCTCTGACTAAACCCCCTATCCCTCATCCTATATTCCCTGAGACCCAAAGGGATCCATTTGGATACCCCCCCCCCCCCCCCCCATTGAAAAACTTCTTCACCCCCCCGGACCCTAACTTTGGTACCGGAGGTCATAGACCCACCGAGTTTGGGGTCTCCGTGATCGGGAGGAGAAGTCCTTCAATTTGGCCCCAAGGGTTTTGCCGAAAAATCGGAAAAAACTTTTCAAAACTTTTTTCAAAATTTTAAAATTTTAAATTTTTATTTTATTTTAATTTTATTCAGTCTTAATCCCATTTTCTTGGTTAACTGTGTCTTTTTGGACTACACTGTGGGAACAGGTCTGATTTACGGTTTTTGTTTTTAGATTTAAGACATATAGTAGCACTTTTGTGCTGCTATATCATAGTTATAAGTTTTTAACAATAGTAATTATTGACATACAGTAACACTTTTGTGTTACTGTATATTAGGTTAAGACCATATATTTTTTGTAATTTTATATTTTATGTACTGACATATAGTAGCACTTTTGTGTTACTATATTTAGGTTTCTAGGCAATTTTATTGACATATAGTAGTACTATTGTACTACTATATATTAGAATTAGGACTTAATTTATTATTGTTTTTAACTTTCGACAAGTACCCTGTACAGGGGAACCTATACACACAAAGCGGGGTATCTTTACAATACCCCACTTTACACGCATTTTACACAACAATTGGGGTGCCTTTTACACACCCCTCTTGACGACGCTACACTAATCCCCAAGTTCATACACGTATCACGATGAGCGGAATGCCTGGTGCGCGTACGCCTCCAAAAAAGCCTATTGTCAAAATGACCAAAACCCTCTCAAAGAGTCCACAAAAGGCGCCTGAGGAAGCAGGGCCTTCCACGCAGAGCGTGAGGAGGAGTGTAGGCGAGTGGGAGGCGGGCAGTAAAACCGTAACGAAGCGTACCCCACCTGCTAAACCGGTTCATATAACGCCGGTGATGGCGAAGGGAGCAATAGCCTTCGAGGTAGGAAGCCCGCCCCCATCAAAAAGTAGAGTGGCTGAGGCCAGAGCCTGCTCCAATAAAATCAAGGCATTAATGACGCAGTCGAAAACGACAAAAAATGAGATAAAGGCGGAGGTGAAAGCCCAGGCAGACCGTCTCTATCAGCTGATTAAGGAGTGCGACCGGGATAGCCTTGCGGAACCCCCAACCCGAAGGGCCGAGGAAGCCCCCTGTTCTCCTCCAGAGGCTGATGCTGAGGCCGAAACAACCTCTTTGAGGAAAGCTCTCGAAGAGCACAGCCGTAACCTGGCCGAAAACAGCCTACGGATGGAGAGGCTGAAAGAGGCGCTACAGACTAGCCAACACCAAATGGTGTCGTATGCTAGCGTAGTGGCCAGTCGGCCTCCCATCCGGGCTCAGAACTCAGAAACACTACACTCCATAGTGGTGTCGGCCAGGGACGAAAAGGAGACAGGAGAGCAGGTCCTAGACCGGCTGCGAAAGGTGGTCAACGCCAGGGAAGGGGGGATAGCCGTCGAGAAGGTGCGTAAGGCTAAGGACCGGAAGGTTATCCTGGGCTGCCGCACCGAGGACGACAGGAACAAGCTTAGGGAGAAGCTTAGGCAGGCGCCCGAGCTGGAGGCGCAGGACATAAAGAATAAAAACCCGCAGATCATTCTGAAAGATCTGATGCAATACAACACGAACGAGGACATTCTTAAGGCCCTCCACAATCAGAATTCGCAGATCTTCAAAGATCTTAAAGGAGATCAAGCGAAGATGGAGGTCCTGTATCGGAAGCGCTCCAGGAACCCGCACACAGGTCATGTAGTGATGAGGGTCGCCACAGAGGTCTGGCGACGCATGATCGAGGCAGGGTCGGTGCATGTGGACCTACAGCGGGTTAGGGTCGAGGACCAGTCCCCGCTTGTCCAATGCTCGCTCTGCCTTGGTTATGGGCACAGCAGACGTCTTTGTACGGATACTGTGCCAAAGTGCGGCCACTGTGGCGGTCCTCACATGAGGACGGAGTGCGCGGACTGGAGCGCAGGTTTGCCTCCTTCGTGTTGTAATTGCACGCGGGCGAATTATGACAGCACCGGTCATAACGCCTTCAGCTCGGAGTGCCTGGTAAGAAAAAGGTGGGAAGCAATAGCCCGATCCGCCATAGCATATTGCTAAGGGCACCCCGGGGGCTCCTGTCCGACAAATCGCAAGAACATACCGAGTGGCCCAAGCGAACTTACAAAGGAAGGAACTGGCTACCACCGAACTCTTTTTAGAGGCCAGTGAACGCAAGATCTCGTGGGCACTGATCCAGGAGCCGTATGTGGGTGGAGCCCGAAGTATGAAGAGCTACCGTGGTGCGAGAGTCTACCAGTGCGAGGTTGATGGAAGTGGGAGGGTAAAGGCGGCTATTGCCGTCTTTGATCATGACCTAGATGTCATACCCTACCCGAAACTCACCACAAACAACATCGTTGTGGTGGGGATCCGGACCAAAGCCTGGGAAATCGCAGTAGTCTCTTATTACTTCGAGCCAGACCAGCCCATAGGGCCATACTTGGATCAGGTGACCCGGATCCAATCGGAAGTGGCCACCGGTAGATTGTTGATAGGCGGCGACGCGAACGCGAAGAGTGCCTGGTGGGGCAGCATCCGTGACGACCCCAGGGGGGACGAAATGTCCGCAACTCTTGAAGAGTTGGAGCTCCAGGTACTGAACACTGGTGACGCTCCCACATTTGATACTATCAGAGGTGGTCGAGCGTACAAAAGCCATGTGGATGTCACGGCCTGCTCGCTCGCCCTTTTTGACCACGTGGACGGCTGGCGGGTGGACTCAGGCGTAACTTCCTCGGACCACAACACGATTCTCTTCAACGTGAATCTCAAAAGGGAAAAAGGTACCCATATACAACGGACCACAAGAAGGTACAACACTAGAAAAGCTGACTGGGAGAAATTTAAAAATGAACTAGAGACTCTTAAAATAGACAAGAATATTGATTTAGAAAATTTAGAAAATGTAAATAATAGAATAGAGTTAGAGAAATTTGTTGTTAATTATAGCAAAGTAATCTCCCAGTCATGCGAAGAAGCAATCCCTAAGGTGAGCAACAGGGTAAGACTTACCTGCCCGTGGTGGTCCGAGGAACTTGCTGCAAAGAAGAAGGAGGTGGCTCGCAGGAAGCACCGCATCCGCAATGCCGCACCGGTCCGGCGAGCGATGGTCGTCGACGCGTACCTGGAAGCAAAAGAGGACTACGAGATGCAGGCTAAGAAAGCCCAAGTCGCCAGCTGGAAGGAGTTCTGCCGGAAACAGGATCGGGAGGGGGTCTGGGAGGGTATCTACAGGATCATCGGTAGGACCGCCAAAAGACAGGAAGAACTGACCCTATGCTGCGATGGTGCATTTCTCAATCCGAGTGAATCGGCCTCCCTACTTGCAGATACGTTCTTCCCCAAAGACAGAGTAGACCAGGACAACGCTGACCACAGGCGAATAAGAGAAGCAGCCAGCCGAGTAAATGAATGGGTCCATGATGAAAATCATGATCCTTCATTTACGACGCTGGAGCTGAAGACCGCCGTGGCGGGTTTCAATCCCAAGAAGGCACCAGGAGGGGATGGACTGACGTCTGACATCTGCAGTCAAGCGATCCACCAGGACCCGGAGTTGTTCCTTGCCCTTTACAACAAGTGCCTCGGCCTGGCGCACTTTCCGGAGATCTGGAAAGAGGCCACGGTCGTGGTACTTCGGAAGCCGGGCAAGGACAACTATCTGACCCCCAAGGCATACCGACCAATCGGTCTGTTGCCTGTTCTGGGGAAGGTCCTGGAGAGGATGGTCGTAGCTCGTCTAAAGTGGCAGCTTGTACCGCGATTTAGTACCCGCCAGTTTGGCTTTATGCCCCAGAGGAGCACCGAAGACGCCCTCTATAACCTAATGAATCACGTACAGGACAAGTTAAGGCTGAAGAAGCTAATTGTCCTGGTGTCATTGGATATAGAGGGGGCCTTCGACAGCGCCTGGTGGCCAGCTATAAAAGTCAGGCTGGCTGAGGAAAAGTGTCCGGTCAATATCAGGCGGCTGATAGACAGCTATCTTGACGGTAGGAAGGTCAAGGTTCGGTACGCCGGTGAGGAATGCACGAGAGAGACTGACAAGGGCTGTGTTCAGGGGTCAATTGGCGGCCCAATCTTGTGGAACACCCTCCTAGACCCACTTTTGCGGGAGTTAGAGCGGCGCGGGATCTTCGTGCAGGCGTTCGCGGATGACATCGTCCTGGTCGTAGATGGTGACTCAGCGACTGAAGTCTCGACATCTGCCAATGCAGCCCTCGCCCTTGCTCAGAGTTGGGGTGTCAGAAATAAGTTGAGGTTCGCACCGCACAAGACCTGTGCGATGGTGGTAACCAATAAACTTAAGTACGACACCCCAAGGCTGAGCATGGCCGGGGTCGACATCGGTATGGTTAAGAGTATGAAGTTGTTGGGTCTGACCATTGACGAAAAGCTCACTTTTAGTGAGCATACCGCGAACGTCTGCAAGAAGGCAGCTGATATTTACAAACAGCTATCCCGCGCTGCTAAGGTTAGCTGGGGATTGAATACAGACATCATTCACACCATCTACACAGCCACAATTGAACCCATAGTTACGTACGCGGCCGCTGCCTGGGCACCCGCCACGAAAAAGGTTGGGATACGGAAGAAACTAAGCTCTGTCCAACGAGGGTTCGCTCAGAAGCTCTGCAAATCTTACCGCACAGTCTCTCTGAACTCGGCACTGGCATTGGCCGGGATACTGCCTCTAGACCTGCGCATACAGGAGGCAGCCGCCCTGTATGAAGCGAGGAGAGGGTCATCCCGGTTTGTGCCGGGAGACAGAGAGATCGAGAGTGCGGTGAGGTTTGCAGAAGCCCCTCACCCAGCTACACAAATGCCCCTTGCGTTCATGTGCCTGGCAGATCGAGAGTTGCTAGCCAGCAACAACACGCAGACGGTGCGCATCTTCACCGACGGCAGCAAAATTGAGGGGAAGGTCGGAGCCGCATTATCCATTTGGAATAATGATGGTGAAGTCCGGAGCCTCAAGCTTTGCCTTGCCGCGTACTGCACCGTCTACCAGGCGGAACTCTTGGCCATTTGGAAAGCTACGGAGATAATCCTCGCGCGGCAAGAAGCGAGCTATGGCTTGTACAGCGACTCAATGGCAGCATTGCAGACGCTTGCAAGCCATAGCTCTCTCCATCCCCTGGCATTCCACGCGCGCGCCAATTTGGCTAAGGCCCTTACCCAGAACAAAGCTGTGTCTTTGTTCTGGGTCAAAGCCCACGCGGGCCTGCCGGGGAATGAGCGAGCGGACGAGCTAGCCAAGGAGGCAGCATTGTCGTCACGGAGGAAGCCGGACTACGACCAGTGTCCGGTTTCATTTATCAAGCGACGGATTCGTTCCGAATCGCTTGATGAATGGAATCGGAGATATGTGTCGGGCGAGACAGCTTCCGTGACGAAAATGTTTCTTCCGGACGCAATAGTTGCCTTCCGTATTGTAAAACAGGTACGGCCCTCAGGTGTTCTCACGCAGGTTTTGACGGGGCACGGTGGGTTCTCCGAATACTTGAATCGCTTCAAGTGTAAGGGAAGCCCATCGTGCGTCTGCGATCCCTGCGTGTCAGAAAGTGTCCAGCACATAATTGTAGAATGCCCGCTATTTACCAGGGAGCGCTACCAACTCGAATGTGAGCTGGACAAAAAACTGACGAACGAAAGTATCTATGGGTTCATGACAAAGCAATATAGGGAAAGGTTCCTGGCGTACTGCATTAAAGTAGCCACTGTGGTGATAGACAGAAATAAGACCTGATGCGCACTGTATTTCGTGTATATATAAGCATATTCAAAACGTAAGCACAGAATGCTGCAAGGCTGTCTATCACCAGCAGTATGTTAGGTAGTACCAAATTGTTTTACAACTGTGATGTAATTTTGGATGTTTTATTTCTGTGATACTGTATTCTTACTGGTTTTTTATCCCTATGTTTTACTCATGCACCTTTTTATGTTTTTATCCCTAATGTTTTAATTTATTGCTTTTTTGCACCTTTTTGTCTTCATTTACTGTGATATTTGTACTGAATTTTATGTTTTTATACAATGTCATGTTATTTTACTCTGTTTTTACTTTTACTGTCATTGTATTGCACTATTTGCACCTATGTAATCATGTGTTACCAGTTTTTTTTATTTCCCCGTGTTGATTTTTTTAATAAAGTATGCCCTTAGACTAGTTTAAATAAAGTGGGCATCCCACCCACAGAATGAAAGATATGACGGATGATAGAAAGAACTAGTATGAAGGATAAAAGTACGAGAGGCATGCAAGCGAGAACTGGAATGAGAGAAGTCGAGCACACAATAGGCGCCAAATTTTGTGGCGGGATTAGCGTTAAGATTAAAAAAAAAAAAAAAAAAAAAAAAAAAAAAAAACCTAACCTAACCTAACCTAACCTAACCTAACCTAACCTAACCTAACCTAACCTAACCTAACCTAACCTAACCTAACCTAACCTAACCTAACCTAACCTAACCTAACCTAACCTAACCTAACCTAACCTAACCTAACCTAACCTAACCTAACCTAACCTAACCTAACCTAACCTAACCTAACCTAACCTAACCTAACCTAACCTAACCTAACCTAACCTAACCTAACCTAACCTAACCTAACCTAACCTAACCAGTCACTCGCGCACCTCCAGCCCGAACGGTCACGTTTTTGTGAGCTCCGCACTCAAAAATTCCTAGTGAAAGTTATTTTTGCGCTAAAAACCTGAGCGATACCTTAAAAGTTGCGGGCCACCGAGGCCGTTAAAACTGTGTTTTTAAAAAGAAAATCGGTTTGGAGAAAAGTGAAAAAAGCGAAAAAACAAGAAAATTTTGTGGTTGAAAAAAAACAAAAAGTGAAGTTACTCGAAAAGTAGATCGTAAAGTGACAAAACTAGAACTGCTATATTGTGCGCGCTATCGAGTTCATAAGATTCGGAATTTTTCCGCGCAAGCGCGCGGAAATACGGGAAAAAACAAAAATTTGATTTTTCAACGAGGCCCCCATTTTGGGTCAAAAAACATTCCTGACTACTCTCGGAGAACGAGGACAAGACAAGGAGCCCGGAGATCTTTTCCAAATCAAGATCCGAGCTAAGGGTGTCTTTTTACACACCAAACAAGTTTTACAAACTTAGCCGTGCGGTTGCGTAAGGAGAAAGCAACTCTTCCTGCCAAGATATCCCGTGCATCCTGCGACGACCTGGCCCACAGCTTCTATACAAGCAGGCTGGGGAGTCACCCTGTCCACTCCCGAAGATTCAGCGGGTTTCGAGAACTATTTCTATTTTTAAACTTTAAAACAGTGCAGTGTGTGAAAAATTTTCAGTGATAAAATAGGTTGGTTTTCCTACAAACATAACCTAAATTTTTATATTTTAGCATATATATTTTTGGTATTTATATAGTAGATTCTGTTGCCCTCAGCAATCCCTTCCCATTTATTCAAAAATCTTTTCAAAATATATTATAATTTGGAAGTTATAGCCATTCCCAGTTCGCGGATTTTTCCCCGAAACGTGTTTGTTTTCAAGTCACTTTGGGGAGGCTATATCTTCTAAACCTGAAGTCGCAGAGGGAAAGTAATTGGCGGAAATATAGTTTTCTGTCGAAGGGCTACCCTAACAACTGGTCCCCATCCCTCCACGACGCTCTAAAAATTTTCCTGGGGTAAATTACGAAAAATTTTGTTTTTCCCCGAAAATTACCCCGATTTTAGACCACAGACTGCTGCAAAAACGAGGAAACATTTTTGGACCAAATTAGTTTAAGTTTATTAAAATTTTAAAAACAGGAAAAACCAACTTATCTTAGTGTATACTGTGTTTAGGCTGTACTCTTTGTAAATTTTGATATTTTGTTTTTTGAGCAAAACAAAATTTTTGCCGGATCGGAAATCGAACCTGTGACCCTTTTTTAATCATTTTGACCAAGAACCGTACTAACTGACGCGGCAAGTGTAGTGAAGCTACACGGGCCATTTTTCTGATACTGTTTCTCGGAGGCAGTTTGACTGAGAAAAATTGTAAATTTTATTTGTAAATTTCGTAAAAATATTTTTGGCTTTTGTAGCTTTGGATGTAGTACGTATGCAACCTCTATTTCAATGTGTGTAACCAATATATAAGTCATAGTATCAACATAATAAAGTCAGTCTTACACCACATTTTGGGATGTTTTATTATATCTGACACCCGACCATACATGGCGACCCTGCCACTAAACAGGGCTTGAATCATGTACGCGATTAGTATCGGTTTTGCTCAGTGTGGCAACTGTTTAAGTGAAAAATATATTAAAAGTGACTTTGAAAAATGTGCAACTCAAAAGTAACTAATGAGGAGGTTTTTCTCAATCAAAATAGCGCCGCTAAAAACACAGCGACGGTAGAGGAATTTAAATTTTATTTATCGGCCATAAGTATCGTGTTAACAATAATTTGCACGATATTATTCATCGGTGCACTATACTCCATCTTTAAAATTTACAAAAGATGTCATGAGTCCTGGGCGCGAGAGCAGATAACGAGACACATCTTAAGGCGTTCTGTGGATCGATCCAGAAGGTGTCGCGACGGTGCTTGTAACGTGTCTGCAGGCGAGGAACGTCGGGTCCACGCTTCCAACAAGAATCCCTGACAACACAGAGGCGTGTAACAAATCATACAATTCGGCTAGTGTTCTTGTGAGTTCTGTGTTCTAATGAATGTGAAAGTGTGGTAATTCTAACATGGGCAGTGTATGCGTGCAACAGTGGAATCATAGTCGCGATATGAACTTGCATTTGGTATATGAACTATAAAATTATGGACAGTTATGTATGACGAATTGTTACAGATATACAATGACCTTGGTAAGATAAGAATATATTTAATAAAAATAGGACCAAGTAGACGAAAGGGTGAAATTGTTTTGAAAAAACTAAAAGAGGCCGATAAATTGCTGAGTAATTTCAATGAGAGCTTAGACCATTTAAGGCTACTTAAAACCGGATTAAAAGACGAGGAATTATGTAAATTTAATAAATTAAACAAAGATTTTGTTAACCTGTATGACAATATTTTAGATTTGTGTAATAATTCATCGACTGAAGAGTCAATTATTGAACAAAATATGGCGAAATTCGATTTAAAAATCGCCTTGAGCTTATTACCAGTTCTAAATGACGACGGCACAAATACAAAACAGCTCATTGATGGCGTAGAATACTATGAAACAGAACTTGACGTAGACGGACAAATTAAATTGATAAATTTTGTTTTAAAAAGTCGACTTTCGCAGTCTGCTAAACTTAAACTTAATGCAAAGTATGACAGTGTTAATGAGTTAGTAAAGGCTATGAAAACATGTCTGTTACCAAAAAAATCAGCAACAGCTCTACAACACAAATTGTACAATTTGAAACAAAATGGTCTTACTATAGATGACTACGGTAAGAAAATAACTGATTTGTTTGTTGACTTGACGATTTCCCAATCTGAAGGCAATGAGTCTAGCTTCGATATATTGAAGCCTATTAACGAAAAATCAGCCATTAAAAGTTTTGCCGACGGATTAAGAAATCGTCGACTAAGCACAATAATAGCAGCACGACAGTTTACATCTTTAAGTGATGCCATACAAGCAGCCATCGATGAGGAAGTTTCAACACCGTCCACGTCAGGTGACATTTTATTTATGCGTCGTAATAACAATGACTACCAATATAGGAATTCCAGAGGCCAGGGGATGTCACGAGGACGAGGACAATCAACGCCACCGGCGGAACGGAGGGATGATCGAATATCGCAAACAGGTCGCGGTGGATGGAGATCTCGTGGCCGCGGCACATTTAACCGTGGAGCTAAAGGTAGGATTTTTTTTAACCAAGCTACTATTCACCAGGAACAGCAACAAAATACGCATATTTTGACAGATTCAAATCCGCGAGAAAATCAATCTGAAAATAACAATGATAATAATCATTCAGAAGAGTTTTTTCGTGAATAAAAGCGTTATGATGTCATGTAGTAGCATATATCACATTTCATTACACTCTAAACATAACAATCTTACATATACGTGGCTAATCGACACCGGTGCATCCATATCGGCCATAAAATATAAACACATTGCTGAGTTAAATGAACCCATCCAAAAAGGAAAACTTGTTGTAAATGGTATTGGTGGAAAAATTGAAGCGATCGGTTTTGTTTATCTTGAATTAAGAGCAGGTGAACAAATTCTAAGCCATAAATTCTACGTATTTGAATCCTTACCCTGTAAGGCAAGTGGCATTTTAGGCCAAGACTTTTTGAGCAAATATCATTCGATTATTAACTTCAAAAATTACTCCTTAGTTATGTATGATAACAATAAAGAAATTTGTGTGCCTATTACCAAACATAACGAGACGCTAACTATACCCGCTAGGTCCGAAAGCACACATTACATAACGACCGATATAACAGAAGATTGTGTAGTTTGCGCAGAGCAGATAGGAAACGGAATATTTTTAGCAAGTACAATAGCAAGCCCCATGAATGCATGAATTAAGCCCCGCGGACGGAAAGCTACCAATAAGAATTTTGAACACAACAGAAAACGATTTTTATGTACATAGCATTAATCCTAAAATACATAAAGCAAGAGATTATAATATCTGTATATTTGACAAGCCAAAGAAACATGCAGAACGAGTCAAAAAACTGCTTCCCTTATTAAAATTAGATCATCTAAATAAGGAGGAAAAAATCAGCATTAGGAACATATGCGCAAAGTATAACGATATCTTTTATCTCGAAGGAGACCAACTCACTACGACAACTATATATAAACATTCAATAACAATACAACCCGGTACTAGACCAAGTTACAGCAAACCTTACAGGCTCCCACATTCACAAAAAGGGGAAATACAGAATCAAATTAACCGCATGCTCGAACAAGGTATAATAGAACCCTGTAATAGCGAATGGTCTAGTCCCGTTCTATTAGTACCAAAGAAATCAAATGGAGAGAAGAAATGGCGTCTAGTCATTGATTACCGAAAGTTAAATAACTGTGTTCAAAACGATAAATTCCCACTGCCAAATATTCATGAGATATTAGACTCGCTTTCTGGTTGCATTTATTTTACGCACTTAGACTTAAGCCAAGGGTTTTATAACGTGGAACTTGAACCAGATAGTAGGAAATTTACAGCTTTTCATTCAGGTCAATATCAAATGACTAGAATGCCAATGGGTCTTAAGACAAGCCCGAACTCATTTGCCCGAATGATGACAATGGCAATGGCGGGCCTTAATTATGAAAAATGTTTATGTTATCAGGACGATTTAATTATAATGGGACGGGACTTATCAAATCATAACAAAAATTTAATCGAAGTACTAGAAAGATTACGCAGTGTCAATTTAAAATTAAATCCGATGAAATGCGACTTTCTTAAAAAGGAAATGCTCTATTTAGGCCACGTCGTAACAGATAACGGTGTACTACCCGATCCAGAAAAGATTAGTGCTATACAAAACTATCCAATTCCCCAAAACACAAATGAAGTAAAGCGTTTTGTAGCCTTAGCGAATTATTATCGCAAATTTATTCCAAATTTTGCTGAAATTGCAAACAGTTTAAATATTTTGTGTAGAAAAAATGTAGAATTCATTTGGAATAGCGACGCACAAAAGGCATTTCAGACACTTAAAGAATGTATGTCTACACCACCAGTTCTCCAATATCCGGATTTATCAGATAAAAATCAGTTTATCGTACAAACTGATGCGTCAGGGTACGCGATAGGAGCGGTTTTATCCAACGGCAATGGTCGGCCAGTCGCTTACGCCAGTAGGAGTTTAAACAAAGCTGAACGTAATTACCCGACTATTGAAAAAGAACTCCTGGCTATAGTATGGGCCGTAAAACATTATAGACCCTATTTGTATGGTCGTCCATTCAAAATAGTAACTGACCACAAACCACTGGTATATTTATTTAGTTTAAAGGAGCCATCAAGTAGACTACTCAAATTTAGATTATGTTTAGAAGAATATGACTATTTAATAGAATATGTCAAAGGTCAACAAAATGCAGCCGCCGATGCTTTATCTCGAATTCCAATATCATCGAAAGATTTAAAGAACATGCACGAAAGTTTATTTGTAATGACACGAGCACAGATAAAACGATTAGAACAAACTTCTCATATTCCGGAAGATACCGCAGACAACTGTGTCCCGGATCAAGAAGATCAAGCAAGGATTGTGGGAACAATTAACAAGCCTAGTAATGCAGTAGAGCTGCAATTCATTGATAAAACAAGTCTAAACAGGCTACAAAAAACGAATAGAATATATAAGGGAAATAATATATTTTCATATGATCAAGCAAAAATGATGTTGTATATAAATCCATCTGCTCGATCACAACTGACGCCAGCCGCATTTGTGAGAGCGATGTGCGATTTCTGTAAAGTTAATGATATACATGAAATATGTTTCGTGAAAAATAAATCCCATAACTTATTCTTAGGAAAAATAACTAATGAGGTTAAAAGATATACTAAATGGGAAGGACCGCGATTGTGTATTTTAAATAATATAGAAAAAGTAGATAATTTAGAAGATCGGAGAGTCATTTTAAATGACTTTCACTTATTACCCACAAGTGGCCACGCAGGCACAAAAAGAATGTTTAACAACATTAAAAAATATTATTTCTGGCCGGGTCTCGAAAAGGATATAAATAACTATGTTAAAAAATGCCCTATTTGTCAAAAACAAAAGTATACGGTTATGGTAAAAGAACCCATGGTAATAACCACAACGGCACAATCATCATTTGAGAAGATATTTTTAGACATAGTAGGGCCTCTTGATAGAGATTACTATAACTACACGTATATTTTAACACTTCAATGTGAACTATCAAAATATGTATGCGCTTTTCCACTAGTGAATAGAACAGCAGCTGAAGTCGCTCGTGTGTTCGTCAACAACTTCATCCTCGTGCACGGTGTGCCTCGGGAAATCGCTACTGACAGAGGAACGGAGTTTATGTCAGAGACATTCAAAGAGGTATGTACAATTCTAAATATTTCCAAACTGAACTCAACAGCCTATCATCACCAGAGCATTGGTGCACTGGAGAATTCTCACAAAACCTTAGGGGCCTTTTTAAGAATGCACATCAATCAAAGACCAGACTCATGGAGTTCATGGTTACCTTTTTGGGCCTTTGCATACAACACCACAGTACATTCATCGACAAAATTTACTCCCTTCGAACTTGTGTATGGAAAGAAATGTAACTTACCAAGTAACCTTTTAAGAACAGTAGAACCACTATACAATTATGACAGTTATCCCCTTGAGCTTAAATATAGACTACAGATTTCACAAACAGAAGCACGGGAAAACTTGATTAACTCGAAATTAGAAAGGAAAAACAGATATGATAAATATGTAAGACCTGTAGAATATAAACCAAATGATAAAATATTGATTAAAAATGAAACTGGTAATAAGCTCTCAAACCTTTATACTGGTCCCTACACTGTTATTAGAGATTTGTCGCCAAATGTAGAGGTAAACATTAATGGAAAAATTGATGTTATTCATAAAAACAGAACGAAGTTGTATTACTCATAAAGTCATAATATATTGTATACTTAGCAACAATACCTAGGTTACTGACCTTCGTTGCGATCGTGGCTGTAAAATGATATGCACTCGTGATGCCCTGAATGAATGGTGCCAACAAAAAGTACTTACATGTTTTATTTGTAAACACAGAACTCAACTGTAATCTTAGGTATAAGTTTGAAAAAAAAAAAAAGCAATTCGCTTGTTTGTAAACACAAGCGATACAACAACTGTAATCTTAGTTATAAGTTGTTTATTAATATACTTATATTAAAAAAAAAAAAAAACCTGCGAGTAACTCAAACGCATAACCATTACTCGTAGATAATAAACAGTAATTTTACGTTAAATTTGTAACCACATTACGTAGTTTTATATATATAAAAAAAAAAAAGTATCCATGCAAAGGAATACTTTTTTTTTTTTTTATTGCCTTGGGAAGTGTGATGTAGTACGTATGCAACCTCTATTTCAATGTGTGTAACCAATATATAAGTCATAGTATCAACATAATAAAGTCAGTCTTACACCACATTTTGGGATGTTTTATTATCCACATCCACAGTAAACATGCGTATTAGATATATTACACACTTACGTAGGTATTAGTTGTTTATTCGTGAAGGTTCAAATTCAAATTATATTTATTGCATCCATAATGTACACACAGATATGAAATATAAGTTGCAGCTTGCACCTGTTGATATCAATGTCAGTGTAAGGTCACTTACCATTATACTCGACGTAATTTACACAAGTGACAAAGAAAAACGTGTGCTGCCACACGTCGTAAACAATTTTAAGGCACATTAATGTTGCCTACATAAAAGCAATAAAGATTAACAAAAATATTGAATATAATTCTAAATTATTATAGATTACTGCGATTAATTACATCAATCCATAATAATTCAGAATATCAATTTTATATGTTCACATTGTATTGAACAATATGTTCTGTTGCCTGTATTCAGTTACTGAGCGTAAGTGGCACAGGACGGTCACATTGAGAGTGGAGCGCTCGTGTATATCTGTACACGTACATGTGACCGTCAGTGAGCTCCAGATGTGGTGTGCAGTGTCATGTGTAGCCGTGCAGTGCAATGCTTGTGCAAACAGCAAATGTTAACAAATGCATAGCTAGATATGTGCTGAAACAACCTTCACTAATTAATGTGAGATATTTGTGAACCAGTGTGATCACCTCGCGAGAGCGTGACGCCATCAGTGCAGCTGTGTGTGTGTGTTGTGTGTGTGAGTGTGTGGCACCAACAACATTGTGATTTATGTTAATACTTCAATAACACTTGATTGAAACAATAATTTAATTATCCAAATCAAATTGTTTAGCTAACAAACAGTTTGTGGATACAAGCAATGAGGCTGAGGTCGGCTGTCACCCGTCTCAGGTACGACTCGAGTGATTCACTGCGCATTGTTCACAGCTGTTTCACTCTGAACACCATCGCTAATTGATTGTGTACTTAACATTAGACAAAGCTGTGTCCACATCCACAGTAAACATGCGTATTAGATATATTACACACTTACGTAGGTATTAGTTGTTTATTCGTGAAGGTTCAAATTCAAATTATATTTATTGCATCCATAATATACACACAGTTAGTAAATATAAGTTGCAGCTTGCACCTGTTGATATCAATGTCAGTGTAAGGTCACTTACCATTATACTCGACGTTATATACACAAGTGACAAAGAAAAACGTGTGCTGCCACACGTCATAAACAATTTTAAGGCACATTAATGTTGCCTACATAAAAGCAATAAAGATTAACAAAAATATTGAATATAATTCTCAATTATCATAGATTACTGCGATTAATTACATCAATCCATAATAATTCAGACAATCAATTTTATATGTTCACATTATATTGAACAATATGTTCTGTTGCCTGTATTCAGTTACTGAGCGTAAGTGGCACAGGACGGTCACATTGAGAGTGGAGCGCTCGTGTATATCTGTACACGTACATGTGACCGTCAGTGAGCTCCAGATGTGGTGTGCAGTGTCATGTGTAGCCGTGCAGTGCAATGCTTGTGCAAACAGCAAATGTTAACAAATGCATAGCCAGATATGTGCTGAAACAACATTCACTAATTAATGTGAGATATTTGTGAACCAGTGTGATCACCTCGCGAGAGCGTGACGCCATCAGTGCAGCTGTGTGTGTGTTAATACTTCAATTACACTTGATTGAAACAATAATTTAATTTTCCAAATCAAATTGTTTAGCTAACAAACAGTTTGTGGATACAAGCAATGAGGCTGAGGTCGGCTGTCACCCGTCTCAGGTACGACTCGAGTGATTCACTGCGCATTGTTCACAGCTGTTTCACTCTGAACACCATCGCTAATTGATTGTGTACTTAACATTAGACAAAGCTGTGTCCACATCCACAGTAAACATGCGTATTAGATATATTACACACTTACGTAGGTATTAGTTGTTTTTTCGTGAAGGTTCAAATTCAAATTATATTTATTGCATCCATAATGTACACACAGTTAGTAAATATAATTTGCAGCTTGCACCTGTTGATATCAATGTCAGTGTAAGGTCACTTACCATTATACTCGACTTAATTTACACAAGTGACAAAGAAAAACGTGTGCTGCCACACGTCATAAACAATTTTAAGGCACATTAATGTTGCCTACATAAAAGCAATAAAAATTAACAAAAATATTGAATATAATTCTAAATTATTATACATTACTGCGATTAATTACATCAATCCATAATAATTCAGACAATCAATTTTATATGTTCACATTATATTGAACAATATGTTCTGTTACCTGTATTCAGTTACTGAGCGTAAGTGGCACAGGACGGTCACATTGAGAGTGGAGCGCTCGTGTATATCTGTACACGTACATGTGACCGTCAGTGAGCTCCAGATGTGGTGTGCAGTGTCATGTGTAGCCGTGCAGTGCAATGCTTGTGCAAACAGCAAATGTTAACAAATGCATAGCCAGATATGTGCTGAAACAACATTCACTAATTAATGTGAGATATTTGTGAACCAGTGTGATCACCTCGCGAGAGCGTGACGCCATCAGTGCAGCTGTGTGTGTGTGTTGTGTGTGTGAGTGTGTGGCACCAACAACATTGTGATTTATGTTAATACTTCAATAACACTTGATTGAAACAATAATTTAATTATCCAAATCAAATTGTTTAGCTAACAAACAGTTTGTGGATACAAGCAATGAGGCTGAGGTCGGCTGTCACCCGTCTCAGGTACGACTCGAGTGATTCACTGCGCATTGTTCACAGCTGTTTCACTCTGAACACCATCGCTAATTGATTGTGTACTTAACATTAGACAAAGCTGTGTCCACATCCACAGTAAACATGCGTATTAGATATATTACACACTTACGTAGGTATTAGTTGTTTATTCGTGAAGGTTCAAATTCAAATTATATTTATTGCATCCATAATGTACACACAGTTAGTAAATATAAGTTGCAGCTTGCACCTGTTGATATCAATGTCAGTGTAAGGTCACTTACCATTATACTCGACGTTATATACACAAGTGACAAAGAAAAACGTGTGCTGCCACACGTCATAAACAATTTTAAGGCACATTAATGTTGCCTACATAAAAGCAATAAAGATTAACAAAAATATTGAATATAATTCTCAATTATCATAGATTACTGCGATTAATTACATCAATCCATAATAATTCAGACAATCAATTTTATATGTTCACATTATATTGAACAATATGTTCTGTTGCCTGTATTCAGTTACTGAGCGTAAGTGGCACAGGACGGTCACATTGAGAGTGGAGCGCTCGTGTATATCTGTATACGTACATGTGACCGTCAGTGAGCTCCAGATGTGGTGTGCAGTGTCATGTGTAGCCGTGCAGTGCAATGCTTGTGCAAACAGCAAATGTTAACAAATGCATAGCCAGATATGTGCTGAAACAACATTCACTAATTAATGTGAGATATTTGTGAACCAGTGTGATCACCTCGCGAGAGCGTGACGCCATCAGTGCAGCTGTGTGTGTGTTAATACTTCAATTACACTTGATTGAAACAATAATTTAATTTTCCAAATCAAATTGTTTAGCTAACAAACAGTTTGTGGATACAAGCAATGAGGCTGAGGTCGGCTGTCACCCGTCTCAGGTACGACTCGAGTGATTCACTGCGCATTGTTCACAGCTGTTTCACTCTGAACACCATCGCTAATTGATTGTGTACTTAACATTAGACAAAGCTGTGTCCACATCCACAGTAAACATGCGTATAAGATATATTACACACTTACGTAGGTATTAGTTGTTTATTCGTGAAGGTTCAAATTCAAATTATATTTATTGCATCCATAATGTACACACAGATATGAAATATAAGTTGCTGCTTGCACCTGTTGATATCAATGTCAGTGTAAGGTCACTTACCATTATACTCGACGTTATATACACAAGTGACAAAGAAAAACGTGTGATGCCACACGTCATAAACAATTTTAAGGCACATTAATGTTGCCTACATAAAAGCAATAAAGATTAACAAAAATATTGAATATAATTCTCAATTATCATAGATTACTGCGATTAATTACATCAATCCATAATAATTCAGAATATCAATTTTATATGTTCACATTGTATTGAACAATATGTTCTGTTGCCTGTATTCAGTTACTGAGCGTAAGTGGCACAGGACGGTCACATTGAGAGTGGAGCGCTCGTGTATATCTGTACACGTACATGTGACCGTCAGTGAGCTCCAGATGTGGTGTGCAGTGTCATGTGTAGCCGTGCAGTGCAATGCTTGTGCAAACAGCAAATGTTAACAAATGCATAGCCAGATATGTGCTGAAACAACATTCACTAATTAATGTGAGATATTTGTGAACCAGTGTGATCACCTCGCGAGAGCGTGACGCCATCAGTGCAGCTGTGTGTGTGTTAATACTTCAATTACACTTGATTGAAACAATAATTTAATTTTCCAAATCAAATTGTTTAGCTAACAAACAGTTTGTGGATACAAGCAATGAGGCTGAGGTCGGCTGTCACCCGTCTCAGGTACGACTCGAGTGATTCACTGCGCATTGTTCACAGCTGTTTCACTCTGAACACCATCGCTAATTGATTGTGTACTTAACATTAGACAAAGCTGTGTCCACATCCACAGTAAACATGCGTATTAGATATATTAGACACTTACGTAGGTATTAGTTGTTTATTCGTGAAGGTTAAAATTCAAATTATATTTTTTGCATCCATAATGTACACACCGATATGAAATATAAGTTGCAGCTTGCACCTGTTGATATCAATGTCAGTGTAAGGTCACTTACCATTATACTCGACGTAATTTACACAAGTGACAAGGAAAAACGTGTGCTGCCACACGTCATAAACAATTTTAAGGCACATTAATGTTGCCTTCATAAAAGCAATAAAGATTAACAAAAATATTGAATATAATTCTAAATTATTATAGATTACTGCGATTAATTACATCAATCCATAATATTTCAGAATATCAATTTTATATGTTCACATTGTATTGAACAATATGTTCTGTTGCCTGTATTCAGTTACTGAGCGTAAGTGGCACAGGACGGTCACATTGAGAGTGGAGCGCTCGTGTATATCTGTACACGTACATGTGACCGTCAGTGAGCTCCAGATGTGGTGTGCAGTGTCATGTGTAGCCGTGCAGTGCAATGCTTGTGCAAACAGCAAATGTTAACAAATGCATAGCTAGATATGTGCTGAAACAACCTTCACTAATTAATGTGAGATATTTGTGAACCAGTGTGATCACCTCGCGAGAGCGTGACGCCATCAGTGCAGCTGTGTGTGTGTGTTGTGTGTGTGAGTGTGTGGCACCAACAACATTGTGATTTATGTTAATACTTCAATAACACTTGATTGAAACAATAATTTAATTTTCCAAATCAAATTGTTTAGCTAACAAACAGTTTGTGGATACAAGCAATGAGGCTGAGGTCGGCTGTCACCCGTCTCAGGTACGACTCGAGTGATTCACTGCGCATTTTTCACAGCTGTTTCACTCTGAACACCATCGCTAATTGATTGTGTACTTAACATTAGACAAAGCTGTGTCCACATCTAAAGTAAACATGCGTATTAGATATATTACACACTTACGTAGGTATTAGATGTTTATTCGTGAAGGTTCAAATTCAAATTATATTTATTGCATCCATAATGTACACACAGATATGAAATATAAGTTGCAGCTTGCACCTGTTGATATCAATGTCAGTGTAAGGTCACTTACCATTATACTCGACGTAATTTACACAAGTGACAAAGAAAAACGTGTGCTGCCACACGTCATAAACAATTTTAAGGCACATTAATGTTGCCTACATAAAAGCAATAAAGATTAACAAAAATATTGAATATAATTCTAAATTATTATAGATTACTGCGATTAATTACATCAATCCATAATAATTCAGAATATCAATTTTATATGTTCACATTGTATTGAACAATATGTTCTGTTGCCTGTATTCAGTTACTGAGCGTAAGTGGCACAGGACGGTCACATTGAGAGTGGAGCGCTCGTGTATATCTGTACACGTACATGTGACCGTCAGTGAGCTCCAGATGTGGTGTGCAGTGTCATGTGAAGCCGTGCAGTGCAATGCTTGTGCTAACAGCAAATGTTAACAAATGCATAGCCAGATATGTGCTGAAACAACCTTCACTAATTAATGTGAGATATTTGTGAACCAGTGTGATCACCTCGCGAGAGCGTGACGCCATCAGTGCAGCTGTGTGTGTGTGTTGTGTGTGTGAGTGTGTGGCACCAACAGCATTATGATTTATGTTAATACTTCAATAACACTTGATTGAAACAATAATTTAATTATCCAAATCAAATTGTTTAGCTAACAAACAGTTTGTGGATACAAGCAATGAGGCTGAGGTCGGTTGTCACCCGTCTCAGGTACGACTCGAGTGATTCACTGCGCATTGTTCACAGCTGTTTCACTCTGAACACCATCGCTAATTTATTGTGTACTTAACATTAGACAAAGCTGTGTCCACATCCACAGTAAACATGCGTATTAGATATATTACACACTTACGTAGGTATTAGTTGTTTATTCGTGAAGGTTAAAATTCAAATTATATTTATTGCATCCATAATGTACACACAGATATGAAATATAAGTTGCAGCTTGCACCTGTTGATATCAATGTCAGTGTAAGGTCACTTACCATTATACTCGACGTAATTTACACAAGTGACAAAGAAAAACGTGTGCTGCCACACGTCATAAACAATTTTAAGGCACATTAATGTTGCCTACATAAAAGCAATAAAGATTAACAAAAATATTAAATATAATTCTAAATTATTATAAATTACTGCGATTAATTACATCAATCCATAATAATTCAGACAATCAATTTTATATGTTCACATTGTATTGAACAATATGTTCTGTTGCCTGTATTCAGTTACTGAGCGTAAGTGGCACAGGACGGTCACATTGAGAGTGGAGCGCTCGTGTATATCTGTACACGTACATGTGACCGTCAGTGAGCTCCAGATGTGGTGTGCAGTGTCATGTGTAGCCGTGCAGTGCAATGCTTGTGCAAACAGCAAATGTTAACAAATGCATAGCTAGATATGTGCTGAAACAACATTCACTAATTAATGTGAGATATTTGTGAACCAGTGTGATCACCTCGCGAGAGCGTGACGCCATCAGTGCAGCTGTGTGTGTGTGTTGTGTGTGTGAGTGTGTGGCACCAACAACATTGTGATTTATGTTAATACTTCAATAACACTTGATTGAAACAAAAATTTAATTATCCAAATCAAATTGTTTAGCTAACAAACAGTTTGTGGATACAAGCAATGAGGCTGAGGTCGGCTGTCACCCTTCCAGGTACGACTCGAGTGATTCACTGCGCATTGTTCACAGCTGTTTCACTCTGAACACCATCGCTAATTGATTGTGTACTTAACATTAGACAAAGCTGTGTCCACATCCACAGTAAACATGCATATTAGATATATTACACACTTACGTAGGTATTAGTTATTTATTCGTGAAGGTTCAAATTCAAATTATATTTATTGCATCCATAATGTACACACAGATATGAAATATAAGTTGCAGCTTGCACCTGTTGATATCAATGTCAGTGTAAGGTCACTTACCATTATACTCGACGTAATTTACACAAGTGACAAAGAAAAACGTGTGCTGCCACACGTCATAAACAATTTTAAGGCACATTAATGTTGCCTACATAAAAGCAATAAAGATTAACAAAAATATTGAATATAATTCTTTTCTTCCCTTCCCTCCGGACCGCCTACTGGTGTAAACGTGTGCACAATCCATATTTCTTCTTATTAATAATTATTTAAAGCAAAAATCGAGTCAGTTAATTGAGGAGTAAAAATAGGAGCGCATAAGGCGAAGAACATTCAGTATCGTGAAGCGCATCGAGACAGCGCAACATTAATCGACCTCTTCGGTGCTCCTGGTATCCTGGTACGTGCGGGTAATTCCGCCATTGACAAGGTACGTCTGTTCACTATACCTGCCCACGGACAACGCCACGCCCTTGAAGAGTGCAAAGCCCCGCCTGTCAAATATTATTGGGCTATTCAAGAACAACCACCGTGTGCGTAAACAACTTTCGTTCCACACTGCTACAATATCACGGCTCGCATCAGTCCGTGCAATAGCCTGCTTGCGTATATACTCTCCTGGTACTCGGATCGACTTAACCAGAAAATAGCTAACTCTCGGCGTCATTGTGCAAAATAACTGCGTGCCGATCAACTGTGAAATAGACAGTGTTTACTTACACGCTTTTTATTATCTCCTGGTACTTACAATGGATGACATGAGCGGCAAATCGCTTTCTGAATCAAATATTGCCGGGCAATCAGATCAAATCACCCCTCCTAACTTCGTATTCCAACCTAGTAAAAGACCAAGAGAATGCTACTGCGACTCGGACTTCCTTGCCTTCAAAGATGAAGTCAAAACATTGATATCATCTCTAATGTCATCACAGCAAGAGGAGCTCAAGAAAATCTACCCTACATTACTGGAAATAAAATCAACAAATAACAGCATAGAAACCGCCATGGGTTTTCTGTCGGCACAAAATGAAGATCTTAAAAATAAAATAGAGCAACTCGAAGTCCAAACAACTAAAGATAGAAATTACATTACTATTTTAGAGGATAGGATAGAGGATCTGCAAAGGGGCAGTCGTAGGGCTAACTTTGAGATAAAAAATGTACCAAAGCTGGCTAAAGAATCCAAAGAAGATTTAATACAAATGGCCACTTCCCTGTCTAATGAAATTGGATGTAATATAACAAAAACGGACATTAGTGACATATTCCGAGTTCAGAATAAACGTACCACGACGAGAAATAGTACAATTATTGTTGAGATGTCATCAACTATTCTGAAGACTGATTTATTGAAGAAGACCAGAGACTATAACAGAAAGCATAACGAAAAATTATGTGCCAAGCATCTCGTATTTAAGACGGAAGGTTCCACTCCAATATATGTGTCGGAACAGCTTACTGCAAAAGGCGGTCGACTTCACTTTCTCGCTCGCGATCTGGTAAAATCCAAACAGTATAAGTACTGCTGGACAGCCTTTGGCAGAGTACATATTAAGAAGGACGACAACTTTCCTACTATTATAATAACAAGTGAGTCACAGGTCCATAATCTTTTGCAACATAAATGACTGGATGTTATACTTCAGATGATCAATTATCGTACTTTCCATTCTTTACTCTCTTGTTATCCCTATTTGTTTCTGTTCTATTTGGAAAGTGGATGTTTAAAATTAATTAACCTAAGGATTAAATTTAATATTATTATCAGGTTAATTATAAACCAAAACTATGTTATTTTACTGATGACCATCTGTCACACTCACCATATTTTACTCTGTTGTTGCCCGTATCTGTTTCGATGCTTAAAGCTAACTAGTAATAAGATAAAAATCAAGCTTACTGTCAGGTTAGATATTAACCCAAATATCATGTTAATCTATTGCGCACTCACACACATTTACTTCTCCATTCCACACTCACTCAGACTATCTATCACACTGACAACAAACACTCATACGATGACCCACACACGAAATGTCTGCATAGCTACGCTCTTCTGCACTCGCACAACCAGTTATCATGGATAGCACCTTACAGACTTTGAATGATATAGATAATTATGAAATAGCCCAAGCATTCGACTGTGCACTCAACGACTTTTCTAACCATATCAAGCCTAACTCCCCCGGTTTTACCATTGTTTCACAAAATATTAGATCCGTTTATTCTAACTTCGACGACTTTCAACTAAACTTATTAAGTCTTAAAACGGACATTGATCTGATAATCTTAACTGAATCTAGATTAAATCCAAATAAACAAATACCTCAAATAACTAACTATAATTCACACCAAACCACAAATCATCTTAACAAAGTTGATGGAGTGGTTGCGTATATTAAAAACACCCATAAATATAAAATAAGAGAAATAAAGCTAACCCACGCTTCTTGCTTAGAGATCCATATCTCTCCTGACCTTACAGTAATCGCGATTTATCGGTCCCCCTCAACTTCTAATGCTGACGAATTTATCCAATCCTTAAATAATCATCTTACTACCATTGCATCAACTAAAAATATAATTGTCACCGGTGACATTAATATTAATCTGATATTAAATCAAGGCGAGCAATCACATGAACGCACGAATAGAATTAATTATTTCAACATGCTGGCAATGCATGGGCTTCTCCCCGGTCACTCCCTACCCACGAGAGACAAAAATTGTCTTGACCATATTATTATAAAGCTCAAACCTACTTGTAAAACTGCGACCATTGCAATAATTCACACAACTATCACGGATCACTTAAAAATAACAAACCATAAAAATGTAATAAAACCTACTAAAATAAAATCAGTTTTTAACCTTGAGAAGGCACTCGGCCTCTTAAAAGATAGTAACCTGGCAGATCTGCTAAACCTAACTAACCCTAACACACTTACTACCAATTTAATCGAAATTCTTCACAACTGCATCACGCTTAGTACTACCACTAAGGCGATCCCATTAAAAAATAGAACCCTGAAGCCGTGGATGACTGCTGGACTATTGCGGTGTATACACAACCGATATAACATGCAACGGAGATTGAGACTTGACCCACTCAATGAGGTACTGAAAATTACCTACAAAAGGTACCGGAATTATTGCAACTGCATCATAAAAAAAACAAAAACGAAAACATGACAGAGACCAACTTGCTAAAGCACAAAAAAATCCTAAAAAAACGTGGGAAATCATTAACAACATTACACAGCGAAAACCTAAAAAAACAAATAACTTGGATCTCTTGGAACTATCCAATACCCCACAGAACTCTATTAACAAAGTGAATAGCTTTTTCTCTAACATAGGAAAGCTTCTTGCCGATAATATCACACCACCTCTGTCTTCTACAGTAATTAATAACGATCCTAACTATACATCGACCTCATCTTTTGTTCTACTCGACACAGACCCATGTGAAGTCCATTCCACACTTATGGGTTTAAAATTAGACAGTGCTCCTGGTTGGGACAACATTCCAGTTAAATTCCTTAAAGCTGCACACGATCTAATTGTCCCAATAATTAGTTATTTGACAAACCTATGCTTTGAGCAGGGACTTTGCCCGGATGCCTTGAAAATAGCCTTAGTAACGCCTGTGTACAAGTGTGGAGACAGCTCAGACCCGTCAAACTATAGGCCAATTTCAGTACTGCCTTCTATCTCGAAAATTCTAGAAAGACTCTTAAACTCACGCTTAATTAAATACCTTTCTAAATACAACATTCTGTCCCCTTCTCAGTTTGGATTCAGGCAGGGAAGGTCTACTGAGGATGCGGTCTTGTCACTAACATCTACTAAAGTTGACAATGTGGATAAGGGTAGCAAATGCCTGGCAGTTTTCCTTGACCTCAAAAAGGCCTTCGACACAGTTTCTGTCCCCATACTTCTACACAGACTTGAAAGCATCGGCATAAGGGGGTCCCCTCTCGAGCTATTCAAATCCTACCTGAATAAACGCAAACAAACAGTAAAAATAGGGGCATTCACTAGCTCAGAAGAAACTACTTCGTACGGCGTCGGACAGGGAAGTGTCCTTGGTCCGACATTGTTCCTTATTTATATAAATAGCCTATGCAACATGAGTATTGACGGGGGTCACATTTTCTCTTATGCAGATGATACTGCCATAGTCTTTGCCGATAAGACTTGGGCAAAAGTTAGAAGGTCAGCCGAATCCGGCCTGTCAAAGATTGCAGATTGGCTCAAATATAACCTCCTCACACTAAATTCCTCCAAGTCCAACTACATATGTTTCACCAAGTATGCAAACACTCAACCACAACTCGAATTCCAAATAAAGATCCACTGCTGTGCCAACCCCCCAATTCCTGACTGCTCTTGTACAAATATTGACAGGTTACAGTATACTAAATATCTGGGCATCATGATTGACCAGCGCCTGTCCTGGCACATGCATACTGAACTGATCATGAAAAGGGCTAGGAAATTAATATGGACTTTTAAAACATTGCGACACATTGCTTCAAAGAATCTTTTGCACAAAGTCTACTTATCGCTGGCCCAATCGATTCTTACGTACTGTTTGCCATGCTGGGGTGGGACAACAAAAATTAAATTTTTGGAACTTGAGAGGGCGCAGCGATCTTTGATTAAGGTTATGCTCTTTAAACCCTTTAGGTTCCCGACCCAAAGCCTTTACCTAATCTCTGACCTTCTTTCTGTAAGGAAACTTTACATACTGCATCTTATCCTGAGAAAACACAAATCCCTTCCGTATGATCCCATAAAGCCGGGTATGAGTGGCAGACGACGCTACTTAGTCGCGCCAACTGTCCCAATTAGATCAGTTTTTGCCAAGAGGCAGTATGCAAGGCAATCTTCCCACTTATACAATCTATTAAATAAGGAACTACACGTCTATCCTCTGAAACTCCGTGACTGTAAATTGGTTGTGACTGAATGGCTTAAGACTAAAACCTATGACGACATTGAGGCCATGGTAACATCGCTTCCTTAATCTGTCCTATAAAAAATAAGTCCTCAGTAACGAAATCGTTAGTGGAGGAAGCTGTTCCTGGCTCCCTCCGATCCCAAGACACTGTCGCAGGGCTAACCTAAGCGTAGAACTTAACCTAGCTAAAACATAAACTTATATCTATATGCAGGCAATCAAATTTAACATAAATAAAATCTACAGTCCTACACTCACACTACTATACACATTCACGCACGCATACTGACACTATTACACACACACTCAAAACCTACTCGCACAATTCACACAAGCGCACTCCCTTTTGTATTTTCTTTTATTATTATGATTATTTCTTTATCATTATTTTATTATTTTATTTTGGTTTCCCGTTTACAATTGCATACACTGTATAATGTTAAGTGGAAGAGCGGAGTCACCTATCACAAGCATCTTCTTGCTTAAAAGGCGATCTCCACATCAACTATGTTAATGCTTTATGTAATTGAAATAAACATTTTATTTATTATTTTTTATTTAATTCTAAATTATTATAGATTACTGCGATTAATTACATCAATCCATAATAATTCAGAATATCAATTTTATATGTTCACATTGTATTGAACAATATGTTCTGTTGCCTGTATTCAGTTACTGAGCGTAAGTGGCACAGGACGGTCACATTGAGAGTGGACCGCTCGTGTATATCTGTACACGTACATGTGACCGTCAGTGAGCTCCTGATGTGGTGTGCAGTGTCATGTGTAGCCGTGCAGTGCAATGCTTGTGCAAACAGCAAATGTTAACAAATGCATAGCTAGATATGTGCTGAAACAACCTTCACTAATTAATGTGAGATATTTGTGAACCAGTGTGATCACCTCGCGAGAGCGTGACGCCATCAGTGCAGCTGTGTGTGTGTGTTGTGTGTGTGAGTGTGTGGCACCAACAACATTGTGATTTATGTTAATACTTCAATAACACTTGATTGAAACAATAATTTAATTATCCAAATCAAATTGTTTAGCTAACAAACAGTTTGTGGATACAAGCAATGAGGCTGAGGTCGGCTGTCACCCGTCTCAGGTACGACTCGAGTGATTCACTGCGCATTGTTCACAGCTGTTTCACTCTGAACACCATCGCTAATTGATTGTGTACTTAACATTAGACAAAGCTGTGTCCACATCCACAGTAAACATGCGTATTAGATATATTACACACTTACGTAGGTATTAGTTGTTTATTCGTGAAGGTTCAAATTCAAATTATATTTATTGCATCCATAATGTACACACAGATATGAAATATAAGTTGCAGCTTGCACCTGTTGATATCAATGTCAGTGTAAGGTCACTTACCATTATACTCGACGTTATATACACAAGTGACAAAGAAAAACGTGTGCTGCCACACGTCATAAACAATTTTAAGGCACATTAATGTTGCCTACATAAAAGCAATAAAGATTAACAAAAATATTGAATATAATTCTAAATTATTATAGATTACTGCGATTAATTACATCAATCCATAATTATTCAGAATATCAATTTTATATGTTCACATTGTATTGAACAATATGTTCTGTTGCCTGTATTCAGTTACTGAGCGTAAGTGGCACAGGACGGTCACATTGAGAGTGGAGCGCTCGTGTATATATGAACACGTACGTGTGACCGTCAGTGAGCTCCAGATGTGGTGTGCAGTGTCATGTGTAGCCGTGCAGTGCAATGCTTGTGCAAACAGCAAATGTTAACAAATGCATAGCCAGATATGTGCTGAAACAACATTCACTAATTAATGTGAGATATTTGTGAACCAGTGTGATCACCTCGCGAGAGCGTGACGCCATCAGTGCAGCTGTGTGTGTGTGTGTGAGTGTGTGGCACCAACAACATTGTGATTTATGTTAATACTTCAATAACACTTGATTGAAACAATAATTTAATTATACAAATCAAATTGTTTAGCTAACAAACAGTTTGTGGATACAAGCAATGAGGCTGAGGTCGGCTGTCACCCGTCTCAGGTACGACTCGAGTGATTCACTGCGCATTGTTCACAGCTGTTTCACTCTGAACACCATCGCTAATTGATTGTGTACTTAACATTAGACAAAGCTGTGTCCACATCCACAGTAAACATGCGTATTAGATATATTACACACTTACGTAGGTATTAGTTGTTTATTCGTGAAGGTTCAAATTCAAATTATATTTATTGCATCCATAATGTACACACAGTTAGTAAATATAAGTTGCAGCTTGCACCTGTTGATATCAATGTCAGTGTAAGGTCACTTACCATTATACTCGACGTTATATACACAAGTGACAAAGAAAAACGTGTGCTGCCACACGTCATAAACAATTTTAAGGCAAATTAATGTTGCCTACATAAAAGCAATAAAGATTAACAAAAATATTGAATATAATTCTAAATTATTATAGTTTACTGCGATTAATTACATCAATCCATAATTATTCAGAATATCAATTTTATATGTTCACATTGTATTGAACAATATGTTCTGTTGCCTGTATTCAGTTACTGAGCGTAAGTGGCACAGGACGGTCACATTGAGAGTGGAGCGCTCGTGTATATCTGTACACGTACATGTGACCGTCAGTGAGCTCCAGATGTGGTGTGCAGTGTCATGTGTAGCCGTGCAGTGCAATCTTGTGCAAACAGCAAATGTTAACAAATGCATAGCCAGATATGTGCTGAAACAACATTCACTAATTAATGTGAGATATTTGTGAACCAGTGTGATCAGTGTGTGTGTGTGTTAATACTTCAATTACATTTGATTGAAACAATAATTTAATTATCCAAATCAAATTGTTTAGCTAACAAACAGTTTGTGGATACAAGCAATGAGGCTTAGGTCGGCTGTCACCCGTGTCAGGTACGACTCGAGTGATTCACTGCGCATTGTTCACAGCTGTTTCACTCTGAACACCATCGCTAATTGATTGTGTAATTAACATTAGACAAAGCTGTGTCCACATCCACAGTAAACATGCGTATTAGATATATTACACACTTACGTAGGTATTAGTTGTTTATTCGTGAAGGTTCAAATTCAAATTATATTTATTGCATCCATAATGTACACACAGATATGAAATATAAGTTGCAGCTTGCACCTGTTGATATCAATGTCAGTGTAAGGTCACTTACCATTATACTCGACGTTATATACACAAGTGACAAAGAAAAACGTGTGCTGCCACACGTCATAAACAATTTTAAGGCACATTAATGTTGCCTACATAAAAGCAATAAAGATTAACAAAAATATTGATTATTATTCTAAATTATTATAGATTACTGCGATTAATTACATCAATCCATAATAATTCAGAATATCAATTTTATATGTTCACATTGTATTGAACAATATGTTCTGTTGCCTGTATTCAGTTACTGAGCGTAAGTGGCACAGGACGGTCACATTGAGAGTGGAGCGCTCGTGTATATCTGTACACGTACATGTGACCGTCAGTGAGCTCCAGATGTGGTGTGCAGTGTCATGTGTAGCCGTGCAGTGCAATGCTTGTGCAAACAGCAAATGTTAACAAATGCATAGCCAGATATGTGCTGAAACAACATTCACTAATTAATGTGAGATATTTGTGAACCAGTGTGATCACCTCGCGAGAGCGTGACGCCATCAGTGCAGCTGTGTGTGTGTGTGTGTGTGTGAGTGTGTGGCACCAACAACATTGTGATTTATGTTAATACTTCAATAACACTTGATTGAAACAATAATTTAATTATCCAAATCAAATTGTTTAGCTAACAAACAGTTTGTGGATACAAGCAATGAGGCTGAGGTCGGCTGTCACCCGTCTCAGGTACGACTCGAGTGATTCACTACGCATTGTTCACAGCTGTTTCACTCTGAACACCATCGCTAATTGATTGTGTACTTAACATTAGACAAAGCTGTGTCCACATCCACAGTAAACATGCGTATTAGATATATTACACACTTACGTAGGTATTAGTTGTTTATTCGTGAAGGTTCAAATTCAAATTATATTTATTGCATCCATAATGTACACACAGATATGAAATATAAGTTGCAGCTTGCACCTGTTGATATCAATGTCAGTGTAAGGTCACTTACCATTATACTCGACGTTATATACACAAGTGACAAAGAAAAACGTGTGCTGCCACACGTCATAAACAATTTTAAGGCACATTAATGTTGCCTACATAAAAGCAATAAAGATTAACAAAAATATTGAATATAATTCTAAATTATTATAGTTTACTGCGATTAATTACATCAATCCATAATTATTCAGAATATCAATTTTATATGTTCACATTGTATTGAACAATATGTTCTGTTGCCTGTATTCTAGCGATGGGCGTTGAATGAACCAACTAGTTAATTCGACCGTCGACGTACAATGAACGGTTCGACGGTTCACCGATAATCAACGAACTAGTTGAATTCGTAGACGGCTAAACTGAGACTCGACTACGTTCATGTCGACTTGTAACGCGACGATCGACGTGAGAACTTAGTTTGGTAGTACAAGTTCAAAGGTCCGATAAACTAACAACAACGGACGAACATCGAGCAAATTAATATGAACTCTAACTCTAGACGCAAAGAGTATAAATTTCTATGGGCCGAATGCCATTTTGGAGTGTAAATGCATTGTGTTAAGAAGAAAAGGACGCCAATAGTTTCACGTGAGCAAAAGAGTAAAGCGATTGACCGATCGAAAGTTGCGAGGTAAACCGGTTTGTACTTGTTTACATTCAATTCAATCGGCAGTTGAAAGTTGTTGTCGAGACGTAGACGCCGCGCGTCGCGTTGTCTCAAAGTTTATGAAGAACGTCTACTTAACATAGTTTACGTTATGAACTAGTCGATAAATTCAACTAGTTGATCGACTCGTATATCAACGGAAATGGACGGTCTAGTTTCGTTAACGAAAAATACGTTGACGACCCATCTCTACTGTATTCAGTTACTGAGCGTAAGTGGCACAGGACGGTCACATTGAGAGTGGAGCGCTCGTGTATATATGTACACGTACATGTGACCGTCAGTGAGCTCCAGATGTGGTGTGCAGTGTCATGTGTAGCCGTGCAGTGCAATGCTTGTGCAAACAGCAAATGTTAACAAATGCATAGCCAGATATGTGCTGAAACAACATTCACTAATTAATGTGAGATATTTGTGAACCAGTGTGATCACCTCGCGAGAGCGTGACGCCATCAGTGCAGCTGTGTGTGTGTGTGTGTGAGTGTGTGGCACCAACAACATTGTGATTTATGTTAATACTTCAATAACACTTGATTGAAACAATAATTTAATTATCCAAATCAAATTGTTTAGCTAACAAACAGTTTGTGGATACAAGCAATGAGGCTGAGGTCGGCTGTCACCCGTCTCAGGTACGACTCGAGTGATTCACTGCGCATTGTTCACAGCTGTTTCACTCTGAACACCATCGCTAATTGATTGTGTACTTAACATTAGACAAAGCTGTGTCCACATCCACAGTAAACATGCGTATTAGATATATTACACACTTACGTATGTATTAGATGTTTATTCGTGAAGGTTCAAATTCAAATTATATTTATTGCATCCATAATGTACACACAGCTGGTAAATATAAGTCTCAGCTTACACCTGTTGATATCAATGTCAGTGTAAGGTCACTTACCATTATACTCTACGTAATTTACACAAGTGACAAAGAAAAACTTGTGTTGCCACAAGTCATAAACAATTTGAAGGCACATTAATGTTGCCTACATATAAGCAATAAAGATTAACAAAAATATTGAATATTATTCTAAATTATTATAGATTACTGCGATTAATTACATCAATCCATAATAATTCAGAATATCAATTTTATATGTTCACATTGTATTGAACAATATGTTCTGTTGCCTGTATTCAGTTACTGAGCGTAAGTGGCACAGGACGGTCACATTGAGAGTGGAGCGCTCGTGTATATCTGTACACGTACATGTGACCGTCAGTGAGCTCCAGATGTGGTGTGCAGTGTCATGTGTAGCCGTGCAGTGCAATGCTTGTGCAAACAGCAAATGTTAACAAATGCATAGCCAGATATGTGCTGAAACAACATTCACTAATTAATGTGAGATATTTGTGAACCAGTGTGATCAGCGTGTGTGTGTGTTAATACTTCAATTACACTTGATTGAAACAATAATTTAATTATCCAAATCAAATTGTTTAGCTAACAAACAGTTTGTGGATACAAGCAATGAGGCTTAGGTCGGCTGTCACCCGTGTCAGGTACGACTCGAGTGATTCACTGCGCATTGTTCACAGCTGTTTCACTCTGAACACCATCGCTAATTGATTGTGTACTTAACATTAGACAAAGCTGTGTCCACATCCACAGTAAACATGCGTATTAGATATATTACACACTTACGTAGGTATTAGTTGTTTATTCGTGAAGGTTCAAATTCAAATTATATTTATTGCATCCATAATGTACACACAGATATGAAATATAAGTTGCAGCTTGCACCTGTTGATATCAATGTCAGTGTAAGGTCACTTACCATTATACTCGACGTTATATACACAAGTGACAAAGAAAAACGTGTGCTGCCACACGTCATAAACAATTTTAAGGCACATTAATGTTGCCTACATAAAAGCAATAAAGATTAACAAAAATATTGAATATAATTCTAAATTATTATAGTTTACTGCGATTAATTACATCAATCCATAATTATTCAGAATATCAATTTTATATGTTCACATTGTATTGAACAATATGTTCTGTTGCCTGTATTCTAGCGATGGGCGTTGAATGAACCAACTAGTTAATTCGACCGTCGACGTACAATGAACGGTTCGACGGTTCACCGATAATCAACGAACTAGTTGAATTCGTAGACGGCTAAACTGAGACTCGACTACGTTCATGTCGACTTGTAACGCGACGATCGACGTGAGAACTTAGTTTGGTAGTACAAGTTCAAAGGTCCGATAAACTAACAACAACGGACGAACATCGAGCAAATTAATATGAACTCTAACTCTAGACGCAAAGAGTATAAATTTCTATGGGCCGAATGCCATTTTGGAGTGTAAATGCATTGTGTTAAGAAGAAAAGGACGCCAATAGTTTCACGTGAGCAAAAGAGTAAAGCGATTGACCGATCGAAAGTTGCGAGGTAAACCGGTTTGTACTTGTTAACATTCAATTCAATCGGCAGTTGAAAGTTATTGTCGAGACGTAGACGCCGCGCGTCGCGTTGTCTCAAAGTTTATAAAGAACGTCTACTTAACATAGTTTACGTTATGAACTAGTCGATAAATTCAACTAGTTGATCGACTCGTATATCAACGGAAATGGACGGTCTAGTTTCGTTAACGAAAAATACGTTGACGACCCATCTCTACTGTATTCAGTTACTGAGCGTAAGTGGCACAGGACGGTCACATTGAGAGTGGAGCGCTCGTGTATATATGTTGTAGCGTTACGTATAGCTCTGGAGAGCTATACGTAAGCCACGTTAATAAAATTAAAGAATAAAAGGTTAAAAATTAAATTAAAGCTATGAAAATTAAAAAGGGATATAGAGTATAAAAAATAAGGTCTGGCTTCATACGAAGTGCCGTTGTATGAGGTCGGGACGTCCTTGCAGGCAACAGGACGGTCAGGAAGTCTTCAAAGTTGAGAAGGAGGCAACCGCAGACCTGGGCAGCGTGGCACGTTGTGATGTGACAGCTAGTGGAGCGCTGCCGTGGCATGTGGGCCCTCGTGTATAGCGTGTACACCCTGCGCGTACTGCTGGAGGTCTCGCGCGGCCTCAGCGCGCAAACCGACGCGCCGCTGAGGTCCTGTCAGCCGCAGTTCATATTCCACGTGCCAGAATGGCACACCTTGTTATTCGAACTGGCACATCGTAGTAATGAGCAGTAAAACATACTTTTAAGAGTCCAAGGCAATAATTTATTATTTTCAGAGATTCTATTACACTCTTTCACAAGTAGAATTCATTACAATTTTATTAGTACATCGTAGATAAGAATATACTTTGTATTTTTAGGCTAAAACATGTCTTTCCAAAATATTCCACCAAAATTCCAACTGTCAGCGTTCAGAGCTGATTCCAGACTGAAAAAAGCTGAAGCCCGTTTTTCATTCGATCTGCCATCTCTTCTCAATTTCAAATTCAAATCTCAATCAGAACAGAGCGAATAAAAACGGCTTTACAAAGGCGGGTCAGTCTGCTCTGACCTTACAATAATGTACAACTAGCTTAAGGAAAGGTCTAGGTATTATAGTCCATGGTACCTATGGTATGTCTATGGCTTTAAGAAAATAAAATAGACAGACAGCTGTCATGTCAGACGAAAACGTCAGAGTATAAAAAATTCCATAATTTTGCAAATAAGCAATACAAATTAAGTTAAAGAAATAAAGAAACAATCAGAAATAACTAAAAATATGCTTTACAGGTATAATAATACAAAGAATATATATAAAAATGAGTTGCACAAATTTATGCGATATCAAAAGATGTGAAGATGGATTGTGGAGTGTTATGAAACGTAAGTAGATCATGAATAAATACCACATTTCCCCGATGACCCCAGAAAAATTTTCAACTAGAAGAAAATTTTGAGGTTTAAATATAATCCTTGCTCTAACACACAACATCTTTCATACTTTCGTCAAACACTCTCATTCAATCACACGTTAGGGGATATAGTTCACATTCAATGACGTATACTCTACAAGGAAATATTTATTAAGATATAACGAAGGCTTATTTATTTTTAATAGGTGTCGTTACCCGCACCTGTTTGAAAACCCTTTAAGAAACTATTTATTTAAACAAGAGGAACTCAAAGAGGAGGAGGACTGAAGTCTATAAGAGGGAAGTCTCAAGTCTATAAGAGGGAACTCAAGTCTATAAGAGGGAACTAGGTTGAGAGGGAACTAGGTTTGAGAGGGAAGGATACAAGAGGGAAGGATACAAGAGGGAAGGATACAAGAGGGAAGGATACAAGAGGGAAGGATACAAAAGGGAAAAAAATATATTAAAGAAGACTCCACGCATTTGGCTTATTTTTAAAGAGTTACGGGACCGCTCTTTGCATATAAGGCTTTCCGAGTTATGCAAACCGCTCTAAAATAACACCTCATTCTTTAAGAATAAGATTCAAGGGAATTAAGAAGTTTAAGAAGACTCCACGCATTTGGCTTATTTTTAAAGAGTTACGGGACCGCTCTTTGCACATAAGGCTTTCTGAGTTGTGCAGACCGCTCTAGAGGAATACCGCTCTAAAAATAAAACAAAGAGAAAACATAAGGAGGGAAAAAGAAGTTGCCTAATAGGTTTAGTACAAGGTGAAAGAATAAAAGTTCTAGCAAAAGTGTAAAGAGAGACAATGATGATGAAATGGGGCCTGTAAGAGAAACCAAAAGTTAGCCTTTGTATATACTTGTGTAAGTATGTTTTTAGAATTTTGAGAAAGATGATGAAAGGTCGAGCCCACGTTAAAAAAAGTGTAGTAAGTAAGAGTGTGGGTGTGGGTTAGAAAAATTTTGGGCGCAAAACAATGACGTTGCGCCCAATATTTTAAAAGTTGGGCGCCAAACTGTAGCGTTACGTATAGCTCTGGAGAGCTATACGTAAGCCACGTTAATAAAATTAAAGAATAAAAGGTTAAAAATTAAATTAAAGCTATGAAAATTAAAAAGGGATATAGAGTATAAAAAATAAGGTCTGGCTTCATACGAAGTGCCGTTGTATGAGGTCGGGACGTCCTTGCAGGCAACAGGACGGTCAGGAAGTCTTCAAAGTTGAGAAGGAGGCAACCGCAGACCTGGGCAGCGTGGCACGTTGTGATGTGACAGCTAGTGGAGCGCTGCCGTGGCATGTGGGCCCTCGTGTATAGCGTGTACACCCTGCGCGTACTGCTGGAGGTCTCGCGCGGCCTCAGCGCGCAAACCGACGCGCCGCTGAGGTCCTGTCAGCCGCAGTTCATATTCCACGTGCCAGAATGGCACACCTTGTTATTCGAACTGGCACATCGTAGTAATGAGCAGTAAAACATACTTTTAAGAGTCCAAGGCAATAATTTATTATTTTCAGAGATTCTATTACACTCTTTCACAAGTAGAATTCATTACAATTTTATTAGTACATCGTAGATAAGGATATACTTTGTATTTTTAGGCTAAAACATGTCTTTCCAAAATATTCCACCAAAATTCCAACTGTCAGCGTTCAGAGCTGATTCCAGACTGAAAAAAGCTGAAGCCCGTTTTTCATTCGATCTGCCATCTCTTCTCAATTTCAAATTCAAATCTCAATCAGAACAGAGCGAATAAAAACGGCTTTACAAAGGCGGGTCAGTCTGCTCTGACCTTACAATAATGTACAACTAGCTTAAGGAAAGGTCTAGGTATTATAGTCCATGGTACCTATGGTATGTCTATGGCTTTAAGAAAATAAAATAGACAGACAGCTGTCATGTCAGACGAAAACGTCAGAGTATAAAAAATTACATAATTTTGCAAATAAGCAATACAAATTAAGTTAAAGAAATAAAGAAACAATCAGAAATAACTAAAAATATGCTTTACAGGTATAATAATACAAAGAATATATATAAAAATGAGTTGCACAAATTTATGCGATATCAAAAGATGTGAAGATGGATTGTGGAGTGTTATGAAACGTAAGTAGATCATGAATAAATACCACAATGTACACGTACATGTGACCGTCAGTGAGCTCCAGATGTGGTGTGCAGTGTCATGTGTAGCCGTGCAGTGCAATGCTTGTGCAAACAGCAAATGTTAACAAATGCATAGCCAGATATGTGCTGAAACAACATTCACTAATTAATGTGAGATATTTGTGAACCAGTGTGATCACCTCGCGAGAGCGTGACGCCATCAGTGCAGCTGTGTGTGTGTGTGTGTGTGAGTGAGTGTGTGGCACCAACAACATTGTGATTTATGTTAATACTTCAATAACACTTGATTGAAACAATAATTTAATTATCCAAATCAAATTGTTTAGCTAACAAACAGTTTGTGGATACAAGCAATGAGGCTGAGGTCGGCTGTCACCCGTCTCAGGTACGACTCGAGTGATTCACTGCGCATTGTTCACAGCTGTTTCACTCTGAACACCATCGCTAATTGATTGTGTACTTAACATTAGACAAAGCTGTGTCCACATCCACAGTAAACATGCGTATTAGATATATTACACACTTACGTATGTATTAGATGTTTATTCGTGAAGGTTCAAATTCAAATTATATTTATTGCATCCATAATGTACACACAGCTGGTAAATATAAGTCTCAGCTTACACCTGTTGATATCAAAGTCAGTGTAAGGTCACTTACCATTATACTCTACGTAATTTACACAAGTGACAAAGAAAAACTTGTGTTGCCACAAGTCATAATTAATTTTAAGGCACATTAATGTTGCCTACATATAAGCAATAAAGATTAACAAAAATATTGAATATTATTCTAAATTATTATAGATTACTGCGATTAATTACATCAATCCATAATAATTCAGAATATCAATTTTATATGTTCACATTATATTGAACAATATGTTCTGTTGCCTGTATTCAGTTACTGAGCGTAAGTGGCACAGGACGGTCACATTGAGAGTGGAGCGCTCGTGTATATCTGTACACGTACATGTGACCGTCAGTGAGCTCCAGATGTGGTGTGCAGTGTCATGTGTAGCCGTGCAGTGCAATGCTTGTGCAAACAGCAAATGTTAACAATTGCATAGCCAGATATGTGCTGAAACAACAATCACTAATTAATGTGAGATATTTGTGAACCAGTGTGATCAGTGTGTGTGTGTGTTAATACTTCAATTACACTTGATTGAAACAATAATTTAATTATCCAAATCAAATTGTTTAGCTAACAAACAGTTTGTGGATACAAGCAATGAGGCTTAGGTCGGCTGTCACCCGTCTCAGGTACGACTCGAGTGATTCACTGCGCATTGTTCACAGCTGTTTCACTCTGAACACCATCGCTAATTGATTGTGTACTTAACATTAGACAAAGCTGTGTCCACATCCACAGTAAACATGCGTATTAGATATATTACACACTTACGTAGGTATTAGTTGTTTATTCGTGAAGGTTCAAATTCAAATTCTATTTATTGCATCCATAATGTACACACAGATATGAAATATAAGTTGCAGCTTGCACCTGTTGATATCAATGTCAGTGTAAGGTCACTTACCATTATACTCGACGTTATATACACAAGTGACAAAGAAAAACGTGTGCTGCCACACGTCATAAACAATTTTAAGGCACATTAATGTTGCCTACATAAAAGCAATAAAGATTAACAAAAATATTGAATATAATTCTAAATTATTATAGATTACTGCGATTAATTACATCAATCCATAATTATTCAGAATATCAATTTTATATGTTCACATTGTATTGAACAATATGTTCTGTTGCCTGTATTCAGTTACTGAGCGTAAGTGGCACAGGACGGTCACATTGAGAGTGGAGCGCTCGTGTATATATGAACACGTACGTGTGACCGTCAGTGAGCTCCAGATGTGGTGTGCAGTGTCATGTGTAGCCGTGCAGTGCAATGCTTGTGCAAACAGCAAATGTTAACAAATGCATAGCCAGATATGTGCTGAAACAACATTCACTAATTAATGTGAGATATTTGTGAACCAGTGTGATCACCTCGCGAGAGCGTGACGCCATCAGTGCAGCTGTGTGTGTGTGTGTGTGTGTGTGAGTGTGTGGCACCAACAACATTGTGATTTATGTTAATACTTCAATAACACTTGATTGAAACAATAATTTAATTATCCAAATCAAATTGTTTAGCTAACAAACAGTTTGTGGATACAAGCAATGAGGCTGAGGTCGGCTGTCACCCGTCTCAGGTACGACTCGAGTGATTCACTGCGCATTGTTCACAGCTGTTTCACTCTGAACACCATCGCTAATTGATTGTGTACTTAACATTAGACAAAGCTGTGTCCACATCCACAGTAAACATGCGTATTAGATATATTACACACTTACGTAGGTATTAGTTGTTTATTCGTGAAGGTTCAAATTCAAATTATATTTATTGCATCCATAATGTACACACAGTTAGTAAATATAAGTTGCATCTTGCACCTGTTGATATCAATGTCAGTGTAAGGTCACTTACCATTATACTCGACGTTATATACACAAGTGACAAAGAAAAACGTGTGCTGCCACACGTCATAAACAATTTTAAGGCACATTAATGTTGCCTACATAAAAGCAATAAAGATTAACAAAAATATTGAATATAATTCTAAATTATTATAGTTTACTGCGATTAATTACATCAATCCATAATTATTCAGAATATCAATTTTATATGTTGTGGTATTTTATTCATGATCTACTTACGTTTCATAACACTCCACAATCCATCTTCACATCTTTTGATATCGCATCAATTTGTGTAACTCATTTTTATATATATTCTTTGTATTATTGCATCTGGAAAGCATATTTAGTTATCTCTGACTGTTTTAAATATCTAAACTTAAATTATATTCGTAATTTATAATTCTTCTTGTAATATTTTTCTACTGTGACGTTTTCGTCTGACATGACAGCTGTCTGTCTATTTTATTTTCTTAAAGCCATAGACATACCATAGGTACCATGGACTATAATACCTAGACCTTTCCTTAAGCTAGTTGTACATTATTGTAAGGTCAGAGCAGACTGATCCGCCTTTGTAAAGCCGTTTTTATTCGCTCTGTTCTGATTGAGATTTGAATTTGAAATTGAGAAGAGATGGCAGATCGAATGAAAAACGGGCTTCAGCTTTTTTCAGTCTTGGAACTGGTCTGAACGCTGAAAGTCGGTGGAATATTTAAGATTACCAATTTTACGATTGTATCAGCAAACTCTTTATTCTATATAAGCGGCCTGTGAGTTGTGTTTGTATCAAACCTTTGAAGTGCAATAAATAATAATAATTGAGTGTGATACTTATAAATGTGTGCATCTTTACTGGTACATAATCCTCCTCAGTCGTCACGACGTATCAAAGGGCTCGCTGTTTGGCGTATTGATCCATAGCCGGCCTCCACACCCCTCGGAGCCTACGTACTTACCCGTTTGCCTGTTTATCCATCCTGCTATCCATTCTGCTGTTATTCTACTGCCTACCTGCCTGATTGCCTGCCTGGACCACCTACCCTTGGTGTATGCTGACCTGCCTACCTGCCCGATTGCCTGCATGTCCGTCGTAGCTGCCTGATCACCTACCTACCTCGGGCATTCCACGACTTCTTGCCCGAGCTGCTGCCTGGATAGTTGCCCACGTCGTGCGAAGCTGACCATAGTTCTGCTCTCTATATCCTTTTATTTTCATAATTTAATTTAATTTTAACCTTTTATCTTAATTTTAATAACGTGGCTTACGTATAGCTCCACTGAGTTATACTTAAAGTAAAGTAAAGTAAAGTAAAGTAAACGTTTATTTGCATAGATTGTAGGTACAGTAAATAAGATGTGACAGTTAAAACATGGGTGATCCTTGTACAATCTACCATATATTAGGCATGCAAACATTATTTAAAGAGATGCAATGATATTATAATTAGATTATTTTTTAAATAACAATAGTCGGCATGGTGCATTCACATAACAATATTTTAATTTTAACGCTACAATGTTCACATTGTATTGAACAATATGTTCTGTTGCCTGTATTCTAGCGATGGGCGTTGAATGAACCAACTAGTTAATTCGACCGTCGACGTACAATGAACGGTTCGACGGTTCACCGATAATCAACGAACTAGTTGAATTCGTAGACGGCTAAACTGAGACTCGACTACGTTCATGTCGACTTGTAACGCGACGATCGACGTGAGAACTTAGTTTGGTAGTACAAGTTCAAAGGTCCGATAAACTAACAACAACGGACGAACATCGAGCAAATTAATATGAACTCTAACTCTAGACGCAAAGAGTATAAATTTCTATGGGCCGAATGCCATTTTGGAGTGTAAATGCATTGTGTTAAGAAGAAAAGGACGCCAATAGTTTCACGTGAGCAAAAGAGTAAAGCGATTGACCGATCGAAAGTTGCGAGGTAAACCGGTTTGTACTTGTTTACATTCAATTCAATCGGCAGTTGAAAGTTGTTGTCGAGACGTAGACGCCGCGCGTCGCGTTGTCTCAAAGTTTATAAAGAACGTCTACTTAACATAGTTTACGTTATGAACTAGTCGATAAATTCAACTAGTTGATCGACTCGTATATCAACGGAAATGGACGGTCTAGTTTCGTTAACGAAAAATACGTTGACGACCCATCTCTACTGTATTCAGTTACTGAGCGTAAGTGGCACAGGACGGTCACATTGAGAGTGGAGCGCTCGTGTATATATGTACACGTACATGTGACCGTCAGTGAGCTCCAGATGTGGTGTGCAGTGTCATGTGTAGCCGTGCAGTGCAATGCTTGTGCAAACAGCAAATGTTAACAAATGCATAGCCAGATATGTGCTGAAACAACATTCACTAATTAATGTGAGATATTTGTGAACCAGTGTGATCACCTCGCGAGAGCGTGACGCCATCAGTGCAGCTGTGTGTGTGTGTGTGTGAGTGTGTGGCACCAACAACATTGTGATTTATGTTAATACTTCAATAACACTTGATTGAAACAATAATTTAATTATCCAAATCAAATTGTTTAGCTAACAAACAGTTTGTGGATACAAGCAATGAGGCTGAGGTCGGCTGTCACCCGTCTCAGGTACGACTCGAGTGATTCACTGCGCATTGTTCACAGCTGTTTCACTCTGAACACCATCGCTAATTGATTGTGTACTTAACATTAGACAAAGCTGTGTCCACATCCACAGTAAACATGCGTATTAGATATATTACACACTTACGTATGTATTAGATGTTTATTCGTGAAGGTTCAAATTCAAATTATATTTAATGCATCCATAATGTACACACAGCTGGTAAATATAAGTCTCAGCTTACACCTGTTGATATCAATGTCAGTGTAAGGTCACTTACCATTATACTCTACGTAATTTACACAAGTGACAAAGAAAAACTTGTGTTGCCACAAGTCATAAACAATTTGAAGGCACATTAATGTTGCCTACATATAAGCAATAAAGATTAACAAAAATATTGAATATTATTCTAAATTATTATAGATTACTGCGATTAATTACATCAATCCATAATAATTCAGAATATCAATTTTATATGTTCACATTGTATTGAACAATATGTTCTGTTGCCTGTATTCAGTTACTGAGCGTAAGTGGCACAGGACGGTCACATTGAGAGTGGAGCGCTCGTGTATATCTGTACACGTACATGTGACCGTCAGTGAGCTCCAGATGTGGTGTGCAGTGTCATGTGTAGCCGTGCAGTGCAATGCTTGTGCAAACAGCAAATGTTAACAAATGCATAGCCAGATATGTGCTGAAACAACATTCACTAATTAATGTGAGATATTTGTGAACCAGTGTGATCAGTGTGTGTGTGTGTTAATACTTCAATTACACTTGATTGAAACAATAATTTAATTATCCAAATCAAATTGTTTAGCTAACAAACAGTTTGTGGATACAAGCAATGAGGCTTAGGTCGGCTGTCACCCGTCTCAGGTACGACTCGAGTGATTCACTGCGCATTGTTCACAGCTGTTTCACTCTGAACACCATCGCTAATTGATTGTGTACTTAACATTAGACAAAGCTGTGTCCACATCCACAGTAAACATGCGTATTAGATATATTACACACTTACGTAGGTATTAGTTGTTTATTCGTGAAGGTTCAAATTCAAATTATATTTATTGCATCCATAATGTACACACAGATATGAAATATAAGTTGCAGCTTGCACCTGTTGATATCAATGTCAGTGTAAGGTCACTTACCATTATACTCGACGTTATATACACAAGTGACAAAGAAAAACGTGTGCTGCCACACGTCATAAACAATTTTAAGGCACATTAATGTTGCCTACATAAAAGCAATAAAGATTAACAAAAATATTGAATATAATTCTAAATTATTATAGATTACTGCGATTAATTACATCAATCCATAATTATTCAGAATATCAATTTTATATGTTCACATTGTATTGAACAATATGTTCTGTTGCCTGTATTCAGTTACTGAGCGTAAGTGGCACAGGACGGTCACATTGAGAGTGGAGCGCTCGTGTATATATGAACACGTACGTGTGACCGTCAGTGAGCTCCAGATGTGGTGTGCAGTGTCATGTGTAGCCGTGCAGTGCAATGCTTGTGCAAACAGCAAATGTTAACAAATGCATAGCCAGATATGTGCTGAAACAACATTCACTAATTAATGTGAGATATTTGTGAACCAGTGTGATCACCTCGCGAGAGCGTGACGCCATCAGTGCAGCTGTGTGTGTGTGTGTGTGTGTGAGTGTGTGGCACCAACAACATTGTGATTTATGTTAATACTTCAATAACACTTGATTGAAACAATAATTTAATTATCCAAATCAAATTGTTTAGCTAACAAACAGTTTGTGGATACAAGCAATGAGGCTGAGGTCGGCTGTCACCCGTCTCAGGTACGACTCGAGTGATTCACTGCGCATTGTTCACAGCTGTTTCACTCTGAACACCATCGCTAATTGATTGTGTACTTAACATTAGACAAAGCTGTGTCCACATCCACAGTAAACATGCGTATTAGATATATTACACACTTACGTAGGTATTAGTTGTTTATTCGTGAAGGTTCAAATTCAAATTATATTTATTGCATCCATAATGTACACACAGTTAGTAAATATAAGTTGCAGCTTGCACCTGTTGATATCAATGTCAGTGTAAGGTCACTTACCATTATACTCGACGTTATATACACAAGTGACAAAGAAAAACGTGTGCTGCCACACGTCATAAACAATTTTAAGGCACATTAATGTTGCCTACATAAAAGCAATAAAGATTAACAAAAATATTGAATATAATTCTAAATTATTATAGTTTACTGCGATTAATTACATCAATCCATAATTATTCAGAATATCAATTTTATATGTTCACATTGTATTGAACAATATGTTCTGTTGCCTGTATTCTAGCGATGGGCGTTGAATGAACCAACTAGTTAATTCGACCGTCGACGTACAATGAACGGTTCGACGGTTCACCGATAATCAACGAACTAGTTGAATTCGTAGACGGCTAAACTGAGACTCGACTACGTTCATGTCGACTTGTAACGCGACGATCGACGTGAGAACTTAGTTTGGTAGTACAAGTTCAAAGGTCCGATAAACTAACAACAACGGACGAACATCGAGCAAATTAATATGAACTCTAACTCTAGACGCAAAGAGTATAAATTTCTATGGGCCGAATGCCATTTTGGAGTGTAAATGCATTGTGTTAAGAAGAAAAGGACGCCAATAGTTTCACGTGAGCAAAAGAGTAAAGCGATTGACCGATCGAAAGTTGCGAGGTAAACCGGTTTGTACTTGTTTACATTCAATTCAATCGGCAGTTGAAAGTTGTTGTCGAGACGTAGACGCCGCGCGTCGCGTTGTCTCAAAGTTTATAAAGAACGTCTACTTAACATAGTTTACGTTATGAACTAGTCGATAAATTCAACTAGTTGATCGACTCGTATATCAACGGAAATGGACGGTCTAGTTTCGTTAACGAAAAATACGTTGACGACCCATCTCTACTGTATTCAGTTACTGAGCGTAAGTGGCACAGGACGGTCACATTGAGAGTGGAGCGCTCGTGTATATATGTACACGTACATGTGACCGTCAGTGAGCTCCAGATGTGGTGTGCAGTGTCATGTGTAGCCGTGCAGTGCAATGCTTGTGCAAACAGCAAATGTTAACAAATGCATAGCCAGATATGTGCTGAAACAACATTCACTAATTAATGTGAGATATTTGTGAACCAGTGTGATCACCTCGCGAGAGCGTGACGCCATCAGTGCAGCTGTGTGTGTGTGTGTGTGAGTGTGTGGCACCAACAACATTGTGATTTATGTTAATACTTCAATAACACTTGATTGAAACAATAATTTAATTATCCAAATCAAATTGTTTAGCTAACAAACAGTTTGTGGATACAAGCAATGAGGCTGAGGTCGGCTGTCACCCGTCTCAGGTACGACTCGAGTGATTCACTGCGCATTGTTCACAGCTGTTTCACTCTGAACACCATCGCTAATTGATTGTGTACTTAACATTAGACAAAGCTGTGTCCACATCCACAGTAAACATGCGTATTAGATATATTACACACTTACGTATGTATTAGATGTTTATTCGTGAAGGTTCAAATTCAAATTATATTTAATGCATCCATAATGTACACACAGCTGGTAAATATAAGTCTCAGCTTACACCTGTTGATATCAATGTCAGTGTAAGGTCACTTACCATTATACTCTACGTAATTTACACAAGTGACAAAGAAAAACTTGTGTTGCCACAAGTCATAAACAATTTGAAGGCACATTAATGTTGCCTACATATAAGCAATAAAGATTAACAAAAATATTGAATATTATTCTAAATTATTATAGATTACTGCGATTAATTACATCAATCCATAATAATTCAGAATATCAATTTTATATGTTCACATTGTATTGAACAATATGTTCTGTTGCCTGTATTCAGTTACTGAGCGTAAGTGGCACAGGACGGTCACATTGAGAGTGGAGCGCTCGTGTATATCTGTACACGTACATGTGACCGTCAGTGAGCTCCAGATGTGGTGTGCAGTGTCATGTGTAGCCGTGCAGTGCAATGCTTGTGCAAACAGCAAATGTTAACAAATGCATAGCCAGATATGTGCTGAAACAACATTCACTAATTAATGTGAGATATTTGTGAACCAGTGTGATCAGTGTGTGTGTGTGTTAATACTTCAATTACACTTGATTGAAACAATAATTTAATTATCCAAATCAAATTGTTTAGCTAACAAACAGTTTGTGGATACAAGCAATGAGGCTTAGGTCGGCTGTCACCCGTCTCAGGTACGACTCGAGTGATTCACTGCGCATTGTTCACAGCTGTTTCACTCTGAACACCATCGCTAATTGATTGTGTACTTAACATTAGACAAAGCTGTGTCCACATCCACAGTAAACATGCGTATTAGATATATTACACACTTACGTAGGTATTAGTTGTTTATTCGTGAAGGTTCAAATTCAAATTATATTTATTGCATCCATAATGTACACACAGATATGAAATATAAGTTGCAGCTTGCACCTGTTGATATCAATGTCAGTGTAAGGTGCCTTTCTTCTGAGGCGGAGCGGACGCCTGTCCGCTCCGCTCGTCTGTACATTTGTGGATACGTGTAACGCTACAGGGTGAACAGGCTAGCAGCTATGGTCCACATCGTCCACACATCGACGCACATTCGACCACATCATCGCTTGGTAAGTGATGATGTGGTCGACGATATAGCACGCTTGCCTAGAAGAAACCTAGTCACTCTTGACTTAAAGACTCCCAGGTCGTAGCTATCAGGAAATACAGACTCCGGCAGGGAATTCCACTCTTTTGCTGTGAGCATAATAAAAGTATTCCCAAAAAGTTTGGTGCGTATGGGTGGGATGTCTATCATGTACCGATGTCGCATCGCCGTGCGTCTGGTAGTCCGATGATGAAGCGGGCTCGCTGGAATTAGTTCATGCAATACCAACGCACACTCCCCGAAATTTAAACGATAAAAAACCGACAGGCTGGCAACTCGGCGACGATCGACTCTAGTGCATCCAGCTGGTATTTGGCAGATCCGTCCCAGAGATAGAGCAGTACTCCATGCATGATCTAACTTGCGCTTGTTACAAATTGAGAAACTGTTCCGGGGTGAAGTGAAGGTTGTAGATCGTTTTATGTTTGAATTTTCTGTGCTCCAAATAAAATAATGTATTACGTAAAGTAATTTTAATGAACTTCTATGAATATTAAAAAGGGAATGACAGTGACAAAAAAGAAACAAAAATATAATAATTTAAAAGATCAAATAAAGACTATAGTGGCCTATCTAAAAATCTACGAAAGAAGGTTTATTATAAAACTAAATAGTTCCAACACTTCCCCTACTTCTGAATAGATAATAGGCCATCATAAACGTTAAACTAAACCTAATCCTTTCGTTAAACACAGATGTCTTTGCTTAGATAAAAACTTAGTTAGCACGTCAGCCTTCATTTCATTTGTTTACATATTCTATACTGATCATACCACTAGCAACAGTATCCCTTATAAAATGATGTCTGACATCAATGTGTTTTGTTCGCGAGTGATGAATGTTGTTTTTTGTTAGCATTTGAGCTCCCTGATTATCGCTGTAAATACATACACCATTGTCCCAACCAAACACTTCCTTCAATAAATTTTTGAGATATATTGATTCTTTAGCAGCATCACTAAGAGCCATATATTCGGCCTCAGTCGTTGACAAGGCTACAGTGCGCTGTTTACGAGATGCCCACGAAATAGGTCCATTTAAGTAAAATACATATCCAGTGTAGGATCTCCGGTCATTTAGACATGCGCCATAATCTGCATCAGTATATCCCGTAAGTCCTAGTGTATTTTTCTTCTGGAATTTAAGTTTAAGATTTATTGTCCCTTTCAAATAACGTAAAACTCTTTTTGCTGCATTCCAGTGGATTGTTCCAAAGTTACTGTTAAACTGGCTTAACACACTTACAGCATGTGTAATGTCTGGCCTAGTTCCTACAGACAGATACATTAGAGATCCAACCAGTCTTTGATAAGGTAAATGTTGAGCACCCTCTTTCTCTTCATTTGAGGGATTCACTAATTTCAGATTAGGATCAGCGGGTGTACTAGCAGGTTTTGCATCAGTCATTGCAAAATTATCTAGTATTTTTTTAATATATTCTTCTTGATCAATGGTTATTCCATTTTCCTCTTGAATGATCCTCATTCCTAAGAAATGTTTTAAGTTTCCCAAATCCTTGACCTTAAAGAATTGTTTAATATTATTTTTAAAGTTTTCTTTCATGTCAGCATTATTGCTGAGAATGCAAAAATCGTCAACAAAGATTGCGACACTTAAAATGCAAGTTCCTTTAACTTTATAATATAGACAATGATCATGTTCAGACCTTTTCATACCAAGTTGCATCATTGCTTCGTTAAGTTTGAGGTTCCACTGTCTAGGCGCTTGTTTCAGGCCGTAAAGTGCTTTCTTTAACTGGCATACCTTCCCCTTGTTGCACTCTTTGGTGAAACCCTCAGGTTGTTCCATAAAAATTTCTTCATTTAGATCACCGTTGAGAAACGCAGTTTCAACATCCATTTGATCCATTTTAATATTCCATTGTGCTGCGAAAGCAAGTAGTAATCTTACCGTTGAAAGACGTGCGACAGTTGCGAATGTTTCATCATAATCTATGCCATAAGTTTGTGTAAACCCTTTGGCTACTAATCGCGCTTTATAGCGTACGTTTTCCCCGTTTTCATTTTTCTTAATCTTGAATACCTATTTACAACGAACTGTTTTCCTATCTTTAGGTCTATCAACAAGGATCCAAGTCTCATTATTTACAAGTGAGTCATATTCGCTTTGAAGAGCTTCTTGCCATTTATTTTTATCATCAGAATAAATAGCTTCCTTATAAGTTGAAGGCATATCATCTTCTACAGCTTTGTACAGAACTATATCTTCTGGCCACTTTTTCGGGATTCTGTTTCTCAATGGATATCTCGTAACGGGTTGTGAAACTTAATTGTTTGTATTATCTGGAATCTCTGCTACACTGTCATGAAATTCCTCTTCAGTGTTGTCATTTTCAGGTACATTAAGTTCTGTGAGCTGTGTTGAAGGTTGAGTCATAATTTTGTTGGCTTCTCCTTCAGTTGGTGTACTTTCAGAATTTTCTTGAATTATAATAGGAATGGATTCTGTTAATTGAGTTTCAACTTTATCAACAATATTATTTTGATAAGTAGACTTTGATTTGAACAGAAAATCGTTTTCAAAAAATTTGGCATCTCTTGTTCTGATAAGAATTTTTGGATGTTCGGGATCAACTACTCTGTATCCCTTAGTTTCAGTGCAATAACCTACAAATATGCACAGTTTGGCCTTAGCATCAAATTTCTTTCGAAGATTATTTGGTATGTGCGCATATACTCTGCATCCAAAAATACGTAAATGAGATAGATTCACTTTTCGTCCAGTCCAGATTTCCTCAGGGGTTTTCCCTCTAATTGATTTAGTAGGTAAGCGATTTTTCAAGTAAGTCGCTGTATTAATGGCTTCTCCCCAATAAGTCTTAGGTAGACAAGATTCTGAAAGCATAGATCTTGCTTTCTCAACTAAAGTTCTGTTTACTCGTTCAGCTAAGCCATTTTGCTCTGGATTGTAAGGAACACTTGTCTGGTGAACTATACCCGACTGTTTCAAAATTTCTTTCATTTCGGAATTCAAATATTCACCACCATTGTCAGAACGTAAAATTTTTATCTTTTTATCAGTTTGGTTCTCGACTAAATTTTTAAATTCGCGAAACTTTTCTACAACTTCCGATTTTTGTTTAATTAGGTAGGTAAATGTTTTTCTAGAAAAATCGTCAGTGAAAGTCACAAAATATGAAGCACCTCCCAAAGATTGAGTACTCATAGGTCCGCAAACGTCACTGTGAATAATTTCCAGTAAATTTGACGATTTTGAATCCGACATTTTGAAAGGTTGCTTAGAAAGTTTACCTTCCACGCAAGCAATGCAATTATGTTTAATAGATCCAGCAGGTTTTGGATACTTGACCCCATGAGCTAAGTGTAATCTTAGTAATTCCATACATCTGAAGTTCAAATGACCAAGGCGTTTGTGCCATAAATCAGCTGAATTATCTTTAACTTCTGTTAAATTCGCCTGAGCAATAGGTAAATCAAGTTTGTACATACCATTGACGTTTGAGGCTGTGTATAAAACTTTTCCGTATACCTTACACGTGTCACCATCAATTATTTTTCCGCCAGATTTAGAAAAAAGTACGACATTTCCTTTCTTTACCAATGAGTTCACTGAAAGCAGGTTCGTTGACAAGTTCGGAACATGCAAAACTTCGGTAATGTTGGAAGTGTTTAGTTCTACAGTACCAATGGCATCTGAAAGAATTATTTGATCATTAGCTATTCTAATACTTTTCTTGACAGGTTCAGTATCATGTAGCCAATCACGTCTATTGGTCATATGACTCGTAGCCCCGGAATCTATAAACCAGTCATCACTCTTCACAAAAGGCGACATATTAAGAATTGGTTTACAAACAAAAGAATTTACAAAAGATTCACAAGCTTCAGAATTATCAAAATTAGAATTACTTATTGACTGATCATCAACCATAAGTGTTACCTCACAAATATCTGCCTTTTCCCCTTGTAATTTAGCTTTGAGAACTCTGCAATTTGCTTTTATATGCCCTGATTTTCGGCAGTAATTGCAAAATATGTTCTTACTGTCTCTATTAAACTTATTATATGATATCACTAAAGCACTATTTTCACGTGTATCACTGCTGGTGGTTAGATTATGGCTGTCTTCTTTCAGAAGTGCAACAATGACATTATCTGATGTCAGTTCAGAGCCGGAATGTTCCAACGCCATGACAAGTGGCTTAAATTGCTCTGGTAGACCACATAGCAGTATAATTGCGAGAAACGAATCATCAACTTTTTGATTTATTTGCTGTAATTGTTGATGTGTCGACATAATCTCATTTACATACATTTCCATGTTATCAATATAACGACAGTTCATTAATCTTTTCATTAACGTGAGCTTTCTAATAAGTCCACTGTCTGCGTATGTTTTTTTTAAGTTATTCCAAGCTTCAAATGCGGATTTAGCTCCCATTATTTTAGAAAAGACTCTTTCGTGGCAGCACAAGCCAATTTTAGAGCGGGCTCTGTCATCGCAGCGTAATATTTCTTGTGAGCTATTTTCCAAAGGTGGGTGCTTCACGCAATCCCATAGTCCACAATCAATCAGCATCATTTCCATTGAAAATGCCCATGTCGTGTAGTTCGAACGTCCTTCTAATTTGTTAAAAGATGGAGTACTTACTGTGTGTGTAGTTGAAACATAGGGTACTACACTAGTATTACTTGCATTCGTATGATGAAGAGGTTTTGCACAAGAATCTCTCTCCATTTTTATTTTCGAATCTCTGTAACACACTATTATAAGGAGTTTAGACTTTTAGAGCTCTGGGCCCATAACCTGAAGGTTGTAGATAGTTTTATGTTTGAATTTTCTGTGCTCCAAATAAAATAATGTATTGCGTAAAGTAATTTTAATGAACTTCTATGAATATTAACAAGGGAATGACAGTGACAAAAAAGAAACAAAAATATAATAATTTAAAAGATCAAATAAAGACTATAGTGGCCTATCTAAAAATCTACGAAAGAAGGTTTATTATAAAACTAAATAGTTCCAACATGAAGTACCGTCTCACCTTCGCAAGGATGCTCAACTTCTTGGCAGCCAGCTGAGCTCAGCCTCAATGAATGGACCAAAATTGAGGGTGGATTCCAACGTAACGCCAAGAAGCTCAAGTCGGTCCGTTACCGGCACGGTCACACCTCGGCAAGTAGGAGCCGGGTGGAACTGGCTCCTTTTAGCGAAAAAAAGACGCCTGGGTCATAGCAGCATTGAACCTGGCATCGCCCCATTCGGAGACCAACTAAATTTCATCTGTAATATTTATGTTAGCGCACCAAAAACCTCAGGTATTGAGGTATTCATAATAATATATTGACAGAAAGTAAACAAATCAAAATGACACATCAAATTAAATAGAAAACATATAAAGCCAGTACTATAGAGTTTGGAGTTTGCTAAAACCTTTTCTAACATCCTCTCTTTTTGGAAAACTCTATAACGTTAACCCAATCAGCCCACAAATAAATGCCAATCTAGGCTTGAAAACAGGCTTAGTCAGAATATCAGCACATTGGTATTCAGTAGGAACATATTTGACTAGTAATTCTTTATCAGTAACTAATTCTCTGACATAGAAATGTCTAATCGCAATGTGCTTCGTCCTTCTGTGCAATTCTGGGTTTTGCGCAAGCTTTATAACTGCATCATTATCAATTTGTAAAATTGGGATATCATTCAGTGTCGTTATCTCATTGAAAAGTCTTCTCAGCCAAACTATCTCTCGTGCTGCTTCGCTTGCTGCTACTATTTCGGCTTCTGTGGACTTTTTATAGCGTCTTCGTACGTCGTGGGCTCATCATTGATCAAAGCAGAGACAATAAAGTCATCATATCTGCTTGGAGCATGCAGTTTAGACCTGTCACGAAGTGTTCTAGTATCAGGGATATCATCATGATCTTCGTCTGAATAATTTATTCGACACCCATCTGGTTCAGGAGACGACTCGTCCAGATGTTCCTCTTCTAGACTTAAATCATTAGATGTTTGAGGCAATACTTCCGTATTTTGTGGTATATCCTCCCTTGCTTCAAACATTGGTTGATTTTGTGGAGTCTTTGGAAATTTGAGTTCGATTTCTGTCGTAGTGCGTTCATCCTCTTCCTCTGATAAATCTGATTCCAATCCAACTGATTTTATTAGAGTTTCTTTAAATGTAACATCTCTCGAGCGAATCAATGACGGTTCGTTTTTATTATTAAATCCCAGTAATCGATAGCCATCATCACCATCATATCCAATTAAAATACATTTTTGAGCTTTCTTTGACATCTTTGTTCGCTTCTGTTTGGGAACATGAGCAAAACATTCTGTTCCAATGACTCTCAGATGTTTTATGGACGGCTTCTTTACAAACCACAGTTCAAATGGTGACTTTCCTTCATTAGAAGTTGGCCCAGTTCTGTTCAGGATGTACGCAGCCGTGTTAACAAGCTCTGACCAACAGGCAAGTGGAAGTTCTTTGTGAGCGTGCATCATAGTGCGAGCGGCTTCTACGAGAGTTCGATTTTCTCGTTCACTGGACCCATTTTGCTCTGGTGTATATGGCATTGTAAACCGGTGCTGTATACCATGCGAGTGGAGTATCTTCTCAATGGCTTCGTTTTTGAATTCTCCTCCATTGTCGCTGATTATTGTTTTAATAACATGACCAGCTGTCTTCGTTTCATTGATCATCTGCACGAGCTTGTCTTTGACTTCAGACTTATGCTTGATGAAGTAAACATGACGAAAATTACTGTAGTCATCTTTAAACAATACGAAATACCGAAACTTCATGAATGAATTTGGAAAAGGACCACATACATCTGTGTGTATCGTCTCTCCTGGTTCTTTAGCTCTTTCTCTTCTTCCAAATTTATGTCTGTGTGTCTTTCCATATACACATCCTGTGCATAATTCAGAATCGAGTTTGACTTTGATACCAAGTTCCTTTTCAATTAATTGTTTAACGTGTCTTTTGTTCTGATGAGCGAATCTTTCATGATAAAGTTGCAAAGTGTCTTCTGTTGACAAAGTGCTCACTTCTGGGGTTGGATTTCTAATAGTCTGAACTTTCAGCTTATAGAGACCTCCATTCTTGACACGTGTGCCAATCAAGTTCACTTTTCCATTGTTCATCAGCTGACAGGATTCTCTCTTAGATGTAAATACACTATTTTGTAGCTTGTCTTGAGCAGCGAGTACAGAGAACAGGTTGCGTCTTATTGCGGGAACGTACCAAACATCACATAATGTGATAAGCTCTTGTCGACCATAAATATCAGCAATCAATTCGACTGTTCCTTTTCCAATGGCTTCAGTTGTAGATCCATTTGCAATGGTAACCGTCTGATTCTTAGTGAAGTGTTGAAAACTGGAGAATATGTCAGGCTGACAGGTGACATGGCTTGTTGCGCCATTATCGACATACCAATTGTCAAGATCTTCAAAGTTGGTTACTGCTTCATTGGTCTCAACTTGCATAAGAGTCAGGTTTAAGTTGATATTGTTAGCCAGTTTTGTAAATGGTTGTTGTTCTTTGGAAGGTTTTCCATCAGCAATCCATTTTCGACATTGTTTGATGTTATGCCCAATAAGTTTACAATACCCGCATTTCTTCTTCGTTTTGCGAAAAGACTTCTGTATAACTAGCGTTTGAGCCTCAGAATCTTCTTCTTTATTAGTCAGAGATCTTTCGTAACTGCAAATTTGCGCTGTCAAATTTTCAATGTTACGGTCCTTTTTTGACATGAGCATCCAACTTGACTTGAACGGGAAGTAACTATCGTCTGGTAACGTTTCTAAAATCTTGCATATGAGTAGAATCTCAGGCAGATCAAATTTGTTTTCGTCCTTACGTAGCTCAACCTTTAATTCATGCCATATGTTTTTCAATTTGGATATATTCATGGACATGTCATGTAAGGGATCTTTGCGATACCTAAAGAAGCTGTAGCTTTTATCTTCAGATGTGCCATCGAAAAGGGTATGTAATTCATCCCAAATCTGTTTCGCACTTGTGAGTCTCATTACCTTTTGCAAAGTGACATCTGACATATTTGCCATTAAAATGAGCATCGCGGCACTATCTTTTTCATTATAGTCTTGTAGAGCTTTTTGATAACTAGCCTGGTCTGCCGACGTAGCTGATGCACCAGGTTGCGTAGGAGGCTTTAGATTGCCGTTGATAGCATCTAATCCGCCAGACGTTCCTCGAAGCAATAACAGTACCTTGCAGCGCCATGTTGACCAATTTTCTTTACCTTCCAAACGACCAATATCAGTTTTACAGCTCGTCGAAGGAGTTGACATTTTGACAGATCTTGTTCGAATTTGGTTTGAAAATCGTTGCTAATTTTTATTAAATAATTATTTTACACAATCACATAAAATATTATTCTTTGCTCATTACAATTCTATCGAAATATTTTCAATATAATTTTCGTTAATATTAAACCACGCTCTGCTACCATGTTGAGGTATTCATAATAATATATTGACAGAAAGTAAACAAATCAAAATGACACATCAAATTAAATAGAAAACATATAAAGCCAGTACTATAGAGTTTGGAGTTTGCTAAAACCTTTTCTAACACTATTGTACGCTATGCAGTGGTATACAGGTCACAATAAGTATGCACCCTAACGACAGGGGTTACGTAGTAACTATTAAGTAATCTGTGACAGGGGTCGTGAACGTGGCACCCGCGATATCTCTTCACTCAAGCGCGGCACATAATAATTTCAAAAATCACGCACTGTTACAGACTCTTTAGTGTGCTTCATAGACATGTTTTCATAAAGAGTACTTTTCTATATAGTGACAGTTTACGTTTTTCTTTCGTGATTCTTCTCTCTTCTAATTATTCGTCCTGTACGATATAAATAAAATAACGTGATGTTTACTACACAAAGCCTTTATTTTATTGGCGACGAGGTAAATTGTGTTGTTCAATAAACACGATGAACGCGGAACAATTCGCGGCGTTCCTTACCGCGCAACAAGAACAACAGAAGGTACTAACAGTCCTACTACAGCAGCTTGTACAACAGCAACAACACCAGGGAAGTCCTTCAACATGCGACAGCACCAACAGCAACGATAGTACCGAAGCACCCTCAACATCCAAACAAAACATTGTAAAACACTTCAAATGCGACAAGTTTAACCCAGAAACAAACTCTGCTGAAAATTTTATCGATCTGTTTGAAGCGAAATGCCGAATATGGGGCGAAGAAACTGTTAGTATTCAAAAAGATCTACTCATAAATTGCATAACACCTGAAATATACCACGAGCTGAAGGTAGCTTTAATTCCTGACTTTGACACAGCAACATACGACGATTTAAAGATGAAACTATTTGATTTATTTAGAACAAAGAAAACACGATACAAAGCTTTAATAGATTTTTGGAACTCCACGAGAGAAACGGACGAAACTATGGAACGTTATGCTAATAGACTAAAAGACCTCTCAAGGGACTGTGGCTACGAAGGCACTATGCTTGAGAGACAACTCCGTGATCGTTTCGCGACCGGTTTGAACCATTCACAGCTAGAGGTAGATTTAAAGCAAAGATGGCCTGAACTACGCGAAGTAACAGAAGGTGGCAAAACGAGAGAAATAACATTCGCAGAAATATTTTCAGTTGCCCAGTCACGCGAAATTGCAGAGAACGACAACAGTGCTTTGAATGAAAAGCAAACTGAATACGTTAATAGGATACGCAAAAATATTCAAGGTAGACGCACTAATACGACGACTAACGAAACAGCCAGGAAGTTGCGACCAGACCAATGCCGACGATGCGGAAAGCGTGATAATCATAACTATCACGATTGCTCCGCTAAAGGCCACCCGTGTAAAGCATGTGGAAACACAGGACACTACGAAAGCGTATGCATCAAATCAGGTAGAGCATATTTGACGTCACGACCCAAACGTACCCTCCAACGCAAGGACAATACCGATAAACGCAATAAAACACAGAAGATCAACAATCGAACAGACGAATCAGAAACCTCATCAATGACAACAGCGCACTACGACTCCTCAACGGAAGAAAGTGATAGCGAGTACAACCCTGTACACAGTATTACTAAGAAGACAGCCCGGTGCAAAAAAAATTGACGTGACCATTAATGGGGTAAAATGCACGATGGACTGGGACCCAGGATCAATCTACTCTATAATTTCCACTAAAATGTGGAAAAAGATTGGAGCTCCGGTGTTAATGAAGGGACCGAAACTCCAAGCTTATTGCAATTTCAAGCTCAAACCGAGAGGTATAGCTGACGTAACAGTTGAAGTAGACAAAGTACAGAAAATTTTACCAGTTGTAGTTATGGACAAAGCAGATCCTATACTTTTTGGGTTGCAATGGAGCGAAATGTATAACATGACATTTCCCAAGCCTGTCTACTCCATCAAACGTACTAAAGAGACGTCACTGGACGTCGTGCTAGGTATCAACACCGACCTTTTTAACAACAAATTAGGGAAGGTCAAGGACTACCAAGTTAATATCCACATCAAACCTGGCAGTAAAGCAAAGCATCTACCGGCACGCCCCATCAAGTTCAGCTTGCGCAAAAACGTAGAAATAGAACTAGAACGGCTTCTGTGTGAGGGGATAATAACAGAAGTGGACCCCAATTTAACACCTGTAGAATGGGCTACACCCACAGTCAATGTCTTGAAACCAACTGGCCAAGTACGAATATGTGGCGATTATCGAACGACTATCAACCCAATACTTATCAAACATACGCACCCAGTACCACTTTTTGATCAGTTAAGGCAACGCTTGGCACATGGTGAAAAATACTCAAAGATTGACCTTAAGGACGCTTATCTACAGTTTGAAATAGCCCCGGAATCTAAAAAGTACCTAACGATATCAACCCACAAAGGTTACTTTGTCTACAACAGAATGCCCTTTGGTATTGCGACGGCACCTTCAATTTTTCAACATTTCCTTGATAAACTACTGGACTGGTATACCAAACGTCGCTGTATTTTTTGATGACATTGCCATTACCGGAATGAATGACAAGGAACACATCCAGACCCTTTCTATGGTTTTCAACAAATTGAAGCAAGCCGGACTCAAAGTCAATCTAAAAAAATGCACTTTCCTACAGCCAGAAATCGAATATTTGGGACATATTTTGGATAAAAATGGAGTACGTCCAACAAAATCCAAAATTGAAGCAATTTCAAACGCACCACCACCCACAAACACCAAAGAACTGAGAGCGTTTTTAGGACTCGTAAATTTCTACGAGCGATTTATTCCACATCTGCACAGTGAATGCGCCGATTTACATGAGTTAACGGGTAGTCGCCGAAAATGGAAATGGACTGAGCACGAAAACGAAATATTTCATAAGACCAAGAAATTAATAACACGATCTAAGTCACTTATGGCGTTTGACGAACACCAGCCTCTTTTTCTTTCCTGCGACGCCTCTGAAAAAGGAGTAGGAGCAGTGTTATACCACAAGGATAAGAACAACATCGAAAAGCCTATTGCGTTTGGCTCAAGGAAACTGAAGCCTGCTGAAATTAAATACTCTGTTATAGACCGTGAGGCATTAGCAATATTCTATGGCATTCAAAAATTTGACCAGTATCTCAGAGGCACAAAATTTACGCTTGTAACAGACCACAAACCGCTGATTCACATATTGGGCCCTCAACGAAATCTTCCAAAAATTGCCAACAATAGACTTGTGAGATGGGCACTCGTCATTGGAAATTATGATTACGACATCATTTATAGAAAAGGTGAACATAACATCATCGCTGACTACCTCTCCAGAATGCCAAATAGCCAGGAAGAACCGAATGTTCCTGAGGTAGCAATATGAAAAATCACAGAGTTGTTACAACATAATAAAATGGATGATTTGGCCTTAAGTGAAGAGCGTATCAGAGAAGAAACTATACACGATACCATACTAAAGCAAGTCTTACAATTGATTAAAACTGACTGGTGTGATTGCACACAGGCTGACCTGAAACCATATCTCAGAAAACGCAACGAATTATCAATAGAGAACAAAATCATCATGTGGCAAGGTAGAGTTGTTATACCGAGTAAATTAAGACTTACAGTACTACGATATTTGCATATTGGTCATCCTGGAACTTCTGCAATGAGGGCGCTTGCACGTTTCTATGTATGGTGGCCAACACTCGAAGAAGACATTGACAATTTTGTGAAACAATGCCAGAAATGCCAGGAAAATCGACCAAACAACCCAGAACTCCCAGTATACTCTTGGTCGATCCCAGAGAAGGTTTGGGAAAGAGTCCACGTTGATTTTGCCGGGCCTTTCGAGGGAAAGTATTGTAGCCAATACTTTACATTATCGAAATGGATAGAGGTTAAACCGATGTCAAAGATAACCACCAAAACATTGTGCGAGAAATTAGATGGCATTTTTACAACTTTCGGATTACCTCAAATTATAGTGTCTGACAATGGACCTCAGTTCACTTCCAAAGAATTCCGATCATATTGCAAGTCGCAGGGTATAGTGCACATGAAAGCTTCACCATACCATCCAAGAACAAATGGGTTGGCTGAGCGTCTAGTGCGAACGTTTAAAACAAGAATGTCCGCAAGTGAAGCAGACCGACTTAACCCAAAGCGAAGATTGCAAAACTTCCTGTTTTCCTATCGGAATACACCACATACTACCACAGGCAAGTCACCAGCCCAAATGATGTTCGGCAGACAACTAAATTGCTTACTGGATAATGTGAGACCAAATATGAGAAGGTTATTGCGCTATAAAAATCTACAAGTCAATATCGAGTCGGAACAAAAGACCCCGATTTTCCAGAATGGGGAAGAAGTGTACATCCGCACTAAACTGGAAAGTAAATGGAAACCAGCTGTAATAGAGGAAAGGAAACACCGGTATTCTTATGTCGTGAGAACTCCAGAAGGAGTCTTAAAGCGCAGACACGCGGATCACATACGGCCCCAGGGGATTATGGCTCAGTCACTAATCAATAAACGAGATATTGAGATGAACCCATCGGCCCCTGCTGGTTCAACAATTTATACACCACATGAACTACTACCACGTGCCAGTTCAACTCCAATCAGTGAAGCCGCTTCCGGCCCACCGCTAACACTTGAGCAGACACCGGTGTTGAGGCGCAGTAAGAGGACCGTACGTCCACCACACCGCCTCATAGAGCAAATGTCTTAAGGCCGGGAGGAATGTTACAGACTCTTTAGTGTGCTTCATAGACATGTTTTCATAAAGAGTACTTTTCTATATAGTGACAGTTTACGTTTTTCTTTCGTGATTCTTCTCTCTTCTAATTATTCGTCCTGTACGATATAAATAAAATAACGTGATGTTTACTACACAATGCCTTTATTTTACGCACGTTGGAAGAGAAAAAAATTGGGCCTCCACATTATGGCGCCCAAAATCTTTCATTTTTATATTTTCCAGTTTTAATTTAACTAACTAAAATTTAACGCGTTTGGTCTCTACGAGGGCGGCACTGAAAATTTCGGGAATCAAGGAAGTGACACAACATTACTATTTAAAAATGTATTTATTGCTTTTCGAAGTATTCTCCGCGAAATTTGACACATTTTTCCATACGATGGAACCAATCATTGAAGAAACGATTCCATTCGGAAGTTGGGGTCTCCATAATGGCAAAATCTCTGACCACGCAATTTATTCTTTATTTTAGGGAAAGTATAGAAATCATTAGGATCCTGCGTGGAATCTTTCGAGAGTTCTGACGCACCAAGTAACGCGAGCCGCTTTTTGCTCTTCACAGAGCGAATGCGAAAACAACTTTTTTACACCTTATTGTTCATGCAAGATTATTTGTATTTCACTCATGCCAATGTCTAAAGTTGCCTGAATTTCGCGGTATGTCACATGTCGATCTTCCTCAATCAGCTTACGCACAGCATCAACTTTTCTTGGGTGACTGCAGTTTTTGGACGACCTTGACGGGGATCATCACTGAGCTTGACACTGGGTGACTGCAGTTTTTGGACGACCTTGACGGGGATCATCACTGAGCTTAACCCGTCCACGTTGAGATTCAGCAAACCAGCGATAAATTGTGGTTTTGGATGGGGCTTCATCACCAACTGCAGAAATCATCCGTTCAACACACTGTTTTTGTGTTAAACCACTTCGAAAGTCATAATAAATCATCGCTCTTGAATTTTCTCGAGTCAATTCCATTTTCTCAAAAACTAAACAAGTTTGACAAAACCTTGTGACAAGACCGAGAATCATTTTTTAAATAAATAAATGGTTGGTATTAGATTTTTAAAACCAAGGAGTTTTCAATTAAAAAGATTTTAATATGACAGAAACAGTGGCAATATTCCATTCCCGATACTTTTAGTGCAGCCTATGTAGAATGCCATATAGGAACAAACAAACATACATACACACTTACATGCATACATAGACTGATAAACACATTACCCTCCTTCGGCAGTCGGGTAAAAAAAGTCCTGAGACAACACGGTAAAAACATATATCTTTATTTTTTTTTCGTAATTTTCCCTTTACTTGTGCTTGACCTTGCTTTTAACCAAAATTTACAATTCTAGGTCACCGGAAGTACCCTATAGGTTTTGGGTCGAAAACCTTTATGATAGTTCCCGATGGCCTAGAATCACGAAAAATGGCAAAAATTAAGGTCTTACAGCACAAATAAAGGAAAAATTCCAAATATAAAAAAGTTGAGAATTAAAGGGTGTCCCCATACATACATAGTTGATGCCACCCTGGGTACGGAACCCTCCGTGCGCGAGTCCTACTCGTACTTGGCCGGTTTTTTTACCTATTGAGATAAAAACCCTAAAAACGAGAAAATATTCTCATATGTTATTGTTATGTACAAACTATTCCGTAGAGGATAACCGTGGTATGCCACCTTTTTTTTTTTTTTTTAACTTTGAGAAATGCTCATGCATGAGGCGGGCCGCGATGTGGTATGGAAGGCACGCTACCACGGGGAGATAGCGCAGTTATGTGGGACTCTAACCCACTAAAACTCCACGGTGTCCTCCTGTGCCGCTTGTGGCGGGAACACGGAAACGCGTTAGCATACATCCGTGAGCCCGCCGCGGCTGTCCGTCTCCGGACCCTCCTCTGGGGTTTACCCCCATCACCGGCGCACCAGAACACACAGTACGCCGTGACCACCCCGTGGACCAAACCAGCACATGGGTACCAGACAACCCCGTGTATGGCACCCTTGGTTCCCCTGTGACGGGTCAGGACAGTGGCCCCGCCACCTACCACTTTTCGGCCGCAGGGGAAAGGGAGAGCGGCCAGCGCTATACCGACACTCCTCCTCCCCTGCGGCCTCACCGCGTTCGCCATCAGACGGTGGCGACCCCGTGCAGGCCGCGGAGGGTAGGGCGAGCGGCGCACCGTAATACCGGCACTCCTCTCCCGCCGCGGCCTCCGACCCTCAGCCGCGATGCCTTCCATACCACATCGCAACCCGCCTCAGTTGCGATGTCGCCTAGGCAACACCGCAACCTACATGTTGGCCGCTACGTCGTCGGCTTATCGGCAAAAGCCCTGACCTTGGCTTCACCGTGGTTGTCCAAGCCACGGCTACTGAGCCCCCCCCGCCTCGACAATGCGGGAACCCACCGGGGGGGTGGTGGTATGCCACCTACCGTAACAAAAAAATACCTTCTGCAAAGTGGCATACGACCACGGTTATCCTCTATGGAATAGTTTGTACTCGTACATAACAATAACAGATGAGAATATTTTCTTGATTCATACCTTTTAGAGGGTGATTTTTCAGTAGTCGGGTTTTAATTATTAACTTATTTTTTATTTAAAGTATTTTGGGGTTTTTGCAGAGCCACATCACATTTTTCACTGTTTAGGGTTTGTGGGCTAATGCATAAGATACAACAGCGGACATTGCGCGCCGTAGTCGGGTAAAATAATAGTTTTCATGACTTTGACGGGATATATCTCGCAAACCAAACCCTACCTTCATTATAATATCCTTGGTCAATATTTTTTTTGTTCTTGCCTTCGTGCCCCTAGAGGGTGCCATATTCAATTTAATGTGACGTCACATAGCCTATAACCAGCAGACAAACAAGACGCTTCCAATGAAACCTCATTTGTCAAATTATGATAAGTTGTTTAGAAGTTATGAGGGCACAAAATAACATACATACCTACCTACAGACTTACATACATACATACCACATACCGGTCAAAAATTCGCTGTAGTCGGGTAAAAAGTAGACGTCATCAAGCTATGTATATGGAGTATTTGGAAGGCAAAATAACATTTTGGTTAGCTCGTCAGATAAAACGAGGCAGGGCAGCAATGTCCTGCGGTCACCCGCCGCAGCCTGGCCTGCGGTCCCCTGCAGTCCGCCGGCACGTCGATACCGTGATGCCCTCGCCGGGTAACAGAAGAAATGCTTTGTAGTTTGTCCGTCCAGTCTGTGTAGCCTGTGCCTGTAGCACAGTCCCTGTCTATCTCGAATTCTCGGCGTGGCTATCGTACGGGCCAAAGCACAATGAGACAGACGTGTAGCTTCCCTTCGACTCTGTCCGAGTGTGCTTTGACCCTAAGTAAAGCCACGTACCTTCTACGTACGTGGCTTACGTATTAACGTAAAAAAGGAAGGATTTGTATTTTTGTATGTAACGAATAAACTTAAAAACTACTGGACCGAGTTCAAAAATTATTACACTGTTGGGAAGCTACACTATCCTCGGGTGACATAGGCTACTTTTATCCCTGTACCCCGGGTTGAGTGCTCCATGCCGTATTCCCATGGGAACGGGAACTACGCGGGTGAAACCGCGAGACGTCCGCTAGTGTTATCATATAACTGAAACGTCGCCACATTTCAGTTATATGATAACCGTCGGTTCAGTAGTTTTTAAGTTTATTCGTAATTAAACATACAAAAATACAAATCTCGAGTATAGATAATATCGACTAGGATTGTCCCTGTACAGGCCATAGAGGTGTTGTTATGCAAATTTTAAAGTGTGGTGAGAGTGTATTCTGTACTGTTGGTGGCTAGGTACCCGTAGAGGAAGAATAGGGTAGTTTTGAGCCACAACTCTCTTAACAGTGGAGATCTTTGATGAGCTTTTCGGCTCCGAGGAAGTGTTACTACTAATACACCTATTTCTGCCTTCAAGCAGCGTTGACGGGGCGTCGCCGTCGGTGTACTTACAGATTATATTACCGGTACTTGAAGGGCATTGTCTCTGATGCCAGCTAGATCTGATGCCTTTGTTTATTGCACTGTCCTAATGCGGCGCGGCGCTGAATCACTGCTGCCCAGCACCAGCAACAGAGGCGGACGTGTCGCCTCGTCGGCCGCGGTCCGCTCCACAGTGCACAACACGATGTCGTGAGAAGCGCGCGAGTGACGTAGTGAGTGTTGACATGCCTGCATCTGCTTGCCACGGCACACGGGATGGATAAGAAAACGTACGTAACTATATGTTTTATACGACGGCCCCAGGAGGTCCATTGGTGGCTCAAATCTGACACTGTACTGAAATCAGCTTCAAAAGTGAACTCGTAAAATTGTACATGTTTTTTGCTGTCGGGTTTTTGTGTGCATGTATTTCTTTTTCATCTGACTTCTGACGTAGGGTTTTCCGCTTGAAGTCCTTACAGTCTGGCTGCTCGTCCAGTTAACGTGTTTAGCTTATTAATTGTTTACAAAAAGCTTAGGTTCTCGTTGCAGTGCATACAGTGTATGTATGCACTTTGATCTCGACTACTGGCTGTCCGTCTGTCGCACAACTCGCACAGTGTAGCGCACCACAACATTACAGTGGTGTAGCGAAACCAGTTTGTGTGTGATTCATGATCACAATAAAATTCAGGATGGATGCGCGGTTGATCGTCAGTTGTCACACACAGCGATGCACCGTGCGCGTGCACTTGTCTCGTCGTGCTCGTGCACTTGTCTCGTCGTGCTCGTGCACCTGCTCTGTGCACAGCGAGTGTTGTGTGGAACGTACCGTACGTTAGGTGTGGTACTCGCAGCATCAATGCCTTGTTGTAATTGAACTGTTGTTTTGTTTGTTCGTGAGATCCACCTCATTGACGATCCTTGCATGGTCACGTTGTTTCGGATGCTCCATCGATAAGAACGTGGCGCGAGTGTCTTGCAACACTGCATAAGAGCTGAGGCATAGCGCCATGTGCCCCTCTGACGAGGACACGAGGACTTGCACTGATAACTGCCTATATCGCTGAAGAACGTCTAAGAAAAAAACTTCTTCATTTTACAATTAACTACGGCTCGACTTCCAAATAAAAACACTACAAAGTTTATTAAAAATAACTTCAATTTTCCGAAACACCGACATCCTTGTAGGTGTTTCTGGTTTTGTTTGTTCGTTTTCTGACACCTCCTTTTTGAGAAGTCAGATAATAAAAAACATTTTTACAAAAAAATACTACCGACTTCCAACTAGAAACACTACAAATTGAAAAAACTCTCTTTTTCGAAGTCGGTGTCTTTGACCCCTTTAGAGCGTACTGGCGTGATGTTAGGTTATGAAATGGTATAAACAATAAACATACATGCGATTGCAGCAATCCCGAAAGATTTGCCGTTATTTATTGAAGAGATCTGTTGTATATCGCCGAAGTTCTTCATCAGATCTTCTCCAAATTAAAATGGGACCAATCTCGGAACATACTACATACGATTTTTTTTAAATCGGTCCACAATTGACGGAGATATCGGTGAACAAACACAAAAAAAACACATGAAGTCGAACATAGAACCTCCTCCTTTTTGGAAAGTCGGTGTTTATGTACTTAAGGTTAACTTTCTTGTTTTAATGGAACGGTGTTTTATAAATCAAACAACTTCACTCAATGATGATTTGTTGGTCACTTGTTACATTTTACAATAATCAATACTATATTACGTAACAACCCTAAGTGGAGGGCTGAAAGCGACTGCGTGGCTATCGCCCTTCAGACCTCCCCTAATTGGCTAGTTCCTGAAGACTGCTAGGCTATCGAAGCAGGAACTAGCCGCACTAAGGATCAGAGCTGGCTGCGTGGCTACCGAACTCTGAACCTCTAGCTGATGAATGACAATTTGGTTGAAGACAGCTCTGCTTATAAAGGCGGATTTTCACATATGTGTGCCATATCTACACGTAGTCGTCTGTAGGTGTAGTGCCGATAACTAGCACGATGGCTCTTGCGCAGATTGTTCCACATGAGGATTGTAGATGGCATCACTTGTCTACAGAAATCATTTGTAGTTGCTGTCTTCCAGAACATGCTTCCGCTCATCGTAGTGCTTTGGATTAGTTCCACTAGATGGCGCTGTATGTTATGTTTCTCACAACATACCTTAATATAGGAACTGGACATACCGCCCACCAAAACATTAGTTTTTAATCTATACTTATTTGTATGTCATGTAAATCGAACAATAAATGGACTGTAAATCTTTAACTTCAATTATCTTATACATTTTGATTTTATCAATATTCATCAACAATCATTCATTGATCCGCCCACCATAGCTCACTGACTTATTGGTTCTTTAGGAAGCGGTATAAATTTGTATAGGGGCCTTTTTAACTCCTCGTTCCCCATAGTTTGGACTGTTACCACTCTTACAAGATTGTCCTTTCCAGGATGTGTTTGTTTCACACGTCCCAACAACCATTTCGTAGGAGGCAAATTATCTTCCTTAATAATAACGACATCTCCAATAGAAGGCTCTGGAACCTTCACTTGCCACTTGTATCTTTGTTGTAGCGTGTTAAGATACTCTGTACGCCATCTATGCCAGAAGTCTTGAGTCATTTTTTGAATAATTTGCCACCTAGTTAAAAGACTGACAGGTTGGTACTCGTAGCATGTATCAGGAACCGAAATCAAGGGCTCACCAACTAAAAATTGTCCCGGAGTAAGTGGTGTCATAGTATTGTCCATTTGATACAGCGGGCGAAAGTTGAGGCACGCCTCGATTTGTGCTAAGAGCGTAGCAATCTCTTCGTAGGTCAGTTTTGTGTCCTTATTTATCCTGTAAAGGTGCCTTTTAGCAGACTGAACTCCATCCTCCCATAGGCCTCAATATGTAGGCATCCTTGGTGGTATGAAGTGCCATATTGTGTTATCGTTAGCAAGAAGTTCAGCCACTTCCTTCGCGATATTATTCTTTCCTTTCTGGAACAAGTCCTTTAATTCCTTGGCAGCGCCAACGAAATTAGTGCCGTTGTCGCTCCATAAGTTCAAACAGTGGCCTCGGCGTGCCACAAACCTCCGAAATGCGACTATAAAAGCTTGTGTTGTTAGGTCTGTGACCGCTTCTAGATGGATCGCGCGTGTGGCCATACATATAAATAAACAAATATATCCCTTTGTTGCATGATGTCCGCGGCCTCGCGATGTCCTTATCCATACCGGTCCAGCGTAATCAACCCCACTATTCATAAATGGCTTATGTTGATTGACTCGAATGGTAGGCAATTGCCCCATGAACTGTGTTTTTACCCTTGCTTTATCCAAAATGCAGGTCTTACAGTTGTGAATATATTTTCTTACGGCAGACTTCAAAGCTATCACCCAGTATCTCGTTCTCACAAAAGCCATCATCGCTTGTATCCCACCATGTAGTGTTCTAAGATGAGCTTCTTGAACTAATAACTTAGTTATGTGCTGATTACATGGTATTACAATTGGGTTTTTTGTAATTTCAGCTATGGAGGCATTTTCTAACCTTCCTCCCACTCTTATTAACCCATTTTTATCTAAAAAGGGGGCGAGTGTGATAAGAGAACTTCTTTTCTTCACACTTCCTGTTGGAAATTTTGTTAACTTTTATGCCGATAGATGGCGTTGTTAGGTTAGTCGCAATTTCTGAATCGCGGTATTAAGATTATCCGTGATTTGACTAGGCTCACGCTGATTATAATTTAAAAAAAGCAATATACATACATACAGTTATACTATAACCCCGAGTTTTGTTTTTACCATCATCCTTGTTACGGTCGCGAGTGCTACAGAAACAGTGCCAGGTGGTGAACCGTTGTTCATTTTGGTCCTTCGTGCCGAACATATTTGTCTGGAGTTTTTGTGATACATTCTTGGCTGGGCAAGTGGATCGCTTGCGTGAACTAGCCAAGGCGCTGGAAGAAGTAGCGAGCAGCGGTAGCAGCGCGAGGTGCAGCGTGCTATTGCAGACGGTGCCGTGTGACGTCATCGTCAGGGATCAGCAGCAAGGGTGACTGGAGGAGGTGGTGACGTGCAGAACGCAATGTCATTATGAAGTCGGTGATCAGTGAGTAGTACGTCATCACATCAGGTGATATCAGTACAGGATTAAAACCGTGAGTGTGAACCTTATATTACCTATTTTATATCAGTGGAAGTGCAAAACGTCGTATCTTTGAAGCAATTGTTGACTTCACAAATTTGAACTTTATTTGCTTGAAGAATTAAACTTAAGAGAAAATATAATAATATAAACATTAACTTAGAATAATTTTAACTGTGTTTAGACTTAGCCTAATTTTAAGAGAATCTGTTTGAGACGGGGAACCTATGCCCGATTTTTTCCCAAATTTTAGTGTTTCTCAAAGACTTGTAAAAAATTCATCTTCGTTCTCAACACTTATAAAAATTCCTTAAAAAATATTGTGGACTTGTAATTTATTTGTTTATCTTTTATGTCCGTCGAGTTTTGTATCTTAGATAAAAATAATTTGATCCGTTAGTTAGTCCATTATAAAAGTGCTTACTTGAATAAATAAATCCAAAATGGAGTCATTAATTAATAAACAAGAAGATATTTACAGTAGATTAGATAAAGCTTATGTCAACTTCAAAAAATCACCTAAGGAACGAATAACACGTCCTTATTGTAAAGTTAGATTAGGAAACTTGGAAAAATTGTGGGATCAATTAGAAAACGGTCATAGTCAATTATTTGAGGAATATGAACCAGATTAGTTGAAACAGAGTAGGTATGTAAAAAATTATGTTTATGATTTATCAGAGGAAGTGTATATTCAATACAAAACTGAACTGGAAACTGTTTTAGAGTCATTTGATATTAAAGAGCAGAGTGTAAAAGAAAATTCTAAAGCTAGGAGTTCAAAGCAATGTCAGGTGAAATTGCCAAAAATAATTATACCTGTATTTTCGGGAAAGTATACCGACTGGGTAACCTTTAGGGATCTGTTCTTATCACTGATCCACAATAATATTAGTTTAGATAATGTGCAGCGTATGCAGTATTTGAAGGGATATTTGTCTGGGGAAGCAGAACAACTTCTTCGACAAATACCCATTTCGGATGCAAACTATGACCGATTTTGGGAACTATTGAATGCGCGTTATAACAATAAAAGATATTTGTCACATTTCATAATAAAAAGGTTACTTAGTCAGAGAAATCTCAATAACGAAACAGCTGTGGGTTTAAAAGAATTACTGGACAATACCACCGATTGTTTAAAGGCGCTTTCCAATCTTGGCATTAATGTGGACTCATGGGATATTATAGTTATCCATATAATTACTTTGAAGTTAGATCCAGAATCCCGAAAGCAGTGGGAATTTAAGATAACTGAACATAACTCGTCGGAAGAACTTCCCACACTCATGCAGTTTACTGACTTTTTAACCAATCGCGATAGAGCTTTGGAATTTTTGGATAGTAAATCTAATTCTGGATCTAGAAGTCAAAGTCATTCAAATAGTAACATGAGTGCAAACAAAATAAGTAGTTTACATGTTGCGGACATTCACTGTTCCTTTTGTTCTGAGCCACATAGACTTAGTTATTGCAAACAGTTTGTACAAAAAATAGATAGTGACGCTCGTCGTACTTTTGTACTAGAGAAAGGTATTTGTTTTAATTGTTTGGGTAATAACCACTCTGCTAAGGTATGTAACAGTACCGTCAAATGCCGAATTTGTAAACGCCGTCATCATTCTTTACTACACCCCTCGAACAAGGTTGCTTCCACGGGTCCCAATATGAATACTCAGGCAAACACGGGAACGTTGGCAACTAATGAAAATATGCTCACGGAGGAAAGCATGGATAGCCCTATTTCCACAGAAGATAGGGAAGGTAACCAGTTTGTTACTTGTTTTTCGACAGGAAAATTGTGTAATACAGTTTTATTAGCCACGGCTTTAATTAAAGCTAAGTCGAAGGCAGGCACTTATCAGGTGGTCAGAGCATTAATCGACCAAGGATCCCAAGTTTCTTTGGTTACTGAAGCTACAGTGCAGTTCTTGGGATTGAAGAAAACCTATTCTACTCATAGAATTAAGGGAATCGGAGAGGACAAAGAAATAACCTCACGGTCAGTGGTGACCTTAAATCTAAGGTCTCGAATAAATTCGAACTTTAATATTCAAGTCCAGGCGTATGTCTTAAAATCTATAACAACGCTTCTTCCCGTTACGAAGGTAACAACGGTAGAATGGGTAGATCTTCAAGAGGAAAATTTGGCAGATCCACAATATCATACTCCGAATAAAATAAATGTTTTATTGGGAGCTGATGTTTATACCCTGATAATTGAAGAAGGTTTGAAAAAGAATGTAGATGGGTCAATAGTAGCCCAATGTTCCAAATTTGGATGGATAATGTCTGGGATAGTTGATACATCTGCCGAGGTTTCTTCGAATGTTGTGGTGATGCATGCAACTAAAGAACTAAAACTAAAGAAATTCTGGGAGTTAGAGGCCGAACCCACTAACCAAAAAAGATTGTTGTCGGAAGAAGAGAAACAATGTGAAGATTTGTTTTCGGCAACTACCACTCAGGATGTAGATGGAAGGTATGTGGTTAGACTTCCGTTCCGTGAACAGTCTTCGACTTACCTGGCAGGCGGGTTTGAAGAGATAGCTGAGAAAAGATTGAATACATTACAAATAAAATTGAAGAAAAATACATATTTGAAAGAAAAGTATAAACAAGTGATCAAGGAATACTTACATTTGGGTCATATGGAGAAAGTACCTGAAAAGGAAAAGAAAAAAAAGAACTCTATTTACTTACCGCACCACGCAGTTATAAGAGATGATAAAGATACCACCAAAGTACGGGTGGTGTTCGACGCGTCCTGTAAAGGTAAAAAAGGTTATTAATTGAACGATAAATTGATGATTGGACCCCGGTTACAACCGGAACTTAGGCACTTATTAATGCGTTGGAGAAAACATTCCATATGTCTTGCAGCGGACATAGTTAAGATGTACCGGCAGGTAAAGGTAGCGACGGTTGACATCGATTGCCAGAGAATACTGTGGAAGGAAGAGCCAGAAGACGTAGTAGAACACTATCGTATGTTGAGAGTCACATTCGGCACTGCGTCAGCTCCTTACTTGGCGGTGAGGGCTCTCCAACAAGTTGCGCATGATAACGGTGGAAATTATGCGGCGGCGGCTGAAAGAGTCATGAATGATTTTTACATGGATGATCTGTTAACCGGTTGCAATAATACCGAGGAAGGGCTAATTATTTACAAAGAAATGAATTCGTTATTAAGTAAAGGAGGTTTTGAACTTCAAAAATGGATGGAAGTGTAATAATGAAAATTTACATAATAAAATAAAGGAAATAAATGAAAGACTGGGAGAGATAGGAGAAGGTTTGCAGCTAAAAGAGGATGAGATAGTCAAACTATTAGGTCTTACCTGGAATCGTCGTTCCGATAACTTCCAATACTCGGTGATTCTTTCACGGGAACCTGGACCTGCAACTAAAAGAATAGTTATTTGTGCAACAAGAGAGCAAAGTTGGTTTTTGCCGCGAGTGTTGATTTTGAATCCCGAGTAAGCGAAGGATTCTATATTTGAATCACGAGCGTAGCGAGTGATTCTAGGTTAGAATCCTGAGTGCAGCGAGGGATTCAAAGACACGAGATGCAAATAACTTTGGTCTCGTGTAGCACATACAACTTTTCACTTCAGCAGCGAGAACAAATAATCTAAAGGTAAAAAATACAACTTGGTAATATTTAAACCACATTTATATTTGTAAAAATTAAAAGTAAAATTATTGCAGTTTTGCAAATTAAAAGTACCTACCAGTTTTGTTTGGAACCAATGGAACCGATATTGTTGTTTTAGCGACTTCAGTTTGAGTATTCACTGATTCGCTTTTTACATACTGATTCAATTCTTCCGGTGTTAAATTGCAGACATCATCACTGGATTCACTCATATTTATTTATTATTATTTTAATAATATCCAACATGTATCGCACTTTGCGAACAGAAGAAGAAAACAATAAAAATTTAAAGCCCGCTATTTTTTAAAGATGCGTTCGGAAATTGCACTATTACTAAATTATTCTGTCACAATAAAGATTGTTAAAACTTTAAATAATTATGTAGATACATGATAAACTTCGTAATTTTTACTTCAACATCTCTTTATTTGATTATAAAAAAATATAATTCGATTATTAAGAGAAAAGTATAATAATTACATTTAAACCTTGATTTGAAATTTTATAGATGACGTGTTTCCTAACGTTTTATTGTTGGTTTCTTTTTTGAGCCTATTATATATGGAATTTGAAAATCGAACTTCGAATCGACTTGTTTCTATCTCTCGCTCTTTTCGTATCGAAGTGAAAGTGACAGAACAAAGTGCAGTTCAAATCTTTCGAATGTTGTGAGTAGACCCAGCACTGACTCGGCATTTAAAAAAAATAATTAAAAACTTACTTTGTCTCACGCTCGCAGCAAAATCGAATTTTGCTCACTGTCTTTAAGCAGCAAAACCTGCTTGTTTGAGGTGCTGAGGTGAAAAAATAATTTTACACATTGCTAAGTAAATTCTAAAAACAAAACAAACCTATATACAAATACAAAAGGGAGACGGAAAAGACCTCATTGTGCATCAAAAAATTCGTCCACATCAATGTCAATGGGAAACGTGCCCAGAACGCTGGCAGCATTGCCACGTTGGATGGCAATGCTGATTCTCTGGCCGAAGAAAAGGCCAGCCCTCTGGTCACGTGAAGAGTCGACGAGCTTTGTACTAATTTCTCGAAAAACTCGATGCGCACTCGGACCCCATGGACCTAATGTTTCAACCCCAAACGGCTCAAACATATAATTCCCAATAAGGTTGTTATATTTGCGCCGTTTGAGGTTTTCTGCACCGGCAGCAGCCGCCCCAGCACAGCCCGCCGTGCCAAGAAGATGGGATGGCGCAAGGGTATCGACACATGTTGCATCCCACACCAAAGGCCTACCCACCTTCCAAGGCATTATGGTCATCCCATCTGGTCTCTTCCCATCGTCGCGTGCCAAGCCATTGGGTTCTAAAACAGCTGACACCCCGGCGGTGACAAGAGCCCGACGTATGATGTCATTAATGCTGGCGTGCCGTGCTATCCGGCCAGCGCTCCTACTGTAGGATAAGCCATGGTGACCGAGGCGGTCGACTGCTTCACCACATTGACAACGATGTGGAGCTCCGCTAGGAGCACCCATTGCTAAGTTATATGATTCACTTGGATGGGTGGCGCCTGTTGTTATTATAGCAAAGGTCATTATACAAAAGCTATGGATAGCAGGATTAGTCTGGGACGAGGAAGTAACAACCAATATTTCAAATGAATGGAATACTTACCTGGATGGGCTATCAATGCTCTCACAGATCAAGATACCTCGATGGCTTGGGACGAAATCGGATGACACTCTGGTCGAACTGCATGGTTTCTCTGATGCTTCTAAGACAGCTTATGCGGCAGCAGTTTATATCCGTGTGATTGATGCGGAAGGTAACATACACGTTACTTTAGTGACGGCCAAAACGAAGGTAGCGCCTATCAAGCAAGTATCTATTCCCAGGCTTGAATTGTGCGGAGCAGTAATGGTTACTAAACTGTTAATTGAAGTAGCAAGAGTCATGGGTATAAATATGAGTAATGTACGTGCATGGACGGATTCTACGGTGGTTTTAGCATGGCTCAACAGTCATCCAAATCGATGGAAGACGTTTGTTGCTAATCGGGTCGCAGAGATATTGACAACGTTAGACTCATCTCAATGGTCTCATGTTTCATCAGGCCAAAATCCTGCTGACCTCGGATCACGAGGAATCTACCCCTTGGAACTGTGGAAGTGTTCTTCCTGGTTCAACGGCCCGGCGTTTTTGTCTGAAGCTGAAATACATAGCAATAAGCCAAAACAATGAGAGACAGATTTAGAAATTGCGAAAGTTTACGTTACCGTGACAGAGGATTCTATATGGGAAAGATACTCGTCCTTTACAAAATTAATACGGGTTGTAGCATATTTTAGACGTTTTTTAAAACTAATTGGAAATAGGAAACAGTTTAGCAGCTATCTGCTGCCAGAAGAATTGGAAGAAGCTCACAAGTGTGCTGTCAGAAATTGTCAAGCTGACGGTTTCAAAGAGGAAATTGCTATTATAAGGAAAAAGGATCAGTTGATCAAATTAAAGGGACCTCTCAAACCTTTGAGTCCTTACTTAGATGAGGAGAATATTTTGCGGGTTGGAGGAAGGTTAGAAAAATCACAGCTTTCTTTCAATACAAAGCACCCAATATTGATACCGAAAAAGTCCAAGTTAACCGAGTTACTGATAGCAGATGCGCATGCTAAAACTCTTCACGGCGGAATTCAATTAATGTTGACTTATTTAAGCACAACATATTATATAATTGGCAGTAAATCTTTAATTAAAAGATATATGCGAAGATGCATTACGTGTGTCAAAGGAGCTGCGAAAACTTCACAGCAATTGATGGGCCAGCTTCCAGAGGCTAGAGTTAGTCCTTCAAGACCATTTAAGTGCAGTGGCGTAGACTACGCAGGGCCGATAAATATTCGGACGGCAAAGGGGCGTGGTCATCACGCTCATAAAGGATATATTTGTCTGTTCATTTGTATGGCGACACGAGCGGTGCACATTGAAGTGGTCAGTGATTTAACCACACAGGGATTTCTAGCTGCGTTCAAACGCTTCGTCGCTCGTAGAGGCCTATGCACGGATATTTGGAGCGATAATGGAACAAATTTTGTTGGTGCTTCCAGGGAACTTCACAATTTATTTGCATCAGAAAGGTCAAGCTATTTAAAGGAAATATCCGAAACATTGGCCATAATCAGGACAAAATGGCACTTTATTCCTCCTCGGGCACCAAACTTCGGGGGATTGTGGGAGGCTGGCGTGAAGTCAGTGAAGTTCCACTTAAAACGCGTCATAGGGGACTCGACACTGACTTACGAGGAACTATCCACAGTATTGGCGCAAATTGAGAGTTGTCTTAATTCCCGGCCTCTGTCCACCATAAACACAGATTCAGATGCCTTTGATGTTTTAACGCCAGGTCATTTCCTGATTGGGGAACCCTTGGTTGCTGTACCAGATCATAATTTTGAGACCTCTAAGGTATCCAATTTACGTCGTTGGCAATTGACACAAAAAATGATGCAGGAGTTTTGGCGTCGTTGGTCAAACGAATATTTATCAAAATTTCTGCATCGTTACAAGTGGACGTGTCAAAATCCTGAACCGAATATTGGGGATGTAGTAGTGGTAAAGGATGATGACTTGCCTCCTTGCAAATGGCTTTTGGCGAGAATTGTCGAGAAGCACCCTGGTCAGGACAAAATTACGAAAGTTGTTACCTTACGCACTAAAAAGGGTTTAATAAAAAGGTCTATTTCAAAAATTTGTATTTTACCTATCACCCAGTAGTTATATAATTATCATGTATAAGATACAGATAGTTTATTGTGTGTTTAGTTTCTATTTTAAATTCCTGTTTTTTCATTTAGTGGTTGAGTTTGTCATGGTGGGCGGTGCCCTTATAATTGTAATTAGCTTAAGGACTATGTAAAAAATAGCTCCTTGGTGGGCGGAATGTTGGAAATTTTGTTAACTTTTATGCCGATGGATGGCGTTGTTAGGTTAGCCGCAATTTCTGAATCGCGGTATTAAGATTATCCGTGATTTGACTAGGCTCACGTTGATTGTAATTTAAAAAAAAGCAATATACATACATACAGTTATACTATAACCCCGTGGTTTGTTTTTACCATCATCCTTGTTACGGTCGCGAGTGCTACAGAAACAGTGCCAGGTGGTGAACGGTTGTTCACTTCCATTCTTCTGTAAATCTTCAATATCCTTTTGATAAACTAAGTCTTGATAAGACTTTATACATAATTCTAATACTTTGTCTAGCTCATTAACTGTTAAATATATTTCCCCTGCTTTGCTTTCTCTTTTTATAAATCTTCTGCAGTAAGCCAATATGCTTTTCATTCTCGAGATTGAAGAAAAATGTTCCCAGATTGGTTTGACTTCTATATTTGTGTGAAATGATAAACTCTTCAATTCTAATTCAGTTGGAGGAATTTCATATGTTTGTAAATCAAGATTTTTATGTTTTAACCATACAGGTCCAGTGCACCATAAGTCAAAAGAAGCCAGGTCGTATGCTGTTATGCCTCTTGTAGCGATATCGGCTGGGTTATCGGTAGACTGAACGTGTCTCCATCGGTCATTGTCTCGTATCCGTGTTATGTCTGCCACTCGGTTCGCAACAAATAGTCGCCAACGACTTGGTTGAGATTGCAACCATGACATCACGACCATTGAATCAGTCCACGCATGGATTTTGTTTTTAGGTATTTTCAACAGGTCCACCAGATCATTGATTAATTCTGCTAGTAATGCAGCGCATAATTCCAATTTAGGAATTGAAATTTGCTTCAACGGAGCAACCTTGGTTCGAGACGCTATGATTGTAATATGAACTGTGTCCTGTTCAATAATCTTAAGGTAAGTAACAGCAGCATATGCGTGCGTAGATGCATCTGCAAAACCATGCAATTCAATGTTTGTATAATTGATCGGTGTAGTTTTAAACCAGCGTGATATTGTGATTTTTTGAAGATGTATTAATTCTTCTCTATATCTCATCCACTCATCTATCAAATCTGATGGCAGCTCATCATCCCATCCCATGTTGCATAACCACAGTTTTTGTATGAAAACCTTAGCGTTGATGATCACTGGTGACAGCCATCCAAAAGGGTCAAACAGCCTTGCTACATCAGATAGAATAGATCTCTTCGTTACGGGATATCGAACTTCAGGTAAATTGATTGTGAATTTAAATGTATCATCCTTCCTATCCCATGTCAAGCCCAGAATTTTTATAACTTTATCTAGCTTTATTTCTATTCCATCTTTTGTACTGTTTGTACTATCTCTCTCTTGTATACTTTAATACTTCTGAATTACTAGACCACTTTTGCATTCTAAAATTTCCTTTACTTAGTATCACATTTATTTCCTCACACATTTTCTTTGTTTTTTCTTCAGTTTCACTTCCCGACATCAAATCATCCATATAAAATGAATTTTTAACTATAGGTGCTGTATTAGGATACTCAAGTGCTTCATCATCAGCGAGTTGTTGTAACGTTCGTACAGCTAAATAAGGTGCTGCAGCTGTACCAAAGGTTACAGTCATCAAGTTGAAGCTTTCTAGTTTTTCTTCAGGGTTATCTCGCCAGACTATGCGTTGTAAATTTGTGTGCTCTGGTGTCATATCAATCATTCTGTACATCTTACATATGTCTCCCATTACACATATTCTATGTGTTCGCCATGTGATAATTAAGCTTCTTAAATCAGGTTGCAGTACAGGCCCAATCATCATGGTGTCGTTCAAAGAATGACCATTAGAACCCTTCGCAGACGCGTCGTAAACTACTCGAACCTTCGTTGTATCCTTGTCTTCCCGTATTACAGCATGGTGAGGAAGATAAACTGATTTGTTGTCATCATTTGGGTCAGATTTAATCAAATGACCCATTTCCATATACTCATGAACTACTTTAGTATAATCTGACTTTAAACTCTGATTATTTTGTAATTTCTTCTCCAATTGTTTGAATCTGTAAACAGCTTGTTGTTTCGTATTTTCACATAATTTCAGTGTCTCTTCTATTCCTTGTCTCAAAGGTAAGTGCACTGTGTATTTTCTGTTTACTCTTTTAGTTGTATTTTTGTAAATCTCTTCACACATTTATTCTTCTTTTGTAAGTATTTGTCTTTTCTTGTATAAACCTTTTCGATTTCCCAGAATTTTCTTAACAAATCATTGTCTTCTGATACCATACTTATCACATGTAGTGTAGTTATTTTATGCTCGTCGCTATTTAACTTGTCTTCCCTTTGACCTGAAAGTATCCACCCCAAACGTGTTTTCTGTGCCACTATACTATCAGAACATCTAATCAAACCAACTTCTATAATTTTGCAAAAGATGTCTGCACCGAGTAATATATCAATTTTACCCGGTGTGTTATACGTAGGGACAGCCAATAGTAGTTTTTGGAGTGCTGGCCAGTTCATCGCGATGTGTTTTGAAGGTAATCTAGCAGATAGTGATTTCAAAACGTAAGCCTTCATTTGAATAACTTCCTTTCTATTATATTGCGATGTAACTGACAGGTCAACTACATGTTTTATTGAAACCAGGTTTTCTTCTCCAATCCCTGAGACTACACCGTTGATGCTTGTCCTATTCAATTTCAAGAGTTCAACTACTCTTGAAGATACGAATGAAGCCTCTGAGCCTTGGTCAATCAACGCCCGAAGTACATGTGTTTTGCCGTCACTTGATTTAACATGTACTAGAGCAGTTGGCAATAATACTTGACGACCAGGTTGGTCTTTGGAGAAATGTGCGCTTGTGATCTTCTCTGTTTGTTCTTTTTGTTTGTTACTCTCTTCTGTATCTCTCTCTTGTGTTGTTTCTTTTACTTCATGTAAGAGAGAATTATGTTTTCTTCCACAGACTCGGCATTTATTCTTTTGGTTACATTTGAAGACTATATGATTCGGGACTAGGCAGTTGAAGCATAGGTTTTGGTTTTTCGCAAATTCCCGTCGTTGTTGTACTGTTTGTTTCGCGAATTCTTTACAAATGAAGATGTAATGGTCACCTTTGCAATATACACAAAAAGGTGATGATCTGCCTTTGGTGTGCGCAGAGTCATCTTTATCGTTCTCAGTATCCCTTGCTACGACATGATATGCTTTGTGACTTTGTGTCTTCTCTTTTGCAACTGTAGTAGTGATGGGAGCAATTAGCTCGAGCGTACGAAACTTAGACTCGAGGAACCTTTTCAACGCCTCCCATGTAGACAACTCATCGCTATTCTCCTTGTAGGCTTCCTCTTCCCAACACTTCAACGTCTCTGAATCCAATTTCTGCGCCACTAGAAATACTAGAATAGGATCCCAAGTGGCGGTGTTTATTACCATGTTATTCAGACTGTTTATGCATTCTACCGAATTATCGAGCAAAGCTTTTATTTGTGTAGCTGACGGGTTGCTTATCCTTTTCTGACAGCAAAATTTCTTTAAAACTGACGACACCATCATCTTTTTGCTACCAAAACGACCTTGAAATAGTTCCCATGCTGTTGCATAATTACTTTCCGTAATTTGAATATGTCGCAATAACATCTCTGCCTCTCCAGAAACCCTAGTCTTTAAATAATGCAACTTTCGCACATCGCTAATAGAAGTGTTATGTCGGGGGCTGTAAATATATCTTTATACGTAGGCCATTCTTCATATCTGCCCGAAAAGGTAGGCAGCTGTATACTTGGTAGCTTAGCAAACGGTAGCTGGCCATCGTGTAATGAAGTAGACTTGTTAGACGATTCTAATAATCTCTGTTGTGACTCCAAGTTTGTTAGGAGATCCGTCAAATCAGCTTGTAAACAGATATACGTTTCTTCGTACGTATAATATTCTTCATTAAGAAAGTAAGGCAACACGCCTCGCTGTTCTCGTGGTGTACACTTCATAAGGCTGCTATGCGTTTGTTTGAACGAGTCCCAATATTCCTCAATGGTTTTTAATCTCGTTTTAACATAACCTGCTGTCAATCGCTGTTCGGACACTTTTTTATGTTAACTTGCGCTTTCTTTAACATACTAGCCACATCTTCTAACGTAGATAAATATTTAAACTGTTCTGGAGTTGGTGACGTCATTTTGCTGATTTATCAAATAGTCCACGTCAATAAATATTCGCACAAACACTTCCAATATGTTTCTTTGTCGTAACCAATTTTTTTCTATAAGTAGTTATATGTAGTTATAGTCTTCACACTAATAACTTGTAAAGAACTTCCAACTTCAATCCTTATCTAAGAAATGCGGTCCTCTATTGTATTCGTGCACCGAGTCTGCAAGCCGTTCCATTCAATAATTATTCGGCTCGATTTCGACCATATGTTTATGTACTTAAGGTTCACTTTCTTGTTTTAATGGAACGGTGTTTTAGAATAACAAACAACTTTACTCAATGATGATTTATTGGTCACTTGTTACATTTTACAATAATCAATACTATATTACGTAACAACCCTAAGTGGAGGGCTGAAAGGGACTGCGTGGCTATCGCCCTTCAGACCTCCCCTAATTGGCTAGTTCCTGAAGACTGCTAGGCTATCGAAGCAGGAACTAGCCATACTAAGGATCAGAGCTGGCTGCGTGGCTACCGAACTCTGAACCTCTAGCTGATGAATGACAATTTGGTTGAAGACAGCTCTGCTTATAAAGGCGGATTTTCACATATGTGTGCCATATCTACACGTAGTCGTCTGTAGGTGTAGTGCCGATAACTAGCACGATGGCTCTTGCGCAGATTGTTCCACATGAGGATTGTAGATGGCATCACTTGTCTACAGAAATCATTTGTAGTTGCTGTCTTCCAGAACATGAGCCGCTCATCGTAGTGCTTTGGATTAGTTCCACTAGATGGCGCTGTATGTTATGTTTCTCACAACATACCTTAATATAGGAACTGGACAGTCGGTTAAAAAGACTCGAGAAGCGAACATAAAATGGATTCCTAAGAGGAGCCTCTGACCGCAGACTGTAGCTGGTCATAGGTCGCATACTATCGCGCGGTGCGCACTGCACAATGCTAGTGGCTAGGTGATAGTGATACTGATAGGGTGCTAGCCGCTGCTGGTCAAGTGCGAGGCGGTGAGGGGGGAGGGGCAGGGGAGGGGGCGCAACCTTGTGCGCGTGCACGGGATGAACCACCGCGCCGCGCGCCGTATTCCCGCCACGACCACTACTGCTAGTACTGATACTGACGGCGAAATGTTTGCGGGTACCAACGAGCTTACTACACGTGTACCATGAGATAAATAATAACTACCAAAAAAACACCAGTTTTCTGTTACAAATATAATACATCAAAATCTGTGAGGATTTGTAATTGGCTTTCTGTTGACTATGGTTTCTTTTTTTGTCTGTATTTATTAGCTGTAAGTCTGCCATGTACTAAAATAAATAAAATATTTGTAAAGCTTTCTTTTTGAATCACTATCACGGAAAAGTGTGATAGGTCCTCGTCAGCATTTTTCTGATTAGAAATCTTTCCTCACGTGAACTCATAATTAATTTATTTATTTTCCATCGAATTACATGTTTTATTCTCTGTTAGTAGAAACACCATAGAACTATTGTTAGTAACAATACAAATAAACAAACAAAACGAGGTTTGGCTCTCGCCTATTTTCTCTTCCAGTATATTCAGTCGGATGTCTGCGACCGCCTCGGCTTTCCTCTTAACCAATTAAAATTAGCGAATGATCGTGCCGAGCCCATTCGTTTTAGTGGTAACGAGAGCTGGCACAATGACAGGCCATAGGTCTGTACACGATGACGTCGTACGAGACGCCACAAAAACTTGGCAGGCGCGTGAGTCATCATCATCAGAGAGACTCGCAGTCAGCACCAACTCGTTGGCCAGTACTGATACTACAGTGCGCCAGGCATGACTCGGGCGTGTCACTACTACCTTGCTGCCACTGTGAGACGGAGCTACACGATGTCGATGAAGAGCACTATCCCTTTGTCACAGCGGAGTCGTGATGATTTTGCCACGTTATAGTGTAGCCCCAGACCTGTGTATCTATTCTAATCGGAATATAATAGGTAAATATGTAATCCGTCGCCCGAAGCCCAATCAAAATCAAAAAAATCAAAATGTATTTATTCAATTAGGCCATCAAGCGGCACTTTCGAATGTGAAAAAAAAAATTGAATCTAATACTAATTGATTCTACCATCCATTCGGAAATGTAGCTTGTTGTGGCGAAGAATGGAAAAGAAACTCCACACATACTCTTTTAAAAAAAATGTGTTTTACAAGTATTTGGTTACATTATCTTGTTGAAAAAAAAATACATACATGTGAGAACGATGTAAAAAAAAACAGTAAAAGTAACGCACTCAAAAGTTTCTACAGTAAAACAAACAATTAAAAATACAATAAATAGGTAATTAAAAACAGGCGGAGGCAGCTAAGTTATGACCAATCCCAACTGATGGCGCCCGTTCACGAACATGACACATGGATCGGCACCACTCAGCTCAACCATCATGAAGGGAACCGAATGATCCAACACATGTGCCACCATCAGAGAGACATTAGAGAGATCATGACACACTATCAACTGCCAGGGCACATTGAAGTCAACGTACGACACAAGGGTATAGCAAATGGTAGATTTACAGTTGGTAAATAGTACTCACATATGTGCTGTGCAGTTATATAATATAAAAATTAATTGAGTTTATACAACACAAATACATTCTTCAGCAGGTTCAAAAATACTTCAGAACTTTTCTGCTTATAACTTGTTATTGTGCCCTAGTGACTGTGGAGCTGGACTAGCGCTGAGCCAAGCATTTTTATCAGCGATGTAATCCCCCAACTTATAATATGCCTGCCTGCATAGTGTGCGTTTTATAAAAGTTTTGAATTTAGCCTCATTCAGTTCTAAAATGTGAGGCGGTATTTGATTGTAACATTTTATACAGTACCCCATAAAAGATGACGCTACTTTAGCCAGCCTGAAACCTGGTTGAATTAATTGGTCCCTATTTCTAGTAACATAACTATGTCTATCGCTGTTTTTACTAAAAAGATGTAAATTCTTTCTCACGTACCCGATGTTTTCGTAAATATATTGACAAGGTACCGTCATGATGTTAATGTCCTTAAACAGTTCCCTTAGAGAATCGCGCCGGCGAAGATTGTATATCGCTCTGATGGCTCGTTTTTGCAGAATAAAAATTGACTGAATGTCTGCAGCCCTTCCCCATAGTAATATACCGTAAGACATTATGCTATGAAATTAACTAAAATAGACCAGCCTCGCGGTATCTACATCAGTAAATTGACGATTTTTTCTAACAGCATAAGCTGCCGAACTTAACCGCCCCGCAAGTGATATTATATGAGGACCCCATTGTAACCTTGAGTCTAGCGTGATCCCCAGGAAAACCGTTTTGTCGACGAATTCTAGCTTCTCGTTGTTTAATATAATGTCACAATCATAACTTTTGACATACGGCAAGGCAAATTTTACACACTTAGTTTTTTTAGCATTTAAAACTAAATTATTAGCAGTGAACCAATTCAGAACTTGCTGCAATGCATTATTTACGTCGACAACGTTACTCGTACGTCTATTTATCTTAAAAATCAAAGAAGTGTCGTCAGCAAATAACACCATGTTTAGTTTGTTTTTCAATAGATGGGGTAAATCATTAATGTATACTAAAAATAAGAAAGGACCTAAAATTGAGCCTTGGGATACCCCCATTTTCACGTTCAACCCCGACGAATTGACACCGTTTATTTGGACTAATTGCTGTCTATCATTCAAATAGGATTTTACTAAACTTAATGCTAAAGGGCCTAGCCCGTAAAGCTCAAGTTTCAAAAACAATGTTTCATGATCAACGCAATCAAACGCCTTCGACAGGTCGCAGAAAATACCTATGGCATCTTGCCCCTCCTCCCACGCATCAAAGATGTGTTAATAAGGTGACACCAGCGTCGGTTTTACAACGTCCTTTGGTGAAACCATACTGTTTCTCGTGTAGGATTTTATTCGTATTAAAATGAATGAGCATTTGATTTAGCATTATCTTTTCAAATACCTTGCTGAAAACCGGCAGCACGGACACTGGTCTATAATTATTTGTGTCTTTACTGTCCCCGGATTTAAAAAGTGGTATAACCTTACTATGTTTCATTAGATCCGGAAAGACTCCTTGATCTACACACAAATTAAAAATCAAAGCTAAGTACGGCGCTATAGTCTGAATAATGGAGGTACAAACTTTGATGGACATGCCCCATAGATCTTCGGTCAGTTTTACCTTTATTTGCTTTAAAGCCTTTATTACTGTTATTGGGTTTATATGTGAAAAGTGAAATTCAGTCGGGCAGGCTGAAACGTTAGCGTGTAATAAACCAGAAGCGAGCGACGGCGAAGAATTTAAGGGTTCAGTAGTTTTAATTGGGATGCTGGTAAAGAAATTTACAAATTCTTGAGCAACTTCTTTGTTATCTCTAATAAGTTCATGTGTAGTCTCAAGCGTGTAATCAGTATTATTTCTTTTGTTCCTGTTTGTTTCATTGTTTATAATTTTCCAAACCGTCTTAATTTTATTTTCTGCGAATTTAACCTTATTGCTAATGTATATAGCCTTAGCTAGTTTACACGTATTTAAAAAAATCTTGAGTAAGTAGCAACATACTTACTAAAAGTTTCAGTGTTAATATAAGGCTTAAGGCCATACAGCTCGTAAAGTCTTTCCCTACTGTACAGGCGCAGGACGTACCGGGGGCCGCGGGCGGGACGCGGGGAGCAACAAAAAAAAAAAAGGAAAAATGAAGGACCGAGTGCGCGCGTCTACCTACTCGCAAATAGTAACAAAGAATTTTCTGTAATTTCTGTAGCGCTCGGCTATCCTATTAAATATAACTTATAATTACATCCGTTTCATTTCAACTCCCAACACCTACTTTTCCTGATTCCTTTAGTCGCCCAGTCACTGAACAAAAACTTAGGGCATATAGTTTTAGTTTTCTTCTTAAAAGTATTATTGAATTCTGTTTGAACAACTGAGAAAACATTTTTGTATCAAGTATTACCATCATTCACTGTGAGGTCCTGATAACTTAACTTACCAATTTAAGTGCTGTTAAATTTATTTAATTTACCGGATGTTATTGGTCTGGATTGAATCTGCACTTTTTGTATTGGTATGCTGGACTCAAATGTTACCAGTAGCCCACTATGATCCGAAGGCAGGCAATTCATAATGGCTTTGTTTAAGTATTCGCAGCAACAAAAAACATTATCAATACATGTAGCAGTAGTCACAGTTGTTCGGGTTGGTTCCTCAAACACATGCGACAAATTAAATGATTTGAAGAGATTTAATAGTCTACTGCTATCTGAATTATTTTCTAAAATATTTATATTAAAGTCACCACAGATTATGACTAGTTCATTACCAGTACCAAGTTTTGCCAGAACATCTTCCATCACTGACTCAAATATACAGTAGTTTTTATAATTGGGGGGTCTGTAAACGCACACTATAACATGCTTATCCAGCTCAACACAGGACAGTTCAACACTATGTTCAACTGATAGATCTACAATATCTTTACGAGGTTTTGATTTAATACAATTTTTGATTAATATAAGTGAACCTCCACGCAACATAACATTTCTGTTAAAACAGCTGTCCACAGTATAATTTTCATAATTAATAAGCATTGAATATTCCTTCAGCCAATGCTCAGTAAAACAAATAATTTCAAACATTGTATTTTCTAAAAACAGTTCTATTTCTAATTGCTTTGCAGAAAAACCTTGAATATTTTGATGGAATAAATTCAAAGAATTCTGCTTAGCCCCTTTTTTAAATTAGCTGAGCAAGAAGGTACCTTCTCGATGGTGGATTTACTCCTAACTATTTCGTTATTGGTACCCTCCGTTGTCCTACAAACTAGTTTAAATTATAAATATTAATAGCAGAATTGCTAACGTTATTAATGTAATTGACCTGTAAATTAGTATTAGTACTAATATCAACTACAGTACATGACTTCGACATACTATTTATGTCTGAGTTTAAAGTAAATGATAATAGCCTCGCTATTTGACGTCTTAACCTAAGAGGCAAATAAACTGTATTGCCTGTCGACTTTAATTTATCAACAAAAATGTTGATGTCAAAAAAAACTAATTTGTCACTGTAATGGCTGACAAGGAAATGAACATGTTTATTCAACATATGAATATAATTATTTTGTCTACTAGTAGATTTTTCCAAATATGGAAAAGCACACAATATGATTTTATTGCAATTAAATTTTATCAACTCAGTTACACACTCAGTGATGTCATCTTTTTTTACATCCAATTAAATTGGTATCTGTTTTATATACACTCTTTGTTACAGATTTCATGATATGCTTGTAAGATGACCCAGGTATACAATAATTGCTATTTAATAATTTTCCTAAACCTCTTCCAACACACTCTGTAAACATAACCGAATGAGACCCATGATTACTATCACTAGATGCAAAGGAAGCAGTCTCAGGCTGGTCTACTTGAGACATTTCCTGTGAAATATCAGTTATGTCTTGGTCTTGGTCAAAGACACCGACCTGAGACACCCTCTCAGCCTGGGCCGGCCTTCAGGTTTGAGACTATCTGAAAATTACATTGACACATCACCAACTCATTTGCGGCCAGAATGTGTTCTTAATTTGTAACTGGGAGCTAACATATTTATTGTAAAGGGAGCTCAGTTTGTCCTCAAGTACCTGAATATCATTTTGTAAACGCTGTGTGTCAATTTCATATATTTTTATGCTGTCTTCTAATTTAATCTGGTAATTGTTTAATTTATTAAGCAGGTCAACACGTTCTTTTCTGAGTGGAATGTTTTTTAAGAAAAGTTTGTGTTGTTTCCTGTACTGGGTATAATTTCTAATTATTTTATTAAATTTTGCATACTTTTTCAGTTTTTTATGACTGATGATTCTCGCGAAATGAAGCGCCCAGTCAAGTGTGTCTCACTCGGTCACTCGGAGGAAGCGTAGCCTTCACCTTTGACCTCGACGTACGAGACAGCAGATCTTACAAATAACTTTCATTATTTTTTTACTGATTAGCTTCGTAGGTGTATTATACCACAATATTAGCATACAGATGGTTCATCCCATACAAAGAAACCGTGCCGACGTAACTAGCGTTTTTTGTCTGATTAAGCTGATTATTTTTCTAAGAACATCGATCGCGTTAGGTTCCATTGCACGGATATGCTGTTAGCAGCGACTTGCAAGTATAATATAAAAGGGTTTAGGTACTTACTCGGTTTTTCAATTGCTTTTTTTAAATACAGCGACGATTTGTTTTATAGTATTTTTTTACACGGTTTACAGTTTCATTGTTCCAAAATGTGTTAAAAAACAAATAAAAATAATCGAGTGGATGTCTCAGAAATTAAAATCCGCGCCATCTTATGGAATCAATTTTAAATGATCCATTCAAATTATCTTTGAAATGTGAATTAAGAGCCCAATATTCCTTAATGTTGTGTTTAGGAGAGTTAATTAACATTATACATGTTTTCATGACCGTCTCTAGAAAATCTTAATATTTCACAAAACTCAAGAACAAATCGATGCTTTACGTGAACGACTTCTTCGCGTTGGATGCCCGTGATTATACATAGGTCTGTCTAACCCTTCAGGGAGACAGGCTTCATGTTATGTAATACAGCTTCACCGTAGTACGGCCGAAAATATACATGCCTGTAACTTACATAAAAAGTGTGCAAGTAGCTTGCATGCCATTATAACTTGTGATTGGTGAATATCACGCACAATGGCATGCCAGCACATGTGTATGTCCGCCCTTACGAGACGCAGCAAATATCCAAGTGTGTACACTGTGTCCTTGTGCGCGTGCAGTGTTGAGGGCACAAGTTCACTGCCACGCTTATCGTGGCGCGCACTTATCGCGCTGATAGCGTCTCGCAGGCGCGCGGCGGCGGCGGCAGTGCGAGCTCGAGCGGCCGCGACCTTCTCCCGCTCCTATTGGCGCAACAAGCAGCATGCAGCACGCAGCACACACTCCCGGTCCCTGACCTTCATTTCTCTCGCTCGACGTTTCGTCTGAGAGAGCCGGATTCACTGTCAGACGAATGACAAAGTGTTTACCAGCGGCCTCTAAAACTATATCACCACATCTACACTGACGGCACTTATAGCGCAGTGGTTAAGAGATTGGCTGCTGCGCCGCTTGGCGCGGGTTCGCTTACCGCACGGAACAAACATTTGTATAGCCTTCAGATAACTGTTCCGGGTCCAACTGTTTGTGTATGTGGGTTTAAATGATTTTAAACGCGTGCACCTGTGACTAGTCACTGCTATCCCCAGTATGCACTGTGAACTAATTATGCATAGAACGTGGTTTCCTAAACCAGTTTTATAATGAGTTCATTGTGTCTGCTGCTGTTTCATCTGCTCATCAGTTGCAGTGACATGCAACTTATGAGCTTTTTCTTTATTTTTTTTAAAAACGTTGCCCCACACTAGGAATTTCTTCCTGTATCGTGGGTGCGTTTACAAACATATAAACTCACATACACAACACCCAGAGCCGGAACAACTATATGTAGGTCATACAAATATTTGTTCCGTGCGGGAATCGAACCCGCGACACGCAGCACAGCAGTCAATCACTCAACCACTGCGCCAACCGTGCGCCCTAACCGCCTAAGCCGCCAACCGAGCTGTTGGTGTACAATGTATGAGTTACGTAGTAACTATTAAGTCATCTGTGGTATGAGTAATACGGGTCGGATACTCGCCAGCTCGGGGCAGGTGCGTCGAGAGCGCCGACATAAACAGCGCACGAGTAATGTGCGAGTAATTACGTAAATGAATTGATTGCACATCCGACAGTCACCGTGCGCCGCCGCGCTCTGAATACACTTGACATCAGCACTCAAGAGTGAGCACGATGTAGCAGAAATACTTAGTACTCATCATTATGGGACACTCACTCAGCTAGGCAGAATGTCCAGTAATAAATACTTTGTGAGGAGATTACATTAACAGACACTATCGAAAGAAAAAGAGATATGGTCACCGATATATCGTCCAAAGAATTACCAAAATATACACAAGAGTCCGTCCTCAATGAGAAAGATTTCAAGGTTGTGACCAACAGCCCAATTAACATTAAAAGCAGACTATTGACATTTCCATTAGCGGCCACACGCGACCTGTCAGAGCGTCAACATTGCAAGACAATCAATATTGCACAAAGTGTTGCTGCAACCGCGCGGCCTTCAGGCCAACACTGCTGTGCACTTAGCGCGGCGGTCGACAGCCGCACACAAACAATCGGACTGTAGCTGGCGGGACGGGTCACGTGGCCACAACACCGGGTGGAGGCATCTTAGATGCTTGCCATCCCAGAGCTGAATTATCTAAGGTACCTGTAATTGTATCGAACAGCAACGCCGGCGGAAATAGATAATTATGGTTTCTCCGAAAAAGCTAGTTCACAAAGAGTTCCAGTATGAGAGTGTATTCTTCTTCGTCGGTACACTCTTGGCAGAGCGGTCGTGGTCATCATGTTGCAGTGAGACTTCGGATTGCCATAACTTGCCCAACGATGCGACGCCAACCCTCTCTATCGGCTGTTATTCGTGTGCACCCATGCAATGGGCCACCCACTGCAGACTTAATCTGGTCGGTCCATCACATGGGCGACCTGCCGCGCGCTCTCGTTCCTTCCACTCTACCCTGAACTATAAGCCGCTCGATAGAGTCGTTGCCTCGTCGGGACACGTGTCCAAAGAACTGGAGTACTCGAGCTTGAACCATAGCCGATAGACGCTGCCTGATACCGAGTTCTTGAAGGATGGATATGTTAGTGCGGAACTCAGTCCACGACACTCCAAGCATTTTTCTCCAGCACCACATTTCCAGAGCGTCTATTCTCTTCCTCTCAGTTTCTTTCAGCGTCCAGGTCTCGGCTGCTTATAGAAATATGGGGAATACAAGTGCCCGTATGAGCCGGGTTTTCGTGGCTTTGGTGATGTTGTGATTCCTCCATATTTTCTTCAGCCTATCCATGGCAGACCTGGCCATAGCCATGCGTCGCTTAATCTCGTCCCCGAAACCACCGTAGTTCGATATTAAAGCGCCCAGGTAGACGTATGATTGTACGACGTCGCAATTCGCGATTTGAGTGACTTCTGGCGAATTTTCGTTAATGCGATCGACAATCATCATCTTCGTCTTGGTACTGTTAATTCTCAGACCAAATGCTGAGCTGGTATGTTCCATCTTGGATAGCAACCGTTCCATGTGGTCGGCACTAGTCGCGAACAGCGTAGTGTCGTCCGCATATCGTAGGTTCGATACTCTTATACCTCCTATAGATACACCGTCCGTCCAGTCCTCAAGGGTAATCCGCATTATAAGCTCAGTGTAGATGTTGAACAACAGCGGCGAGATTATACATCCTTGACGGACGCCTGCACTGGGGTGAAAGACTTTCGATAGTACGCCATCCGTCCTCACTGACGCTGTTCCGTCCTCATAAAGACGCCTCAAAAGATGCACAAGGTGTTTGGGAGTGCCCATAGCAAGCAGGGACCTCCACAGCACTGGCCAATTCACCGAGTCAAATGCCTTGGAGAAGTCAACGAAGCAGATATAAGTGGGCTTGTTGAACTCTCGGGCTTTCTCAATAATTTGGCGAACTATGAAGATCTGCTCTCGAGTGCCCTTACCCTTTACAAACCCTGCCTGTTCAGGTGCAATTTCCTTGGATAAGTAGGTTTTCAGTCGCTCGTTTAACACGTGCAGTAAAATTTTGCTTGCGTGTGATATGAGAGCAATCAGGCGGTAGTTGCTGCACTTCTTTGTGGAACCCTTTTTATGAAGTGGAATGAAAACAGTGTGAGCCCATTCCTTAGGCCATGTTCCGCTTTGCCATATTTTGCTACAGATGGTATGCATCATCTGTACACCCTGTTCACCTGTGGCCTTAATGGTCTCTATTGGAATAGCATCTTTGCCAGTGGCCTTGTCATTCTTCAGATGTTTGATGGCAGCTTCAACTTCTTCTTTAAGAATGTTTGGCTCCATGTCTTCATTATTGGGTTCCGTAGGAGCGAAATCCTGGGCTAGAGGGTCCTCATACAAAGACTGGCAGTACTGCTTCCATGTCTCGGCAATATCTTCCAGCTCAATGATCATTGTGTATTGTGTATTAGTATATAGTATAGTGTATTAGTATATAGTATTAGAGTATCCCTTTTAGGGTTCCGTACCCAAAGGGTAAAAACGGGACCCTATTACTAAGACTCCGCGGACCGTCTGTCTGTCCATCTGTCACCAGGCTGTATCTCATAAACCGTGATAGCTAAACAGTTGAAATATTCAAAGATGATGTATTTCTGTTGCCGCTATAACAAAAAATACTAAAAGTAGAACAAAATAAATATTTAAGTGGGGCTTCCATACAACAACGTGACTTTTTTGATGTTTTTGCGATAATGGTACGGAACCCTTCATGCACGAGTCCGACTCGCACTTGGCCAGTTTTTTGGTAGCTTTTTTGATAAAATTGAAGCTTGAAAACGTTTCGCCACAGGATCGAGTGAAACGAGCTCGAACATTTTTGCACCACAAATAAAGCTTAGGTTTTACAGTTGGTGCAAAAACAGGATTAACTTTATCGACTTATGCTGTACATGTCCAGAATGGGCAATCAAGTCGCAGTGCATCATTGGGGATGAGCCTTGTGGCGTAACGCGCGGGTCACGAGCGTGTCGTCACCGCCACAGTGGAGGTGCCGCGGTGCCGCCCCGCACGACCTGTGCTTGAGCAGTCATTACCAAGTTATGTGCGTCGTGAGCGCGCAGGGCCGCGTGGCCGCGCTGCGCGGATCACTTACGCAACACACGGAACTGCTGATGAACCGAGCGCGTGAGACCTTCACGAGCGTTTACTTAATCACTTATTAACTAGCGACGTTACATCACGAACTCATCACATTGTTACCGGCGCGCGGCGGCCGCTTCCCATGCGCGCCCTCGATCAGCGTTGTCGGTGTGTTCGCTTGGCATCGTGGCCGCCTGGCGGTCACTGCGTGCGCTTGTGCAGGCTACCACCCGCTGTCGTGTGCCATGTCATATGTCACTGATACCGCGACGTACGTTACCTCGGCAGTAGCAGCCCGCGCCACGTGACGCTCGTCAGTCAGCGAGATGCAGCATGCAGCTTGTGTATGTGCATTCTGGTTGTCGTACGTGACGCCGCCGCGTATATGGAATCTATACCTTCACACAACGCTCTATAGTGTTGAGTACGGGTATACCATAAAAATATGTAACGCCGTGTTGAGGATTTTAAAATATACCCAACTCCAACATTCGTTTTGGGTATAGTATAAAAATATTTACCGTCGTGTTAAGGATTTCAAAATATACCCGACCGCAACATTCGTTTGGGATAGATATCAGATAAAGGGACGTTTATTTTATAGGTGAGGAATTGAGGTAAATCATACGAGAACAAAAGTGGATAAACAACGTTTATTAGTTACTAGAAAAATAATCATAAAATTAAAAAAAAAGAATTTAGCGCGCATTATAGACATTCATTTTAACATTCTGGCCTAAGTTATGCTTTCGTTTAGTTTTGCGTTCTGTGTTAGACGGTCGCCCAGCTTGAATCCTTGACTTGGTTTTTCCTATTCCTCTGTCTTTACGTCTACTCAGAGCTGTGCTTTGAACATAAATTTTCCTTGGTATACGCCTTGTTATTATCTGACGTAAAATGAAGTTTTGTCCTTGTTCTGATGTATTGTGAGGTCGACACTCGTGACTGCTCAATAGGCAGTTCAGTTCATCACTCCAGCGTGTCCAGCGTACGTGGCAGCCGCCGCCGCGCCACAGTGGCGGCATCACGGGCTCCCGGCTACGGGCTGTGGCTGGCTCGCCACACTCAACACGTCACCATCACCACTGACACGGTCGCAAGTACGGGTTCATTGAAAACCCACATCATTATCTTTCTATATTTAAGCGGTCCTGTAAGATAGTGTGTGTAAGTTAAAATTAATAAATAAATAAAATAAAAAAATTGCCTACTTACGGATTACGCAAGTAACTAGTATGTCTATACAAAATTTATGTCTTTAGCATTTGCAGTTTTTAATTTTTATGTTGATTTTTTATTTTTGATTATTGTATACAAAACATACATTATACAGAAGGACAGCTTATGTACAAAGGCGAGCTTAATGACTTCGTGTTAATTAATGTTGGGTAATTTAAAAAAAATGGCAAATTCTGATGTGTGTTTACTTTGTAAAAGGGAGCTGGCTGTGAATGTACAGGTTAGCACGAAACCTTCCGCGTCAAGTGTTCAGGTGCCACCACGCGCCGCTCAAACACTTGAAAGTATCGTCACTCTCATTCAACGCTAACAAGGCTTTTTAGGAATATCACTCCATCAGTTGGCGCCACTTTGGTGAGAGGTCTTTTCCATTGAAAACACAACTTATGAAAACAAGATGTTGACTGCCGACGGATCTGCTAAATACCAGCTTGACGCACTGGAGTTGATCGAAAAGCATGCCAAGAGGCTCATCGGTGATGAGGCACTGGTCAACTAAAAGCTCCAGCTCCCTTGAACACCGTCGCCGAGTTGCCAGCTTGTGGCTATTTAACGGTTACATTTCGGGGAGTGTGCGTTGGAATTGCACGATCTAATTCCACCGAGCCCGTTTCATCATCGGACTACCAGACGTACGACGATGCGCCATCGGTACATGGTGGACAACCCACCTATACGCACTAAACGTTTTGGAAACACTTTAATTATGCGTACAGCTTTAAGTCAAGAGTGAATAGGTTATTTCTAGGTAAGCATGTCTCACCGTCGACCACATCATCGCTTACCAACAGGTCAAGCACGAGACTATAAAATATAAAAAATAAGGTCTTAGATGTTCCATCGCGACAACTTCTCAAGCTATTTTCGAACTTAGTGCGACTTGAGTTCAACAGGCAACAACAGAGTTATGCCCGTCGAGAACTGACTGACATTCTAGCATTTGTACTTAAATGTTCTGCCGACATCTACATGACAATCCGTCATGTTCCGCTGCGTCTTCTTCTCTCGCTTACTCGAGCGTATCACCATATTTTGCATGAGAAATTCAGATGACAGATTTTTCTAGATATCATTAGAAGGATCGTAGCTAGTGCGTTCTGCGGTTTCTGCCTACCCCCATGAGAAAAGGGCGTGTGTTTATTTATGTATCATTGGAAGGAACAAAACTATTTTGAAACACAAAACATACATTACGGATATCCGAGCATGACACTACCGACACCGGTCACCGGTACCCTGAGCCGGTACCGAAACTCCTCCATGCCTCGGGAAGCATGTGAAGCTGTCCAGCATCCCGGCTATCACTTGTAGACCTTTGGCAGTCGTTACGTGTAGTTGACACCAGTGCCAAAGGGTATACTGTGACCCAGTAACTGTGCTGAAGAGGTCGGATAGGAAAATTATATTTTGTTATTGAAAGATATTTTTGATAAATATATTGATTTGATACTCAGCTGCATCCGGATAGACTACAAGCTAACTCCAACTCAACATAGGAACAGGCTGGCAGGTTGATTACCCCCTTTACGTTATGTCGACAAGTATTGTCACGCAGAGCTTGATGAACTGTAACCTGACGTGCACGGGTGATGTTGCAGGTTGGCGGTGCGCGGGAGTGAGTGCGCCCCCCCCATGCTGGGCCCCGTGCGCCGCTCGCACTGCGCCGCGCTGGCTGGCCTGGCCGCGTTGCTGCTGCTGCTGCTGGCGCGCCTGCCGCCCGCGCCGCCCGCCCCGCGCCCCGCGCCCCTGCGCCCCCGCACGAACCCCGCGCCCGCACCGCCCGCGCCCGCCACCAACCGCACGGCGCCGCCGACCCCGGTGGCGCCCGCCACCAACCGCACGGCGCCGCCGACCCCGGTGGCGCCCGCCACCAACCGCACGGCGCCGCCGACCCCGGTGGCGCCCGCCACCAACCGCACGGCGCCGCCGACCCCAGCGGCGCCCGCCAGCACGACAGTGGCGCGCACGGCGGCGGCGGGCCCGCACGCCACGCTGGTGCGCGAGCTGTACGTGGGCGGGCACGCGCGGCCGCACGCCGAGCTGTGCCCGGCGCTGGGCGCACACCTGCGCCTGCTGGTGCTGGTGAGCTCGGCGCCGGCGCACGCGGCGGCGCGGGACGCCGTGCGGCTCACGTGGGGGCACTACGCGGCCCGCGCGGACGTGGCGCTGGCCTTCGTGCTGGGCGCGGCGCCGGCCGGGCTGGGCGCCGCGCTGGACGCCGAGGACGCGCTGTACGGGGACCTGGTGCAGGGCCGCTGGCTGGACTCGTACTCCAACCTCACGCTGAAGACGCTGAGCATGCTGGAGTGGGCGGACACGTACTGCCCGCGCGCTCCGCGGCTGCTGAAGACGGACGACGACATGTTCATCAACGTGCCGCGCCTGCTGCAGTTCGCGGCCGCTCCGCAGCGCGCCAACGCCACGCGCACCATCTGGGGCAAGGTGATATGATGACAAAATTATATAATACACTAAATATTTCTTTCTTCAATAAATATAAAATCCCATTAGTTAAACTGATCAAAAGGAGTTATAAAACACTAGAAACCCAAAAATTACTTTCTTTTCGGAAGTCTGCTTTATCACAGTTATTTAACTAGATATCTCATACTCAAAACAAACTTATTTTTGAGACGTTTAGGCGCATTTGTGGTCTTCTTCATAAGTACCACTTTATCAAATGATACTTTCTGAATGCAAATGCTTGCCATGTTGAAATAAAATTTGAGGAGTTCCCTCGATTTACATGGGATCCCCTCATCAGATCCTGACTCGGTGACAATGGGACCACCTCGAGAGTATACTCTTTAAAACAAAAAAAAATATCTTCAAAATCGGTCCATAATTAACGGAGTAGTCGGTGAACTTATGTTTAAATAAAAAATAAGTTTAATAAAAACTTTTTTGCAAAAAAATACTACCGACTTCCAAATAAAAAACTACAAAGTGAAAAATAACTTAATTTTTTAAGTCGGTGTCTTTCGTAGGTATAATTTTTTTGGGATATGGACACCGACTTAAAATATTAAGTTATTTTTCACTTTGTAGTTTTTCATTTGGAAGTCGGTAGTATTTTATTGCAAAAAAGTTTTAATTTTTCCGTTTTTAGTTTAATAATATTAGTTTATATTATATATTATAATAAATAGGCAAGATGTTTAGTAAGGTCCCTATAACGTAGAATAGATTAGCCGAATAACATGAAACTTGAACGTAACCGGTGAAATGAGAGATCTGTATACCCCTTGAGAGCGTACTGGCGTGATGTTATGTTATGAAATGGTATAAACAATAAACAGACATGCGATTGCAAGAATCCCGAGAGTTTTGCCGTTATTTATTAAAGAGTTCTGCTGTATATCTCCGAAGTTCTTCATCAGACCTTCACCAAATTAAAATGGGACCAATTTCGAAACATACTTTTTCAAACCAAAAAAAAATAATTATTAAAATCGGTTTACAATTGACGGAGATATCGGTGAACATACACCATAAAACAAAAAAAACAAACATAAAGTCAAACATAGAACTTCCTCCTTTTCGGAAAGTCGGTTAAAAACTAAAACGAGACTACTGAAAAATCACGCTCTAAAAAGTATGAATCAAGAAAATATTCTCATCTGTTATTGTTATGTACGAGTACAAACTATTCCGTAGAGGATAACCGTGGTTGTATGCCACTTTGCAGAATGTATTGTTTTGTGGCATACCACCACGGTTTGCCAAGTTTGTAAAGTAAGAAAGTATGTTAAGTTAGTTTTTTTTGTTCCCGACGGAAGGGAATTTAAATTTGGAGTACCGCATGGCAGTGTTCTTAGACCTATATTGTGTTTATTTTATGTTAACCTTTGATTTGATTTGGCCAACCAAGTTCAATGGCTGATGGTATGTTAAATATGCTGCTGCATAGTTAATATTTTTCCTTATGATGATTATCCTATGATTATGATTTATCCTTTTCGAGTTTTACACAAAAACTAAATTCGTGTAATAATGTGTTGCAGGTGAATCTGGACTCGCCGCCAGACCGCGAGATGGAGTCGAAGTACTACGTGTCGCCGCTGCAGTTCCCGGGCAGCGTGTTCCCGGCCTACACCGCCGGGTCCGCCTACCTGCTGACGGCGGACTGCGTGCGGCCGCTGCTGCGCGCGGCGCCGGCCGAGCGCTACGTGCGCATGGAGGACGTGTTCGTGACCGGCGTGCTGGCGCAGCGCCTGGGCCTGCGCCTCACGCACGAGCCCGAGTTCTACTACTGGCGCGCGGACGCGCACCCATGCGCCGTGCAGCGCAGCCTGGCCATCCACATGGTGCGCTACCACGAGCAGTTCGAGCTGTGGCGCAAGCTGCTGGACGGCAAGACCAAGTGCGCCAGCTAGCGACCCACTGTTTTATTCCTTTGATGCTCGGTCGGGGCGCCGCGCTATTGCGTGAGCACATGAGTAGATAAACGGAACAGAGACAAAGCTTCCTAAGAACGAGCAAAATTGTTACCTATGTTGGTAGGGTTGTCACAATAGGTGAAATCAAAAACAAAACATTTGTTAAATAGTTTTATTATTTACTAACTGACCCGGCAAACTTTGTTTTGCCATAAAAATACCAAACATTCATCTACCCTACATACCCTAACCTACCTACCCTACCCTACCTACCCTAACCAAACTACCCTACCCTACCTACCCTACCCTACCTACCCTACCCTATCTACCCTACCCTACCTACCCTACCCTACCCTACCTACCCTACCCTACCTACCCTACCCTACCTACCCTACCCTACCTACCCTACCCTACCCTACCTACCCTACCCTACCTACCCTACCCTACCTACCCTACCCTAGTCTATCCTTAATTGATTCTGGCTCGCTTTCGCCATTGCACAGTAGGTATAGTTAAAAAAAAAAAAAAAATATATATATATTGTAAACATTGCAACTGTTTGAAGTGCGGCGGGGAAAGCTAGTCTTATTGACATAGTTAAAATGTATTTAGTGTTGTAATTCGTAAGTCCAGTGTCATAAAGATGTAACCCATGCCACTGCATTGCCTGTTCAATTTGTCATAGTTTTTAGTTAATAAAATTAGTTTTAGTTAATTAGATTCGATCTTTTATTTTAGATAATGTAAGCTCTTTTTTCAGCCGGTTATCATTTAGTCTATAAGTCCAGTTCGATGTAGTTCGAAGGTACAATTAATTTGATAGTGATACTTTCTAGTTATTTTTATAGTTATTTTAAGTAACGATTTATTATGTGCCACTAGGTATAACTTAGTTAAGTTTTTATAATACTATAAGTTGCTGGCAGTAGTTTATAAGTAGGCAGCAAAAAGGCTGTAATCTCGTTATAAATATGAGTGTTCAAAGTGAATTAAGTTTTATTTTATAATATATGTTAAGCCTTATCTTCAGCTCTAGTTCTATTTAATTTAATAGTAATCAATCAACTTTACGGAAGTTTAAGAGGCGTGCAGCAACTGGGCAAAATTTGTAAACTCGGGTTGTCAGTCTAACCTAACCTAACCTTAGGTCTAGTACTAGCCAGATAAAGGAAAAAAAAAAGGAAAAAAAAAAAAGAAAAGAAAAAAAATAAAAAACTAACCTCTACTAAAACATTAAACAAGACCCAGACTCATTCTTTGGCCCATTTGCACGAGAGACCTGGCTCGGAAAGTTGTCATATAAAACCGAGTTAGGTCTTTCATGCAAAATGGGCCTGACAAAAGATTCTTAACGTAAAGATTGAAATGCTGAATTGACATCGGCAGTAAAATTTGGAGGCAGTGTGGTTTTTAGTCGGTAGGCACCATTAGTGAGTCCGACACTGCCCAGGCTGGCTCGTTCTGGGCGAGGCAGTTTGGAGCGTCCCAAGAGGATTTTCCGCACCTGCCAAAACAAAAAAAAAAAAAAAATACCCTACCTTCCCTACCCTACCTACCCTACCTACCCTACCCACCCTACCTACCCTACCCACCCTACCTACCCTACCCACCCTACCTACCCTACCCACCCTACCTACCCTACCCACCCTACCTACCCTACCCACCCTACCTACCCTACCCACCCTACCTACCCTACCTACCCTACCTACCCTACCTACCCTACCTACCCTACCTACCCTACCTACCCTACCTACCCTACCTACCCTACCTACCCTACCTACCCTACCTACCCTACCTACCCTACCTACCCTACCTACCCTACCTACCCTACCTACCCTACCTACCCTACCTACCCTACCTACCCTACCTACCCTACCTACCCTACCTACCCTACCTACCCTACCTACCCTACCTACCCTACCTACCCTACCTACCCTACCTACCCTACCTACCCTACCTACCCTACCTACCCTACCTACCCTACCTACCCTACCTACCCTACCTACCCTACCTACCCTACCTACCCTACCTACCCTACCTACCCTACCTACCCTACCTACCCTACCTACCCTACCTACCCTACCTACCCTACCTACCCTACCTACCCTACCTACCCTACCTACCCTACCTACCCTACCTACCCTACCTACCCTACCTACCCTACCTACCCTACCTACCCTACCTACCCTACCTACCCTACCTACCCTACCTACCCTACCTACCCTACCTACCCTACCTACCCTACCTACCCTACCTACCCTACCTACCCTACCTACCCTACCTACCCTACCTACCCTACCTACCCTACCTACCCTACCTACCCTACCTACCCTACCTACCCTACCTACCCTACCTACCCTACCTACCCTACCTACCCTACCTACCCTACCTACCCTACCTACCCTACCTACCCTACCTACCCTACCTACCCTACCTACCCTACCTACCCTACCTACCCTACCCTACCTACCCTACCCTACCTACCCTACCCTAACTACCCTACCCTACCTACCCTACCTACCCTACCTACCCTACCTACCCTACCTACCCTACCTACCCTACCTACCCTACCTACCCTACCTACCCTACCTACCCTACCTACCCTACCTACCCTACCCTACCTACCCTACCCTACCTACCCTACCCTAACTACCCTACCCTACCTACCCTACCCTACCTACCCTACCCTACCTACCCTACCCTACCTACCCTACCCTACCTACCCTACCCTACCTACCCTACCCTACCTACCCTACCCTACCTACCCTACCCTACCTACCCTAACCTATTTACCCTACCTACCCTACCCTACCCTACCTACCCTACCCTAACCTACCTCCCCTACCCTAGCTACCCTTCACTACTTATCCTACCCTACCTACCCTACCTTACCTACTCTACCCTACTATCCTATGTCCGTCTCCTGTTACTAAGCTACCTCCCCATCAATTTTCAGCCAAACAGGTTCAGCCGTTCTTGAGTTATAAATAGTGTAACTAACACGACTTTATTTTATATGTCTCCTGGTTCTAAGCTACCTCCCGCCAATTTTTTGCCAAATCGGTTCAGCCGTTCTTGAGTTATAAATAGTGTAACTAACACGACTTACCCTTATATATAGATTAAGTATGAGAATACTTTACAAATTACTTACTCTAATATTTTTTTCAGTTTTCAAGTATTATTCATACACACAGTACAATAAACAACCATTATTAATAATAAAATACAACGTTTATACAATAAAATATTCAAACTTGCAACTAACAAAACAAACAACGTGCGTTGCACAGACCCTGAGATTATCCACTGGCTGTGCCAACGTAAACCGGTTTTTTCCAGTCTCGCCGCGTACGCGACAAGCTGCCAGTGGTCACACACACATGCGTCCGCGTGCTTGTAGTAGTGCAACCGATTCGCGCGGTTGTATGAAGCTTTATCTCTGTTCCGTTTATCTACTCATGTGGCGTGAGCCCGCGCCCGAGGCTGTCCGGGCTCCACGACGTACGACTACATTTTTTGTAAATAAAGTACAAAGCGTTAGCTTTAGTGACGACTAGCCTCGCTCCGCGTCCCGGGCCCCTGGGCCCCTGAGGCTCTGCGTGTTGGGCCCCCGGGCCCCGGGCCCCCAAGCGACGCGCCGGCGTGACGCTGTCTGTAATCACATTGTACACGTATTCTATTCGGTTATAACACTGTGCGTGCAGGTTGTGCCAGATGTAAATATATAGTATGTATGACCGTTGTAACAAGTTGTTTCATTGTGCCTGCACCTCCTTCCTTCCTCTTCGACACCTTAGCAGTTAACATTTAACAGTTAGCACGTTACTAAACCCGGCACGAGCCGCGATCGCAAGCGGGAGTTGATCTAACGCTCAAACTGAGGCGGTAAGTACATTACCATGTTAACCGTTTTACATGGCGAGCATAACATTTGCATTATAATAAAATCAGCCAACAATAATAGTAGTTTATACAACGGTCACATAATAGAGGTTATTAAAACAGGAGTGTGGGTTTATTACTCGAGTAAGTAGAGTCCAGTTGAAATAAAACAAATATGGAAAAATATGTCATGACGGAAAATTTTGCTTATCACTGCGCAGCACGTGCATCCATAGACAATGACACTATTTTGGGCTTTTTTGCATTTTCCATGCCTTATAGTCGTGATAGCATTTATCATATAATTATCTCGACTTTGCTAGTTGATTACGAGTAATTTCCGTCGCCGCATCTAAAATATCGGGCGGAGTAAAATTTTCTTCACATTCACTATTAACATACATTTTTAAGCAAGAATTAAGGTGCATTTCTCTAAGGTGTATAGTAGTGGTGGAAATGGTGTGCATGTGATCGCAGGTGAATTGGATAGCTGCCTAAGCAATAGCATGTTAGGCCAAATAACTATATCACGAGATCAGATCCGCACAGAATAAAAAAAAAAATTACGTCTACAAAGGGGCTGGCCCTGATGGTATACCAGCTTTGCTTTTAAATAAGCTGGCTGATGTCCTATCACTGCCATTAAGTATAATATTTAAACATTCTGTGCTTCGGGGTACTTTTCCGACCATCTGGAAGGAAACCAAAATTTTGCCTATTTTCAAAAACGGGGATCAGACCGATGAGAGCAATTATAGGCCCATTGCTATTCTCTCCATACTTGCAAAGGTATTTGAGGCCCTCATATGCCCTGTGCTAGCTAAACATTTATCACAGCAAATAATAGACAATCAATATATTAACATAAATATAAACCCACATTCAATATTTATGTCCCCAGTTATTCCTCAAGATGTCACGCGTGTAATAAAAAACTTAAAAAATAAAAAAAGCTTTGGCTACGATGGCATTTCAACCACAGTTATAAAATCTGTTTCTGATTGTATAGTTGAGCCCCTTGCTCATATCATTAACGTAAGCTTGTACTCTGGAGTATTTCCAGAAGGTCTAAAAACTGTAATAGTTAAACCAATTTATAAAAAGAATGATAAAGACGAAATGACAAACTATAGACCAATTGCTCTAATTCCCATCTTCTCAAAGATCATTGAAAAAATTATCTATGAATCTCTCTACAACTTTTTGACGAGCAAAAGGGTTTCAGGAAAAATAAAACCATAAACATGGCTATTTTCGACTTTATCCAGAGAATAATGCCAAAAGTAGACTCTAAAGTACCAATATGCGCAATATATGCCGATATGTCGAAGGCTTTTGACTGTGTGGATCATGATACCCTTCTAACAAAACTTCACGCATACGGTATTCGTGGCAATGCCCTTAATTTGATAAAAACTTATCTAAAAGGACGTAGACAATGTACGGAGATATCGAGCTTGTGTTTAGGATCTAAAAAGGAATTAAAATCTAGATCGTCTTTTAGAGAAATAAAATATGGTGTCCCACAGGGCGGCGTCCTTGGATCTTTGTTATTTATAGTATACATAAATGACCTGCCACGTCATATAATCCATCCTATGATTTTATTTGCAGATGATAGTACATCAATTGTTTCATGTATCGATAAAGAATCATATGTAAATGACATTAACAATACAATTAGTAGTCTAATAAAGTGGCTTGATAATAATAATTTAGTTATAAATCTCTAAAAAACTAAAATCATGCACTTTTACCAAAGAATAGCTGCGGGCGATATGGATATAAACTACAATGGTCAACCTATAGAAAAAGTAAACGTTACAAAATTTTTAGGAATCATAATTGACAGTCAGTTTACTTGGAAGTCGCAAGCGGAAGATATATGTAAACGTTTAAGCACAACCGCTTATATGTTGCATAATTTGTCAAAAAAAGTAAATTTGCCGACACTATTAGTCGCTTACCATGGTCTAGTAATTTCTGTATTAAGATTTGGTATAATATTTTGGGGTCACTGTTGTGAACGAGAAAGCATTTTCAGAGCTCAAAAGCGCTGTCTAAGAGCTATATTTGGTCTTAAAGTAACAGACAGTTGCGTACCTATATTTAAGTCTCGTAAATTATTAACCTTCCCATGCCTTTATATCCTTGAATTAGCAATATTTGTAATAACTAATCGATGTCTATTTGCAACTTTAATAGAAACTAGAAAACGAAGTACAGCTATGAGATCCCAATACCAGAATCTATTATGCACGGGCGCTTTTAAAACTAGCTTATTAAAAAGAAATGTTATCTGTATGGCTCCTGTAATCTTTAATAAAATACCTAATCAACTTAAAAACTTACCGTTGCAAAAGTTTAAAAAAAGTTTCACAGAATTACTTGTAGATAAATGTTATTATTCAGTGCAGGATTTCTTAAATGATGATTTTTCGTAATGTATTTAGTAATTCGTATTAAGTATTTAGTAATTTCTATACTTTGTACCACATTTGCATGCTATGTTAAGGCAGAATGTACATGGATCCTATTTTATAATGTAACAACTTATTTTTATGTACCTACATTCTAAGCAAATAAAGACCTATTCTATTCTATTCTATTAATATGGATTTATGAAGGGGATATCGACAGCTACCAATTTGGTGTCCTGTGTTGAGAGTATTGTTGAGGCGGTTGACGCAGGTGTTGAGGTTGATGCGGTCTACACCGACTTTAGCAAGGCTTTTGACACGGTAAACCACGACATACTCGTTAAAAAGCTTAACATGTATTATTATGGATCCTCTCTTAAGTTGGTTCCAATCTTATTTGTCTAGTCGGATGCTCAAGGTTGTGGTAAATGGTTTCTCTTCAAATTCGTACGTTGCAACGTCGGGAATCCCTCAGGGATCACATTTGGGTCCGCCTTTATTCACTCTTTTCATAAATGATATTTACAAATGCTTCCTGAACTCGAACATATTCTTATTCGCTGATGACCTCAAAGCCATTAAGTCTATATGTAATCCTGCGGACTCGACTCTATTCCAAAGTGACTTGGACCGGCTGACTAAGTGACTAAATGGTGAGCGGCTTGTGGAAGTTGAGACTATACGTGTCCTAGGTGTTCAGCTCGATAAAAAGCTAAGGTTTGTCGAGCATATTGACAAAACTGTATTAAATCATCTAAGATGCTTGGTTTCGTTGTTAGAGAGTGTAAAAATTTCAAAAAGCCCAACATTAATAAAATTATGTACAACTCGCTAGTTAGATGCCATCTTGAGTATTGCAGTGTGGTCTGGTCACCTGAGTATAAGGTCCATATCAAGCGCATTGAACGGCTGCAAAAACGGTTCTTATGGCATCTTACCTATACCAATAATATGGGTAAAAAGCTCAACTCGTACCAAGAGAGACTGAAGTATTTTGGGATGGTGTCGCTGGAGAAACGCAGGCATATGTTGGATTTGGTTTTCCTTAAGAAATTAGTAATAGGCTCTTTGAACTGTCCGGATTTACTTAGCAGGGTATTATTCTACGTGCCACGTAATCTGCCAAGAAGTTCTAATAGGAGACTTTTCTGCATGCCAAGATGTCAAACCAACTTGAGGCAATACTGTCCACTATCAAGAATGTATGCTGCATACAAAGAGACCGAAGGTGATATTGACCTATTTAACTCTTCTGTACCTGCTCTAAAAAAGTCACGCTTGCCATTTAGTGCGTATCTCTAGTACCTAATCTTACATAAATAATAAAATGTACAGTAATTTAATTTAATCTATTCTAATTTAATTTATTCTAATTCAATTTAATCTGTTCTAATTTAATTTGATTTAATCTATGTTACTTAATTTAATTTATTGCTATCAATTTAGCTTTTAATAGTTTTTTTATTGTTTTTAATTAATAAATTCTGTATTTATCGCCGCATAATTTAGTGCATGCTGTGCTTTTCTTTAAGTGATGAGGCACTTAGACTTAAGTTTGAAATGTACAAATTTATAAAGTAACAGTGTACTCAGTGTTGAAAAGCCAAATAATAAATAAATAAATAAAAAAACTCATGAAATTCAGTACAGCAAAACGTATGAATGGCGCCAAAACCCAGCACATCACCGCATTAACCGCGCATGCGCTAAAGCGGGCGTTGCCACAGACAAGTAAAAATTGGAATCAAAACTTTTTACAATAGTTACCATAAAAATGACGCACCCCGCATAAGCTTTCCATTAAAAAAAAAATGGAAATTTCTTATGTATAGAAATACGTGGCGCAGACGATAATATCACCGCGATTCTCTCGCTCGTGCAGACAGCCCCTTAGATTGATACTGTAGATGGCGCGGTTTTAAATTTCTGAGGCGTCTAAATCGAATACTCGATTGTTTAAATTTGCATATACGCATTCTGGTGTAAAGAAACTGTAAAAAGTAAAAACGTGCAAAAAATACTATAAAACAAATCTTCACTGCATTAAAAGAAAAAAATATGCACGATCACGAATCGAGTAAACCCTTTTACTTGCAAGTTGCTGCTAACACCATCTATCTATCGCCGTGGAACGCGATTGATGGACAAAAATTTAAATGAATTAATAGCGTTTGGAGAGTCTGGATAAGTACTGCAAGTAGTATCGCGTGTACAAGGCGAACATTGTACCACAGTAACTAAGCACGGCTATAGCTTCTCTTAAAATGAGAGAGAGTCCTCTCGCGCGCCTGAAGAAAATGTAGCTTCATTGATATTTTAATAGGTTAGGTTAGGTTTTTTTTTTTTCTTAACTCTAATCACCACCAACGAAATTGGCGCCTATTGAGTGCAAACACTTCCATTCCGGTCAATCTTTTATGCCTCTCGTACTTTCATTCTTCATACTGATTCTTTCTTACATTGTAGCGTTACGTATAGCTCCGGAGAGCTGTACGTAAGCCACGTTATTAAAATCAAGATAAAAATTAAATTAAAGCTATAAAAATAAAGGATAAAGAAGTATAAAACTAAAGGGCCGGCTTCGCGCGACGTGGGCAGGTCGGGCTGGAAGTCGTAGAATGTCCGAGGTAGTTAGGTGAGCAGACACCTCGACGGACAAGCAGGCAATCGGGCAGGTAAGGCAGACAACTGGACGGACTGGAACTCTTCAAACCGTCGTGGTATGCTCGAGAGAGACACGTGAGCAGGCATACCACGACGGTTTGAAGAGTAGACGTCGTACGAAGCCGGCTCTTAATTTTAACCTTTTTATTTTAATTTTTCTTCGTATGAAGCCAGACCTTATTTTTATACCCTATATCCCTTTTTAATTTTCATAGCTTTAATTTAATTTTAACCTTTTATTCTTAATTTTATTAACGTGGCTTACGTATAGCTCTCCGTAACGCTAAACGTAACGCTACAGTTGTGCACCTAGTCAGCCGTACTATCTCACCGTGCCACGTCCTGACTGCTGACCTGCCTACCTGCCCGATTGCCTGCATGTCCGTCGTTGCTGCTTGATCACCTGCCTACCTCGGACATTCCACGACTTCCTGTCCGAGCTGCTGCCTGGTTAACTGCCCACGACGTGCGAAACCGACCCCATAGTTCTGTACTCTATATAATTTTAATTTCATAGCTTTAATTTAATTTTTATCTTTTTAACTTAATTTTATTAACGTGGCTTACGTATAGCTCTCCGGCGCTATACGTAACGCTACAACATACATCATCTTGCATTCTGCGGGTAGGACTACTCCCATTTTTATTAATTTAGTCTACGAGCAAAAATTTATTTCTTATAAAAATATGAAATACAGTAACACATAAAAATAAAATACAATGTGCTAATTATACAGATTGAGCAAAGAAGTGCTATTATATCAAATTGAGCAAAAGGTGCCATTTATCTCAGGTTGTTCAAAAGAGCTGTTTATCACATAATACAGTGAGCGATAAATCACAGAAAATCAAATATCATAATAAGATTAGGGATAAAAGTCAAGCACAGATAACAAATAATATCACAGAAAATTTTACACAGTTATAACTTAGGTACTAACATGAAGTACTGCCGGTTATACGTGCTTGTGCTGCATTCCGTGCTTACATTTAAATATCATACAAAATACTAATGAAGCACGGTGCGCTTCAGGTTTTGTTCCGACGTATAACCGCAGTGGCTACTCTAGTGCAGTACTCCAAAAACTTCTCCCTAGTCTTTTTGTCCATGAGCCCATGCAGATTCTCCCTCGTTATTTTCCTGTCCAGCTCACATTCAAGTTGGTAGCGCTCCCTGATAAATAACGGGCATTCTACAAGTATGTGCTGGACAGTCTCTGCCACGCCTGGATCGCAGACGCACGATGGGCTCTCCTTACACCTGAAGCGATTCAAGTATTCGGAGAATCCACCGTGCCCCGTCAAAATCTGCGTGAGGACACCTTCTGGCCGGAAGAAACATTTTCGTCACAGAAGCAGTCTCGCCCGACACATATCTCCGATTCCATTCATCAAGCGATTCCGGCCAGAAACCGGACACTGGTCATAGTCCGGCTTCCTCCGTGACGACAATGCTGCCTCCTTAGCCAGCTCGTCCGCTCGCTCATTCCCCGGCAGGCCCGCGTGGTCCTTGATCCAGAACAAGGTGATAACTTTGCTCTGGCCCAGGGCGTGAGCCAGGATAGCGCGCGCGCGAACTGCCAGGGGATGGAGAGAGCCATGGTTTGCAAGCGTCTGCAATGCTGCCATTGAGTCGCTGTACACTCCATAGCCCGCCTCTTGCCGCGCGAGGATTACGTCTGTCGCTTTACAAATGGCCAAGAGTTCCGCCTGGTAGACTGTGCAGTACGCGGCAAGGCTAAGCTTGAGGTTCCGGACTTCACCTTCACTATCCCAGATGGATAATGCGGCTCCTACCTTCCCCTCAATCTTGCTACCGTCGGTGAAGATTCGCACCGCCTGCACATTGTTACTGTCTAGTAACTCTTGGTCTGCCAGGCACATGAACTCCAGGGGCATTTGCATAGCTGGATGAGGGGCTTCCGCAAACCTTACCGCACTCTCGATCTCCCTGTCTCCTGGCACAAACCGGGATGACCCTCTCCTCGCTTCATACAGGGCGGCTGCCTCTTGTATGCGCAGGTCTAGAGGTAGTATCCCGGACAGTGCCAGTGCCGAGTTCAAAGAGACAGTGCGGTAAGATTTGCAGAGCTTCTGAGCGAATCCTCGTTGAACAGAGCCTAGCTTCTTCCGCACACCCAACTTTTTTGCAGCGGGTGCCCTGGCGGCGGCTGCGTAATTTACTATGGGCTCAATCGTAGCCGTGTAAATGGTGTGTATGACTTGTGTGTTTAATCCCCAGCTAACCTTTGCGGCTCGGGACAGCTGCTTGTAAACGTCAGCTGCCTTTTTGCAAACGTTCGCGGCATGCTCATTGAAAGTGAGCTTATCGTCTATGGTTAGACCCAGCAACTTAATTTTTCTGACCATACCGATGTCGACCACGGCTATGCTCAGCATTGGAGTGTCGTACTTAAGCTTATTGGTTATGATCATCGCACAGGTTTTGTGCGGTGCAAACCTCAGCTTATTTCGGACGCCCCAATCCTGAACATGGGCGAGGGCTGCATTGGCGGTTCTAGAGACTTCAATCGCCGTGGCCCATCCACGACCAAGACGATGTCATCCGCGAACGCCTGCACGAAAAGTCCGCGCTGCTCTAGGTCCTGCAGTAAAGGGTCGAGAACGAGGTTCCACAGGATTGGACCTCCGATCGACCCCTGGACGCAGCCCTTGCTAGTCTCTCGAGTGCATTCCTCCCCGGCGTACCTAACCCTGACCTTCCTACCATCGAGATAGCTGTCTATCAGCCTTCTGATGTTGACCGGGCACTTTTCCCCAGCCAGTCTGACTCTGATAGTTGGCCACCAGGCGCTATCGAAGGCGCCCTCTATATCCAGCGACAGCAGGACAATTAGCTTCTTCAGCCTCAACTTGTCCTGTACGTGCTGCACTAGCGTATAGAGGGCGTCCTCAGTAATCCTCTGGGGCATGAAGCCAAACTGACGAGTACTAAACCGCGGTACGAGCTGATATTTTAGACGCGCTACGACCATCCTCTCCAGGACCTTCCCCAGAACAGGCAACATACCGATTGGTCTATATGCCTTGGGGGTGGTGTAGCTATCCTTGCCCTGCTTTCTGAGGACTACGACTGTAGCCTCCTTCCAGGTGGTCGGGCAACCACCAACCTGCCAAAGGGTGGCGGGTCGGTCTTATTCAAGGCACTTATTGTAGAGGGCAAGGAAAGCGTCCGGGTCCTGGTGGATCGCTCGACTGCAGATATCAGAAGTCAGTCCGTCCTCTGGCGCCTTATTGGGATTGAAACCCGCCACGGCGGATTTCAGCTCCAGCGTCGTAAATGGGGGATCATGATATTCATCATGTGCCCACTCATTTACTCGGCTGGCTGCCTCTCTTATTCGCTTGTGGTCAGCGTTGTCCTGGTCTACTCTGTCTTCGGGGTAGAACGTATCCGATAGTAGAGCGGCCGATTCACTCGGATTGAGGAATGCACCATCGCTGCATATGGTCAGTTCTTACCAATGGTCCTACCAATGATCCTGTAGATACCCTCCCAAACTCCCTCACGATCCTGCTTCCGGCAAAACTCTTTCTAACTGGCGATTTGGGCATTCTTAGCCTGCATCTCATATTCTTCTTTTGCTTTCAGGTACTCGCCAACGACCTTCGCTCGCCGGACCGGCGCAGCATTGCGAATGCGGTTTTTCTTCGTCATCACCTCCCTCTTCTTCACGATGAGCTCCTCGGACCACCACGGACAGGTAAGTTTTGTTTTATTGTTTATTGTAGGGCTATATTTCACCGGGAAACCATGGCGGCGCAACCAGTCGCCGCTACCAACAAAATGTATACATTCATTCATTTATTTATTCACAAACAATTAACATTGTGTCGAATATTGGTTACCTACATAATGACAAGAAATGGTGAAAAATAATATGTCAAATTAATCAAATATGTCACAAACAATTAGCATATCAGTTCCATAAAATATATTTCACATGCAAATATAATCAAATTAATTAATTCTGACAAAAATACAATTACTAGAATATTGATTTATTCCAATTTATCTCACAAGTCAAAGAAATCAGCATACAACTCTATAGAGAGTTACTCACTTGGTGTCCGATAGAGTTGTATACATTTTGTTGGTAGCGGCGACTGGTTGCGCCGCCATGGTGTCCCGGTGAAATATAGCCCTTAGGGATGTTTATTTGGCATACTTATTTAATTGCATTTATATATTTAACTATTATCTTCTCCAAATTTTGTTTATTATTTATTTCTATTATTCTTCCTACATTAATATTATCTTTAATTTTAATTTCTTCCAATTTAGTTTCAAATGCATCCCAATTAGCCTTCTTAGTATTGTACTGTCTCGTTGTTCTGTTTATGTTTATACCCTTTTCCCTTTTTGTATTTACATTGAAAAATATTGTGTTGTGGTCCGAGGATGTTGCTCCCGTGTCGACCCGCCAGCCATCCACCAGGTCAAAAAGGTCGAGCGAACATGCCGTGACGTCCACATGGCTTCTATACGCTCGACCACCTCTGATGGTGTCAAAGGTGGGAGCGTCACCAGTGTTTAGTACCTGAAGCTCCAGTTCGTCCAGGGTAGCGGACATGTCCTCTCCCTTGGGATCTTCTTTGATGCTGCCCCACCAGGCACTTTTCGCATTTGCGTCGCCACCTATCAGCAATCTACCGGTGGCCACTTCCGTTTGGATCCGGGTCAAGTGGTCCAGGTATGGCCCTATGGGTTGGTCTGGCTCGAAGTAATAGGAGACGACTGCGATTTCCCAGGCTTTGGTACGGATCCCCACGACAACGATGTTATTTGTGGTGAGTTTCGGGTAGGGTATGACGTCCAGGTCATGATCAAAGACGGCTATCGCCGCCTTAACCCTCCCACTTCCATCGACCTTGAACTGGTAGATTCTCGCTCCACGGTAGCTCTTCATACTTCGTGCTCCTCCCACATAAGGTTCCTGAATCAGTGCCCACGAAATCTTTCTTTCACTTGCCTCTAGAAAGAGTTCGGTGGTAGCCAGTTCCTTACGCTGTAAATTCGCTTGGGCCACGCGGTATGGTCTTGCTGTTTGTAGGGCAGGAGTCCCCGGGGTGCCCTTAGCAATACGCTATGGATGAGCGGGCTATAGCGTCCCATCTCCTTCTAACTGTGCATTCTGAGCTGAAGGCGTGGTGTTGTGTATTGTCACCTTTGGCACGTGTGCAGTTACAGCAAGTAGGTGGCAGACCAGCGGCAAAGTCCGCGCACTCCGTCCTCATGTGAGGTCCGCCACAGTGGCTGCACTTTGCCACGGTTTCCGTACAAGTGCGTCGGCTGTGCCCATACCCGAGGCAGAGCGAGCACTGAACGAGTGGGGACTGGTCTTCGACCCTCACCCGCTGAAGGTCCAGATGCACCGATCCTACCTCGAGCATGCGCCGCCAAACCTCTGTGGCGACCCTCAACACTAGGTGGCACAAGTGCGGGTTCCTGTGGCGCTTCCTATATAGAACTTCCACCGTCTTCTGTTCTTCGTTTAGGTCTTTGAAGACGCGGTTGTTTTGATTTTTGATGGCTTTAATCATTGCTGTTAAGCTGCACAACGTCCCTCACCAGAATTTGTAGGTTTTTGTTTTTAACATTTTGGGTCTCCAGCTCAGGTGCTTTACTGAGCCTTTCTTTAAATTTTCGCCTTTCTTCCTCTGTGCGACAGCCCATTATCACTTTCCTATCCTTTGCTTTCCTTACATTCTCAACTTGTATACCCCCTTCCTTGGCGTTTACAACTTTTCTGATTCTGTCCAGGACTTGCTCACCGGTTTTCTCCTCGTCCTTGGCCGTCTCTCCTCCTATGGAATGTAGTGCTGAGAGTCTCGGGGTTTGGATGGCAGGCCTACTTGCTGCTACACTGGCGTAGGAGAGCTTCTCCATATGCTCTTGGCCAGTTTGCAGTGCCTCCTTCAGCCTGTCCATCTTTCCACTATGTACGGCCAAGTTTTGACTATGCTCCTCCAGGGCCTTTTTGAGGGATTCCACATATACCTCTCTGAAGGCTACTGGAGAAGGGATGGGAGTTTCTCTGATCTTTTGCGCCTCCTGGACTTGGGTTTTGCTCGTCACCGGTTTTTCCGGTTGGGGGTTTTTTGGCATTTTCCAGCTCTTCGACGATCTGGTAGAGTCGGTCTGCTTGCGCTTTGACCTCGGCTTTTATTTCGTTTTTAGTATTTTTTGAGGTGGTCATCAAAGCTTTTATCTTGTTCAAACACATCCTGGCCTCGAAGACTCTAGTTTTCTGGGTAGGCGGGCTGCCGACCTCAAATGAGATCGACATTACTGAAGGTGTTTGATCTAGTTTTTTAGGAGGAGGAGTCCTCTTAGTGGCTGTTTTGCCCGCCTCCCACTCGCCCACACTCCTTCTAACACTTTGTGTCGATGGTCCTGCTTGCTCAGGTACCTTTTGTGGGCTTTTGTTCTGCGTGGCCTTTGCAAGAGACCGGCTCTTAACAGGCGTGCGCACTCCAGGCATATCGCTTATCCTGACTTATGTAAGTTTACGGGGATTAGTGTCGTGTCTAAGAGGGGTGGTGTAAAAAGCACCCCAATTGTGTGTAAAATAAGTTGAAAAGGGGGGGTATTGTAAAAGGTACCCCGCTTTTGTGTCAGTGTTGACGGTGCCCTTCTCAATCAGGGTACTAGTCAACAAAGAGATTGAATTTATATCTAAGTCCTAACCTACAGTATAGTAGTACAAAAGTACTACTATATGTCCTAAGCTATGTATTAAAAACAAAAAATTTACTATAAAATTAGCAGAAATGCTTATTATGGTCTTAACCTAATGTATATTAGTTCAATAGTGCTAATATATGTCTATTTAAATGTCAATAAAATATAAAATTAAATAAAAGGGGTCCAGGGGACCACAGAGCCGCCCACTTTCCCAGTCTCTACTTTTTTTAAACAAAATACAAATATTAAATGTCAATTTTTTTTCTGACTTAGAGAGGGGGGCTTTTACCTATTTTGATTGGGGCCGTACGATAGGCATTTTCCTGATGCCGGAGACACCAAACTTGATTAGCCTGTGACCGCCGGTCCCGAAGTTATCTCCAGGGGGGGTGAAGAGTTTTTGGAAGGGTAGGGGGGGGGGGATTCCCACTTTACAACTCCAGCGAAGTGGAGTTGAGTGCCGAGGAAACAACTTAGGAATACTGACCCGTTACCGAGCTATCAACCCTCAAGACCACTACAGTTAGTTCCGGCTAGCGACAACAGGTGGCGCAAGCTAGTCTGGCTATTTTGTAGCGATTTCTTGACTTTGGTTGTGACTCGGTTATTGATCAGTAAACTTTAAATTTCTCGTCACTTACCTCAGTTGGAAATTGCAAAGTGGAAATTCTTGACAAAAATTGCTTGCGGCTCCGACGAAGTTGGTTCCGTTGTCGGAGTAGATGTGTTTTGGGGTTCCTTTTCTGGCGCACATTCTTTTTAATGCTGCGATGAATGTTTGCGTGGATAGGTCCGAAACAAGTTCAATATGTACCGCTTTTGTGCACATACATATGAATATGGCTATGTAACCTTTGCAGGTTTTTATCCCGCGGCCTTTGTTTATCTTCACATCCACATAACCTGTAAAGTCAACGCCAGTGTGTGAAAACGGCCTCGATGGAGTGATCCTTTCTTTAGGAAGATTACCCATTAGTTGTTCAGATCTGTTAGTTGCGAATCGTCGGCATCGGATGCATTGTCGCAGTATCTTCTTGACGGTTCGATTACCGCTGATAATCCAATAATTGTTTCTAGTGTAAGCGAGTGTTAATCTTGCTCCACCGTGTAAGGTTCGTTGATGTGCCTTTTCAACAATAAGTTGGTTCAATCTTCCCTCTCCTGGAACGAGGATGGGGTGCTTAGTCTCCACCGGCAACTTTGAGTGGTTAAGACGTCCTCCAACGGGTAAGACTCCAGCCTAGCGAGCATGGGCGTACCCAAGACATTTGTGACATGACATGATAAATTATGTCTTAACTTACAATTTGTCTTAAATGCTAGCACGGGTCAAACATGTGACATATTTTAAAGGCGCAATATGCCTTTCTTGTTGCTGCCCGGCGAGCACGGCCTACTGTGACATGGCTTGAGTCACACATTTCATCGCAGTTTGGGCGATAACGCCATTTTGTCCTAAATAATAGCACCGGCGGCGTGAGAAAATTTCCTGACGTTTGTTTGGGACTCATCGGGTCTTAATTGCTAATACGGGCGCATCCATTTTGTCACAAATGTCACATTTTGACAGATAATTTAGAAAAATGTATCACTTTCGTTCGGAGGTGGTGATAAAATTTTATAGTTGAAAAAAATATATTTGCCTTCTAATTACGGCACCAAATGGCAATAAATTCATTTTGTGTGTATGGTGAATTGGTGATCAATGCTTATTAATTAATTGAAATGTTACAGGATTATTAATTAATTTTATATTATTACTTTTTCATAATTGTATTTTTTTTTATTGTTGTTCTTATTTTAATTATGATTATTTTTTTTATAATTATTTTCTTTTATACCATATTCTTCTTGCTTTCTACATTTTTAAATGTTTCTTAAATAAAATCCCCAAAAAACATTTAAAATATAAAAAAATCGGGGCCCACCGGTATTGGTCCAAGCTATTATATTTTTTAGTAATTATTAAAATTTTCACAATAAATATATCTTTCAAACAAACAAAGAAAAACAAAGTGTGCATAAGTCTATGGTCGTGGGTCAAATATTAATTTATTCCCAACAAAATTAAAAAGTTGTTTAGCTGTATGAACGGCATACTTTTTTAAGTATTATTTTATTCGGTCGTCTATTCAAATTAAGTCGCACTATGAAGTCAACAACAAGAAAAGCAAGTCGCGCCTGTAAATTATGTCACATGGTTGTCCCGTGCTAGCATTTAAGACAAATTGTAAGACATGACATATTTTATCATAACTTGTCATGACCGAGTCGAAAACCAAGCAATGTAAAAAAAAAAAAAAACTTGTATTTCATGTTCGGATGCTGCTCACATGGGGGTAGCAAAGGGGGGGCTAAATTTTGGTTATTTTTGGCCTAGGACATACCGTTTTCGAGATATCATTTTGGAAATATGCAAAATAAAATAAGATACGGAGGTCCATAATTCGGCAACAGTGCGTCGTAGGGCTTTGCTTCTCAGAACATAAATGGTTTTTATCATGGTATAATAAGATAAGCATGGTATAATAACATACTCCGTATACTTCGCCTGGTATTCTCTTCCCAGGATGGCCTAAGACTACGTCACGATAAGTGTTACCATTGATTGTCCTTTTTAGAAAATGTAGGTACTTTCTCATGCAGTTAATGAAAATAAAATAAATTACTAACTAGAATAACTATTTAGTAACTCATGTGATTCATCTATTTATTGTTAAATTTATTTGTATATTGAATTATTAGTTCATTATTGCTTTGTTAAGATAAAAATGCATTTTGCTCGGGTAATTCAATCACACAGAGTGGCAACATATCGAATTGACAAGTGTCATACTGACAACTAGTCATTTCATCGCTATTGTCGTGTCGCTCACACCTATAGCGTTGTTTCGCTCTGTGAGCAAAATACTGTGTATCCCAAAAGTTTGTGGTGAACCCGTGAACTTTGATAGATACACAGGAAAAATTGTTAATTGTTCCGTAAACTATAAAAACAGAAGTATAAAAGGCGGTGTAATAAGGTTTTTTTTATTTTCCCAATCAAGAGATGCTATCATATGCGTGGCTTCAAATTTGTAACTAAATTCAACTAAAATAACTAGTATGTGCCTTTCTATATAATATTTAATTTATCTACGCGTTGTAAACTCCATAATTTAAGTCATAGTTGTGTCAATACGTCTTTACGCCCGAACTTATTAACCTAACATAATTAGTTTTTGACTTATTATAGTCAAGTCAAGTTTAGTGGGTTTTCGTCCCGAACTAAATAAAAATACTATTAAGCAAACAATTAAAAAAAAAGAAAAGTAAATAAATACAAAAAGCATCAAAAATGATAATATATTAAAAATTATAAATATGTTGTACCTATTGTAATATTTTTATCTTTTTCCCCACTAAAAATGTTTGAGAACCGCAACGCAATCGATGACGTAGTCTTAGGCCAATCACGTGACCCAGCTGTCACGGGAGGAGACTACCTTGTGTTATTATACCATGAAGATAAGGTAGTCTCCTCTCGTGACAGCTGGGTCACGTGATTGGCCTAAGACTACGTCATCGATTGCGTTGCGGTTCTCAAACTTTTTTAGTGGAGAAAAAGATAAAAAATTTACAATAGGTACAACATATTTTTAATTTTCAATAAATCGTCATATTTGATACTTTTTGTATTTAATTACTTTGCTTTTTTTTTAATTGTTTGCATATTAGTATTTTTATTTAGTTCGGGACGAAAACCCACTAAACTTGACTTGACTAAAATAAGTAGAAAAACTAATTATGTTAGGTTAATAAGTTCGGGGGTAAAGGCGTATTGACACAACTATGACTTAAATTATGGAATTTACAACGAGTAGAAAATTAAATATTATGTAGAAAGGCACATACATACCAGTTATTTTAGTTGAATTTAGTTACAAATTTGAAGCCACGCATATGATAGCGTCTCTTCATTGGGAAAATAAAAAAACCTTATTACACCGCCTTTTATACTTCTGTTTTTATAGTTTACGGAACAATTAACAATTTTTCTTGAGTATCTATCAAAGTTCACCGGTTCACCACAAACGTTTGGGAGCCACAGTATTTTACTCACAGAGCGAAACAACGCTATAGGTGTGAGCGACACGACAATAGAAATGAAATGGCTAGTTGTCAGTATGACACTTGTCAATTCGATATGTTGCCACTGTGTGTGATTGAATTACCCGAGCAAAATGCATGTTTATCTTAACAAAGTTATTATGAACTAATAATTTAATATACAAATAAATTTAGCAATAAATAGATGAATCACATGAGTTACTAAATAGTTATTTTAGTTACTAATTTATTTTATTTTCATTAACTAGATGAGAAAGTACCTAAATTTTCTAAAAAGGACAATCAATGGTAACACTTATCGTGACGTAGTCTTAGGCCATCCTGGGAAGAGAATACCAGGCGAAGTATACGGAGTATGTTATTATACCATGGTTTTTATGGCCAAGGTTAAACCGAAACTACAATAAAATTGGAAAAATTCCGAAAAAGAAAAAAATAAACGTCAAGAAGTTAAGCCACAAGTCAAGAAAATATCTGACGCCGCCGTGCTAGCATTTAAGACAAAATGAGTTTATCGCCCAAACTGTGATTAAAAGTGTGACTTAAGCGATGTCACAGTAGGCCATGCTCGCCGGGCAGTTGTGTCCAAAAATGGGTTTAATTTTAAAATGGTACTTCTGTTTGGAAGTTTCCCACATGTGTTGAGAGAATTAATTTCGTTTTTAAAGTAATTCTCTTGCACTGATTTGATAATCATACAAAATGCGTTGTTTATTTCATTCAAGTTCAGTGCACGGCACTCGATTGACCTTCGTTTGTTTCGCAATGCATCAGCGAAACGTATCACTAAGGCGAGTATTCTTGTAATACGATCTATGTTGCTATGTCGCTCAAGTAATGAATGAATTAATTCATTTTTAATCGACATGGGTTCCGTACTATTAGCCGTGTAACAGTTTGTTAAGGAGCCCTCATTTGTGGTATAGGTTTCTTTTGAAGCAAGGGCTTGTGTTTCTTCCTTAAGCCATTTAGGGCCTTCCCACCATAGTTTAAAGCTGACCAGTTTTTGCGGCGGGAGTCCTCTTGTGGCACAATCGGCGGGGTTTTCATTTGTCTTTACGTAACCCCAGTTTATCGCAGGCACGACGTTTAATATTTGTCTGGTTCTATTGGTTATGTACTTTTCGTACTTAGTTTGACTTCCCTGAAGCCATGCTAGAACTACTTTAGAATCAGTCAAGCATGTAATCCTGAGATCGTTCTCTTCCAGGACCTTAGTTACCCTTTCTAGGAGTTTCGCTAGTAAAACTGCGGCGCATAGTTCCAATCTCGGTATAGTTGTTTTCTTTTTGAGTGGTGCCACCTTAGTTTTTGCTGCGAGTAATGTAGTTTCGTAAGCGCCGGTGGGTGACGTAGTTCGGCTGTAGATAACGCATGCATAGGCTTTTTCGCTCGCGTCACAGAAGGCTTGCAACTCGATCGGCCGTTTGTTTTCGTTTTTTATCCATCTTGGTAAACTTATGTTATTTATGTTTGGAAGATCGGTTTTAATTTTTATCCATTCCTTTTCTATGGAATCTGGTACCTTTTCGTCCCAGCCAATGTTTTGATAGTTTTCACTCCACAATTTTTGAAAAAGCAGTTTTGCTTGGATGGTCATTGGTGCCAACCAACCAAGTGGATCGTAAATCTTGCTAATTTCAGACAACAACTTGCGTTTAGTGTATGGTGCATTTTTGTTGTTGTTAGGCGCTTCGCTAATAAAATGGAATGTGTCGCTTGCGTCATTCCATGCGAGTCCGAGAGTTTTGCTGAACTCTTGTTGCTTGAAGTTAAATTCGTTATTGTTGCTTTTCTCCTTCGTCTGTAGTTCTTTGAGAATAGATGGTTCGTTCGTAGTTGTTTCTCTGTAATATTTTTCACAGTATTCGTTTTCCGATGTAAGTTTAGTTTCTGAAGGAATGTCTTCTACCTCCCAAAATTTTGTTAGGAGGTCCAGCTTTGTTAGAGTAACTAGACAGTTAAAGTGCTTTGTTGCACCGCACAGTATCCAGCCCAACTTTGTTTGTTGCGCAACTGGCGAGTCATTATTTTGCTTGATTATTCCTCCTAAGATCACATCGGAGTAAACATCAGCTCCAAGCAGTAGATCGATGGGTCCAGGGATGTTGTAGGCTGGATCGGCCAACTTGATGTTATGCAGGTGTGTCCAGCTCTCTGTGTTGATCGTTGTGTTAGGCAGATTATTGACGAGTTTACTCATTACTAAAGCTTCGGTTTGGAATGTATAATCCGAGTGGATTGATTTACATTCCAATTTTATCATCCCTTTACTCCTGCCCATTATAGTACCAACACCAGTGACAGCAGCGTTCATTTTGTTTCGGCGTAAATTCAACCGTTGAGCTGCATTTTCTGTAATCAAGGTTACTTGAGAGCCTTGATCCAGTAACGCCCGAAGGAAGATGTAATCTCCTTCTTTGTTTTTGACCCTTAGTTGAAGAGTCGTTAAGAGGATCTCTTGTTCACCATTAATATGGTTCGATGTCCGCTCAGCGGCTACCGTTGGTGTGGTCGGCTTTGATCGTTGCCCTTTCAGATTATCATCATGAAGAAGGGTGTTGTGCTTGAAGTTACACGTGCGGCATTTTTTCGTTGACTTGCATTTATTTCCACCGTGACTATACAAGCAATTTTTGCACAAGTTCAAGTTTCAAGGTTTCGCGTTGCGACATCCATGTTCAAGAATGTTGGACATTGCCACAGCACGTGTTCGTTTTTGCAAAGTGGACATTTTTTCAGCGATGCATGGAAGGTTTTTGTCCATTTTTCTGAGTCTTTAATGTTTGATGATTTGTTGTTATTATAACTTTTCTGCTGGTTATTATTTGTTGAATAACCTTGTTTTCCTCCGTTCCTTTTAGTACGGGATGTTTCCAACGTCATGAACTGCAATTCTAGGAACTCCATAAACTCTTCTAAATCTGGAAGCTCTCTGGAATGCTTCATGGTTTTGATGTAGTCACCGTGAGTTACGTCATCCAGTTTGGAAGATAGCAGGTACACGAGAAGGGGACCCCATACTGGAACATTAATGTCTATGTTCTCTAGGCCATTTAAACACTCTTTCTTCGTGTCGTGCAGCTTCTTCAAGTTGGTCGAGTTTGGCTTCTCGATAGATGGTTGGTTGAGAAGTGTTTCTAAATATGAAGTGAAGAGTAGTCGCTTGTTATCGTAGCGATGCTGTATAATATCCAGGCACGAATCATAATTCTCCGCGCTCACAGGAAGGTGCTTGATTATCCTTTCCGCTTCACCCTTCAACTTTGACTTTAGGAACTGCATTTTCTGCGTTTTGTTCAGCGTTGGGTTGTTGTGAATCATCTCAAAGAATAAATTTCTAAAAGAGATCCAATTGTTGTAAGTTCCGTTGAACTCCGGCAATTCCATACGCGGTGTTGTTTTTTCGTAATGGGATGACTCAAAGATTTTTCTGTTCAAATCTTCCTTTAGTTCGTCGTAGACTTTCTCCCAGTGGTCATATTTGGCTTCGTAGTCTTTATCGTTGCCATGCAGTAGGTAACTCAGTTCCCAGTGAATTTTGTCTATTGCTTCCCATTTTGATCGTAAAATATTTAGTTGATCTTGCAGTTGCCATTTCTCGTACATGCTGCTCATGTTGACCTTGGAGACCGCTCGCTTCAATGCGTTGAAGTTACACATTTGATTACGTAACAGTGTCGATAGATACTTGTCCGTTTCATCTTCCATTTGTTGGTGTACTCCAGTAGTATCAAATTGCGGTGTTCCGGGAGTTTCTGGTATATTCGGTTTTAGCATCCCCAAAGCTCCAGGTTCGTTTATCAACTTGTTTTGTAGTTGAATCATTGATTGCATTGTTTCTTCAAACATGCTTTTTGTTATGATGAAAATGTCCTTTTTGAAGTAGTCATGGTCTCTTTGGGCAGTCTCATACTTCTTTAAGACATCGTGATTGGCTCGAAATTCATCCCATAAGGGTTTTAAAGATTCGATGCGCTTTTTAAGGTATACTATGGTTTTTCTACTCACAGCATCCTTTTTATAATTAGCTTGGAGAGTTTTTATATTCTCGTAGCTGTTTTGCTGCTTAGTTATAAGTTCAGCAAAATCGTTGTAGTCTTCTGTGGACATTGTTTATGCCTTGTGGCTGCTAGTGGTTGGTGCGTGAGTAGTGTAGACTCACAGGTTTCGAAGTAATCGCAGTGGACGTTATCCCCGCTGATTATTTCTTGTTTGTAGCAGTAGACGTAATCTCCGCTGAAGAAACCGCCGTGGACGTTATCCTCGCCGATCCTTGCTTGATATGTAGTTTGTAGCAGTAGACTTGATCTCCGCTGGTTCGTTAGTGGCAGAGCCTTAGTGTAGCTCACCCTCCTTTACGTTATGTGCAACGTCTCAATGCCACTGGTGAGACCCGCTTGGGGGGCCAGCAGCACCGATTTGCTAACGTAACTGGGCTATACCACGCTAGACACTCTGCTTGATGAGGAGTCACGATGATTGACACGATGTGGTTCCGTGGACCCGTGACATCCGGCTCGAAGGACCAAAAGATGTTGGGGTTTTCTCGTCGTTGCCGAGTAACCCGGTTGTTGTAGAAGTTAGTTTTAACACCAAACCACTGTTATGTTCCAAATATTTATTAAGGACACAGTTTTAGGTTGTTGCTAGTAACCTGAGCCGCACTTAATGTTGATTGACGTAAACACGCAAATTAGCGAGTGTCGGTGTTTTAGTTACGACTGACTTACTTAATATTGTGCAGTACTTTAATAGGCGTACTTTTGCTGTATGAGCATTATTGGCTCGTACAGATCAGTAAACTTTAAATTTCTCGTCACTTACCTCAGTTGGAAATTGCAAAGTGGAAATTCTTGACAAAAAGTGGAAAGAAAAAGTGGGGGATGGCGGAGTAGCCGGGTAGTACTGTGGGTGTTATTAGGATAGGTTATTCGGTCTTGGTTGATTTTATGAGCAATTTAATTTTTTTTTCTCTGTTTGTAACTAATTTTGTACGCCATAAATGGCAAAACATGTAGCCAACTCATATTATTATAAGACCTTTATACTGTACTCATGTTTTACAAAATAAAAATATCTTATCTTATCTTATCTTATCTTTGGGGGCAATAAAAAAATAGCAAATGTTTTTATTCCGTTAATGAACTTATGATAAATGATTAATATGACTTGGGTAACCGAGTAGATTGCGTGAGTTTTTCTAATGCCTTTTTTAGAGTTTTTGAATTATTTTAGTTTAGGACATTTTTGAAATTTTTAATTGGTTTTTTTATGACATGTATTAGATTATTTAAATGAATTTGGCTATGATATTTTTAGATTATTTATTGACTTTTTATTGGGTTATTTAATTATTTTTCTTAACATTTTTGTATTTTTTTTTTTATTTAAATGGTTATGGCATGTTTTAGATTATTTTAGTTAATTTTGGTTGTGACATTTTTGGACTATTTATTGAAGTTGAGTGCAAGTATCGGATGAATTTTAATTACTGTGGTTTTGAGATTTTAGATTATATATTTATTGTAATTTTTACGACACGTATTGGATTCAAATTGATTTTATGTTGATTTTCTTTTTACTATTATTACTGTTGTAACACACCTCATCATTACTATAAATATTAATATTTCTGTTATGGATTATACAACTAGCGCCATCTGTGCATAAAGTAGTAAACTGTTATGGATTACGATTCCTTTGTGGAACGTAAGTTATAGAGGACTCACTTAGGCAACTTCATCGATGGTATTGTAAGTGGTTCGAAGTGGAACCACTAGATGTCGCTGTTTATTGATAGACGTTTTCTAGATCGCGGTGTTAAGAATTACCGCCAGTTAATGACTTCGACAGATTATTGTTGTTTGTCAACGCTATTCCCAGCTAGCAGTACGGTGCATTTACGGATCCTCGTCCTAATTGGAAAGGTCACGTAGGACGCCTCTGTTAGTTGGTTCTGTAGCCCGTATCCTTACCATAAGGAATATTTTTTTTGGATTAGAGGGCTAAGTACCCCGCCTTCGTCCGAGCGGACTTGGCTGTGTGTGTACTACGTCCTATTATAATTATATAAAGTAATGTAACAAAGTGTATCTGTTGCCCTACTTGAAATAAAAACCTGCAAGCATCTCCGTGTTTTCTTCATACGTGTGACGTCACGACAACACTTCCTACACTGTATTTTTTTATGATTTTTATTGAATTAGTTTGTCAATCTATTAAAATTTTAATTGATTTTTTTATGACATATATTAGATTATTTATATGAATTTGGCTATGACATTTTTAGATTATTTATTGACATTTTATTAGATTATTTAAATATTTTTCTTTACATTTTTGCATTATTTATTTGAATGGTTATGACATGTTTGAGATTATATATTTGTCACTTATACGACATGTATTGGATTCAGATTGATTTTGTGATGACATTTTACTTATTTGTTATTTTTTTTTATGATTTTTTATTGGATTATTGAATTAGTTTGTTTTTGATATTTTTAGATTATTATATGAAGTTAGCTATGACATTTTTGGAGCATTTATTGAATTCTGTTGGCATGAATTAAATTTTATTATATTGAATATGAAAGTAATCAATTTTTGTAAATAACATGATTATTATTATTTATTTATTTTATTTAATTCTATGCAAAATGTTTCTACTTGTGACATTGGATGAACTTAAATTGGATTAGTAAAAAAAAAAAAAATGTAATGGTGATATTGTTTTGATCCTTAGTTAAAAAAATATTTTAGCTTGTTTTTAATTATTTTTTGTAAACATTCACAGTGTTAAATTGTTAATGAATAAATGAAATAAAATAAAAAGTCAAAAAAGGGGGCACTTTTTGTGCCTATCCTAATCTTAGTCCAGAGTAGGGGGTAAAATTTTGGTCCCAGGTCCGTATCTCCAGCCGTTTCTGAGATATCTAGATTTTAGTAAAATTTTGGCAAGGGTTCATAAAATAATGGCGGCTGGAGAAAAATGTTTATTTTTTATTTTGTAAATTAATGGGAATTAAGTGGGAGACTACCCGGGGGGATTAGAGTTTGGTCGTCCCCGAGGTTTGTCGAAAATTTTGTCCCCAATTCCAAAATTTTGAATTAGGGAAGCGATCCTTCTCATGTTGACTTCTAGGTCGACTCGATATCGAAATCGATTTCGACCTGTACTCGAGTTAGACTTTGGCTTAATAATAAATAAATACAGAGGTGATATGGATAGGGGGTGGTAGGGCTACCGGGAGATAAGGCAACGCTGGGGAATACTTAAATAAACACAAAAAATATTAAAAAAAAAAAAAAACACAAAAAATACTTTAAAAATTTGCCAATAATGGTTATATTCCCCTCAGGATTGTGTGGATTACTAATTTATAATTTTTTTAAACACATTTTTTTTTTTTTTTTTTAAACAAAAAATCTTATAAAGTTGTCCAAAAATGGTTGGATTTCGTTCAAGGTTTTGGCTTGTTTTAAGGCTCGAACTGCCAGGTCCCAAAGAATCAATTAAATTTAGATTGATTAAAAATAATTCAATACAATTATAAATTTAACCTAAAAATAAAATGTAAAAATTTTCCACCACGCGACACGTGCAAAATGGCGTGGAAATTTCTAGACCATATTTATTACGACGTATGTTTAAAAATACGCTTTTTTGTTTCAACACTTTTTCAATTTCCAAAGGTGCAAATAGATGCTTTCTGTTTCAAAAACAGTTTTAGCGGTCCCAGTTTTTGGCTAGATTAGTCCGAGACCGAGATCTGAGGTTTTTTAAAAGTAAATTCCGTAAACACGAAAAACAAAGTTAACAACGGAGCGAATTTTGATTTGAATTGATAACGAATCTTGATTTTAAAACTAATTCAATTTGCGTATGATATACTGATTTTAAAATAATCGGATTTTTTTCTAAATATGTTTAATAATTTTACTATGTGATTTTATTTTAAAAGTGGGGATAATTTAGAAGAATGTATTATAATTTAAATAATTTAATTTGGAAGAAACAAAATTTTACTGCAAAATACCTTGTTTCGGTAGTTTTGTACATATGACGTCAATGAAAATCTTCAGGATGGTTGCCAGCTGCTCCGGGTAGCCTCTCAGGTCCTCAGAGCAAAAAAATACTACCGACTTTCAAATAAAAAACTACAAAGTGAAAAATAATTTTATTTTTGGAAGTCGGTGTCCATATCGCAAAAAAATGGGAATTAAGAAAGACACCGACTTCCAAAAATAAAATTATTTTTCACTTTGTACTTTTTTATTTGGAAGTCGGTAGTATTTTTTTGCAAAAAAGTTTTTTTGTTCTTTACTTTTTTCTAAAATTACAAAACATGACAATTACAGAGGCATAGTGGATTAAAACGAAACCTAAAATATATTGTATAAATATATAGCAAATTGGAGACAAAAAAAAAAAATCAAATCCACTAACCTAGCATTAGTTTTTTATAATATCTTTATGCAATAATCGTAGAGGTTTAAATCCACACTTTCTACCTAAATTTTACTTGCTTGCACCTGCAATAAAATATTTGCAAACTTAGACATATAGGCACCTGCAATAAAATATTTGCAAATTTAGACATATAGGCACCTGCAATAAAATATTTGCAAACTTAGAGTTATAGGTACTTATTAATAGATTAAAGATAGGCACTAGAAATCTCGATAATTTGAGAAACTTTAACTCACTTACTCACACACACTCCTACCCAACAAACAGCATGACCATACCGCGTGGCCCAAGCGAATCTACAGCGTAAAGAACTGGCTACCACCGAACTCTTTCTAGAGGCAAGTGAAAGAAAGATCTCGTGGGCACTGATTCAGGAACCTTATGTGGGAGGAGCACGAAGTATGAAGAGCTCTTCATACTTCATACTTCTTCTAGCTCTTCTCTTCAAGGTAGCTACCGTGGAGCGAGAATCTACCAGTGCGAGGTCGATGGAAGTGTGAGGGTTAAGGCGGCGATAGCCGTCTTTGATCATGACCTGGACGTCATAATCTACCCGAAACTCACCACAAATAACATCGTTGTGATGGGGATCCGTACCAAAGCCTGGGAAATCGCAGTAGTCTCCTATTACTTCGAGCCAGACCAACCCATACCTGGACCAGTTGACCCGGATCCAAACGGAAGTGGCCACCGGTAGATTGCTGATAGGTGGCGACGCAAATGCGAAAAGTGCCTGGTGGGGCTGCTGCCCCACCAGGCACTTTTCGCATTTGCGAAATTTCCTCTCCTTCATTTCCATTCATCTTCATCTTCATTTCCTCTCCCCTGGGTCTTCTTTGATGCTACAAAGAAGACCCAGGGGAGAGGACATGTCCGCTACCCTGGACGAACTGGAGCTTCAGGTACTAAACACTGGTGACGCTCCCACCTTTGACACCATCAGAGGTAGTCGAGCGTATAGAAGCCATGTGGACGTCACGGCATGTTCGCTCGACCTTTTTGACCTGGTGGATGGCTGGCGGGTCGACACGGGAGCAACATCCTCGGACCACAACACAATATTTTTCAATGTAAATACAAAAAGGGTATAAACATAAACAGAACAACGAGACGGGACAATACTAAGAAGGCTAATTGGGATGCATTTGAAACTAAATTGGAAGAAATTAAAATTAAAAATAATATTAATGTAGGAAAAATAATACAAATAAATTATAAACAAAATTTGGAGGAGATAATAGTTAAATATATAAATGCAATTACAGAATTATGCCAAATAAACATCCCTATAATAAACAATAAAACAAAACTTATCTGTCCGTGGTGGTCCGAGGAGCTCACCGTGAAAAAGAGGGAGGTGATGACGAAGAAAAACCGCATCCGCAATGCTGCGCCGGTCCGGCAAGCGAAGGTCGTTGGCGAGTACCTGAAAGCAAAAGAAGAATATGAGATGCAGGCTAAGAATGCCCAAATCGCCAGTTGGAAAGAGTTTTGCCGGAAGCAGGATCGTGAGGGAGTTTGGGAGGGTAACTACAGGATCATTGGTAGGACCGCCAAAAGGCAAGAAGAACTGACCATATGCAGTGATGGTGCATTCCTCAATCCGAGTGAATCGGCCGCCCTACTAGCGGATACGTTCTACCCCGAAGACAGAGTAGACCAGGACAACGCTGACCACAGGCGAATAAGAGAGGCAGCCAGCCGAGTAAATGAGTGGGCACATGATGAATATCATGATCCCTCATTTACGACGCTGGAGCTGAAATCCGCCGTGGCGGGTTTCAATCCCAAAAAGGCACCAGGGGACGGACTGACTTCTGATATCTGCAGTCGAGTGATCCACCAGGACCCGGACGCTTTCCTTGCCCTCTACAATAAGTGCCTTGAATAAGCACACTTCCCGACCTGGACCTGGAAGGAGGCTACAGTCGTAGTCCTCAGAAAGCCGGGCAAGGACAGCTACACCACCCCCAAGGCATATAGACCAATCGGTCTGTTGCCTGTTCTGGGGAAGGTCCTGGAGAGGATGGTCGTAGCGCGTCTAAAATATCAGCTCGTACCGCGGTTTAGTACTCGTCAGTTTGGCTTCATGCCCCAGAGGAGCACTGAGGACACCCTCTATACGCTAGTGCAGCACGTACAGGACAAGTTGAGGCTGAAGAAGCTAATTGTCCTGGTGTCACTGGATATAGAGGGCGCCTTCGATAGCGCCTGGTGGCCAGCTATCAGAGTCAGACTGGCTGAGGAAAAGTGCCCGGTCAACATCAGAAGGCTGATAGACAGCTATCTCGATGGTAGGAAGGTCAGGGTTAGGTACGCCGGGGACGAATGCACTCGAGAGACTAGCAAGGGCTGCGTCCAGGGGTCGATCAGAGGTACAATCCTGTGGAACCTCGTTCTCGAACCTCTACTGCAGGACCTAGAGCAGCGCGGACTTTTCGTGCAGGCGTTCGCGGATGACATCGTCTTGGTCGTGGATGGGGACACGGCGACTGAAGTCTCTAGAACCGCCAATGCAGCCCTCGCCCATGTTCAGGATTGGGGCGTCCGAAATAAGCTGAGGTTTGCACCGCACAAAACCTGTGCGATGACCATAACCAATAAGCTTCCTACCATCGAGATAGCTGTCTATCAGCCTTCTGATGTTGACCGGGCACTTTTCCTCAGCCAGTCTGACTCTGATAGCTGGCCACCAGGCGCTATCGAAGGCGCCCTCTATATCCAGCGACACCAGGACAATTAGCTTCGTCAGCCTCAACTTGTCCTGTATGTGCTGCACTAGCGTGTAGAGGGCGTCCTCAGTGCTCCTCTGGGGCATGAAGCCAAACTGACGAGTACTAAACCGCGGTACTAGCTGATATTTAAGACGCGCTACGACCATCCTCTCCAGGATCTTCCCCAGAACAGGCAACAGACCGATTGGTATATATGCCTTGGGGGTGTTGTAGCTGTCCTTGCCCGGCTTTCTGAGGACTACTACTGTAGCCTTCTTCCAGGTCCAGGTCGGGAAGTGTGCTTATTCAAGGCACTTATTGTAGAGGGCAAGGAAAGCGTCCGGGTCCTGATGGATCGCTCGACTGCAGATATCAGAAGTCAGTCCGTCCCCTGGTGCCTTTTTGGGATTGAAACCCGCCACGGCGGATTTCAGCTCCAGCGTCGTAAATGAGGGATCATGATATTCATCATGTGCCCACTCATTTACTCGGCTGGCTGCCTCTCTTATTCGCCTGTGGTCAGCGTTGTCCTGGTCTACTCTGTCTTCGGGGTAGAACGTATCCGCTAGTAGGGCGGCCGATTCACTCGGATTGAGGAATGCACCATCACTGCATATGGTCAGTTCTTCTTGCCTTTTGGCGGTCCTACCAATGATCCTGTAGTTACCCTCCCAAACTCCCTCACGATCCTGCTTCCGGCAAAACTCTTTCCAACTGGCGATTTGGGCATTCTTAGCCTGCATCTCATATTCTTCTTTTGCTTTCAGGTACTCGCCAACGACCTTCGCTCGCCGGACCGGCGCAGCATTGCGGATGCGGTTTTTCTTCGTCATCACCTCCCTCTTCTTCACGGTGAGGTCCTCGGACCACCACGGACAGGTAAGTTTTGTTTTATTGTTTATTTAAGGGATGTTTATTTGGCATACTTATTTAATTGCATTTATATATTTAACTATTATTTCCTCCAAATTTTGTTTATAATTTATTTGTATTATTCTTCCTACATTAATATTATTTTTAATTTTAATTTCTTCCAATTTAGTTTCAAATGCATCCCAATTAGCCTTCTTAGTATTGTACCGTCTCGTTGTTCTGTTTATGTTTATACCCTTTTTGTATTTACACTGAAAAATATTGTGTTGTGGTCCGAGGATGTTGCTCCTGTGTCGACCCGCCAGCCATCCACCAGGTCAAAAAGGTCGAGCGAACATGCCGTGACGTCCACATGGCTTCTGTACGCTCGACCACCTCTGATGGTGTCAAAGGTGGGAGCGTCACCAGTGTTTAGTACCTGAAGCTCCAGTTCGTCCAGGGTAGCGGACATGTCCTCTCCCCTGGGTCTTCTTTGATGCTGCCCCACCAGGCACTTTTCGCATTTGCGTCGCCACCTATCAGCAATCTACCGGTGGCCACTTCCGTTTGGATCCGGGTCAACTGGTCCAGGTATGGCCCTATGGGTTGGTCTGGCTCGAAGTAATAGGAGACTACTGCGATTTCCCAGGCTTTGGTACGGATCCCCATCACAACGATGTTATTTGTGGTGAGTTTCGGGTAGATTATGACGTCCAGGTCATGATCAAAGACGGCTATCGCCGCCTTAACCCTCCCACTTCCATCGACCTCGCACTGGTAGATTCTCGCTCCACGGTAGCTACCGTGAAGAGAAGAGCTAGAAGAAGTATGAAGTATCAAGAGCTCTTCATACTTCGTGCTCCTCCCACATAAGGTTCCTGAATCAGTGCCCACGAGATCTTTCTTTCACTTGCCTCTAGAAAGAGTTCGGTGGTAGCCAGTTCTTTACGCTGTAGATTCGCTTGGGCCACGCGGTATGGTCATGTTGTTTGTTGGGCAGGAGTGTGTGTGAGTAAGTGAGTTAAAGTTTCTCAAATTATCGAGATTCTAGTGCCTATCTTTAATCTATTAATAAGTACATACAACTCTAAGTTTGCAAATATTTTATTGCAGGTGCCTATATGTCTAAGTTTGCAAATATTTTATTGCAGGTGCCTATATGTCTAAGTTTGCAAATATTTTATTGCAGGTGCAAGCAAGTAAAATTTAGGTAGAAAGTGTGGATTTAAACCTCTACGATTATTGCATAAAGATATTATAAAAAACTAATGCTAGGTTAGTGGATTTGATTTTTTTTTTGTCTCCAATTTGCTATATATTTATACAATATTTTTTTAGTTTTCGTTTTAATCCACTATGCCTCTGTAATTGTCATGTTTTGTAATTTTAGAAAAAAGTAAAGAACAAAAAAACTTTTTTGCAAAAAAATACTACCGACTTCCAAATAAAAAAGTACAAAGTGAAAAATAATTTTATTTTTGGAAGTCGGTGTCTTTCTTAATTCCCATTTTTTTGCGATATGGACACCGACTTCCAAAAATAAAATTATTTTTCACTTTGTAGTTTTTTATTTGGAAGTCGGTAGTATTTTTTTGCTCTGAGGACCTGAGAGGCTACCCGGAGCAGCTGGCAACCATCCTGAAGATTTTCATTGACGTCATATGTACAAAACTACCGAAACAAGGTATTTTGCAGTAAAATTTTGTTTCTTCCAAATTAAATTATTTAAATTATAATACATTCTTCTAAATTATCCCCACTTTTAAAATAAAATCACATAGTAAAATTAATAAACATATTTAGAAAAAAATCCGATAATTTTAAAATCAGTATATCATACGCAAATTGAATTAGTTTTAAAATCAAGATTCGTTATCAATTCAAATCAAAATTCGCTCCGTTGTTAACTTTGTTTTTCGTGTTTACGGAATTTACTTTTAAAAAACCGCAGATCTCGGTCTCGGACTAATCTAGCCAAAAACTGGGACCGCTAAAACTGTTTTTGAAACAGAAAGCATCTATTTGCACCTTTGGAAATTGAAAAAGTGTTGAAACAAAAAAGCGTATTTTCAAACATACGTCGTAATAAATATGGTCTAGAAATTTTCACGCCATTTTGCACGTGTCGCGTGGTGGAAAATTTTAACATTTTATTTTTAGGTTTAATTTATATTTGTATTGAATTATTTTTAATCAATCTAGTTTTAATTGAGTCTTTGGGACCTGGCAGTTCGAGCCTTAAAACAAGCCAAAACCTTGAACGAAATCCAACCATTTTTGGACAACTTTATAAGATTTTTTGTTTTAAAAAACAAAAAAAAATTTTTGTTTTTAAAAAAATTATAAATTAGTAATCCACACAATCCTGAGGGGAATATAACCATTATTGGCAAATTTTTAAAGTATTTTTTGTGGTTTTGATTTTTTTTTAATATTTTTTGTGTTTATTTAAGTATTCCCCAGCGTTGCCTTATCTCCCGGTAGCCCTTACCACCCCCTATCCATATCACCTCTGTATTTATTTATTATTAAGCCAAAGTCTAACTCGAGTACAGGTCGAAATCGATTTCGATATCGAGTCGACCTAGAATTCGACATGAGAAGGATCGCTTCAGACCATAACCAATAAGCTTAAGGCGGTACCCTGAGCAAAACGCCGCGCAAGCCGTTTTTTGTGCTGTTTTTAGGAGCTATCTACTCGTTATTTAGCACCGTAGACCACATACATACGCTGCGGCAGGTTATACAGAAGACCGAAGAGTATAACCTGCCTCTCTGTTTAGCGTTTGTGGACTACGAGAAAGCCTTCGATTCGATCGAGACTTGGGCTGTACTGCAGTCTCTCCAACGGTGCCAAATCGACTACCGGTACATCGAGGTGTTGAAGTGTTTGTACAAAAACGCCACCATGTCAGTCCGACTTCAGGATCAGACCTCGGAACCTATCTTTCTGCAGCGAGGTGTGAGACAGGGAGACGTCATATCTCCGAAACTGTTCACCGCTGCACTGGAGAATGTCTTCAAGGTTCTGGACTGGAGAGGGCTAGGCATCAACGTCAATGGCGAGTACATCACTCACCTTCGGTTTGCCGACGATATAGTGGTCATGGCTGAGACCATGGAGGACCTCAGTATAATGCTCGATGACCTCAGTAGAGCTTCCAAAAGAGTGGGTCTTAAAATGAACATGGACAAAACCAAGGTTATGTTGAATGCCCATGTAACACCCACTCCTATCAAGGTTGGAGACTCTACACTCGAAGTTGTGGAAGATTATGTCTACCTGGGACAAACGATCCAGTTGGGTAGGGCCAACTTCGAGAAAGAGGTCAACCGTCGAATCCGACTCGGCTGGGCAGCGTTCGGGAAATTGCGCGGTGTCTTCTCGTCCAACTTACCACAGTGTCTCAAGACGAAGGTCTATGACCAGTGTGTGTTGCCAGTGATGACCTATGGCTCTGAGACGTGGTCGCTCACAATGGGCCTCATCAGAAAGCTTACAGTCACGCAAAGGGCAATGGAGAGGGCTACGCTCGGAGTATCCTTGCGTGATCGAATCAGAAATGTAGAGATCCGCAAGAGAACCAGGGTTACCGACATAGCTCGAAGAATTGCCAAACTTAAGTGGCAGTGGGCAGGGCACATTGCTCGCAGAACGGATGGCCGATGGGGCAGAAAAGTTCTGGAGTGGCGACCGCGAACCGGAAGACGATGCGTTGGAAGGCCTCCCACCAGGTGGACCGATGACCTGGTGAAGGTTGCGGGGATTCGCTGGATGCGGGACGCACGGGACCGGTCAATGTGGCGACGCTTGGGGGAGGCCTATGTCCAGCAGTGGACGTCTTTCGGCTGATATGATGATGATGATGACTCGTTATTTAAAAAGAAATATCAATTAATAAAAATAAATTAAAATTCTACATAATATTGATTCTAAAATGGTAGATTTAGTTTTTTTTTAAATGTTGTATATATTTCACTAATCTCCTTCCAAAAAAACATAAAAATGAGAAATAATTATTGATATTTTGCATCTCCTCGTAAAGTGTTCATTAATAATTTTTTGTAATAAGACTAATGGATAGACAACTTAATAACGAACATTTTTGTAGATTTTTTTTTTTCAAAAGATCAAAATTCTATTTTTTAAAGATTTTATTCTAAAATCTGGGCGTATTCACTACTGTAATTCATGCGCCACCAGTGCCGCTAGACCAATAGGAATGCTCAAATCTCATGCCGATTTTTTGGTCAGGGTACCGTCTTAAGTACGACACTCCAATGCTGAGCATGGCCGGGGTCGACATCGGTATGGTCAGAAAAATGAAGTTGCTGGGTCTAATCATAGACGATAAGCTCACTTTCAATGAGCATGTCGCGAAAGTCTGCAAAAAGGCAGCTGACGTTTACAAGCAGCTGTCCCGAGCCGCAAAGGTGAGCTGGGGATTAAACACACAAGTCATACACACCATTTACACGGCTACGATTGAGCCCATAGTAACATACGTAGCCGCCGCCAGGGCACCCGCTGCAAAAAAGTTGGGTGTGCGGAAGAAGCTAGGCTCTGTTCAACGAGGATTCGCTCAGAAGCTCTGCAAATCTTACCGCACTGTCTCTTTGAACTCGGCACTGGCACTGTCCGGGATACTACCTCTAGACCTGCGCATACAAGAGGCAGCCGCCCTGTATGAAGCGAGGAGAGGGTCATCCCGGTTTGTGCCAGTAGACAGGGAGATCGAGAGTGCGGTAAGGTTTACGGAAGCCCCTCATCCAGCTATGCAAATGCCCCTGGAGTTCATGTGCCTGGCAGACCAAGAGTTACTAGACAGTAACAATGTGCAGGCGGTGCGAATCTTCACTGACGGTAGCAAGATTGAGGGGAAGGTAGGAGCCGCATTATCCATCTGGGATAGAGAAGGTGAAGTCCGGAACTTCAAGCTTAGCCTTGGGCTAAAATTTCCATTATGGGCCGTTGATTTGGAAGTTCATAATTTTGTTGTAGGTAGTACTCATAAATAGAAAGCTTTTTACAAATTTTCAAGACTCGGCAATTTTATGTTTTTTTGTATGTTTTTGTGAGGTAAAAAAATGTGAATTAGTCCAAGAGCGAGCGAAGCGAGCTCGGGAACTTAGGGCACCCCGACACGGATAGGTTAGGTTCGAAGGAGATGACGGGAGCTGAAGTGAGCGAGCAAAGCGAGCGAACGCAGCTCCCGTCATCTCCTTCGTGTTAGGTTACTTATGACCCTACAGACAGAAATAGGAGCCCCGCGCAGCGGGGCTCCGTCTACTTTGTTGCTTAAATAGTAATTTTAAATTTAACCATGGATATCTCCATAACCATGGGGTTCTGTGGGGTGGGGATGGTACAGTGAGGTAGCCCCTCTACCCCCCTTTCCCTTCCCCCCTCCACGCCTCTTAAATCTATGCAGATTTAGGGCAATTTTTATTCTAACCTGAAAACTTTAACCATGGATATCTCCATAACCATATGGCTCCGAGTGGTGGGGATGGTACTGGGGGATAGCCAAACCTCCCTTCCTCCCCCCTCCATTCTCCCCGCATCAAAAATCAACGGCTCATAATCGAAATTTTAGCCTAGCCTTGCCGCGTACTGCACAGTCTACCAGGCGGAACTCTTGGCCATTTGTAAAGCGACAGACATAATCCTCGCGCGGCAAGAGGTGAGCTATGGAGTGTACAGCGACTCAATGGCAGAATTGCAGACGCTTGCAAACCATGGCTCTCTCCATCCCCTGGCAGTTCGCGCGCGCGCTAACCTGGCTCACGCCCTGGGCCAGAGCAAAGTTGTCACCTTGTTCTGGATCAAGGCTCACGCGGGCCTGCCGGGGAATGAGCGAGCGGACGAGCTGGCTAAGGAGGCAGCATTGTCGTCACGGAGGAAGCCGGACTATGACCAGTGTCCGGTTTCATTTATCAAGCGATAGATCCGTTTGGTTCCTTTGAATACGATTCGTGAAGCAATTTGTTGTGAAATTCATTGCATTCGAGGCAACGCTTTTTTGATAAGCATTCTTTTCCTTTATGATCATATAAGCAGTTTTGGCAATAATTCATGTTAGCAACACATTGTTTTTTCTTCATCGGGGCAAAGTCAGCAAATTGTTTGCATAAAAATATAGCGTGGGCATCATTGCAGACTGGACAATTTGGCCGATTCTTTTACAATTTCCTGTAACTTGGTGGTTGCGAAATTGCCTTGTTGCTTGAATATGACTGCTTGAAATGATAATGTTTTGATTCTGATGGTTTATTGGTGTTCGAAGAAAGGTTTTTGATGATTGATCTCCTGTTTTCTTCTATCTGCTTCCATGCTCGTGAACTTCCCCTCTAGATAGGCTAGAAATTCATTCAACTTGAGTAATTCTCGAGGTTGTTTGATAGCTGCGTTGTATTCGCTGAATGTGTCCGAATCCAATTTCTGACACAGGATGTGCACGATCAACGGATCCCACGACGTCACATCTACGCTGAGAGTCTGTATGGCGTTCATCGTTTCAAGTGCAGTATCATGGATTCGTTTGATATGATTAATTGATGCTTGCTGTGAAATGGGCATATTTAATAAAATGTTAATATGCGATGTAAATATCATCCTGTTATTGTCATAACGATGGCTCAAGATGTCCCAACTTATGATGTAGTTGTCTGAGCTGATCGGGAGATGCTGTATGAGACGCTCTGCTTCTCCTTTTACTTTAGATTTGAGGAACTGCATCTTCTGAGCTCCAGATAATGATGGGTTGCTATGAACTGCTTCTGTGAACAGATCCTTAAAAGATGTCCATTGATGGTAAGTACCGCAGAATGTAGGTATTTCTATTTTTGGCGTAGTATGCTCTCTATGTGAAATGGACGACATCTTCTTATTGATTGCTTTGATAGCAGCGTTGTATGTGCTTTCATATTTGAGGTACATACGATGATACTCTTGATTTCGGTCTCCCAGCTCGCTGTCTAAGTCCCAGTGCTGAGTGTCAATATTCGCCCAGCGAGACCTTACCATACTCAACAGATGATCGAATTCCCATTTCTCTGTTACAGTATCCATGTCGATACTTGAAACAGTATGTTCAAAAGCCTTGAAGTTGGTCATCTGTTTTCTGATCATCTCATCGGTCTTGCTGTTTGACCCCTGAGACTTTAAAGATTGACTTTGAGATTGATTGGTTTAGCAAAGCAGCGCAAATCACGGGGGTAACAAGATTAACGAGATTCGATCCCATTCCGAGTAGCCGACTTAGCAATCGAGTCCGCATTCTCGTTACCAACGATACCAGTGTGACTAGGGATCCAAGCCAGTGCAATCTCTATGCCTAAACAATGGCATTTATACAGAAGTTGTTTGATCTGTAAAACAAGGGAAAATTGTGACGAGAGCGAAAAGGCGATTTTAATAAATCCTGAAGGCAGCTTAGAGAATCCGAGAGAATTAGGGATTTGTTGAGTCCATGCGATTCAATATAGGAAACCGCTTCCAGAAGAGCTATTGCTTCCCCGGTATAAATAGAGCCAAATGGAGAACTACGAACATTTAGAATAATTTTGAATTTAGGGATCCACACAGCAGAACCGACATTGCTATCATCTGACAACTTAGAGGCGTCTGTAAATATCGTGAGCCAATCGTGCCAGTCTTCAGCTAGAATTTTATTGAGTTTATCATTGGCAGCAGGGTCATGTTTAGATATACTAAAGTTAATAAATCGAGATAAATTGAATGTACCTAAAAATTATATTTTGAAAATTAAAATCAATAATGACAAAATAACGGATGCAAATCAAATTGCTAATCAATTCAATTACAACCCATCCAGTCCAATTATAAAACTAAACGGTCCATCTTTAACATCAAAAGCTCGATGTTTATGGCGCCCTGTACACCACAACAGGCACAGACTATTATTATGGCTTTAAAAAACACAAATAGCGTGGGATACGATGGCATATCAACCAAAGTAATAAAAGCTGTAGCATCGGAAATATGCGACCATCTGTCTCATATTATAAATTTATGCATTGTAGCTGGCACGTTTCCTGACGCACTAAAATAGCGATCGTTAAGCCAGTATTTAAGAAAGAAGATAGGGAGCTCATGGAATTTTACAGGCCTATTTCACTGATTCCTATCTTCTCGAAAATATTTGAGAAATTCATTCAAAAGGAATTAAACGGCTACATAGAGAAGAACAATATATTATGTAATGAGCAAAAGGGTTTTCGTGAAAATAAGACTATAAATATGGCGATCTACGATTTTTTATACACTGTATTGATAAAAGTAGATAAAAAAACACCTGTATGTGCTATCTTCTGCGATATGATACAAGCCTTTGACTACGTTAATCATGACATTCTAATAAATAAACTTGAAAAGTATGATTTAAGAGGCAATGTTCTTCATTTAATTAAATCCTATTTAAACAATAGAAAGCAAAAGACAGAAATCACTAGAATCAATATAACCACTAAAAAGGAAGAGATATACTTATTAGATGAACGTCAAACATCTTTTGGTGTTCCACAAGGCAGTGTATTGGGACCGCCACTTTTTACACTATACATTAATGACTTGCCAAAATCAATACCACACCCTATGACATTATTTGCAGATGATAGCACGGTGACAATTTCTAGTAGTAGTAATGACATGATCCAATATAAACTTGACATTCACAATACCTTGACATCTATAATAGAATGGTTAAACAACAATAACTTAAAGATTAATTTAGACAAAACTAAAATCATACATTTTAGCCAACGATTGACTTTATAAAATATGAACATAAATATAGATAATAAAATTGTTGTAATCGTAAATACCACTAAATTCCTTGGACTAATAATTGATAAAAGGCTTGACTGGAAATCACAAATCGAGAACGTTTGCGAAAAAATTAGTAGTGCTGCATTTGCATTGCACTCCTTAGCTGCAGTTGTGAATGTAGATACTTTGATTGCGGCCTACCATGGCTTAGTTGCGTCTCACCTAAGATACGGTATCATATTTTGGGGAAACTCTACAGACGTTAACACGGCATTTAAGGCGCAAAAGAGATGCATTAGATCTATGTTTGGGCTAAAAACTGTCGATACATGTAAACCATATTTTAAAAGGTACAAGATATTAACTCTTCCTTGTCTATATATCCTCGAAACCGCAATGTTTGTTAAAACAAACCCCAATCTGTTTCCACTTCTACAGGACGTTGTACCGCGTAACAGACGGGATATGACAGTTCTTCAAGGCTATTCTGCAAAAACTGCACTCATGCGCAGAAATATCGTATGCATGGCGCCTACTATATTTAACATATTGCCTAAACGTTGAAAGGAGCTGAATGGTGGGGCATTCAAGCGTCAATTAAAAATGTATCTTTCAAAAAAAGCTTACTATAGTGTCTCCGAAGTTTTAGCTGAAAAAGTTTTTATTGATTGAATGGTTTTTAGGGTTCCGTACCCAAAGGGTAAAAACGGGACCCTATTACTGAGACTCCGCGGTCCGTCTGTCTGTCTGTCTGTCTGTCTGTCTGTCTGTCTGTCACCAGGCTGTATCTCATGAACCGTGATAGCTAGACAGTTGAAATTTTCACAGGTGGTGTATATCTGTTGCCGCTAGAACAACAAATACTAAAAACAGAATAAAATAAATATTTAAGGGGGGCTCCCATACAACAAACGTGATTTTTTTGCCGTTTTTTACGAAAATGGTACGGAACCCTTCGTGCGCGAGTCCGACTCGCACTTGGCCGGTTTTCTTTATTCTGACAATAACATTATTTTTTTATAAATTTTGACATTATTGCATAATAATAATTTAATAATTTGACATTCTGGAATGATATATTGACATTTGTAATTTTTTGAATAATTGATTTACATGACATTTTGGAATTATGATTTTGATTTGAGTTTTATTGTTTTGTTTTGGATTTTATTATTTTGATTTAAATTGTATTATTTTGATTTATATTCTGTTATTAATATTTGCATGCCATTATAAACTAAGGCAAACATGACGCTCTGTATTTTACTTTTATAACATATCTTGCATATTGACAATTTGTTGTGTGTACTGTACTCATGTTTGAGCAAATAAAGAATGATTTGATTTGATTTTAAGAAAAATTTTTGGTTGGAAGAGTAAGGAGTCAAAATCCACTTCAAAGATGGGGTTTGTTTTTGACTGGACTAAAGAAATGTGCATATTATTAAATTTCCTGAAGCTAATAACAAGTAGAGGAGGATTTTTATGGGTCCAATAGGGGGAGGTTGGGATTAGCTCACAAAGTCTACGGAGAAGAGGAAGACGAGGATGGGATTTATTCTGAATGACTTTATAAAAAAATCTATCACAGAGATATTGTCTACGTAGGTGAAGTGGGGGCTCTAAACATTCTACCTGAAGGGCATTAATAGGTGAGCATTTCATGGCTCCCGTGATAATGCGCAAACACTTAGACTGGATCTTTTCTAGTTTACAGAGGGCTATTTTGTTGCATGGTTCCAGAAGAAAGCTACCATAGTCAAAGTGACTACGAACTATGGCATTATATAGAATTTTCTGGGAAGTTGGATGAGCTCCCCAGCGTACTCCAGAGAGGGCACGTAGGACATTTACGCCTTTTTCACATTTTTTGGAAATGTAGTCCAAATGATAGAAACCAGATAATTTTGAGTCAAGAATGAGGCCAAGAAATTTAACTTTGTCATGGATCAAAATGGGTTCGTTTTCAACTAAAAGGTTTATAGGGGGCATATTACGTTTGCGGGAAAATACGACAGCATTACACTTGGGCACTGACAGGCTTAGGCCGTGGTCAGTTAACCATTGATTTAAATAATGAAGGGCAGAATTTAAGCGAGATGCGGAATCAGAGAAGGAAGTTGAAGAACAGTAGAGAGCGATGCCGTCGGCGTATTGTAAGATTTTACAGAAGCAGCTCACTGAAGACTCTAAATCATATGTAATTTTTTTCCACACTAGGGAAACTGGAGAGCGTGGAGAAAGAGACTCACAAAACTTAAGCCAACCACTTCTTTTCTTTTAAGCCAATAACCTACATGTACTTGCAGAAATCTTTTTATAATTCAAATAATCGGTCATGTTTAGACTAGAGGAGAAAGTGTTTTCTGCTACTTTGCGTTTACGAACACTATCCGTGCACTCAGCATCCCACCAAGGTGGAGAAGGTAATAAGTGACGGGCGGAGTTCTTCAAGGGGATTGAAAAATCGGCCGCTCTCATTTAACATTCAACGAAATCGTTGTAGAGTGCAAGGGAGTTGGAAGAATTTATTTGGGGAAAGTTTTGAAGTTCGGAGTCCAGATAGGACGAGAACTTAGGCCAGTCAGCTTGGGGAAGGCGATATTTTTGTAGAGGTTGGATTGGAGGAGTACGAGGATGAGAATTAGGAAATGAAATTAGTATAGGAAAATGATCACTATCGAAAGAATTAGGGAGAACAGACCAGGCAGCAGTTGAAACTAAGGAAGGAGAATAGAAAGAAAGGTCTGGGACACTAATATTTTGGGTAGGGGAAACCCTACGGGAAGCAGATTCATCATTAAGAATGCAAAGATTGCGGTCATCTAAAAGATCTAACAAAAAACTGGAAGCGGGGTCATTACAGTGAGAGCCCCAAAGAGTGTGACGGCAATTAAAATCACCTAACACAATCAATGGGGATGGAATAGAAGAATGGATAGAGTTAAATTCAGACAAAAGATTAGAGTTGGGGTGAGGAATATAGGCAGATACATTGGATATGTCCATGGCTCTTACTGCAACTACATGAAGACCAGGATCATGACGTGGTAGAGGAATTTCGGAAAAAGAGATAGCTCTGCTAACCATAAGGGCGCAACCCGCCCATCCGTCATCTCTATCGTCCCGAAGACATGAAAATCCAGGAACCCTAAAGAGAGATCCGGGACTGAGCCACGTCTCCGAAACGGCAAAGACGACGGGTTTAAATCGATTTATAAGATAGATTACATCGTGTTTTTTCCTACGAATGGATCTACAGTTCCACTGAAGAATTTTTCCCCCCATTTTGGCGAGTCCAGGCTTTGAGCAACTGTTCAACTAATATAACGACATTGTCCGGTATTGAGTCACTAAATTTAGATAATATATTAATTAGAGAGCATGTCAGGAGCTCTATTAGGTTGTCATTAGGAGTGGGAAGAGGAGTAGTTTCTACACAAGAAGAATTGAGAGCACAGCCATTAGGCAGAGAAGAATTAGGAGTATAAACCATTAACCTATGGGCTTGGGTGTCATACGACTTACCCAATTCAGGTCTCGGCTTAGGAGAACGGTAAACAGTCTTAGAGTAAGAGGTTTTAATGGGGGACGAATATGGAGAAGAAGTTGGAGTAATGCGTGGGGGTGATAAGAGAAAGGAAGAAGCTTGAGGTGAAAAAGTTTGGGAAGGGCCTGCTGCTACATTAAAGTAAAGTTTTTTAGGATGGGGAAACCTAACTGAAGCCTCCGGATAACTTAGATTCTCCTGTGATATGACCATTTTGATTGATTTCTGTCTCGAGTGTTCAGGGCACATGTCATCCGTAGCCTTATGGGTTCCACCATTACACAAAATACATGTAACATGCGAGTCTGGGACTGTACAGCTTTCACCAGGATGTGGTTGCGCACAACGATAACAACGGGGGTTAGACCTGCATTGCGAGCTAATGTGGCCAAAACGCAAATAGTTACGGCATTGGATAGTGGGAGATGATATATTGTGACAGGCAGATATGCATTATAACAGAAGACTTTCTCTGGGAGTACTTGGCCAGTAAGCACTACAGTTGTTGAGGGTGACCAAATTACCGTGTCCTCTTTTTTATTCTTAAAATTAAGTCTTCTAGCCCTAACAACTTCACCACAATTATAAGCGGTTTCCAAACCATTGACTAGCTCCTCAAGAGTCCAGTCAGTAGGTATATTCCTAACAACTCCCATGCGGGTTAGATGGAAGCGTGGAATACTTGCAATATATTTATAGTCGCTTAATATGGGGTTGCTGACAAAATCTTTGGCATCTTTGAATGTTACAAAATCAATGGACATCCTGTTACGTCCCAGAGATTTCATACTTCCTTGTACAATACCCTTAAAACCCTTGTTGTGAATAAATTGTGCAAACTTAAGAGAATTCAACGTAAGGCCCTGCTTTGGGTCCGCTTCTACTTTTGCAACAAACACAGTGAAAGGTGCTCTGTCGCTCTCACTATATAAAATCTTGGAGTCACTCTCAAAACCTGGCTTTGTATACACAGACTGAATCGAGTTAGACGGCGGCTTATTTCTTTTAGCGACAACCAGAATCTCAGATTCTCTGGGGCGCTTTCTAATTTCGGGTCTTTTGAGACCATCGTCGGAGATCTGAGAGCACTCCATTAGTTCTAAATCTGGAGGAGATCCTCCGCCCCCGTCAGGGGGTTCTTCGGCACTCATTTCCTTAGGAAATGAGTGCCAAAATAGGTTAAAATACAGACCTTAACACGGGGTTCCTCCACCAGACAACACAAAACCTGATACAACACTAAAAATAGATTTTGTTATCAAAATAAGCTGTGTGTGTGTGTGTGTGTGCTTAATCTCACCTAGACAATAGCAAAATCTTACACTTCCTTTGTTTATGTTTACTTCGATGAACTGTCAAAGTCGAATGACATTTGACAAGAAGTCACGAGTGTCAAACTCAAATGACGTTGATGGAGTATGACAGTGACACTTGATGGTTTTCACTGACAATTTGACAGGAAGCGCCGACCAAGTGCCAACTTCACGACGAATTAATGAAGAACAACGATCACGTGACGTAGTATTGAAATTCGTGTAGGTACTTAACTACCCACTTTATAATTTATGTGTCCGTGGAACATACCAGAGTGGGTCAATAAATTCTACCCACATCCATATCCACAAAAATGCTGATGAACTCGATGATCCAAATTCCAACTCCAAGATCGCACCAATTTTGCGACGTTTCACGATTATTGACGTGAATCCGGAGTAAAATCTTCGTGATTCGATGTGATCACCCAAAATATTGTCAGGTTGAGGTTGCGCCGGGGCAATGAGACATAGTCCCACTCCGAAAAAATCTGCGCGGTCACACCATCCACTACTATTCACCGAAAACACTGTTATTCGGAGATTAACACACACTGATGCTCGAAGGACCACATCTTTGTTTGGAATAAAACAAAGAGAGAAAGTGAAATATGGATTTACTTTTATTTAAAATAGAGAAAAAACCAATGGTCGATGGTGGTTATACTCGCCGTAATTTACACAAGTGACAAAGAAAAACGTGTGTTGCCACACGTCATAAACAATTTTAAAGCACATTAATGTTGCCTACATAAAAGCAATAAAGATTAACAAAAATATTGAATATAATTCTAAATTATTATAGATTACTGCGATTAATTACATCAATCCATAATATTTCAGAATATCAATTTTATATGTTCACATTGTATTGAACAATATGTTCTGTTGCCTGTATTCAGTTACTGAGCGTAAGTGGCACAGGACGGTCACATTGAGAGTGGAGCGCTCGTGTATATCTGTACACGTACATGTGACCGTCAGTGAGCTCCAGATGTGGTGTGCAGTGTCATGTGTAGCCGTGCAGTGCAATGCTTGTGCAAACAGCAAATGTTAACAAATGCATAGCCAGATATGTGCTGAAACAACATTCACTAATTAATGTGAAATATTTGTGAACCAATGTGATCACCTCGCGAGAGCGTGACGCCATCAGTGCAGCTGTGTGTGTGTGTGTGTGGCACCAACAACATTGTGATTTATGTTAAGACGGTACCCTGACCAAAAAATCGGCATGAGATATGAGCGTTCCTATTGGTCTAGCGGCACTGGTGGCGCATGAATTACAGTAGTGAATACGCCCAAATTTTAGAATTAAATCTTTATAAAATCGAATTTTGGTCTTTTGAAAAAAAAAATTCTACAAAAATGTTCGTTATTAAATTGTCTATCCATTAGTGTAAGTACAAAAAATAATCAATGAACACTTTACGAGGAGATGCATAATATCAATAATTATTTCTCATTTTCATGTTTTTTTGGAAGTAGATTAGTGAAATATATACAAAAACAAAAAAAAAACTAAATCTACCATTTTAGAATCAATAATATGTAGAAATTTAATGTATTTTTATTTATTGATATTTCTTTTTAAATAACGAGTAGATAGCTCCTAAAAACAGCACAAAAACGGCTTGCGCGGCGTTTTGCTCGGGGTACCGCCTTAATACTTCAATAACACTTGATTGAAAAAATAATTTAATTTTCCAAATCAAATTGTTTAGCTAACAAACAGTTTGTGGATACAAGCAATGAGGCTGAGGTCGGCTGTCACCCGTCTCAGGTACGACTCGAGTGATTCACTGCGCATTGTTCACAGCTGTTTCACTCTGAACACCATCGCTAATTGATTGTGTACTTAACATAAGAGAGATGGCGCTGCCGTCACATAAACATTGGCTCCGTGTACAAAAATAGTATAACCGAGTGTTTAACGTTGAAAGTGGTGTTAAAGTTACAATATCGCTTGGAATTAGCTGACCTATCGTTATCTGGACTCCAACTTTACCTTTAAATAAGATAAAGTGATCTAAAAGTGACGTGTAACTAGTGCTTTAAAAGAAGACCTATAAGTGACACAAATCCCTATAAAATCCAGTTCCAAACATTCAAAACAATATCTCAACAAAAGCGGATCGTGAACTACATAAAAATCATTAAATCATTGTGTCTAAAACGTGCAACTAACCCAGTTTGACAGTGTGAACATTTTTGCAGCATGAGTCACATAACGACCGTTTGATGATTTAAAATAAAAATAAATAAGAACAGACACATTATTTGACCTCCAAAATTATCGTCGAGTTTGTAAAGATTTCGCAGTGCCGACATCAGAATTAATGAGAACGAGATGCCGTGGGTTCGATTCCGGCATTGAGTTTTTCTTTTTGGACATCATTACATTTTCAAAAATATTTGATTACGCACAAGTTCGATTCTGACATACATATATTTTGATTTTCATATTATTTTCAAGTTATTTTAATATTGTTTACTTATTTTACTGACAATAATGGCGAGTGGAGACACTAATATAACAATGAGGAAAATCAGGAAAACAAACTCTCATAATAATGTGTCGATTATGAACACTTCAGACTCGACATTCTTTGATACCACGATGCAAAGTCTACCTGAACAATGTGGAACTTTAGAAGTACGTGATTTACAAGCAAAATAATAATTTATTTAATTTAATTTATTTAATCTGTACAGGAGGAATTACTGATTGCAAACAATGAAATCGATAATCTTAATACAGAAAATACAAAATTAAAATGGGAATTGGAGAAGAGTACTAGAATCATTGAATTATATAAAAAGGTCGGATTTGGGGAGTCTTCTTCCACGCCACCAACTTCAATGCGGAAGAATAAAAAGAAAGACCAGAATGGGAGTAACACCCCGTCTGAGAAAAATAATTTTCAACAAATTACTATCCCTGACAAACCCATAAATGTGGAACAACCGAAGCAAGATAAATGTTCTCAAACAAATTCTACAAGTATCCATGATTTTTTTGATAAAGATACCAACCCAAGTGTGTGTAAGGAAAGCCAGCTACCAGCCGCCAGCTTTGCAAACAAGAATAAACTATGTTTATTGAGCACGAATAATACGAATAAAATACTATCCATAGCGCAAAATACCTTTGCAAACAAATTTGACTGTTGTCACTATTTAATACGTAACGGGAAAAGTGAATATCTCTTGAAAGGTTTAAAAGAAAAACTTGTAAAATTCACCATGAATGACTTTTGTGTAATTCTTTTAGGTGACGAAGATTTCAAAAATACTAATAATTATTTTGATATTATATTCCGTATAAGATAAGTTATTCAAAACATAAATAATACGAATGTGATCATCTGTTTACCGACGTATAAAAATGGATACTATGCTAATTTATTTAACAGTAGAATAGAAACTTTCAACAACCTGTTGTATCTAGATGTACTGACATATGAACATTTATATCTGTTAGACAGTAATTTAAATTTATCTTTTGACTACAAAATTTACAATAAACGAACTGGCTTAGTAAGTAACCATGGAATGTATATAATATTTAAGGACATAGATAGTTTAATAATTGACATACAATATAATAATAGTCTATGTAATACAATTGACATAACCATTGATAATAATTTGACAAATAAGGACACTTTTTTTCTTGACTAAATATTTATGTGTATTACATCAGAACATTGCCGGTCTCGTTAATAAATCTGACTCTCTCTCAGTCTGTTTATGTGAACTCTCAGCCTAGCGAGCATGGGCGTACCCAAGACATTTGTCATTTGACATTTGTGGATCCATTTCATGGATGGTTTGCTTGATTGTCAACTTAGTAAGCATATTCATCTGCACGATGCCCAGTTCGGATTCAGAGCTGGGCTTTCGACAGAAGCTGCAATACTGCGACTAAAGCATACTATCCAGTACTACGTGACAAGAAAAACGCCTGTTTTTGGCTGTTTTTTGGACCTGTCGAAGGCATTTGACCATGTAGCTTATAATGTGCTGTGGGATAAGCTCCGGAAAGAAACCAGTACGCCCAAGGACATGATCAGCATACTGAGATATTGGTACGGCAACCAATCCAATAATGTTAAGTGGGCGGGCTCATTTTCCACAGAGTACAGGTTGGAGTGTGGAGTGAGGCAGGGAGGCCTGACGTCACCACGTCTCTTCAACCTGTACGTTAATGGACTGATAGATGAGCTCAGCAGGGCTAGTGTCGGCTGTTCAATAGATGGCAATTGTATGAATAACATTAGCTACGCCGATGATATGGCGCTGCTGAGCCCTTCTGTTAAAGCCCTCAACATGCTTATAGGCATATGTGAGAGGTACGCAGTGTCACATGGCCTCAGGTACAATAACAAAAAAAGTGAACTACTTGTGTTTAAGGCGGGTAATAAAACTCCCACGACCATTCCACCGGTCAGACTTGGAGGAATTCCGGTAAGTAGAGTCACCAAGTTCAAATACCTGGGGCATTGGGTCACTGAGGACCTCTCAGATGACTTGGATATTGAAAGGGAACGCAGGGCATTGGCAGTTAGATGTAATATGCTGGCGCGCAGGTTTGCGAGGTGCACAAAAGACGTTAAAATTACTCTGTTTAAGGCGTACTGCCAAACAATGTACACCTGCAGCCTGTGGGTCCGCTATACGCAGAAGGCTTTCAATGCCCTGCGGGTCCTTTACAATAATGGGTTTAGGATGTTGATGGGGTTGCCACGTTACTGTAGTGCATCGGGGAGGTTTGCGGAGGCTAACACCGACTGCTTTAGGGCTATTGTGCGCAAGAGAGTGGCCTCCCTGATGTGTCGTGTGAGGGGCAGCCCCAACGGCCTTCTAAACACTATTACAGATAGGGTAGAGTGTCCTATTGTGCGGCACTGGAATAAGGTGCATAGTTCTGGTGCTGTCTTGTTTAATGTTCGTTAATAAGTAGTTTTAAGGTACTAACATAGTTTTTAAGCCGTACTAATCATTTTATATGGAATTATGTTCTGAAATAAATTATTATTATTATTATTTGTTGTAATTAGAAGGCAAATATATTTTTTTCAACTATAAAATTTTATCACCACCTCCGAACGAAAGTGATACATTTTTCTAAATCATCTGTCAAAATGTGACATTTGTGACAAAATGGGTGCGCCCGTATTAGCAATTAAGACCCGATGAGTCCCAAACAAACGTCAGGAAATTTTCTCACGCCGCCGGTGCTATTATTTAGGACAAAATGGCGTTATCGCCCAAACTGCGATGAAATGTGTGACTCAAGCCATGTCACAGTAGGCCGTGCTCGCCGGGCAGCAACAAGAAAAGCAAGTCGCGCCTGTAAATTATGTCAAATGGTTGTCCCGTGCTAGCATTTAAGACAAATTGTAAGACATGACATATTTTATCATAACTTGTCATGACCGAGTCGAAAATCAAGCAATGTAAAAAAAAAAAACTTGTAATTCATGTTGGGATGCTGCTAACATGGGGGTAGCAAAGGGGGGGGGGCTAAATTTTGGTTATTTTTGGCCTAGGACATACCGATTTCGAGATATCATTTTGGAAATATGCAAAATAAAATAAGATACGGAAGCCCATAATTCGGCAACAGTGCGTCGTAGGGCTATGCTTCTCAGAACATAAATGGTTTTTATGGCCAAGGTTAAACCGAAACTACAATAAAATTGGAAAATTTCCGAAAAAGAAAAAAATAAACCTCAAGAAGTTATGCCACAAGTCAAGAAAATATCTCACGCCGCCGTGCTAGCATTTAAGACAAAATGAGTTTATCGCCCAAACTGTGATTAAAAGTGTGACTTAAGCGATGTCACAGTAGGCCATGCTCGCCGGGCAGAACGAGATGTTGATGTTGATGTCATATGCATTTCTGAGCATTTTATGATGGCTGGCTGTGAGAATAAGCTACATCTACCTAATTATATTTTAGCTGCTTGTTATAGTAGACAGGCAAGTAACCGAGGCGGTGCATGTGTACTTGTTAAGCATGGTATTCAATGGAAAGAATTGACCAATGTAGCAAACATGTCCTCGCAAAGTATATTCGAGTGTTGTGCAGTTAAATTGACTGATTATAACATCATAATTGTATGTATTTATAGAGTACCTAACTCAAATAATATCAATGAGTTTTTTGATAAACTGGAAACTCTTTTAAAATATTTATCCAAACAACGATGTAAGAATATAGTTTTAGCTGGTGATGACGCGTGTAAAAACGCTGGCGTGTAAATAGCCCACCATATGCAGAATAATTTTGAATGTTAATTATTTGTAATAGATAGTACGTACCTACATAAAAAATGTGGATGACCGCGGTTTTTACGACAAGAATCAAGAGAACACCAAAGTCAATTTGCAATGTTTATGAAAGCCCACTCAGCTTCAGACCGCTTCGAATATCACTTCTGGAAATCCGAAGACGGGAACAGCAGCAGGAGTGGTCTGCCTGAGCATCCAGCAGATCGCCGGCCGGCGGAATTTATCGCAAGTAATCTCAGCGAATTTGGGGCACTCACAACATATCAGCATCACAATTTAATGTCTGAAGATTCCAGTTCATGGTTTAATGTTTATTTTGACACTTGGAGTCTCGGTTTTTAGTAAAAAAATGTTTTTATTTAGCACATATTGAGAAGGAACGATGTCCACATCACACAGACAACGACCGAGCGAAAAAACTCGACCATCATTCGCGCGTTCAGCGTTAGCCAATGAGAGCTCCTTGTTTCATTGCATTTTTGTTACAATGAAAGACAGCTTACGCCATCTAGCGAGAAATCCATCGATGATCTCTAACAGCCATCCAGCTAATGAGCTCAATACATTACAAATATATCTAGTGCTTCTAATGATTCCTGTCAATAAATGATAAATAGGTAACGATAGCAACTAGGCGAAATATTTAAATTTATAGACAATACGTGAATGGCGAATGTATTAAAAAAAGGCACAACATTGACATTTTAAAGAGAAGTAAACTGTCAGTTGAATTCGAGTGTATTCTTTTAAATTTTAATTTACAACTTGCTTTGAGACAACCTACTCGGGCTGCGAGCCGAACATGCATAGATAATTTTGCTCACAATTTTAACAAGCGACGTTGTACATCAGAAGTATTGGAGTTCGCGCTATCCGATCACGCAGCGCAACTATTAAAGTGCCCCGTTAAAAAAAAGGATATTCTTAAGTATTACCACAAAATTACACGAGACTACAGTCAGGAAAATATAGGAAAATTCAAGACTTGTTTAAGTAGTCTATCCTTCTCAGATGTGTACGAGATGGACGATCCTAATGCAGCCTACAACTGTTTTATCGAAACGTTCCAACTGTTGTACGAATTATGTTTCCCCAGAAAAATGATTACCATTAAGACTACAAAAAAACCAACCTGGGTATCGCGTGGGTTAAAGTTGTGTAGTAGAAACAAACGGAAGCTTCTATGGCAATATAGGTTAAAACCAACTCAATCTAATAGAGATAGATTCAAAAACTATTCAAAATTATTCAAAAGAATTATGAATCTAACGCAAAAAGCACAAAACAATTTCAAAATTAAAACTTATAATAACAAGTCTAAGACTACGTGGCAAATAATTAATAAAAGTAAATACAATGCCCCGAGAAACAACATTTCTTGCATCAAATTTGAAAGTAAAGACATCACACACCCGAAAGACATTGCCACTATATTTAATAATTATTTTATTGATAAAATACAACCAACAATTAATGCGGGAACAAACTCAACGTCATTAATTGTTGCCAGAGTACAATCTATGTTTATGGCTCCGTCTACGCCATATGACATAGTAAATATTATTATGAAGCTAAAAAACACGAACAGCGTCGGCTACGATGGTATTGCCACAAAAATATTGAAAGCAGTTGCATTTGAAATATGTACACATTTGTGTTTCATTATTAATCTTTGCATAAGTGCTAGTGTATTTCCTGATGCATTAAAGAAGTCTATAGTGAAACCGCTATATAAGAAAGATAATCACGAATTAATGACATATTACAGACCGATCGCGCTTATACCAGTTATGTCTAAGGTGTTTGAAAAATACATTTATGGTGAAATAAGTACCTATTTAGAAAAATATAATATATTAAGTGACGAACAAAAGGGATTTCGAAAAAATAAAAGTATAAATCTGGCTATCTATGAGTTTTTACATAATGTCATGCTAAATGTAGATAAGAGAATACCAGTCTGTGCCATTTTCTGCGACATGACACAGGTCTTTGACTGCGTCCATTATAATTCCCTGGCAGAGAAACTTGAAGCTTATGGTGTTAGAGGCAACGTTTTAGAATTCATTAAATCATATCTTCATAACCGTAAACAAGTTACAGAAATCAGTAAAATAAATAAAAAAACTAAACGGGAAGAAACTTCAAGATCTAAGGATCGTGAAGTTATATACGGAGTACCTCAAGGCAGTGTATTAGGGCCTCCGTTGTTCACTTTGTATATAAATGACCTGCCTAAAATAACTAAACATCCGATGACACTTTTTGCTGACGATTGCACTTTGACAATAGCTTGTAATGACATAAACACATATGAACATGACATTAATAATTCACTAATATCTATTATAAATTGGCTAAATGATAATAATTTAATAATTAATTTAAAGAAGACTAGCGTAATGCACTTTAGACAACGTACACCAATTATTGAAAATCTTAATATTCAATTTAATAATATAAATATCAATGAATCTGACACAACAAAATTTCTGGGACTAGTAATAGATTCTAAATTGAACTGGAAACCTCAAATTGAGGCGCTTACTAAAAAATTGAGTAGTGCAGCCTACGCTCTGAAACAGCTTGCTGTGGTTCTCAATACAGATGCGCTAATTACAGCTTACCATGGATTAGCCGAATCAGTTCTTAGATATGGAGTCATCTTTTGGGGGAATAGCACGGACAGTGAAATAGCGTTTCGGGCACAGAAAAGGTGCATTAGATCGATATTTAGACTGCAAACAACGGACAGCTGTAAATGTTATTTTATAGAACGTAAAATATTGACATTGCCTTCATTATATATCCTGGAAACAGTAATATTTATTAAATCAAATTCCCATTTATTTCAGCGTTTGTCTGATGCTGTCCCTAGGAATAGACGTGATAATTTCAAACTCTGTGTTCACCGCGCTAAAACAACTCTTGTGAGTAGAAGCATCTTTTGCATGGCTCCAACCATTTTTAATAAATTGCCCAAATCATGGAAAACATTAAATATATCTGCTCTAAAAACTAAATTGAAAAGTTTACTAACTGAAAGAGCATATTACAGTAGGTATAGCTGAGTTTATGAAAGAGGACAATTTTCATCGTTTTTGATATGTTCTTGTTGACAATGTTGTATTATTTTTTTTTGACATGTTATTGTAATCTATTGTATTTTTTGACATTTTATTATAATCTATTGTATTTTTGGAATAATTGTAATTTGGAATTGTTTTTTTTTTTTTTATATAATTATTTTCATTGACCATTTCCTTAAATACTACTTCGACAATGAATTGTTTAAAGAAGGATACGCTTCTTGAATTGTAATTATGCTTAATGAAAATTGTAATTTTGTTTGATGAATAATGATGAAATGTAACTTTTATGAATAATATCGCGGTTAATGCACCATCTCTTCTTACCAATTTGTACGCCACGATATGCGGCTGAACATGTTAGAACTTTTATGTATCCCATTATTATCTTGCATGCAATGTTTCATGTACACCATGTTTCAACAAATAAAATTTTACTTACTTACTTGTGTCCACATCCACAGTAAAGATGCGTATTAGATATATTACACACTTACGTAGGTATTAGTTGTTTATTCGTGAAGGTTCAAATTCAAATTCAAATTATATTTATTGCATCCATAATGTACACACAGTTAGTAAATATAAGTTGCAGCTTGCACCTGTTGATATCAATGTCAGTGTAAGGTCACTTACCATTATACTCGACGTAATTTACACAAGTGACAAAGAAAAACGTGTGCTGCCACACGTCATAAACAATTTTAAGGCACATTAATGTTGCCTACATAAAAGCAATAAAGATTAACAAAAATATTGAATATAATTCTAAATTATTATAGATTACTGCGATTAATTACATCAATCCATAATAATTCAGAATATCAATTTTATATGTTCACATTGTATTGAACAATATGTTCTGTTGCCTGTATTCAGTTACTGAGCGTAAGTGGCACAGGACGGTCACATTGAGAGTGGAGCGCTCGTGTATATCTGTACACGTACATGTGACCGTCAGTGAGCTCCAGATGTGGTGTGCAGTGTCATGTGTAGCCGTGCAGTGCAATGCTTGTGCATACAGCAAATGTTAACAAATGCATAGCCAGATATGTGCTGAAACAACATTCACTAATTAATGTGAGATATTTGTGAACCAGTGTGATCACCTCGCGAGAGCGTGACGCCATCAGTGCAGCTGTGTGTGTGTGTGTGTGGCACCAACAACATTGTGATTTATGTTAATACTTCAATAACACTTGATTGAAACAATAATTTATTTATCCAAATCAAATTGTTTAGCTAACAAACAGTTTGTGGATACAAGCAATGAGGCTTAGGTCGGCTGTCACCCGTCTCAGGTACGACTCGAGTGATTCACTGCGCATTGTTCACAGCTGTTTCACTCTGAACAACATCGCTAATTGATTGTGTACTTAACATTAGACAAAGCTGTGTCCACATCCACAGTAAACATGTGTATTAGATATATTACACACTTACGTAGGTATTAGTTGTTTATTCGTGAAGGTTCAAATTCAAATTATATTTATTGCATCCATAATGTACACACAGTTAGTAAATATAAGTTGCAGCTTGCACCTGTTGATATCAATGTCAGTGTAAGGTCACTTACCATTATACTCAACGTAATTTACACAAGTGACAAAGAAAAACGTGTGCTGCCACACGTTATAAACAATTTTAAGGCACATTAATGTTGCCTACATAAAAGCAATAAAGATTAACAAAAATATTACGATTAATTACATCAATCCATAATAATTCAGAATATCAATTTTATATGTTCACATTGTATTGAACAATATGTTCTGTTGCCTGTATTCAGTTACTGAGCGTAAGTGGCACAGGACGGTCACATTGATAGTGGAGCGCTCGTGTATATCTGTACACGTACATGTGACCGTCAGTGAGCTCCAGATGTGGTGTGCAGTGTCATGTGTAGCCGTGCAGTGCAATGCTTGTGCAAACAGCAAATGTTAACAAATGCATAGCCAGATATGTGCTGAAACAACATTCACTAATTAATGTGAGATATTTGTGAACCAGTGTGATCACCTCGCGAGAGCGTGACGCCATCAGTGCAGCTGTGTGTGTGTGTGTGTGTGTGTGTGGCACCAACAACATTGTGATTTATGTTAATACTTCAATAACACTTGATTGAAACAATAATTTAATTATCCAAATCAAATTGTTTAGAAAACAAACAGTTTGTGGATATGTCGCAGTAAGATAGATGAAGACGTAATATAGTTATATCCCTAGGGATATAATTATATACCGTAACATGGTTATACGAAAGCGATTCATTACTATCTCACTAGGAATATAGTTATAAAACCGTCCAAGTTTAGTGACATACTTATATTACTAGATTAAGTTTAGTGAAATAGCTTTCGGAGTGTGCGGCGCAGGCGGCGCGCCGCCTCCCCCGCGGCGGGGGAGGGGTTCGTTGTGTTTACGCGCTCCCCACTCCGCAGTCAGTCGGCCGATAACAGTTGTTCGGCGTTCACGTCTAGTTTTCGTGCATGTTCATTTAATTGTCGCTACGTTTCCTTAATATTTGTTATATATTCGTTTTATCATTGCTAATTACTTGTGCCAGCTATGGATAAAGATGAAGAAATTAATGCAAGGCGACGTTTTGAACAGAAACTTCGTCTATTTTACAATGCGAGATGCAAAAAACCAGAGTGGACGCGGCAAAGAATAAGTGAAGTAATAAATTACATAGAAGAGTATGAAGCAGCGCCTCGGCTTAATGTCAAGAGAAATCCTAACCATCATTTTTATGCAAACCATTATGACGTAATGCAGGTAGGAGGAGAAAAGTATTTAGCTTTGAAACGAAAATCGACTTCTGATCCTATTATAAAAATTTTGCCCTCCGAAGAATATTACAATGCTTTGTCAGAAATTCATAAAAACGCAGGACATGGTGGTCGTGACAAAATGTTACATACTTTAAAATCTCAATATTTTATACCTACGCCAGTGGTTATCAGTTTCGTAAAACAGTGTGTAACGTGCCAAAATAAGAAGGCGTTTCCAAAGAAAGGTATTGTAGTCCGACCTATAATTTCGAACTCATTTAACAATCGAGGGCAAGTAGATTTAATAGACCTACAGTCAACTCCAGACAGAGAATATAAATGGATACTTCATTACCACACAACAAAGTTTTCGTTTCTTCGACCTTTAACCTCCAAGCGCGCCGCAGAGGTCGCATTGGAATTATTGAAAGTTTTTTTGGATATTGGATGCCCTGAGATACTTCAGAGTGATAACGGCCGAGAATTCACAGCGTCAATTATAAAGGAGTTGGTTCAAATGTGGCCAAGTTGTAAAATAATTAACGGAAGACCTAGACATCCAGCGAGTCAAGGATCTGTGGAGCGAGCGAACCAAGATGTGGAGAACATGTTACAGGCTTGGCTACAAGATAATAATTCTACTAATTGGTCGATTGGAATACGCTTTGTACAGTACCAAAAAAACTGCTCTTTTCATCGAACTATAAAAAGAACACCATACAAAGCTGTTTTTGGAGTAGATCCTCAAATTGGTTTATCATCACAAGTGCCTGCTGATTTTCTTAGTAAACTAAGAACTGAAGAAGATCTTGAGAAAATATTAAATCAACAACAATCTTGTTCATCGGCAACACCTGCCAACACTGGCAGGCAACCGTCATCTTCATCAGCAGCGCCAGAGCCTATTGAAATCTGCGACCGTGACTTGCCTGTCGAGTCTGTCAACTTGCAACAACCGTCATCTTCATCAGCAGCGCCAGCGCCTATTGAAACCTGCGACCGTGACTTGCCTGTCGAGTCTGTCAACTTGCAACAACCGTCATCTTCATCAGTAGCGCCAGCGCCTATTGAAACCTGCGACCGTGACTTGCCTGTCGAGTCTGTCAACTTGCAACAACCGTCATCTTCATCAGCAGCGCCAGCGCCTATTGAAACCTGCGACCGTGACTTGCCTGTCGAGTCTGTCAACTTGCAACAACCGTCATCTTCATCAGCAGCGCCAGCGCCTATTGAAACCTGCGACCGTGACTTGCCTGTCGAGTCTGTCAACTTGCAACAACCGTCATCTTCATCAGCAGCGCCAGCGCCTATTGAAACCTGCGACCGTGACTTGCCTGTCGAGTCTGTTAACTTGCAACAATCGGCATCGGGAGCGCCAGCAGAACAAATTTTACTTTTATGTGTAGTTTGCGGCAAAGAATGTACAGGAGCACATTCATGCTACTCTTGTGCACAAAACGTTCACGTAATTTGTGGAATAACGTCATGTGATGAAGGTTACGGATCGCAACTATTATGCTATTTATGCAACAGTGAAAAAAACATTCAAGACCAAAGAGACAAAGCTGCTGAAAACTTAAGAAAAGCCGCACATAAAATGAAAACCCACTCATCACAGAAATTTCCTGACATTGACGTGGGATCTTCAGTTCTTATAGAGATACCAAAGATAGATCGGGGACCATTGGATCAAAAAAATGTATTAGGAAAAGTTTTAGAAAAGCGAAATGAAAGTCATAAAATTGGAACATCAGTTGGTATCCTGAAAGACTGGTTACCCAGAAATGCAATACAGCTTTCGAACATTACTTTGAATGATCCTATACCAAATGAAAACTTGTCACTGAGAGAAATATGCCAAAAATTGTCGCGCTTTGGTGGCCAAGGTTATTTAAAATGTTCCTGTAAAAAATCGAATATACAGTGTTCTACTAAAAGATGTGCCTGTAAGAAGCATTCAGTGCTATGTAATTCTAGATGTCATGATTCCTCTTCTTGTCTGACCAAAATTAAAAAATACTTTTAAAGAAACCAAGATCTCAACTTAGTTGATAAGAAATAAAGACATCTCAAAACTGTTGATTAGCTTTAAAAGATTTTTAATGTTTGATTAGTTTTAATTGTATTGTTAATGTTTAAATTCCAAAAAATATGATCGTTTTAATTATAATTGAAATTACTTTAATACGTGTTAATGTCACAAAGTATTGTAACTAACTGCAGGATATATAAAGTTGATTTTTAATAAAGATAAAACCAATATAATATTGTTTTATTTAATTATATATAGTAGATTTCTATTTCACTAAGCTTAATCAAGTAATATATTTATAACACTGAACTTAATCTAGTAATATAAGTATATCACTAAACTTGGACGGTTTTATAACTATATTCCTAGTGAGATAGTAATGAATCGCTTTCGTATAGCTATGCTACGGTATATAATTATATCCCTAGGGATATAACTATATTACGGCTTCATCTATCTTACTGCGACAGATACAAGCAATGAGGCTGAGGTCGGCTGTCACCCGTCTCAGGTACGACTCGAGTGATTCACTGCGCATTGTTCACAGCTGTTTCACTCTGAACCACATCGCTAATTGATTGTGTCCTTCATCATATCATATCAGCCGAAAGACGTCCACTGCTGGACATAGGCCTCCCCCAAGTGTCGCCACATTGACCGGTCCCGTGCGTCCCGCATCCAGCGAATCCCCGCAACCTTCACCAGGTCATCGGTCCACCTGGTGGGAGGCCTTCCAACGCATCGTCTTCCGGTTCGCGGTCGCCACTCCAGAACTTTTCTGCCCCATCGGCCATCCGTTCTGCGAGCAATGTGCCCTGCCCACTGCCACTTAAGTTTGGCAATTCTTCGGGCTATGTCGGTAACCCCGGTTCTCTTGCGGATCTCTTCATTTCTGATTCGATCACGCAAGGATACTCCGAGCATAGCCCTCTCCATTGCCCTTTGCGTGACTGTAAGCTTTCTGACGAGGCCCATTGTGAGCGACCACGTCTCAGAGCCATAGGTCATCACTGGCAACACACACTGGTCATAGACCTTCGTCTTGAGACACTGTGGTAAGTTGGACGAGAAGACACCGCGCAATTTCCCGAACGCTGCCCAGCCGAGTCGGATTCGACGGTTGACCTGTTTCTCGAAGTTGGCCCTACCCAACTGGATCGTTTGTCCCAGGTAGACATAAACTTCCACAACTTCGAGTGTAGAGTCTCCAACCTTGATATGAGTGGGTGTGACATGGGCATACAACATAACCTTGGTTTTGTCCATGTTCATTTTAAGACCCACTCTTTTGGAAGCTCTACTGAGGTCATCGAGCATTATACTGAGGTCCTCCATGGTCTCAGCCATGACCACTATATCGTCGGCAAACCGAAGGTGAGTGATGTACTCGCCGTTGACGTTGATGCCTAGCCCTCTCCAGTCCAGAACCTTGAAGACATCCTCCAGTGCAGCGGTGAACAGTTTCGGAGATATGACGTCTCCCTGTCTCACACCTCGCTGCAGAAAGATAGGTTCCGAGGCCTGATCCTGAAGTCGGACTGACATGGTGGCGTTTTTGTACAAACACTTCAACACCTCGATGTACCGGTAGTCGAGTTGGCACCGTTGGAGAGACTGCAGTACAGCCCAAGTCTCGATCGAATCGAAGGCTTTCTCGTAGTCCACAAACGCTAAACAGAGAGGCAGGTTATACTCTTCGGTCTTCTGTATAACCTGCCGCAGCGTATGTATGTGGTCTACGGTGCTAAAGCCTTTTCGGAATCCGGCTTGTTCGGGAGGCTGGAAATCGTCAAACCTGATTCGTGATGACTCTTGAAAACAGCTTGTAGACATGGCTAAGAAGTGAGATGGGCCTATAGTTCTTCAACAGGGCATTGTCACCCTTCTTGAAAAAGAGTACCACCACACCCCTGCACCATGCCTGTGGCGTTTTCCCCTCGAGTATGACGGCACCAAACAGCTTCTGAAGGGCCTTAAGTATTGGTTTACCACCCGCCTTCAGGAGTTCGGCCGTAATGCCGTCATCACCCGGTGCCTTGTTGTTCTTAAGCTGTTTAAGAGCCATCCTAATCTCGTACAGGCTGACGTCCGGTATGTCTTCGGTATAGTGACGGGTCAATCTAGCTCTAGGGTCTTTTACTAGATTCGCGACGGGTTTACTGGTTGACGTGTACAACTGCCCATAGAATTTCTCGATCTCCCTCAGAAGCTCCGGTTTGGCGGATATGATCCTGCCATCGTCGGTCTTCAGTTTCGTGAGCTGGCTCTGCCCAATAGACAGATCTCTTGCAAAGACCTTGGAGCCCTTATTCCGCTCTATTGCGTCTTTAATACGCTCAGTATTATAGCGGCGGAGGTCGCTTTTCAAGGACTTTGAGATCCGTCTATTAAGCTTTTAACGCATCGTCTGAAGACTGCAGGATCATCTCACGCCTCTCCTTCGTAAGCTTGAGAGTAGGATCAGAGATCTTTTTGTTTATATCTGTACGGCGGGTCTTGAAAAACTTAGACCCGACCGTATGGACAGCTTCCACGAACCCGTCGCTGTATTCGTCCACGGAGCTCCCTAGGCACTCGAAACGATTCTGGAGTTCGAGCTGAAAGCTCTCGGGGTTTTGGATCTGGATCTGTGCTGGACGGAGCGTTGACTTCATCAGTCGAGACCTTTCAAGTTTGATATTAATGTTCAATGTGCCTCTTACCATTCGGTGATCGCTCCCGGTTTTCACCGAATTCCCTGCCGGAATGGAATTCCCTGCCGGAGTCTGTGTTTCCCGATAGCTACAATCTTGGGGTCTTTAAGTCAAGAGTGAATAGGTTTTTTCTAGGCAAGCATGCTTCACCGTCGACCACATCATCGCTTACCATGAGGTGAGATAGTGGTCAAGCGCAAGCCTATTGACGATAAAAATAAAAAAAAAGACATCATTGAACATTTGCTTCTTGGTTGACATGATGAAGTCGATCTCGTTTTTTGTTGCACCATCGGGGCTTTGCCAGGTCCACTTCCTATGCTCACGCTTTCTGAAGAAGGAGTTCATCATGTAGAGGCCCTCCTTCTCCATAAAACTGGCCAGTAGGTGGTCCGGTGGTTCCGACGTCCAACTCCAAATTGCCCCACTTGCAGCTCATCCTCGTCTCGTTTGCCCAGTTTTGCGTTGAAGTCCCCCATGACAACGGTGAAGTGAGTTTTGAAACCATGCATGGCTATAGAGATATCCTCATACATGGTCTCTACCTCGTCGTCGGGGTGTGCTGAGGTCGGTGCGTAGACCTCTATGACCTTCAGCGAATATCTCGAGAATATTCTGAGTATAAGGTACGCCACCCTGGTCGACACACTCTCGATCTTCACCACGTTGTTCACAAGGGACTTGTGGACGATAAACCCGACACCACCCTGGGACTGCCGGTCACCCTCTCGGAAATAGAGCAGGTTACCGGATTTGAGGATTATCGAGTCCTCCCCCTCTCTTCGGACTTCAGATAACCCTATAATACTCCATCGCAACCTGCTCAATTCCTCCTCGAGTTCGGCTATCTGCTCTATTGTGTACTTAACATTAGACAAAGCTGTGTCCACATCCACAGTAAACATGCGTATTAGATATATTACACACTTACGTAGGTATTAGTTGTTTATTCGTGAAGGTTCAAATTCAAATTATATTTATTGCATCCATAATGTACACACAGATATAAAATATAAGTTGCAGCTTGCACCTGTTGATATCAATGTCAGTGTAAGGTCACTTACCATTATACTCGACGTAATTTACACAAGTGACAAAGAAAAACGTGTGCTGCCACACGTCATAAACAATTTTAAGGCACATTAATGTTGCCTACATATAAGCAATAAAGATTAACAAAAATATTGAATACTAATTAATGTGAGATATTTGTGAACCAGTGTGATCACCTCGCGAGAGCGTGACGCCATCAGTGCAGCTGTGTGTGTGTTAATACTTCAATAACACTTGATTGAAACAATAATTTAAGTATCCAAATCAAATTGTTTAGCTAACAAACAGTTTGTGGATACAAGCAATGAGGCTGAGGTCGGCTGTCACCCGTCTCAGGTACGACTCGAGTGATTCACTGCGCATTGTTCACAGCTGTTTCACTCTGAACACCATCGCTAATTGATAGTGTACTTAACATTAGACAAAGCTGTGTCCACATCCACAGTAAACATGCGTATTAGAAATATTACACACTTACGTAGGTATTAGTTGTTTATTCGTGAAGGTTCAAATTCAAATTCAAATTATATTTATTGCATCCATAATGTACACACAGTTAGTAAATATTAGTTGCAGCTTGCACCTGTTTATATCAATGTCAGTGTAAGGTCACTTACCATTATAAATGATAAATGATTTTATTTCTGTAAGTTGGTTTGTACAAACACTTTTACATGTCGATCATATTTTTTAAAACTAGATGAGGTCGGCGTTTCCTATCTGACTACTCTGAGAAAAAAGGCCGAAACAAACTCAGAGGTCACAGTCTCTTTTAAAGTCTTGACAAAATCTTGGTTATATCATGTGAAGACCATGTAGACAGATGTCTGAAATGGTCTTTTGAGGAAAGAACCAGCCAGATTGAGTGGACCTGTCCAGTCAGTGCACGCATTTGTCAATAACCGAGCAGCTCAACTCAGAATTTACGGAGCTCAACGATTCGACGAACAATACCAAAGAAAGGACATTCGGGTAGGCCGCATAAACTACTCAAACTGCCAGACCATGAGTAAAAACTAACTAAGTTATAATAAAAAACAAAAATCCACATAGTCTTCACTTTCACAATAATAAAAATAAAATAATATAATACTTTAAAAAGTAAATATTATTGTCATTGCAAGAAAACAAAAAAAAAAAACAAATTTAAAAACAAAATTCACGGTGCAAAATATAAAAAAAACAAAATTAATTGGAGCAGCTCAATCCCAAGCCTTTTTGTCCTCAACGTAATCTTTAATAGTATAAAACGCTTTCTGACACAACTTACGTTTAATGAATGATTTGAATTTATTAAGACTTAGATCTTGTACGTGGCTTGGAAGCTTATTATAAAAGCGTACACATTGCGTGTGCTAGTATTTCTATGTGTGCGTGGCTGCGCCCGCGCGTTGTGTTTAAGTGATAATAAAGCCAGTATGTCTATAGCTGTCACGTCTTTCACTTGTCTCCCCGAACCCAACAGTGGAGACGAGGATTTTTATTTATTACCCACATCACGAAATAGTTATCGGATAATGAACAGTATCGGCATTTTGTCTACTTTCAACCACGACGTGCAGGAATGGAAGTCGTACAAAGGCCGAATTACGCAATGGTTCATTGCAAATGACATCGTCCCGAAGAATGATGCAGCGGGAACCAAGAGACGGGCGATCCTGCTCAGCGCACTTACCGACGGTACTTACAAGTTGGCAGCGGATCTGGCCCTGCCAAAGGACATCCAGGAAGTACCATATGACGACATAGTGCATTTATTAGATGAGCATTTTCTTCCAAAGATATGCGGCTTCAGTGAGCGGTACAAGTTTTACGCGGCAGTACAGCAACAAGGCGAGACACATACGCAATGGGCGTCAAGGCTACGAGGACTTACGGCACATTGTAAATTTAGTAACGTCGAGGAAGCGTTACGAGACAGGTTCGTGATGGGAATGGTAGCAGGGCAGGAACGAGAGAAGCTGTTCGCGCAGGACACCGACAAGCTGACTCTGGCCAAGGCGGTGGAGTTAGCGGAGAGCGTGCGGTGCGCGCGAGTGGGCGCCGCCACTGCTACGGCTGTCCTTGGGCAGCAGACGCCAGTGTTCAAGATCGTCAAAGAAGTACGTGGGACACTCAGAAAGTTTTGCGAAACTAAAAAAAATTGTTCTATACGTACATATATTTTTATTAAATCTTTTCAAAGTACTTTCCACCAGCCTCTATACAAAGATTCATGCGCCTAAACCAGTTTTCAAAACACTTTTTCCAGTCCGCCGCAGACACCTCGTTTACAGCCTGCTCGAACGCAGCCAGCGCATCTTCCGGCGACGAAAATTGTATCCCTTTGAGCTGATTTTTTATTTTTGGGAATAAAAAGAAGTCACACGGTGCTAGATCAGGGCTGTAAGGAGGGTGACCCAGGAGTTTGACTGGCGTGCTGTCCAGGAAGTCCCTCGTTTTGAGTGCGGTGTGCGCAGGTGCATTGTCGTGGTGGAGCAGTAGCCCGCGGAGCCCTGTGTTTGGTCGCTTGTTGCTTATAACAGAGAAAACTTCTGGCAAACATTTGGTAGTATACCATTCGGCATTAATGCTTCTTTGATCCCGTAAGGGAATTGATACCAAGTGGCCAGTCAAATTAAAAAAGCTAGCGATCAAAATCTTACCCCCGCTTCTAGATCGCTTCACTTTGGTAGGCGTTGGCTCATTTTGAAACACCCAAACAGTCGACTGGCGCTTGGTTTCTGGGTCGTATTGATAAATCCAGGACTCATCACCTGTAACGATGTCGTAAACACGCCGAGACGAGCCTGCTTCAAATTTGTTAAGCATATCACGGCACCATTCCACCCGGGCCTGCTTCTGAGCATCGGTGAGGTTGTGCGGCACCCAGCGTGATACTATCCTCCTCACACGAAGATGGCTGTGTAGAATCTCGTGAACGCTTCCCGATCCAATCTTCAATATGTGTTGAATCTCCTGATATGTAATTCGCCTATTGTCTTGGATTAAATTTTTCACTGCTAGCACGTTTTCTTCGGTAACAGCCGTCAAAGGGCGACCGCTTCTTTCGTCATCCCCCAAAGTTGGTCGACCGCGCTTGAATTCGTTATACCAACGATACACGGTTGCCTTGGAAGGGCCTTCATCCATGAATGCCATTTGAAGTCTATCGTACGATTCATCCGGTTTCAGGCGACACTTGAAATCGTATAAAATCATAGCTCTAAAATGTTCCCGGCGCAGATCCATATTTCAGTGAGACACAATACTTTGAATTAACTCGCAAAAAATGTGGAGGGAAATTTTGAAATTGGAACTTACTTATTTTTACTTATAAATAATCATATTTTCGAAAAACATTATAACTGGCCAGTCTCCCATATATAAAAACTTTTTTTCGCAATACTTTCTGAGGGGCCTGGTACATAGTGCTAAACCCATTAGTGCTGCCGGTAAATCAAAATGTACAGTGTGCGGTCGTAATAATCATGAGTCATCCCAATGTCGGTTCGCAAGCTACAAATGCAACAAGTGCAACACCAAAGGTCATTTGCGTAAAATGTGTAATAAGGTTAATTACGTGTTGACGGGTGATGCGAGTGGGGACGACGACGACGGTAAGTCATTATATATCATACGCTCAGTCCGGGGGGAACCCATGACAGAAATAGTTTTAATTAACGGAAAGGATGTACAATTTCAAATAGACAGTGGATCAGCGGTGACAGTTATATCCGAAGGTACCTATAAAAACTTGTTCAGTAAAATTCCGTTACTAGATTCCAAAAAAAGTTTTTTTAGCTACACCGGCAATAATATGAAATGTGTAGGGTACATAAACCTGCCAGTAACGTACATGCGGCACACTCAGACATTGGATATATACGTCATTCGCAATGGCGGACCACCACTGTTAGGCAGAGATTTTTTATCAAGGTTTAAACTTAAGTTGACGCCCTGTAACTTTTTGAAGGGTGAGCAGAGTATGGAGGAACAATTGCAATCGCGTTTTCCAGAACTATTTTCGGAAAAGCTTGGTAAATTTAATAAATATCGTGTTAAATTAAAATTAAAGGAAAATATGAAACCGATATTCTGTAAAGCGCGTCCAATTGCGTTCGCATTACGTGATAAGGTCGGCGAAGAGATAACACGTTTAGTGGACCTAGGTGTGCTAAAGCCCGTTGCGCACTCGGAGTACGCGTCGCCAATCGTACCCGTGCTTAATCACAACGGTTCCGTGAGATTGTGTGCCGATTATTCGGTTACAATTAACAAACAGCTGATGATAGAACAATATCCTCTACCCACGGTACACGAACTATTTTCAAAACTATACGGGGGCCATCAATTTTCAAAAATTGACTTGACCATGGCCTATAATCAGTTTTTGTTAGACGAGGAATCTCAGCCAATCACTTGTATCAATACACACCGAGGTTTATTTAATTATACTCGACTAGTATTCGGACTGTCTAGTGCGCCGTCTATATTCCAACGCGCTATGGAAACGGTGTTATCAGGACTAGACGGGGTCCTATGCTTGCTCGACGACATTTTAGTGACTGACCGGACCCCAGAGGGGCATCTAAAAAAGTTGAACATAGTTTTGCAAAGACTTCAGGATGCAGGGTTAACAGTGCAAAAAGGAAAATGCGATTTCTTCAAAAACGAAATTAAATATTTAGGTTATATAATAAACAAAGAAGGCTTACAGAAAGACCCGGCAAAGGTGAAAGCTATAGCCGATGCGCCCATTCCTACCAACGTTAATACATTGCAATCGTTTTTAGGATACACTCGTGCGAAATATGCAAACAGCTACGGCCCTCGCCACCCCGGGCGCCGTTAGCACCATGGAAGTTTCCACATGCGCCATTCCATAGAATACACATAGACTTCCTAGGCCCACTGAATAATCAGACGTTTTTGGTGGTGGTAGATGCGCACACGAAATGGTTAGAAGTATATGACGTGAGCACATCTACGACCTCGGCGACCGTTATTGAAAATCTCCATGATTTCATGTCTAAGTACGGATTACCACACACAATTGTTAGCGATAACGGCGCTGCGTTCACATCCGCTGAGTTCACGAAATTTTGTGCATTAAATGGAATTGAACATCTTACATCACCACCATACAATCCTGCTAGTAATGGACAAGCAGAGAGCTTCGTAAAAATTGTAAAAAAGGGTATAAAGTCAAGCGTATTGGGTTCTCGCAGTAGGAATGAGTGTAGGCACAAAATTATGAAATTTTTGTTTGACTATCGGAATTCAAAACATTCTGTCACGGGGTTCTCACCGGCTGAATTGGTGTTTGGGCGAAAGCTCAGAACACGTCTTGATTTACTTCAACCAAAGCCAACGTCGACGGCGACCCCACTCGCATCACTGACCAACAATGTTAAACGTAAACAGTGCTCACAAATTAAGTGCTACGGTGGCAACAATAAACAAGTACTACAGCCGGGTGATGAGATTATGTATAAAAAATTTCTAAATAACAACAAATATCAGTGGTACAAAGGAACCGTAATAAAAAGACTGGGAAAAGTGTTATATTTAATAAAAGACCATGTTTCTTCATTGGCCGTCAAAAAACATAAAAATCAAATAGTATTAAATAAAGGTACGTCGACGACCCACATCGACGATTTTATGTTGGACTGCGATCCAATTCAAAACGAACCCAGCGGTTCTCAACCGCTTGACAATGAGGGCGGGGAAAGGAATGAGATGGAATTGTCATCGTCACCACCCCAGAATTCAAGATGTGCTGGCAGACCTCTGCTGCGGGACATACCCAGGGTGGATTATAAACAGTTCTTTTAAAATATTATGGGTCATTTTCTATTATGTTAAATAGGGGGAGGGATTGTTGTGTATGCGTGTGCTAGTATTTCTATGTGTGCGTGGCTGCGCCCGCGCGTTGTGTTTAAGTGATAATAAAGCCAGTGTGTCTATAGCTGTCACGTCTTTCACTTGTCTCCCCGAACCCAACATAAACGAGCCACCTATCTTCTTGAGCCTTGTTGTAGGTACTACAAATTTGTGTTTGTTCCTAGTATTTATGTTATGGATATCACTGTATTTTTTAAACAATTTTATCTTTTTATGAGCATATAAAAGATTTTCATAAATATACTGAGAGGGCACAGTCATTACATTAATCTCCTTAAATTTTTCTCTGAGAGAGTGCCTCGGGCTTAATTTATATATTGATCGAACAGCTCTTTTCTGCAAAACAAAGATATTCTGGATGTCGGCGGCATTTCCCCACAACAGAATACCGTACGACATTACACTATGAAAATAGCTAAAGTATACTAAACGGGCTGTCTCTATGTCAGTTAAATTACGAATTTTTCTAACAGCATATGCTGCGGAGCTTAGCTTCTTTGACAATTTATCTATATGTGGGCCCCACTGAAGCTTAGCATCCAAAGTTAAGCCTAAAAATACTGTGGTATTCTCAGGATTCAATTCTTCGCCCTTTATCAACACATCAGTTTTCACCTGCCTAACGTGAGGTAGGGTAAACTTAATGCATTTGGTTTTTTTTTCATTAAGGAGTAAATTGTTAACATTGAACCAGTGAACTACATGGTTATCCTTTATGAGGTAAGGCAAGTCATTAATATAAATAAGAAACAAGAAAGGGCCAAGAATCGAGCCCTGCGGGACTCCCATTTTTACTATAGATCCGGGTGATCTTTTTCCATTAACGTCAACAGTCTGAATCCTATTACTCAAGTAAGAAGATCCAGAGCGCTGTTCCGGATCCCGTAGTGGCGGAGTTTCCTGATTAGCGTTTCATGAAGAACACAATCAAATGCCTTGGACAAATCACAAAAGATTCCCAGGGCATCGCACTTATCTTCCCATGCATTATAAATATGTCCTAAAAGCTCAACACCGGCATCAGTAGTTGAACGAACCCTTGTAAAACCGAACTGTTTGCTATGTAATAATTTATGCTTATTAAAAAATCTTTGCAATTGCTCTAAAATTAATTTCTCAAATATCTTACTAAAAGTAGGTAGTACTGAAATAGGTCTATAATTTGTAGGGTCTGATGTACTACCTGATTTAAACAAAAATATTATTTTACTATTCTTCATTAGGTCAGGAAACTCCCCACAGTCGATACAATTATTAAAGATAATAGCTAAACTAGGTGCGACAACATCAATAATAGACTTAGGAACTTCTACAGAATGACCCCACAGATCTGCAGTCTTTTTAACATTTAAAGTGTGAAAGGTTTTAATTATGTCTCTACAAGTAATATGTTCAAAAAGAAATTCCGTATCGCAGACATCAACATTTTCTTTTAGCAAAGACTCAGCAACAGAAGGTGATGAGTTAAGGTATTGAGTAGTTGAAATGGGAATAGCCGAAAAGAAATTTTCAAAGGCCACTGCGACTTGTGAGTCTGATTTTATGATGTTGTCATTAATAGACAGGCTGTAGTCAGTATTTCGGTTACCAGATCTTCCCGTTTCACTATTAATAATATTCCAAGTCGTTTTAATAACATTACTACTGTTTTTAATCTTTGAACTCTGTTTTATGATGTTTATTTAATAATAGCAGTAAACTTATGAATACAAAATCCTTTTTATTAGACGCCATTACAAAGAACTGGTTTGACACATTATTAGTGATGTCTCTTGCATGACCGATACATATAGTGATGTGCTAATTAGCATTAAAGTTCTACTTAACACATCTTCCCCTTTTAGGACTAGCTTATATTTAAAATTATAATCAACTTTAGTACATAACACATAATTAAAACATTTTATAGTTATCATATTTATTAGGTAATCTAATTCTTCTACCTGAACTAGATGTTATAGCTTCAGGTTCAACTCTCCCTACTTCCACCCTAACCTCTCTCTCAACTCTTCCTACCTCTTCCTCCCTTACCTCTCTCTCAACTAGAGGTAGTATTTGCCCTTCATTTCTCCTATATTCTCCACTTTCCCCAACCACCATGTAAGACCTTGGGTGGACTGATTTATTATTAACTGTCCCAGGTTCCCACAATAAGTTTGGCATCTTTTTAAACAGGACCTTATCCCCAGACTTGAAATCGGACCTATTTTTGGCTCTCACATCATAGCTTTGCTTAACTTCTTCTTTCAAATTTTGCAGTTTTATCCTATCCTGTCTATATGTTAATTTAGGTACCAACAACTTATGTGAACATGGTATGTTTGTTCTCAAAATTCTTCCCATAAGGATTGAAGCTGGTGAACTGACCAGGCCTCTAGGTGTTGCCCTATGATTAAGCAGAGCCAAATATGGGTCCTGTCCTGAATCCAATGATTTTTTGAATAAGGTTTTTGTGGTCTTAACCGCACTTTCTGCTAACCCATTAGATTGGGGATAGTGAGGACTAGACATAATATGCAAAAATCCCCATGCCATAGTAAATGCTTTAAAAACAGCAGAATCAAAACATAATGCCCCATCTGTATATAAAAATTGTGGAATGCCATGTCGTGCAAATATACATTTAAGTTTTTCTACAACCGTATTGCTTCTTAAATTTAACAATGTCACTACTTCTATATAATTGGATAAAGCATCTACCACTACCATGTATGATACACCATATAATTCAAATATATCACAGCCAACTTCCATCCATGGAAGTGCTGGTACTTTTTTATACTTTAAGACCATTTTTATTTTATTATTTTGATATTTTTGACAGGTGGTGCATGACTTAACGAATTTTTTAATATCCTGATTAATTCCAATCCAAAACACAGTTATATTAGCCCGACTAATCATCCGGCTGATCCCAGGGTGACCTGTATGTAATTTGTTTAGCATGTATTGCTTCAAACTATTGGGTATTAGGACACGGTCACCCTTGAAGACTACACCTTTGATTAGTGATAATTCTTCCCTAACATCATATAATGACCTCAATTCTTCATGTACATCCTTATGAGGTGGCCAGCTCTGCTCAATATATTTTTTCAAAGTACTAAACATATTATCTTTATTAGAATGCTCTACCACAAGATCCCAATTTTCTTTCGTCATTGGTAAATTATCAATTAAAGTGATATTTGTAATTCTACCTCACCAAAAGTAACTTCTGTGTCACAACCTTTAAGAGTAAAATCTCTAGACTGAGTATCAGCAACATAAAGATATTTGCCAGGTGTGTGGACAAGCTGTAACCTATAGGGCTGTAATTGCATCATCACTTTTTTTTATCGTGCAGGAATTTTAAGTAAAGGTTTTTTAAAGACTCCTAACAAAGGTTTATGATCTGTCTGGACTTTGATTATATCCCTACCCAATAAATACTGCCTAAATTTAAGAACTCCAAAACACAATGCTAAAAGTTCTTTCTCTATCTGAGAATATCTCATTTGGGTTTCTGTTAATGCTTTTGACGCATACCCAACTGGCTTGCCCTCCTGAATCAACACTGCACCTAAACCATGAGAACTTGCATCAACTTGTAACAAAACATCTTGTTCTTGGTTATAAAATGCTAACACCGGTGCTGTTATAAGCTTGTTCAAACAATTCTCATGATGTGACTCCCAAACAAATTCCACATCATTTTTCAACAGATCCCTGAGAGGTGCTGAAATCTCTGAATAGTTATGAATAAATTTAGATAAAAAATTGAAGACCCCAAAAATTCTCTGCAATGACTTTTTGTCTTTAGGTATTTTCATCTCTTGAACCGCTTTAACTTTATCTCTATCAATTGCCATACCTTTTCTACTAAATGTATGACCTAAAAAAGTTACCTCCTCAGCATCAAATACCAATTTCTGAGAATTAAATTTAATTCCATTCACTTTAGCAACCTCTAAAACTTTCAGTAATGATATATTCAACTCCTCTCTGGAATCTGCCCATAAAAATACATCATCTTGAAAAGTTTCTACCCTGGGCAATGATTGAAATGTTTCATATATAATTTTATGAAATATTTCAGGGGCTATATTAATACCAAAAGGTAGTCTCTTGAATGAGTACCTTCCCTACTTAGTTATAAATGTACATAACCTTGAGCTCTTTTTATTTAATGGTACCATCCAAAAACCTGAAGCACAATCTAGTTTACAAAAATGTTTTGCCCCTGATAGTCTGGCAGTAATATCTTCAATTAATGGCAATGGGTAATGGGCCCTTTTGGTCACTTGATTTAAAGCTCTAGGGTCCAAGCAAATTCTTAAGGATCCATCCTTTTTCTGCACAACTACCATTTGACTAACCCACTCCGTCGGCTCCTCAACGGCTTCAATTATATCTTTTTTAATCATATTATCTAATTCTTGTTTAACTTTTAATTCATGAGGGATTAATCCTACCTCTCCATCAAATAATTCTAGAAACTTCCTTGGAATAACTGACTTTACATTATCAGAAATCATATTTACTCTACTAATTAACCCAAATAGTTCAGCACTTTTTAATCCTAGGGTCCAAGCAAATTCTTAAGGATCCATCCTTTTTCTGCACAACTACCATTTGACTAACCCACTCCGTCGGCTCCTCAACGGCTTCAATTATATCTTTTTTAATCATATTATCTAATTCTTGTTTAACTTTTAATTCTAATGCATAAGGGATCCGACGGGGTGAGCAAACCGATGGTGTTATATTATTTTTTAATTCAATATTTACCTCATGAGGGATTAATCCTACCTCTCCATCAAATAATGCTAGAAACTTCCTTGGAATAACTGACTTTACATTATCAGAAATCATATTTACTCTACTAATTAACCCAAATAGTTCAGCACTTTTTAATCCTAGAATATTATTGCATTGCTGGTCCACTACAAAAAATTCAATGTCATGTACTTTTTCTTTGTATGCACATTTTACTAGACACTTTCCTACTACACACAATCTATCATTAGTAAATGAAGTCACATGCGCTTTAGTTGGCTTCATCTCGACACCCAGATTCAGAAATTGTTGCATGCCTAGAACATTACATTGTGCTCCTGAGTCTACTTTAAGTTCCACTCGATGTTTATTTATCAATATTGTCACTGTGTACCAGTCTGAGCTTTCAGATTTAACCACCTCTATTGTATAAGATTCATTTACCATTTGAATGGTAAATGAATTAAACCAGGCTAGTATAAAAACTGGTTTGGAAATGAATCTGGAAAAAACTAAAATTATGTCTAACCGCAGTGCAATGCCCATATTAACAAATAACACACCTCTCGAGTTTGTCAACCACTACATATACTTAGGAAAACAAATCTCCTTTAGTAAGGAAAGAAACACTGAAGAACTTAACCGAAGAGTGGCGATTACCTGGAACAAGTTCTGGCACCATAAGGAAATACTGAAATCGCAACTTCCGCTACCGACCAAGAAAATAGTCATGGATACAGGACTTCTACCGTGCCTCACCTATGGATGCCAAACTTGGAACTTCGATCTCAAAACCAGGAACAAAATTCAGACTACCCAGAGAAGAATGGAAAGAAGTTGTCTAGGTATAAAATTGAGGGATAAGGTAAAGAACGTTGACATTCGAAAGAAGACAAAAGTATGCGATGCCTTATCTTTTGCAATGAAGGCTAAGTGGAAGTGGGCGGGTCACGTGGCCCGTTACAGGGACGATAGATGGACTTTACGGTCAGTAAAGTGGTCTGGGCCAAAAGGCACCAGATCAAGAGGTCGACCAAAGGCCAGATGGGCAGACGAAATTGTAGCGTGCGCAGGTGGAAGTTGGCTGGATAGAGCTAATGACAGAGAAAGATGGCATTCCTTGGGGGAGGCTTTTACCCGAACGGGGTCCATGCATTAATTAATTAGGTAGTTGATAATTGGAGCAAATAATAATTTAAGTAATTACAAAATACAATTTATAATTAGAAATACAATTCATTAAGTGTAACAAATGTAATTAAATTTTTTATAGGTTAATAAGTTACCAATTGTTATCGTTTAGTATGTACTATGCATGGAATTAAATAAAGCTTTATTATTATTATTATTATTATTATTGTATAAGATTCATCACTGTCCTCCTTCCTTTCCAATGTCTCTAGCATATTGACCTGATCTTTAGATCTTTTGCACTTTCTTGCAAAATGGTTCATCTTATCACATTTCAGACATTTTTTCCCAAATGCTGGACATTTTCCATAAATATGGTTATACCCACAATATTGACAGTCACCATGTACTTTCTTATTTCCCTTCCTTCTGATATCATCAACGGTTATAGTTTCCGAAGTACTTTGAGTTGAATGCATAGTGGTCAGTTGGCTCTTAACAGCTGTTCGAGTTCGACAAACGCACGCTCAATGCAGTTTCAATGTCTACTTTTGGCATTGCAAGTAATTTTTGTTGTATGCTAGGATCTTTGATGCCGCATATAAATACATCTTTAACCAGACTTTCCTTTAATGATCCCAGTTCGCACTGTGGTGTTTGTCTAAACACACCCTATTAGTGTAGTATCTACATCTACACTATGCTTAATAATTAGTTGTCTTTGATTTATAAGTTCTAGTTAAGTTGGCTATGAATAAGCTCTCGCTATTGAAAACTGCTGGAATACAAGCGTCGATCTGAAGTCCATGTCTTTTAATAATATAAATGTCCCTGCTTGCAACTACTCAAGAACCATACACCCTACCTATAAAACATATCATTGGCGACGAGGATGGGATGAAAAACCACGAAGAACAACATTCCCAAATAGTGAGTCGTATAAAATTGTCTTTTTGTAACAACGCATAATGGCGGCAGCTGCGTTCGTCGGAGTTTTGTCACCTTACGATGGTAATATCGGATTCAATAGCTGGATAGAGCTATTTGAGGAATACTGTACATTGAACAAGGTTACAGATTTGTCTTTAAAGAAATCTCTCTTTTTGACGCACATAGGAAGCAAGAATTATGACATACTCCATAGCACATGTTTGCCCGACAAACCAAATTCGAAAACTATTATTGAGTTATGTGCAATATTACAAAACAAATATGAACCCCCAGGGTTAGAGTCAACGAACCGCTATATTTTCCATCAGAGAAAACAGTTGGAAAACGAGTCTGCGTCTGAGTATATAAGGAATCTCCAACAAATAGCTATCAAATGTAGGTTTGATCCACAATATTTACCTACAGCATTACGTGATCAGCTTATTTGTGGCATGAGAGGAGAAAATATTAGGAAAAAGCTTCTAAGTGTTCAGAATCTGACTTATGAGATGGCAAAGGAGACATTTCTACAGGAAGAAACAGTACGGAATCAAATCCAGAATCTACAAGAAGAAAAAAGTAACATAAATAAAGTCAATAACAAATATAATAGAGTCAATAGGTCCAGTCAATGTTACAATCCATCAAGTCAGTCAAACCCGAAGTCGAACAGTCAGTACCAGCAGTCCAATCAGTCCAATAAAGCTATGTCAGGGAGGTCCAACAATAACTACCAACAGTCCAGTCAATCCATGTCAGAGAAGTCTAAGAGTCAGAACCAGCAGCATTCCAGTCGGTCGGGATGTCATCGCAGTCAACGAGGTCCAGCAACAATGTGTTACAGGTGCGGCAGATCTCATAACCCTCAAACGTGTCCAGCCAAAGATTGGCAATGTTTTGTGTGTAAAAAGTACGGTCATACTTCTAAAACTTGTAGAAATAAATCTGTTAATGATATCAAAATAAATAATAATAATTGTGTAGACTGTGTGTTAGAAGAGCTTAATATTAATATGAATCTTGTGTCAGGTCAGTCAAAAAGTTCACAATTTGCACATTTAAGAATTGAAAATATATTACTTAAAATGGAAGTGGATACAGGAGCAGCTGTGTCTATCATACCTTTTTCTATCTATGAAAAATACTTTAGTAAAATAAGAATACAACAATGTAAGCTCAAGTTAAGTTCAATTTCAGGAAATATTAATATTGCAGGTCAAATTAAAGTGTTTGTTAAGTATCAAGATAAGGGTAAGTGCCTATTGTTAATTGTTGGGTCTAAAAGTGATGATTTTATTCCTTTACTAGGGAGAGATTGGTTAGATGAACTGATTCCAATGTGGAGAAATAATTTCTTAAATAATTCAAGTCAAAGTCAGTCAAAAATGTCAAAGTCAATTAGTCTTCAGTCTAGTGATCAGAGTGATCAGGAAAGTGTGTCTCAGTCAAGTAATTTTAAGAGTCATTATCAGTCAAATAATGTTAAGTGTCAAAGTAATATGGGAAGTCATATTCAATTACAAGTAAGTAATTTTAAAAGTCAGTTTAAAAATGTATTTCAGAAACAGTCTGATTCATGCATTAAAGAATTTGAAGCAAAATTAACCTTAAAAGAAAGTCATACCCCTGTTTTTCAGAAACCATATCAGTTACCTTACAACATTGTAGATGAAGTGTCAAAAACTTTAGATAAAATGGAAAAAGATGGCAAAATTTATAAAGTAAGTCATTCAGAATGGGTTTCACCCATAGTACCTATAAAGAAAAGCAATGGTACCTATAGATTATGTGTTGATTTCAAGAAAACTGTCAATCCAAATTTGAAAATTGATATTTATCCTTTACCTAAAGCTGAAGATGTGTTTGCTAGTATGTCAGGAGGATCTATATTTGTTGTTTTAGATTTGTCAGATGCATACCAACAATTATTAGTCAACGAGGAGGAGAGTCAGTCACTATTAACTATTAATACTCATAAAGGTTTATACAGATTTAGGCGTCTTATCTACGGCATAGCATCAGCACCAGCAATATTTCAAAAGGTAATGGATCAGATACTGTCAGGCATACCTAATACTTGTTGTTTCATCGATGATATTTTGATAAAAGGGTTAGATTATAATGATTGCTTAGAAACTGTTATAAAAGTACTAGAAAGGTTAAATAAATATAATGTCAGAGTCAATGAGGAAAAATGTATTTGGTTTTCAGAGTCTGTAGAGTATTTGGGTCATGTCATTTGTAAGGACGGTAGGAAACCTAGTCCATCATTAGTCGAAGCAATATTAAAATGTAAAATTCCAGAGAATGTCAAAGAGTTAAGGTCATACTTGGGGATGTTAAATTTCTATAATAATTACATTGAAAATTTGAGTACATTAACAAAACCTCTTCGTGAATTAATTGAGAAAAATGTAAAGTGGGATTGGTCAGATATTCAACAAAAGTCATTTGAGCTGTCTAAAGAAAAATTGTTAAACAGTAATTTATTAGTTCATTATGATTCGTCACTCCCATTAGTAGTGTGTTCAGATGCAAGTCCAGTAGGTCTTGGTGCAGTGTTATGTCATGTTGTAAAAGGTCAAAATAATAAAAATGTAGAGAAACCTATAGCATTTGCATCCTGTTCATTAACTAAAGTTCAACAAAATTATTCGCAGTTAGATAGAGAAGCATTAGGGATTGTTTATGCTGTTACTAAATTTCATAAATATTTGTGGGGTAGACACTTTACCTTAGTCACCGATAACTCACCAATTCGTCATATTTTGCATCCTACTAAAAATATACCTACCTTAGCAGCTCATAGATTGCAACACTGGGCGCTAATGTTATCAAATTATGATTATGATATCCAGCATAGGAAAAGTGAACAGTTGTGTCTTGCAGATGCCTTGTCAAGGCTTCCAATTAATAAAATTGTGTTAGATAATAATACTTATTGTAATGAGTTACCAATGTCTCATGAAGACATTGCATGTGAAACTTTAAATGATTGTGTATTGATTAAAGTAAGAGATTATATTCAAAAAGGTTGGCCAAATAGAATAACAGATCAAGCCATAATCCCTTATTTTCGTTTGCGTCATTACTTAACAGTGTTTGAAAATTGTATTATGTTTGGGTCTAGAGTAATAGTACCATTAAAATGTCAAGAAAAAGTTTTGAATTTGTTGCATGAAGGTCATCCTGGTATTGTTCGAACTAAGTTGTTAGCCAGAGCTTCATTTTGGTGGTCAAATATGTCATTAGATATTGAAAATAAATGTAAGTCATGTGAGCCTTGTGCTATAGTAAATTTTAAACCAGATAATGCAAAAATTCCATGGCCTCAAACAAATAAGCCTTTTGAGAGAGTCCATATTGATTTCTTTGAATTTCATAAAATACACTTTTTGATTTATTGTGATAGTTATTCTAAATGGATAGATGTTAAAAAGATGCGTAATTGTACAGCTGTAGAGGTGATTAAAGAACTAAGTTCAATTTTTTCATATGTAGGGTTACCATGTGAAGTTGTGTCCGATAATGGACCACCATTTGATTCAACTATGTTTATAGATTTCTGTACCAAATTAAATATTAAAGTCACTAAATCACCACCATATCATCCAACCAGCAATGGATTGGCTGAGAGGAATGTCCAAATAGTAAAAAAAAGGTCTTAAAAGAATTTTGCTTGATAAAAACAATAAAATACAAGATATAGATGTAAAACTTTATAATTTTTTGATGTCTTATAGAAATACAGAAACCACTGTTAATGAAAAGTCACCTAATTCAATGCTTATGATGTTTAAACCAAGAACAAAATTGTCAATGTTAAATCCAATTAATAACAGTGTAAAAACAAAGAAATTTCCTAAAGTATATTCACATTTTCGTGAAAATGATAAAGTCTTAATTCGTTTTGGAAATACTTCACCTATTGAAGGAACAATTGTAAGAATATTAAGTCCTATGACTTATTTAGTTGTGGTAAATGGTGTTATTAAGAAAGCGCATTTAAATCAGTTAACTTTTGCACCATTATGTTATAATTCAGATAGAAGTGAAAATTCAACATTTAATTTTTCCTGTGGGAGAGATGATGATATAATATCTTCTTCTGTAATTCCTAGTAATGTAAGTATTTCAGGCAGACCTAGTTTTTTAATAATGTCAAGTCCAGTTCAGTCACAGCCAAATGTAAGTCAGTCAGTTTCTAATAGTCCAGTACAATCACAGTCAAATGTAAGTCAGTCTGTTTGTGATAGTCCAGTACAGTCACAGCCAAGTTCTAATGTAACTCAGTCAGTTAGGCAACAGTCTCCTTGTATCGTTAGGAAGTCCTTAAGGGTACGTCGTCCACCAGTTAGGTTTGATTTGTAAGTTAGTTATTATATTACCTATTGGAATTGTTTAAAAATATGTAACAATAAAATTTTAATTTTGTAAGGGGAGAATGTGGTGTTTGTCTAAACACACCCTATTAGTGTAGTATCTACATCTACACTATGCTTAATAATTAGTTGTCTTTGATTTATAAGTTCTAGTTAAGTTGGCTATGAATAAGCTCTCGCTATTGAAAACTGCTGGAATACAAGCGTCGATCTGAAGTCCATGTCTTTTAATAATATAAATGTCCCTGCTTGCAACTACTCAAGAACCATACACCCTACCTATAAAACATATCACGCACGTCTTCGATAAGTTTTTTAAGGTAGTCTTCAAATGAGTAGGCTTCAAATGACTCTGCTTCTCCTTGTTTTCTGGTGAGAAATATAAAACGCTCATATGTGACATTTAAGGTTGGAACAAAATGCTCTTCAAATTTCTTTTTCACTGTCTCTAAGTTACTTCTGTCCTCCTCCGACAACCCCCAAGACTCACATATCTCTCTCGCCTCATTACCTGCATGATACAACAAAATTGCGATTTTTCTTTTGTCTGAAGCCGTGTCGTTGTACGCGTCTATGTACGTCTCAAACTCTCTAATGAATCTTCTCCAGTTCGTCGCCATATCTCCCTCCATCCTTAATTCGCTCATTGCTACCGCTGTCACCATGTTTTATGATGTTTATTAAATAATAGCAGTAAACTTATGGATACAAAATCCTTTTTATTAGACGCCATTACAAAAAACTGGTTTGACACATTATTAGTGATGTCTCTTGCATGACCGATACATATAGTGATGTGCTAATTAGCATTAAAGTTCTACTTAACACAAACTCAAATAATGCGACTTGGCCAAACTACAAACTTTTTAAAATAATTTTGAATAATTTCTAACATATAAATTAAATTCAGCAGTGTTTACATAAGGCCTTTCACTGTACAGCTCATAAAGCCGTGTTCTACTTTTATGAATACCAATTGTCGCCCAATCACCGAATGATGCGTTACTATTAACGGAGATATTCTTGGGAATAAAGGTCGAATTAAATTGTTTACAGTATATACTAAAAAAATCATCATATAGGTGATAAGGATCAGCATGAATTGACAAAATTGGTAATTTATTAATGAGTTTAGCCTTAAAAGCTGCCAAACGACTTACAGTTTTGGGGTTAACAGTGATATCCTTTTTAGCCACTTTGTTGTTTAGGTTTTGTATAGTAATCCTATGCCCACAATGATCAGAATCTAGTAAATTTATAATTTATTTGTGGACAGGTATAACATTAGTATAAATATTATCTAAGCATGTGGCACTAGTAGGGGTTATTCTTGTGGGCTCCAAAAATAGGTTTACAAGATTGTAGGACTGAAACAGACTTATTATTTTACTACAAGAACCTGAGTTTTCCAACAAATTAACATAAAAATCACCACAAGTTATAATGGATTTATTAGTGTTACAAATCTTGTGTAACACTTCATCCATTACCTTTTCAAAGCAGTCATACAATCCTGAAGGGAGTCTGTATACACTTAATACAATAAACTGCTCCAATTCTATACAAGCTATTTCAACTGTCCGCTCAACAGATAGGCTCACAATATCCTCACGGTCCCTAAATTTAAGCTGGTTACTTACTAAAATCAAAGAGCCACCATATATAGCATTAACTCTGGTAAATGAACTACCAACCTGGTGATTATTAAAATTAAAATTGAACAAAAACTGGTGGCTTTTAAGCCAATGTTCTGTTATACAAAGAATATCAATGCTATTAAAATTCATAAATAAATCTACTTCTAAATCTTTGTTCAAAAATCCTTGAATATTTTGGTGCACCAGGTTAATACTATTTACTGATTTTAAACTTTTATTTGATTCTTTTTTGCAATTTTCGTTATGTACAGTTTTGCAAGAGGTTGTCCCTATTGTCCTAATTTGTAATTTAAATTACTATCAATATCAATTTCTGATACCAAATTATTGGCTGAATTAAAAAACACTTCTTGGCATTGCTCAATAGAAGCAAGTTGTTTAGCCAAATTCTTGGCTGTAATAGAAAAATAATATGATAGCGACACAGCTATCTGTCGTTTACAATACTTTGAAAGAAAGTACCTATCCATGAAAAATCTATCTTTTGTTAAATAAAAGTTATTACCAACATAATTGTTAGTGTCAATTAAATGGAATAAATTACTACTATATGTTAAATTATGTAATGTCCTATTCAATTCAAATCTAAGATTGTTTTCTTCCTGTGGCAAACTTTGGCTGTATGGGAAAGTGAACATCACAATTTGTTTTAAACTAAGGTCGCATAAAGATCTATAATGTTGGAGTAATTCTCCTTTGTTCACATTACCCCTATTACCAATAAATATTAATAATGTAGTATCCTGGTTAAAATTACATTTAATAACTTTTTTCATTATGTCAAATAAAGAACAACCAGATACAGTAGTTCATAATTGAGTGTCCTGGATATTTATTTGTCAACAAATGGCCTAGATCCTTTCCAATTTCATCACAAAATAATACTATTTCTGTATTTACATTATTTTTAGGCAAACAGTTAGTAATTTCTAATGGCAAACTGGCACTAGACTGCGGTATGGTGGCATCACATATTGTCAATGAATGGTCCGGCGTGGGTTCAACAGATGGTGGTTGACACTGATCACATTTGTTGGTTTGTGAGCTCACCAGCTCATTCATTGCCAATACATATTCCCTCATTTGGTTTTCAGAGGCTGTATACTTGATGGTCATAGAACTAAGTTTCTCCTGTAGTAGGTCAAGTTCATACTGCAAGTCTTCTGTGTCAGTTTGGTGTTTCCTAGTACTTTTTTCTAAGTTATATGAATACATATCTAATTGTTTAAGTAGATGCAATCTTTCTCTATTAAGATTTACATTTTTGATGAACCTTTGTTTTTTGACCATTTTCTTGGTTTTAACTATGTATTTGTTAATTTTAATGTACTTTTTTATTTCATTTTTACTAGTAACTACCCTCAATGATTTAATTGATTTTTGAATCATCATGACCTGTTAACTCTATTGTGCAAGAGGGGTTTATTGCAGTAACCATTGATGGGGCAACAGGCACCAATTCATTGAATAGACTTTGATTCAACGAGGCAGTGATGTTATACTCGACGTAATATACACAAGTGACAAAGAAAAACGTGTGCTGCCACCTTAGAGCATTTAACCTATGGAGACGGCAAGCCGCGAATCACCGAACAAATTTTTCTGCCACTTTCTGCGGGAGGCGAGGAAAACACATACAGCACACTACAAAAAAAATACAATCACTCACAGATACATGCATCCTATTGCTACAAACGCACACAAAAAAATAATAATCACACAATCAAAAAACACACATACATTGTCCTATTTGTGTGTATCTATGCAATAATCCTATGACAACAAATACAAAGTGCTAGTGATGTGATACAAAGAATGACCGGAAATTAATTTTAATGCATGAATGAATGAGCAACATGTTCATTCGTTTTATTTTTGTTATACTAAATAATGATAAACTTAGGTAATTAATTTCACAAATAAAAAAAAATCGCCTTTGTACATGAATTTTATTATCAATGTGTTATAATGTAATGTTTTATTGTACAATAAATAATAAATACGCAATATGATTTGTGGTCTGCTAAACTATGTAGGTAGGTAAGTAAGGTAGGAAAGAATTTAAGATACACTAAAAAAAGAACGATTTAATTTATTTTTAGTCAATAATATTTCATAATTACATAATATATATTGTTGGACCCGTGTCTTTCCTATAAGAATGACGTTACAAATAAATGTAATATCCAAATACCCCATGCATGGTAGACGAACTGGGGATAGTACCTAATAAAATGGTGGCATACGTCTTGGAACAATGTTTAATCATAAACTCTAGTACCTACAGGTTTCAGCATAGAATAGTATGAAACTGTAACTGACATTTTGTTTTATTTAGGTTCGGGCATTCGGGATTCATACTTGAGCCCCGTTCTTTAATACGGACCTTATGTATACGTGTTAAATAGTAAGAAAGCGTTAATAATAAACAATACAATCAACCGGATAGACTTTTATTCGACACTTTTCGTAATACTTTATCACGTCAGTTTTTCGTTTTTTTTTTTACTATTTGAGTACAGTGTTTCCTAGCTAAGCTAGTTTGATATATTAGATAGGAAAACATACGTGTATGGTGTCTACGACACATTCGCTGTTCATTCTTAAACTTTCATTCTTCATATATATATATATATATATATATATTCTTTATTGTACACAAAATAAACATTTAAAAATACAAAAGGAAAACTTATGTACAAAGGCGAGCTTAATCCATAATATAATTAATATATTATGGGTTAATTATGGGTTGTTATGGATTTATTTTGGTTTCATCATCATCATCATCATATCAGCCGAAAGACGTCCACTGCTGGACATAGGCCTCCCCCAAGCGTCGCCACATTGACCGGTCCCGTGCATCTCGTAACCAGCGGATCCCCGCAACCTTCACCAGGTCATCGGTCCACCTGGTGGGAGGCCTTCCAACGCAACGTCTTCCGGTTCGCGGTCGCCATTCCAGAACCTTTCTGCCCCATCGGCCATCCGTTCTGCGAGCAATGTGCCCTGCCCACTGCCACTTAAGTTTGGCAATTCTTCGGGCTATGTCGGTAACCCTGGTTCTCTTGCGGATCTCTACGTTTCTGATTCGATCACGCAAGGAAACTCCGAGCATAGCCCTCTCCATTACCCTTTGAGTGACTGTAAGCTTTCTGATAAGGCCCATTGTAAGCGACCACGTCTCAGAGCCATATGTCATCACTGGCAACACACACTGGTCATAGACTTTCGTCTTGAGACACTGCGGTAAGTTGGACGAGAAGACACCGCGCAACTTCCCAAACGCTGCCCAGCCGAGTCGGATTCGACGGTTTACCTCTTTCTCGAAGTTGGCCCTACCCAATTGGATCGTTTGTCCCAGGTACACATAGTCGCCCACAACTTCGAGTGTAGAGTCTCCAATCTTGATAGGAGCGGGTGCAACATGGGCATTCAACATCAACTTAGTTTTGTCCATGTTCATCCTAAGACCCACTCTTTCGGAAGCTCTACTGAGATCATCGAGCATTGTACTGAGGTCCTCCATGGTCTCAGCCATAACCACTATATCGTCGGCAAACCGAAGGTGAGTGATGTACTCGCCATTGACGTTAATGCCTAGCCCTCTCCAGTCCAGAACCTTGAAGACATCTTCCAGTGCAGCGGTAAAGAGCTTCGGAGATATTACGTCTCCCTGTCTCACACCTCGCTGCAGAAGGACGGGTTCCGAGGTCTGATCCTGAAGTCGAACTGACATTGTGGCGTTTTTGTATAAACACTTCAACACTTCGATGTACCGGTAGTCAATTTGGCACCGTTGGAGAGACTGCAGTACAGCCCAAGTCTCGATCGAATCGAAGGCTTTCTCGTAGTCCACAAACGCTAAACAGAGAGACAGGTTGTACTCTTCGGTCTTCTGTATAACCTGCCGCAGCGTATGTATGTGGTCTACGGTGCTGAAGCCTTTACGGAATCCGGCTTGTTCGGGAGGCTGGAAATCGTCAAACCTGCGTGCGAGACGATTCGTGATGACTCTTGAAAACAGCTTGTAGACATGGCTAAGGAGTGTGATGGGCCTATAGTTCTTCAGTAGGGCATTGTCACCCTTCTTGAAGAAGAGTACCACCACACCCCTGCACCATGCCTGTGGCGTTTTCCCCTCGAGTATGACGGAATCAAAAAGCTTCTGAAGGGCCTTAAGTACTGGTTTTCCACCCGCCTTCAGGAGTTCGGCCGTAATTCCGTCATCACCCGGTGCCTTGTTGTTTTTAAGTTGTTTCAGAGCCATCCTAATCTCATACAGGCTGACCTCCGGAATGTCTTCGGTATAGTGTCGGGTCAATCTAGCTCTTGGGTCATTCGCTAGATTCGCGACGGGTTTACTTTTTCACGTGTACAACTGTCCATAGAATCTCTCGATCTCCCTCAGAAGCTCCGGTTTGGCGGACACGATCCTGCCATCATCGGTCTTCAGTTTCGTGAGCTGGCTCTGCCCAATAGACAGATCTCTTGCAAAGACCTTGGAGCCTTTGTTCCGCTCAATCGCGTCTTTAATACTTTCAGTATTAAAGCGGCGGAGGTCGCTTTTCAAGGACTTTGAGATCCGTCTATTTAGCTGCCGGTATTTCAACGAATCGTCTGAAGACTGCAGGATCATTTCACGCCTCTCCTTCATGAGCTTGAGAGTATGATCAGAGAGCTTTTTGTTTCTATCTGTACGGCGGGTCTTGAAAAACTTAGACCCGACCGTATGGACAGCTTCCACGAACCCATCGCTGTATTCGTCCACGGAGCTCCCTAGGCACTCGAAACGATTCTGGAGTTCGAGCTGAAAGCTCTCGGGGTTTTGGACCTGGATTTGTGCTGGACGGAGCGTGGACTTCATCAGTCGAGACCTTTCAAGCTTAACATTAATGTTCAATGTGCCTCTTACCATGCGGTGATCACTCCCGGTTTTCACCGAATTGATCACTGAGACATCATTGAACATTTGCTTCTTGGTTGACATGATGGAAGTCGATCTCGTTTTTAGTTGCACCATCGGGGCTTTGCCAGGTCCACTTCCTGTGCTCACGCTTTTTGAAGAAGGAGTTCATCATGTAGAGGCCCTCCTTCTCCATAAAACTGGCCAGTAGGTGACCCCGGTGGTTCCGACGTCCAACTCCAAATTGCCCCACTTGCAGCTCATCCTCGTCTCGTTTGCCCAGTTTCGCGTTGAAGTCCCCCATGACAACGGTGAAGTGAGTTTTAAAACCATGCATGGCTATAGAGATATCCTCATACATGGCCTCTACCTCGTCGTCGGGGTGTGCCGAGGTCGGGGCGTAGACCTGTATGACCTTCAGCGAATATCTTGCGGATATTCTGAGTATAAGGTACGCCACCCTGGTCGACACACTCTCGATCTTCACCACGTTGTTCACAAGAGACTTGTGGACGATAAACCCAACACCACCCTGGGACTGCCGGTCTCCCTCTCGGAAATAGAGCAGGTTACCGGATTTGAGGATTATCGAGTCCTCCCCCTCTCTTCGGACTTCAGATAACCCTATAATACTCCATCGTAACCTGCTCAATTCTTCCTCAAGTTCGGCTATCTTCTCGTCGGTGCGGAGTGTTCGCGTGTTATATGTTCCCAGGTCCAGTCGTCGGTGTTTGTAGGGGTAGCCGGGTCCACTCCGGGGATTCTTAGCACCCCTTGCCACGCCATCGCCTCGACCGCTACCGTAGCCGAGGGTAGACGGGCTGCCGGGCACTCGGGGCCGTTTTTTCGGTGTGCTGTTCATTAGGTTTGGGGGGGTTTGCCATAATCGCCACGCTTGGCAGGCGGGTTGGCGATCGCAGTTTGTTGTTTAAGTGCACAGAGAACGCTGCTGCCCATTCTCTGGTGTGTCCCTTAGTCGCCTCTTACGACACCCACGGGAAGATATGGGATGGTGAAATTCTTTACGTCCGTCACCATACGGTATTTTGGTTTATATTAATATTATTAATATATATTAATTCTTCATTCCTATTCACTCGTTCTGTATCATTCATACAACTCAGCACGTTGCTCGTTTTAAAATTATAAAAAAAGATTGTAAGGTCTTTATTAAACCTACTGATTTTCTTTGTTTAATTTATCATAAACATGGTTTCATAGCCATAATCTAGTTCATATACATGTCTCAATGATCATGACTAGAGGCAATCACTGATTTTTTAAATGTACCAGTTTATTACATACATGTCGAACACATTTCTGTTGATCAACTTTTTTGGTTAAAAAGGAACATATGAGTATTTTTAACATTCGCAATTGTATACGGCTTCGAATTGATGTGCAGCGGGGTTGTCATTGTAACCACCATGGCTGCGATAGAGTCTCCTCTCGATAGAGGTATCAAACAAAAATCTAAATCGCTTCATCTGTTTAGGAGCTAAGATGCCACAGACAGACACACAGATACACAGCAATACACGTCAAATTGATAACACCCCTCTTTTTCTGTCAGGGGTTAAAAAATGATTAAAAAACTCACTAACGAAACGAACAAACTTACTTTTTATTAGCCTAAAACTTTAAAAGAAAAAAAAAAATCTATTCTCATAGACATTTATTAATAATATATTTTTTTTAGTTCAACCTGTCTTGTCCAGATACAAACACAAACAAAATTATTTTGATACTGAACATACTGATTCAAAAAATCATTTAATTTATCAATCATTCATTCACGTTGTCCCAGCACTATGCACATCGCTACCCTGTCAGCCCCTGTACTGCGTTTGTGCTACCAACGTACCACTGAATTTTTCTATCGTAAAGGCATTAACCATTATTTCGACATTGTACTTAAATAAAACTATGTTGATGTATAATGTATACTTATTTGTGGTAGGAAACACCATGGCTTCGCAAATTGAAAGTGGCAGCTCGCTTTTTGCAAGAGGAAACCGCACAATTAACCATTTTTTCGGAGAACTTACTTGCGACACAATACGATACACAATGGCGGCGGTCGGCGAATGAACTAGTTTTATTTATCGCGTATGGTCATATGGCCAAGCGACTTTGGCAGAGGGGTACGCTCAGCTATGCCATCTCCATGGGTTAAATGCTCTAAGGCTGCCACACGTCATAAACAATTTTAAGGCACATTAATGTTGCCTACATAAAAGCAATAAAGATTAACAAAAATATTAAATATAATTCTAAATTATTATAGATTACTGCGATTAATTACATCAATCCATAATAATTAAGAATATCAATTTTATATGTTCACATTGTATTGAACAATAAGTTCTGTTGCCTGTATTCAGTTACTGAGCGTAAGTGGCACAGGACGGTCACATTGAGAGTGGAGCGCTCGTGTATATCTGTGCACGTACATTTGACCGTCAGTGAGCTCCAGATGTGGTGTGCAGTGTCATGTGTAGCCGTGCAGTGTAATGCTTGTGCAAACAGCAAATGTTAACAAATGCATAGCCAGATATGTGCTGAAACAACATTCACTAATTAATGTGAGATATTTGTGAACCAGTGTGATCACCTCGCGAGAGCGTGACGCCATCAGTGCAGCTGTGTGTGTGTGTGTGTGTGGCACCAACAACATTGTGATTTATGTTAATACTTCAATAACACTTGATCGAAACAATATTTTAATTATCCAAATCAAATTGTTTAGCTAACAAACAGTTTGTGGATACAAGCAATGAGGCTGAGGTCGGCTGTCACCCGTCTCAGGTACGACTCGAGTGATTCACTGCGCATTGTTCACAGCTGTTTCACTCTGAACACCATCGCTAATTGATTGTGTACTTAACATTAGACAAAGCTGTGTCCACATCCACAGTAAACATGCGTATTAGATATATTACACACTTACGTTGTAAGAAAGTATTTTACTTGCTTACTCACCAACTAGCTCAAGTATGGGTGATCAGCATGAGAATATGTAGGGTATGGTTTCGCATGAAGTTGACTGAAGTAAAAGTCACACAGTTTGGTCAACTAATTTAATTCTTGAACATACAATCCGTCATCACAATTTCTTGAGGTTAAACAAGTACAATGAAACTTACTTTTATTTGGGATACAATTTACCCATTATTTCCAATACCGGAGGTATGATGTCTCAAGCAGTATCATTCGCCTGTGAAGGTTTAATCAAGCCTCGTACAAGCTTAAATGTCATTTGTGTTCGGTACCACATGATGGAGCTCAGATACTGTTTTCTTCAGGAATTGTAGTCATATGTGTAGATGTAGTTATATAGTTAGTTGACCATTTGCTTATTTATATTGGTAATAATAAAAATTTATCCTAGGGTGCCAGCGAATGCTGACACATTATATAGATTTATATTTAGGGCTTGTTCCCTGCCGCCTACGAGTCATGCAGATCGTTTCTTTTTCGCTCTTACTTAATGAAAGTTTTATCGACTGCACTGTCCCAATACTTCCAATGAAAAAAAAATTGTCATTCTTGTCAGTCATTCATAGACATTGAAGTTTAACCCATAGACTTGACATGTCTGGTTTTTCTATAAGTATGTATTTTCAAGAAGTTAATCATTTAATATTTTAGTGTTGAATTGTGTGTTTGTTGAATTAAATTTATACACACAAATTGTAATTTTATTATATCATTTTATATAACTGCAGATAGCAACGCCATCCCGTATCACATAATGATCAACTCCCATGCCAAGCTGGTTCTCCGCTTTGACACAAGATGTCGCTGTGATACCAAAAATAATCGTTACAGTACATCCTTCCCCGGTTAAAAAATTGTTTCACAATTATTATTTTTTGAATTTACTTCATTTCCATTTGTGAATCTAAACATGTTCCCTGACAGAAAATGAGGTAGTCCAAAAAATATTTTATATTAGAATTACCTACATTAAGTTTTATTAAAGAACAAAGTTCATAACCTATTCATCAAAGTTTTAAGTTTATAATTAAGTACCATATGTACTAAACATTAAAACATTAGTGACAGACAGACATCTGTCTGAACACAATCGCTAAGAAGTTTATGAAAGTTAATATTTGATTTATTAAGTATTTAAGTTTATTAAATGTTCATATTCGGGTTTTAATCTAAAATATTTAGCCCTTTATTATTTAATTGTAGACTTAATGTCTAATCAAATAAAATTTTACAGCAAAAGGTAAACACTGCCATTTAAATAGAGCAAGTGTTATTCTAAGTACCAAGTTATTTTTAAATGTAAACAAGTAAATGTGGACAAGTACCCAATCAAGTTAGATTCATAACAAAAAGTAACATTGCCATTCAAAATGAAGCAAATGCCACATTAAGTACTCATTCGTTGTATAGATGTAGGCTTATACCTCATCAAGTTAGTTCGCAACAAAAAGTAATGCTGCCTTTTTAAATCAGCTAGTGTCACATTGAGCACCTATTCGTTGTATAGATATAGGTAAATGTTCAATTATTTTAAGTTTTATAATCAGAAAACCACCTAGTCTTTGCATCATTGTGTTACCTTTCATCCTTCCATTCACATACACTATTATAAAAACAAAACATTAACGTTTTTGAATTAATTTAGAAAAAATATCCTTATACCCTACCAGCATTCATTCATCCCTTTCTTTATTACATATTTGCACCTCCATTATTGAATTTGGTGCAAATATTGAACCATTAACACAACAATGATCATTAACTAGTCTTCATATATTTTAAAATAATGTATGTAAGTCAATTGAGGACTATTGTTAACATGGACAATTTTAGGCATTCCATGTACAAGAAAACACTAACTTTAAACTATAGTAGTGCTTGTTGAATTCCGTCATAGGAAACAACATAACATAAATCTACTAAGTATACTATTATATTGTGTTTCTTTTAATTGTAATAGGAAAAAAAAACCTAAAAGTATAATTGGAGATTAAACGAACTTACCTAAAGTGAAGTTCTATCCAAATTATACGAGTTGCTTCGTCCGAAGAGATTAGATTACATTGTAGTAATACGCCTAGGTACCGCCTTTCATCCACTAAGTTTTTTTTTTTTTTTTGTGGGTATTTTGTATTCCTATTCGTTCTGCTTGTACTGTCACTCATTTAGTTGAAAGCCTGGAACCTTTTTAATATTTCACTTTACTTATTGGGAGTCATGGGGTTGGGAGGGAACTAATCTCTTCGGACGAAGCAACTCGTATAATTTGGATAGAACTTCACTTTAGGTAAGTTCGTTTAATCTCCAATTATACTTTCGTTGCTTCGTCCTTCGAGATTAGATTACATTGTAGATTTTGAAAGATGGTGAAATATTAAAATACACTAGGTACTCTTAATATAATAATCAAACAATACACTTATTGTTTTCATTAAACTAAACTTTACATTGATTGTGGGTAACTAATTTAAAGTAATTAAATTTCTATTATATTCAAACTGATTAATGCATTTTTCATTAATCAGAGGTTAGGATTGATAAAGCAAATTGATCAGATTGTTCACATAGAAAATCTCAAAAATTTCTAGCGAAGACATCGGAACTGCCACTCCACGTTGCTGTTTTTCGTATTGTGTCAATATTGACGCCAGCTCTGTGAGCGGCCAAGGCTGCGTGTCTGGTGGAGTGGGCAGAAAATATTGAGGTATCATTTCGGCTAACTGTTAGTACCATCTCTTTTATTCACCAGCTGATGGTATTTGTAGATACTTGTTTGTGAGGTTTTTTAATACCAAAGAATAGACTACTGGAATTTACTCGAAGACTTGGTCTATGTAAGCTACCAACGCTTCAACCGGACAAATTTTAGGTCGGTCTTTATAATACGGAATATTTAGACATGGTTGAACTGCCCTGGGGCGAGATGTCATTATTAATCGGTTTTTATTTTTTATTAAAATATGCTGTTAATTAACAGGTAAAATATCGACCGTAATTTTTTCGATAGTCTGCACTCTGTGGGCCGTTATTAGCGTGAGCAAAGTTGCAGTCTTTTTGGTCAATTGATCCAAACTTAAAACACTATTTGGGTACAATTTTGATAAATAATCTAGAACTATTGAGGGCTCCCAGGTGATATTTTAATTAGGGACTAGAGGACGACGTCTGTAGAAACCTTTGAATAGCCTAGTAACGTGGTCATCAGACCCCACTCTCGAATCTAAGATCAAAGACAGAGCAGTGCGATTACTGTTTAATGATCCGTATTGTAAGCCGGAATTAAATAAATCAGTGGGAAAATAAATAACCATCGGAATTGACGCCTCGTGTACAACAATATTGTGAGTTTTACATAAGTTCACCCAACGTCGAATAGCAATGTCGTATTGTTAAATTGTGTTGTTAAACAAGGAAGCTATCATAACACCTAAAGCTGACGGTGGTACTCTACTGTCCCGTAGTGCCGTCCTGATAACTTCCCTGCAATCAACGTGAGCTTGGGGAGACTGTTGGAAATAGACAACAACACATTATCAGAGGGTGTAATCACTTCGAAACGGCGAAGTTTTTGATAAAGTAGAAACCAAGGTTGCGTGGGCCAAAACGGGATCACTACAATATCCTCGCCCTGATCGGTTATTATTTTTCTTAATACTTTTAAAATAATCGAAAAAAGGAGGGAATGCGTAAAAGAAAGATCTGTCCAATTCTAAGTAAAAGCATTCACTGCGAATGCTTGTGGGTCTCTGTTTCATGAGATATATTTTCACATTTATTATTTATTCTAGATGCGAAAAGTTTTTTTTTTTTTTTTTTCTTTTGTAAATATTTGTAAGCCCAAGAAAGCTGCAAGAAGTTCTAGATAATTTATGTTTGGTACACTCTGAACTACTCCACTTGCCACTAGCGGTCTCCTTACCGCATGCTGCCCCCCACCATTTTTTGCTAGCATATGAAAATATTTCTAGCTAGTAAGTAGGTGCCTTGTCTTATGGGATTGACAGGGTCATCAATCGATTTTAACCACCAGGAAAAATCGTTCTGCAAATACTGTGGTAGTCACATGTGGCTATCGTAACTACTTGTTTGTCACAATGCAAGGTATTTGCATCTTTCCATTTGCTTGGTATAAAGCCAACCGTACTGAATCGCGGGGCATTATGAAGTAAGGAGGTCTACCAAGCGTGCAAAATGTCATAGTTTACAGCGTTGCAGCAGCAGCAGATTTGAGTTGAAACGATTGTAATTCTTGTTTTATTAAATGTCTTTTTTCTTAAGTTATAAGGCTGACATGAAATCTTTTCGTATTTATCACGAAGCCAAGGTATTTTCAAATTTTACTCGGAACGATACAGCTCTTTTCAATTTTAATAATAAAAACCTAAAGACTCTTTGTTTGTAAAATGTTTTCTAGGCAAAATTGATAATCTTTACAAATAATACAAATGTCATCTAAATAAATAGATGACAAATAGAAAATAATAATAATGATCTCAGCAAACAAATGACCGGTTTTTATAATTTTGTAATAACAAAAATGGAGCTGTATTTAGGCCAAACGGTAATACGTTAAATTGGTAAGTTTTACCGACGTACTACGTAGGTACTTAAATCGTAGGTACTTTCGGCAGGTCGGATGTTTTGAGACAAGAAAATACGTATATTTTAAATCCAGGGTGACCATGAAACTGTTCTTCGAAACATATTTTAATGTTGTTCTTCAATTTAAGATGTTCTGTTATTATGTGCTTGTTTAAGGACTTTAACTTTAGTAGTAATCTGTTTTTACCGTTGGGTTTTTTAATGAGGAAATAACTAGAGAAGCACTGTCCTTCACAATTTAACATGGTTTGCAATGTGAAATAGCTCCACTGTTTATGAGATCAGTGATGGCCATCCTGTATTGAAGGACTTTAGAAAAAGACTATGTATGTGAACTAGGTTCGTGTGACTGATAAACCGGTTTAGTAAACGGTATCTTGTAACCTCTTATCCACCATAATATAAGAGGATCTTTGGTTATCAAATGCCATTGGTTATAACAATAGGACAATTGTCTTGCTGAACGTACCGTCTCTAGCGCCGCGGTGCGGGCCGCTGCTGCGAGCGCGGCTGCGGTGGGCCGATGGTAGCGGTTGCTGCTGCCACGGGTGCGGCGCCGGCTCAGGCCTCCTTGCTGTCCCCGTTCGTCGGCCCATAGGGAACGATGGCCTCTGGTTTAAAGGCTGTGCAGGGGCATGTCTCGGTCTCTGTGCTAGCGCAGATCTTCTGACCGGTGTGTTTATTTTTATTTCAGCGCCTGATTTTGATGCGGCGTTTGCCGCTCTGAGTGTAACTGCCAGCTGTTCGCCATACAAGAAATTATCGATTTCAGTGAACATTTGATCTTTAATATCTTTTTGGATTGTCGATCATATAAAACTACGTCTCGTCATGGATTCGCTGTGAATCGCACAACAGTCGACCGGCTTCGATCAGTAATTTTATTACTGTCTGGTTTTTATGTTCTGAAGAGAACAAAACATTGAGAGCTTCACTTATGCACGATATGCTTGCTGCAACCTGCACCTGTTTGTTCTCCAATGCTTTGTCATTTTTGAGAAGCATTTCCGATAAAGCAGCCTTTATTTCGGGGTTTAACTTCGGTGCGTCATTTTTTGGAACAAGATGTTTTCCCACAGCTCCTAATATTTTTTGTACTGATCTTTTATTTTTCACCCAAGAGATTCAGAATCTCTTCATCCAGCTCAGGTTCAGGGTTATCGAGCGCTGCTTCAGCGGGCAATGGCGACTGCACTGTCTGTACCGCATCCATAGCAGGGACCTATGTGATTGCAATGGACGTACCCGGTTGGGGCTCTTTACGTCAATAATCGGGATTGACTTGATTTAAGGCTGAAGTTCCATCTCATCTGGAATTTAATAATTACTCGTACCAGGTGTAGGTAATTATCAAATAAAAATAGCGCGGCGATAGTCCTTAAAAACTATCCACAAAACCGAGTTTATCATCCCAATATTCAGATTATGAATTTAAATGACAGGTATGACGTGATCATTACACATGTAGGTACCTAGGTAGATAGGTATCTACCTAGTTATTAATAAATTTTAGAGCGGTGGTAGTCCTAAAAAACTACCCACAACACTATTTCCATACGTATTAAATTCCTACGTAACTATTTGTAAGTAGGTCATGAGTTCATGATCTAATAAAATTAAATAATGTGAAGGTAACATTCCTTTCAAATGTACACAAACACTAATAGGCACCTAAAAGGTACTTATATTTTTCCCAATGTATTGGGAATCGCAAATTGTGTGAAGGTAACATAAATAATGTGAAGGTAACATTCCTTTCAAATGTACACAATCACTAATAGGCACCTAAAGGGTACATATATTTTTCCGAATGAATTGGGAATCCCAAATTGTGTGAAGGTAACATAAATAATGTGAAGGTAACATTCCTTTCAAATGTACACAATCACTAATAGGCACCTAAAGGGTACATATATTTTTCCGAATGAATTGGGAATCCCAAATTGTGTGAAGGTAACATAAATAATGTGAAGGTAACATTCCTTTCAAATGTACACAATCACTAATAGGCACCTAAAGGGTACATATATTTTTCCCAATGAATTGGGAATCCCAAATTGTGTGAAGGTAACATAAATAATGTGAAGGTAACATTCCTTTCAAATGTACACAATCACTAATAGGCACCTAAAGGGTACATATATTTTTCCGAATGAATTGGGAATCCCAAATTGTGTGAAGGTAACATAAATAATGTGAAGGTAACATTCCTTTCAAATGTACACAATCACTAATAGGCACCTAAAGGGTACATATATTTTTCCGAATGAATTGGGAATCCCAAATTGGGTGAAGGTAACATAAATAATGTGAAGGTAACATTCCTTTCAAATGTACACAATCACTAATAGGCACCTAAAGGGTACATATATTTTTCCGAATGAATTGGGAATCCCAAATTGTGTGAAGGTAACATAAATAATGTGAAGGTAACATTCCTTTCAAATGTACACAATCACTAATAGGCACCTAAAGGGTACATATATTTTTCCCAATGAATTGGGAATCCCAAATTGTGTGAAGGTAACACCCCCATAAGATGTCCACAACACTATTTGGAATATGATGGTATTTCAAATTATGATTCGGATATAGTCCCAAGAACTATTCACAATATCTTTTATTTATTGTAATCTCGTTAAGATAGCACTTCAGCTTACCTTCATGATCCGATAGCACTGGCGATATAATAACATTCACCAACGAGCTATTGTTTCTGGAACAAATTTGAACACGCTTCCGTTGGTCGTGTTTCTTCATTTTGTTTTTGAGTTTCCGCAGTTTCCTTCTTAAATAATCACTGTCGTCGTTATTGTGACTACGTTTCGGCAACTTTTTGCACTTTTTTAACGACACAGATAAAATAATGTGGTGATCGGCGACACACTAAAACGCGAATGAGTGACAGTACAAGCAGAACGAATAGGAATACAAAATACCCACAAAAAAAAAAAAAAAAAAAAATTGTGGATGAAAGGCGGTACCTAGGCGTATTACTACAATGTAATCTAATCTCGAAGGACGAAGCAACGAAAGTATAATTATTGTTCTCATGTACAAATTTAGGTATTTTGTGTACAAGAAACACTAGTATATTAACTACAGCATTGCTTGTTTCTATAACATAGCTACTATAGTAATCACAAAATACTATTAAATTGTGTTTCTTTAAAGTTGACACAAGTAAAAAAACCTAATAAGTCACTACTAATTGCTTCAAATAGTTTTAAGTTTTATTTATTTAAGAATTGGGCGCCAGTGGGATCATCATGAAATATATATAATAGATGTCCCACTACTTTCTCTTGGCATCACTAACTTCCAAGAGAAATTGTGATAAAAAGTTTTATTTATTTAAAGTTTAAAAATTCTATTAAGATAATAATCATTTGAGAAATCCTCATTAAGTAATATTATGAGCAAGCTATGATACGTCTAATTGTAACAGTATCTACTAAAACCTACTCTTTATTTCAATAAAACAGCTTTGCATTAGGTTCCGAACACATGTGTACCTCATCGGTCAACGCTGGCATTGGAAAATCCATCTGGTTGATGCTGCTACTTTGACACCGACTACACAGGGAATGACACCGCTTGCGAATCACACCTCCAGTTGCTTTTAGATCTGTTGAAATATAAATACATTTAAATACAAGAAAATATTCTTCTATATGAAGTTAGTTTAACAAAATTGCTTTATGCATTTTGAACAAAATCTATATTTTTGTTCTGTATATTTTAATCTTATTAACAGTTAAAATAACTAAGTTAAATAAGAGTGATTTATATTCATAATAACAAAACATTTTCTAGTGCAAAGGTATATAGTTTAAAATAAAAACATGTGACTATAACCGCACTTTCAAATTTTATATAATGTTTATGTTTTGTTAAATTAGAGTTATTTATTAAGATTAACATAACATTTACCAGTGAAAAGGTATATAGTTTTAAAATAAGACATATGACTATAACCCCACTTTAAGTTTTACATAATATTAATGTTATGTTATTTAAAATTTTAAATCAAGCAAACATAAAGTTAACCCATAGTTTGGTTAAGTTCTTTATTTAATAAGTTAATGTAGAAAGTAGAAATATAGTAAGTGGTTAAGTACTTCAGTCAAATAATTGTAAGTAAGTATAAGCATGTGGTTATCCCTAAGTTTGGTTTACCAATTTATTTCTAGGACATTCTTGACACAAAACAAGTGGCCAAGTACTCCCTTCAAACTACATGCCCCGCGTTGGGCGCCAATAGTAAGAAAGTATTTTACTTGCTTACTCACCAACTAGCTCAAGTATGGGTGATCAGCATGAGACTATGTAGGGTATGGTTTCGCATGAAGTTGACTGAAGTAAAAGTCACACAGTTTGGTCAACTAATTTAATTCTTGAACATACAATCCGTCATCACAATTTCTTGAGGTTAAACAAGTACAATGAAACTTACTTTTATTTGGGATACAATTTACCCATTATTTCCAATACCGGAGGTATGATGTCTCAAGCAGTATCATTCGCCTGTGAAGGTTTAATCAAGGCTCGTGCAAGCTTAAATGTCATTTGTGTTCGGTACCACATGATGGAGCTCAGATACTGTTTTCTTCAGGAATTGTAGTCATATGTGTAGATGTAGTTATATAGTTAGTTGACCATTTACTTATTTATATTGGTAATAATAAAAAATTATCCTAGGGTGCCAGCGAATGCTGACACATTTTATATATTTATATTTAGGGCTTGTTCCCTGCCGCCTACGAGTCATGCAGATCGTTTCTTTTTCGCTCTTACTTAATGAAAGTTTTATCGACTGCACTGTCCCAATAGTTCCAATGAAAAAAAAATTGTCATTCTTGTCAGTCATTCATAGACATTGAAGTTTAACCCATAGACTTGACATGTCTGGTTTTTCTATAAGTATGTATTTTCAAGAAGTTAATCATTTAATATTTTAGTGTTGAATTGTGTGTTTGTTGAATTAAATTTATACACACAAATTGTAATTTTATTATATCATTTTATATAACTGCAGATAGCAACGCCATCCCGTATCACATAATGATCAACTCCCATGCCAAGCTGGTTCTCCTCTTTGACACAAGATGTCGCTGTGATACCAAAAATAATCGTTACAACGTAGGTATTAGTTGTTTATTCGTGAAGGTTCAAATTCAAATTATATTTATTGCATCCATAATGTACACACAGTTAGTAAATATAAGTTGCAGCTTGCACCTGTTGATATCAATGTCAGTGTAAGGTCGCTTAGACGTAATTTACACAAGTGACAAAGAAAAACGTGTGCTGCCACAAGTCAGAACAATTTTAAGGCACATTAATGTTGCCTACATAAAAGCAATAAAGATTAACAAAAATATTGAATATAAATCTAAATTATTATAGATTACTGCGATTAAATACATCAATCCATAATAATTCAGAATATCAATTTTATATGTTCACATTGTATTGAACAATATGTTCGCTTGCCTGTATTCAGTAACTGAGCGTAAGTGGCACAGGACGGTCACATTGAGAGTGGAGCGCTCGTGTATATCTGTACACGTACATGTGACCGTCAGTGAGCTCCAGATGTGGTGTGCAGTGTCATGTGTAGCCGTGCAGTGCAATGCTTGTGCAAACAGCAAATGTTAACAAATGCATAGCCAGATATGTGCTGAAACAACATTCACTAATTAATGTGAGATATTTGTGAACCAGTGTGATCACCTCGCGATTGCGTGACGCCATCAGTGCAGCTGTGTGTGTGTTAATACTTCAATAACACTTGATTGAAACAATAATTGAATTATCCAAATCAAATTGTTTAGCTAACAAACAGTTTGTGGATACAAGCAATGAGGCTGAGGTCGGCTGTCACCCGTCTCAGGTACGACTCCAGTGATTCACTGCGCATTGTTCACAGCTGTTTCACTCTGAACACCATCGCTAATTGATTGTGTACTTAACATTAGACAAAGCTGTGTCCACATCCACAGTAAACATGCGTATTAGATATATTACACACTTACGTAGGTATTAGTTGTTTATTCGTGAAGGTTCAAATTCAAATTATATTTATTGCATCCATAATGTACACACAGATATGAAATATAGGTTGCAGCTTGCACCTGTTGATATCAATGTCAGTGTAAGGTCACTTACCATTATACTCGACGTAATTTACACAAGTGACAAAGAAAAACTTGTGTTGCCACACGTCATAAACAATTTTAAGGCACATTGATGTTGCCTACATAAAAGCAATAAAGATTAACAAAAATATTGAATATAATTCTAAATTATTATAGATTACTGCGATTAATTACATCAATCCATAATAATTCAGAATATCAATTTTATATGTTCACATTGTATTGAACAATATGTTCTGTTGCCTGTATTCAATTACTGAGCGTAAGTGGCACAGGACGGTCACATTGAGAGTGGAGCGCTCGTGTATATCTTTACACGTACATGTGACCGTCAGTGAGCTCCAGATGTGGTGTGCAGTGTCATGTGTAGCCGTGCAGTGCAATGCTTGTGCAAACAGCAAATGTTAACAAATGCATAGCCAGATATGTGCTGAAACAACATTCACTAATTAATGTGAGATATTTGTGAACCAGTGTGATCACCTCGCGAGAGCGTGACGCCATCAGTGCAGCTGTGTGTGTGTGTGTGGCACCAACAACATTGTGATTTATGTTAATACTTCAATAACACTTGATTGAAACAATAATTGAATTATCCAAATCAAATTGTTTAGCTAACAAACAGTTTGTGGATACAAGCAATGAGGCTGAGGTCGGCTGTCACCCGTCTCAGGTACGACTCCAGTGATTCACTGCGCATTGTTCACAGCTGTTTCACTCTGAACACCATCGCTAATTGATTGTGTACTTAACATTAGACAAAGCTGTGTCCACATCCACAGTAAACATGCGTATTAGATATATTACACACTTACGTAGGTATTAGTTGTTTATTCGTGAAGGTTCAAATTCAAATTATATTTATTGCATCCATAATGTACACACAGGTGGTAAATATAAGTTGCAGCTTGCACCTGTTGATATCAATGTCAGTGTAAGGTCACTTACCATTATACTCGACGTAATTTACACAAGTGACAAAGAAAAACGTGTGCTGCCACACGTCATAAACAATTTTAAGGCACATTAATGTTGCCTACATAAAAGCAATAAAGATTAACAAAAATATTGAATATAATTCTAAATTATTATAGATTACTGCGATTAATTACATCAATCCATAATAATTCAGAATATCAATTTTATATGTTCACATTGTATTAAACAATATGTTCTGTTGCCTGTATTCAGTTACTGAGCATAAGTGGCACAGGACGGTTACATTGAGAGTGGAGCGCTCGTGTATATCTGTACACGTACATGTGACCGTCAGTGAGCTCCAGATGTGGTGTGCAGTGTCATGTGTAGCCGTGCAGTGCAATGCTTGTGCAAACAGCAAATGTTAACAAATGCATAGCCAGATATGTGCTGAAACAACATTCACTAATTAATGTGAGATATTTGTGAACCAGTGTGATCACCTCGCGAGAGCGTGACGCCATCAGTGCAGCTGTGTGTGTGTTAATACTTCAATAACACTTGATTGAAACAATAATTGAATTATCCAAATCAAATTGTTTAGCTAACAAACAGTTTGTGGATACAAGCAATGAGGCTGAGGTCGGCTGTCACCCGTCTCAGGTACGACTCGAGTGATTCACTGCGCATTGTTCACAGCTGTTTCACTCTGAACACCATCGCTAATTGATTGTGTACTTAACATTAGACAAAGCTGTGTCCACATCCACAGTAAACATGCGTATTAGATATATTACACACTTACGTAGGTATTAGTTGTTTATTCGTGAAGGTTCAAATTCAAATTATATTTATTGCATCCATAATGTACACACAGATATGAAATATAAGTTGCAGCTTGCACCTGTTGATATCAATGTCAGTGTAAGGTGCCTTTCTTCTGAGGCGGAGCGGACGCCTGTCCGCTCCGCTCGTCTGTACATTTGTGGATACGTGTAACGCTACAGGGTGAACAGGCTAGCAGCTATGGTCCACATCGTCCACACATCGACGCACATTCGACCACATCATCGCTTGGTAAGTGATGATGTGGTCGACGATATAGCACGCTTGCTTAGAAGAAACCTATTCACTCTTGACTTAAAGATTCCCAGATCGTAGCTATCAGGAAATACAGACTCCGGCAGGGAATTCCACTCTTTTGCTGTGAGCATAATAAAAGTATTCCCAAAAAGTTTGGTGCGTATGGATGGGATGTCCATCATGTACCGATGTCGCATCGCCGTGCGTCTGGTAGTCCGATGATAAAACGGGCTCGGTGGAATTAGTTCATGCAATACCAACGCTCACTCCCCGAAATGTAAACGATAAAAAACCGACAGGCTGGCAACTCGGCGACGATCGAATCTAGTGCATCCAGCTGGTATTTGGCAGATCCGTCCCAGAGATAGAGCAGTACTCCATGCATGATCTAACTTGCGCTTGTTACAAATTCAGAAACTGTTCCAGGGTGAAGTACCGTCTCACCTTCGTAAGGATGCTCAACTTCTTGGCAGCCAGCTGAGCTCAGCCTCAATGAATGGACCAAAATTGAGGGTGGATTCCAACGTAACGCCAAGAAGCTCAAGTCGGTCCGTTACCGGCACGGTCACACCTCGGAAAGTAGGAGCCGGGTGGAACTGGCTCCTTTTAGCGAAAAAAAGAAGCCTGGGTCATAGCAGCATTGAACCTGGCATCGCTTCATTCGGAGACCAACTAAATTTCATCTGTAATATTTATGTTAGCGCACCAAAAACCTCATCTATTGTACGCTATGCAGTGGTATACAGGTCACAATAAGTATGCACCCTAACGACAGGGGTTACGTAGTAACTATTAAGTAATCTGTGACAGGGGTCGTGAACGTGGCACCCGCGATATCTCTTCACTCAAGCGCGGCACATAATAATTTCAAAAATCACGCACGTTGGAAGAGAAAAAAATTGGGCCTCCACAATATGGCGCCCAAAATCTTTCATTTTTATATTTTCCAGTTTTAATTTAATCAGTGACACTCGCAGGGTTAAGACGAATCGATTGACGTAGGAATCATCAAAATCGGCCAACGCGTTTGGTCTCTACGAGGGCGGCACTGAAAATTTCGGGAATCAAGGAAGTGACACAACATTACTATTTAAAAATGTATTTATTGCTTTTCGAAGTATTCTCCGCGAAATTTGACACATTTTTCCATACGATGGAACCAATCATTGAAGCAACGATTACATTCGGAAGTTGGGGTCTCCAAAATAGCAAAATCTCTGACCACGCAATTTATTCTTTATTTTAGGGCAAGTATAGAAATCATTAGGATCCTGCGTGGAATATTTCGAGAGTTCTGACGCACCAAGTAACGCGAGCCGCTTTTTGCTCTTCACAGAGCGAATGCGAAAACAACTTTTTTACACCTTATTGTTCATGCAAGATTATTATTATTATTTATTATTTAAATCTCCCTTACAACTATCATTACAGGTAGGTATACCTAATGCGATAGCGTGGTCTTAAAATTAACTTGTATACTATATAAAACTATGAAAACGTAAATTATAGTAAAGTCCTAAAAAATAACTCATGCCAATGTCTAAAGTTGCCTGAATTTCGCGGTATGTCACATGTCGATCTTCCTCAATCAGCTTACGCACAGCATCAACTTTTCTTGGGTGACTGCAGTTTTTGGACGACCTTGACGGGGATCATCACTGAGCTTGACACTGGGTGACTGCAGTTTTTGGACGACCTTGACGGGGATCATCACTGAGCTTGACACGTCCACGTTGAGATTCAGCAAACCAGCGATAAATTGTGGTTTTGGATGGGGCTTCATCACCAAATGCAGAAATCATCCGGTCAACACACTGTTTTTGTGTTAAACCACTTCGAAAGTCATAATAAATCATCGCTCTTGAATTTTCTCGAGTCAATTCCATTTTCTCAAAAACTAAACAAGTTTGACAAAACCTTGTGACAAGACCGAGAATCATTTTTTAAATAAACAAGTAAAATTTCACAATTTAAAAAACCCCCGACACATTTGTCTTGCGAAAACACCCCAATTCAAACAGTAAAATGTCCATAACTTTTGAAAGGTTGTACCGATTCTATTCCAACATAGCTAAGAACACTCTCGACACAATTACCTTTCAAACAAAAAAAACTAAATTGAAATCTGTTCATCCGTTTAGGCGCTATGATGCAACAGACAGACACACAGATACACAGATGCACAGATACACAGATACACAAATACACAGATACACAGCAACATACGTGAAACTTATAACACCCCTTTTTTCCGGTGGGGGTTAAAAACACCACGATTCAAACAGTAAAACGCCCATAACTTTTGAACGGCTAAACCGATTTTATTCAAACATAGCTAAGAACACTCTCGACACAATTACCTTTCAAACAAAAAAAACTAAATCGAAATCGGTTCATCCGTTTAGGCGCTGTGATGCCACAGACAGACACACAGATACACAGATACACAGATACACAGATACACAGACACACAGCAACACACGTGAAACTTATAACACACCCCTCTTTTTCCGGCGGGGGTTAATAAATGGTTGGTATTACATTTTTAAAACCAAGGAGTTTTCAATTAAAAAGATTTTAATATGACAGAAACAGTGGAAATATTCCATTCCCGATACTTTTAGTGCAGCCTATGTAGAACGCCATATAGGAACAAACGAACATACATACATAGACTGATAAACACATTACCCTCCTTCGGCAGTCGGGTAAAAAAAGTCCTGAGACAACACGGTAAAAACATATATCTTTATTTTTTTTTCGTAATTTTCCCTTTACTTGTGCTTGACCTTGCTTTTAACCAAAATTTACAATTCTAGGTCACCGGAAGTACCGGGTAGGTCACCGGATGGATCGAAAACCTTTATGATAGTTCCCGTTGGCCTAGAATCACGAAAAATGGCAAAAATTAAGGTCTTACAGCACAAATAAAGGAAAAATTCCAAATATAAAAAAGTTGAGAATTAAAGGGTGTCCCCATACATACATAGTTGATGCCACCCTGGGTACGGAACCCTTCGTGCGCGAGTCCTACTCGTACTTGGCCGGTTTTTTTACCTATTGAGATAAAAACCCTAAAAACGAGAAAATATTCTCATATGTTATTGTTATGTACAAACTATTCCGTAGAGGATAACCGTGGTATGCCACCTTTTTTTTTTTTTTTAGCGTTGAGAAATGCTCATGCATGAGGCGGGCCGCGATGTGGTATGGAAGGCACGCTACCACGGGGAGATAGCGCAGTTATGTGGGACTCTAACCCACTAAAACTCCACGGTGTCCTCCTGTGCCGCTTGTGGCGGGAACACGGGAACGCGTTAGCATACATCCGCGAACCCGCCGCGGCTGTCCGTCTCCGGACCCTCCTCTGGGGTTTACCCCCATCACCGGCGCACTAGAACGCACAGTACGCCGTGACCACCCCGGGGACCAAACCAGCACATGGGTACCAGACAACCCCGTGTATGGCACCCTTGGTTCCCCTGTGACGGGTCAGGACAGTGGCCCCGCCACCTACCACTTTTCGGCCGCAGGGGAAAGGGAGAGCAGCCAGCGCTATACCGACACTCCTGCTCCCCTGCGGCCTCACCGCGTTCGCCATCAGACGGTGGCGACCCCGTGCAGGCCGCGGAGGGTAGGGCGAGCGGCGCACCGTAATACCGGCACTCCTCTCCCGCCGCGGCCTCCGACCCTCAGCCGCGATGCCTTCCATACCACATCGCAACCCGCCTCAATTACGATGTCGCCTAGGCAACACCGCAACCTACATGTTGGCCGCTACGTCGTCGGCTTATCGGCAAAAGCCCTGACGAGCGGCCCCTCCTCGGGTTCCTCTTGGTTTACCGTGGTTGTCCAAGCCACGGCTACTGAGTCCCCCCGCCTCGACAATGCGGGAACCCACCGGGGGGGTGGTGGTATGCCACCTACCGTAACAAAACAATACCTTCTGCAAAGTGGCATACGACCACGGTTATCCTCTACGGAATAGTTTGTACTCGTACATAACAATAACAGATGAGAATATTTTCTTGTTTCATACCTTTTAGAGGGTGATTTTTCAGTAGTCGGGTTTTAATTATTAACTTATTTTTTATTTAAAGTATTTTGGGGTTTTTGCAGAGCCACATCACATTTTTCACTGTTTAGGGTTTGTGGGCTAATGCATAAGTTACAACAGCGGACATTGCGCGCCGTAGTCGGGTAAAATAATAGTTTTCATGACTTTGACGGGATATATCTCGCAAACGGTACGCTTGTCCAAAATATGATGTACCAAACCCTACCTTCATTATAAAATCCTTGGTCAATATTTTTTTTGTTCTTGCCGCCTTCGTACCCCTAGAGGGTGCCATATTCAATTTAATGTGACGTCACATAGCCTATAACCAGCGGACAAACAAGACGCTTCCAATGAAACCTCATTTGTCAAATTATGATAAGTTGTTTAGAAGTTATGAGGGCACAAAATAACATACATAACTACCTACAGACTTACATACATACATACCACATACCGGTCAAAAACATAAATGATAAATGATTTTATTTCTGTAAGTTGGTTTGTACAAACACTTTTACATGTCGATCATATTTTTAAAACTAGATGAGGTCGGCGTTTCCTATCTGACTACTCTGAGAAGAAAGGCCGAAACAAACTCAGAGGTCACAGTCTCTTTTAAAGTCTTGACAAAATCTTGGTTATATCATGTGAAGACCATGTAGATAGATGTCTGAAATGGTCTTTTGAGGAAATAACCAGCCAGATTGAGTGGACCTGTCCAGTCAGTGCACGCATTTGTTAATAACCGAGCATCTCAACTCAGAATTTACGGAGCTCAACGATTCGACGAACAATACCAAAGAAAGGACATTCGGGTAGGCCGCATAAACTACTCAAACTGTCAGACCATGAGTAAAAACTAACTAAGTTATAATAAAAAACAAAAATCCACATAGTCTTCACATTCACAATAATAAAAATAAAATAATATAATACTTTAAAAAGTAAATATTCTTGTCATTGCAAGAAAACAAAAAAAAAATCAAAATTAAAAACAAAATTCACGGTGCAAAATATAAAAAATCAAAATAAATTGGAGCAGCTCAATCCCAAGCCTTTTTGTCCTCAATGTAATCTTTAATAGTATAAAACGCTTTCTGACACAACTTACGTTTAATGAATGATTTGAATTTATTAAGACTTAGATCTTGTACGTGGCTTGGAAGCTTATTATAAAAGCGTACACATTGACATCTAAACGAGCCACCTATCTTCTTGAGCCTTGTTGTAGGTACTACAAATTTGTGTTTGTTCCTAGTATTTATGTTATAATAATAACTTGGCAACCCCTCAATTGTCAACATGTCAAATTTTTTCCTGCACTATTTATTTAATATTAAAATCATACAACCATCAAACTTAGAAAAAATATACAACAGAAGAAACCAGATCAAAAATACCTATTTATAACATTCAGTTTGATAAATCCAATAAAAGTTCAGAAAATTACTTGAAACCAGTTGACGCCGTCACTGACAGTCGTCAACCAAACAATTTATAATATGGAAAAGTGTAAGGAAAAAGCAATATAATGTTGACGAGAGCAGCTGCCTGTCGCGCACGCCATCCACCCCCGGACTCGTTGCTCAGCTCCGCCTCGCCGCCGCCGGACCTCGGATCACCAGTGTCATCGGCGGCTACAGTTGCGTCGAGCTCAAGCGACGAGTATTTTTCCCCGCCGACGTCGTCAACACCTGTACGTCGGCAGGGGAGAGGCCGGCCACCGAGGAGCTTGGGATCTAGGGGCCAACCGGCCCCGAGCCGGGTCCCCGCTGCCGGTGGTTGTGTGCAGCGCATGAAATGGACTCAAGGTATGAATGAGAACGTCATGCGCGCATATTACGGGTCAACAGAGGGGGGAACTCACCTCACTGCGTACCGTGTCAGGATGCTGTCTCTGTTTCAGGACCTAGAACCAACCGTCAACGTCTCGGCCCAACGATTGTCGGATCAGGTGCGGGTCATCCAGCGTAATCACAGGTTGGACGACGCCGCACTTGATAGGCTGCGCTCAGAAGTGCTGAGCAACCAAATCGTCTCAACCCCGACACAGACCGCGGCACCGCCAGCCACTATTGTGATCCCGCCGCGGTCTAATCATGTTAACGATGAGGCAGATGATAGGGTTGCCACAGTAAGTAGCCAGTCCAACGAAAGATTGAGGAGCGCACTGGAGGATGCGCTTCGCGAGTATAGGTCAACACCGACTGTAGTTCGACCCCGATTACCACGGTTGCCTATGCACAAGAAGAATAGGGCGCTGGTGTGTGCTTTGGACTCGCTGCTTAAGAACACCTTTGAAAGCAGCGAGAACCTCGTTGATACGCATTCAATCCTGTATTGCGGGGCTGTTGCGGCATGTCGTTTAGCTAATGTTAAGTTCCGAAATGAAGCTATTCGACCAAAGCCTGCCGTGCCAGCCTGGCAATGCAGGATCGAACAGCGTATCGATAGGGCTAGGGTACACATCGGCAAACTATGCTGCTTCAGAGAGGGCAACACACGACCACGTGTGATGCGCTTCGTGAGGCGGGCATTTTCGGGGACTGGGATCAGTCCTCAAGAATACATGTCCCGTGTCACGGAGCGCATCGACTTCTTGAAGCAGAAAGTTTGTGCATGGGCCAGCCGTATTCGGCGGTACAAGCGGCGGGTTGACCGGTACTCGCAGAATCGCATGTTCCAGAGCGATGAGAGGTGGGTATACAGAGCTTGGGAGCGACCTGAACAAAGTGTGACTGACGTGTGCCGCCCGGATGATGTCGCTACGAGTACATTCTGGCGTAGCATCTGGTCGGTACCCGTCTATCACACTGAAGGTGACTGGATGCGTGATGTCGAGCGCGTGTGTGAAGCTATACCAGAAATGGCAAAAGTTATAATTAGTCCCTCAGATGTAGCCAAAGCAGTTCGTCCGCTACCGAACTGGAAGTCTCCAGGACCGGACGGACTGCATAATTTCTGGCTAAAATGGTATAGCAGCTCACACGCGTTTCTGGCATCTCAATTCCAGTCATGTTTAGAATCTGGGTCGCTTCCGGAGTTTTTAACAACAGGTGTTACCCACCTGCTCCATAAGACAGGTAGTCCCGCGGAACCCAAGAATTATAGACCAATAACATGTTTGTCGACGGTTTATAAACTTCTTACATCCATCCTGAGAGGAAAAATTAATGTACACATTGAGAATAACTTAATAATGTCTGCCTCTCAGAATGGATGTAGGAATGGGTCCCGCGGCACTAAGGAGCTACTCCTCATTGACATGGCCATAAGCCAGCAGGTTCGTCGATCCCGCAAGGATCTGTCGACATGCTGGATAGACTACAAGAAGGCCTACGACTCTGTGCCGCATACATGGCTCATGAGGGTGCTGGAGTTGTACAAAATAGATGCAACTCTACGCACCTTCCTTGAGTCATGTATGGGGCAATGGAAGACGGTCCTTCGATATCCAGGATGTCGACTGATTCAGGGGGATGATGAGCCTGTATGGATTAAGCGGGGGATATTTCAGGGCGACAGTTTGAGTCCACTTTGGTTCTGCTTAGCCCTGAACCCTCTAAGTACACTGCTGGAGGATTCAGGTCTAGGCTATCGGCTGAGAAGAGGTGGTCAGGTTATATCTCACCTCCTTTACATGGATGATCTGAAACTCTTTACCCCCAAGAAATTCCAACTGACGGAGCTACTGAAGGTAACTGAAACCTTCAGTGACTCCATCAGGATGGAATTTGGTGTGGACAAATGTGCAGTCATGCATGTAAAGCAAGGGGAGATTATGGAATCCGAGGGAATTCAACTCTCTGATTCCATACACCTCAGACACCTCTCCTCGACCGAAACTTACAAGTATTTGGGTATGTCGGAAGCGTTGGGCATTAACAGTACTGACATGAAGCAACTGCTGAAGGAGCGTTTCTTTGGCCGCCTGAAAAAGGTATTAAATAGCCTTTTGTCAGGTGGAAATAAGGTGCGCGCCTTCAACAGTTGGGTCATGCCGGTTTTGATGTACTCTTTCGGCATACTCAAATGGACTCAGACTGAGCTCGACGCCCTTGATAGGAGGGTCCGGACACTGCTGACCGCAAACCGGATTCATCACCCACGATCATCAGTGATGAGACTGTACATCCCGCGGAAATGTGGGGGTCGAGGCTTTTTAAACGCCAAAACTCTTCACAACCGCGAGGTGTGCAGCCTCAGAGAATACTTTTTAAAAACTGAAGTGGGTATGCATCGGGATGTGGTCGCAGTGGACAAGGGACTCACCCCGTTGACCATGGCTAAAGAGAACTGGCGCAAGCCTGTAATACTAACTACTGATGAACGCAAAGAGGTATGGCAAGGCAAGGAACTACACGGACGCTTCTATCGGGCTCTCCATGGGCCCGATGTAGATTTCCAAGCGTCTGTATCCTGGCTACGTTTCGGTGACCTTTTCGGGGAAACTGAAGGTTTTGTCTGTGCAATTATGGACGAAGTTATCCTGACGAATAACTACCGGAGACATATAATGAAGGACGGAACGGTTGACGTGTGTCGGGCATGCCACCGTCCGGGTGAATCCATCAGACATATTATCTCTGGTTGTTCTCGTCTGGCTAATGGCGAGTACTTACACAGGCATAACCAAGTGGCCAGGATTATTCACCAGCAACTTGCTTTGAAGTACAATCTAGTGGATTCTGAGGTACCGTATTACAAGTATGTGCCCGACCCAGTTCTCGAAAATGACCATGTCACGTTGTACTGGGATCGGTCTATCATCACTGATAGGACTATTGTTGCCAATAAGCCGGATATAGTGGTGATAGACCGATTAGCGCGCCGCACAATGATAATCGATGTCACCATCCCACATGACGAGAACCTCGTGAAAGCTGAGAAAGAGAAACAAATCAAGTATCTCGACTTGGCACACGAGGTTGTCGACATGTGGAATGTGGACTCGGCAATCATTGTGCCGATTGTCGTTACGGCCAACGGCCTGATGGCCAAGAGTCTCGACGACCATCTGTCGAGGCTGTCATTGCGCGGTTGGATCAAGGGCCTGATACAGAAGGCAGTACTCCTCGATACGGCTCGCATCGTGAGGAGGTTCCTGTCTCTGGAGCCCTAACCACCGGTAGCTTGGACCCTGCTCGCGACACCGGCGGAAAACCATTACTTTTTATATTTTTAAATGTTTTTTTTTATGATTTGTTTTTATAAAGAAATATTTAAAAATGTAAATATGAAATGTGCACAAAATTGAATAAACGAAATAATAATAATAGTACGGGTCATCCAGCGTAATCGTATGTTGGATGATAATGTACTTGATCGCCTCCGAACTGAAATGGGTAACCGTGTCACTGCACCATCGTCGCAGGCTGTGGTGCCACCACAGTCCAACCACACTCCCAGCCACGCTGACGAGGAGAGTAGTGACAGGATTACACACGTAAGTACCCAGTGCAGTGAGGAATTAAGGAGTGCTTTGGAGTGTGCTATTCGGGAATATCGCTACATGCCACCCGAACTTAGGCCACGATTACCTCGTTTGCCCATGCATAACAAAAATAGGGCGCTGGTGGCTGCTCTGGATTCGCAGTTGTCAAACTACTTTGATGACTGCGAAGACCTCACTGATACACATTCGATCATGTACTGCGCGGCTGTAGCGGCATGTCGTGTAGCCCACGTCAAATTTGCAGATGACAATGCTACACGACCGACGCCAGCCGTACCAGCTTGGCAGTGCAGGATCGAACGTCGTATTGGTGGGGCCAGAGCACTCATTGGCAAACTAATTTGTTTCAGGGAGGGCAATACTCGGCCAAGAGTGATGCGCTTTGTGAGACGGGCGTTTTCGGGGACTGATGTCAGCCCCCGAGACTACATATCCCATGTCACGGAGCGCATCGACTTCCTGAAACAGAAAGTGTATGCGTGGGCAAACCGTATTCGTAGGTATAGGCGGCGAGTGGAGCGATACACCCAGAATCGCACATTCCAAAGAAATGAAAGGTGGGTTTACCGAGCTTGGGAGCGACCCAACCAAGGTGTGACTGATACGCGCCTGCCGGATGATGACGCCATGTTCAACTTCTGGCGCAGTATCTGGTCGGTGCCTGTCAGTCACACCGAAGGTGAATGGACTCGGGAGGTTGAGCGAGCTTGCGATCCCATACAAGAAATGGGAGCAATCATGATCAGCGCCCAAGATGTAGCCCGTGCAGTCCGCCCGTTGCCGAACTGGAAATCTCCAGGGCCGGACGGACTGCACAACTTCTGGATAAAATGGCTACAAAGGTCGCACGCTCGTTTGGCATCTCAGTTCCAGGCAGCCTTAGAGTCTGGTTCGCTACCCCGGTTCTTAACAACAGGAATTACCCACCTGCTCCACAAGTCTGGTAGCACCGCGGAACACAAAAATTATAGACCTATTACATGTTTACCGACGGTCTATAAGGTTCTTACATCCATTTTGAGAGTTAAAATTAATAAACACGTCGACGATAACTCGATCATGTCGGCCTCTCAGAATGGATGTAGGAACGGGTCTCGCGGTACTAAGGAGCTACTCCTTATAGATATGGCCATTAGCCAACAGGTTCGGCGTTCCCGAAAGGATCTGTCGACATGTTGGATAGATTATAAGAAGGCCTATGACTCGGTGCCTCATACATGGCTCATGAGGGTGCTAGAATTGTATAAAATAGATACAACTCTACGCACCTTCCTGATGTCGTGTATGAGGCAATGGAGCACAGTCCTTTGCTATCCAGGATGTCGAAATATCCAGAGGAATAGCGAACCTGTAAGGATCGAGCGAGGTATATTCCAGGGCGATAGTTTGAGTCCACTTTGGTTTTGCCTGGCCCTGAATCCTCTAAGCATGCTGCTGGAGAATTCAGGACTAGGCTATCGGTTGAAGAGAGGTGGTCAGGTTATATCTCACCTCCTTTACATGGATGATCTGAAGCTCTTTGCCCCCAGCAATCTTCAGCTGATGGAGCTACTGAAGGTAACTGAAACTTTTAGTAGCGCCATCAGGATGGAGTTTGGCGTGGACAAATGTGCGGTCATGCATGTAAAGCGAGGCGAGATTGTGGAATCCGTGGGAATTCAACTCGCGGATTCCATAAACCTGAGATCCCTCTCTCCAAACGAAACCTATAAGTATTTGGGTATGTCGGAAGCGTTAGGTATCAGCACTACTGACATGAAGCAATCGTTGAAGGAACGCTTCTTTGGCCGCCTGAAAAAGGTTTTTAATAGCCTTCTTTCGGGTGGAAACAAGGTGCGCGCCTTCAACGGTTGGGTCATGCCGGTATTGATGTACTCTTTCGGCATACTCAAATGGACTCAAACGGAACTCGACGCCCTGGATAGGCGGGTCCGTACACTGCTGACTGCATATCGAATGCATCACCCACGATCGTCGGTCATGAGATTGTATATCCCGCGGAAGTGTGGAGGCCGAGGCTTTTTAAATGCCAAGAACCTCCACAACCGCGAGATATGCAATCTCAGGGAATATTTTCTACACGCCGACGTGGGAATGCATCGAGATGTAGTAGCAGTGGACAAGGGACTCACCCCGCTCTCCTTGGCGAATGAGAACTGGCGCAAGCCTGTAGTGCTTGACACTAACGACCGCAGGGAGGTATGGCAGAGTAAGGAGCTTCACGGACGCTTTTTCCGGGCCCTACATGGGTCCGATGTAGATCAGTCAGCGTCCGTAGCCTGGCTGCGTTTCGGTGACCTCTTTGGGGAAACCGAAGGTTTTGTCTGTGCAATTATGGACGAAGTTATCATGACGAATAACTACCGGAGATTTATTGTGAAGGATGGCACGGTTGACATCTGTCGGGCATGTCACCATCCGGGTGAATCGATCCGCCACATTATCTCTGGTTGTTCTCGTCTAGCTAACGAAGAGTACTTGCATAGGCACAACCTTGTAGCCAGGATTATCCATCAGCAACTTGCTCTGAAATACACTCTTGTGGCATCGGAGGTGCCGTACTACAGGTATGTGCCCGACCCAGTTCTCGAGAATGGCAATATCACATTGTACTGGGATCGGTCCATCATCACTGACAGGACCATTATTGCTAATAAGCCTGATATAGTGGTGGTGGACCGAATCGAGAAGCGTGCAATGATTGTTGACATTACCGTCCCGCATGACGGGAACCTCGTGAAAGCCGAGAAAGATAAGCAAATCAAGTATCTTGACTTGGCTCGCGAGGTTGTCGACATGTGGGATGTGGACACAGCGATCATTGTACCGATAGTCGTGTCAGCCAATGGCTTAATAGCCACGAGCCTCGACCAACACCTTAGGAGGCTCTCGTTAGGCGGCTGGGTCAAGGGCCTGATCCAGAAAGCAGTATTGCTGGACACGGCTCGTATTGTTAGGAGGTTCCTCTCTCTGGAGCCCTGACCGCCGGTAGCTTGGACCCTGTTCCCGATACCGGTGGGTCTCTATTTCTTATATTTTTAAATGTTTTTTTTTTTGTATGTTTTATAAAAATATTTAAAAATGTAGACAATAAGAAAGAATATGAATAAAGGAGATAATAATAATGTTTAGAATCTGGGTCGCTTCCGCAGTTTTTAACAACAGGTGTTACCCACCTGCTCCATAAGACAGGTAGTCCCGCGGAACCCAAGAATTATAGACCAATAACATGTTTGTCGACGGTTTATAAACTTCTTACATCCATCCTGAGAGGAAAAATTAATGTACACATTGAAAGTAACTTAATAATGTCTGCCTCTCAGAATGGATGTAGGAATGGGTCCCGCGGCACTAAGGAGCTACTCCTCATTGACATGGCCATAAGCCAGCAGGTTCGTCGATCCCGCAAGGATCTGTCGACATGCTGGATAGACTACAAGAAGGCCTACGACTCTGTGCCGCATACATGGCTCATGAGGGTGCTGGAGTTGTACAAAATAGATGCAACTCTACGCGCCTTCCTTGAGTCATGTATGAGGCAATGGAAGACGGTCCTCCGATATCCAGGATGTCGACTGATTCAGGGGGATGATGAACCTGTATGGATTAAGCGGGGGATATTTCAGGGCGACAGTTTGAGTCCACTTTGGTTCTGCTTAGCCCTGAATCCTCTAAGTACACTGCTGGAGGATTTAGGTCTAGGCTATCGGCTGAGAAGAGGTGGTCAGGTTATATCTCACCTCCTTTACATGGATGATCTGAAACTCTTTACCCCCAAGAAATTCCAACTGACGGAGCTACTGAAGGTAACTGAAACCTTCAGTGACTCCATCAGGATGGAATTTGGTGTGGACAAATGTGCAGTCATGCATGTAAAGCAAGGGGAGATTATGGAATCCGAGGGAATTCAACTCTCTGATTCCATACACCTCAGACACCTCTCCTCGACCGAAACTTACAAGTATTTGGGTATGTCGGAAGCGTTGGGCATTAACAGTACTGACATGAAGCAACTGCTGAAGGAGCGTTTCTTTGGCCGCCTGAAAAAGGTATTAAATAGCCTTTTGTCAGGTGGAAATAAGGTGCGCGCCTTCAACAGTTGGGTCATGCCGGTTTTGATGTACTCTTTCGGCATACTCAAATGGACTCAGACTGAGCTCGACGCCCTTGATAGGAGGGTCCGGACACTGCTGACCGCAAACCGGATTCATCACCCACGATCATCAGTGATGAGACTGTACATCCCGCGGAAATGTGGGGGTCGAGGCTTTTTAAACGCCAAGACTCTTCACAACCGCGAGGTGTGCAGCCTCAGAGAATACTTTTTAAAAACTGAAGTGGGTATGCATCGGGATGTGGTCGCAGTGGACAAGGGACTCACCCCGTTGACCATGGCTAAAGAGAACTGGCGCAAGCCTGTAATACTAACTACTGATGAACGCAAAGATGTATGGCAAGGCAAGGAACTACACGGACGCTTCTATCGGGCTCTCCATGGGCCCGATGTAGATTTCCAAGCGTCTGTATCCTGGCTACGTTTCGGTGACCTTTTCGGGGAAACTGAAGGTTTTGTCTGTGCAATTATGGACGAAGTTATCCTGACGAATAACTACCGGAGACATATAATGAAGGACGGAACGGTTGACGTGTGTCGGGCATGCCACCGTCCGGGTGAATCCATCAGACATATTATCTCTGGTTGTTCTCGTCTGGCTAACGGCGAGTACTTACACAGGCATAACCAAGTGGCCAGGATTATTCACCAGCAACTTGCTTTGAAGTACAATTTAGTGGATTCTGAGGTACCGTATTACAAGTATGTGCCCGACCCAGTTCTCGAAAATAACCATGTCAGGTTGTACTGGGATCGGTCTATCATCACTGATAGGACTATTGTTGCCAATAAGCCGGATATAGTGGTGATAGACCGATTAGCGCGCCGCACAATGATAATCGATGTCACCATCCCACATGACGAGAACCTCGTGAAAGCTGAGAAGGAGAAACAAATCAAGTATCTCGACTTGGCACACGAGGTTGTCGACATGTGGAATGTGGACTCGGCGATCATTGTGCCGATTGTCGTTACGGCCAACGGCCTGATGGCCAAGAGTCTCGACGACCATCTGTCGAGGCTATCATTGCGCGGTTGGATCAAGGGCCTGATACAGAAGGCAGTACTCCTCGATACGGCTCGCATTGTGAGGAGGTTCCTGTCTCTGGAGCCCTAACCACCGGTAGCTTGGACCCTGTTCCCGATACCCTGCCTCTATTTTTTATATTTTTAAATGTTTTTAAGATTTCTTTTTTTAAATATTTAAAAATGTATTGAATAAGAAAGAAGAATAAATAAATGAATAATAATAATAATAATATAATCTTTATTTGCAGACTTTAAAGTCCATATTGTTAGAATTACATGACTTATTTAACTATTATTAGTAACACATACATTCAACGAGTACAACACAAATAGGGAAAAATAGTATTATACAATAGAAATAAAAAAGAAATAAAATCAATTAGATGGCCCTAACAGCTACTTATCCGACCTGGGTGTGCAGCCTAACCCATCGGCCAAGCATCGGGCAGTCCCACCGGTCACTCAATGCCCTCAACATGCTGTGGGAGCTGACATCTGTTCTATGCCGGAGTGATGCGCATCGCTTTCGGATAATGGCATAGAAATCATCTACCCTTGCATCAGCGAACATACCCGATGCGCTACAAAATCGCGGCAGCCCCACAAGCATTCTGAATGCATCATTATATTGCACACGCAGAGCGCTGTATGCTTTCTGCGTATACTTGACCCAGAGGCTGCAGGTGTAGAATGTCTGACAATAGGCTCGAAAAAGCGTCATTTTAACTTCGTACGTACACCGTGCAAACCTCCGGGCCAGCATATTACTTCGAACAGACAGCGCCCTGCGCTCCCTCTCTATGTCTAGATCATCACATAGATCCTCAGTGACCCAGTGGCCCAAATATTTAAATTTTGAGACTCGCTTCAAGGGGATACCTGCTAACGAGACGCACGGCACATTTAAGTCTCTTCTAGCGCCAACATTAAAAACGACTAACTCACTCTTAGCGACGTTATACCTAAGGCCCTGAGTCACCGCGTAATCTTCACAAACCTTCAATAAACGTCTTAAGGCACTGATTGAAGGACTCAGCAAGACCATATCGTCCGCATAGCTGATGCTGTTCATAGCAACACCATCAACATGACAGCCAATGCCAGTATTGCTGAGCCCAACAATCAGCTGGTTTATAAACAAATTGAATAGGCGAGGGGAGGTGATTCCCCCTTGCCTTACCCCACATTCCAATTTATACTCTTTGGACAGAGTCCCTGCCCACCTAACATTGTTTACTTGGTTTTCGTACCAAAATTTTAGTAGAGAAGTTACCTCGGGTTCTACTTTTTCCTCTTTTCCTAGCTTACCCCACAGCAGGTCATACGACACGAGGTCAAAAGCCCTAGATAAATCTAAGAAGCACGCATTAACTGGTGTTTTCCTATCCGTATAGTACCGGACCGTCCGTTTTAGACACATAATGGCACTTTCTGTTGATAGCCCGGGCCTGAAGCCAAACTGTTATGGATATCACTGTATTTTTTAAACAATTTTATATTTTTATGAGCATATAAAAGATTTTCATAAATATACTGGGAGGGCACAGTCATTACATTAATCTCCTTAAATTTCTCTCTGAGAGAGTGCCTCGGGCTTAATTTATATATTGATCGAACAGCTCTTTTCTGCAAAACAAAGATATTCTGGATGTCGGCGGCATTTCCCCACAACAGAATACCGTACGACATTACACTATGAAAATAGCTAAAGTATACTAAACGGGCTGTCTCTATGTCCGTTAAATTACGAATTTTTCTAACAGCATATGCTGCGGAGCTTAGCTTCTTTGACAATTTATCTATATGTGGGCCCCACTGAAGCTTAGCATCCAAAGTTAAGCCTAAAAATACTGTGCTATTCTCAGGATTCAATTCTTCGCCCTTTATCAACACATCAGTTTTCACCTGCCTAACGTGAGGTAGGGTAAACTTAATGCATTTGGTATTTTTTTCATTAAGGAGTAAATTGTTAACATTGAACCAGTGAACTACTTTTGAGATCGCGCTATTTACTTCGTCAGTAACCAGCTGCTGCCGTTTAAGTTTAAACAAAAGTGAAGTATCATCTGCAAACAACACTATGTCATGGTTATCCTTTATGAGGTAAGGCAAGTCATTAATATAAATAAGAAACAAGAAAGGACCAAGAATCGAGCCCTGCGGGACTCCCATTTTTACTATAGATCCGGGTGATCTTTTTCCATTAACGTCAACAGTCTGAATCCTTTTACTCAAGTAAGAAGTAAGAAGATCCAGAGTGCTGTTCCGGATCCCGTAGTGGCGGAACCCTCCTTTTTGCTTCGCTGTAGTCGGGTAAAAAGTAGTCGTCATCAAGCTATGTATAAGGAGTATTGGGAAGGCCAAATAACTTTTTGGTTAGCTCGTCAGATAAAACGAGGCAGGGCAGCAATGTCCTGCGGTCACCCGCCGCAGCCTGGCCTGCGGTCCCCTGCAGTCCGCCGGCACGTCGATACCGTGATGCCCTCGCCGGGTAACAGAAGAAATGCTTTGTAGTTTGTCTGTCCAGTCTGTGTAGCCTGTGCCTGTAGCACAGTCCCTGTCTATCTCGAATTCTCGGCGTGGCTATCGTACGGGCCAAAGCACACTGAGACAGACGTGTAGCTTCTCTTCGACTCTGTCCGAGGGTGCTTTGACCCTAAGTAAAGCCACGTACCTTCTACGTACGTGGCTTACGTATTAACGTAAAAAAGGAAGGATTTGTATTTTTGTATGTAACGAATAAACTTAAAAACTACTGGACCGAGTTCAAAAATTATTACACTGTTGGGAAGCTACACTATCCTCGGGTGACATAGGCTACTTTTATCCCTGTACTCCGGGTTGAGTGCTCCATGCCGTATTCCCATGGGAACGGGAACTACGCGGGTGAAACCGCGAGACGTCCGCTAGTGTTATCATATAACTGAAACGTCGCCACATTTCAGTTATATGATAACCGTCGGTTCAGTAGTTTTTAAGTTTATTCGTAATTAAACATACAAAAAAAAAACTTAATTCAAAAATCAAAAACCCGACTGCTTCAAAAGCGAACTAAAAAGTCGTAAACAAGGAAAAAATCATGCTGTGCAGGCGGAGGATACATATTCGCGGGCTGGCTGACCAAAATCTGGTGTATCCTCCGCCTGCACAGCATGATTTTTTCCTTGTTTACGACTTTTTGCGACGACGCGGCGCTGAATCACTGCTGCCCAGCACCAGCAACAGAGGCGGACGTGTCGCCTCGTCGGCCGCGGTCCGCTCCACAGTGCACAACACGATGTCGTGAGAAGCGCGCGAGTGACGTAGTGAGTGTTGACATGCCTGCATCTGCTTGCCACGGCACACGGGATGGATAAGAAAACGTACGTAACTATATGTTTTATACGACGGCCCCAGGAGGTCCATTGGTGGTTCAAATCTGACACTGTACTGAAATCAGCTTCAAAAGTGAACTCGTAAAATTGTACTTGTTTTTTGCTGTCGGGTTTTTGTGTGCATGTATTTCTTTTTAATCTGACTTCTGACGTAGGGTTTTCCGCTTGAAGTCCTTACAGTCTGGCTGCTCGTCCAGTTAACGTGTTTAGCTTATTAATTGTTTACAAAAAGCTTAGGTTCTCGTTGCAGTGCATACAGTGTATGTATGCACTTTGATCTCGACTACTGGCTGTCCGTCTGCGGCACAACTCGCACAGTGTAGCGCACCACAACATTACAGTGGTGTAGCGAAACCAGTTTGTGTGTGATTCATGATCACAATAAAATTCAGGATGGATGCGCGGTTGATCGTCAGTTGTCACACACAGCGATGCACCGAGCGCGTGCACTTGTCTCGTCGTGCTCGTGCACCTGCTCTGTGCACAGCGAGTGTTGTGTGGAACGTACCGTACGTTAGGTGTGGTACTCGCAGCAACAATGCCTTGTTGTAATTGAACTGCTGTTTTGTTTGTTCGTGAGATCCACCTCATTGACGATCCTCGGTCACGTTGTGGCGCATGCTCCATCGATACGAACGTGGCGCGAGTGTGTTGCAACACTGCATAAGAGCTGAGGCATGGGGCCATGTGCCCCTCTGACGAGGACACGAGGACTTGCACTGATAACTGCCTATATCGCTGAAGAACGTCTAAGAAAAAAACTTCTTCATTTTACAATTAACTACGGCTCGACTTCCAAATTTTATTTGGAAGTCGAGCCGTAGTTAATGGTAAAATGAAGAAGTTTTTTAAAAATAACTTCTAAACACTACAAAGTTTATTAAAAATAACTTCAATTTTCCGAAACACCGACATCCTTGTAGGTGTTTCTGGTTTTGTTTGTTCGTTTTCTGACACCTCCTTTTTGAGAAGTCAGATAATAAAAAACATTTTTACAAAAAAATACTACCGACTTCCAACTAGAAACACTACAAATAGAAAAAACTCTCTTTTTCGAAGTCGGTGTCTTTGACCCCTTTAGAGCGTACTGGCGTGATGTTAGTTTATGAAATGGTATAAACAATAAACATACATGCGATTGCAGCAATCCCGAAAGATTTGCCGTTATTTATTGAAGAGATCTGTTGTATATCGCCGAAGTTCTTCATCAGATCTTCTCCAAATTAAAATGGGACCAATCTCGGAACATACTACATACGAATTTTTTTAAATCGGTCCACAATTGACGGAGATATCGGTGAACAAACACAAAAAAAACACATGAAGTCGAACATAGAACCTCCTCCTTTTTGGAAAGTCGGTGTTTATGTACTTAAGGTTAACTTTCTTGTTTTAATGGAACGGTGTTTTATAAATCAAACAACTTTACTCAATGATGATTTGTTGGTCACTTGTTACATTTTACAATAATCAATACTATATTACGTAACAACCCTAAGTGGAGGGCTGAAAGGGACTGCGTGGCTATCGCCCTTCAGACCTCCCCTAATTGGCTAGTTCCTGAAGACTGCTAGGCTATCGAAGCAGGAACTAGCCGTACTAAGGATCAGAGCTGGCTGCGTGGCTACCGAACTCTGAACCTCTAGCTGATGAATGACAATTTGGTTGAAGACAGTTCTGCTTATAAAGGCGGATTTTCACATATCGACGCTAGAAAGGCATATTGTATTAACGACCATTGCATAAACTGTTCAAAAATTGATTTGAAGTTCAGGTTTTCACAAAAAAAATCATAGTAAATTAACTACTGGAGCATTCTTGTTGAAACTCAGAATAGTTATTATGTAATTTGTTTACTATTTATTTACTTATTCAAAAAAATAAACCATGACCTTTTTGATATATTTGTAGGAGATAATACAAGGTTTTGAATAATCTTGGCTAGGTAAAATTGACTTAAGTCACAATTCCAACATTAGAGGTCCTGTAAAAAATGTTTTAACGATCGAATAGCTGCATACAATGTACAACTAGATTATCTTACATGCTATTCGATAAACTTTAATATTGCAATAAAATGTTTTAACAGGCCGAGTTAATCAAACATGGAAAACCAAAAAATCTTATCTTACTTAATAAACTTAGTTTCGTATAGAATCAAGGTATCCCAATATTATTCTATTTTTAGCGAAAGGTAAAAATAAAATAACTTCCTCACTTCGTAAACTTCTTTAACTTTCGTCAAAATAGACACCGACTGTTCAAATGTGTTCTCCATAAAAAAAGCGCTAGACAGTGATGCATCGTCTCACCTCTGCTCTTCAATGTATATGGAGAGTATATAATCCGAAAAACTCTTGAGGGCTGGGAAAAGGGGTTTGCTGTTGGTGGAAAGCGCATCTCCAATCTGCGATATGCAGATGACACCGTACTCCTTGTTACAACCTTAGACGACATGAAGGAGATACTGCACAGACTGGAGGTGGAGAGCGGCAAATTAGGGCTTGCAATAAATAGGCAGAAAACCAAGCTTATAGTGATAGATCGTGCGGGAAAGCTAGCGGGCGCCAATGGCATGCAGAGTATCGATACCGTGGACTGTTTTATTTATCTGGACTCTAGTATTAATAATGAAGGCAGCTGCGTCCCGGAAATAAAGCGACGGATAGCCATGGCTAAAGATGCTAAGACGCGTCTCCAGAACATCTGGAAAAATCGCGGTATAAGTTTCAAAACCAAAGCCCTTTTGGTCAGAGCACTGGTTTTCCCGATATTCCTCTATGGAGTTGAGCCGTGGACAATCCGAGCAAGAAAAAGACACTGGATAGACGCATTCGAAATGTGGTGCTGGAGACGGATGCTCCGAATACCATAGACAGCCAAACGCACAAATGTATCTGTCCTTTCAAAACTCAATATCAAGACCCGATTGTCTACGGTTTGCTTACAGCGTATTTTGACTTATTTTGGCCAAATAATGCGAAGAGGAGATAACAACCTTGAAAAGCTAGTCATTGTTGGCAATACCGAAGGAAAGAGAGCACGAGGCCGGTCGCCAACTCGATGGTCTGACCAAGTGAAAGAAGCTACGTCCTCAAGCAAATTCCAACAGGTGGTGATGGCAACTTTGGACCGGAGTCGATGGAGGCAGATTGTCTGCTTAAAGGGGTCCCTCGTTACGTAGGCGTTTTCTTTCTTTTCTATTATTAATTTTCTTCTCCTTCTTAAATACATTATCACCCACTTTTCTGTTTTTACGAGATGCCTTTTCTTCACTATGTTCTTCATTTTAAGATGTTACCCAAGATGAAGATGACCACTGAAAGTCACCATCGTCAGACAAATAATCAAAATAACTTTGTTTCACAAAATTTTTGGTGCGTGCTTTTCTTGCAGGTGAGACTTTCTGAAAAAAAAAATCTATGGTCACAACATGTTTTCATGATCTGACACACTAACAAACATAACGTGCACTGCACAGCCATAAGCCGTAAAATGCTTAAATTTAATTGAATCAAAATGTTACATACCTCTGCATTTTCTGGTTCATCCATCACAATAGTTTCAGTCTCGAAGTTCGTAATCGCATTGAAATCCTGATATAAAAGTTTGATAAATTATAGTTGAACAAATAAATATAAAAATAAATGACTACCTATCTTCATTAATCGCTTTAAAATAAAAGTACTTCTTACCTGAACAGTTACTGCATCCACTAGATCAATATTTTTTAAAGTTTCGTAAGTTTTTTCAATGTAATCACTATCCTGAAAATAAGTTGTAAATAAGTTCATTAAATGCTAAAATTTTAACTAAACCAGGTTAAATTTTCAGAAAATAATATAGGTACACATTTATTATTATTTTTCTAGAAACCAATTTTTAGGAACTATTTAACAATAAACACGAATTTAAAATAAGTAAAATAATTACTACCTATCTTCATTAATCGCTTAAAAATAACATAACTTCTTACCTGAACAGTTACTGCATCCACTAAATCAATAATATTATTTGTTTGGCTGCTAATTTCAATATTTTTGAATGTTTCGTAAGTTTTTTTCTGTATAAGAGTTTTCAATGTAATCACAATCCTGAAAATAAGTTGTAAATAAGTTCATTAAATGCTAATCTCAGTACCAAACCAGGTTAAATTTTTCAGAAAATAATATAGGTACCCACTTAAAACTTATTTATAGACTTACATCATCCAGAGTCCTTATTTATTATTATTGTAGGAAACAGCGGTTTAAGCGTAGAATATTCCTTAAAGTAGGTATTGTGGCCAGTATCCTGAAATAAACCATGCAAACAGTGCCAGAAAGACATCAGTGATAAAAAATCGAAATAGTACTAAATATTGTCGTGGTACTTATTATAATTATTAAAATTACTAAAATTATTAGGTACCTACGAAATTATTTATGTATGGTAAGATCAAAAACCTAGTAATAGTAGGTAAGTAGCATACATACGTTTTAAAACAAAAACTATGTGTGTTAAATGTAGGTATGTTAATACAAGGTAAGTACTCACTTCAAGCGTTTTGATAATAATAGGTAATTTAAGATGTACACTAACCTGTTCATTAATATTCTCCTTCTTAGTCTAACATTTTTCTATATGTTCTTGCATCGTTCGGACGCCTTGATAAACTAATGTTCGAAAAGGCAATTCGTGCGTGACTACCCTCATCAACACAGCGTGGTCGACTGAAGCGCCCACGCAACACTCAGACCTTACTAGCAGCGGCTCGCGGGCATAAAATGCACTAATTGAATACAGCTTATCCACCACTTTTTCACCCAAAAAATACTTTTTAGGTAAGTTAACTTACCAACACTAAACACTTTGCTTAAATTAAAGTAGCTTAAATGCTAACGATACGTTAAAAATGGTTTCAGGTAAAAATGAATGATCGACAAACATGTTATTAAAAATTGACGACAAAATACGCTTAACGTCCAAGTGATTGTAATTAGCAGAATGGTACAATGTTTTATCGGACAATAAACAAAAAAATATACACAAATAAATTGTATTATTTCCAAAATTAGTTAAAGTGGCCAACTAGTAAAAAGATTTATTGATAAAAAAAAACAAAAAATGATTAGGTAAACTGTTTTATCATCAAATCTTTATTTAGGTAAAAAAAAGCAAAGTGAATTATGGTCAACAGTCTAAGGTTAAGTACGGTTTATGAAACAAATTACGAAAATGGTTGGATTTAAAACAAAATTCAATACGAAAATGACTGAAATCACCGTTGTATTAACGACCACAAAAGTGCTCGGATTTAACTGTAACCTAGACCATTCGAAAGAGAAAAATCTGCCGATTCCAACGATATAAATAACTCAATTTTGACTAAAATGGTCGTTCATACAATATGCCTTTCCAGCGTCGATATGTGTGCTATATCTACACGTAGTCGTCTGTAGGTGTAGTGCCGATAACTAGCACGATGGCTCTTGCGCAGATTGTTCCACATGAGTATTGTAGATGGCAGCACTTGTCTACAGAAATCATTTGTAGTTGCTGTCTTCCAGAACATGAGCCGCTCATCGTAGTGCTTTGGATTAGTTCCACTAGATGGCGCTGTATGTTATGTTTCTCACAACATACCTTAATATAGGAACTGGACATACCGCCCACCAAAACATTAGTTTTTAATCTATACTTATTTGTATACTAATACATGTCATGTAAATCGAACAATAAATGGACTGTAAATCTTTAACTTCAATTATCTTATACATTTTGATTTTATCAATATTCTTCAACAATCATTCATTGATCCGCCCACCATAGCTCACTGACTTATTGGTTCTTTAGGAAGCGGTATCAATTTGTATAGGGGCCTTTTTAACTCCTTGTTCCCCATAGTTTGGACTGTTACCACTCTTACAAGATTGTCCTTTCCAGGATGTGTTTGTTTCACACGTCCCAACAACCATTTCGTAGGAGGCAAATTATCTTCCTTAATAATAACGACATCTCCAAAAGAAGGCTCTGGAACCTTCACTTGCCACTTGTATCTTTGTTGTAGCGTGTTAAGATACTCTGTACGCCATCTATGCCAGAAGTCTTGAGTCATTTTTTGAATAATTTGCCACCTAGTTAAAAGACTGACAGGTTGGTACTCGTAGCATGTATCAGGAACCGAAGTCAAGGGCTCACCAACTAAAAAATGTCCCGGAGTAAGTGGTGTCATAGTATTGTCCATTTGATACAGCGGGCGAAAGTTGAGGCACGCCTCGATTTGTGCTAAGAGCGTAGCAATCTCTTCGTAGGTCAGTTTTGTGTCCTTATTTATCCTGTAAAGGTGCCTTTTAGCAGACTGAACTCCAGCCTCCCATAGGCCTCCATATGTAGGCATCCTTGGTGGTATGAAGTGCCATATTGTGTTATCGTTAGCAAGAAGTTCAGCCACTTCCTTCGCGATATTATTCTTTCCTTTCTGGAACAAGTCCTTTAATTCCTTGGCAGCGCCAACGAAATTAGTGCCGTTGTCGCTCCATAAGTTCAAACAGTGGCCTCGGCGTGCCACAATCCTCCGAAATGCGGCTATAAAAGCTTGTGTTGTTAGGTCTGTGACCGCTTCTAGATGGATCGCGCGTGTGGCCATACATATAAATAAACAAATATATCCCTTTGTTGCATGATGTCCGCGGCCTCGCGATGTCCTTATCCATACCGGTCCAGCGTAATCAACCCCACTATTCATAAATGGCCTATGTTGTTGTATGTTTTGTCCTGTAATTTTTAAGTGGTGTACAATAAAGTATATAATAAATAAATAAATAATAAATATGTTGATTGACTCGAATGGTAGGCAATTGCCCCATGAACTGTGTTTTTACCCTTGCTTTATCCAAAATGCAGGTCTTACAGTTGTGAATACATTTTCTTACGGCAGACTTCAAAGCTTTCACCCAGTATCTCGTTCTCACAAAAGCCATCATCGCTTGTATCCCACCATGTAGTGTTCTAAGATGAGCTTCTTGAACTAATAACTTAGTTATGTGCTGATTACATGATATTACAATTGGATTTTTTGTAATTTCAGCTATGGAGGCATTTTCTAACCTTCCTTCCTCTCTTATTAACCCATTTTTATCTAAAAAGGGGGCGAGTGTGATAAGAGAACTTCTTTTCTTCACACTTCCTGTTGGAAATTTTGTTAACTTTTATGCCGATAGATGGCGTTGTTAGGTTAGCCGCAATTTCTGAATCGCGGTATTAAGATTATCCGTGATTTGACTAGGCTCACGTTGATTGTAATTTAAAAAAAGCAATATACATACATACAGTTACACTATAAAATAAAATAAATAAATAAATTAACGTTTATTTCAGACTTTCTGTCCATAGGTACACTTAATAAAACATAGAATGGGATATACAAAAAACAATACAGACAAAAAAACAATACATACAATAAACAAAACAAAATAAACAACACAAATTACAACGAATAAAACAGTTACATAAAAATATACAAACAATAATCAGGGGCAGCACATTAAAAATTTGACGTGGAGGAACTGTCCACTGCTCACAAGGCAGTGTGCAAGCGCATCCAGTGGCGTAGCAGTGGAGAGTCCCACCTGTCCGCGAACACACTAAGTAAGTTGTTACCGCTGGACCTAACGCGACGCAGCAGCGACGCACATTGTTTTCTTATTATGGCATGAAAGCCATCCGTGTGCGCTTCTGCGAACATAGTTGACGCACTGCAGAATCGCGGCAGCCCCAGCAGCACCCTGAACGCGTTGTTGTATTGAACACGCAAGGCGTTGTATGTTCCCAGTGTGTAGTTAACCCACAGGCTGCACGTGTAAAGTGTTTGGCAGTAAGACTTAAAAAGTGTGACTTTAACTTGATTACTGCTACGTGCAAACCTGCGAGCCAAGATGTTACACCGGACAGCCAACGCCCTACGTGCCCTTTCCACATCCGCGTTGTCCTTAAGGTCTTCGGAGACCCAGTGGCCCAGATACTTGAACTGTGACACTCTGTTTAAGACGGTTCCTGCTAAAGTGACTGAGGGTACAGTTTCGTAGCTTTTGCCACGCCCCTTAAACACTAACAGCTCGCTTTTCTTAGCATTGTATCTGAGCCCATGGGCCTCCGCATAAGACTCACAGACCCGTACCAACTTACGCAACCCTCCAATCGATGGACTCAGCAGTACCATGTCATCTGCGTAACTTATGTTGTTCACACAGATGCCGTCAATATGACATCCGACATTGGTACTACTGAGTTCACCGACAAGCCGGTTAATGTATAGGTTGAATAGCTTAGGGGAGGTTAGTCCACCCTGTCTCACCCCGCATTGCAACCTATACACGTCCGAGAACGAGTTTGCCCACCGTACACAATTTTTCTGGTTGCTGTACCAATACCTGAAAACAGAAATAACTTCTGGGTTGCAATCTGTCTCAGTTTCCAGCTTCTCCCATAGCTTGTCATATGAAACTAGGTCGAAAGCTTTCGAAAGATCCAGAAAGCAAGCAAAGACAGGAGTTTTCCGATCACTGTAATATTGAACAGTCTGCTTGAGGCACATGATGGCACTCTCCGTGGACAAACCGGATCTGAAGCCAAATTGCGCGTCATGGAGCTTGATATGCTTCGCCAGCTGTTGGTCAAGCAAACTGTCCAGTACTTTCGCTATAACAGTGGCTAACGAAATCGGTCTGTAATTCAATACATCGGAGGTATCTCCGGTTTTATGTTTAGATAATGGCACAACAACCGTGAACATCAATTTATCAGGTAGGTAAGAATGGCTAACACATAAATCAAAAAACATAGCCAACACCCGCGGTAAGTGAAAGCCTGCATTTTGCAAATGCTCGATGCTGAGGCTGTCGTGGCCAGGAGATTTACCTCTTACCATGCCTTTGATAATTTTTGCCACATCTTTGGCTGAAAATCTGACTTTAAGATCTCCGGCTCCACAGTCAACATCAAGCGTCCGCGATGCCGTACCCAATGGCGACTCAACCTTAAAAAGCTGTTGGAACAGATTTGCAATGTTCTTTGGTTCATGCACGCCAGCAACACTCACAGGATGACCAGGCTTCGGATTCAACTTGTTTGTTTTTTTCCAGAAACCTTTAAAATCCTTCTTAAAGTGGCGGTCTGCAATAATGTCCATTTTGATCTTTTGCTCGTTATCCTGACACCACTTCAATTGGGATTTAAAAAGCTTCCTGGATTCACACATGCTATCGTAAACATACCCAACAGAGGGCTTACCATGTTGTACCCACATCCAGTAACAATGCCTAGCCCTCATATGAGCGTCCCTGACATATCTGTTCCACCCAGCTATGTTTCCTTTCCTACGCTTCCTTTTAACTATTACTTTACATTTAGCCGAATCAGACAGTATACAAACTATTTCATCATATAGTTTATCTAAACAATGTCTATGTTCTATGTTATAACACATGTTATTAGCGCAACTAGTCATTTCTGCCGGAAAATCAATATTCCTCAGTTTAGTATGACATAGCTCACTATATGCACGGATTTCATGTTGGTCCCTTTCGCCCCAGATCACATTATTTGTACAAATAGCAGTAGGCATTACTTTTGGTTTTATTAAACCTAAATCACACTCCAGTTGAACGGGATAGTGGTCAGACCAGTAAATGTCATAAAGAACCGACGCGCCAGCAACAGTCAGGCGCGCGGCACTAGTCACAACACAGTGGTCAAGCCAGCGCCGCGACCCATGCGCGTCACTCACAAAAGTGTATGTTTCCGACGGCAATAATTCCCTATCGACGCACGACCACAACCGTTCAGTACAAAAATGTGTTAATTCAGAGTCAAAAACCTCACCTTGGTGTGCGTTGAAATCCCCCAGAATAAACACAGATTCTACATTATTACTTTCGATAATGGCATTTATTTCACATAAACACTCGGTAAACTCTAATAAATTATCTGTTGAGTTTGTTGGCATGTACACTGAAAAAACTATAACAGCGCGATCACTAAGTTCAACTTTTATCGCCACTAGACGCACACTGGTGCATTTTATCACTGACACTGTAGGGAACGAACTTTTCCTCCAGAGTATCGCCACACCTCCGTACGGCCTGCCACGAAGTATGCCGGCGGAGGTATCCACAGCTGAGTTACCGACGAATCCAAAGTCACTGTCGATGCTGCCGAGATACGGGACGTCGTGTGGCAGTAACCAGGTTTCTTGTAAGGCGATTATATCAGCCGTTTTGCAAAGTTGGCTTATACAGTCAACCGAACGAGTCACACTTTTGCAGTTGTAACTTAGTAATTTAGTTGGTCTTGACATAATTTGAGTTAGCAACGACATTTTTCAGAGTACCCTCTCTGCCTTTATTCTGCCGATCGAAGTTTATGAAACGACGAAAAGCTACTCCTTCTGGCCAAAAATTCGATTCCATAAAAACGTTCAATTTATATTTTGGGACAAATACTTTATAGGCATTATAATCTTTCGCCATTTTCATATTCATTTTTTCTAACGTAACGGTAATATTACATTTATCTCTAATGTAATTTACTATGTCACACGCAGTCACCTCCTTCGCCACATTATAGATGTACATCGGGGTTTGTACATCTGCCGCTTTGAATTTCACAGCGGGATCAGTCACAGCCTTCCCTCTGTTTCCAATGAAACGATTTTTATGTCTCCTCCTTTGTACCTCAATCCATCCTTCATCATAACGTTCCGGTTTCCATTGCCCATCGCGTACGATATCAGCAAAACATTTCTCGTTTTGTGTAACGAAATGTTTTTCATTTGAAGCGCTCGTATATGCCAACGTTTGCTTAAGTAAACAAGGCGCTTGCGTTGGCGCGCGCTCGGCTACATTCGTGTATGAAGACCGCGACCGCTGATTGGCCGCCTCACTGGCCTCGGGCATCACGTCGGTCCGGGCGCTCCGTTCTGCACGTACCGGTTGAGGTGTTTTACAACTACCTCCCTCACTGGATAAACTAACAAACGGCGATTTGCACTTTTTTTCTTCTTCCACACATATTGGTGGTAATCCAACAGGACCACTGTTGCCGTCTTCGTAGCTATCAGTCGCGGCGCCTCGTTTTGTGTTCACAGTACACGGAAAGTAATTTACTATCGACGTATTTTTCAACGACTCAAGATCCAACTGTAACATTCGTAACTGATCAGCAGTGGCATATTGTTCCTTTATCTGAGTGATTTCTCTCTGCATCTTCACTATATCCTTCAATAATCTTGTTACGACAACATGGTCGAATAGAACCGGCGGTATTTTCTCCAGGTCACGAGCCACAAATATCGGAATTTCCTCAGGGTCAGTTTCCTTTAACAAACAGAGTATATCGTCAATGTTACGGAGCGTTTTACCGACCCTCTTCCTTGTTTTCTTGCGCTTTGCCGTTGAGATGGAATGGAAAAGCAGATCTTTTGCATTTTCGATCTCCGACTCAGAAAAAGCAGTTTTACATACACGACTAAGGCCTTCTTCATCCATTACGTCCATTCTATTGCATATAAATGCAAGCACCTCGTTTATAACAACATTCCATGAGTTACACTTTACCACGTTAGAAGGCATTTTCAAGGACACGACACTACCGATCGGCAAGCGCGCGCGTCGACGACTATAACCCCGTGTTTTGTTTTTACCATCATCCTTGTTACGGTCGCGAGTGCTACAGAAACAGTGCCAGGTGGTGAACGGTTGTTCATTTTGGTCCTTCGTGCCGAACATATTTGTCTGGAGTTTTTGTGATACATTCTTGGCTGGGCAAGTGGATCGCTTGCGTGAACTAGCCAAGGCGCTGGAAGAAGTAGCGAGCAGCGGTAGCAGCGCGAGGTGCAGCGTGCTATTGCAGACGGTGCCGTGTGACGTCATCGTCAGGGATCAGCAGCAAGGGTGACTGGAGGAGGTGGTGACGTGCAGAACGCAATGTCATTATGAAGTCAGTGATCAGTGAGTAGTACGTCATCACATCAGGTGATATCAGTACAGGATTAAAACCGTGAGTGTGAACCTTTATTTTATATCAGTGGAAGTGCAAAACGTCAAACGTTTTGAAGCAATTGTTGACTTCACAAATTTGAACTTTATTTGCTTGAAGAATTAAACTTAAGAGAAAATATAATAATATAAACATTAACTTAAAATAATTTTAACTGTGTTTAGACTTAGCCTAATTTTAAGAGAATCTGTTTGAGACGGGGAACCTATGCCCGATTTTTTCCCAAATTTTAGTGTTTCTCAAAGACTTGTAAAAAATTCATCTTCGTTCTCAACACTTAGAAAAATTCCTTAAAAAATATTGTGGACCTATAATTTATTTGTATATCTTTTATGTCCGTCGAGTTTTGTATCTTAGATAAAAATAATTTGATCCGTTGGTTAGTCCATTATAAAAGTGCTTACTTGAATAAATAAATCCAAAATGGAGTCATTAATTAATAAATATAAATCCAAAATGGAGTCATTAATTAATAAACAAGAAGATATTTACAGTAGATTAGATAAAGCTTATGTCAACTTCAAAAAATCACCTAAGGAACGAATAACACGTCCTTATTGTAAAGTTAGATTAGGAAACTTGGAAAAATTGTGGGATCAATTAGAAAACGGTCATAGTCAATTATTTGAGGAATATGAACCAGATAAGTTGAAACAGAGTAGGTATGTAAAAAATCATGTTTATGATTTATCAGAGGAAGTGTATATTCAATACAAAACTGAACTGGAAACTGTTTTAGAGTCATTTGATATTAAAGAGCAGAGTGTAAAAGAAAATTCTAAAGCTAGTAGTTCAAAGCAATGTCAGGTGAAATTGCCAAAAATAATTATACCTGTATTTTCGGGAAAGTATACCGACTGGGTAACCTTTAGGGATCTGTTCTTATCACTGATCCACAATAATATTAGTTTAGATAATGTGCAGCGTATGCAGTATTTGAAGGGATATTTGTCTGGGGAAGCAGAACAACTTCTTCGACAAATACCCATTTCGGATGCAAACTATGACCGATGTTGGGAACTATTGAATGCACGTTATAACAATAAAAGATATTTGTCACATTTCATAATAAAAAGGTTACTTAGTCAGAGAAATTTCAATAACGAAACAGCTGTGGGTTTAAAAGAATTACTGGACAATACCAGCGATTGTTTAAAGGCGCTTTCCAATCTTGGCATTAATGTGGACTCATGGGATATTATAGTTATCCATATAATTACTTTGAAGTTAGATCCAGAATCCCGAAAGCAGTGGGAATTTAAGATAACTGAACATAACTCGTCGGAAGAACTTCCCACACTCATGCAGTTTACTGAGTTTTTAACCAATCGATAGAGAGCTTTGGAATTTTTGGATAGTAAATCTAATTCTGGATCTAGAAGTCAAAGTCATTCAAATAGTAACACGAGTGCAAACAAAATAAGTAGTTTACATGTTGCGGACATTCACTGTTCCTTTTGTTCTGAGCCACATAGACTTAGTTATTGCAAACAGTTTGTACAAAAATTAGATAGTGACGCTCGTCGTACTTTTGTACTAGAGAAAGGTATTTGTTTCAATTGTTTGGGTAATAACCACTCTGCTAAGGTATGTAACAGTACCGTCAAATGCCGAATTTGTAAAAGCCGTCATCATTCTTTACTACACCCCTCGAACAAGGTTGCTTCCACGGGTCCCAATATGAATACTCAGGCAAACACGGGAACGTTGGCAACTAATGAAAATATGCTCACGGAGGAAAGCATGGATAGCCCTATTTCCACAGAAGATAGGGAAGGTAACCAGTTTGTTACTTGTTTTTCGACAGGAAAATTGTGTAATACAGTTTTATTAGCCACGGCTTTAATTAAAGCTAAGTCGAAGGCAGGCACTTATCAGGTGGTCAGAGCATTAATCGACCAAGGATTCCAAGTTTCTTTGGTTACTGAAGCTACAGTGCAGTTCTTGTTCTTCAGTACTAAACCAAACGCACCATGTAGCGAAGTAACATCCAACTGCAGAAATGTAAAATTGGCAATAGACGATAAAGTTGTAATTTGTTTAGGTGAAAATGACCGTAGCATAAATACTATCTTGTCTCAATTGAAAAATATTTTGGATATATTTAGTTGTAACACTGTAATTGTATTAAATGTCGTAAAAAATGTATTCATCAATGTCAATAAATTAAACAATTCTATAAAAAATGTATGTAGTAAGTATAAAAAATGTCACTTTGTAAACCAAATAAGCACCGAATTGTCTGATATGTGTAAGTCAATTAATTTTGTTATAGATTGTAATGACTATAATGATAAATATTTGAACCCTAGCGAAATTCGAAAGAGAATAGCAAGTGGCAAATCAAGTTTCAAATTGAGCATTGGTATACATGAAACAAAAAAAGGGACAATTCCCTTCTACTTTAAGAAACAAAGTCGCAGTGAAACTGTTAAGCATCCTAAAAGCAATAACTTTACGGAATCCAATATGAAGGTTAGGAAAGGAACTATACCGTACTATTTTCCTGTTATAAATAAGAGCGACTCATTTTTTCGTACGTAAAGCCACCAACAAATCGCACTATTTTAAAATATTACATCAAAATATCGCCAGTGTTCTATCCAAACAAGAACTACTAGAACTAACCATTCAAGAACTAAAGGATGATAATAATGACCCAGATGTAATATGCCTATCTGAAACTTTTATAAAAAAAGGTTTGGACAATTATGTAAAAATAAATAATTATGTAATGGCTACTAACTTCTGTAGAGAACAACAAAGGGGTGGCACTTGTATATTAGTAAAAAAAGAGCTAAATTTTAAAGAATTGTCAATAGTTAAAAACTACGCCACTCAAAATACGTTTGAAGCCTGTGGAATAGAATTAATGTGTGGTAAATTGGTTATTGTATGTGTTTATCGCACTCCTAAATCTGATCCAACACAGTTTTTATTAAAATTACACAAGCTTTTGCACGATTTAATAAATAAATACAAGTCTAAAGTTAATATAGTTATAGCTGGTGATTTGAATATAAATACACTAAAAAAAGGTAACATTACAAATCAGTTACAAGACTTATGCAATAATTATAATTTGAAAATGCTGATAAATGTTCCCACACGTAAATTGGCTTGTATTGATCATATTTTGAGCAATATTTCCAATGCTACTGCAACCGTACTACCCTTACATCTATCAGATCATGATACAGCACAAATGCTTAGCTTTCCTTCTCAAAATGTACCACAAAAAGCAACAATACACTACGTTTATAAAAGAGATTACAACCTAGATAATATCCGAAAATTCCGGGAATGCTTACAAAGTCTTTGCTGGTCTGATATATATATAAACACAGATTCAAATTCTGCCTTTAATGATTTTCATGATCTGTGGTGCCTCTTTTACAATCTCTGTTTTCCTAAGGTAAGAGTCAGGGTCAACAGTACCGCTAAAAACACGCAAAAGTGGATAAGTAAAGGTCTTAGACAAAGTTGCAAAACTAAGCGAAAATTACGCTATGAATTTTATAAAAACAAAAATAATTCTAATAAATTAATATATAAAAGATATTCCTATATGCTTAAAAAATGTATTTACAGCTCAAAAAAGAATGCGAACATAAAATATATTGAAACACAAGATAACAAATGTAAAGCCACTTGGACTGTCATCAAAAATGAAATAAATAAAAATACCACCCCTAAAGATAATATAGATGCAATAAAATTAAATGGTATTGTAGTTACAGACCCTGTAGAAATAGCTTCTACATTCAATAATTATTACGTGAATTTGACGCAAACGTCACCGCAAGATCCAGCTGTTCAAAATTATAGGCTAAATGGATATGTCAACTCAATGTTTCTTAAACCAATGTCAGAAAACGAAGTGCGCCTTGAAATAATGTCCCTGTCCAACACTAGATCAGAGGGCTATGACGAAATTAGTACTAAAATCATAAAACCTTGCTGTAATGAATTGACTAGTATTTTAACCCATTTAATAAACATGTCTTTTGCAGCAGGAACATTTCCCGATAGGTTAAATTTATCAATTATTAAGCCGTTATTTAAAAAAGGAGATAAATGTGATATTAGTAATTACCGTCCAATTACATTGATACCTATTTTTTCAAAAATTTATGAGAAATGTATGTTTAAAAGGCTAATAGAATTTTGCAATAAATTCCAAATAATAAGTACTGAACAGTATGGATTTCAAAAAAAGAAATCTACATCATTAGCTATTTACTCTCTTACGAAGGCAGTACTTTCAAATATTAATAATAATCATCTGACTACGGGACTTTTTTTTGATTTATCAAAAGCCTTCGATTTTGTGTCGCACAGCATATTGTTGGATAAACTAGAGACTATTGGGATTAGAGGACCTGCACTTGAATGGATATCATCCTATTTAGGCAATAGACAGCAACGTGTCATTATTAGTAAAATTAACAGTAATAGAGATATGATACCATACTCATCAGAATATAAGCAAAATAAATGTGGCGTTCCGCAAGGAAGTGTGCTTGGTCCAATATTGTTTCTTTTATATATTAATGACATCATAAAAATAACCAAACATAAATGCATTTTATTTGCCGACGATATATCAATCATAGTGACATCAGATAAAAAGAAAAACAAGACTGACCATGAGTTTGACATAAATAATACAATAGACAAATTACTGCTTTGGCTTGATATGAATAATTTAAAAATAAATTTAGATAAATCAGTTTTCATTCAATTTAATCAATCAAATAATAATAAAAACAATATAAAACTTAATATTAATAAAATCGAAGAGGCAACCCATACAAGGTTTTTAGGCGTAATAATAGACAAAGATTTTAACTGGAAAGAACATGTAGATAATGTAAGCACTCGAATCAATAAATTTGTATACGCACTGAAGCAAGTTAAAAACGTAACTAACATAAAAACAGCAATTATGTCATACTACGCTTATGTTGAGTCGATACTGCGATATGGTCTCGTAATGTGGGGTAATGGTACCAATATGAATAGAGCATTTATCGCACAAAAAAAGTGCATCAGAGCAATAAGTGGTATTAAACCTGATGACTCATGTAGACCAATGTTCAAGAGGTTTGGTGTGCTACCTCTACCATGTCTGTATATAAATGAGGTATGTATATTTGTAGTTAACAACAAACATTTATTTAAATCAGCAAATGATGTAAATCCCAGAAGCAGACGAGATCCTCATGAACTGGTATTAAGTGATTTGCCAAGACTTGCGAAATACAACAAAAGCTGCCTTGCAATGTGCGTACGTATTTATAACAAAATACCAAGTCGCTTTAAAATATTGAACTCGAGAAAGTTTAAGATAGAATTACACAAGTGGCTTATTGAATGTAATTTTTACAGTTTAAAAGATTTTATGGATGTGAGATGTTGATTTCTTTTGTTAAAATATAAATTTTTGCATGCTATGTTATATCTTAGCGAAACATGTTGAGCTACTGTAATAATATTAACATCAATGTATACCATGTTTTACGCAAATAAATGATTTACTTACTTACTTACTTACTTACTTGGGATTGAAAAAAACCTATTCTACTCATAGAATTAAGGGAATCGGAGAGGACAAAGAAATAACCTCAAGGTCAGTGGTGACCTTAAATCTAAGGTCTCGAATAAATTCGAACTTTAATATTCAAGTCCAGGCGTATGTCTTAAAATCTATAACAACGCTTCTTCCCGTTACGAAGGTAACAACGGTAGAATGGGTAGATCTTCAAGAGGAAAATTTGGCAGACCCACAATATCATACTCCGAATAAAATAAATGTTTTATTGGGAGCTGATGTTTATACCCAGATAATTGAAGAAGGTTTGAAAAAGAATGTAGATGGGTCAATAGTAGCCCAATGTTCCAAATTTGGATGGATAATGTCTGGGATAGTTGATACATCTGCCGAGGTTTCTTCGAATGTTGTGGTGATGCATGCAACTAAAGAACTAAAACTAAAGAAATTCTGGGAGTTAGAGGCCGAACCCACTAACCAAAAAAGATTGTTTTCGGAAGAAGAGAAACAATGTGAAGATTTGTTTTCGGCAACTACCACTCAAGATGTAGATGGAAGGTATGTGGTTAGACTTCCGTTCCGTGAACAGTCTTCGACTTACCTGGCAGGCGGGTTTGAAGAGATAGCTGAGAAAAGATTGAATACATTACAAATAAAATTGAAGAAAAATACAGATTTAAAAGAAAAGTATAAACAAGTGATCAAGGAATACTTACATTTGGGTCATATGGAGAAAGTACCTGAAAAGGAAAAGAAAAAAAAGAACTCTATTTACTTACCGCACCACGCAGTTATAAGAGATGATAAAGATACCACCAAAGTACGGGTGGTGTTCGACGCGTCCTGTAAAGGTAAAAAAGGTTATTCATTGAACGATAAATTGATGATTGGACCCCGGTTACAACCGGAACTTAGGCACTTATTAATGCGTTGGAGAAAACATCCCATATGTCTTGCAGCGGACATAGTTAAGATGTACCGGCAGGTAAAAGTAGCGACGGTTGACATCGATTGCCAGAGAATACTGTGGAAGGAAGAGCCAGAAGACGTAGTAGAACATTATCGTATGTTGAGAGTCACATTCGGCACTGCGTCAGCTCCTTACTTGGCGGTGAGGGCTCTCCAACAAGTTGTGCATGATAACGGTGGAAATTATCCGGCGGCGGCTGAAAGAGGCATGAATGATTTTTACATGGATGATCTGTTAACCGGTTGCAATAATACCGAGGAAGGGCTAATTATTTACAAAGAAATGAATTCGTTATTAAGTAAAGGAGGTTTTGAACTTCAAAAATGGATGTTTAATAATTAAAATTTACATAATAAAATAAAGGAAATAAATGAAATACTGGGAGAGATAGGAGAAGGTTTGCTGCTAAAAGAGGATGAGATAGTCAAACTATTAGGTCTTACCTGGAATCGTCGTTCCGATAACTTCCAATACTCGGTGATTCTTTCACGGGAACCTGGACCTGCAACTAAAAGAAAAATAATTTCACACATTGCTAAGTTATATGATCCACTTGGATGGGTGGCGCCTGTTGTTATTATAGTAAAGGTCATTATACAAAAGCTATGGATAGCAGGATTAGACTGGGACGAGGAAGTAACAACCAATATTTCAAATGAATGGAATACTTACCTCGATGGGCTATCAATGCTCTCACAGATCAAGATACCTCGATGGCTTGGGACGAAATCGGATGACACTCTGGTCGAACTGCATGGTTTCTCTGATGCTTCTAAGACAGCTTATGCGGCAGCAGTTTATATCCGTGTGATTGATGCGGAAGGTAACATACGCGTTACTTTAGTGACGGCCAAAACGAAGGTAGCGCCTATCAAGCAAGTATCTATTCCCAGGCTTGAATTGTGCGGAGCAGTAATGGTTACTAAACTGTTAGTTGAAGTAGCAAGAGTCATGGGTATAAATATGAGTAATGTACGTACATGGACGGATTCTACGGTGGTTTTAGCATGGCTCAACAGTCATCCAAATCGATGGAAGACGTTTGTTGCTAATCGGGTCGCAGAGATATTGACAACGTTAGACTCATCTCAATGGTCTCATGTTTCATCAGGCCAAAATCCTGCTGACCTCGGATCACGAGGAATCTACCCCTCGGAACTGTGGAACTGTTTTTCCTGGTTCAACGGCCCGGCGTTTTTGTCTGAAGCTGAAATACATAGCAATAAGCCAAAACGATTAGAGACAGATTTAGTAATTGCGAAAGTTTACGTTACCGTGACAGAGGATTCTATATGGGAAAGATACTCGTCCTTTACAAAATTAACACGGGTTGTAGCATATTGTAGACGTTTTTTAAAACTAATTGGAAATAGGAAACAGTTTAGCAGCTATCTGCTGCCAGAAGAATTGGAAGAAGCTCGCAAGTGTGCTGTCAGAAATTGTCAAGCTGACGGTTTCAAAGAGGAAATTGCTATTATAAGGAAAAAGGATCAGTTGATCAAATTAAAGGGACCTCTCAAACCTTTGAGTCCTTACTTAGATGAGGAGAATATTTTGCGGGTTGGGGGAAGGTCAGTAAATCTTTAATTAAAGGATATGTGCGAAGGTGCATTACGTGTGTCAAAGGAGCTGCGAAAACTTCACAGCAATTGATGGGCCAGCTTCCAGAGGCTAGAGTTAGTCCTTCAAGACCATTTAAGTGCAGTGGCGTAGACTACGCAGGGCCGATAAATATTCGGACGGCAAAGGGGCGTGGTCATCACGCTCATAAAGGATATATTTGTCTGTTCATTTGTATGGCGACACGAGCGGTGCACATTGAAGTGGTCAGTGATTTAACCACACAGGGATTTCTAGCTGCGTTCAAACGCTTCGTCGCTCGTAGAGGCCTATGCACGGATATTTGGAGCGATAATGGAACAAATTTTGTTGGTGCTTCCAGGGAATTTCACAATTTATTTGCTTCAGAACGGTCAAGCTATTTAAAGGAAAAATCCGAAACATTGGCCATAAACAGGACAAAATGGCACTTTATTCCTCCTCGGGCACCAAACTTCGGGGGATTGTGGGAGGCTGGCGTGAAGTCAGTGAAGTTCCACTTAAAACGCGTCATAGGGGACTCGACACTGACTTACGAGGAACTATCCACAGTATTGGCGCAAATTGAGAGTTGTCTTAATTCCCGGCCTCTGTCCACCATAAACACAGATTCAGATGCCTTTGATGTTTTAACGCCAGGTCATTTCCTGATTGGGGAACCCTTGGTTGCTGTACCAGATCATAATTTTGAGACCTCTAAGGTATCCAATTTACGTCGTTGGCAATTGACACAAAAAATGATGCAGGAGTTTTGGCGTCGTTGGTCAAACGAATATTTATCAAAATTTCTGCATCGTTACAAGTGGACGTGTCAAAATCCTGAACCGAATATTGGGGATGTAGTAGTGGTAAAGGATGATGACTTGCCTCCTTGCAAATGGCTTTTGGCGAGAATTGTCGAGAAGCACCCTGGTCAGGACAAAATTACGAGAGTTGTTACCTTACGCACTAAAAAGGGTTTAATAAAAAGGTCTATTTAAAAAATTTGTATTTTACCTATCACCCAGTAGTTATATAATTATCATGTATAAGATACAGATAGTTTATTGTGTGTTTAGTTTCTATTTTAAATTGTTTTATCCTGTTTTTTCATTTAGTGGTTGAGTTTGTCATGGTGGGCGGTGCCCTTATAATTGTAATTAGCTGGACTATGTAAAAAATAGCTCCTTGGTGGGCGGAATGTTGGAAATTTTGTTAACTTTTGTGCCGATAGATGGCGTTGTTAGGTTAGCCGCAATTTCTGAATCGCGGTATTAAGATTATCCGTGATTCGACTAGGCTCACGTTGATTGTAATTTAAAAAAAGCAATATACATACATACAGTTATACTATAACCCCGTGTTTTGTTTTTACCATCATCCTTGTTACGGTCGCGAGTGCTACAGAAACAGTGCCAGGTGGTGAACGGTTGTTCACTTCTTCTGTAAATCTTCAATATCCTTTTGATAAACTAAGTCTTGATAAGACTTTATACATAATTCTAATACTTTGTCTAGCTCATTAACTGTTAAATATATTTCCCCTGCTTTCCTTTCTCTTTTTATAAATCTTCTGCTGTAAGCCAATATTCTTTTCATTCTCGAGATTGAAGAAAAATGTTCCCAGATTGGTTTGACTTCTATATTTGTGTGAAATGATGAACTCTTCAATTCTAATTCAGTTGGAGGAATTTCATATGTTTGTAGATCAAGATTTTTATGTTTTAACCATACAGGTCCAGTCCACCATAAGTCAAAAGAAGCCAGGTCGCATGCTTTTATGCCTCTTGTAGCGATATCGGCTGGGTTATCGGTAGACTGAACGTGTCTCCATCGGTCATTGTCTAGTATCCGTGTTATGTCTGCGGTTCGCAACAAATGTACGTCAACGACTTGGTTGAGATTGCAACCATGACATCAAGACCATTGAATCAGTCCAAGCATGGATTTTGTTTTTAGGTATTTTCAACAGGTCCACCAGATCATTGATTAATTCTGCTAGTAATGCAGCGCATAATTCCAATTTAGGAATTGAAATTTGCTTCAACGGAGCAACCTTGGTTCGAGACGCTATGATTGTAATATGAACTGTGTCCTGTTCAATAATCTTAAGGTAAGTAACAGCAGCATATGCGTGCGTAGATGCATCTGCAAAACCATGCAATTCAATGTTTGTATAATTGATCGGTGTAGTTTTAAACCAGCGTGGTATTGTGATGTTTTGAAGATGTATTAATTCTTCTCTATATCTCATCCACTCATCTATCAAATCTGATGGCAGCTCATCATCCCATCCCATGTTGCATAACCACAGTTTTTGTATGAAAACCTTAGCGTTGATGATCACTGGTGACAGCCATCCAAAAGGGTCAAACAGCCTTGCTACATCAGATAGAATAGATCTCTTCGTTACGGGATATCGAACTTCAGGTAAATTTATTGTGAATTTAAATGTATCATCCTTCCTATCCCATGTCAAGCCCAGAATTTTTATAACTTTATCTAGCTTTATTTCTATTCCATCTTTTGTACTGTTTGTACTATCTCTCTCTTGTATACTTTAATACTTCTTCTGAATTACTAGACCACTTTTGCATTTTAAAATTTCCTTTACTTAGTATCACATTTATTTCCTCACACATTTTCTTTGTTTTTTCTTCAGTTTCACTTCCCGACATCAAATCATCCATATAAAATGAATTTTTAATTATAGGTGCTGTATTAGGATACTCAAGTGCTTCATCATCAGCGAGTTGTTGTAACGTTCGTACAGCTAAATAAGGTGCTGCAGCTGTACCAAAGGTTACAGTCATCAAGTTGAAGCTTTCTAGTTTTTCTTCAGGGTTATCTCGCCAGACTATGCGTTGTAAATTTGTGTGCTCTGGTGTCATATCAATCATTCTGTACATCTTACATATGTCTCCCATTACACATATTCTATGTGTTTGCCATGTGATAATTAAGCTTCTTAAATCAGGTTGCAGTACAGGCCCAATCATCATGGTGTCGTTCAAAGAATGACCATTAGAACCCTTTGCAGACGCGTCGTAAACTACTCGAACCTTCGTTGTATCCTTGTCTTCCCGTATTACAGCATGGTGAGGAAGATAAACTGATTTGTTGTCATCATTTGGGTCAGATTTAATCAAATGACCCATTTCCATATACTCATGAACTACTTTAGTATAATCTGACTTTAAACTCTGATTATTTTGTAATTTCTTCTCCAATTGTTTGAATCTGTAAACAGCTTCTTGTTTCTTATTTCCACATAATTTCAGTGTCTCTTCTATTCCTTGTCTCAAAGGTAAGTGCACTGTGTATTTTCTATTTACTCTTTTAGTTGTATTTTTGTAAATCTCTTCACACATTTCTTCTTCTTTTGTAAGTATTTGTCTTTTCTTGTATAAACCTTTTCGATTTCCCAGAATTTTCTTAACAAATCATTGTCTTCTGATACCATACTTATCACATGTAGTGTAGTTATTTTATGCTCGTCGCTATTTAACTTGTCTTCCCTTTGACCTGAAAGTATCCACCCCAAACGTGTTTTCTGTGCCACTATGCCATCAGAACATCTAATCAAACCAACTTCTATAATTTTGCAAAAGATGTCTGCACCGAGTAATATATCAATTTTACCCGATGTGTTATACGTAGGGACAGCCAATAGTAGTTTTTGGAGTGCTGGCCAGACAACGCGATGTGTTTTGAAGGTAATCTAGCAGATAGTGATTTCAAAACATAAGCCTTCATTTGAATAACTTCCTTTCTATTATATTGCGATGTAACTGACAGGTCAACTACATGTTTTATTGAAACCAGGTTTTCTTCTCCAATCCCTGAGACTACACCGTTGATGCTTGTCCTATTCAATTTCAAGAGTTCAACTACTCTTGAAGATACGAATGAAGCCTCTGAGCCTTGGTCAATCAACGCCCGAAGTACATGTGTTTTGCCGTTACTTGATGTAACATTTACTAGAGCAGTTGCCAATAATACTTGACGACCAGGTTGGTCTTTCGAGAAATGTGCGCTTGTGATCTTCTCTGTTTGTTCTTTTTGTTTGTTACTCTCTTCTGTATCTCTCTCTTGTGTTGTTTCTTTTACTTCATGTAAGAGAGAATTATGTTTTCTTCCACAGACTCGGCATTTATTCTTTTGTTTACATTTGAAGACTATATGATTCGGGACTAGGTAGTTGAAGCATAGGTTTTTGTTTTTCGCAAATTCCCGTCGTTGTTGTACTGTTTGTTTCGCGAATTCTTTACAAATATAGATGTAATGGTCACCTTTGCAATATACACAAAAAGGTGATAATCTGCCTTTGGTATGCGCAGAGTCATCTTTATCGTTCTCAGTATCCCTTGCTACGACATGATATGCTTTGTGACCTTGTGTCTTCTCTTTTACAACTGTAGTAGTGATGGGAGCAATTAGCTCGAGCGTACGAAACTTAGACTCGAGGAACCTTTTCAACGCCTCCCATGTAGACAACTCATCGCTATCCTCCTTGTAGGTTTCCTCTTCCCAACACTTCAACGTCTCTGAATCCAATTTCTGCGCCACTAGAAATACTAGGATAGGATCCCAAGTGGCGGTGTTTATTACCATGTTATTCAGACTGTTTATGCATTCTACCGAATTATCGAGCAAAGCTTTTATTTGTGTAGCTGACGGGTTGCTTATCCTTTTCTGACAGCAAAATTTCTTTAAAACTGACGACACAATCATCTTTTTGCTACCAAAACGACCTTGAAGTAGTTCCCATGCTGTTGCATAATTACTTTCCGTAATTTGAATATGTCGCAATAACATCTCTGCCTCTCCAGAAACCCTAGTCTTTAAATAATGCAACTTTCGCACATCGCTAATAGAAGTGTTATGTACGAGTGCTGTAAATATATCTTTATACGTAGGCCATTCTTCATATCTGCCCGAAAAGATAGGCAGCTGTATACTTGGTAGCTTAGCGAACGGTAGCTGGCCATCGTGTAATGAAGTAGACATGTTAGACGCTTCTAATAATCTCTGTTGTGACTCCAAGTTTGTTAGGAGATCGGTCAAATCAGCTTGTCAACAGATATACGTTTCTTCGTACGTATAATATTCTTCATTAAGAAAGTAAGGCAACACGCCTCGCTGTTCTCGTGGTGTACACTTCATAAAGCTGCTATGCGTTTGTTTGAACGAGTCCCAATATTCCTCAATGGTTTTTAATCTCGTTTTAACATAACCTGCTGTCAATCGCTGTTCGGACACTTTTTTATGTTAACTTGCGCTTTCTTTAACATACTAGCCACATCTTCTAACGTAGATAAATATTTAAACTGTTCTGGAGTTGGTGACGTCATTTTGCTGATTTATCAAATAGTCCATGTCGTAACTACTTTTTTCTATAAGTAGTTATAATGTAGTTATAGTCTTCACACTAATTACTTGTAAACAACTTCCAACTTCAATCCTTATCTAAGAAATGCGGTCCTCTATTGTATTCGTGCACCGAGTCTGCAAGCCGTTCCATTCAATAATTATTCGGCTCGATTTCGACCATATGTTTTTGTACTTAAGGTTCACTTTCTTGTTTTAATGGAACGGTGTTTTAGAATAACAAACAACTTTACTCAATGATGATTTATTGGTCACTTGTTACATTTTACAATAATCAATACTATATTACGTAACAACCCTAAGTGGAGGGCTGAAAGAGACTGCGTGGCTATCGCCCTTCAGACCTCCCCTAATTGGCTAGTTCCTGAAGACTGCTAGGCTATCGAAGCAGGAACTAGCCATACTAAGGATCAAAGCTGGCTGCGTGGCTACCGAACTCTGAACCTCTAGCTGATGAATGACAATTTGGTTGAAGACAGCTCTGCATATAAAGGCGGATTTTCACATATGTGTACCATATCTACACGTAGTCGTCTGTAGGTATAGTGCCAATAACTAGCACGATGGCTCTTGCGCAGATTGTTCCACATGAGGATTGTAGATGGCATCACATGTCTAAAGAAATCATTTGTAGTTGCTGTCTTCCAGAACATGAGCCGCTCATCGTAGTGCTTTGGATTAGTTCCACTAGATGGCGCTGTATGTTATGTTTCTCACAACATACCTTAATATAGGAACTGGACAGTCGGTTAAAAAGACTCGAGAAGCGAACATAAAATGGATTCCTAAGAGGAGCCTCTGACCGCAGACTATAGCTGGTTATAGGTCGCATACTATCGCGCGGTGCGCACTGCACAATGCTAGTGGCTAGGTAATACCGCCCGGCGAGCATGGCCTACTCTTTTAATCACAGTTTGGGCGATAAACTCATTTTGTCTTAAATGCTAGCACGGCGGCGTGAGATATTTTCTTGACTTATGGCATAACTTCTTGACGTTTATTTTTTTCATTTTCGGAAATTTTCCAATTTTATAGCAGTTTCGGTTTAACCTTGGCCATAAAAACTATTTATGTTCGGAGAAGCATAGCCCTACGACGCACTGTTTCCGAATTATGGGCCTCCGTATCTTATTTTATTTTGCTTAAAACGCTCTATATTTCCAAAATGATATCTCGAAAACGGTATGTCCTAGCCAAAAAATAACCAAAATTTCACCCCCCCCTTTGCTATCCCCATGTTAACAGCATCCCAACATGAATTATAAGTTTTTTTTTTTTTTTTACATTGCTTGATTTTCGACTTGAACTACGGTCATGACAAGTTATGATAAAATATGTCATGTCTTACAATTTGTCATAAATGCTAGCACGGGACAACCATGTGACATAGTTTACAGGCGCGACTTGCTTTTCTTGTTGTTGACTTCATAGTGCGACATAATTTGAATAGACGACCAAATAAAATAATACGTATAAAAGTATGCCGTTCATACAGCTAAACAACTTTTTAATTTTGTTGGGAATAAATTAATATTTGACCCACGACCATAGACTTATGCACACTTTATTTTTGTTTGATAACATATTAAGTGTTTGTTAGAAAAATATAATTATTGTGAAAATTTTAATAATTACTAAAAAATATAATAGCTTGGACCAATACCGTTGGGCCCCTATTTTTTATATTTTAAATGTTTTTTGGGGATTTTATTTAAGAAACATTTAAAAATGTAGAAAGTAAGAAGAATATGGTATAAAAAAAAAAAAAATAATAATAATAACAAGAATAAAAAAAAATACAATTATAAAAAAGTAATAATATAAAATTAATTAATAATCCTGTAACATTTCAATTAATTAATAAGCATTGATCACCATACACACAAAATGTATTTATTGCCATTTGGTGCAGTAATTAGAAGGCAAATATATTTTTTTCAACTATAAAATTTTATCACCACCTCCGAACGAAAGTGATAAATTTTTCTAAATCATCTGTCGAAATGTGACATTTGTGATGAAATGGGTGCGCCCGTATTAGCAATTAAGACCCGATGAGTCCCAAATAAACGTCACGAAATTTTCTCACGCCGCCGGTACTAGTATTTAAGACAAAATGACTTTATCGCCCAAATTGCGTTGAAATGTGTGACTCAAGCCATGGTACAGTAGGCCGTGCTCGCCGGGAAGCAACAAAAAACGCATGTCGCGCCTTTAAAATATGTCACATGGTTGACCCGTGCTAGCATAAATGACAAATTGTAAGACATGGACAAATTTTATCATGTCTTGTCACAAACGTCTTGGGTTTGCCATGCTCGCCGGGCTGATAGGGTGCTAGCCGCTGCTGGTCAAGTGCGAGGCGGTGAGGGGGGAGGGGCAGGGGAGGGGGCGCAACCTTGTGCGCGTGCGCGGGGTGAACCACCGCGCCGCGCGCCGCATTCCCGCCACGACCACTACTGCTAGTACTGATACTGACGACGAAATGTTTGCGGGTACCAACGAGCTTACTACACGTGTACCATGAGATAAATAATAACTACCAAAAAAACACCAGTTTTCTGTTACAAATATAATACATTAAAATACGTGAGGATTTGTAATTGGCTTTCTGTTGACTATGGTTTCTTTTTTTGTCTGTATTTATTAGCACTATCACGGAAAAGTGTGATAGGTCCTCGTCAGCATTTTTCTGATTAGAAATCTTTCCTCACGTGAACTCATAATTAATTAATTTATTTTCCATCGAATTACATGTTTTATTCTCTGTTAGTAGAAACACCATAGAACTATTGTTAGTAACAATACAAATAAACAAACAAAACGAGGTTTGGCTCTCGCCTATTTTCTCTTCCAGTATATTCAGTCGGATGTCTGCGACCGCCTCGGCTTTCCTCTTAACCAATTAAAATTAGCGAATGATCGTGCCGAGCCCATTCGTTTTAGTGGTAACGAGAGCTGGCACAATGACAGGCCATAGGTCTGTACACGATGACGTCGTACGAGACGCCACAAAAACTTGGCAGGCGCGTGAGTCATCATCATCAGAGAGACTCGCAGTCAGCACCAACTCGTTGGCCAGTACTGATACTACAGTGCGCCAGGCATGACTCGGGCGTGTCACTACTACCTTGCTGCCACTGTGAGACGGAGCTACACGATGTGGATGAAGAGCACTATCCCTTTGTCACAGCGGAGTCGTGATGATTTTGCCACGTTATAGTGTAGCCCCAGACCTGTGTATCTATTCTAATCGGAATATAATAGGTAAATATGTAATCCGTCGCCCGAAGCCCGATCAAAATCAAAATCAAAAAAATCAAAATGTATTTATTCAATTAGGCCATCAAGCGGCACTTTCGAACGTGAAAAAAAAAATTGAATTTAATACTAATTGATTCTACCGTCCATTCGGAAATGTAGCTTGTTGTGGCGAAGAATGGAAACAAACTCCACACATACTCTTTTAAAAAAAATGTGTTTTACAAGTATATACATTATCTTGTTGAAAAAAAAATACATACATGTGAGAACGATGTAAAAAAAAACAATAAAAGTAACGCACTCAAAAGCTTCTACAGCAAAACAAACAATTAAAAATACAATAAATAGGTAATTAAAAACAGGCGGAGGCAGCTAAGTTATGACCAATCCCAACTGATGGCGCCCGTTCACGAACATGACACATGGATCGGCACCACTCAGCTCAACCATCATGAAGGGAACCGAATGATCCAACACATGTGCCACCATCAGAGAGACATTAGAGAGATCATGACACACTATCAACTGCCAGGGCACATTGAAGTCAACGTACGACACAAAGGTATAGCAAATGGTAGATTTACAGTTGGTAAATAGTACTCACATATGTGCTGTGCAGTTATATAATATAAAAATTAATTGAGTTTATACAACACAAATACATTCTTCAGCAGGTCCAAAAATACTTCAGAACTTTTCTGCTTATAACTTGTTATTGTGCCCTAGTGACTGTGGAGCTGGACTAGCGCTGAGCCAAGCATTTTTATCAGCGATGTAATCCCCCAACTTATAATATGCCTGCCTGCATAGTGTGCGTTTTATAAAAGTTTTGAATTTCGCCTCATTCAGTTCTAGAATGTGAGGCGGTATTTTATTGTAACATTTTATACAGTACCCCATAAAAGATGACGCTACTTTAGCCAGCCTGAAACCTGGTTGAATTAATTGGTCCCTATTTCTAGTAACATAACTATGTCTATCGCTGTTTTTACTAAAAAGGTGTAAATTCTTTCTCACGTACATGATGTTTTCGTAAATATATTGACAAGGTACCGTCATGATGTTAATGTCCTTAAACAGTTCCCTTAGAGAATCGCGCCGGCGAAGATTGTATATCGCTCTGATGGCTCGTTTTTGCAGAATAAAAATTGACTGAATGTCTGCAGCCCTTCCCCATAGTAATATACCGTAAGACATTATGCTATGAAATTAACTAAAATAGACCAGCCTCGCGGTATCTACATCAGTAAATTGACGAATTTCTAACAGCATAAGCTGCCGAACTTAACCGCCCCGCAAGTGATATTATATGAGGACCCCATTGTAACCTTGAGTCTAGCGTGATCCCCAGGAAAACCGTTTTGTCGACGAATTTTAGCTTCTCGTTGTTTAATATACGCACATACATGCACCACACACACACACGTACATACATGCACACACACGTACATACATGCACACACAACACATACACACATGTACACACACACACACAAGCACACCTACAAAAACTAAGTTCAGTAACATTTTTCTCAATTTATTACCATTATCTCAAAATTGTTTAATTATGGGTGGATCGTCAGAGTTCTCACTAAATAAAAGGTAATATTTAATCATAACATAATGGCCGTCCACTGTCTCTTAAGATACAGGTATACCCTAGTTTAAGAGACAGGGCAACGCAAATTGTCCACAGATGTACCATGTACTTCATAACATGTTCTACCATCATAATATATTATACTGTAATTTTTCATAACCTTGCTGTAACTATTTAGTGTAAGTTTTCTCACCATCTGTACCTTTTTGTTCAATAAACAATTTATTTATTTATTATATAATGTCACAATCATAACTTTTGACATTTGGCAAGGCAAATTTTACACACTTAGTTTTTTTAGCATTTAAAACTAAATTATTAGCAGTGAACCAATTCAGAACTTGCTGCAATGCATTATTTACGTCGAAAACGTTACTCGTTCGTCTATTTATCGTGTCTCTCTCTCTATCGTGTGTATCTAAGTGTCGTCAGCAAATAACACCATGTTTAGTTTGTTTTTCAATAGATGGGGTAAATCATTAATGTATACTAAAAATAAGAAAGGACCTAAAATTGAGCCTTGGGATACCCCCATTTTCACGTTCAACCCCGACGAATTGACACCGTTTATTTGGACTAATTGCAGTCTATCATTCAAATAGGATTTTACTAAACTTAATGATAAAAGGCCTAGCCCGTAATGCTCAAGTTTCAAAAGCAATGTTTCATGATCAACGCAATCAAACGCCTTCGACAGGTCGCAGAAAATACCTATGGCATCTTGCCCCTCCTCCCACGCATCAAAGATGTGTTTTAATAAGGTGACACCAGCGTCGGTTGTACAACGTCCTTTGGTGAAACCATACTGTTTCTCGTGTAGGATTTTATTCGTATTAAAATGAATGAGCATTTGACGCTGACGCTGTTCCGTCCTCATAAAGACGCCTCAAAAGATGCACAAGGTGTTTGGGAGTGCCCATAGCAAGCAGGGACCTCCACAGCACTGGCCAATTCACCGAGTCAAATGCCTTGGAGAAGTCAACGAAGCAGATATAAGTGGGCTTGTTGAACTCTCGGGCTTTCTCAATAATTTGGCGAACTATGAAGATCTGCTCTCGAGTGCCCTTACCCTTTACAAACCCTGCCTGTTCAGGTGCAATTTCCTTGGATAAGTAGGTTTTCAGTCGCTCGTTTAACACGTGCAGTAAAATTTTGCTTGCGTGTGATATGAGAGCAATCAGGCGGTAGTTGCTGCACTTCTTTGTGGAACCCTTTTTATGAAGTGGAATGAAAACAGTGTGAGCCCATTCCTTAGGCCATGTTCCGCTTTGCCATATTTTGTTACAGATGGTATGCATCATCTGTACACCCTGTTCACCTGTGGCCTTAATGGTCTCTATTGGAATAGCATCTTTGCCAGTGGCCTTGTCATTCTTCAGATGTTTGATGGCAGCTTCAACTTTTTCTTTAAGAATGTTTGGCTCCATGTCTTCATTATTGGGTTCCGTAGGAGCGAAATCCTGGGCTAGAGGGTCCTCATACAAAGACTGGCAGTACTGCTTCCATGTCTCGGCAATATCTTCCAGCTCAATGGTCATTGTGTATAGTGTATTAGTATATAGTATTAGAGTATCCCTGTTAGGGTTCCGTACCCAAGGGGTAAAAACGGGACCCTATTACTAAGACTCCGCGGACCATCTGTCTGTCCGTCTGTCACCAGGCTGTATCTCATAAACCGTGATAGCTAGACAGTTGAAATTTTCACAGATGATGTATTTCTGTTGCCGCTATAACAACAAATACTAAAAGTAGAACAAAATAAATATTTAAGTGGGGCTTCCATACAACAACGTGACTTTTTTGATGTTTTTGCGATAATGGTACGGAACCCTTCATGCGCGAGTCCGACTCGCACTTGGCCAGTTTTTTGGTAGCTTTTTTGATAAAATTTAAGCTTGAAAACGTTTCGCCACAGGATCGAGTGAAGCGAGCTCGAACATTTTTGCACCACAAATAAAGCTTAGGTTTTACAGTTGGTGCAAAAACAGGATTAACTTTATCGACTTATGCTGAACAGGTCCAGAATGGGCAATCAAGTCGCAGTGCATCATTGGGGATGAGCCTTGTGGCGTAACGCGCGGGTCACGAGCGTGTCGTCACCGCCACAGTGGAGGTGCCGCGGTGCCGCCCCGCACGACCTGTGCTTGAGCAGTCATTACCAAGTTATGTGCGTCGTGAGCGCGCAGGGCCGCGTGGCCGCGCTGCGCGGATCACTTACGCAACACACGGAACTGCTAAACCGAGCGCGTGAGACCTTCACGAGCGTTTACTTAATCACTTATTAACTAGCGACGTTACATCACGAACTCATCACATTGTTACCGGCGCGCGGCGGCCGCTTCCCATGCGCGCCCTCGATCAGCGTTGTCGGTGTGTTCGCTTGGCATCGTGGCCGCCTGGCGGTCACTGCGTGCGCTTGTGCAGGCTACCACCCGCTGTCGTGTGCCATGTCATATGTCACTGATACCGCGACGTACGTTACCTCGGCAGTAGCAGCCCGCGCCTCGTGACGCTCGTCAGTCAGCGAGATGCAGCATGCAGCTTGTGTATGTGCATTCTGGTTGTCGTACGTGACGCCGCCGCCGCCGCCGCTTGCAGGCGCGACGCCGCGCTGTGCATACTGACACAAAATTGTGAATTCGACACTCGTGACTGCTCAATAGGCAGTTCAGTTCATCACTTATTAGGCTTACCAACGCCCGCTAGAACAAAACTAGCAAAAGTATCTCGGCACCATTGTTAGCCAGCGTGTCCAGCGTACGTGGCAGCCGCCGCCGCGCCACAGTGGCGGCATCTCGGGCTCACGGCTACGGGCTGTGGCTGGCTCGCCACACTCAACACGTCACCATCACCACTGACACGGTCGCAAGTACGGGTTCATTGACCACCCACATCATTATCTTTCTATATTTAAGCGGTCCTGTAAGATAGTGTGTGTAAGTTAAAATTAATAAATAAATAAAATCAAAAAAATTGCCTACTTACGGATTACGCAAGTAACTAGTATGTCTATACAAAATTTATGTCTTTAGCATTTGCAGTTTTTAATTTTTATGTTGATTTTTTATTTTTGATTATTGTATACAAAACATACATTATACAGAAGGACAGCTTATGTACAAAGGCGAGCTTAATGACTTCGTGTTAATTAATGTTGGGTAATTTAAAAAAAATGGCAAATTCTGATGTGTAAAAGGGAGCTGGCTGTGAATGTACAGGTTAGCACGAAACCTTCCGCGTCAAGTGTTCAGGTGCCACCGCGCGCCGCTCAAACACTTGAAAGTATCGTCACTCTCATTCAACGCTAATAAGGCTTTTTAGGAATATCACTCCATCAGTTGGCGCCACTTTGGTGAGAGGTCATTTCCATTGAAAACACAACTTATGAAAACAAGATGTTGACTGCCGACGGATCTGCTAAATACCAGCTTGACGCACTGGAGTTGATCGAAAAGCATGCCAAGAGGCTCATCGGTGATGAGGCACTGGTCAACTAAAAGCTCCAGCTCCCTTGAACACCGTCGCCGAGTTGCCAGCTTGTGGCTATTTAACGGTTACATTTCGGGGAGTGTGCGTTGGAATTGCACGATCTAATTCCACCGAGCCCGTTTCATCATCGGACTACCAGACGTACGGCGATGCGCCATCGGTACATGGTGGACAACCCACCTATACGCACTAAACGTTTTGGAAACACTTTAATTATGCGTACAGCTTTAAGTCAAGAGTGAATAGGTTATTTCTAGGTAAGCATGTCTCACCGTCGACCACATCATCGCTTACCAACAGGTGAGATAGTGGTCAAGCACGAGACTATAAAATATAAAAAATAAGGTCTTAGATGTTCCATCGCGACAACTTCTCAAGCTATTTTCGAACTTAGTGCGACTTGAGTTCAACAGGCAACAACAGAGTTATGCCCGTCGAGAACTGACTGACATTCTAGCATTTGTACCTTAATGTTCTGCCGACATCTACATGACAATCCGTCATGTTCCGCTGCGTCTTCTTCTCTCGCTTACTCGAGCGTATCACCATATTTTGCATGAGAAATTCAGATGACAGATTTTTCTAGATATCATTAGAAGGATCGTAGCTTGTTGGGCGTAAACCCTACAAATGAATAGTAAAACACGTATGGTTAAATTATGGTATATTGGTTTGGTAAAATGGTAATGGCTAATGGTATGAGCAAACGCGGCTTGGTTGGTGACCGATCGTTAACTAACTTTATAATGATTTTAATACTAAAACTAAATATTTGGGTCAGCGTGGAACTGCTGACTGCGCGCGCGATTGACATCAATGAACTGTACTTTGTACATATTCCCGAGGGACTGGAAGATGAGGGTGCATGGTGATACAAGGTGATAAAACAATAATATGGTGCAATAAACAAGATGATAGTAACATACAACTCTTAAAAATTCAATTTATTACAGTCTCTATTCCACTACACTAAAACTGAATGAGTTTGGGAATTTCACTTTATTCACTCGGGCATATAAATGGTCAGTCGCCCTCGTACAGGGATGGTTATTCACTCTATTGTATTCATCACTAACACTAAAACACTGATTAGTTTCACTCTGGCACTGGTGATCAGCAACGCGGCGGGTTCTCGGTTGCGGTTGGGGCGGTGGCAGCGTCCGGGACGTTGGCGTCGCTTCCGCGCGCCACTGCGTTCGTGCGCGGATCCTCCGCACTCCGTACGCCAAACATGTTAATAGAATAGCTCCAGCTATTATGTAAATTGCGATGTAGTGGTGGACATCGTGGTAGTTTAAAGATGTTTCGTCTTCTAAATCTGTTTTGGTGTTATTTTTTACTTGATTAATTTTATCGCTGATCATTTTTAATTCCCAGCGGATGTCTGTTTGGTTAGTGTCTATCTCATAAACATGTAAGGGCATGGTCACATTTACAATATTGTTAATGGTAGGTATATCAATGTTTATGATATCTGGTTTCAACCTTAAGTCATTGTTCGACTGTCTGCGCGAAAGTAATGTGATCCCGTCGTCTTTGATGACGCATCCACTTGCTAATGCGAGTATCCCGACCTTGTCTAATCGCTCAATGGTAATTTGATCGTCACATATGACTTGTATGGAGCATTGCCCGCAACATGAATACAAGTAATTGTTTACCTTGTTTAATTGTACCCAGGTATTCTTGCACTTTCTACTTTCCGTCTTACAACTTAAGGACTCAATTTCTCTAGCACAATAAATTGGTTCTGTTTTGGTTATTGAAATAGGTATTTGATGGGCACAGAGCAAGATGTCTAAATCATAATGAACGCATTGTTGTAGTTGTAGACTAGATTGTGGTATTTGTAAGTCCTTTTGATAGTTGATGGCCAATAGATCAGATGCAATAATTATTTGTCGCATTTTGTCGCCGATTGCTATTGGAATTGGTGTCAATTTGTATATTTCAAAGGTGTCTCTGCCTACTAACGGTAATTTTATTTCGAATATCAAATTGTCCCCTGTAAATCTTGTTTTAACCGTTAATAAATGGTAAAGTTTGGTTAAGTCAGTCTGAATGTTATCGATTGGTAGCGATAATTCCTTAGAGATGTGGGCTGAGATGATATGAAGTTCCTTGGTTAATTGTTCTGGTTGTAGTAGATGTATGTTGAATGTACCATGGAAGATGTCAGTGATTGTGTTTAATAACATTTGTTGTATATCCTTCAGATTCATAAGTATACCGTTGGCTGATATTGAAGACATGGTAAATTCATTGATATATGCGTTTTCAGATATTTGTTTTTGCATACTATTAGTTAAGTTATCTATTTTATTAAGATGCTGGTTAAAATTCTTATGTTGTTGTCTTACGGTTTTTTCCATTCTCTTTATAACATTAAACTCTGACTCAATTATCGATGTTTGATTTTGCAGCAATTGGTTAAAATATTTCTGGTTGCCTCGAAGCTTAGTCAAATCTTGCTGGTATTGTTGTGCGAAGTCATCGTCGAGTACTCCAAATAAACTGTGAGCTATAGACCCCACAGCATTGACTAAGCCACGACGACGAAGATGGTGCCGTTCTGGTAACTGTCCATGGTTGGTCAAAATTTCATTATAATGGTCTAATTCATCTTGACAATGGCGCAGATGTAACAGAACTAGTTGACAGTGAGATATGGTTTGTATTTTTTGACAACAATTATCTAAATGGTCTATATACTTTGTGGCTAACGATACGCCTTCCCAATAAGCAGTCATATCATAAAATACTACTAGTTTCCATTCGTCTCTAATCAGTCTCATGTTACTGATTTTATCGAAGTAGATGGTTTGGTTATCTGGCAGCTTTTTTGTGTGGAGAGTACAATGTGATGGCGACACTAACAGCATAAGCACCATAAGTGCCATGGTTAAAATGCTACATTTCGTTGAAATGCTCGTTCTTCGACGTGGTGGTGTCTCATAGCATTTTTCGGGGTCCACTTCAGTTGTGGTTCTTTGTTGATTTATTTCGGTCGGTACATTTGGTTGGTTCTCCTCTTGGTGGATTGGAAGGATTGACAGTTTGGTGATTGGTCTTTTTAATATGCCTCCTTTGGTTTTGAGCGTGACTACTCTAACAAGACCGTCATCGCCAGGATGAATTTCTAAAATTCTTCCGAGGGCCCACCTCCCTGGAGACACGTGTACGTCTTGAATAATCACTATGTCATTGATTTTAAGATTTTTATGAGAATGGTGCCACTTGGATCGCGTATTTAGTTGGGTTAAATACTCAGATTGCCAACGTTTCCAAATATCTTGGTTAATTTTCTGGACGAGTTGCCATCTGGTACGTTCGTCTTTCTCGGTCTCTATTATGGTTAATAATGGTCCACTGGCCAGAAAATGCGAAGGTGTCAAAAAATTTAAATCGTCTGGATCTTCCGAAATAGCACACAGAGGTCGTGTATTCAAGCAGCCTTCTAACTGTGACAATAGGGTCGAAAATTCTTCGTAGGTTAGCTTTTGGTTAAGTTTTTCATTATTAATACATCAATATTCGTGGTAAACTCATTATGTTTTGATGCTATGGTAATTGTCATTACTCCCTTACAGTTACTTTCTTTCGCTCCAATCCCGAAGATGGAACCTTTACACCTTCGGCGAGGGATTCCAAGTTGTTGTGCTGCGTTTTCGGAAATTATGGATGTTTGAGACCCTTGGTCAATGAGGGCTCTCATAGTTTTGTAGGTTCCGTCAGCTCCTAAAACATTATAAGCACTTGAGCTGTTGCTAATAGAATGTCTGTCATTGGCTTGTTGTCTTTTGACACGTGTGACACACATTTTGATTGGTTATGCTGATTGGTATGAGTCTGGTTGGTAACAGGGTTAGTAATCACGTAGGCATTGTGCAATAGCGAATTATGCTTTTCGTGGCAATGGCGACATGTTTTTTGCGACGTACACTCTTTGCCGTTATGGTTAATTAGGCAATTTTTGCAAATGTTATTTTGCGCAATTTGTTTCCGTTTTTCTTGGTTATTTAGTTCACGGAATTTATTGCAAATAAACAGTGCATGATTTTCGTCACAAATTACACATTTTTGATATGGTTTGATAGCAGAATGATTAATAAATGGTTTGCATTCGTCATGTCTATTAGCATTATTGAATCCTGAATCTCTTGGGTTTTTACGTTGAGTACTGGTATTAAAATTTTGGTTAGAATGTTTTTGTTGGTTATGGAATGGTTGCGTATTCTTAATTGTCTCAGTTTTGCGTCGAACTGTCTCTAAGGCAATAAATTTTCCTTCAAGATAAGCTAGAAAATCTTGCAGATGTGGCAGGTCTCGAGGGTCCGGCAATGAGTCAATATAATCTGTATACGTTTCGGCGTCCATTTTCTGGGTGATAAGGTATACGATTATCGGGTCCCAGGTAGATATGTCTATGCCTAGATTTTTTAATGCGTTGAGGCATTCATTAGTGGTATCATGAAGCTTTTTTATGTTGGAAGCTGTTTGTTGGTGCATTACTGGCAAAGACATGAGAACATTCATGTGTGAGTTAAAAATTAGTTTTTTATTATTGTATCTTTGATTTAGGATGTCCCAGCAGGTCTGGTAATTGCCGGAGCTTACACGAAGATGTTGTATCAGTTTCTCAGCTTCTCCACGTAGTTTCATTTTTAAAAACTGCATTTTTTGTGCCGGAGAAATAGAATTATTATTGTGGATAGATTCATTGAACAAGTCTTTGAAAGAAATCCATTGTTGGTAATTTCCGTTGAAAATTGGTATATCTATTTTTGGTGTGGAATTATCTCTGTGCTGAGCGTCCCACATTCTTTGGTTAATAGATTTTTTAATTTCACAATATTCATCCTCATACCTGTTGAACAGATCTTCATAGTTACTGTTTTCTCCTTGTAAGTTACAGTCGATTTCCCAATGTAAGGAATCAATTGCTGTCCAACGTGATTCAATATTCTTCAAAACATCTTTAAACTCCCATTTTTCAGACAAAACATTAAGATTGATCTGAGAAATAGTTCGGGCTAATGCTTTGAAGTTACTTTGCTGTTTTCTCATCATTTCCTCGATTTTACTTGGTTTGTCGACGTCATGGAAAACGAATCGTGGTAGTGGTAAAACCTTTTTGGGTAGTGTTCCGGTACTTGGAAACCCGTTATCTGATGTGCTAGGCTGTGGAACGGTCGTTGCATGCGATGGTGGTGCTGGTGGTTGGTTCTTTGGTGATGGAGACCGAGTAGTTGTTCCCTCAAGAACTCTTAATAAATGCCTCTTAACGTCGTCATAAAATGTTTTAGTTTTAGTGTACGAATCGTCACCGAAGTACTCATTATCTTCAGTTTCGTCACATAAATTCTCTAAATTGTCATGGTTACGCGAGAATTCTCTCCATAAGGTCTCTAAAGATTGTAAACGACGTTTCTTCTTCTTCTTTTTTTTTTTCGCTCATTGTGACGCGATTCCTGGGGATTATGCTGTTGGCGGCGGAATGGTTTATTTCGGAATCTAGGGCTTAATATAAATAACTGACCCTGGACTTTTGAGATGAATTATTGTGTTGCTAGCGGTGCGGTCTTGTCCGATTGTAGCTTGCGGGGGGTTAGTCGATTTTCCTCTCATTTGATACGCATTATACAATACTGTAACACACCCACACACAACTCCTCTTATACACTTCACAAGAGTTTTCAAATATTATGTATGTTTTGTTGTTCTAGGTTTCTGTTGCAATTTTATTTTGTAAAGTTAATAAATTGTAAATCCGTAATTGGCTGTAATAGTGGAACAATAAGTGTGTTAATGTATTTTTAAGAGCTGTGGATTTTGTGATTAATAAATAAATAAATAAATAAATAAATAAATAAATGTAAAGCTTATTCATATTTTCCATGATCTCCTTCTGAACAGCAAATAAATCGGCAATGGTAGACATTCTGGTAAGTAATAAAATGGAAAGGTCTTACTTGACAATCTCCTGGTTGATGGTGAACTGTGGTGGGTGGTGACTCGAAGAAGTATGTTGTTCCAATTTAACTTACTTACGACGATATCACTTAATGCACTGTTGTCTAAGGACTGGTTATAGAAAGATAGTTACTAACACGTCACGTACAATGTCCACAACGCGATAGATCCCACCTTTCCGAAGGCTCGAAGGACCAATTTGTTGGGCGTAAACCCTACAAATGAATAGTAAAACACGTATGGTTAAATTATGGTATATTGGTTTGGTAAAATGGTAATGGTTAATGGTATGAGCAAACGCGGCTTGGTTGGTGACCGATCGTTAACTAACTTTATAATGATTTTAATACTAAAACTAAATATTTGGGTCAGCGTGGAACTGCTGACTGCGCGCGCGATTGACATCAATGAACTGTACTTTGTACATAGCTAGTGCGTTCTGCGGTTTCTGCCTACCCCCATGGGAAAAGGGCGTGTGTTTATGTATGTATCATTGGAAGGAACAAAACTATTTTGAAACACAAAACATACATTACGGATATCCGAGCACGACACTACCGACACCGGTCACCGGTACCCTGAGCCGGTACCGAAACTCCTCCATGCCTCGGGAAGCATGTGAAGCTGTTGATCCCGGCTATCACTTGTAGACCTTTGGCAGTCGTTACGTGTAGTTGACACCAGTGCCAAAGGGTATACTGTGACCCAGTAATTGTGCTGAAGAGGTCGGATAGGAAAATTATAATTTGTTATTAAAGGATATTTTTGATAAATATATTGATTTGATACTCAGCTGCATCCGGTTAGACTACAAGCTAACTCCAACTCAACATAGGAACAGGCTGGCAGGTTGATTACCCCCTTTACGTTATGTCGACAAGTATTGTCACGCAGAGCTTGATGAACTGTAACCTGACGTGCACGGGTGATGTTGCAGGTTGGCGGTGCGCGGGAGTGAGTGCGCCCCCCCCATGCTGGGCCCCGTGCGCCGCTCGCTCTGCGCCGCGCTGGCTGGCCTGGCCGCGCTGCTGCTGCTGCTGCTGGCGCGCCTGCCGCCCGCGCCGCCCGCCCCGCGCCCCGCGCCCCTGCGCCCCCGCACGACCCCCGCGCCCGCACCGCCCGCGCCCGCCACCAACCGCACGGCGCCGCCGACCCCGGTGGCGCCCGCCAGCACGGCAGTGGCGCGCACGGCGGCGGCGGGCCCGCACGCCACGCTGGTGCGCGAGCTGTACGTGGGCGGGCACGCGCGGCCGCACGCCGAGCTGTGCCCGGCGCTGGGCGCACACCTGCGCCTGCTGGTGCTGGTGAGCTCGGCGCCGGCGCACGCGGCGGCGCGGGACGCCGTGCGGCTCACGTGGGGGCACTACGCGGCCCGCGCGGACGTGGCGCTGGCCTTCGTGCTGGGCGCGGCGCCGGCCGGGCTGGGCGCCGCGCTGGACGCCGAGGACGCGCTGTACGGGGACCTGGTGCAGGGCCGCTGGCTGGACTCGTACTCCAACCTCACGCTGAAGACGCTGAGCATGCTGGAGTGGGCGGACACGTACTGCCCGCGCGCTCCGCGGCTGCTGAAGACGGACGACGACATGTTCATCAACGTGCCGCGCCTGCTGCAGTTCGCGGCCGCTCCGCAGCGCGCCAACGCCACGCGCACCATCTGGGGCCAGGTGATATGATGAAAAAATTATATAATACACTAAATATTTCTTTCTTCAATAAATATAAAATCCCATTAGTTAAACTGATCAAAAGGAGTTATAAAACACTAGAAACCGAAAAATTACTTTCTTTTCGGAAGTCTGCTTCATCACAGTTATTTAACTAGATATCTCATACTCAAAACAAACTTATTTTTGAGACGTTTAGGCGCATTTGTGGTCTTCTTCATAAGTTCCACTTTATCAAATGATACTTTCTGAATGCAAATGCTTGCCATGTTGAAATAAAATTTGAGGAGTTCCCTCGATTTACATGGGATCCCCTCATCAGATCCTGACTCGGTGACAATGGGACCACCTCGAGAGTTTACTCTTTAAAACAAAAAAAAATATCTTCAAAATCGGTCCATAATTAACGGAGTAGTCGGTGAACTTATGTTTAAATAAAAAATAAGTTTAATAAAAACTTTTTTGCAAAAAAATACTACCGACTTCCAAATGAAAAACTACAAAGTGAAAAATAACTTAATTTTTTAAGTCGGTGTCTTTCGTAGGTATATTTTTTTTGGGATATGGACGTTTTGTGAAGTCGGTAGTATTTTTTTGCTAAAAAGTTTAAATTTTTCCGTTTTTAGTTTAATAATATTAGTTTATATTATATATTATAATAAATAGGCAAGTTGTTTAGTAAGGTCCCTATAACGTAGAATAGATTACCCGAATAACATGAAACTTGAACGTAACCGGTGAAATGAGAGATCTGTGTACCCCTTGAGAGCGTACTGGCGTGATGTTATGTTTTGAAATGGTATAAACAATAAACAGACATGCGATTGCAAGAATCCTGAGAGTTTTGCCGTTATTTATTAAAGAGTTCTGTTGTATATCTCCGAAGTTCTTCATCAGACCTTCACCAAATTAAAATGGGACCAATTTCGAAACATACTCTTTCAAACCAAAAAATAATAATTATTAAAATCGGTTTACAATTGACGGAGATATCGGTGAACATACACCATAAAACAAAAAAAACAAACATAAAGTCGAACTCCTCCTTTTCGGAAAGTCGGTTAAAAACTAAAACGAGACTACTGAAAAATCACGCTCTAAAAAGTATGAATCAAGAAAATATTCTCATCTGTTATTGTTATGTACAAACTATTCCGTAGAGGATAACCGTGGTCGTGGTCGTATGCCACTTTGCAGATACCACCACGGTTTGCCAAGTTTGTAAAGTAAGAAAGTATGTTAAGTTAGTTTTTTTTGTTCCCGACGGAAGGGAATTTAAATTTGGAGTACCGCATGGCAGTGTTCTTAGACCTATATTGTGTTTATTTTATGTTAACCTTTGATTTGATTTGGCCAACCAAGTTCAATGGCTGATGGTATGTTAAATATGCTGCTGCATAGCATATATTTTACCTTATGATGATTATCCTATGATTATGATTTATCCTTTTCGAGTTTTACACAAAAACTAAATTCGTGTAATAATGTGTTGCAGGTGAATCGGCGCTCGCCACCAGTGCGCACGATGGAGTCGAAGTACTACGTGTCGCCGCTGCAGTTCCCGGGCCGCGTGTTCCCGGCCTACGCCATCGGGGCTGCCTACCTGCTGACGGCGGACTGCGTGCGGCCGCTGCTGCGCGCGGCGCCGGCCGAGCGCTACGTGCGCATGGAGGACGTGTTCGTGACCGGCGTGCTGGCGCAGCGCCTGGGCCTGCGCCTCACGCACGAGCCCGAGTTCTACAACTGGCGCGCGGACGCGCACCCATGTGCCGTGCAGCGCGGCCTGGCCATCCACATGGTGCGCTACCACGAGCAGTTCGAGCTGTGGCGCAAGCTGCTGGACGGCAAGACCAAGTGCGCCAGCTAGCGACCCACTGTTTTATTCCTTTGATGCTCGGTCGGGGCGCCGCGCTATTGCGTGAGCACATGAGTAGATAAACGGAACAGAGACAAAGCTTCCTAAGAACGAGCAAAATTGTTACCTATGTTGGTAGGGTTAGGTCACAATAGGTGAAATCAAAAACAAAACATTTGTTAAATAGTTTTATTATTTACTAACTGACCCGGCAAACTTTGTTTTGCCATAAAAACACCAAACATTCATCTACCCTACATACCCTAACCTACCTACCCTACCCTACCTACCCTAACCTAACTACCCTACCCTACCTACCCTACCTACCCTACCCTACCTACCCTACCCTACCTACCCTACCCTACCTACCCTACCCTACCTACCCTACCCTAGTCTATCCTTAATTGATTCTGGCTCGCTTTCACCATTGCACAGTAGGTATAGTTAACAAAAAAAATAAAAAAAAATATATATTGTAAACATTGCAACTGTTTGAAGTGCGGCGGGGAAGGCTAGTCTTATTGACATAGTTAAAATGTATTTAGTGTTGTAATTCGTAAGTCCAGTGTCATAAAGATGTAACCCATGCCACTGCATTGCCTGTTCAATTTGTCATAGTTTTTAGTTAATAAAATTAGTTTTAGTTAATTATATTCGATCTTTTATTTTAGATAATGTAAGCTCTTTTTTCAGCCGGTTATCATTTAGTCTATAAGTCCAGTTCGATGTAGTTCGAAGGTACAATTAATTTGATAGTGATACTTTCTAGTTATTTTTATAGTTATTTTAAGTAACGATTTATTATGTGCCACTAGGTATAACTTAGTTAAGTTTTTATAATACTATAAGTTGCTGGCAGTAGTTTATAAGTAGGCAGCTAAAAGGCTGTAATCTCGTTATAAATATGAGTGTTCAAAGTGAATTAAGTTTTATTTTATAATATATGTTAAGCCTTATCTTCAGCTCTAGTTCTATTTAATTTAATAGTAATCAATCAACTTGAAGAGGCGTGCAGCAACTGGGCAAAATTTGTAAACTCGAGTTGTCAGTCTAACCTAACCTAACCTTAGGTCTAGTACTAGCCAGATAAAGGAAAAAAAAAAAAAGGAAAAAAAAAAAAAAAAGAAAAGAAAAAAAAAAAAAAAACTTACCTCTACTAACACAATAAACAAGACCCAGACTCATTCTTTGGCCCATTTGCACGAGAGACCTGGCTCGGAAAGTTGTCATATAAAGCAGAGTTAGGTCTTTCATGCAAAATGGGCCTGACAAAAGATTCTTAACGTAAAGATTGAAATGCTGAATTGACATCGGCAGTAAAATTTGGAGGCAGGTGTGGTTTTTAGTCGGTAGGCACCATTAGTGAGTCCGACACTGCCCAGGCTGGCTCGTTCTGGGCGAGGCAGTTTGGAGCGTCCTAAGAGGATTTTCCACACCTGACAAAAAAAAAAAAAAATACCCAACCTACCCTACCCTACCTACCCTACCCTACCTACCCTACCCTACCTACCCTACCCTACCTACCCTACCCTACCTACCCTACCCTACCTACCCTACCCTACCTACCCTACCCTACCTACCCTACCCTACCTACCCTACCCTACCTACCCTACCCTACCTACCCTACCCTACCTACCCTACCCTACCTACCCTACCCAACCTACCCTACCCTACCTACCCTTCCCTACCTACCCTACCCTACCTACCCTACCCTACCTACCCTACCCTACCTACCCTACCCTACCTACCCTACCCTACCTACACTACCCTACCCTACCTACCCTACCCTACCTACACTACCCTACCTACCCTACCTACCCTACCTACCCTACCTACCCTACCCTACCTACCCTACCCTACCTACCCTACCCTACCCTACCTACCCTACCTACCCTACCTACCCTACCTACCATACCTACCCTACCTACCCTACCTACCCTACCCTACCTACCCTACCCTACCTACCCTACCCTACCTACCCTACCCTACCTACCCTACCTACCCTACCTACCCTACCTACCCTACCTACCCTACCTACCCTACCTACCCTACCTACCCTACCTACCCTACCTACCCTACCTACCCTACCTACCCTACCTACCCTACCTACCCTACCTACCCTACCTACCCTACCTACCCTACCTACCCTACCTACCCTACCTACCCTACCTACCCTACCTACCCTACCTACCCTACCTACCCTACCTACCCTACCTACCCTACCTACCCTACCTACCCTACCTACCCTACCTACCCTTCCCTACCTACCCTTCTCTACCTACCCTACCCTACCCTACCTACCCTACCTACCCTACCTACCCTACCTACCCTACCTACCCTACCTACCCTACCTACCCTACCTACCCTACCTACCCTACCCTGCCTACCCTACCCTACCTACCCTACCTACCCTACCCTACCTACCCTACCCTACCTACCCTACCCTACCTACCCTACCCTACCTACCCTACCTTCCCTACCCTACCTACCATACCCTACCTTCCCTACCTACCCTACCCTACCTTCCCTACCCTACCTACCCTACCCTACCTACCCTACCCTACCTACCCTACCCTGCCTACCCTACCCTGCCTACCCTACCCTACCTACCCTACCCTACCTACCCTACCCTACCTACCCTACCCTACCTACCCTACCCTACCTACCCTACCCTACCTACCCTACCCTACCTACCCTACCCTACCTACCCTACCCTACCTACACTACCCTACCTACCCTACCCTACCTACCTTACCCTACCTACCCTACCCTACATACCCTACCCTACCTACCCTACCCTACCTACCCTACCCTACCTACCCTACCCTACCTACCCTACCCTACCTACCCTACCCTACCCTACCTACCCTACCCTACCTACCCTACCCTACCTACCCTACCCTACCTACCCTACCTACCCTACCTACCCTACCCTACCTACCCTACCCTACCTACCCTACCCTACCTACCCTACCTACCCTACCTACCCTACCCTACCTACCCTACCCTACCTACCCTACCTACCCTACCTACCCTACCCTACCTACCCTACCCTACCTACCCTACCTACCCTACCCTACCTACCCTACCCTACCTACCCTACCCTACCTACCCTACTCTACCTACCCTACCCTACCTACCCTACCCTACCTACCCTACCCTACCTACCCTACCCTACCTACCCTACCCTACCTACCCTACCTACCCTACCTACCCTACCCTACCTACCCTACCTACCCTACCTACCCTACCTACCCTACCCTACCTACCCTACCCTACCTACCCTACCCTACCTACCCTACCCTACCTACCCCACCCTACCTACCCTACCCTACCTACCCTATCCTACCTACCCTACCCTACCCTACCTACCCTACCCTACCTACCCTACCCTACCTACCCTACCCTACCTACCCTACCCTACCTACCCTAACCTACTTACCCTACCTACCTACTGTACCCTACCTACCCTACCCTAACCTACCTCCCCTACCCTAGCTACCCTTCACTACTTACCCTACCCTACCTTACCTACTCTACCCTACTATCCTATGTCCGTCTCCTGTTACTAAGCTACCTCCCCATCAATTTTCAGCCAAACAGGTTCAGCCGTTCTTGAGTTATAAATAGTGTAACTAACACGACTTACCCTTATATATATATATGTCGGAAACACGAGGACTTCCTTCCATATACCCTCGTACTTGTGGGCTTATCGTGGGTTATGCATGCACAAAGCAGGTAACTAATGCCGTTTTAGAGATAGTCCTTGATCCAACAACGAAGCAGTGGATTCGGCCACCAATAGTTTCGCTTTCTCTCAACAAAACCACACTTTATCAAGTTTATACACGCCACTTTAGAATTCCTCCAAACTCTTTTCAAACACCAAACGCGTGTCCGCCCGTTTTCTTTCTAACTCTAGCACCACAATGGCGGGAGAAAACCACTCAGAGCGCCAAGTATGGCACTCGCCGCTTTATTATTGGCTCAAGCACACATCCGGCAAAACCACCGCTTTGAACATCCAATCGAATTCAAGTATTTTGACATAAGGGAAATAAAGTGTTGTCAATCGAATAAAATCTAATTGAAATTTGAATCAGAAGCTAAATGTTGCCAATTAAATAAAACTGAATTAATAACTTTACAAGCGATATTTCTTCGTTCCCAACTATTTATCATTTACCTTCCTCCGATACGGCCATCTTGACATTCAAACGGTCCCACGTTTGATGTAGAGCGATGAACAACATCGTTACTCAGTTGTGATAAAAAACAAAAACCAAGAAAACAAAAAAAAAAAAAATTAAGTACCTAATAGGTAAGTTCGGCCGCTCCTGACCAAAAAAAAAAATCTTACGTGGTCGTGACATCTTCCACGTGAAACCTTCAATCAACACCTTATATTACCAGCCTACAACAAAAATCAAGTACTTCTTTACTCATGAAAACATAATTCTCATAGCTTTCACACTGTTCATTTGTTTTCTCCATGTAAATCTAGGTCTCCACACCGTACACCGTACACAACCATCGTCGTACTCTCGAAACAGATACCTCACCGTTTAGACAACCATATTAACACTCACACATTCCAAACGGTTACCGAAGCACCAGAGGTACCAGGTTCCCAACAGACGTCAAATCGGTCTCGAAGCACTAAGTGTGCCAGAAACCACTCAAATGCCCAACACAACATACCATGCCACATACACCAAACAACGGGTCACCGAGGCCCCAGAGGGACCAGGCTCCCCCAGACACACAACAGGTCACCGAAGCCCCAGAGGGACTAGGCTCCCCCCCATACATATCCAGCAATGTTTCTTGGTCCCACAGCAATTGCTGTGCCTCCTGATGGTCAACCCTGTGACCATCCTGCAACCATAGTCATCCTGACCAGGCCTCGTAACCCATCTCGGTTACAGCAGTCATCTTTTGACCACTCACCAGCCCACCTTAGGCTACAGCAATCATCTCTGACCACTCACCAGCCCATCTTAGGCTACAGCAGTCATCTCTGACCACTCACCAGCCCATCTTAGGCTACAGCAGTCATCTCTGACCACTCACCAGCCCATTTTAGGCTACAGCAGTCATCTCTGACCACTCACCAGCCTATCTTAGGCTACAGCAGTCACCGCAGTGACTACTCTTCACCGCACAGTCAGTCCTTTGACCATGCACACGACCTCACCATTGCTAGATTGATTTGAATCAGTCTTCACCATAGTACATTCAGTTACGTCAATGGGTACTTGATCTTTCAGATTTTCTCTAACTCATCATGAACCAAACAAAGCCTTTAATTCAACACCACCATTTAATTCATAATTGCCTCCATTCAGAATTCCAATTCACTTCCAAACAGCACCTTTAAACCAAAATGAAATTTGTTATTTCAATCTTTACTCTCAGTATCAATCTTTATTCTGAATACCACGGCAACCTCACATTCATACACAACCAAAAGCATACTCAAGAACTCTATTCTATGTTCATGATTTCATACCAAACTCTCAGTACGATAGGTATAATAACTACCAACACCAAACATTACCAACTTTGCGAACTAAAAATTAAATCATGCACCGCACATCACCGACTTTACATCTGTGTTAACATTATCTTATCCAACTTGAATGAAATAACACAAAATAACGTTAGGTATGTTCACAATGACCAGCACAGACTATTCAACTATTCAACAAGTTAGCACAGCCATTACTGACAGTATACTTTTAATTCCAAACTTATTATTCAAGTTTGGTAGGTACTAGACTTCCTACATGACACCGCACAATTCACAAATACACAACTTTATTTTAAAGAGATGCTACAATTATCAAAATTTTTGAACAATGTTCAAGATTACCGAGGCCAAGCATCGTTGAACAACACAGAACAAGGAAACCATTCTTAGTTTCCTCCAAAAAAACAAAAACCCATGTACCAAGTACATCAAATAGAACCCAAGTATCTCATCCGTGGTCTACAATTCACAATAACTTAGCAAATACATTTGCTACACAGAATGCACTTCAACTTAAACGCCGAATAAACTCTTGACTCCGTCATCTCTCTGGCCCACGAAACTGAGAAACTGTTCTATGTGAATTAAAATGTTGCCAATTGAACATCTATCTCATCCTCAGCCACGTCTTGGAACAGTTATTGGCTCTCGAGCATCTCATAATACCTGCACACGTCTTCTCGACACCATCTAAATGTCTAGTTGCACTTGTCATTCACCGTAGTCAATTTAAATCATTTTTATCTGTAGGTATCATTAGAATGACATGTTATCAGTTGGTTAGTTCTCTACAATGCGATATATAACAACTACAGACATTAACTTTACCTTTATTCAACTGTTGGTAGCAACAAAACTAAACGCCAACTGTCTAGGCTATAGTAACGTTAATCCTCGTGATGTTTGCAGGTTGTAAGATTGCATATCGAGTTGAACAACAAACTATTTCACTAAACGTTAACACCGGTTTGAGAATAATCTTGATTACATAGCTCTTAACTGAAAGTTATTGCATGTCTTTGCAACAATGCAAAAGTTAAAAGTCTAATCCTCACAGTGACTCACACCTTGTAACGATTTATTAATAATCTAGACTTTATCTAGTAACTTTTAAGTTAAAAATCATATCAAAGTTATTTGTTTTGTATCCTCAAACTTTTTCGAATATTGACACTTACTTGTCACTGTCTTTATGTCTTATAGAGATGAGCAAGGGATGACGTTCTGTTATCGATTAATCGACAAATCGATTTTAAGGACAAAAAAATAAATAAACGTTTTTTCAATCGATATCCAGTACTGAATCGATCCAGCGAACCGATATTTCACCCTAGAAAATCGAGATAAGATTTTTCTGTTTTGATATGAACCAAAATATCATTTAAAAATAATTGAATGTATATCACAAACATAAGTGAATTCAACGTAAACAAAATAAATATTGTTCCCTTATACCTGATACTTTAATTTAGTTGTAAAAACAACCCCAATCGGCCAAAGATGCTAAAGATCGACTATTATTACGATTTTTCTTTTTGCGTTCCGCAACTGGATTCAAACTTGTATTGAAAATACCAACGCGAACAGTTAGAAAGTATGTTGTTTCCAAGGAATAGCATATTCACAAATTCCCTTGGAGATCAAATCAAATCTGAAGTGACACCTATTAATAAAAAATGCATGGCTAAAATTCCTAGTGTTCAAACATATAAAAAAAACGGATTGCTAATATCTTTACTTCTCGATTGTCAGTAAACAACAACCTATTTATTATCTGTGTTTATGCTTGTGACAGCACTAGTGGTCAAAAAACCGTGTATTATTGTTCTAACAACAGAATAATGTAATGAAATCTCATTTTTTTGCGTTTCGTCCCCACGTTCCAATGCTCCGAGTACATTAGAAACATAAAATTGCGAAAATCGTTTTGTTGTTTATTTTGTTGGTGAATAAAAAAGATTAAATACTTGATGAAACAAAATATTTCAAAGCTCGAACAAAGCAAGGATATCAATAGATGGCGTGACATGGACTGACTTCTCATTCTGTCTATGTAAAAATGAATTGTTCATTTTTTAATTGATCATAAAAAAAAAACATGCACCTATTCAATAAGTTATTTCAAGCAGCATAGTACGGCTAATGGGGTCCCGAATCTAATTTCGATGATTATTGAAAGAAACATACAGTATCAACACCATTACACAGATAGCGCTGTTTGAATTTTTTTTTTTTTTTACTCTTTTTATGTAACTTACATGACACATTTCCATGAAACAAAATAATGCAATAGTTATAGATTGCAATGAATGCAAGAATTAATTGTAAAACTTAGGTAAATCCAAACCTAATACATACTTCGGCTGCCACAAAAATGCACAGCTGCACAGATTGTTGAATGCAGATCAATCAAAGTAACATACCTTAAGCCTGTACTCCCGGATGGGTCAGGCAGCAGTGCCGACCATGCTCACATGCACAAGTCCAGACTCCCAGCTGCTACCAGAAAATATTAAATGGATTGATCACCGCAGTGGCATGTATAACACCACTAAATTTCCTCTTTCATAGCGCTGTAGGCTGCGGGTTATGTGTTGCCTTTTGAAATGGAACCTGAGCTCCGCACTTGTATCACCACACAGCTGGTCACAACAGGTCTTGTGGTATCCACAGCAGCCATGTTGAAGGGCTCAGACGTCCATGCTATTTGTTGCATATTGTACGAATGCCTGAAAAAATCATGTCTATGAGGAAGTTTTCACACAAGCCTAATGTTTTGTTGAATCAAGTTGTAGCTTAAGGATGTTAGCTACACAAGTCGTCTTATTCTCATGCGAGTTCCGCTGACATTATGAAACTGGCTAAGTTTCTTTTAGTATCATAACGAAAATAGAAATTTATTTTAAATTGTAGCCACTTTATACCAAGAAAAACAATAGGTATTGTGGCTACACTTCACAAGGCATTAGATAGGTACTAATTATTGTCAGAATACTTAAGTTTATACTTCCCTGTACATCTGTACACCACAGTTGCGTTTTCCCAGTAGGTATCTAGTCAGGATTGGGCATCGATGTCATCATTAACATTATCTGCAACTAGACTTTGCACATTGTCTAGTATAGGCCAAACTATACGGTTGATTTCGGGCAACATAATATTCCTGTCTCCGCTCTCCAGTTGCCGACGAGTTGCGAAACGTCTCTCTATGTAGGTAGGTACTTCCATGCAAATTTTTGCGCATCAAAGAGAGCGCGCCAGCCATTACTCGTCACATTTTGATCCATCATCGCCTTGTGCTTGCATTGGCTTGCACTTCCGATGTCGGAAACACGAGGACTTCCTTCCATATACCCTCGTACTTGTGGGCTTATCGTGGGTTATGCATGCACAAAGCAGGTAACTAATGCCGTTTTAGAAATAGTCCTTGATCCAACAACGAAGCAGTGGATTCGGCCACCAATAGTTTCGCTTTCTCTCAACAAAACCACACTTTATCAAGTTTATACACGCCACTTTAGAATTCCTCCAAACTCTTTTCAAACACCAAATGCGTGTCCGCCCGTTTTCTTTCTAACTCTAGCACCACAATGGCGGGAGAAAACCACTCAGAGCGCCAAGTATGGCACTCGCCGCTTTATTATTGGCTCAAGCACATATCCGGCAAAACCACCGCTTTGAACATCCAATCGAATTCAAGTATTTTGACATAAGGGAAATAAAGTGTTGTCAATCGAATAAAATCTAATTGAAATTTGAATCAGAAGCTAAATGTTGCCAATTAAATAAAACTGAATGATTAACTTTACAAGCGATATTTCTTCGTTCCCAACTATTAATCATTTACCTTCCTCCGATATATATATGTCGCATCAAGGCTGGCCGATAGATGTAAACCATCGGGAAGTCAGGATATAACTCCTTTAAGTTAAGACATCGTGTGTGGGCAGGTCGGTGGGTACAATCGTGCAAATGAAATCACATAAATTATTCGATACACTGGGTTTATTTAAATAGTCACAACTCAGTTACATTCTTGCTTACTAATATCACGGATCGACACTGATTCTACGACGTGTTAGCTCTACGGCGTTCAGTACTTCAACTGCCATATTCTGTGTTCCCCACCACACAAGTTGTTAGAAATAGTGCGCCAATGCGTAGTTGTTCTTGCTTTGCCGCCAGATGGCGTGCTTGCGATTTGTTTTAACGTCCGTACTATTGACTAAACCCGACACGGCCATCCTGCGAGACAGGCGTCCTCGTCTGTTACTCATTGTCAGGTTTTAACAGTGTATCGAATCATGTGGAAATTCTCATGAATGTCCTCAGATCTTGGGGAAAGCTGAGGGGTCTGTCAGACTCCTACTGACTAAAACCACATGGTGTTCTCTAGGCCGTAAATTATCTTGAGAGGCGAGCGTGGAACACAACACGTCGCCTTCTCGGGCCTCTCTCAGGTGACAGATCCCCAAATCTATCACCCGCAGGCTTCATCTTCTTGTCCTTGCTCACTGCCATCTCACGTCGTGTTGCGCCACACGTCCTCTTAGTCTACTCCGACCCGCAAGTCTCCCATCATACAAGGGATGTTTTTCTGAAACACAAAATTTCCAAACAGTATTCACTCGTCCATTCCTGACTCATACTCTAGAGTGAGGAAACATTTCGAAACAATCAAACATGATCATTTAAATCTCTCTGTTCACCATTGTAAGAAACAAGTAATTCTATTTTCAATTTAAAGAAAATAGCAACTTAATCATCGATCTGGTACCTAAAAGCACCCAATCTTCCTCCTTCCCCTTCTTCCATAATCTTATGATTACAAAGTCCAAGTACCACTGATAGTCATTAATGTCACATTAAATGAAACAAAAGCAGGTATCTTATCCACGATCTTTAGCCATCACATAGCTCTCCTAGCTATCTCATAGTTCTCTTAGCTATCACAATTGCTCTACTCGCACATCTCCACGATGACGAATCAACTCAACTCTCTGAACTCAGAACCCGTTCGTTCACACAGACATTTAGTTTGACCTATGATACGTCAATTCATGATCAATTTTATCCCAATTGGTACTTGAGCTTTGTATGTCTACGCATAGTTGTAGTGACCGGTAAATGGGGCAATTCACAGGCTCGTTCACGCACTCAGGCCAGTGGCTCGCGCAATACAACATGGTGCGCACGAGATTGTGTATGTCTGTGTGGGGGAAAGTGGGGATGGCAAAGTGAACGTGTGAGTGAGACAGATACACTACATCCCTTCCTCATTAAAATCTTTATTAAGAATATCAATTCAATATTTATTCATTTTGTAAGAATGAACAAACAAGTTTTCATATTTGTTATTTTTATGTAATCAAAATATTGTTTGTTCTTCACGTGACAGATTCTTGTATTTTAGTCACGATCTCAACATCCCTTCACCCTCCTATTTTTTCGTCAATTTAATGAGAGAAAATAAAGCTATCACCAAAACTCTGTATACTGTAATATTCCACTGCGTTCCATTTCTATAGTTGTTGTTAGTACGTGGATATTAGTTTGTGATACTTGTTTGTGTTTCTAGAATGTTACTGACATTGAAAAAAAAGGTGTGAGTTCATGTATGTACTCAAATCTCTAATTTAATGGTAATCACAATTTCTCCAATTTAATGGCAGCAAATCCCACCAATTTATTGGTAGCAAATCCCACCAATTTAATGGTAGCAATATCAACCAATTTAATGGCAGCAACATCTCACCAATTTAATGGTAGCAAATCTACCAATTTAATGGCAGCAACAGCCCTCCAATTTAATGGAAGCAAAACCTACCAATTTAATGGCAGCACAGCCCTCCAATTTAATGGAAGCAAAATCTACCAATTTAATGGCAGCAACAGCATCCAATTTAATGGAAGCAAACCTACCAATTTAATGGCAGCAACAGCCCTCCAATTTAATGGAAGCAAACCCACCAATTTAATGGTAGCAACCCACCAATTTAATGGCAGCAACCCACCAATTTAATGGCGGCAACCCACCAATTTAATGGCGGCAACCCACCAATTTAATGGCGGCAACCCACCAATTTAATGGTAGCCAAACCTGCCAATTTAATGGCAGCAACCCACCAATACGTTGCCCCACCTCGGCATTTCTTCCTGTATCGTGGGCGCGCTCACAAACATATAAACTCACACACACAAACACCCAGAACCGGAACAACCATCTGCAGGTCATACAAACATCCGTTCCGTGCGGGAATCGAACCCGCGACACGCAGCACAGCCGTCAATCGCTTAACCACTACGCCAACCGTGCGCCCAAAATTGAAAGGTAGAACAACCAACCAATTAAATGGCAGCGTCTTTTCACTCCAGCTATTCCTATAAGCATAATCAGCCTATAATGCTCCGTTTGCTGGCAAGCGTACCTCCCCTCTGCGACAGGGACAAGGCCTCAATCCACCACACGAGCTAAACATTGCCCGGCGGACGTCACACGTGCCCGAATCACCGGCAACTGGACATACGGTTTCCTCAACATAATGATGTTTACTTATAACTGAGAACTATTCCGTGACATTGTAAATCTGACAATCCTCAACACCAATGGACCACACACCTACGAAAGTGTTTACCCTTATGGTTTTACCAAAACAGTTCGGGGTAAGGTGTTAACGTTAACATTGCATATCTTCACAGCTAAATAACTTCAAGGCTATCGATCGATGAGGCACTTTGTTAAAACTGACATTTCGATAGTTGTCTGGTCCTGGCGGTATCTTTTTACAACAGCAGTGGTCATATGGCTATTCTGATCCAGCGTGCTCTCCAAACTGTACACCACTTTAAATCAAATCGTTATCTACGTATATTGAGTTTAGATTTTCATTAGACTCATTCTACATGAAATAGACACTATTACACAACATGGCCCGCCTTGAATCTAACCCAAATTGACATAACTCGACTAGGATCTAGCCATACCTTATGGCATCACCCGCTTATGATTAGCCAAACATATGCCATACGTTCTTTTGTTTCGCTTGAAATACGCTTAATGTTCAGGCAAACCATCTCATTTTAATGATGAATGCTGATCGTTTGCGTTTGTCCATAAACTAACCTTTTCGTCCGTTTGACGTTAATGAAGAACTCATATTCAAACTTTGTATTTGTAAGACATACACACACAGGTGTAAATCAAAGTACAAAGATAGCTATTGCTCATCGTGTCTTCTCAAATAGATTCAGGTGTCCTGATTTAAATACTTCGAAAACTGCAAATGTAAATTCTGTGTTGTATTATTTTATAGTGGCGCGAATCTCAGTGTCACAACACATCCATTTAAATTATCAGTTTAAAATAATTAATTTTGTAATGACTCAATATAATTATATGTACAATCAACAAGATTGAAGCCTGACCCACCATATACTAATTCTTCTACGGGTATTCTAACCCAATTTGGTCTAATCTTGCTTAAATATATATTTTTTAGCAACAACTTGCCATCGATTTGATAAGACAGTCATAGACTAATATATTATAGTGTGAAAGTCAGTGACAATTCGTTTAGCAATCTCGCCGTGATAAAAATCGAATGATATTTGCTTATTGAATATTTACTCGACATTTACTCGTAGTTATTTAGCATTTTCTTTGAATTCAGAATAAACTCATAAATAGTACACTTAATTGTTCGTATTTATTTCATCTAATTTTATTCTGCGTTTCCTTCTATTAGTAAACAATGCGCGACTAAAGTTAATTCTAATTTCTGCTTTATCACAATATATATTTTTGAACTAATGATCTACTTACTGCAATGAACAAAATGGTCATAGTAGTTGCGCGCCTGTATTGACACAGTTTTTTTTTTTTTTTGGAACGTCTTAAATCCACCATGAAATGACTGGTGTATATATATAGTAAGAAAAATCTAATACATACCTGATAGGGTCAGCAGCTCAACCCCTTTTGAAGAATGGTAGGCAACTGTCAGTTGATTCTTTGGTCAAAGACTGATCGTCACTTTAATTATAATCGTAAAAGTACGGACGGACGGATGCATGTCCACCCGCCAACCACGACAGAACCGCTGAACGGATCCGGACGAAACTCGGCACAGAGACAGACAACAGTCCAGAACAGCACATAAGCCACCCATCTTAGTAAATAATAATTAAATGTTTACTAGGGATAATTTTCGAACTGCGCGCGAGCGATTTAGTTTTTTTTTCTTGCTCAGAATGTAATAAGTTTAATATATTGTTTCAAAGCGTACTGTATATCCTGCGTAGGCAATGAACAAACAACAAGGTCTTGAAAAGATTATTTCAAAGTTAATACAAATTTGTTAACTAACTAATATTGTAATTACAAATTGAATAGAAATACAAATTTGTTTATATTGTTATAAATCATTCATTCATTTTCTTTTTAGGTTTAATTTCCCTAAACCACGTAACTAAAACCCCGTATTTTATATAGCACTGTCATAGCATGAGTCACCGCTGTCTACAGCAGGAATTTGGACTCATATGCATGGCTTATGTAACCAAAATGAATACTGTATGCATAGCCTTAGGATGTTTGCAAATATTTACACGTGCCCATTATGAGCTCTTTTGAATCAGCGTGGCTTGACGTTATTCAATTAAATCTTGAGACCTACAATACACAATTTTTTTTTTTTTTTTTTTTTACCCAAACCACTTTTGGTGATATTAAAAGTTATTGTTTATTAACATTAACATTTTAATCGGTAGACTCAATATGGGGTAGTCTCAGTATTGGCCATTAGGATGTACACTACATTGCTGCCCAAACCACCTTTGGTGATATTGAAAGTTACTGTTACTGTTAATTGTTGTTAATAAATACGTGGGCATTTCGGCCTATATTTACCTGCAATGTACACACACAACATAAACAGTTCATATATACCAAAGTTTTAAGGCCTTCCATTAAGATTATATAGATAAGCCAGTATGGACACCATAGGCGTGGTTGTAACTGCAAACTGCACTAGAGTGCCTATAATCTTTAGGTTTACTGCTTGATTTCGAAAGTCCCGATGGCTAATTCCCCAAAGTAATCCAATCGAACTGCCGAATTGCTGAAACTCCATAGCATCGATGTACCACAATTTCAAATAGCTTTATGTGTCCGAATTGAAACGAAATCACAATATGCCGCTATAAAACATATGTAATCAAAACATATTTCCCGATCATTTGAAACCCCTATTTGAGTTATGACCGGTAACCATAAAATATTTCGACTAGTTGAGTAGACTATCGATTGTCTGTGGAAAAATTTCAAAGATATTCGCGTTGCAGACGCAGTAATTTGGTTTCAAAATAACAATGTATCGATTTTATTATTCTGATCAGATGTTATGATTTGAAATAGTAAAGTAAATTTTGTTACGCAGCTACCCACAAATACAATTTTGAAATCGTTTCAGAACAGCTGTTTGGTGTTTGTTTAACGGCACAGTTTTTTAATACTTAGACACTACTTAGTCATGGCCCTCGGCTCTTTGATTAGAATAACACGAATTTATTTACCTTCGTAATACTACATTTACTTTATTTTTAAAATCTGGAACGGTTATTTACTCAATACTTAGGCAGAATTTATTTTCCGCTACATAGTTATGTATTTAAGCAGTCATATGATGTTAACACAATAAATAGGTATTTACCACATACTTTTTTCATTTTTATCACGTGAGACCTGCTTAAACATCTTATTTACATAACGGAATGTGGGTGCCTAAACGATAACAAATAACCATGTGTCATGTCATGCATTATCTACTTACCCCAATCCTTCTTCTTTTTATTTACACAATGTTACTTTACCCTCGTCGCCATTTGTAGTGACCGGTAAATGGGGCAATTCACAGGCTCGTTCACGCACTTAATGACCACACTTCGACACGTCTGCTCAGGCCAGTGGCTCGCGCAATACAACATGGTGCGCACGAGATTGTGTATGTCTGTGTGGGGGAAAGTGGGGATGGCAAAGTGAACGTGTGAGTGAGACAGATACACTACAATAGTAATCAAAATTAGAAAAACAAAATTATTTCAATTTTCATAATGAAGGCTTGACGATTCGAACGTCATTAACATGGTTACCTCACCTCTCGCGTGACTATGCGAGTTTACTTTATTTTAACCTCATAACTCAACAGGAATCCTCTGTAAAGTTCCTTACACAAACGTGTTTTTTACACCGACTTACAGGTGTCCTACAGGCCCACAGTTGCCACACTGGCCTACAGTTGCCATAAAGGCCTCCAGTTGGCACACTGGCCTTTAGTTGCCACACAGGCCAACAGTTGCCATAAAGGCCAACAGTTGCCACACAGGCCAACAGTTGCCATAAAGGCCAACAGTTGCCACCCAGGCCAACACACAACGCTCGGCTAGTCCTGACCAAACTAGATTATTGGGTTCGTGAAAATAGAGATTTTTTTGAACTCTACTCTTTAACTAAATCATTGCCCTGGGCCATGTACCACAGTAATTCCAGACAAACTTTAAAACTGCTGCAGCAAAAACTGCCAATCTTATAGAAACCCTCGAGTAAAACCTCTAACGCCACGGCTCTATAGCCGACCAGCAATTGTATTGCTCTCACACAACGGTCCTCTAGACCCCGACCTCCGCCAGTATCTACTGGTACGGTCAAACATAATACGGCTGATAGACTCAATTACTCGACATCTTAGGCTTGCTCATTATTATCAAAATCCCTTTGACATCAACATCGACTGGTAAATAACCCGCTGGCATCTTTCTTAACCTACCGTGTGCATACTTGTAGGTTCTGAGCGTACCTATCTAAAGCTTTCAGTGTATAACGATCACTGCCCTGTCATAATCACCTATCGCAGACTTAGTAAAGTAAAGGGCCTATTTAGTTTTCGTACCAAAGTTTCCTTAACAACACTTCATTAGAAAAAGGTCCGCCGATCAACAAGTTCAACAACTAATCAAAGTAATTGTTACAATTCTGTAACGGTTTGTAATGATTCATAGGCATTGCATACTCAACTCATGAAACCTTCATTGTGACTTGTGCACCAACACAAGCCAGAATCGTATCTACCAACGATTCTCTACATATCTGCCGCCACATATGCTACACCACATCATGAGGGGCTCTGTGCACCAACACAGACAAGAATCGCACCAACGATTCTCAAAAATCTTGCGCAATATGTGCTACAACACATGAAGCGCTCTGTGCACCAACACAGACAGAAATCGCACCAACGATTCCTTCTAGACCCATCGCCACATGTTACGCATGAGGTGCGGTCTAAAGTTTCGAGTATGAGTGTACAAGCCATTCTTAATCAGATTTGGTCTCATTACCACTGTCATCAACTATGACGTCTAACTCTCAAGGAACTTGGTGATCGGATATCCATCCTACAAGATTCACGCTTTTACTTAAAGATCTTGGAAAATACAGACTATTAATATGAGTCGAATTTTGCCTGATAATATTTGCTTCTTAATACCTCGTGTGAAGGAGCTTCACGAATAACTCAGATCAATATCGTTTAAACCAGATTATCAACAGTAACCCTTTACTATCGCTAACTAACTCAGTTTTATGTACGGAACACAATCGCGAGATCTACTGCTATCATAATATTTACTTTGAAAGTAAGCAAGTGAATTCAGATCTGAAGACTGTGTTTGTAAATCTTTACGCAACATAGGATCTGTTCTGAATACACGTAAATGACCAGTACCGTTTCTAACTCGATACAATTGCGTTGGCAAAACAACATTACTAACTCGCTTTGCCACTGAAAATCACTAGTTTTGACTGCACTGCTTTGGACATCTCAACTTCTTATGGGATATCTCATCCTAAAGTTCGTACTGAACCAAATGTTGAAACTAGGAAAATACTAACAAGCCAATAGGTAACTTATTAGCTACTTGCTTTTTACTAGGTGTGTCTTAATTACCTAGTGATGGTGCTAGGTATAACCACTACCAACCAATTCAGTGTTCCAACATGAACACTCTTAAAACTCGAAATAGCATCTCATCACTAGAGAACATTCGACTTCACTATCGAAATAAAATGGAAGCGACTCACCGAGTATTCCATTCCAAACTTGCGCGCGCTTGTAACGTTCGGCTACGACCTGCGAACTGCTTGCCTGCCGTTCCTCTTAACCTCTCAGATGTTGACATGTCAACCTTCGCGCTCAGCAGAGGCTTCAGGCTGCGACACAATATGGTATCTGAAACATGAAAAATATTACGAGAGTATATTTTCACACGGTTATCTTAACCATACACAGCTTTGATGGAAATTAACCGATTCACTGGTGTAGTAACCTAAACCAATCAATCTGCCTAGCCTTTTCCCAACTAAATTGGGGTCGGCTTCCAATCCTACTGGATTCAGATGAGTACCAGTGCTTCACATGAAGCGACTGCCCATCCGACCTCCACAACCCAGTAACTGGGTAACATGGTACCCCTTGGCAAGACTGGTGTCAGCAGATCTCAGGCTTCTGACTACCCGTAACGACTGTCAAAGATCTTCAAATGACAGCTGGGACCAACGGCTTAACGTGCTTTCCGAGGCACGGAGGAAATCCGGTATGTTGAAATGGTCAACCATCTACGGACCGACCTCGTCAAGCGTTGCTTAACATTGATCGATCAGTGCGGCTGTTATTATTTAGCCACGAGCTTCTAGTAGTAGAAGTAACCTAAACCTGCAATATGTGTTGGTATGGACACCGAATGTGAGTGCAGAGTCCCTGTCCAAAACATGAACCACACATTACAGTGTCCCAAGTGCCCAGGTAGGTATAGAGAATCAAATTAATGCCATAGCATTTTAAGTCGCAATTAATGAGGCCTGGTAGGGTTTACCACCTTTTAAAAAGTTTGTCCCTACGACCACAAAAGAAGAATACTATGCTTCTTCTCAAACTTAGTTAACTCTCACTACATAAAACTATCATACTACAAAACTGATCAAAATACTTTTTTGGATGTATCATAATTTCCAGACTGAAGTGTAAGGTAGGGTCGTAAATGTCACTATATCGTTCTACCTTCTAAACAATAATAGTCAGCCAGGGCTAGTCAAAGGTTATTGCCAGTAGAATAATAACTCTTCAACAACACCAAAACTTAACCACTGATAACTAACATGAAATTATAACCTAACACGGGCTACCCCGACGAACCACTGACCACCATACTGTACACAAAACCAGAATTTTGAATAATGAACACACTTTTCCATAGTCATAACAAAATGAAAACGGCTCACCAGATTGGCATAAAGATCAGAGCGTATGGATCTTTCACGTGCACACGCTCCTCCTTGTCCTGTCCAGCTCCTTGGCTGTTAACCTCCTTCCTGCTCTGTTCCTGACTGGTTTTTTTCATTATTCAAGACTAAGGGTAGTCGCAGAAAACTCGACAACTGTTTCTATCTGACACCGCAATTTTTTTGCAAGAATGTAACCGCCACTTTCACTAGCTTTGTTTCTATGTGCGATCTCATTAGCACGACCGAATCCCAATTCTGATGTCGCATCAAGGCTGGCCGATAGATTTAAACCATCGGGAAGTCAGGATATAACTCCTTTAAGTTAAGACATCGTGTGTGGGCAGGTCGGTGGGTACAATCGTGCAAATGAAATCACATAAATTATTCGATACACTGGGTTTATTTAAATAGTCACAACTCAGTTACATTCTTGCTTACTAATATCACGGATCGACACTGATTCTACGACGTGTTAGCTCTACGGCGTTCAGTACTCAAGGTGAGAAATAGCGCGCCAATGCGTAGTTGTTCTTGCTTTGCCGCCAGATGGCGTGCTTGCGATTTGTTTTAACGTCCGTACTATTGACTAAACCCGACATATATATAGATTAAGTATGAGAATACTTTACAAATTACTTACTCTAATATTTTTTTAGTTTTCAAGTATTATTCATACACACAGTACAATAAACAACCATTATTAATAATAAAATACAACGTTTATACAATAAAATATTCAAACTTGCAACTAACAAAACAAACAACGTGCGTTGCACAGACCCTGAGATTATCCACTGGCTGTGCCAACGTAAACCGGTTTTTTCCAGTCTCGCCGCGTACGCGACAAGCTGCCAGTGGTCACACACACATGCGTCCGCGTGCTTGTAGTAGTGCAACCGATTCGCGCGGTTGTATGAAGCTTTATCTCTGTGCCGTTTATCTACTCATGTGGCGTGAGCCCGCGCCCGAGGCTGTCCGGGCTCCACGACGTACGACTACATTTTTTGTAAATAAAGTACAAAGCGTTAGCTTTAGTGACGACTAGCCTCGCTCCGCGTCCCGGGCCCCTGGGCCCCTGAGGCTCTGCGTGTTGGGCCCCCGAGCGACGTGCCGGCGTGACGCTGTCTGTAATCACATTGTACACGTATTCTATTCGGTTAACACTGTGCGTGCAGGTTGTGCCAGATGTAAAAATATAGTATGTATGACCGTTGTAACAAGTTGTTTCATTGTGCCTGCACCTCCTTCCTTCCTCTTCGACACGTTAGCAGTTAACATTTAACAGTTAGCAGTTAGCACGTTACTAAACCCGGCCGGCACGAGCCGCGATCGCAAGCGGGAAATGATCTAGCGCTCAAACTGAGGCGGTAAGTACATTACCACGTTAACCGTTTTACATGGCGAGCATAACATTTGCATTATAATAAAATCAGCCAACAATAATAGTAGTTTATACAACGGTCACATAATAGAGGTTATTAAAACAGGAGTGTGGGTTTATTACTCGAGTAAGTAGAGTCCAGTTGAAATAAAACAAATATGGAAAAATATGTCATGACGGAAAATTTTGCTTATCACTGCGCAGCACGTGCATCCATAGACAATTACACTATTTTGGGCTTTTTTGCATTTTCCATGCCTTATAGTCGTGATAGCATTTATCATATAATTATCTCGACTTTGCTAGTTGATTACGAGTATTTTCCGTCGCCGCATCTAAAATATCGGGCGGAGTAAAATTTTCTTCACATTCACTATTAACATACATTTTTAAGCAAGAATTAAGGTGCATTTCTCTAAGGTGTATAGTAGTGGTGGAAATGGTGTGCATGTGATCGCAGGTGAATTGGATAGCTGCCTAAGCAATAGCATGTTAGGCCAAATAACTATATCACGAGATCAGATCCGCACAGAATTAAAAAAAAAATTACGTCTGCAAAGGGGCTGGCCCTGATGGTATACCAGCTTTGCTTTTAAATAAGCTGGCTGATGTTCTATCACTGCCATTAAGTATTATATTTAAACATTCTGTGCTTCGGGGTACTTTTCCGACCATCTGGAAGGCAACCAAAATTTTGCCTATTTTCAAAAACGGGGATCAGACCGATGAGAGCAATTATAGGCCCATTGCTATTCTCTCCATAATTGCAAAGGTATTTGAGGCCCTCATATGCCCTGTGCTAGCTAAACATTTATCACAGCTAATAATAGACAATCAATATGGTTTTATGAAGGGGATATCGACAGCTACCAATTTGGTGTCCTGTGTTGAGAGTATTGTTGAGGCGGTTGACGCAGGTGTCCAGGTTGATGTGGTCACCGACTTTAGCAAGGCTTTTGACACGGTAAACCACGACATACTCGTTAAAAAGCTTAACATGTATGGCGTTACGGATCCTCTCTTAAGTTGGTTCCAATCTTATTTGTCTAGTCGGATGCTCAAGGTTGTGGTAAATGGTTTCTCTTCAAATTCGTACATTGCAACGTCGGGAATCCCTCAGGGATCTCATTTGGGTCCGCCTTTATTCACTCTTTTCATAAATGATATTTACAAATGCTTCCTGAACTCGAACATATTCTTATTCGCTGATGACCTCAAAGCCATAAAGTCTATATGTAATCCTGCGGACTCGACTCTATTCCAAAGTGACTTGGACCGGCTGACTAAGTGGTGTGAGCACAAAAAAAATATTACTGAAGGTAAAAAAATGCCATCACATCAAATTTACAAGGGAAAAATAAATCTTGCAGTCAGTATATAAATTAAATGGTGAGCGGCTTGTGGAAGTTGAGACTATACGTGACCTAGGTGTTCAGCTCGATAAAAAGCTAAGGTTTGTCGAGCATATTGACAAAACTGTATTAAATCATCTAAGATGCTTGGTTTCGTTGTTAGAGAGTGTAAAAATTTCAAAAAGCCCAACATTAAAAAAATTATGTTCAACTCGCTAGTTAGAAGCCATCTTGAGTATTGCAGTGTGGTCTGGTCACCTGAGTATAAGGTCCATATCAAGCGCATTGAACGGCTGCAAAAACGGTCATCTTACCTATACCAATAATATGGGTAAAAAGCTCAACTCGTACCAAGAGAGACTGAAGTATTTTGGGATGGTGTCGCTGGAGAAACGCAGGCATATGTTGGATTTAGTTTTCCTTAAGAAATAAGTAATAGGCTCTTTGAACTGTCCGGATTTACTTAGCAGGGTATTATTCTACGTGCCACGTAATCTGCCAAAAAGTTCTAATAGGAGACTTTTCTGCATGCCAAGATGTCACACCAACTTGAGGCAATACTGTCCACTATCAAGAATGTATGCTGCATACAAAGAGCACGAAGGTGATATTGACCTATTTAACTCTTCTGTACCTGCTCTAAAAAAGTCTCGTTTGCCATTTAGTGCGTATCTCTAGTACCTAATCTTACATAAATAATAAAATATACACTAATTTAATTTAATTTAATCTATTCTAATTTAATTTATTCTAATTCAATTTAATCTGTTCTAATTTAATTTGATTTAATCTATGTTACTTAATTTAATTTATTGCTATCAATTTAGCTTTTAATAGTTTTTTTATTGTTTTTAATTAATAAATTCTGTATTTATCGCCGCATAATTTAGTGCATGCTGTGCTTTTCTTTAAGTGATGAGGCACTTAGACTTAAGTTTGAAATGTACAAATTTATAAAGTAACAGTGTACTCAGTGTTTAAAAGCCAAATAATAAATAAATAAATTAAAAAACTCATGAAATTCAGTACAGCAAAACGTATGAATGGCGCCAAAACCCAGCACATCACCGCATTAACCGCGCATGCGCTAAAGCGGGCGTTGCCACAGACAAGTAAAAATTAGAATCAAAACTTTTTACAATAGTTACCATAAAAATGACGCACCCCGCATAAGCTTTCCATTAAAAAAAAAATGGAAATTTCTTATGTATAGAAATACGTGGCGCAGACGATAATATCACCGCGATTCTCTCGCTCGTGCAGACAGCCCCTTAGATTGATACTGTAGATGGCGCGGTTTTAAATTTCTGAGGCGTCTAAATCGAGTGGAATACTCGATTGTTTAAATTTGCATATACGCATTCTGGACTACTCCCATTTTTACCCGACTGCCGAAGGAGGGTAATGTGTTTATCAGTCTATGTATGTATGTAAGTATGTATGTATGTATGTATGTATGTATGTATGTTTGTTCCTATGTGGCGTTCCAGAGACCAAACGCGTTGGCCGATTTTGATGATTCGTACGTCAATCGATGCGTCTTAACCCTGCGAGTGTCATAGGCTACATTAAAATTGGATAATAGAAAAATGGTGGATTTTGGGTGCCATATTGTGGGGGCCCAAATTTTTTTTTCTTCCAAACCCATCGTGTGGGGTATCAAAATAAAGGGTTTTAAGAGGTGATTTCAAAAATATATAACACTTATATGTTTAAATGTATCTAATTCGAAAAAACTAACTAAAAAGTTATAAATAAAAAAACTTAATTAACAAGTAAAATTTCACAATTTAAAAAACCCCCGACACTGTTGTCTTGCGAAAACATCCCAATTCAAACAGTAAAATGTCCATAACTTTTGAAAGGTTGTACCGATTTTATTCCAACATAGCTAAGAACACTCTCGACACAATTACCTTTCAAACAAAAAAAACTAAATTGAAATCTGTTCATCCGTTTAGGCGCTATGATGCCACAGACAGACACACAGATACACAGATACACAGATACACAGATACACAGATACACAAATACACAGATACACAGATACACAGCAACATACGTGAAACTTATAACACCCCTTTTTTCCGGTGGGGGTTAAAAACACCACGATTCAAACAGTAAAACGCCCATAACTTTTGAACGGCTAAACCGATTTTATTCAAACATAGCTAAGAACACTCTCGACACAATTACCTTTCAAACAAAAAAAACTAAATCGAAATCGGTTCATCCGTTTAGGCGCTGTGATGCCACAGACAGACACACAGATACACAGATACACAGACACACAGCAACACACGTGAAACTTATAACACCCTTCTTTTTCCGGCGGGGGTTAAAAAAATCAAAAAACCCGACTGCTTCAAAAGCGAACTAAAAAGTCGTAAACAAGGAAAAAATCATGCTGTGCAGGCGGAGGATACACCAGATTTTGGTCAGCCAGCCGGTGAATATGTATCCTCCGACTGCACAGCATGATTTTTTCCTTGTTTACGACTTTTTAGTTCGCTTTTGAAGCAGTCGGGTTTTTTGATTTTTTTAATTAAGTTTTTTTATTAATTTAGTCTACGAGCAAAAATTTATTTCTTATAAAAATATGAAATACAGTAACACATTAAAAATAAAATACAATGTGCTAATTATACAGATTGAGCAAAGAAGTGCTATTATATCAAATTGAGCAAAAGGTGCCATTTATCTCAGGTTGTTCAAAAGAGCTGTTTATCACATAATACAGTGAGCGATAAATCACAGAAAATCAAATATCATAGTAAGATTAGGGATAAAAGTCAAGCACAGATAACAAATAATATCACAGAAAATTTTACACAGTTATAACTTAGGTACTAACATGAAGTACTGCCGGTTATACGTGCTTGTGCTGCATTCCGTGCTTACATTTAAATATCATACAAAATGCTAATAAAGCACGGTGCGCTTCAGGTTTTGTTCCGACGTATAACCGCAGTGGCTACTCTAGTGCAGTACTCCAAAAACTTCTCCCTAGTCTTTTTGTCCATGAGCCCAAGCAGATTCTCCCTCGTTATTTTCCTGTCCAGCTCACATTCAAGTTGGTAGCGCTCCCTGATAAATAACGGGCATTCTACAAGTATGTGCTGGACAGTCTCTGCCACGCCTGGATCGCAGACGCACGATGGGCTCTCCTTACACCTGAAGCGATTCAAGTATTCGGAGAATCCACCGTGCCCCGTCAAAATCTGCGTGAGGACACCTTCTGGCCGGAAGAAACATTTTCGTCACAGAAGCAGTCTCGCCCGACACATATCTCCGATTCCATTCATCAAGCGATTCCAAACGGATCTATCGCTTGATAAATGAAACCGGACACTGGTCATAGTCCGGCTTCCTCCGTGACGACAATGCTGCCTCCTTAGCCAGCTCGTCCGCTCGCTCATTTCCCGGCAGGCCCGCGTGGGCCTTGATCCAGAACAAGGTGACAACTTTGCTCTGGCCCAGGGCGTGCGCCAGGTTAGCGCGCGCGCGAACTGCCAGGGGATGGAGAGAGCCATGGTTTGCAAGCGTCTGCAATGCTGCCATTGAGTCGCTGTACACTTCATAGCTCGCCTCTTGCCGCGCGAGGATTATGTCTGTCGCTTTACAAATGGCCAAGAGTTCCGCCTGGTAGACTATGCAGTACGCGGCAAGGCTAAGCTTGAGGTTCCGGACTTCACCTTCACTATCCCAGATTGTTGGGGTTTTCTCGTCGTTGCCGAGTAACCCGGTTGTTGTAGAAGTTAGTTTAACACCAAACCACTGTTATGTTCCAAATATTTATTAAGGACACAGTTTTAGGTTGTTGCTAATAACCTGAGCCGCACTTAATGTTGATTGACGTAAACACGCAAATTAGCGAGTGTCGGTGTTTTAGTTACGACTGATTTACTTAATATTGTGCAGTACTTTAATAGGCGTACTTTTGCTGTATGAGCATTATTGGCTCGTACATGCTCCCGAGGGAAAGGTAGACGTGCTCAGATCACTAGCGTTACAAAATATAAAATGATAAAACACAAAGGTTATGTAAACAGTAAGCAAGAACATACATAAATTCTTAAATATTCAAAGTTTGAATCTCGTTGCTGCTGATTGCTGTAGACGGTTGCTCGATGAGGGTCCACTTCTTATTTTACCGTAGACAGGAATCTCCTTCAGTTCAATATCCTCCGTCCTCTCTCGAGTCCTGTTGGCTGTCGAAGTATTGCTCTTCTTGCGTGCTTGTTGATAATATCTTCTTAGTCGCCACACTATTATAGCGCAGACGATTCCTCCCACCAGCAAAGTGCTTATGGCGTAGTTGCCAATGTCGTGGACACTTAACTCGTTAGGTAGGCTCTCTCGTCCCTTTTGTGCAGCTATCTGGTTATCCAATATTCTGTGTTCTTTAGATAAATTAAGGTTGGGAAGCACGAATATCGTGTTTTTAAATGTGCTCCACATATCATTTGGTGACTCGATAGTGGGCACCTCCAAAGTAATTCCAATATTGATACTACTACTAAGAACATTGTATGTGAGTGTTTGTGTATGTGAGTTTAAATGTTTGTAAACGCACCCACGATACAGGAAGAAATTCCTAGTGTGGGGCAACGTTTTTTTAAAAAAAAAAAAAAAAAAGAACGTTATGTGAGTAGATCGTCACATCCTTATGTTGTAGTAAGCAATCTTGACCTAGGGCAAGGAGCCCCGCCTTTGTTATGACAGTTGTTGTTATTCGATTCTCGCATACAATGCGAGTCGTACACTCATCGATGCAGTTATATAGCCATATGTTCGGTCTGTGTAATTTTGTCCATTGGTCCGAACATGGCTGAGGTACCCAATTGCATGTAATGTTATTTACATTTTGACTCAGTATTTGGGCTTCGCAAGATGCCGTGGCTCCATGCAAGTTGCTGATAGTTGTAGAGGCGTGGCCGATGTGGTTGTCCGCTGTCATTGTTGAACATTGCTGTAGATCAACCTCCTCCATCTGTATGTAGGTGTTCTTTGCGAAGTTAACTCCAATATACAGTGTTGTTGTCGCTATCACCTGACATTGGTCAGCAGTTTGGTGTCTTGGTATAGCTATATTGCGATACAATGTATACTCATCATCGCTTAGTAACAGGATATGTAGTTCAAATAGCAGGTACTGTTCGGTAATCCGGGCTTTGACATAAATAATTTTGTAAATATTTTTATTGATATCTCCATTGCTGGTCTTGATAGGTAGTGTTAACCTTTTCGGTATAATACCCGCAATGTAGTTCATTTGTTCAGATAGTTGCTCTGGTGTGAATAGGTTCATATCGAGGTGACCTCGATATATATCTGTCAATGCATCTAGGAGCATTTATTGGTTTCTTCTCAGTACTGCGATAAGTAGGCTTGCAGTTAAGGCTCCAGCGTTGACGTCACTCATTGTTTTCATTATTTGAAACCTGTTTTCTATCAATGCCGTATTGTATTTGGTTTCGTTCATAAATTGCTGAATTCTATCCAGTTGCGTTTTTACGAAGTCTTCATTTTTCTTTATGACATTGTTTTCTGCCTCGATAATCAGTGTCTGATTTCTTATGAGCTGCAGTAAATATTGCTCGTTCGTTTTGATTTTTTGTATGTCTTGAGCGTATTTTTCGGCAAAATCGCTGTCAAGGACACCGAATAGGGCTCGTGCAAGGTTTCCAACGCCGTTGACATAGCCACGTCGCTTTCGCTGTCGATGTTGAGAACGTAGCAGTATGTTGTACTCGTTCAGCTGGCTCATTTCGAACTTCAATTGTTGAGTCGTAGCGTGACATGGTTCGTTAGGCATCGTATCACACATTTGTGCTAAACGATCCACAAATTTCTCCACCTTTGTTGTACTTTGCCAAAATGTTGTCAGGTTGTAGTAGACTAGAAGCTTCCATTCGTCGTGAATTAGTTGGATATTTCCGACGGGGTCAAAATACACTGGTTGGTTTTCTGTCAATTTTGTTATTTTGAAATGTTGCAGGGGTGTTGATAGCCCACTTGATAGCGTTGTGAACGCTACTAGTAACACCAAAAGCAAGCTATTTACTTTTTTCTTGGTTTTGATACCTTTATTTTGCTTGCAGGGCTTCGTTTCCGGAATCACTTTCTGTGAATCACTGCCTTCATATGCCTCGTTTATAGGTAATGGGGCAAGTTTTGTTATTGGTCTTTAGAGGACTCCATTCTGTGTCTTGAGCGTGACCACTCGGACTAAGTTGTCACTGCCCGGATGCAGTTCCACTACGCGGCCCATGGCCCACCTGCTCGGAGGTAGATTGCTTTCTCTGATGAGGACAAGTTGGCCCTTTTGTATGTTCTCCTTAGCTTGCTGCCATTTGTTCCGGTTTTGTAATGAATGAAAGTATTCTTTAGACCAGCGTTCCCAATAGTGTCGACTCATGAGCTCAATGAGTTTCCAGTTATTTCTGATGTCTACTGCTTTCATTGCCTCAGGTTCGTTGAGTGGAAGTGTTAGCGTTGGACCCCCTGTGAGGAAATGACCAGGAGTGAGATAGTCCAGATCGTCCACATCTTCTGATAATGGACACAGTGGCCTGCTGTTCATGCACGCTTCGATTTGTGTTAGAAGTGTTGCAAATTGTTCGTAAGTAAGCTTCGTTTCTCCGATTACCCGTTGGAGGTGCGCTTTCATAGAACGTACAGCAGCTTCCCATAAGCCTCCTGCTGATGGCCAGGTTGGAGCGTTGAAGTGCCACTCTATTTGAAGGTTGTTGATCTCTCTAAAGAACTCTGAGGATAGCATTGTTTTGTATTGCTGGAACTCTTCCTGTAAGACTCTTGCGGCTCCGACGAAGTTCGTTCCGTTGTCGGAGTAGATGTGTTTTGGGGTTACTTTTCTGGCGCACATTATTTTTAATGCTGCGATGAATGTTTGCGTGGATAGGTCCGAAACAAGTTCAATATGTACTGCTTTTGTGCACATACATATGAATATGGCTATGTAACCTTTGCAGGTTTTTATCCCGCGGCCTTTGTTTATCTTCACATCCACATGACCTGTAAAGTCAACGCCAGTGTGTGAAAACGGCCTCGATGGAGTGATCCTTTCTTTAGGAAGATTACCCATTAGTTGTTCAGATCTGTTAGTTGCGTACCGTCGGCATCGGATGCATTGTCGCAGTATCTTCTTGACGGTTCGATTACCGCTGATAATCCAATAATTGTTTCTAGTGTAAGCGAGTGTTAATCTTGCTCCACCGTGTAAGGTTCGTTGATGTGCCTTTTCAACAATGAGTTGGGTCAATCTTCCCTCTCCTGGAACGAGGATGGGGTGCTTAGTCTCCACCGGCAACTTTGAGTGGTTAAGACGTCCTCCAACGCGTAAGACTCCAGTTGTGTCCAAAAATGGGTTTAATTTTAAAATGGTACTTCTGTTTGGAAGTTTCCCACATGTGTTGAGAGAATTAATTTCGTTTTTAAAGTAATTCTCTTGCACTGATTTGATAATCATACAAAATGCGTTGTTTATTTCATTCAAGTTCAGTGCACGGCACTCGATTGACCTTCGTTTGTTTCGCAATGCATCAGCGAAACGTATCACTAAGGCGAGTATTCTTGTAATACGATCTATGTTGCTATGTCGCTCAAGTAATGAATTAATTAATTCATTTTTAATCGACATGGGTTCCGTACTATTAGCCGTGTAACAGTTTGTTAAGGAGCCCTCATTTGTGGTATAGGTTTCTTTTGAAGCAAGGGCTTGTGTTTCTTGCTTCTTAAGCCATTTAGGGCCTTCCCACCATAATTTAAAGCTGACCAGTTTTTGCAGCGGGAGTCCTCTTGTGGCACAGTCGGCGGGGTTTTCGTTTGTCTTTACGTAACCCCAGTTTATCGCAGGCACGACGTTTAATATTTGTCTGGTTCGATTGGTTATGTACTTTTCGTACTTAGTTTGACTTCCCTGAAGCCATGCTAGAACTACTTTAGAATCAGTCCAGCATGTAATCCTGAGATCGTTCTCTTCCAGGACCTTAGTTACCCTTTCTAGGAGTTTCGCTAGTAAAACTGCGGCGCATAGTTCCAATCTCGGTATAGTTGTTTTCTTTTTGAGTGGTGCCACCTTAGTTTTTGCTGCGAGTAATGTAGTTTCGTAAGCGCTGGTGGGTGACGTAGTTCGGCTGTAGATAACGCATGCGTAGGCTTTTTCGCTCGCGTCACAGAAGGCTTGCAACTCAATCGGTCGTTTGTTTTCGTTTTTTATCCATCTTGGTAAACTTATGTTATTTATGTTTGGAAGATCGGTTTTAATTTTTATCCATTCCTTTTCTATGGAATCTGGTACTTTTTCGTCCCAGCCAATGTTTTGATAGTTTTCACTCCACAATTTTTGAAAAAGCAGTTTTGCTTGGATGGTCATTGGTGCCAACCAACCAAGTGGATCGTAAATCTTGCTTATTTCAGACAACTTGCGTTTAGTGTACGGTGCATTTTTGTTGTTGTTAGGCGCTTCGCTAATAAAATGGAATGTGTCGCTTGCGTCATTCCACGCGAGTCCGAGAGTTTTGCTGTACTCTTGTTGCTTGAAGTTAAATTCGTTATTGTTGCTTTTCTCCTTCGTCTGTAGTTCTTTGAGAATAGATGGTTCGTTCGTAGACCATTTCCGTAAAACAAAACCACCTTTTTTCAGGAGTTCGCTTAGCTCTTTTTGAAGTAGCTTTGTTTTTTCTATGGTATGGTGTCCCGTGATGGCGTCATCCATATAAAATTCGTGTAGTAGCGCCTTTTGGGCCAGAGGGAAAGTGTTTCCTTCATCTTTGGCCAGCTGTTGGAGAGTGCGCATCGCTATGAATGGAGCGACTTTGGTCCCGTAAGTTAGGGTACACAGCTGCATCTCTCGAAGTGGTTCTCTCATGGAGTCTCTCCAAATAATTTTTTGAAGGTATTGTTGATCTTGATGAATAAGGATTTGACGATACATTTTCTCAATGTCCGCTATTAGAACATATTTATAGCTCCGCCATTTTATGATCAGAGATAAAATGTCCTTTTGAAGATTTGGCCCTTTTTCAATCAAATCGTTTAGGCTGTACCCGGAGTCTGTTTTCATTGATGCGTTAAAAACAGCTCGTAGTTTGGTGGTTGTTGAGCTCTCCCTTAACACGCCGTGGTGCGGTAGAAAGGCTTGTACTCGACTTTCGGATTCTGTCACTAGTTTCATGTGACCTAATTCGATGTATTCTCGGATGAAGTCTTTACATGTATAGTTTAGCGAAGTGATCTTGTCTCCTCATTTTCTTTTCTAAATGAAGAAATTGTGCTGTGGCTTGAGGTTTTGAGTTTCCAATGTTTTGCTCGTAGTTAGCGTTCGTCGGCATCTTCACCACATAACGCCCGTCGCTTAATCTCTTTGTTGTTTCTGTGTAATATTTTTCACAGTATTCGTTTTCCGATATAGGTTTAGTTTCTGAAGGATTGTCTTCTACCTCCCAAAATTTTGTTAGGTGGTCCAGCTCTGTTAGAGTAACTAGACAGTTAAAGTGCTTTGTTGCACCGCACAGTATCCAGCCCAATTTTGTTTGTTGCGCAACTGGCGAGTCATTATTTTGCTTGATAATTCCTTCTAAGATCACATCGGAGTAAACATCAGCTCCAAGCAGTAGATCGATGGGTCCAGAGATGTTGTAGGCTGGATCGGCCAACTTGATGTTATGCAGGTGTGTCCAGCTCTCTGTGTTGATTGTTGTGTTAGGCAGATTATTGACGAGTTTACTCATTACTAAAGCTTCGGTTTGGAATGTATAATCCGAGTGGATTGATTTACATTCCAATTTTATCATCCCTTTACTCCTGCCCATTATAGTACCAACACCAGTGACAGCAGCGTTCATTTTGTTTCGGCGTAAATTCAACCGTTGAGCTGCATTTTCTGTAATCAAGGTTACTTGAGAGCCTTGATCCAGTAACGCCCGAAGGAAGATGTAATCTCCTTCTTTGTTTTTGACCCTTAGTTGAAGAGTCGTTAAGAGGATCTCTTGTTCACCATTAATATGGTTCGATGTCCGCTCAGCGGCTACCGTTGGTGTGGTCGGCTTACAAAATTGCGAACCTTCGCTACGCTGATGACACAACATTGTTTGCGACTAGTGCTGACGGCACGCGTGAGTCCTGCATTCGGATTGAAGATCAACCGGAGTAAGACCAAAATAATGATTGTGGACCGTAGCAACAACAACTCGTCGGCTGTGACACAGATTGCCAACTGTGACGTAGTTCAGTCCTACATATATCTTGGCGCTATGATTGCAGGCAATGGCGGTTGCGTGGTTGAGGTGAAACGGCGAATGGCGATTTCTAGAGGGGCAATGGATAAGTTAAGGAAGATATGGCGAAATCGTGGTATAACAAAAGCTACTAAGATCAGGCTCGTCCGTGCGCTTGTTTTCCCCATATTTTTGTACGCAGCTGAGACGTGGACACTACGAGAACCGAAACGGAAAAAGATAGATGCTCTAGAAATGTGGTGTTGGAGAAGAATGCTTGGCATTCCTTGGACAAAATTCCGCACTAACGTCTCCATACTCCAAGAACTCGGCATCAAGCAGCGTCTATCAGCAATAGTACAGTCTCACATACTGAAATTCTTTGGCCATGTCTCAAGGCGGAATAGAGACTCTATTGAGCGCCTGGTGGTGCAGGGCAGAGTGGACGGTAACAGGCCACGCGGGAGGTCACCGATGAGGTGGACCGACCAAATTAAATCTGCGATAGGAGGTCTAGTAAATGAATGCGCTAAACTTTCATCTAACAGAGCCAAATGGAGAGAGATCGTCAGGCGTGCGACAAGAACACCAGCGATCGGACAAAATTCATCGTGACCACGACCGCCCTGTCAAGAGCGAAACGAATAAGAAGAAGAAGATTATTACTGTATTTTTTATGATTTTTATTGAATTAGTTTGTCAATCTATTAAAATTTTTAATTGATTTTTTTTTATGACATATATTAGATTATTTATATAAATTTGGCTATGACATTTTTAGATTATTTATTGACATTTTATTAGATTATTTAAATATTTTTCTTTACATTTTTGCATTATTTATTTGAATGGTTATGACAAGTTTTAGATTATATATTTGTCATTTATACGACATGTATTCGATTCAGATTGATTTTGTGATGACATTTTACTTATTTTTTTTTTATGATTTTTTATTGGATTATTGAATTAATTTGTTTTTGATATTTTTAGATTATTACATGAAGTTTGCTATGACATTTTTGGAGCATTTATTGAATTCTGTTGGCATGTATTAAATTTTATTATATTGAATGAAGTAATCAATTTTTGTAAATGACATGATTATTATTATTATTTATTTAATTCTATGCAAAATGTTTCTAATTGTGGCATTGGATGAACTTAAATTGGATTAGTATTATTACCTTAGTTAAAAAAATATTTTAGCTTGTTTTTAATTATTTTTTGTAAACATTCAGACACAGTGTTAAATTGTTAATGAATAAATTAAATGAAATAAAAAGTAAAAAAGGGGGCACTTTTTGTGCCTATCCTAATCATAGTCCAGACGGACTGTGGGTTAGATGGGGGGGGGGGGGTAAATTTTGGTTCCAGGTCCGTATCTCCAGCCGTTCCTGAGATATCTAGATTTTAGTAAAATTTTGGCATGGGTTCAAAAATAATGGCGGCTGGAGAAAAATGTTTATTTTTTATTTTGTTAATTAATGGGAATTAAGGGGGAGACTACCCGGGGGATTAGAGTTTGGTCGTCCCCGAGGTTTTTCGAAAATTTTGTCCCCAATTCCAAAATTTGGAATTAGGGAAGCGATCCTTCTCGAATGTCGACTTCTAGGTCGACTCGATATCGAAATCGATTTCGACCTGTACTCGAGTTAGACTTTGGCTCAATAATAAATAAATACAGAGGTGGTATGGATAGGGGGTGGTAAGGGCTACCGGGAGATAAGGAAACGCTGGGGAATACTTAAATAAACACAAAAAATATTTAAAAAAATTTAAAACCACAAAAAATACTTTAAAAATTTGCCAATAATGGTTATATTCCCCTCAGGATTGTGTGGATTACTAATTTATAATTTTTTTTAACACAATTTTTTTTTTTTTTTTTTTAACACAAAATATCTTATAGAGTTGTCCAAAAATGGTTGGATTTCGTTCAAGGTTTTGGCTTGTTTTAAGGCTCGAACTGCCAGGTCTTTGGGACCTCAATTAAAACTAGATTGATTAAAAATAATTCAATACAATTATAAATTTAACCTAAAAATAAAATGTTAAAATTTTCCACCACGCAACACGTGCAAAATGGCGTGAAAATTTCTAGACCATATTTATTACGACGTATGTTTGAAAATACGCTTTTTTGTTTCAACACTTTTTCAATTTCCAAAGGTGCAAATAGATGCTTTCTGTTTCAAAAACAGTTTTAGCGGTCCCAGTTTTTGGCTAGATTAGTCCGAGACCGAGATCTGAGGGTTTTTTTAAAGTAAATTCCGTAAACACGAAAAACAAAGTTAACAACGGAGCGAATTTTGATTTGAATTGATAACGAATCTTGATTTTAAAACTAATTCAATTTGCGTATGATATACTGATTTTAAAATTATCGGAATTTTTTCTAAATATGTTTATTAATTTTACTATGTGATTTTATTTTAGAAGTGGGGATAATTTAGAAGAATGTATTATAATTTAAATAATTTAATTTGGAACAAACAAAATTTTACTGCAAAATACCTTGTTTCGGTAGTTTTGTACATATGACGTCAATGAAAATCTTCAGGATGGTTGCCAGCTGCTCCGGGTAGCCTCTCAGGTCCTCAAAATCTCCGATCGCACCTCCTAGTCTGGTTTTCCGAATATTTTGATCGTGCGGAAAATTCTCTGGGCGGCTTTTAACAGCTAAGTGGGGCCTGGGATCTCACGGAAATTATTTCCGGAATTCCAGGACTGTCGGGGGCACTTAATCACTCACTCACACACCCTGAGTGGAACCCTTTATTGAGTGAGATGGACAAGTTATTGGTGGATACTTCACAACAGCGACGAGCAAGAGTTGAAGACTAAAACACTATATCTTATCACTACATACACTTACATAATAATTATTACTGTTGTGTTCACGCATCATATGCGTGTACCAGCAGCGGAGGGGGACGCGCGGGTGGAAGGGTCACACAGCTGATCGAGACAATGGCCGCGCCACCGCCCTCCACCACTACTCGCCGACTAATAACATAGGAAAAACCAAAATTAAGAGGCAGATCAAACCCTATATGACCCTGTTCTCTAAGTATTATTTTCAATATATAATATAAACAAGTTAGTCAGATCGGTCGGAATTGGTCTAAACATATGAATAGTAAACATATGAGCCAATCAGAATAGGGTACTGTTATCTATTATTCGAACTGGACAGGGGACATCGTCAATGAAAACAGACTCAAGATATCACAGTGACACTAGCGAGGTGTTGCCAGGGCCCTTAAGTCAAAAGTTACGTTTCATTTCCTGAAATGTTACATTTTTGCTGCAAAAGTTACATTATTTTTATTTATTTTTTTGATTTCGGAGGCCAATTGATGTCAGTAAATTGGCGGAATATAAAGGTATCTATGATGTCTAATGGTGAATTTAATCTTATGATACAACAGACTTTAGTTTATAATAGTAATCTTAAGTAAAGTTCTTAAGAGGGCTGTTAATAAAGGGCAAAATCGCCTCAATGCAAAAAAAAAAAAACAAAAAAAGCTTTCACTATCGACGATGATTTGTCATCTCTCTTTATTGTGTATTAAATTGAGTAATAGTGAATCGCTTTCATTAATTTTGTTCTTTACTTTTTTAGGGTTCCGTACCCAAAGGGTAAAAACGGAACCCTATTACTGAGACTCCGCGGTCCATCTGTCTGTCTGTCTGTCTGTCTGTCTGTCTGTCTGTCACCAGGCTGTATCTCATGAACCGTGATAGCTAGACAATGGAAATTTTCACAGGTGATGTATATCTGTTGCCGCTACAACAACAAATACTAAAAACAAAATAAAATAAATATTTAAGGGGGGCTTCCATACAACAAACGTCATTATTTTGCCGTTTTTTACGAAAATGGTACGGAACCCTTCGTGCGCGAGTCCGACTCGCACTTGGCCGGTTATTCTAAAATTACAAAACATGACAATTACACAGGCATAGTGGATTAAAACGAAAACTAAAAAAATATTGTATAAATATATAGCAAATTGGAGACAAAAAAAACATCAAATCCACCAACCTAGCATTAGTTTTTTATAATATCTTTATGCAATAATCGTAGAGGTTTAAATCCACACTTTCTACCTAAATTTTACTTGCTTGCACCTGCAATAAAATATTTGCAAACTTAGACATATAGGCACCTGCAATAAAATATTTGCAAACTTAGACATATACGCACCTACAATAAATTATTTTCAGACTTAGACTTATAGGTACTTATAAATAGATTAAAGATAGGCACTAGAATCTCGATAATTTGAGAAACTTTAACTCACTTAATCACACACACTCCAGCCTAGCGAGCATGGGCGTACCCAAGACATTTGTAACAAGACATGATAAATTATGTCATGTCTTACAATTTGTCTTAAATGCTAGCACGGGTCAAACTTGTGACATATTTTAAAGGCGCAACATGCCTTTCTTGTTGCTGCCCGGCGAGCACGGCCTACTGTGACATGGCTTGAGTCACTCATTTCATCGCAGATTGGGCGATAACACCATTTTGTCCTAAATAATAGCACCGGCGGCATGAGAAAATTTCCTGACGTTTGTTTGGGACTCATCGGGTGTTAATTGCTAATACGGGCGCACCCATTTCACATTTTGACAGATGATTTGGAAAAATGTATCACTTTCGTTCGGAGGTGGTGATAAAATTTTATAGTTGAAAAAAAATTATTTGCCTTCTAATTACTGCATCAAATGGCAATAAATTCATTTTGTGTGTATGGTGATCAATGCTTATTAATTAATTGAAATGTTACAGGATTATTAATCAATTTTATATTATTACTTTCTCATAATATTTTTTTTTATTGTTGTTCTTATTTTTATTTTGTTTTTTTTTTTTATAATTATTTTCTTTTTTACCATATTCTTCTTACTTTCTACATTTTTAAATGTTTTTTAAATAAAATCCCCAATAAACATTTAAAATATAAAAAATAGGGGCCCACCGGTATTGGTCCAAGCTATTATATTTTATATCTTTCTAACAAACACTTTATATCTTTCTAACAAACACTTAATACTTACACAAACAAACAAAGAAAAATAAAGTGTGCATAAGTCTATGGTCGTGGGTCAAATATTAATTTATTCCCAACAAAATTAAAAAGTTGTTAAGCTGTATGAACGGCATACTTTTATACGTATTATTTTATTTGGTCGTCTATTCAAATTATGTCGCACTATGAAGTCAACAACAAGAAAAGCAAGTCGCGCCTGTAAACTATGTCACATGGTTGTCCCGTGCTAGCATTTAAGACAAATTGTAAGACATGAAATATTTTATCATAACTTGTCATGACCGTAGTTGAAGTCGAAAACCAAGCAATTTAAAAAAAAAAACTTATAATTCATGTTGGGATGCTGCTAACATGAGGGTAGCAAAGGGGGGGCTAAATTTTGGTTATTTTTTGCCTAGGACATACCGTTTTCGAGATATCATTTTGGAAATATAGATCGTTTTATGCAAAATAAAATAAGATACGGAAACAGTGCATCGTAGGGCTATGCTTCTCAGAACATAAATGGTTTTTATGGCCAAGGTTAAACCGAAACTGCAATAAAATTGGAAAATTTCCGAAAAAGAAAAGAATAAACGTCAAGAAGTTATGCCACAAGTCAATAAAATATCTCACGCCGCCGTGCTAGCATTTAAGACAAAATGAGTTTATCGCCCAAACTGTGATTAAAAGTGTGACTTAAGCGATGTCACAGTAGGCCATGCTCGCCGGGCTGCCCAACAAACAGCAAGACCATACCGCGTGGCCCAAGCGAATTTACAGCGTAAGGAACTGGCTACCACCGAACTCTTTCTAGAGGCAAGTGAAAGAAAGATCTCGTGGGCACTGATTCAGGAACCTTATGTGGGAGGAGCACGAAGTATGAAGAGCTACCGTGGAGTGAGAATCTACCAGTGCGAGGTCGATGGAAGTGGGACGGTTAAGGCGGCGATAGCTGTCTTTGATCATGACCTGGACGTCATACCCTACCCGAAACTCACCACAAATAACATCGTTGTGGTGGGGATCCGTCCAAAGCCTGGGAAATCGCCGTAGTCTCCTATTACTTCGAGCCAGACCAACCCATAGGGCCATACCTGGACCAGTTGACCCGGATCCAAACGGAAGTGGCCACCGGTAGATTGCTGATAGGTGGCGACGCAAATGCGAAAAGTGCCTGGTGGGGCAGCATCAAAGAAGACCCAGGGGAGAGGACATGTCCACTACCCTGGACGAACTAGAGCTTCAGGTACTAAACACTGGTGACGCTCCCACCTTTGACACCATCAGAGGTGGTCGAGCGTATAGAAGCCATGTGGACGTCACGGCATGTTCGCTCGACCTTTTTGACCTGGTGGATGGCTGGCGGGTCGACACGGGAGCAACATCCTCGGACCACAACACAATATTTTTCAATGTAAATACAAAAAGGGAAAAGGGTATAAACATAAACAGAACAACGAGACAGTACAATACTAAGAAGGCTAATTGGGATGCATTTGAAACTAAATTGGAAGAAATTAAAATTAAAGATAATATTAATGTAGGAATAATAATAGAAATAAATAATAAACAAAATTTGGAGAATAATAGTTAAATATATAAATGAAATTAAAGAAGTATGCCAAATAAACATCCCTAAAGTAAACAATAAAACAAAACTTACCTGTCCGTGGTGGTCCGAGGAGCTCACCGTGAAGAAGAGGGAGGTGATGACGAAGAAAAACCGCATCCGCAATGCTGCGCCGAAAAGAAGAATATGAGATGCAGGCTAAGAGAGCCCAAATCACCAGTTGGAAGGAGTTTTGCCAGAAGCAGGATCGTGAGAGAGTTTGGGAGGGTATCTACAGGATCATTGGTAGGACCGCCAAAAGGCAAGAAGAACTGACCCTATGCAGCGATGGTGCATTCCTCAATCCGAGTGAATCGGCCGCCCTACTAGCGGATACGTTCTACCCCGAAGACAGAGTAGACCAGGACAACGCTGACCACAGGCGAATAAGAGAGGCAGCCAGCCGAGTAAATGAGTGGGCACATGATGAATATCATGATCCCTCATTTACGACGCTGGAGCTGAAATCCGCCGTGGCGGGTTTCAATCCCAAAAAGGCACCAGGGGACGGACTGACTTCTGATACCTGCAGTCGAGCGATCCACCAGGACCTGGACGCTTTCCTTGCCCTCTACAATAAGTGCCTTGAATAAGCACACTTCCCGACCACCTGGAAGGAGGCTACAGTCGTAGTCCTCAGAAAGCCAGGCAAGGACAGCTACAACACCCCCAAGGCATATAGACCAATCGGTCTGTTGCCTGTTCTGGGGAAGGTCCTGGAGAGGATGGTCGTAGCGCGTCTTAAATATCAGCTCGTACCGCGGTTTAGTACTCGTCAGTTTGGCTTCATGCCCCAGAGGAGCATTGAGGACGCCCTCTATACGCTAGTGCAGCACATACAGGACAAGTTGAGGCTGACGAAGCTAATTGTCCTGGTGTCGCTGGATATAGAGGGCGCCTTCAATAGCGCCTGGTGGCCAGCTATCAGAGTCAGACTGGCTGAGGAAAAGTGCCCGGTCAACATCAGAAGGCTGATAGACAGCTATATCGATGGTAGGAAGGTCAGGGTTAGGTACGCCGGGGAGGAATGCACTCGAAAGACTAGCAAGGGCTGCGTCCAGGGGTCGATCGGAGGTCCAATCCTGTGGAACCTCGTTCTCGACCCTCTACTGCAGGACGGACTTTTCGTGCAGGCGTTCGCGGATGACATCGTCTTGGTCGTGGATGGGGACACGGCGACTGAAGTCTCTAGAACCGCCAATGCAGCCCTCGCCCATGTTCAGGATTGGGGCGTCCGAAATAAGCTGAGGTTTGCACCGCACAAAACCTGTGCGATGACCATAATCAATAAGCTTAAGTACGACACTCCAATGCTGAGCATGGCCGGGGTCGACATCGGTATGGTCAGAAAAATGAAGTTGCTGGGTCTAACCATAGACGATAAGCTCACTTTCAATGAGCATGCCGCGAGCGTCTGCAAAAAGGCAGCTGACGTTTACAAGCAGCTGTCCCGAGCCGCAAAGGTGAGCTGGGGATTAAACACACAAGTCATACACACCATTTACACGGCTACGATTGAGCCCATAGTAACATACGTAGCCGCCGCCAGGGCACCCGCTGCAAAAAAGTTGGGTGTGCGGAAGAAGCTAGGCTCTGTTCAACGAGGATTCGCTCAGAAGCTCTGCATATCTTACCGCTCAGTCTCTTTGAACTCGGCACTGGCACTGTCCGGGATACTACCTCTAGACCTGCGCATACAAGAGGCAGCCGCCCTGTATGAAGCGAGGAGAGGATCATCCCGGTTTGTGCCAGGAGACAGGGAGATCGAGAGTGCGGTAAGGTTTGCGGAAGCCCCTCATCCAGCTATGCAAATGCCCCTGGAGTTCATGTGCCTGGCAGACCAAGAGTTACTAGACAGTAACAATGTGCAGGCGGTGCGAATGTTCACCGACGGTAGCAAGATTGAGGGGAAGGTAGGAGCCGCATTATCCATCTGGGATAGTGAAGGTGAAGTCCGGAACCTCAAGCTTAGCCTTGCCGCGTACTGCATAGTCTACCAGGCGGAACTCTTGGCCATTTGTAAAGCGACAGACATAATCCTCGCGCGGCAAGAGGCGAGCTATGGAGTGTACAGCGACTCAATGGCAGCATTGCAGACGCTTGCAAACCATGGCTCTCTCCATCTCCTGGCAGTTCGCGCGCGCGCTAACCTGGCTCACGCCCTGGGCCAGAGCAAAGTTGTCACCTTGTTCTGGATCAAGGCCCACGCGGGCCTGCCGGGGAATGAGCGAGCGGACGAGCTGGCTAAGGAGGCAGCATTGTCATCACGGAGGAAGCCGGACTATGACCAGTGTCCGGTTTCATTTATCAAGCGATAGATCCGTTTGGAATCGCTTGATGAATGGAATCGGAGATATGTGTTGGGCGAGACTGCTTCTGTGACAAAAATGTTTCTTCCGGCCAGAAGGTGTCCTCACGCAGATTTTGACGGGGCACGGTGGATTCTCCGAATACTTGAATCGCTTCAGGTGTAAGGAGAGCCCATCGTGCGTCTGCGATCCAGGCGTGGCAGAGACTGTCCAGCACATACTTGTAGAATGCCCGTTATTTATCAGGGAGCGCTACCAACTTGATAGTGAGCTGGACAGGAAAATAACGAGGGAGAATCTGCATGGGCTCATGGACAAAAAGACTAGGGAGAAGTTTTTGGAGTACTGCACTAGAGTAGCCACTGCGGTTATACGTCGGAACAAAACCTGAAGCGCACCGTGCTTCATTAGTTTTTTGTATGATATTTAAATGTAAGCACGGAATGCAGCACAAGCACATATAGCCGGCATTACTTCATGTTAGTACCTAAGTTATAACTGTGTAAAATTTTCTGTGTTATTATTTGTTGTGTTGTTGTTGTTGTGTGTATTTGTAGTGTGTATGCAGTGTACCTATGTGTATGTAACCAACCTTATATAATAATGTGTATCCTAAAATAAAGGAGAGTATTATTTGAGCAGTCGTGTCTATCATTTCGCTCCACAAATACCTTCGACCTTACATGGCGACCCTGCCAGCGGGCATCGCCGCGCGATCGCCTTACCGACACCGCCGTGCCATATAAGGGTTGTACAGTGTAAACAATTGGACTAAGTAGAGCCAAGCTAAGATGAATTATAATAATTATTCACTAGCGTTAATAACGTGCGCGTTTGTGACAAGTGGTATTTGGTTCGTAGCTTACGAAAAATACGAGTTCATTAAAAATGGGAACTACGCAAACTAAAGACGAAACCGTGGTAGTGCAAAACGCAGCCGGAGGAACTAATAACACGCAGCTGGAAGAGGTGAAATTTCATATTTCCACCATCACCATACTGATGACTATAGTGGTGCTGGTTCTGGGACTCGGCGTGCTGTATTTTCTGCTGCGAATGTATCGGCGTTGTCATGTACGCTGGATAAATCAGGAGATGTACAGGAGTACAATATCTAGAAGGTCAGGAGCGAGGCAATCTGGACCATCACTGGAGAAAGGACGGTCGAAGGGCGACATAGTGTGAAAACAAAGATAGCGGATACCATCACACATCGGTTCACACATCATGGGTTTAAGTGAAAGTGAAAGTGAAAAAAAGTGCTGAGTGTGTGAAAGTTCGAGGAAAAACAACAGGCATCGTAAAATGGACTCAGAACTTTATTAGATAAGTACATAATCGTAATAATAATAAACGTAGTAAATGATATGTTACATTGTACTAGTAACTATAATAAACGAAGCGATTAATTAAACAACTAATGATGGTAGGAAATGGCAGATGTCTTAGAACAATTATATAAAAATTTGAAATGTATAAAAACATATTTAATTAAAATTGGCCCTAAACGAAGGCAAGGAAATGTATTAGAGAAAAAGTTGTGTGATTCAAAGGAAATTTATGACAAATATACTGATATAATAGAGAAGATATCAGACGATGTAAAGAAAGGTAAAGTAGGACAAAACGAACAGATATTAATAAATACATTTTGTATTGATTTAGAGTCATTGTATAAACAAATTTTAGATTTATCCTCTACGTCAAGTACGAGTAGTAGCGAGGATACAAAAATGGAGTCATTTGATTTGAAAGTAGCTCTTAGTTTATTACCTATGATACCAACTGACAATGAATGTTCGCTTAAACAATTTATTGATAATGTAGAATACTATAGCTCGTTATTGGCTAGTGATGAGTGTAAGAAGAAACTAGTACAGTTTGTTGTGAAGAGTAGGTTGTCTCAGAACGCTAAATTGCAGTTACAGTTAGATTATTCTAATGTTGATGATTTGGTAAAGGAAATGCGTAGAGTGTTACTGCCTAAAAAATCACCGTTTGCGATACAAAATAATATTAATCAATTAAAGCAAACAGAACTGTCAATTCAGGACTACGGAACCAAACTTTCGGAACTTTTCGTGGATCTGACGGTATCGCAAGCCGACGGTAACTTAGAGACATACAAAATAATTAAACCCTTGAATGAAAAGCAAGTTATCAAAAGGTTTGCCGATGGGTTGCGAAACCGCCGTCTTTCAACTATCATTGCAGCTAGGAACTACGAGTCGTTGAAGGACGCAATACAAGGTGCGAAGGATGAAGAAACATCCATAGCGGGACCGAGTTCGAGTTCTGGCGAGATCCTAGGTATGTATTCTCCTAGAGGAAGACAACAGAATTATCGTAGTGGTTATCAAAATAAAAATTACAACAGGACATATTATAACAGGGGTCGTAACAATGATTCCAGTGCTCGTCGAGGCTACCCTCGGGGGGGCCAGCAGGCGCATCAGCAGAGCCGCGGTGCACCACAGCGAGGCCGAGGATCACCATGGCGTGGTAGAGGTAGGAGTTATTATAGGAATCGCTGTAACCAAGGGATAAGCCAAACCCCTAAAGATACAAATAAACACGCGGTTAATGTTCTAACGGGACAGGAAAATGAAGAGTATGCAAATGAGTTTTTTCGTGAATAACAGAGTTATTCTCGCAACTGATACTAACTATTATATTAACTTAAGTTCTAATAGCAAAACTTATTCATGGTTAGTCGATACCGGTGCTACAATTTCGGCTATAAAATATAAATATGTTCTAGAACAAAACATTCCAGTCCAAAAAGAGGACATAGTCATAAATGGAATTGGTGGCAAAGTCCATGCAATGGGATATGTTTGTTTAACGTTGTCATCGGGTGATCATCACCTTATTTGTAATAAGTTTTATGTTTTCGATACTCTACCATGTAGGGATAATGGCATCATCGGACAAGATTTTATTAATAAACATAAGTCCATATTAGACTTCAGTAATAATAACTTAACATTGTTGACACAAAGTTCAATTAAAATAGTTTTACCTTTACTGAGTTATAATAACACAATGGAAGTTTACCCAAGATGTGAATCCATACATTATTTTAAGACCGAATTCACAGAAGAGTGTGTAGTACATTCTAAGGAAATTAGTGACGGAATATTATTGGCCAGTTGCATAGCTACACCAGTTAATGGGCTAATACCGGTTAAGATATTAAATACAACGGATAAGTTGTGTACCTTAACGGACATTAATCCATGTATAGAAAAATTAAGTAACTACAATGTTTGCCAATTTGACAAATCAGAACGTGATGCAAGTAGAGTAAAACAATTGTTTTCGGTACTAAACCTCAAACATCTTAATAAGGAAGAGCAAATATCCATAGAAAAATTATGCGCGAAGTACTCGGATATATTTTATTTGCCAGGGGATAGATTAACTACAACAAGTATTTATAAACATACCATTAGTTTAAAACCAAATGTAACTTCTGAATTTACAAAGCCATATCGTTTACCACATTCACAGAAGGGAGAAATTAAACAACAAATTGATAAAATGTTAAGAGAAAGGATCATAGAACCTTGTCGTAGCGAATGGTCTAGTCCAGTATTACTAGTTCCTAAAAAGACTGACGGTACAGGTCAGAAAAAGTGGCGACTAGTTATTGATTACCGAAAATTAAATAATTGTATTGAAGACGACAGGTTTCCACTTCCAAATATTTCCGAAATACTTGATTCGCTATCGGGTTCGGTATATTTTTCACATTTAGATATGTATCAAGGTTACTATAATATTGCACTAGAACAGGAAAGCAGAAAGTACACAGCATTCTGTTCAGGACAATACCAAATGACTCGTATGCCAATGGGTTTAAAAACGAGTCCAGGATCATTTTCCAGAATGATGACCATGGCTATGTCTGGCTTAACGTATGAAAAATGCCTTATTTATTTAGACGATTTAGTGGTCTTTGGTAGAAACTTAGATAGTCATAACAAGAATCTACAAGACGTTTTCGAACGACTGCGGAAAGTAAATTTAAAATTAAACCCGCAGAAATGTAATTTTTTAAAGAAGGAATTACTATATTTAGGCCATGTGGTATCAGGTAACGGTGTATTACCTGACCCGGATAAAATAAATGTAGTAAAAAAATATCCGTGTCCAACAAATGTAGACGAGACGAGGAGGTTTGTTGCGTTTGTTAATTTTTATAGAAAATTCATTCCAAACTTTGCTGAGTTAGCTTATCCACTTAACAAATTATGTTGTAAAAATGCTTCTTTTATATGGGATGAAAAGTGTCAGTCGGCATTTGATAGTTTAAAAGAAAAAATCATATCTCCACCGATTTTACAATATCCGGATTTCACAGAACAAAATGAGTTTAATCTCCAGACAGACGCTTCTAATTATGCAATCGGAGCAATTTTGTCTAACAATAATGGAAGACCAGTATCATTTGCAAGTAGAACACTAAACAAAGCGGAAATAAATTATCCAACAATCGATAAGGAATTGCTAGCTATAGTGTGGGCGATCAAACATTTTCGTCCATATTTGTACGGAAAACATTTTAAAATATACACAGACCACAGACCTTTAATTTCATTATTTAACATGAAAGACCCGTCAAGTAGGTTATTTAAATTTAGGTTATTACTAGAAGAATATGATTTTACGACAGAACATGTCAGGGGTACGGAAAATGCGGCAGCAGACGCATTGTCACGAATTTCCATAACATGTAATGACTTAAAACAAATGCACGAGTCGTGTGTTTCAGTTATGACAAGAGCTCAGAAAAGAAACCAGATTGACAATAATTCTAAGATAGGAACGAGTGGCACAACTACAGTTCGGTCTGATCAACCAAACGTTGTAAGCACTCCTAGTACTAGTACTTTAAACGAGTCAGTGGAATTACGTTTTATTGATGCATGCAAGTTAGAAACGATTAGAAAAGTGGTGAAACATGTAAAGAAAGTAATACATTTATGTACATTCCTAAGGAAAAAACTATCTATATTAAACATGTATCTTCTCCATCGCAAATATCGCGAGCCGAATTTGTGAGAGAGTTACAAGATTTTTGTAGAAGCTTAAATATTACGGAAATCTATTTAATAAAAAGTAATAAAAATAACATTTTTATAAAAAAGTTATTAAATGAAATAGATATAATGGAAAAGTGGACCGGACCACACTTACATATAGTAAAAGATGTACAACGAATAGAGAATAAAGAAGATAAACGAGTAATTTTGAACGATTTTCATCTCTTACCTACCAGTGGCCACGCGGGTACGAGACGAATGTTCAACAATATAAAAAAATACTACTATTGGACGGGATTAGAAGATGATATAAAAGAGTTTATAAAGAGGTGCGACAAATGTCAGAAACAAAAGTATTCACCGCAGAATACCAAACAACCTATGGAAATAACAACAACAGCACATAGTGCCTTTGAAAAAATATATGTTGACTTAGTAGGTCCTCTGGAAAGGGATAATTATAATTATAGTTATATCCTCACGTTGCAGTGTGAACTCACCAAATACATTGAGGCATATCCCTTAGTTACACGCAGAACGGAAGAAGTAGCGAAAGCGTTAGTTCATAATTTTATATTAAGGTATGGAGTACCGAAGGAGATAGCGACGGATCGGGGTACCGAGTTCCTGTCATCAACATTCAAGGAGGTATGTAATCTATTAAATATTAAACAACTAAACTCAACAGCATATCATCACCAAAGTATAGGTGCTTTGGAAAACACGCACAAGCATTTGAATTCATTTCTCCGTATTCAAACCGACAACCATCCAGAGACATGGAGTACATGGCTCCCATTTTGGTCATTTTGCTACAATACTACAGTACATTCAGCAACAAAATATACCCCTTACGAGTTAGTTTTCGGAAAAAAATGCTCGTTACCAAGCAATTTGACCAATAGGATTGTTGATCCACTATATAACATTGATTATTATCCATTAGAAATAAAATTTAGATTACAAAAGTCACAGAAAGATGCACGAGACAACTTACTCAAAAGAAAATTAAAACAAAAAGAACGATATGACAGAAATATAAATCCAGTTACTTACCATCCTGATGATTTAGTTTTAGTTAAAAATAATAAGTGTAATAAATTAGATAGTGTTTATTCGGGACCATATAGAGTTATATCAGATGAGTCACCAAATGTTAAAATAATAAAGAATGGTAATGTAGACACCATTCACAAAAACAGAACAAAATTGTATTATCCTAAACAGTAATTATCTTGTTCTTGTGTAATTGTAAATGTATTATAAAAATAAAACAAAATTGTAATTTTATTTTATTTTACCTCGCCATGGGAGGTGTAGTGTGTATGCAGTGTACCTATGTGTATGTAACCAACCTTATATAATCATGTGTATCCTAAAATAAAGGAGAGTATTATTTGAGCAGTCGTGTCTATCATTTCGCTCCACAAATACCTTCGACCTTATAATCTGTGCTTGTCTTTTTGTCCCTAATCTTATTATGATATTTGATTTTCTGTGATATATCGCTCACTGTATTATGTGATAAACAGCAAATTTTGAACAACCTGAGATAAATGGCACCTTTTGCTCAATTTGATATAATAGCACTTCTTTGCTCAATCTGTATAATTAGCACATTGTATTTTATTTTTAATGTGTTACTGTATTTCATATTTTTATAAGAAATAAATTTTTGCCCGTAGACTAAATTAATAAAAGTGGGAGTAGTCCTACCCACAGAATGCAAGATGATGTATGTAAGAAAGAATCAGTATGAAGAATGAAAGTACGAGACGCATAAAAGATTGACCGGAATGGAAGTGTTTGCACTCAATAGGCGCCATTTTCGTAGGTGGTGATTAGAGTTAAGAAAAAATAAAAAACCTAACCTAACCTATTAAAATATCAATGAATATAGCTACATTTTCTTCAGGCGTGCGAGAGGACTCTCTCTCATTTTAGGAGAAGCTATAGCCGTGCTTAGTTACTGTGGTACAATGTTCGCCTTGTATACGCGATGCTACTTGCAGTACTTATCCAGACTCTCCAAACGCTATTAATTCATTTAAATTTTTGTCAATCAATCGCGTTCCACTGCGATAGATAGATGGTGTTAGCAGCAACTTGCAAGTAAAAGGGTTTACTCGATTCGTGATCGTGCATATTTTTTTCTTTTAATGCAGTGAAGATTTGTTTTATAGTATTTTTTGCACGTTTTTACTTTTTACAGTTTCTTTACACCAGAATGCGTATATGCAAATTTAAACAATCGAGTATTCCACTCGATTTAGACGCCTCAGAAATTTAAAACCGCGCCATCTACAGTATCAATCTAAGGGGCTGTCTGCACGAGCGAGAGAATCGCGGTGATATTATCGTCTGCGCCACGTATTTCGATACATAAGGAATTTCCATTTTTTTTTTTAATGGAAAGCTTATGCGGGGCGCGTCATTTTTATAGTAACTATTATAAAAAGTTTTGATTCCAATTTTTACTTGTCTGTGGCAACGCCCGCTTTAGCGCATGCGCGTTTAATGCGGTGATGTGCTGAGTTTTGGCGCCATTCATACGTTTTGCTGTACTGAATTTCATGAGATTTTTAATTTATTTATTTATTATCTGGCTTTTCAACACTGAGTACACTGTTACTTTATAAATTTGTACATTTCAAACTTAAGTCTAAGTGCCTCATCACTTAAATAAAAGCACAGCATGCACTAAATTATGCGGCGATAAATACAGAATTTATTAATTAAAAACAATAAAAAAACTATTAAAAGCTAAATTGATTGCAATAAATTAAATTAAGTAACATAGATTAAATCAAATTAAATTAGACCAGATTAAATTGAATTAGAATAGATTAAATTAAATTAAATTAGTATACATTTTATTATTTATGTAAGATTAGGTACTAGAGATACCCACTAAATGGCAAGCGTGACTTTTTTTAGAGCAGGTACAGAAGGTCAAATCGCCTAATAATAGGTAATAGGTCAATATCGCCTTCTTGCTCTTTGTATGCAGCATACATTCTTGATAGTGATCAGTATTGCCTCAAGTTGGTGTGACATCTTGGCATACAGAAAAGTCTCCTATTAGAACTTCTTGGCAGATTACGTGGCACGTAGAATAATACCCTGCTAAGCAAATCCGGACAGTTCAAAGAGCCTATTACTAATTTCTTAAGGAAAACCAAATCCAACATATGCCTGCGTTTCTCCAGTGACACCATCCCAAAATACTTCAGTCTCTCTTGGTACGAGTTGAGCTTTTTACCCATATTATTGGTATAGGTAGGATGCCATAAGAACCGTTTTTGCAGCCGTTCAATGCGCTTGATATGGACCTTATACTCAGTTGACCAGACCACACTGCAATACTCAAGATGGCATCTAACTAGCGAGTTGTACATAATTTTTTAATGTTGGGCTTTTTGAAATTTTTACACTCTCTAACAACGAAACCAAGCATCTTAGATGATTTTAATACAGTTTTGTCAATATGCTCGACAAACCTTAGCTTTTTATCGAGCTGAACACCTAGGTCACGTATAGTCTCAACTTCCACAAGCCGCTCACCATTTAATTTATAAACTGACTGCAAGATTTATTTTTCCCTTGTAAATTTGATGTGATGGCATTTTTTTACATTCAGTAACATTTTTTTTGTGCTCACACCACTTAGTCAGCCGGTCCAAGTCACTTTGGAATAGAGTCGAGTCCGCAGGATTACATATAGACTTTATGGCTTTGAGGTCATCAGCGAATAAGAATATGTTCGAGTTCAGGAAGCATTTGTAAATATCATTTATGAAAAGAGTGAATAAAGGCGGACCCAAATGAGCTCCCTGAGGGATTCCCGACGTTGCAATGTACGAATTTGAAGAGCAACCATTTACCACAACCTTGAGAATCCGACTAGACAAATAAGATTGGAACCAACTTAAGAGAGGATCCGTAACGCCATACATGTTAAGCTTTTTAACGAGTATGTCGTGGTTTACCGTGTCAAAAGCCTTGCTAAAGTCGGTGTAGACCGCATCAACCTGGACATCCGCGTCAACCGCCTCAACAATACTCTCAACACAGGACACCAAATTGGTAGCTGTCGATATCCCCTTCATAAATCCATATTGATTGTCTATTATTAGCTGTGATAAATGTTTAGCTAGCACAGGGCATATGATGGCCTCAAATACCTTTGCAAGTATGGAGAGAATAGCAATGGTCCTATAATTGCTCTCATCGGTCTGATCCCCGTTTTTGAAAATAGGCAAAATTTTGGTTTCCTTCCAGATGGTCGGAAAAGTACCCCGAAGCACAGAATGTTTAAATATAATACTTAATGGCAGTGATAGGACATCAGCCAGCTTATTTAAAAGCAAAGTGGTGTACCATCAGGGCCAGCCCCTTTGTAGACGTAATTTTTTTTTTAATTCTGTGCGGATCTGATCTTGTGATATAGTTATTTGGCCTAACATGCTATTGCTTAGGCAGCTATCCAATTCACCTGCGATCACATGCACACCATTTCCACAACTACTATACACCTTATGCACCTTAATTCTTGCTTAAAAATGTATGTTAACAGTGAATGTGAAGAAAATTTTATTCCGCCCGATATTTTAGATGCGGCGACGGAAATTACTCGTAATCAACTAGCAAAGTCGAGATAATTATATATTTTTTTTATTTTTTTATTTATTCAATATCTGTTTACACTATAACATTAAAAAAATCTGCCAAACTGTAAAACAGTTTGTCGGCAGTTGCTCTCGTGTCACAATACATTACAAATAATGTTTAAACAATAACTTAAATATCTAATTATGTTAAGCAAAATAAATTAACTTTTATCGGGATCAGACAATCCCACATTCCACACCCATGATCAACTTGTATTGCCCAAGGCCGCACAATGCGAGGCCTGTTACAAAACTTGACTAGGGACAGAGTGACAGATAATGTTTTTTTAATATTTTCCTAAGTTGGTATTTGGATCTACTACACGACACCAACTTTGAGGGTAGTTCATTCATCAACATCGGCGTTATATACTTTCTTATGCGTTTACCATAATAGTTAGTGACCTTGGGAACAACAAACAACTTTTGTTTAGATAAACGAGTTGGGTACATATGCTCACGTTCCACTTTGTAACATTCACTATTAAACTGTTCTGCTAAAATGTTTAACTTTGTTTTGTCATGAACTGGAAGGACTTTACAGATTTTGAACAATCTTTCGTATTTCTTATTGAGGCTTTCTTTGGTTTTATTGTCTACGAGTAGTTTAAGTATCCTAGTCTGCAAGGTGTTAATTTTTTTTTAAGTGTGTGGGGAACGTAAGACCATATCCACCCAACCCGTAATCAACAATTGAGTCCGCCAGTTCATAATACAATACATACAGTACCCTCCTACTGACAACATATTTAAGATTTTTTAATTTACCCAGGATGGAGCGTAGTTTATTACAAACGTTGTCAACATGCAGATTCCATGTGAATGTGTTATCTATGACTAGTCCTAGGTACTTAAAAGAAGTAACTGTCTCCAAACATGCGCAGCGACAGTGTTGCCTGTTGTTGTGAAGACATTCGTAAGAGTGGCCTTTCACTTCTACCGCCAGATTGTTTTTATTTTTATGATAAGGCGAGTGAATGAGCATACATTTAGTTTTGCTATTATTAATTATAATGCCATTATCATGTGCCCACTGAACCACATTGTCAAAATCATTTTTAACCCCCGCCGGAAAAAGAAGGGTGTTATAAGTTTCACGTATGTTGCTGTGTATCTGTGTATCTGTGTATTTGTGTATCTGTGTGTCTGTCTGTGGCATCATAGCGCCTAAATGGATGAACAGATTTCAATTTAGTTTTTTTTGTTTGAAAGGTAATTGTGTCGAGAGTGTTCTTAGCTATGTTGGAATAAAATCGGTACAACCTTTTAAAAGTTATGGACATTTTACTGTTTGAATTGGGGTGTTTTCGCAAGACAAATGTGTCGGGGGTTTTTTAAATTGTGAAATTTTACTTGTGCATTGCTTGCTGTATGAGCTGTATATTATTATGGCTATAAACCAAGCAAGTATCATCAGCATACATAAATGCCTTACAATTCTTCAATACATTAGACATAGATTTGGCATGCATTATGTATCCTGAAGAGCAGTGGTGGTCAAGTGGTATCAGCCGCGACTTACAAGTTGTAGGTTGTGGGTTCGAGCCCAGGCAGGCGCTTTACTTTGTGTAAATTATTTCTTCACCACTGCTCTCAAAACGGTGAAGGAAAACATCGTGAGGAAACCGGCATGTCTTTGAACCAAAAATTCGAAGACATGTGACATCCACCAACCCGCACTGGGCCCGCGTGGTGGATTACGGCCCATTCCCTCTCACAGAGAGGAGGCCTGTGTCCCAGCAGTGGGAACATTAATAGGCTGATGATGATGTATCCTGGTGGCCCGTATACTGAACCGGTCGGCACACCAAATTTGATGTCGCCCCGTACACTTTCGGTTCCACTAACACACACTATGAGTGATCGGTTTTTTAGGTACTTCCCAAACCATGCATTCATGGGGCCCCTTATACCACATTCACCCATAGCCTGCAACAAGCCGACGTGGTCCAGAGTATCAATCTTAGGAGAGAGTAAATCTTGAGTAAATCTTGAGTAAATCTTGTACTTTATTTTCCAGATCCATTATATAATTGCGCTGTTCACTGTTTTCTCTTTCTAATTTCTGCAGTGATTTCTTAATACAATCGTAATCTTGACTCAGAAATTCTACAGTTTTCAAGGTTTCAGCATTAGTTTTTTGCATCTCCGCATTTTGAAGTTTAATTTCCCTCAACTCCGATGTTAATTTCCCAAGCAGGGTGTCTTGGTCAGTTTTCCAAGAGGTAAATAGCGTCATTATTTTATCCTCGAAATTCTTTCATTCGCACTCCGGAGAGAAGTCTGGTCGAAGTCGCTTGGACCGCGAGGTAATGTTTGAGCTTTCAGGTTCATTAGGATAGCCAAAAATGTCTGGAGTTCAGAAGACAGGAGGATTATCCGTCTCTTGGGCAGGAGTAGTAGGGGGCGAGCGCGCTTTCCTCGGCATAGTACCTGCACCTGTTTGCTCACAACGTTAATTATAGATTAGCAGGCTAGTTAAAATTAACCCGTTTCGAAGCCGATCAACGCGCAGCGCGTAGTACAGTTATACGGTGTTCCGTAGCACTCGTAGCTTATCCACCCGTAGCCGATAGTCGATGATGACGCGTACTATCGTAGCAGTCCGGCGGAAGGTAGAGATGCGATGTTTCGCTTTATCGACGCCGTCGCGCCGCCGCCGCCGCACCGGCTTTCGCACACCGCTTGCACTTCAGCACACCAGTAAAGGCTCTCCCAGTTATGGTCTGAGTCTTAAAGCAAAAGTGCCTCTAAAAAAGGCCCTCGATAGTTGTTGTCGACGGCCACAGCGAGTTCGCGAGAAGAACGTCGTATGCGCCGTGCAATATGGGGCGCTTACGCGTTTTACCGCAGGGTACCGTTCGATCGCGACTGACAGTAGGTCAGATTCTTTTTTCTATCTAATTGTCCAGATTATTTAAAGTACACGCTAGAACACCAAATTATTGTTGTAAGTATAAAGTTCCAAATACGTCCATGCAAACTACACTTTTAACGGCACTTCCAAACACTTTTCGCACGGTTTCTTTATTTAATTTTGCTGAGCAACAACAAACTGCGGTTACACGTACAAACGGTCTTCGAAATGGAAATGGTGTAATGAGAGATCTGTGTACCCCTTGAGAGCGTACTGTTCGGTATAAACAATAAACAAACATGCGATTGCAAGAATCCCGAGAGTTTTGCCGTTATTTATTAAAGAGTTCTGTTGTATATCTCCGAAGTTCTTCATCAGACCTTCACCAAATTAAAATGGGACCAATTTCGAAACATACTCTTTCAAACAAAAATAATTATTAAAATCGGTTTACAATTGACGGAGATATCGGTGAACATAAAAAAAAAAACAAACAAAGTCGAACATAGAACCTCCTCCTTTTCGGAAAGTCGGTTAAAAACTAAAACGAGACTACTGAAAATAATGAATCAAGAAGAACGGTCAAAATATAATCACGCTCTAAAAAGTATGAATCAAGAAAATATTCTCATCTGTTATTGTTATTGTTATGTACAAACTATTCCGTGGAGGATAACCGTGGTTGTATGCCACTTTGCAGAATGTATTGTTTTGTGGCAAACCGTGGTGGCATACCACCACGGTTTGCCAAGTTTGTAAAGTAAGAAAGTATGTTAAGTTAGTTTTTTTTGTTCCCGACGGAAGGGAATTAAAATTTGGAGTACCGCATGGTAGTGTTCTTAGACCTATATTGTTGAATTGAATTAAATTGTTTATATTGTGTTTATTTTATGTTAACCTTTAATTTGATTTGGCCAACTTCGGCCGGACTTCGCCACCGGGCCCGCCTACCTTATGACGGCGGACTGCGTGCGGCCGCTGCTGCGCGCGGCGCCGGCCGAGCGCTACGTGCGCCTGGAGGACGTGTTCGTGACCGGCGTGCTGGCGCAGCGCCTGGGCCTGCGCCGCACGCACGCGCCCGAGTTCTACAACAAGCGCGTGGGCGCGCACCCGTGCGCCGTGCAGCGCGGCCTGGCCATCCACATGGTGCGCTACCACGAGCAGTTCGACCTGTGGCGCAAGCTGCTGGACGGCAAGACCAAGTGCGCCAGCTAACGACCCACTGTTTTATTCCTTCTGGTTTTTTTGGAACTATATTTTGATGCTCGGTCGGGGTGCCGCGCTATTGCGTGAGCCCGCGCCCGAGGCTGTCCGGGCTCCACGACGTACGACTACATTTTTTGTATATAAAGTACAAAGCGTTAGCTTTAGTGACGACTAGCCTCGCTCCGCGGCCCGGGCCCCTGGGCCCCTGAGGCTCTGCGTGTTGGGCCCCGGGCCCCGGGCCCCCGAGCGACGCGCCGGCGTGACGCTGTCTGTAATCACATTGTACACGTATTCTATTCGGTTAACACTGTGCGTGCAGGTTGTGCCAGATGTAAATATATAGTATGTATGACCGTTGTAACAAGTTGTTTCATTGTGCCTGCACCTCCTTCCTTCCTCTTCGACACGTTAGCAGTTAACATTTAACAGTTAGCAGTTAGCACGTTACTAAACCCGGCACGAGCCGCGATCGCAAGCGGGAGTTGATCTAACGCTCAAACTGAGGCGGTAAGTACATTACCATGTTAACCGTTTTACATGGCGAGCAAAACATTTGCATTATAATAAAATCAGCCAACAATAATAGTAGTTTATACAACGGTCACATAATAGAGGTTATTAAAACACGAGTGTGGGTTTATTACTCGAGTAAGTAGAGTCCAGTTGAAATAAAACAAATATGGAAAAATATGTCATGACGGAAAATTTTGCATAACACTGCGCAGCACGTGCATCCAAGTAGGTTGAAATTGGGGTTTCTGGATCAGATGAGATCCAGAAACACCCAATTTCAACCATCATTCATTACATCCGAATAGTACACCCAATTTTAAGAATCATTCATTACATTTGTACGGTTAGCAACCGCACATTGTACTTTGGCCTAGTTTGAATACTGCAAAATTTGTTAATTTATAAAATGTAGTATCGGCACTTACGCAAGAACGCCAGTCTTCGGTTTGTATCGAGCTCGCGCAACATTCAACATTTTATAACATTTTTATTTCATTTTTCTATTATTTTATTATTACCTTATTTTAGTGCAATTTAGTATTAAATACCTTTTTTAACATTAACATTTATTTTATTAAACATTCAACATTAAGTGTAAAGGCTACTGCCCTTACATTTTGGTCCTTCGAGCCGGATCAAAACCACAGGCTATCGCTCAATTTCAACAACTAGAGCGAAAGATGGCAAAAAATCATGCGTTTGCAAAAGATTATAAAGCTTTTATGGAAGAATATGAAGAAATGGGTCACATGGAGCATGTCGAAAGTAACACTAGGAACAAAAACATTGAATATTTTCTCCCGCACCACGGTGTTGTGCGGCCAGGTGCTATCACAACGAAACTTAGAGTTGTGTTCAACGCGTCGGCAAAAACCAGTTCAAAACACAGTCTTAATGACTTAATGGAGGCGGGACCGAATCTACAAAAAGATATCCTTAGCATTTTGTTGAAATGGAGACAATACAAATACGTCTTAACATCGGACATTGAGAAAATGTACCGATTTATAATGGTACATCCAGAACATCAACACTTACAGAAAATAGTGTGGAGGGATTGTCCACGGCAACTGCTAAGAGAATATCAACTGCGTACAGTCACCTATGGTACTAAGGCCGCTCCGTTCTTAGCACTACGAACACTTCAACAGCTAGCGATGGACGAAGGTGACAAGTACCCGGAAGCTAAACACATCTTACTCAACCAATTTTTTGTAGATGATGCGTTATTTGGAAAGGATACCATGGAAGAGGCCCGAGACACAAGAGACCAACTTATAAAGTTATTGAAAGAAGGAGGCTTCAATCTCAGAAAGTGGTCGAGTAACGAACATCAACTGCTTGAAGATCTGCCAGAACATATGGTTAGCCCAGTCAGTTTAAGCTTTACAGAGGCATCGGCCTCCAAGGCGTTAGGCTTGACATGGGATCCAAAACACGATGAATTTATATTTTCACCCACATTAAAAAACAAAAACAACATTGGCATTAACAAAAAATCGTCAAAACGACAAATATTAAGCGACATATCAACAATTTTTGATCCTTTGGGGTTGCTATCCCCAATAACAATCAAGGCAAAAAAAATATTCCAACAAATCTGGAAGTACAAAATCGAATGGGATGATACAGTTCCGGATGAAATAGAAAAGGAATGGAGAACACTAAAAACTGAGTTAACAAACATGCAACCTTTCAAAATTAACCGATGGCTAGGATTAGAAGCAAACAAGGATTGGGAATTACACGCATTCTGTGACGCATCGGAAAAAGCATTCTCGTGCGTAGTGTACAGCAAGGTTATAGAGGGAAAACAGCAACAAATTGCATTGGTTGCGGCAAAAACAAAGGTCGCTCCAATCCAAAAACAACAAACACTTCCCAGACTTGAGCTATGCGGTGCTCAGCTGTTAGCTCAACTGGTCAAGAAAATAAAACATTGCCTCGGTAAACCTAACATTAAAGTAACAGCATGGACGGACTCAATGATCGTGCTTGGGTGGCTGAAGGGCGATGTCTCGCGATGGAAGGCCTATGTCGGACACAGAGTTCAGGAGATAACATCAGTAGTGCCCGCAGGGAGTTGGAAGCACGTAAGATCGGAGCAAAACCCGGCTGACTGCGCGTCACGTTGACTACTACCTTCTCAGTTACATAAGTTTCCTCTGTGGTTTTATGGACCAGAATGGCTAAACAGTGAAGACATCCCTGAAACATATGACACGTTTAAGACACCAGAAATAGAAGTTAAAAGGGTGCATGCAGTTACGTCAAGAACTACTGAAAACATGAACGTTGTAACAGAACTCCTAATCAAGAACAGCTGTATTATGACTATAATACGCATCGTAGCTTGGGTGTCGCGCTTCATAACAAACACGTCACAAAACAATCGTCACAGGGACGACGCAGCTATGAATCATACAAACATGAATGACCCTCCTGCGTCAAAACAATGTAATCTAACACTCGCTGATATTCGATGCGCCACTAACATAATTATAAAACATGTACAGAATGAACATTACGGACAAGAAATCCAAGATTTAAAAACAAAAGGAAGGGTAAGCAATAATAGAGGACTTCTGAAACTTTGCCCTTACCTAGATAAAAATAACATTTTACGCGTCGGAGGGAGATTACAGAATTCAAACTTACCTGAAGAAACAAAACACCCTGTTATCATCCCAAAAAACAGCAAGCTGGCACATCTTCTGATTGCCCGTGCGCATGTTATAACACTACACGGTGGAGCGAGACTAACTATGGCTACATTGAGGCAAAAATATTGGATAACAGGAGGAAATAACACGGTGAAAAAATGCCTGCAAGACTGTGTAAAATGTTGTCGCTTCAAACCATCGAAGCAATACCAATTAATGGCCGACCTGCCCAGTGAGAGGATAACGCAATCACCACCATTCTATCACTCAGGGGTCGACTTCACAGGTTTTGTCAGTGTTAAACTAAACAAGGGTCGAGGCGTCAGAACGAGTAAAGGTTATGTCGTTGTATTCGTATGCATGGCAACAAAGGCAGTGCATTTGGAACTTGCATCAGATCTAACGTCACAAACATTTATTCTGGCACTCAACCGCATGATTGGGCGACGAGGCTGTCCAAAACATATTTACTCCGACAACGGAACAAACTTTGTTGGAGCCGAAAGGGAGTTAGCCAAACAACTACACATCTCGCAAACATTTAACAACGACATTTTATCGAAAAGGAACACCGAGATGGGGATAGAGTGGCATTTCAACGCCCCAAGCTGGCCGACTGCGGGCGGACTTTGGGAGGCTGCAGTTAAGTCTATGAAATATCACTTAAAGCGTGTCCTAGGAGAGCAAAAGTTGACATACGAAGAGTTTTTAACACTGCTTACTCAAATCGAAGCCTGTATGAACTCTAGACCACTTTGCCCTTTAACGGAGGACGTGGACGATATTGATTATCTTACTCCAGCACATTTTTTTACTGGCCGACCAATAACATTCTTACCAACGGAAAATTTCGAAAAGCAAAACATTAACATTCGACATAGGTGGCAGTTATTAAACAAAATGAAACAAGGGTTTTGGACCAGGTGGTCGTCAGAATACCTGCAACAACTTCAAGTTCGTAGTAAATAGCTGAACAAAACAAATAATTTATCAATAGGGGATATTGTCTTGATCAAAGAAGACAACCTCCCTCCTGCGAAATGGGCACTTGGGCGAATACAGGAAGTTCACCCGGGAAGAGACAATCTAGTCAGAGTAGTGACGATGAAAACTAAAACAGGGCTGCTAACAAGACCAATAACAAAATTAGTCAAACTCCCAATACCTGAATCGCATATACAAATACCTGACACTACCACCAATGACAAAATCTGCACAGAAAACCAAAAATCTACAAAAAATAACTCCAATAGGAAACAACGATTTAAATCAAGGAATATAAGTTCCAGCCTGCTATGTATACTCGTAACATTACTAACATTATTTAAACCCACATATCAAAGCAACGACGCCATAAATATCACACCGATTGAACCAAATAGAGCAGTGTACTTTGACAAAATCGGCAATTTGCAAAGCGTACACGATGACTGGAAAATTGTTACCTACTATAATATGACATCTTACTGGCAAGGCATGGAAAACATACATAGAGTTGTAAAACACCTGGGAGAAAGGTGTGAGCAATTTGCATACCAAACGATGTGCAAAACCATTATGACTGAATTCGATCAGGAACTCAACGAACTAGATCATAACAATTACATGTTGGCAACACATCATGGGCAAACAAAGGGACGCGTTACCCGAGGTCTAGTCAATGGAATAGGTTACCTTGCAAACAGCCTATTCGGCGTGCTAGATGAAAGGTTCGCGATACAATATAAAAAGGACATGGAAACATTGCAAAATAACAGAGACCATTTATTGAACCTGATCAAAGGTCAAACATCAATCATTGAGGCACATAATAACATTTTAAAGAGAAATGAAGAGACGATGAACACTCAATTCAATCTCTTAAACCAACATTTTAACGCTACCGAGAACTATTTACAGAAATTGGGTAATGTTGTTGAGCAAGAGGAAGCTTTGAACTACTTCAACACAATGGCTCTGACTAGTTCAACAATTCTGTCTAAACTGCGCCACATCCAACACACGCTTTTAGACACAGCTATTAACATTCACCATCGTCATGTAGATACCAGACTTTTACCGCAGAACCAGCTCTTTCAGGAGCTCAACATTATCTCTGGACAATTGCCACAACAATTATCGTTACCTGTTGACAACATACAAAACCAATTAGCTGACATATACAAACTACTAGAGGTAAAATCCTGACTATTTGATAAATATTTTATCATCGAAATTACATTACCATTAACAGGCGACACACCATTCACAATCTATAAAACAGTTCCTATTCCGATGATAAAAAACAACAAACATTCACTCACAATGAAAACAAATTCAGAATATGTTGCAGTGAATATAAGAAAAGAAACATATATGCAGCTCACAGACAGTGACCTGGAACATTGTATAAAAATTGAACCAAGTACATACCAGGCCCCTCAGAAAGTATTGCGAAAAAAAGTTTTTATATATGGGAGACTGGCCAGTTATAATGTTTTTCGAAAATATGATTATTTATAAGTAAAAATAAGTAAGTTCCAATTTCAAAATTTCCCTTCACATTTTTTGCGAGTTAATTCAAAGTATTGTGTCTCACTGAAATATGGATCTGCGCCGGGAACATTTTAGAGCTATGATTTTATACGATTTCAAGTGTCGCCTGAAACCGGATGAATCGTACGATAGACTTCAAATGGCATTCATGGATGAAGGCCCTTCCAAGGCAACCGTGTATCGTTGGTATAACGAATTCAAGCGCGGTCGACCAACTTTGGGGGATGACGAAAGAAGCGGTCGCCCTTTGACGGCTGTTACCGAAGAAAACGTGCTAGCAGTGAAAAATTTAATCCAAGACAATAGGCGAATTACATATCAGGAGATTCAACACATATTGAAGATTGGATCGGGAAGCGTTCACGAGATTCTACACAGCCATCTTCGCGTGAGGAGGATAGTATCACGCTGGGTGCCGCACAACCTCACCGATGCTCAGAAGCAGGCCCGGGTGGAATGGTGCCGTGATATGCTTAACAAATTTGAAGCAGGCTCGTCTCGGCGTGTTTACGACATCGTTACAGGTGATGAGTCCTGGATTTATCAATACGACCCAGAAACCAAGCGCCAGTCGACTGTTTGGGTGTTTCAAAATGAGCCAACGCCTACCAAAGTGAAGCGATCTAGAAGCGGGGGTAAGATTTTGATCGCTAGCTTTTTTAATTTGACTGGCCACTTGGTATCAATTCCCTTACGAGATCAAAGAAGCATTAATGCCGAATGGTATACTACCAAATGTTTGCCAGAAGTTTTCTCTGTTATAAGCAACAAGCGACCAAACACAGGGCTCCGCGGGCTACTGCTCCACCACGACAATGCACCTGCGCACACCGCACTCAAAACGAGGGACTTCCTGGACAGCACGCCAGTCAAACTCCTGGGTCACCCTCCTTACAGCCCTGATCTAGCACCGTGTGACTTCTTTTTATTCCCAAAAATAAAAAATCAGCTCAAAGGGATACAATTTTCGTCGCCGGAAGATGCGCTGGCTGCGTTCGAGCAGGCTGTAAACGAGGTGTCTGCGGCGGACTGGAAAAAGTGTTTTGAAAACTGGTTTAGGCGCATGAATCTTTGTATAGAGGCTGGTGGAAAGTACTTTGAAAAGATTTAATAAAAATATATGTACGTATAGAACAATTTTTTTTAGTTTCGCAAAACTTTCTGAGTGTCCCACGTATGTATGTTCACTAAACAAACCAACACGTAACATGAGAAATCATCAAATTCCATGCGAAATCGGCGCAATAACAAACATAACATTATCAAAATGTATCTACACATCCGAATCCTGCAACAACAAATGGACACCATTACGTAATCCCAACACCTGGCTCTATGTCTGCTGCACGGATTGCCAACTGCAAATAATCTGTGAAGGCCGTATGACCACCAAGGCAATACATTTAACGGGCATTTTAGAAGCCAAGGAAGGATGTATAATTAGAAACAACGAAGAAACATATCACACACAAATTAACTACGCAAACAAAATCTATGTCAACCCGGAAATACCACTAATTGATCTGGAAGACATCAACAATTTAACATCTGTCCAGCCACTTGATTTATCAACTAGACAACAGAACACACAATTTGTAAGAAACGATTATGAAAAACTTCATAATTCGTTGTAAGAATTAGAAGATCAAACAAAACAGGCTGAAATGTCGCAACACGATGTGCATCAATACATCGTATCATACTCTACGATGGGACTTCTGATCTTGACAATAGTCGTCGCGGGAGGAGCCTACGTGTACTGCAAACGCTGTGGCAAGGTCGCCGTCAGCGCCGCCGGTGCGTCCGCCAGATTACCGCCACGGAAGCCACCAAAAGCTGAAGCATCCACTGAAAACATAGAACTTACCTACGCGAGACCTCATACTTTTAACATTTAACTTTAATCATTTTTTATTCACATTGTTTTAATTTAATAATTTTCATTTACATTAGGAAAATATTCTGTAATAGTTTATCTTAATTATTACCTTTTGCATTTTGCGTTTGCCCCGCCAAGATGTAGTTAGCAACCGCACATTGTACTTTGGCCTAGTTTGAATACTGCAAAATTTGTTAATTTATAAAATGTAGTATCGGCACTTACGCAAGAACGTCAGTCTTCGGTTTGTATCGAGCTCGCGCAACATTCAACATTTTATAACATTTTTATTTCATTTTTCTATTATTTTATTATTACCTTATTTTAGTGCAATTTAGTATTAAATACCTTTTTTAACATTAACATTTATTTTATTAAACATTCAACATTAAGTGTAAAGGCTACTTGCCCTTACAACATTCGAATAGTACACCCAATTTTAAGAATCATTCATTACATTCGAATAGTACACCCAATTTCAACTATCATTCATTACATTTTAAATATGGCGTACAAATTCCCAAAAAAGTCTGAGGAGCCTTCACGGCAGTTTACGGTTTGCACCAAGAAAACGCCGCGCTCAGAACGAGAAACATTTATTTTTGATATATACAAGGGGGGTCATGAAAACCCTGAAAATCTTAACACCGCGATGTAGCGGAGAGCTAAAAATGTACAGCGTCATCTATTGATTTGATGCGAATTTAATAAGAAAACAAAAGTGACATTTCTTGATGTTTGAATCTTAACATTCCGCCCACCATGGACAGAGTGTCCATAAATTAACACATTATAAAGAGTTACACAACATATTATCCGCCCACCATGACAATAGTTTAGTTAGTACCAACAACAAATAGAAATATCAAAACTTAATCTAACACTTCATAACATTTTTTGTGATAATACTGCCTTTGAATACATAAAGCAAAACAAATTTCAAAACTTAAGTCTAGATGGTGACAGGTAAAATAATGAGCTTAGACACTGGTCTCTTTATTATTGAACCCTTACATTTTAATGAAACAACGCGTGTAAGTTTGTCCACTCCAATATGCTTGTCGGTTATAATGCCATACAACCATCTTGCCGGTGGTAGATCATCCTCTTTAACCAGCACTATATCTCCCACCTTAGGTTCTGGAGTTATTTGTGTCCATTTATAACGATGCTGGAGTTGTGTAAGGTATTCGTTTGACCATCTACGCCAAAAGTTTTGCACAAGGCGTTGTGTGAAATGCCATCTTTTGAGAGTACTCAAGGTTGAATTTTCGTAATTAGCATCCGGTATCAGTACTAAAGGCTCACCCACAAGAAAATGTCCCGGGGTAAGTGGGTACGGATCTTCTGGATTTGAACTTATTTGTGTTATCGGCCTTGAGTTAAGACATGCCTCTATTTGGCACAAAAGAGTCGTCATCTCCTCGAAAGTGAGTGTGCTATTGCCGATGACCCTTTTTAGGTGATGTTTTGTGGACTTCACTCCAGCTTCCCAGAGCCCACCAAAGTTTGGTGAATGGGGTGGAATGAAGTGCCAGTTGGTGCCGTTTGTTGCAAGCAAGTCAGCTATGTCATTCGCTACTACCGAACTTTCCCGTGATACTAATTTTTTGAGCTCTTTATTCGCTCCAACAAAATTTGTACCATTATCACTCCACAGTTCTGCACAATGACCTCTGCGTGCAACAAAACGATTAAAAGCAGCCAAAAATGCTTCTGAGGTTAGATCACTCACGACGCAGATGCAGATGAATAAACAAATATAACCCTTAGTGGAGTGATGGCCACGTCCCTTTGTGGTTCTGATTGCGATAGGTCCTGCGTAATCAACACCGCTTTTATGAAAAGGGCGGCAAGCAGTGACACGAGCTGATGGCAATTGGCCCATCAATTGTTGGTTCGTTTGAGCCGCATAACGAATACAAACGACACATTTACGAAATTGCTGCCTTATAAGACTTTTTACGTTCATGATCCAATACCGAGTTCTTATATAACTCAGCATGGACTGAGGACCCCCATGAATAGTACGCTCATGGGCATCTGCAACAATCAAATTCGCAAGATGTGAATTAGGAGGAATCAGTATGGGATGCTTCATTTCATCCACAACATTAGCCTTCTGCAATCGCCCACCAACTCTAAGTATGCCTTCGCCATCAAGGAATGGATTAAGCGAGGTAAGTTTACTGTCTTTATTTACATTACCTAATCCCCGTAAATTGTTTATTTCGTTCAGGAATCTTTCCCTTTGATCCAACCGGATACAGGTAAGTAATGACTCCTTCATTTCCTTAGACGTTAGCCAACATGTGATTGTAGGGCTAGTGCTAGCCCTATTTAAGGTTTTAAGAAACCTTCTACAATATGAAATTACTCTTGTCATTCTATTTAAACTTGAAAACCTTGAAATTATTTCAATGTCTTCAATTGTGACATGACATAATACCTTATTTTTCTTTTCTTCTAAGTCAATTTGTTTAAACTTTCCTTTACTGTAGTGGACTGTATTTTCTTGGAGCCATTTAGGGCCCTTTTTCCAAATAGTGATTTCGGAAATATCCCTCGGATTTATGCCCCGCGATATGCAATCTGCTGGGTTCTCATCGGACTTGACATGCGCCCACTGACTATTGTCCATTATAGTCAAAATTTCCGAGACCCTGTTTGCGACAAACGTTTTCCACTTGCTAGGATGACTACTCAGCCAAGCAAGAACAACACTAGAGTCAGTCCAAGCGTGGATATTTTCCTTTGAGATACCCAATACTTCCGAGACTTCTTGGAGCAATTTAGCTAATAAAACCGCTCCACAAAGCTCCAAACGAGGTATTGATACTTGTTTTACAGGGGTGATCCTTGATTTGGAAGCAACCAGATTCAAATGAACCTTACCGTTACAATCTACTGTTCTAACGTATACAACGGCTGCATACGCTGCATTGGAAGCATCACAAAACCCTTGCAGTTCCATGTGTACACTATCTCTGCTTGCCCCGGTCCATCTCGGAAGTTGAAAACTAGTGAGATGAACGAGATCCTTACGATATGAAAGCCAATCTTTGAGTATATCAATTGGTATCTCGTCATCCCACGCATACCAGCAAGCCATATTCTCTGAATAAAAATCTTGGCCGTTGTTATGACGGGCGCAATCCAACCAAGTGGATCAAATAATTTGGCCACATCCGAAATTACCTTACGTTTGGTCACAGGTGTTTCAAGCGACGGAAGTTGGACAGTATATTGGAACTCATCATTAGATCTGTTCCAGGTTAATCCTAGAATTTTCATAACAGAATCTAATTTCAATTCTAGGTTTTCCTTGCTATCCTTACTGTCTGTATCAATTTCTTGCAATAAATCATTGTTATTACAAGACCACTTCTGAAGCTCAAATCCGCCACAATTAAGAAGGTATTTTAATTGATGAAAGATTTCAATACCTTCTTCAACGTTTTCGCAACCTGTCATGAGATCGTCGACGTAGAACTCCTTTAAAACCCTGTCTTTTGCTAAAGGGTATTTATCACCCTCATCATGCGCAAGCTGTTGCAGAGCTCGTACAGCTAAGTAAGATGCTGAAGATGTACCAAATGTTACACGCAGTAACCTTAGATGTTGAAGTTCTGAGTTCACATCCTTACGCCACAACAGACGTTGAAAATCAACATCTTCTTCAGATACCTTTACTTGTCTATACATTTTTACTATGTCTGCAACAAGACATATAGGATAACAGCGCCAACGCATGATGATGTGCCTCAGTTCAGGTTGTAGCCTTGGACCAATCATCATGTCTCTATTTAACGATGAACCATTGTTTAGAACACATGACGCGTCGAATACAACCCTCACCTTTGTTGTGGTTCTATCATTTTTGATGACTGCGTGGTGTGGCAGATAGATGGCACTAGTATTCTCTTTCTCTAATTCTGGAAACACTTCCATATGACCCAACGTCAAATACTCCTCAATAACATCAGAATATTTTATTGCAAATTCAGGACTCTTTAGAAACCGTTTCTCGAGCAAATAAAATCGTTTCCGAGCAATATCGAAAGAGTTGCCAAATTTACACTCGGGATCCTTTGACTTGAAAGGCAATCTTACTATATAGCGACCTGCTGAATCTCTTTTAACAGTTTCTACAAAGAAGTCCTCACAGGCCTGCTCTTCCTCTGACAAAAACCTTTTGTCAGAAGAAGGTTCCTCTAACTCCCAGAACTTCTTTAACAAACCATCAGTCAAATGAGTGTGCATGTTCACGATTTTATTTCTTTGCAGAGAACCTTGCTTGATTTGTGAATGTATACAGCCAGAGAGAATCCATCCAAGTCTGGTATTTTGAGCCACAGGCAACCCAGGTGAACCCTTGATAACACCATCCATTATAATCTGGCAATACACTTCTGCTCCTAGTAAAATATCAATTTTATTCGGAGTATTAAATGAAGGATCAGCTAACTTTAGATCCGTCATTTGAGGTGACAACGCTGTCAAAACAATCTTCCTCTCAGGAAGAAGTGATGTGATGTTCTTTAGAACATGAGCCTTCACAACAACTATAAAGTTGGGATCGTGGCGTGACTGAATCCTTATGTTTACAAAACATTTAGAGTGTAAAGTTGCACTGTGGTCACAGCCAAGTCCTGAAATAAAGCTCTTGTCTGTAATCTTCTTCAGACCAAGCATTTGTACCGATGACTCGGTAATAAACGATGCTTGAGATCCTTGGTCTAAGAGAGATCTTAAAACGAAAGTGCCTGTTCTCGTTTCTACCTGTACTAAGGCAGTGGCCAATAGCACTTGGCTGTTCAAACTGGAGAAACAAGACACAACGTTAATTGGATTCTCGGTCTGTGGAGTTGATGGTGGAGATTGATCCGTACCATCATCCTCTTGATCACGTGAATTGTGACCTTTAGGGATTGACTGATGAAGGAGAGAGTGATGCCTCTTCCTACAAATGCGACAATTGGTTGACTGACGACATGAAAATACCGAATGATTTGAACCGAAACAGTTAAAACACAATTTATTGGTTTGAATAAACTTGCGACGTGTTTCAACGTCTTCCCTTGCAAACTTTTTGCAATTCATCAATTTGTGGTCTTCATGACAAAACTCACATTTTGAATTTGAAGTGACATGCATAACCTTAGTTGCGCGAGTACTATTTGACTTGTTAACCTTATTATCCAAAAACTCAAGAGATCTGAATCGCTGCTCTAAGAATTCTTGCAAGTAACTTAACTTAGGTAATTCGTCATTGAATTTACAGATTTGAACTTCCCATAACTTTCTAGATTCAGTATCAAGTTTCAAACTCACAATGTAAATTACAATAATATCCCAAGAAAAAATATCAATATCTAAATTTTTGAGGGCGTTTAAACATTCATTTGTGGTATCAAGTAATTCTTTAATGGCACTGGATGATTCTGACTGTATGTTCTTTTGATTCATGAAACGTTTTAAAATACAAATAGCAAGGTGTAATTTATTATTATAGCAATGTTCTAATTGATCCCAACAGACTTTGTAATTAATGGCCGTGATAGGAATATGCCGTAAAAGTTGCTCGGCCTCACCTGTTAAATAGCCTTTGAGATAATGAAGCCTTTGAACGTCGTCCAATGCTTTGTTGCTATGTATTAACGATATGAATAAATCACGAAAACTTGTCCATTCGGTGTATTTACCGCTAAAAGTAGGAAAGGAAATCTTGGGTAATCTAACACTAAAGGATTGACCGACGTTTGACTCATTAACCTTAGAACTAGACAATGTAACAGTACGTGGGACACTCAGAAAGTTTTGCGAAACTAAAAAAATTTTTTCTATACGTACATATATTTTTATTAAATCTTTTCAAAGTACTTTCCACCAGCCTCTATACAAAGATTCATGCGCCTAAACCAATTTTCAAAACACTTTTTCCAGTCCGCCGCAGACACCTCGTTTACAGCCTGCTCGAACGCAGCCAGCGCATCTTCCGGCGACGAAAATTGTATCCCTTTGAGCTGATTTTTTATTTTTGGGAATAAAAAGAAGTCACACGGTGCTAGATCAGGGCTGTAAGGAGGGTGACCCAGGAGTTTGACTGGCGTGCTGTCCAGGAAGTCCCTCGTTTTGAGTGCGGTGTGCGCAGGTGCATTGTCGTGGTGGAGCAGTAGCCCGCGGAGCCCTGTGTTTGGTCGCTTGTTGCTTATAACAGAGAAAACTTCTGGCAAACATTTGGTAGTATACCATTCGGCATTAATGCTTCTTTGATCCCGTAAGGGAATTGATACCAAGTGGCCAGTCAAATTAAAAAAGCTAGCGATCAAAATCTGACCCCCGCTTCTAGATCGCTTCACTTTGGTAGGCGTTGGCTCATTTTGAAACACCCAAACAGTCGACTGGCGCTTGGTTTCTGGGTCGTATTGATAAATCCAGGACTCATCACCTGTAACGATGTCGTAAACACGCCGAGACGAGCCTGCTTCAAATTTGTTAAGCATATCACGGCACCATTCCACCCGGGCCTGCTTCTGAGCATCGGTGAGGTTGTGCGGCACCCAGCGTGATACTATCCTCCTCACGCGAAGATGGCTGTGTAGAATCTCGTGAACGCTTCCCGATCCAATCTTCAATATGTGTTGAATCTCCTGATATGTAATTCGCCTATTGTCTTGGATTAAATTTTTCACTGCTAGCACGTTTTCTTCGGTAACAGCCGTCAAAGGGCGACCGCTTCTTTCGTCATCCCCCAAAGTTGGTCGACCGCGCTTGAATTCGTTATACCAACGATACACGGTTGCCTTGGAAGGGCCTTCATCCATGAATGCCATTTGAAGTCTATCGTACGATTCATCCGGTTTCAGGCGACACTTGAAATCGTATAAAATCATAGCTCTAAAATGTTCCCGGCGCAGATCCATATTTCAGTGAGACACAATACTTTGAATTAACTCGCAAAAAATGTGGAGGGAAATTTTGAAATTGGAACTTACTTATTTTTACTTATAAATAATCATATTTTCGAAAAACATTATAACTGGCCAGTCTCCCATATATAAAAACTTTTTTTCGCAATACTTTCTGAGGGGCCTGGTATTAGAATCTATCTTAAACTTAAGCAAACAATCCTTTATTTCCGTTTTATAGTCCGTGTATAGTTCTTCAGTTACGTCATATGCATCAGTTGTGTAATAAGTAGACTTAACCAATTCCTTGTGATTAAATTCCGAAACGATGACTCTATGTGTTTCGCGATATGAAGTCCAATAATTTTCCAGTGTTTCAAGCCGAGTTTCCAAATAGGGTTGTGTTAACCTTTCCTTTGGAGATTTCTTAAAATTGACTCTGGCTTTTAATATCTTTGATTTCACATCTTCTTGAAATGCAAAATACTTATCCATTTTTTAAGAATGTATATTTAAATTTGCAATTTACTTGAATCACCAATCTCAAAAAAATTGCAAGTCGATGAATTTTTTCCTCAAAATTTTCTAAGTGTTTGGCACTTCTGAGGGAAAACCGGCGTGGATTCCCCGTCTTTTCACTTTTTGCGAAACTATTCTAAGTCCAAACAACTTCTAAATTTTCTAAGTCTATTTCTTCTTGTATTGAAGGTTCTAATTTGCTTGAATTTTCTCAAAGATAATATTGCAAAGAGTACTCACAGTTTCACTTCTTCATACTTTACTGAAATCGGTTCCAAATTATCCGTTCCTTCCGATACCGTTCCAGTATTGGATATGTCGCTGCGTGGTTCAATTTCAATCAACCAACTTATCGTCCATCCGGCTCGAAGGACCATGTACAAATTCCCAAAAAAGTCTGAGGAGCCTTCACGGCAGTTTACGGTTTGCACCAAGAAAACGCCGCGCTCAGAACGAGAAACATTTATTTTTGATATATACAAGGGGGGTCATGAAAACCCTGAAAATCTTAACACCGCGATGTAGCGGAGAGCTAAAAATGCACAGCGTCATCTATTGATTTGATGCGAATTTAATAAGAAAACAAAAGTGACATTTCTTGATGTTTGAATCTTAACATATGGAATGCACTCATATGTTGCCCCCACCGCTGTCTTTTATAGCGTAGTGGCTATTTGTGTTAAACTGTTCTATAAGTTAAGTACTTCATATTTTAAAAGGTATAAATTAATAAACTATACTTTTTTAGAATAATAAGTGAAAGTGTGATATTGTGTATTTTCGAAGGCGGATTTTACTGAATCTTGCTTTGTCCTGTTCGTAGTATCCTGATGTTTTGATGAACTGGTATTCATTATTTTCTGATCAGTCATGTCTTGAGTAAATATAATCTCACCACTAGCATTTTTTTAAATAAGTTTCGAAATGCCTTCTAAATCAAATTTTCTTGAACGTAGCATAAATCAATGCTTAAATCAATTTATTATCTCTCGTCAAATATTTGCAAATATTTGCGTTTTTTTTTTTGTTACTTAATTATATAATTAAGATCGAACCATCACACTGCAATGCTAAGAGTTTAATGCTGTGATAGATACATGAGTATTTAATTATATATTCTTTTCCTTTCATAGCGTTCAAATAAAGACATTGCGGAAATTGTATAGTAGGTTGCATCCAAGGATCATCATAAATCGCCCAATCTTCTATAACACCTCCACATGAGAAACAAGCTGCTTTATCATTTACACCATCTCCACAATAAAAAAATCCAGCATCAGCCATTTCCGTTACCAATCTTCTCCTTGAATCAGCCGTTGCCCAATAATAACTAAATGAAAATTCACGCATTTTATATGCATTATACATGTCATATCGAGGGTTGTAATTATTTTGAGTCATGTTCTGTTTACTCACTTCCTAGCTCTTGTTATAGATAATTATAAAAGTATAATGACATCGCACAGCTGTTGTCAGCAACTTATAACTAATCACATTGGAGGGATTGATAGAATAGGAAACTGATAAATATTACCCAATTAGGAAAAATTAAACAAGAAAATATTTATAAAAAAATATATTATCTATACACCATTTATTTAAACATATTACATTTTTTAAAGCACATATTGTATCATGATAAATACAACTAAACACATCATGATAATGTTCATATTTATTGTACAAGCTTAATAAATTAGGACAACCTTCATCCTCTAAATTATTTATATTATTATTATTCAAAACATTTTTTAACCATAACACTTTTTCTAAACCTTTGGTGTAAACACTTTTATCTCTTACAATATCTACAATCAAATTCTGATGATTTGAGTAAGACACAAATCCTTCACTCCAATATATCCCTCTATTACGTTCAATCCATCTGACTTGCTGTTTTTCTGGTGTTGTCAAATCGTAAAATGGAAATGGTGGCTTAATTAAAAACACCTGCATTTTTTGATTACTTAATACAGCAATTTCTTTAATGATAAATTCATTTGTTTCTGTTTTAAAACCTTGAACATCTACAATGGCATTCATGATAATCTGCGCACAATGTTACTCAAAGGTTTATATTCCAAAAGTCGATCGTTAATAATTAAACAATATCCAGTTGTGTTATCTGGTATTGGTGCAGAACATTCAATTTCCAACCGCACATCTACGGGGCCTGTTTTCAAACAATCGTTTTGTCTTGAACAGTCTATGATAAAGAAAGGGGCCTTCTCCTTGAAACCGGTCAAATCAAGCAAGGGGTCTGCAGGACAGTTGTAATACGACTGACGAAATTTCACATACATTTCATATAATACATTGTATTTGCTCTCGGCGAAATTTAAGTTTAGAGGCTCGTAAGGATAATATTGTGAATTCAAAAATAGTGTTACGTTGGTAACCCCACAGTGATCAAAAAGGGAACTATCTTTAGCTTTATTATTTTTTCTGCTGGTTTGCAAGCAAAAAATTACATATAGAGGTTTCTCTAATTGTGATGCAGTCTTAACTGACCAAGAATGTTTTTTAGTTTTAGGGAGCAAAGGATACTCATATAAATCCCAATTTCGAAATGCTATCTGAATAGGTTTATCTCTTTCCAAGTGCTTTAGAAGCGTCAGTAGTTCGCGGTCTGACACTTTTATATGTGGTACACGCCATTGTAATCTTTGTATATCTATTTGAAAATGCATGACATCATCAGTCGCTATAATGCTGTTTAAGTTAGAGTTACTTCTATTCAGAATAAGTTCATGTTTACAATTTATCACAATTTTATTGTAATCTTCCGCAAATCCTAAAATCTTATTGAGAGGCACAATAGCACTAAAATTACCATCATTTTTAAATCCGTCTATGTTCCACCCCCACAAGGCAGCAACTTTATTTTCTCCATCATTCATTGATACGTATGACTTTATTGTTGATGTTATTCCAGAATTTTTAATGCGATCTACTTCAATACCATTTATTTCGTATCTGATATCTTGAAACAAAAACATAACAGGGTTGTTACTGAATGTAATATTTTTCTTAATTGGTTTTCCATCTTTGTCGAAGAATTTTGCTTGGCCCTCGACGTAAATTGAAATGGCTTATGGTAACACGTATATGTCTTGTTGGTGTATGGGAATTCTGATTTCATCGTTTTCTTTGAAGCTGTTATTGTAGGGATTGTAAGAATGGACTTCATAACTTTCAATCGAAGTATCGAAATGTGGTAATTCATTAATCTGTAGGATATTCATATTTTAAAACCTAAGGATTTAAGAAAATCTTGATTTGTTTTAGTCAATTTAATAACTTTTTTCTTACGTCTTTGCACCTTAGTGGTTTTAAAAGAAATAGGACGTGTTTTGTTAACCACAGGGTTTTTATAATAATATAATATCATTTTCTTTTTTTATATGAAGGCGTAGTTGAATATTATCTTCTTCTTTAAATTTAATACGGTAACCAAATTGATCAACTATCCTAATAGATATAGACGTAATAATGTTTTTGTTCACTGGAAAGTAAATAACGTTTTGCGGTATTTCTATGATTTGATGATCTGTAGCTGTATTGGATAGAAATTCATGAATAATGTGACTTGGTAACCCGTTACAGTATGAACCATGTAAAAGATCGCATTCGATTCTGATCACAGGGAGAATGTTGTTATTAATATGTACATTTGGTATTGAATTTAATACTGAAAAGTATAGCAAACCGCACTCATATTGACCAGATAAATTCAGAGGTGGATGAAAGAATTTTTCCAATTCTGATTTATTTCCAGAGATGGTAACAGCTACAGACATGCTTGTATACTGAAGAATTTTAGAAGATCTTGTTTATTTAATTCCTTGACTACACCAAAAATTCTTTAAAAAAATTAAACTTAAGTGTCCGCAATTGTAAGGGTGATCACGTTGTATATTATCATAATTATAGTGAACTTTAGAACCTATGTATTTTATAAATTCCTTTGGCGGTTTAAGATTTCCATAGCTATCAAAATACTCAATGTAATCATTGTATTTTGCATAGGCTACCCAATGAGAACCTGAACTTTTAGAACTATCTAAATTGACAACTCCACATTATTTTTTAAAAGGTCGCTTAGGGAGCTCATCTCTCATAAAGACACCACTAAAATAGGAATTATTATTTCCATACTTCAGAATATCAATGTTAGTTAAGGCTCGTTTGGGTAACCGATATATTAGTTTTTTTCTTTCGAAACGAAAATTTCGAGCCCGTTTTTATGAGGTTTAAGATATAGTCCCTTGCCGATACAAAGTGATTCCATTTTTTCATTATGTCTCTACAATTCACTAAAACGTTCTTTAGCCATCTTGAATTCATTTATAGTTTTTGCTATACCAGCAGCGCCGCCTGCTAATGCTCCCGCAGCTGATAATCCTGCGAAAATAGGTATCAACGGTAACACCCCACCGGTTTTTGATATAGGTATAATCCGAGGCAGTTTTATAGATGAATCATCGGCTAATTCTCTAGCAGCAGCCATAGCTAATTCTATCGCCATTTTCTTGCATTTTGGTTTCAGTCTTCGCATCTGTTTTTTTGTTTTAGTAATAATATTTTTTAATTTATTTTTTACACCATTGCCAGACGTAATTTTTTTTGAAGATGTTTTATTACATTTACTATTTTTTAGACCAGCACCAGTTTTAATTTTCGTTAACATAGCTTTGCTCACTAAATGTGCTGCAATTTTTTCACCTACACTCGCATCAGAGGCAACTGCTCGCTTTTTCGCCATTTTTAGGGTTCCGTAGCCAAATGGCAAAAAACGGAACCCTTATAGATTCGTCATGTCTGTCTGTCTGTCTGTCTGTCTGTCTGTCTGTCCGTCCGTATGTCACAGCCACTTTATTCCGAAACTATAAGAACTATGCTGTTGAAACTTGGTAAGTAGATGTATTTTGTGAACCGCATTAAGATTTTGACACAAAAATAAAAATAAAACAATAAATTTTGGGGGTTCCTATACTTGAAACTAAAACTAAAAATTTTTTTTTTTCATCAGACCCATACGTGTGGGGTATCTATGGATAGGTCTTCAAAAATGATATTGAGGTTTCTAATATCATTTTTTTCTAAACTGAATAGTTTGCGCGAGAGACTCTGCCAAAGTGGTAAAATGTGTGTCCCCCCCCCTGTAACTTCTAAAATAAGAGAATGATAAAACTAAAAAAAATATATGATGTACATTACTATGTAAACTACCAGCGAAAATTGGTTTGAACGAGATCTAGCAAGTAGTTTTTTTTTAATACGTCATAAATCGTAAACCGCAATTTACCAAGTACGGAACCCTTCGTGCGCGAGTCCGACTCGCACTTGGCCGGTTTTTAATAGAACGATATCTGCTTTATATCGATCGTCTAAGTTTGATGACTTGTGATAGGCAATGTCGTGTTCTTTGCAATATTCGTCCAATTTATTAACACCTTTATCTCCACGTGTAAGCCTTTTAATTAATTTTGTACCAGGACCGCAATAATTGTATCCTGGTAAGTGTAATTCAAATGGTAAATGATTTATAAGCCAATTGAGAAGACTTCTCTCCCCAATACACATCATAAGACTGAAGAAACATGGATATAACTCTTAATAAATACGTGATGGTTATAAGCGGTAACTTTGAAATGTTAAATAATGATCCTTTTAGATTTTATTTTAATATATTAGACTTATTAATCCAGCTGTTTTCAGTAGAAGGTAAACCTAACCATTTTACTAAAACCATATTTTCTTTCCTTCTTAGAACTTTTTCGACTAGATATACATCAGGATGTTTCGTTTTCTGAAGTTCTTGTTCATAAAATGCTCCTAAAATAGGTTGACCTCTGATTGTATCATCAATTAAGTAGGTGATAGGAGTTGTGTTTTGTATTTTTCGAATTTTAAATATTTCTGTTGACCAGTTGGGAGTATATCCTTTTTCAAATATTCCTTTGTACTTACTGATACGTACATAATCACCCACTTGAAACTTACTTCTTTTTTGTCTAATTTTGTTTATCAACGGCATGTATCTTTCTAATAGGCGTTTTTATTATTATTGTCTACATTTGCAGGGATTTCATCAATCGTTTTATGGTAGGTGTGGTTGTATTTATAAATAACATTTTTGAGGGTGTTATCTATCCAATTATAGTTGCCTGTTAAACTAAATTCTTTATATAATTTAGATTTCAATGTTCTGATAAATCTCTCAACTATCGATGCCTTTTTTGTTGAGAAGGTTGAATAATGATTAATATGATAAGATTTCATTAGTTTTTGAAATTTATTGTTATAAAATTCTGTTCCATTATCAGTTTGCAGATTTTTAGGGTAACGTTCCTTATCCAACAAAATCTTAAAGGTATTACATACATACGTATTTGTTCTTAGTTTTCAAAGGAAGCGCCCAAGCGTATTCCGAAAATGTATCGATAACTGCAAGAATAAACCTAAATTTCTTATTTTCTTTTGATATTGATTGCATATCAATTAAGTCTGCTTGCCATAGATCATCTATATCTTTCATAATAACATTTCGTCTTAAAATTCACCCTTACATTTTTATGAATTTCATTTACCACATCAGACTTGCTCATCTTCAGAAATTTTCTTCATCACGTTTTCTTTTTATTAATTTTCTATCTATAATTCAGATTCTTCAGAAACGAATGATTCCATTGCTCAAAATTATTACGTATTGACAATGCAAAGATTGTTCACTTTTATTTTAACTACGCTGAAGTAACAATTTAACACTTTTTTTGTTTCATTCATATAATGAAGGTATAAAGATAATTACAAAATTACAAAAGTTCATCACGAATGACTATGTGATACTGAATCAACATTTTTTTAGTAATAGTATTTATTCCTTAATTATGTTGGCTTCTTTTAATTCTTCAATTATTGATAAAATTTCATTATCGTGATTTGTATTACCAGGATCTCTTGAAGCTACTAATAATTTCAATCTCTCAACCAATTCGTTGGGATCGTCCCAATAAACCAAGTCAGTGTCCTTGTTATATTTTTAAGCTTTGGCAAGCTGCCTCCAAGTTTTGTCTGAATTTTATAGTTGGAAGTATCGGAAAATAATGGTTTGATTATTACGCGATACTTAATTCCTTTGTCACCTCTTATTTGGCCCTTAGGGTTAAAATCTCTCTTATGAGCATTTGTATGATGTAATATGTCTTTATAGACAAGTTTATCTGGGTTCGATATTAACTTTAAATTAGGTTTTCTTCGAAGTAAGAGTTCTTTTAGGCCAGGTGTTAAATTGTAAGTTTTGTCTCCGATTTTAATCAACAATAAGTTATCGTTATTCAAACTATCAATTTTGGAAATTGTTACTACTGCATTACCCATCATTAAAGTTTTATTTGTTTTCTTATCCCAAATGGTATATTTAAACCATCATGAATATCATAATAATCAAGTTCGCGATTAACTTTTTAGTCCTCCCTCCTATGGGAATGAACTTTTCTGGAGCGAAAGGGAGATCACTATGTAAATTATCTGGATACATAATGTCAACTTCTAAAATGTAACCATACTCAGCATCGACAGGTACATTAAATAAACAAAAATTTACTATTTCGGAACTTGTCATAAATTTAAAATCTGATATGGGTACTTTTTTTGTCATTGCATATCCATAAACATTGTTACAGTCAAGATATACTAAATATGTTGACGGTTTAGAATCATCAAAATGAGGGAGGTAAATGTTATTGGCTTTAGCATATCGGTGAGAGCACTGTGCTAATCCGCCACGTATTCCCTTTTCTATCATCTTATAAATATCTAAATCATGAATCAACTCTAGTTGAACACCTGTGTAAAGGAGCATAGCATCCCAACTTAAACCAGGTGAACTTACATAGTATGCAGGATCGAGATTATAATGCTGAAGACATATTTTTCGAAAATTTTCAAATAAATCACATAATAATAATACATCGCACTTAACATATAAATCAGTATATTCACCAATACTTGTAATATTAAAGTAATTCCAAACGGTTTGCGCATGTTCATACTCGTTATCAGTTATGTGCCTCATTTGCAAACTGTTGTAAAAACAATGTTTTGGAGGCAGTTGTGTCTCATTATATTTACGCCATGAATCAATATATTCATATGGATAAATACCTTTCCTTCGTATTAATTCAAATTTTGTGTCGTCAGGAAAATGTATTATTAAATTAAAAAAATCTGTGTCTGTTAAACTTTTACTTAGATTATCAAGACTTGTTCTAAGGAACTGGAATGAATCTATGAATTTAATTTGCAGAGGTTTATTAAATCCAGTATTAATGATTTTTGTAATGGATAAATATTTTTCTTTTGTTTTTGGTATTATTTTTATTTCGTCATCATAATTTGACAGTTCCTTGATAAAAATATGGGAATCATAGCCAGATAAATTATGAAATATGACATTTATGAATTGACAGACTTTATAAGTTAAATTACAGTGTGAATGAGCTGCACCTCTATATTCTGATGTAACATGATCATGATCGCACACTTTATCATCAAATAATATTTTTTTACAGATATGACATGTACTTGCATTACCGTAATTATTTATTTGTTCTGGGGTCATTGGTTTCATAACATTTTCAGTCATCAAAATCTCATGTATTGATTTGGTTTCTTCAATTAATTTCTGTACAAACACTTGCACACAGTCTGCTCCATGATAAGTAACAAATTTATTTAAGCTACTGTCATGTGAACAACACACGTAATATGCAAAACATGAAGGCTGGTGCAATTTATTTTTTATAGTATTTTTATTAGTGTTTTCTTTATTAAAATTGCTTAATAGACTTTCAAAATCCGCGTATATAACAAAGTTGATTTTTTGTTGTCTCTCAAAATGTTTAAACTGTAACGTGCTGTTTTTATCTGGTAATAATGTTAAAACTTTAGAACAGGCATGAGATTGGAATTTTATTTCACTAGTAAAAAATGGCAAACATGTCTCACATAAATACATTCGACCTTTATGGTGGGAAACTTGACGTCTCACTAAGCGCAAAAGGTCCTTTATCAAACAATAATGAGCTCTGTTATTTTTCTCGAAATACAATAAATTAATATGTTTATCTTTCTTACAATTTGTCATATAAAGAGGGCCGGTTACAGTGTAATGTTCACCCAATCCATAAATATTAATACTTAAATCACTGTTATTCTTTTCAAACAACCTGATGTCTTTAACGGATGGTGGGAATGACATCCCTTTCATATTAAATATCGTGCTAAAATCTGGATATGAGCTTGGCCTACAGACATTATTTTTAGCTGGAAATAATGCTGCTAAGATGCTCCATAAAAAACAATATTCATCGTTATTTTTAATGTGTATACAGCTCTTTGTATTTTTAATAACAGATGGTAGTTCTATGTAAGAACCACCTCTCATGGGAGAATACTTATTTATATTTGTACAGTCTAAAACTGTACATATTTTGCTGACGCGGTGCCGTGCACCATACGTGCGTCATTCCAATAATATTATAAATACACATGAAACACTTTAAATCAATGAGTACGATAACTGCTACGCGGTGACTAACATTAGAGAAAGGAATCGTCAACAGTATTACTTGTAAACACAAAAATACGTAATAAATCTAACGAAAACTGAGTGATCTTTTCTCTTCGTGCTTCAACCTCAACAACAACAACTCTGCAAGTGTACGAACCGTACATTTTTTGGTCCTTCGAGCCGGATATTGGTGCCACTGTGTCTCTTTACGGTAGCGAATCGGTTTAGCTGGTCTCCCAGAAGCGGGTCGCCCCAGCTAGATTGAGAAGTCGCATAATATCGTGACAGAGGTGCAAGGGTGCTGAGTTCCACTGACCATTTCAAATCAAGTAAGTCAACGATTTCAAGATTTGAAACGGAGAAGACTACAAGCAACGCAGTAGCCTTCGCAATACAACGCAACGCTCTCCTGCCACAGTCAACGACGTGTCAGCAAGCATCAACATGGATATGCTAGAATTGCAGTCAACGTGCTTCGATAACATCAAAGCATTATGTGTCAACTATCGCAAGGATTCATCATCACGAAAATCTGTGGAATACCTGAAGAAACGCTTGTCGTCGCTAGAAAACCAATGGCAAGACTTCGAAGGCAGGCATGCCCAACTGTTGCTCGAACTAGAAGATAAGAACATAGCATATTCCAAGGACGACATCTACGAAAAAACTAAAGAAATGTTCTTATCAACTAAAACAGACATAACTAGCAAACTGACGACTTTGAGCAAACAAAACGTGAAGTTCGACCTAGGTGGGACTTCAGAAGATGACGACAGCAACATACAACTCTTGCTTAACAAGCAAGAATGCAATTTCAACGCGATTCACCGTGTCATCTCCAAGATTGACTTAATCACTATATCGGAAAGATGGGAACTGGAAGACCACTTCGCAACCTTGAAATCGAAATGGGAACCCATCGATAAACTTCATTGGGAAATAGACTTTCAACTGAAAGGATCCAACGAACATTACTACAAAATGTTCACGGACGTTGAACAACAATATGATGAGCTAAAGAGGAAAATCCATGCCAAAATCTGGTCCACCGTCCACTACCAGAAATCGACACCTAAGATCGAAATCCCTGAGTTCTCCGGCAACTACAGTCAGTGGATCTCCTTCAAAGACCTATTTCTGGAAGCTATTCACAAAAACCCTATGATCAACAACGCGCAGAAAATGCAACACTTAAAGACCAAGCTGCGAGGAGAAGCTGAACGCTTAGTGCAGCATCTGACCATTAGCACTGAAAACTATAACTCATGCTGGGATATATTAATTCAGCGCTACGACAATCGTCGCCTCCAGTTTACTTCATTTATGAACAACATGCTAAATTTGCCGATCATACAACATGCAGACTCATACAATTTGAAGAAGATGCATGACGTCATTACCGAATGCCTGAACGGCATCTCTAACATCGGTATTGATACTTCAACTTGGGACCCGATCATTGTGCACATCATGTCACAAAAACTGGACTCCAGTACTTTGAGTGACTACATGAAAGAACTTCAAGATCACAGAGAACTACAGAACCTCCACGACTTCCTGTATTTCCTCGAAACACAGTTCATGGCATACGAAACGATGAAATCAGCTAAAAGGGCGAACCCTACAGCCACAGAAAAATCATCCAACTGGAAAACATTCAACAAGCAAACCCAGATGAAGAAACATAACTATAACTTCAATCAAAATAAAACAAACAACTATCATGCTATTTACGGTAAATGCCCATTCTGCAACGGAAGTCACGTTCTGCGCCAATGTGACAAATTCCTACAAATGGACTTTGGCAAGCGAAATGACACCGTGTCGAAACTGCAGCTGTGCAAAAACTGTTTATTCAGCCACGGAAATGACGAGTGCAAATCCACGAAAATGTGCAAAGAATGTAACTTGAAACACAACACACTATTGCACAATCCGGACAACCAAACCATAACGTCAGCGACTAGAAAAAACAATGTTGAACAACGCCCTTCATCTCAACAACCAACATCTAACCATTTGTCTAAAGACAACATGGAGGTTCTACTGACTACGGTCCAGCTGAGAATAAAATCTGCAGATGGGATTTATGTAACACTACGTGCGTTGCTCGATCAAGGCTCACAGGTGAACTTGATAACAGAAAACGCTGCACAAATATTACGTCTTCCTCGGCGCGGGATCAACGCATCAGTATCGGGAATCGGCTCTGTTTCCAGAGAATGCAGGGGAAAACTGAAACTTACCTGTCAATCGATTCACTCCGATTATAACTTTGAAACTCAAGCACTTATTATGACGAAGCTAACAAACAACCTGCCTATGAAAACGTTCGAGAAAGGTGCATGGAGTCACTTGAAAAACTTGAAACTTGCAGATCCTGACTTCAACGTATCTCGGCAAATCGACCTATTACTAGGAGCCGACGTATACTCCGAAATTATCCTAGGAGGTGTATTGAAAGGCAATAACAGCTCCCCAGTTGCACAACAAACGCAAATTGGGTGGATTTTATGCGGAAAGATGAAACAAACGTTTAACTGCCACGTTACTGTAGTCAACTTAGAGGATTTAACAAAATTTTGGGAGAATGAAGAAATTCAAAAAACTAAAGATATCCCCAAAGATGACCAGTGTGAACAATTTTATAACGAAACTGTAAGAAGATCATTTGACGGAAAGTACATCGTCAAAATGCCTCTAGTTCCAGACTACAAAGAGAAACTAGGCAAGTCTAGAACAATTGCGGTTTCGCAGTTTCTACAGTTGGAAAAACGGCTAGAGAAGAACGAAAAGCTTTCCTCCATGTACAAAAAATTCATGGAAGAGTACGCGGATCTGGGTCACATGAAATTAGCACCTCAGATACCTACTGACGTCTACTTCTTACCGCACCACGGGGTCTTGAGAGAAAACTCGACAACAACAAAGTTGAGGGTCGTATTTAACGCCTCTCAAAAAACTACGACTGGCGTCAGCCTGAACAACGTCATGGAAAAAGGCGCCAACTTACAAAAGGACATTCAGGCCCTTATACTGAAATGGCGAACGTATAAATACGCATTTACGGCTGACATTGAAAAGATGTACCGCTGCATTTGGATTTCAAAAGAACAACAACATCTACAGAGAACTGTATGGCGGGACTCACGAGATCAACATCTTCGCGATTACCAGCTCTGCACAGTAACCTACGGGACCAAATGCGCACCATGGCTAGCTATGCGAACATTGAAGCAACTAGCCATTGACGACGGTCACAAACATCCGGCAGCTGCCAAGACACTCATAGAAGAATGCTACGTAGATGACGTCATTAGCGGCCATAACAACCTCACAGAAGCGAAAAAACTGCAAAACTCCTTGATCCAACTGTTAAAAGGAGGAGGCATGAATTTACGGAAGTGGACAGCCAATGACCGCGCTATACTGGAAGACTTACGCAAGGATCAAATTTCAACTCAAACCATGTTTGATTTTAAAGGGGAAGAATCAAGCAAAACGTTAGGCCTCGGTTGGAATCCAAACAGCGACAACTTCCACTTTAACTGGCCTGTGGAAAACTCCAAACAACTAACAAAGAGATCTTTACTCTCAGCCATATCAAGATTTTACGACCCATTGGGTTGGCTCTCCCCAGTAACGGTCAAGGCCAAACTACTATTCCAGAAAGTCTGGATGAGTAAACTTAGCTGGGATGACATAGTGCCCAGCAACATTGAATCTGAGTGGCTGAACCTAAAAACAGAACTGCCGTTCATTAATAAAATAACGATAAATAGATGGATTGGCGACACACAACAATGTGTCGAATTGCTAGGCTTCTGCGACGCAAGTGTAAAGGCGTACGCTTGCGTTATTTACAGCAAGGCGTTCAACGAACATGGCCAACCCATCGTAACTCTACTTGCTGCTCGAACAAGGGTGGCTCCACTGACTCAGAAAACAACACTACCAAGACTGGAACTGTGTGGTGCTCAGCTACTAGCTGACTTGATGGAGAAAACCAAGGAGACATTCTGTGGATATAACATATCAACACGGGCTTGGTCGGATTCTCAAGTGGTCCTCGCGTGGATTCAAGGCGAAACATCAAGATGGGAAACTTACGTAGCCAACAGAGTTACAAAGATCAAAAACGTCATTCCTGCAGCTCAGTGGCATTATGTCAAATCAGAGCAAAATCCAGCAGACTGCGCCTCAAGAGGTCTTTTGCCAAGCAAACTAGTAAACTTCAACCTGTGGTGGCAAGGCCCAGAGTTCTTAACAAAACAAGATCCGCCGGCAGATATGCCTTGCACTTTCCAAACGAATTTTGGCAGCTTAAACCACGCTAAAATCACGCAAGAAAATATCGATCATAATATAATTATCAATTTATTGAGCAAATGCAGCTCATTGACACAAGCAAACAGGGTCATCGCATGGATATTACGCTTCATTACAAATGTGCGCAATAGGACGAAATCGGAAACTACGTACCTAACAACAAGTGAACTAAGCGCAGCGCGCATTAGTATCATTATTCAAGCGCAGCGATTGCAGTTCAATTCTGAATACAAACAAATCGTTAACAACGAAACAGTATCAAAGAAAAGCGCAATTTGCAAATTGAATCCTTATGTAAACAAAGCGGGCATCATCTGTGTCGGAGGTCGTCTTAAACAATAATAATAATCAAGATTAACTGGGGATATGAAGAATCCAATAATCGTACCACATAAAGGAAGATTTACACAACTTCTTATAGAACAAGCACATTCAGCCACATTACATGGAGGAGCTCGGCTAACGCTGACTTATATTAGACAGCGTTACTGGATCGTTGGCGGCAACCGGGCTGTCAAGAACCAACTTCGAAGATGTGTACGCTGCCATCGCTTCAACAAGACAGATAGCTATCAACTGATGGGTGACCTACCACCGCAAAGGATCACTCCGTGCCGCCCTTTCACGCACACAGGAGTAGACTTTACCGGTCATGTGGATGTTAAACACAACAAGGGTAGAGGCGTAAAAACTTCAAAGGGATACATAGCCATATTTATATGTATGGCGACGAAAGCTGTTCATATTGAACTCGTATCAGACCTTAGCACAGAAACGTTTATGGCGGCCTTCCAAAGACTATGTGCAAGACGCGGCACCCCGAAACACATGTACTCTGACTGTGGTACCAACTTTATCGGCGCTGCAAAGGTGCTTCGTCAGGAATTCGAAGAGTTCAAACAACTACTGAAACCAGATGTTTTCAACGAACTGGCCAAATTGGAGGTGGAGTGGCATTTCAACGCCCCCGCCTGGCCAACTGCTGGCGGTCTGTGGGAAGCTGCCGTCAAGTCTATGAAGCACCATCTGCGACGAGTACTGGGGGACCAAAAACTAACGTACGAGGAGTTCATAACGATTTTAGCAAAAATAGAAGCCTGCATGAATTCAAGACCTCTGTGCCCGCTAACTGAAGATCCAGAAGAGTTCTACAACTGCCTAACGCCTGGACATTTCCTTACAGGAAGCCCAATATTGTCCATGCCACTCTCGGATTACAGTGACGTAAAAAACATTGATTTACGCCGTAGATGGCAGCTTACCGAGCATATGTTTCAACAATATTGGAAAAGCTGGTCAAACGATTACCTTACCACTCTACAAACACGTAGTAAGTGGAACAAGCCTTCTAGAAACGTTAAAGAAGGCGATGTAGTACTGGTGAAAGAAAACAATCTACCGCCGGGAAAATGGGCCCTAGGTCGGATTCTGGAAACACATCCAGGATCTGATGGATATGTTCGAGTAACTACTGTTAAAACTCAAGCAGGAATCATAAAGCGCCCAATAACAAAACTGTCGCCATTACCATTGAACTCTGAAACTGAGGAAACCAAAGAAAACGAAATGAAAAATAAGCCTCCACAGAAATCGAAAAACGAACGGCGGAAGAAGTCAAAGAATCTTATCTCAACGTTACTAATAACAATGTTATCATTGTTTACATTTGTAACGGGATCTTATACCGCCACCGATGGCACGCGCGGAGCGCCGGCGGCGACCACTCAGATTACAAGTCTGGAACGCGAGCGGCCCATATACTATGACACCGTCGGCAAAATGCAAGTAGTGCACGATGAATGGATACTAATGATGTACTACAACCTAACAAACTATTGGGATGGGACTCGTCGTACTTAAACTTACTTCGAGAATATTCACAACTTATGCCAAAAAACGAATCTACAACACTGCAGATCAACCATGGAACAATTAAATCATGAACTAGAACTTCTAAACTACTACAACTCTATACTTATAAATCCCCACAAACACCTGAGCAACAGGAAGAAACGGGGTCTAGTCGACGGAGTCGGCTACATAGCTAACAGTCTGTTTGGGATATTGGACCAACAATTCGCTAAGAAATATCAAAACGATATTCAATCTCTGCAAACCAATGAGAACTACTTACTTGAGTTATTAAAAAATCAAACAACGATTGTGGAGCTTGAGAATCAAGTATTGAAACAAACTGAAGACAATATTCAGCGTCAATTCAACTCCATTGATAACTTTATCAATCAGACCAATAAAAATATAGCATCCATCGAAACGGAAATGGAAATACTTTCGGCTACTACCTACCTCAACTCTGCTTCGTTAACGACGTACCTATTGATCAACAGCTTGAGGACGTTCCAGGAGATGCTGTTTAATACTCTAACTAACGTCTACCAAGGTCATGTAGATGTCCATCTGATAAGTCCGGTGCGTCTGATTCAAAAATTAACGGAAATATCCGGAAGCCTTCCGAAATCTTTATCGCTACCAGTTGAGAACTACAAAGAAACCATTAAAGATATCTACAAGCTGATCAATGTGAAAGCACGAGTTACTGAAAATTACTTTCTTTTCGAAGCACATATTCCACTTGTAGCTAACGAAGATTTCGTAATATACCAAGCGATACCTTTACCGGTTAACAATGCTAAGGAAACTACATATGTGCAGTTATCAAACGAGTACATCGCTGTCAACTTCAAGAAGAACATTTACGTGTCTATGTCCAAAGATGACCTGAAACACTGCATGCAACAAAAATCGCAGAATTTCTTATGCAAGAAAAACCTGCCATCATTTGACCTACACAGCAAAAACGCTCCTTGTGAGGCAAAACTGCTATCGCATCAAAACAATGAACCTTGTGACGTCGAACGCGCGTCATGCAAAGACACTTGGATAGAGTTACAAACTCAAAACAGCTGGCTGGCGATTTGCTGCGAAACGTGTGCATTACGAATCATATGTAGCAACGACGTCACATCACAAACCATTGCATTATCAAGCATAGTGACATTATCTCAGGGATGCGTACTGCAATCCAACGACTTAACCATCTACGCTCAACGCCGATACAGCAGTCATATGAAGATGGATTATGAGTTTACAGCTCCAACATTTGATACATCTATTAACAAGATAGTGAACTTAACATATCGTTATGCTCCAAATATCCTTCAGTCAAAGGCTACGGATCAGGAAATTGTAACAATTGATCAGAAAATTGCAACCCAACGGCAAAATGAAGCTTCACTACCAACACTAACAAGTCACGACATTCATCAATATGCCATAAGTTACTCTTTGCTGGCGATCGCCATCATAGTCGTACTTGTCGTGGTTGGGAGAAATCGTTGTCCACACTATTGCACACACAACGCTAAGAACAAAACTTCGAGTCAACCTGAAGATATTGAACTTCAAGTTTTCCGCAAAACAGAGTGCCAGCAGCATGAAACCGTCGCAGCACAAACAACAAAGGACTTGCGGCGGGAGCCTCAACCTGGGAACAGGAACATCGCCTTTCTATTTGATTGATTAATTACTTAACTAACTTTGTGATGACTTTTCCTTTCTCTTCTCGTTGGTTTCTTCTTTTTGGGTTGCCAAGATGTACAGTCTAAAACTGTACATATTTTGCTGACGCGGTGCCGTGCACCATACGTGCGTCATTCCAATAATATTATAAATACACATGAAACACTTTAAATCAATGAGTACGATAACTGCTACGCGGTGACTAACATTAGAGAAAGGAATCGTCAACAGTATTACTTGTAAACACAAAAATACGTAATAAATCTAACGAAAACTGAGTGATCTTTTCTCTTCGTGCTTCAACCTCAACAACAACAACTCTGCAAGTGTACGAACCGTACAATATTTATTTCTAAATGACTTAATGACGTGAATGACCATCCAGATTCGCAGTGTTCAAATTCAGTTAATTTCATCTTAAAAGTCTCTCTTAAATTTAAGTAAATTTCATCCAAATTAGTACTTTTATAAATAACTTCATATCTTGTATTAAATGACTTCAGCTGCTGCTCACCTGATTGAGGTAAAACAAAGTAAGAAAACAGCTCGAAGTTAACTTTAATACATTTATGTTTTAATAATGATAACTCAATTAGTTTATAAATATCGTCTCGCTTACCATCCAAGAACGCCTCCGATAGAAGGTACTCGTCTTCTATAGATGGGTTTAAGCGATATGTCATTATTCTGTTTTTAAATGCTGTAGCTATTATATCAATATGCTCAAACTTAAACTTTATCAAACAATTTGATTTATGGATATTGGTTCGTTTATGGTATCTGTATTCATGTTTTGGTATCTCAATTTTACATTTATCACAATAAATATAACTTGATGGTGAACCAGTAGAGGGTGAATTAACTGAAAAAAAAATTATGCATAATATAAAATATATTTAATTAAATAAAACTATATTTAAAATACATTTGTGTCTTAGGCTAATTAATAGATATAGTTTAAAGATTATACAGTGATTAATAGCAAGTTATTAGATTAAATACGATTATAAAGTTTTCATCATCATCATCATTTCAGCCGAAAGACGTCCACTGATGGACATAGGCCTCCCCCAGGCGTCGCCACATTGACCGATCCCGTGCGTCTCGCATCCAGCGCCTTCCCGCAACCTTAACCAGGTCATCGGTCCACCTAGTGGGAGGCCTTCCAACGTATCGTCTTCCAGTTCGCGGTCGCCACTCCAGAACTTTTCGGCCCCATCGGCCATCTGTTCTGCGAGCAATGTGCCCTGCCCACTGCCACTTAAGTTTGGCAATTATTCGGGCTATGTCGGTAACCCTGGTTCTCTTGCGGATCTCTACATTTTTGATTCGATCACGCAAGGATACTCCGAGCATAGCCCTCTCCATTGCCCTTTGGGTGACTTTAAGCTTTCTGATAAGGCCCATTGTGAGCGACCACGTCTCGGTCCCATAGGTGATCACTGGCAACACACACTGGTCATAGACTTTTGTCTTGAGACACTGCGGTAAATTGGACGAGATATACCACGCAACTTCCCGAACGCCGCCCAGCCGAGTCGGATTCGACGGTTAACCTCTTTCTCGAAGTTGGACCTACCCAACTGGGCCGTTTGTCCCAGGTAAACATAATCGTCTACAACTTCAAGTGTAGAGTCTCCGATCTTGATAGGAGTGGGTGTTACATGGGCGTTCACCATGACCTTGGTTTTGTCCATGTTCATTTTAAGACCCACTCTTTCGGAAGCTCTACTAAGGTCATCGAGCATTTTACTGAGGCTCTCCAAGGTCTCAGCCATGATCACTATGTCGTCAGCAAACCGAAGGTGAGTGATGTACTCGCCATTAACGTTGATGCCAAGCCTCTTCCAGTCCAGAACCTTGAAGACGTCCTCCAGCGCAGCAGTGAACAGTTTCGGAGAAATGACGTTTCCCTGTCTTACGCAGCGCTGGAAAAGGATTGGTTTCGAGGTCTGATCCTGAAGACGGACTGACATGGTGGCGTTTTTGTACAGACACTTCAACACCTCAATGTACCGGTAGTCGATCTGGCACCGTTGGAGAGACTGCAGTACAGCCCAAGTCTCGATCGAATCGAAGGTTTTCTCGTAGTCCACAAACGCTAAACAGAGTGGCAAGTTATACTCTTCGGTCTTCTGTATAACCTGCCGCAGCGTATGTATGTGGTCTACGGTGCTAAAGCCTTTTCGGAATCCGGCTTGTTCGGGAGGCTGGAAATCGTCAAACCTGCGCGCGAGACGATTCGTGATGACTCTTGAAAACAACTTGTAAACATGGCTAAGAAGCGAGATGGGCCTATAGTTCTTCAGCCGGGCATTGTCGCCCTTCTTGAAGAAGAGTACCACCACACCCCTGCACCATGCCTGTGGCGTTTTGCCCTCGAGTATGACGGAATCAAAAAGCTTCTGAAGGGCCTTGAGGACCGGTTTTCCACCCGCCTTCAGGAGTTCAGCCGTGATTCCGTCATCACCCGGCGCCTTGTTGTTTTTAAGCTGTTTCAGAGCCATCCCAATCTCGTACAGGCTGACGTCCGGGATATCTTCGGTATAGTGCCGGGTCAATCTAGCTCTTGGGTCGTTTGCTAGATTCGCAACGGGTTTACTGGTTGACGTGTACAACTGCCCATAGAAACTCTCGATCTCCCTCAGAAGCTCCGGTTTGGCGGATACAATCCTGCCATCATCGGTCTTCAGTTTCGTGAGCTGGCTCTGCCCAATAGACAGATCCCTTGAAAACACCTTGGAGCCTTTATTTCGCTCAATCGCGTCTTTAATACGCTCGGTATTAAAGCGGCGGAGGTCTCTTTTCAAGGATTTAGAGATCTGTCTATTGATCTGCGGTATTTGCACGCCTCATCTGAAGACTGCAGGATCATCTCACGCCTCTCCTTCATAAGCTTGAGGGTATGATCAGAGAGCTTTAAGTTTCTATCTGTACGACGGGTCTTGAAAAACTTAGACCCGACCGTATGGACAGCTTCCACGAACCCGTCGCTGTATTCGTCCACGGAGCTCTCCAGGCACTCGAAACGATTCTGGAGTTCGAGCTAAAAGCTCTCGGGGTTTTGGACCTGGACCTGTGCTGGACGGAGCGTGGACTTCATCAGTCGAGACCTTTCAAGCTTAATATTAATGTTCAATGTGCCTCTTACCATGCGGTGATCGCTCCCGGTTTTTACCGAATTGATCACAGAGACATCATTGAACATTTGCTTCTTGGTTGACATGATGAAGTCGATCTCATTTTTTGTTGCACCATCGGGGCTCTGCCAGGTCCACTTCCTGTGTTCACGCTTTTTGAAGAAGGAGTTCATCATATAGAGGCCCTCCTTCTCCATAAAACTGGCCAGTAGGTGACCCCGGTGGTTCCGTCGTCCAACTCCAAATTGCCCCACTTGCAGCTCATCCTCGTCTCGTTTGCCCAGTTTCGCGTTGAAGTCCCCCATGACAACGGTGAAGTGAGTTTTGAAACCATGCATGGCTCTAGAGATATCCTCATACATGGTCTCTACCTCGTCGTCGGGGTGTGCCGAGGTTGGGGCGTAGACCTGTATGACCTTCAGCGAATATCTAGAGGATATTCTGAGTATAAGGTACGCCACCCTGGTCGACACACTCTCGATCTTCACCACGTTGTTCACAAGGGACCTGTGGACGATAAACCCGACACCACCTTGGGACTGCCGGTCACCCTCTCGGAAATAGAGCAGGTTACCGGATTTGAGGATTATCGAGTCCTCCCCCTCTCTTCGGACTTCAGATAACCCTATAATGCTCCATCGCAACCTGCTCAATTCCTCTGTGATCTTCTCGTAGGTCCGAAGTGTGCGCGTGTTGTACGTTGCCAGGTCCAGTCGTCGGTGATTGTTGGGGTAGCCGGATCTCGTCCGGAGATTCTTAGCACCCCTTGCCATGCCGTAACCTCGACCACTACCGTAGTCGAGGGTAGGCGGGCTGCCGGGCACTAGGGGCCATTTTTTATTTGTGCTATTCATAGGGGGGATTTTGTGAACGCTGCTGCCCATTCTCTGGTTTGTCCCTTAGTCGCCTTTTACGACACCCACGGGAAGACATGGGATTTTTTTTTTTTTTTTTTTTTTTTTTTTTTTTTATCGTCAATAGGCTTGCGCTTGACCACTATCTCACCTGATGGCCTGATGAAATTCTTAACGTCCGGCACCATACGGAACCAATTATAAAGTTTTACAAAAACCATTTTATTCTACTGGTATGAGCTTATAAAAGTGGGTGTACAATTTTTAAATTCTTTCCTCGTCTCCTTTATAAATGCATTTAAATGCTTCCAGGGCTCAGTTCCCGAATTGGTTTTATTTTTAATAGTTATGACGGAGTGCCGCCATCGATTGACTGGCGGTACCCGGTCGATTTCCTCACTATTATAAAGAACAATGGCGAGATTTTAGCTGACTTCAATTTGAGCGTCTGAAAGTAAGTTATATACGAAAGACGTTCTATTAATTGTCTACATTTTTTAAATATATAATTGGGCTGGTTCAAAACGGAGAAAATAAAATTATAATAAATAAAAAGTTATTTGTTTTTTTAGTTAATTTCTTTAGCTTAGTGTTGCCATTATATATTTTATCTGCTAAGTGACAAGTAGTAACTATATTAATTAATAATATAATTAATATATTTAATGCAGTAAATGAGTTAACAATACAGTTCATGTCTAAGTATAGATGTTCCTCGCAGGTAGGTAAGAATATTGTAGTGTAGTAGAAATAAATGAATTACTTTTAATTAATGATTGGCAAAAAGACTAGTATCCAAGTTTAAAAAATATGGTTGGTTGTTGACAAGGACGACGACCTTTTGATAAACGTCAAAGTCGCTTAGTATAAATAAATATACTCTTTCCAAAGAGTATATTATACATTTCATGCTAAAATAACTAGGTAAGGGAAATGCTAATGCGATATTCCCCTTTTACTTCAACGAAATTGAATAATAATACCTATGAAACACATTATTAAAAGTTACCCAGACATAACCTACAAAAGTTTATGACTGAATATCTATTATTCTCGACATTCTCGAACAAAAATTCTTGCACAAACTAATTCAGAACAGCACCTTGAGTTAAACCAGATATTTTTCATTTAAAGACATAGGAATTTAATTTCAGCTAAAAAAATGTATGGGCACCTGCCATTGTTCTTTTTAACTCAACATAATAACTCCCAGTTTTCTCTTCGTCAATCTGACGTGAGAAACTATTGGCTAATCTACGTGTCACGTAGGAGTAGATAGGTGCTGTTTTTTTACCGGCGGCGGTGATGCGATCCAGTTCGTCATCGTCGCTATCCGTCCCGAAGAGATCTCGTACCGTAGCTCTCGACTTAGAAGCCTTCTTACTAGTGTTAGGCTGGCTGCCCGATGCCTTATCTTCAATCTTTCGCTTCTTTTTGCTGGTTTTGACAGGAGCATTAACTACCGACTCACCTGAAGACGGGAACAACTGGTCAGCCATTTGCTTGGACCTGAAAATAAAGAATTTTTCATTAGTTAAGATAATAATTGAAATATCACTTTATTGCTTTATCTATTAAGATTTACTTATTATATTACTCATTTGATAAATATTAGAATAACTGAATAGTGGTATGATTGAATATTAAAATGATTGAACAGTAGTATGATTGAATATTAGAATGATCGAATAGTAGTATGATTGATTATTAGAATGATTGTATAGTAGTATGATTGAATATTAGAATGATTGTATAGTAGTGTGTTTGAATATTAGAATGATTGAATAATAAAATGAATGTATGTACACAGATAAACAAACTTATGTAAAACATATTAACTTACATCTTATAAGAGGATCTGCTAAAGCTTGTAGGTACTGCTTGATACCGCTAGCTCTTGAAGAAGTGTTTTGCGGTTGAACTTCAGCTGCTAGACTCTTAAATAGTGATAAATCGACGTCATATTATCCCAAATATGGAAAAGCGCACATGTTGCCAAAATGCTGTGTCAGTTGTTTTCAATATTGTAATACTATGCTGATCCAATACAAAAAAAATAAGTACAGAAGGCTAACTGCCTACAGTGAACGATAATGAGTGCACCCATAGACGTGAAGCGCTAAAACTCGCTCGCGTTTTGCTATTGGTAGATATGACTGACGTTCGCGATTCAACCGACTTGATTAGAGATTGTTGTGAGTGTCTATGTGGTCCATTATCGCTCTTTGTTTGGAGCTGACCTTCTGTACGTATATTTTTATGATTACAACTAGTTTAGCTCACTTAAATATTTTTACCCGATTGTGTCAAGAAAAAGACGGTGATGTGTTAATCAGTACGGATTGGGGAATGTCATATGTCTGCGAATAATCTACCAGTAATTAATTTTAATACTTTTGAACTATAAAGCATATCACATCGATTCAGTAAATCTTGTCTTCAAATCCAGAATTCAGATATAACTACGTAACTTTACTACTACTACTACCAACCTACCTACTTATTTAGGTAACTTAAAAAGTATAAGTTTGGATGACGACACAATAAAATTACCTAGGCAAAACCAGGTGTAACAATAGTATGTCGATTTGCTATTTTGTTTTGATCCATCTCCATATAGAGAATTACAACTTACTTTGCAAAGTCATCATCATTGATACACTACTTACATACTATGATTTTGCCTGCCGAATCTTCTCAATAAAATGTATGAACAAGTAAAATTTCACAATTTAAAAAACCCCCGACACATTTGTCTTGCGAAAACACCCCAATTCAAACAGTAAAATGTCCATAACTTTTGAAAGGTTGTACCGATTTTATTCCAACATAGCTAAGAACACTCTCGACACAATTACCTTTCAAACAAAAAAAACTAAATTGAAATCTGTTCATCCGTTTAGGCGCTATGATGCCACAGACAGACACACAGATACACAGATACACAGATACACAAATACACAGATACACAGATACACAGCAACATACGTGAAACTTATAAAACCCTTTTTTTCCGGTGGGGGTTAAAAACACCACGATTCAAACAGTAAAACGCCCATAACTTTTGAACGGCTAAACCGATTTTATTCAAACATAGCTAAGAACACTCTCGACACAATTACCTTTCAAACAAAAATACTAAATCGAAATCGGTTCATCCGTTTAGGCGCTGTGATGCCACAGACAGACACACAGATACACAGATACACAGACACACAGCAACACACGTGAAACTTATAACACCCCTCTTTTTCCGGCGGGGGTTAAAAAATAACAGTGAACAAACATAGAGTAGTATTTATTTTATCCGTATAAATTTACGGTAACCAATTAAATGTTTGGCGTCGAGATGTCTTGGGGTTTCAATTACACCATACCATTTTTGTCCGAAATATCTTCATCTATCAAAATCTTGCGATTTTAAACTCTATTGATAAAAATAAAATTATACCTATATAAATGAAAAAAAAAACTTAAACAAGTAAAATTTCACAATTTAAAAAACCCCCGACACATTTGTCTTGCGAAAACACCCCAATTCAAACAGTAAAATGTCCATAACTTTTGAAAGGTTGTACCGATTTTATTCCAACATAGCTAAGAACACTCTCGACACAATTACCTTTCAAACAAAAAAAACTAAATTGAAATCTGTTCATCCGTTTAGGCGCTATGATGCCACAGACAGACACACAGATACACAGATACACAGATACACAAATACACAGATACACAGATACACAGCAACATACGTGAAACTTATAACACCCCTTTTTTCCGGTGGGGGTTAAAAACACCACGATTCAAACAGTAAAACGCCCATAACTTTTGAACGGCTAAACCGATTTTATTCAAACATAGCTAAGAACACTCTCGACACAATTACCTTTCAAACAAAAAAAACTAAATCGAAATCGGTTCATCCGTTTAGGCGCTGTGATGCCACAGACAGACACACAGATACACAGATACACAGATACACAGATACACAGATACACAGACACACAGCAACACACGTGAAACTTATAACACCCCTCTTTTTCCGGCGGGGGTTAAATAGATCATTTAATTTCTGCACCTGAGTACTGACCGTATATGTTCTGTTATATTGTTGTCCTGACTGGGTGGAACCTCACGTAATGTCGGTAAGTGTTAATAATATTTTCTTTAACATTAATTTATCCAACAAATAAAATATTAACCCACACACCTCTGCACAATCCTTCAGGGAAACAAGGTGTAATGTTATGTTATCTGGTACCAATAAGTATTTATTTCAACATAACGCTTTGTTTCAAACATAATATTATATTGAGATATGAGACTTTTTATAGCAGTTGTACCTATTTTTTTTTTCCATGACTCGGAAGACCTTTTCAATTTTATACCTATGAATCAACCAGCAGTTCAACAAACACCTGGAAAGAAAATATTGGGTCTTGCTCGTAAGAGACCAAAAACAGATCAAACTTTTTTTCAATATATAAAGACCTGTCAGTCGCGGGACAAAAATAATCAAGATTGAAATATACGATACGGAAAGTTTCCCAAAGTCCGAACAGCCAATGTGTAATTGTGAAGCTGATGTGTGTGTTCAACATGTTGTAAAATCCATATTATTTGATGATATCTATTCCAGTACGAGAGAATTAATAGCCAGAATTCAGGATGACATCGACCTCAAAGCATAGATTTAATAAAATTAAGTACTGTTTGTTAGTGTAAGTGGTAATAGATACAAGCAACTATGTAAAATGTCAAAATTAAAATGTTGTATTTAAAATAAAATAATACTAAAAAAGTATAGTTAATTTTATTTCTACCTCATAAAATATAAAATACTTAATATAACAGTTCAGCACAAATAGCCACTACGCTATAAAAGGCAGTGGTGGGCAACATGTGAGCGCATTCCAATTCAAAATGACCTGGGGGGTGACCACAAGCTCTTAATAAATAAATAAATAAATAAATAAATTAGCCTTTTATTGGTTCTCATTTACATGCACTTTTTACAATAATATTATTTACATGCAATAAACTTAAAACAAAAGAATTTACATTAATTACTATAATCATTATTTTAGCCATAATTCTTATATTGCGGCATTTCATATAATTTAAGTACCGTTGATTTCGTTGATTTTAATCAGTTTTTGCGTAATTGTTTAATATTTTGGTTTGGTATTAATCATAAGTTACATATTTATTTTATACTATTATTATTTAAATAAATTTATTATAGCGTAAAAAAATTAATTATTTGAATGAGAACCCCTCTGTAGGGTAAAGGCCTCCTCCATTTTTATCCATTTCTTTCTATCTCTCGCCTTTGCTTGCCATTCGACGCCTGCTATATCTCTAATGTCATCAATCCATCTTCTAGATGGTCTTCCTCGTTTTCTTTTTCCCATTGGTCCTTTCCATACCACGACACGTCTCGTCCACCGGGCATCTTCCAGTCTAGCTAGGTGTCCTGCCCATTTCCACTTCAATTTCAAAGAGTGTAGTAAGAAATCGATATGTTTTGTTCTCTCTCTTATCTTGGTGTGGCGTACCTTATCTCTCTTTCGGAGTCCTAGAATGGATCGTTCCATGGCTGCTTGACATATTCTTATTTTTTCTCTCACCTTTTTTGTGTACGTCCAGGTTTGTGAGCCATACGTTAGACAGGGGAGGATACCACTATCCATTACTTTCTTTTTCACAGACAGCGGCATGTCTCCTTTCATTACTTCTCTGTGAGCCCAGTATTTTTGCCATGATATATTTATTCTTCTAGTTATTTCTTCAAAGTTGTTGTTTTGGTGGAAAGATACTTGTTTTCCGAGGTATACATAAGTCTCCACATATTCTAATTTATCGTTTCCTATTTTGATTGCTTTTTTTGAAGAATTTGTCATTAGTTTCGTTTTTGTCAGGTTCATTTCCAATCCCACACGTGCGCTTTCTGTCTGTAGATCTTGTATCATGCGTTCTAGTTGCGAGCTATGTTCTGAGAACAATATTATATCATCAGCAAATCGTAAATGACTGAGATATTTCTTGTTTACTATAATACCAAGATTCCTCCAGTCGAGTTTTTTGAATATCGCCTCCAGTACGGCGATAAAGAGCTTGGGTGATAAGGGGTCACCTTGCTTTACGCCTCTTTTAATTCTTATTGCCGGGCCCTTTGTTTCCAAGCTAACTCTACTAGTGCTTCTATAGTAAATGTCTTTTATTATGTTACAATAGGTTTCGTCTATGTTGTTCATCTTCAGTGCCTCCCATATTGAGATGTGTGAGATAGAGTCGAATGCTTTTTGGTAATCTATGAAGGCCAGGTAGAGAGGCCTTTGGAATTCTTTATATTTCTCTATTATGCTCTCCAAGGTTTGAATGTGGTCGACGGTCGAGTATCCTCTGCGAAAACCTGCTTGTTCCACCGGTTGGTTTTCTTCAATTTTCTCAGATATTCGGCTTAGGATACATTGTGAGAATAGTTTGTAGAGGCTAGGTAATAGGCTGATAGGTCGGTAGTTGCCTATATCTTTTGGATCTCCTTTCTTATACAGTAAGATAATATTTGATTTGGTCCACTGTTCGGGGACTTTTCGCTCTTTGTTTATAATGTTAAATAAACAGGTTATTATAGGAGTTAGGAGGGTTCTTGCCAATTTCAGTGCCTCATTTGGGATACCGTCTGGTCCTGGGCTCTTGTCTGGTTTTAGCCTTTTTATTTCTTGATCTATTTCTTCTTCATTCCAGTCTATGGTGTTTGTATTTTGAGTGTCAAAAGTTGTGGTTTCACAGTTCCCAAGATCTTTCTGGTCGTAGAGGTTTGCGTAGAAATTAGTCGCTATTTTGAGGATGTTTTCTCTGTTGGTAGATGAAATAGAGTTTTCTTGTAGGCTTGGTATCCAGGTTTTATGTGTTTGAAGTTCTTTAAACGCGCGTTTGCAGCTTCCACTAGTTATTAAATGTTTTTCTATTGTTTTTGATCTATGGTTCTGGTAGTCTCTTCTAATGTTTTTATTTGTTAGTTTATAGATTCTGCTGAGTTTCATCTTATCTTCGCGGCTTTTAGGCTTGAGATTTTGTAGTAGGTGGCGTTGTTTAATTAAGTTTAAGGTTTCCTCGGTGAGAATTTTGTATGATTTGGGTTTTTCTTTTTGACTATCTGTTTTCATACTTTCTAGTAAACAATTTTCTAGTTTATTGTATAAGACTTGACCCGTATATATTTCTTCCTTTTTTACAAATTGTATATTTTCTTTTAGTTTTTCAAGGTAAAGACTTGCTTCATTAGGGTTTTTTAGCGTGTAGATAGGGTTTTTATATTTTAGACGACTTTGTTTCATTCGTGTAAATGATATTTTTGATCTAACCATTCTGTGGTCGGTTGTAAACATGATATTATTTAAAACTTGAACATCTTGGAATCGGTTTGGAAAATTCGTTAGTATATAATCTATTTCATTCATGGTTGTCTGGTCAGGAGACTTCCACGTCCATTTTCGACTATACTTTTTCTTAAAAAAAGTGTTCATAATGGATAAATTGTATTCCTGGGCGTGATGTATTAATCGTTGTCCTCTGGGGCTTCTTTTTCCATACCCAAACTTTCCAAGGTGTTTGTTTTCTTCGAATTTCCCCTTCCCTACTTTCGCGTTAAAATCACCCATAGTTATTACGTATTTCCTTGAGATTTCATGGGCTTTATGTAAGGTATTGTAGAATGTCTCGATCTCCGATTCTTCAGATTCTTTAGTAGGTGCGTATATTTGAATAATAGTGATTGGTAAGTCATTTATGTCGACATCTAAAAGTGCTACTCGATCGGACAACCCTCTAAAGCTTTTGATGCAGGTTTTAAGATGTTTTTTTATAATAAAGCCGACTCCATATCTTCCCTTTGTTTCTCCGTTGTAACACAGAATAAAATCGTCGTATTCGTCTATACCGTAGCCTAGTCTTCTCATTTCTGACAGCCCGATAATATCAAATTTAATATGGCTAAGCGCGTGCATAAGTTCAATGAGTTTGCCGGGGCTTGCCAGCGTTCTCACGTTATATGTTCCAATGTAGAGGTTGTATTTATTTTTCTTAATGTTTGTTGAGGTTTTCTGTTTTCTTGGAGGGTTGTAGTCAAGAGAAAAACTGATTTCATTTTTCTCCCCCGCGGTGACCAGCCGTGTTGGGTTTTGTGGTGGTAGAGGGGTCTCCGTTAGTTGCTAGATGTTGGATTTTGGAGTTCCATTCTTTGTGGTATGTTCGGAGTCTTTTCTTTGTCTCATAAAATCTGTGATTTTGTTTTTCTTTAAAGCTTGGCTTTCAAAGCTATCTTGGTTTGGAGAAATATGTAGGTTTCGTTTCTTAGAATGTTGTTCACTGATCTGGTTTTTGTTAGGTTTATGTTCGTTCAAAATTATTAGTTTGTCGTACTTTAATATCGCTTTTATGCCTTCTGCTTTATATTTTAATAATTCCGTTTGTAGTTGTTTTCTTTTTTCTATAATTTTGGGTGGATAATCTTCTTTGTAGTATATAGCACTATTTTTAATATTTTTCTTGTTTTGCAGTAATGCTATCTTTTTCCCCACAGTTGTGAAAGTAACTACAATCGGTCTAGGCTTCTCCTGTTTTTTTCCTAGTCGGTTTACTGATTCGATTTCGCTTCGCTCACAATGCATATTAATTTTGCCAATGAATGACAGAATTTTACTTTCCAACTCCTGATATGATTTTTCTCCTTCCTCAATGCCGAAAAATACCAAGTTTTTCTTCCTGATGTGTCTCTCCATACGATCCAAAATGTTTTGTTGATTTTGAACTTGTTCGTTTAATTTACCATATTTCTGTTCAATTAGCTTGAAACTTTCGCTGATATTATTGTTTATACTATTTGTAATATTAACTTCCATTTCCTTCATTTCTCTCTTTTGCTCGGATATATCAAATTTTATTGATTTTAAAATGTTTGCTAAGTCTTCCATTTTGTTTGCTATTTACCGATAGATGTCGCTACTTCCGCGATCCGGTATAGATTATTGATGGTTTGAGTCTTGGTTGTATGTTGTTGCCACTCGATACTAGATGGCGCTGACTCTAATATCGTAAAAGTGACTTTGTTGGATGGAAATTTTGATATTATCGGCACTAATTTCTTCTTTTCTTGCTAATTCGTATTCACTTTGGTGTTTTTCTTGTATAGTTCTCACTGTTCTTATATTTTTGTTATTTTTCACTGGTCTGTCACTGTCAAACTGTACGTTTTAAGCTCTTTGTTTTTGTTGTTTTTTGCCAATTATTACTTGAATTTCGCTCGTTACAATATATTCACAATAGCTTCTGGCACACTTCTGTATGGTTGTTAATGTTTTAAAGTCCTATTAGCACAATTAACAATTTTTATTTACTTTTTTATTGCGGAGTTCACTAAAACAGCTGTTGACAACTCAACGGTATCTACCCTCTCTCTAAATAATGTATCTGACTTGTATACATCTGTCACTTACTCGATCTCAAAATAACCTTACTCTAAGAGCTTGTGGTTACCCCCCTGCCGTGTCGTACCTAAATGTACAATAGGCACCTGCGTGATACTATTATAATAAATATGCAATCATTTGAATTTAATGAATGATGGTTGAAATTGGTGTGAACTATTCGAATGTAATGAATGATGGTTGAAATTGTGTGTACTATTCGAATGTAATGAATGATGGCTAAAATTGGGTGTACTATTCAAATGTAATGAATGATGGTTGAAATTGGGTGTTTCTGGATCTCATCTGATCCAGAAACCCCAATTTCAACCTACTCATCCATAGACAATAACACTATTTTGGGCTTTTTTGCATTTTTCATGCCACATAGTCGTGATAGCATTTATCATATAATTATCTCGACTTTGCTAGTTGATTACGAGTAATTTCCGTCGCCGCATCTAAAATATCGGGCGGAGTAAAATTTTCATCACATTCACTGTTAACAGACATTTTTAAGCAAGAATTAAGGTGCATTTCTCTAAGGTGTATAGTAGTGGTGGAAATGGTGTGCATGTGATCGCAGGTGAATTGGATAGCTGCCTAAGAAATAGCATGTTAGGCCAAATAACTATATCACGAGATCAGATCCGCACAGAATTAAAAAAAATTGACGTCTACAAAGGGGCTGGCCCTAATGATGACCAGCTTTGCTTTTAAATAAGCTGGCTGATGTCCTATCACTGCCATTAAGTATTATATTTAATCATTCTGAGCTTCGGGGTACTTTTCCGACCATCTGGAAGGAAACCAAAATTTTGCCTATTTTCAAAAACGGGGATCAGACCGATGAGAGCAATTATAGGCCCATTGCTATTCTCTCCATACTTGCAAAGGTATTTGAGGCCCTCATATGCCCTGTGCTAGCTAAATATTTATCACAGCTAATAATAGGCAATCAATATGGATTTATGAAGGGGAAATCGACAGCTACCAATTTGGTGTCCTGTGTTGAGAGTATTGTTGAGGCGGTTGACGCGGGACCTCCTCTTCCGGCGAAGCCACTCCCCCCGCAGTGGGGGGTTTATCGTTGGTGGGGTGAACTCGGTCCTGCGCGGAAACAGGGACCGGACCACCCCATCCAGCAACGCCGGCTCCAGGGTCTCCATAACGGGGGGACCAAAGGGGCGCAGTTGATTCCGCGCCGCCTTATATGGCCTCCCAAACAGATCCCTGTCGAGGCCCTCCAGCATCTCAGCCCTTGCCGAGTCCTTGGCGGTGCACATAGCTGACTTGAGGACCGTCTTTGCCTCCAGGTAAGAGGCGTAGAGGCGGTCCTCCCCGGCCTGAGACCGGGTAGTGCGCACCTCGGTCAGGGAGTCCCTGAGCTGGACCGCCGCGCGGTCCACGTCCAGGACAAGCTCGACAAAGGGTGAGAGCCAGTCCTGGAGAAAGGCTGCCTCCTTGGCTGCCTCCCGGTCCAGACGGGTGAGAGCCCACCGCGGGAAGGGAGATTAGCAAGAGCGGCCCGTCCCTTCCCGGGGGCCGGTGGAGATGTCGAACCGCACGTATCGGTGGTCCGACAGAGTCTCCACCGTCTCCACCCGCCAGTTCACAACGCGGGCGGCCAGAGCGGGGGTGGCAAACGAGACGTCTACCACCGACCCTCCCCGTTGCCGCACACACGCGTGGACCGCCCCCCTGTTGAGGAGGGACACGCCGCACGAGGCCGCCCAAAATTCGACGGCGCGTCCCCGGACGTTGCAGGAGGCAGCCGGGTTGCCCAAGCCTCCGACTTGGCGTTTAGGTCGCCCAATATGGCCACCTGGCGTGGTGCCGCCCTGCCGGCGACTGCCGTAAGGATTTCGAGAAAGTCCTCGAAATCCCTTAGAGGGCGGTTTGGGGAGAAATAGACCCCGACCAGGGCCATATCCCCCCTCCCCCACGCGGTGGCCACGTATTCCGGTCCCCTCTCTAAAAGCGAGAGGGGAGGGGAGTCCGTGGAGGACCGCGCCACCAACGCCACCAAGCCGTCCCGGTCGCCCAGCCAGGTACTGGGGACCGAGTAAGGCTCGGCGACAACCGCCACGTCCACCAACCACTCGGCCATGATCTGCGTCAGCAGATCCTGGGCCACCCCGCAGTGGTTGGTGTTCGCCTGGAGGATGCGATGTTCGTGTCTATCCATTGGACATCGCACCCCCCTCCTCCTCCGCCAAACCAGCAGCATTGAGCAGCATGACGGTATTACGTTAGCCACTCTCCCTATCCCCTGCGGCCGACAAATGGTAGGTGGCGGGGCCATTGACCTTGACCCGTCACGGGGGACCAAGGGTGCTATACACGGGGTCGTCTGGCACCCATGTGCTGGTTTGGTCCCTGGGGTGGTCACGGCGTACAAGGTGTTCTGGTGCGCCGGTGATAGGAGGAGGGTCCGGTGACGGACAGCCGCGGCGGGTTCGCGGTGAGTGCTAACGCGTGCCCGTGTTCCCGCCATAAGCGGCACAGGAGGACACGTGGCGTTTTAGTGGGTTAGAGTCCCACATAACTGCACTATCTCCCCGTGGTCGTGCAGTATGCATGAGCATTTCTCCACGAAAAAAAAAATTTAAAAAAAAAGTCGTGGAAATGGGAAAGTTTGTACTGTACTTGCTCTACTTGACTTCAGCAATGCCTTCAATACGTTTGACTTCGACATTTTGCTGGGCATCCTGTGCTCTTTTGGCATATCTCCTTCGGTAATTGACTGGTTTCATAGTTACCTGTTTGGTCGCCGGCAGCGTATTTGCATTGAGGAGTCTTTCTCTTCTTCGTGTCACACCTCTGCCGGTGTGCCGCAGGGTAACGTTTTATCTCCCCTACATTTCGCGCTCTTTATTAATAATAATAATAAGCCCCCTAAACAACCACACGTCCTGATTGACCATCTAATCACGTGGGGGGCGGACACACGATTGAGAAATTACTGGCGTGGCTAACGTGGCTCTGGAAACCCATTCAACATGGAGACACGTTCTATTAGAAAACGTATAGGACCGCTGCCCGGGGGCGATCGCCGGGGCGCACCTGGAGTTGACGCTGGGTGTCACAGCATGCGAACCGTCAGCGGTCAGGAGTTGAGCAGGCGGGCTCCCACCGACAAAGATACTACAGCCAAAATCAGTGACGATGGTGACAGACTGACTAACAGGACAGACACCCCTGTAGAACCGTATAGTCCAAGCACAGTGTCTTACACACCTTCAAGAACATCATCGCCATCTATATCATCGTCACCATCACCATCGTCACCACCCATTAGTATTATAAATACAGTTCCACCCACACCGGCCTTGAATGTTGCGCGGGAAGTATCTAACTTCTTACCCGCGTCCACCAAGGCTGGTAAAACAAGAGTTCGCATGAGATGGAGTAAAGAAGTAAACTTATTTATCATGCGAACCTATCTATACATAACTAAATTAGAGACCGATATGACCACCTACAGACAACAACTGCACTCACTTTTCACACGACAATACCCAGAAATTACAGTTACGGAGCAGACAATCTCAGATCAAAGAAGAGCTATAGTTAGGAATAAACTCTTATCTCAAGAAGTTATAGACCAACTAAAAGAAGAAGTACAAACACAAATACTACAGGAAGAATCAGTAAATTCTGCAGACGATAACACCATCAGTCAAAACATAGGCGGAAGTTCTCTTCAAGAACAACCACAAGCACTCGTTCAGTTACAATCTATTAATTCTATTGATTCTCAATCTCTACCATACAATCAATCGCACCCATACACGCAAACCTCACATATATCTACACAAACTGAATATTTAACCCTTACGCTAGAAAATGATATTCAAACTCTAGTAGTCACAGATCAAAATCTTACAACAGATACGTATATTCAAGAAATTCATGACAAATTTAGAACAAAAATAGCACAATTCTCTGGAATGGACCCAGCAGCTCGACCTAAATTACCCAAACTTAAATATACCCCTGAACTATTTGGATTAGTTAATTTATTTAATGAAAATATACTTGTACAATTTCTTTCTGACGACGCACCACTTTTAGACATTCACTTAATGATATATTGCACAGCGGTAGTTATATCTGAAGAGCTTAATTTTAAAATCACAGACCACACAGTAAATACATTAAGAAGACACAACAAAGAACCAGCGTGGCAACAAAGGCTAGAAAAAGACATCAAAAAATTGAGAGCAGATTGTGGCAGACTTACAAATTTTATCAACGGTTGCAGATCAAATAAAGTAGTAAGAAGAGTTGAGGCTATATTCAGAAACGGTTTAATTCACACCAGGCACGAAGATTGCAACAGAAAGCCTGAAGAATTCTTAGACACGTTAAAACAAAAACTAGCACTTAAGGTTCATAGGCTAAGAAGATATAAAAAAGCCCAACAGCGCAAAAACGACATCGCTATATTTTCCAAAAACGAAAAAGTATTTTATAGAAACATAAATAAACCACATACGGATACAAATAGCGAGAATAACTCAGAAACTGAACAGCCTACAAAAGAACAGTTAGAAACGTATTGGTCTAGCATCTGGGAAGAGCAAATACAACACAACGCTGAAGCAACTTGGATAGCGGAAGAAGATGCAAAATGGAGAGATATTGACGAAATGGAATTCATAGAGGTAACAGCGTCAGAAATTACACACATAACAGCTAGACTTCATAACTGGAAATCACCAGGTATAGACAACATACGTGGGACACTCAGAAAGTTTTGCGAAACTAAAAAAAATTTTTCTATACGTACATATATTTTTATTAAATCTTTTCAAAGTACTTTCCACCAGCCTCTATACAAAGATTCATGCGCCTAAACCAATTTTCAAAACACTTTTTCCAGTCCGCCGCAGACACCTCGTTTACAGCCTGCTCGAACGCAGCCAGCGCATCTTCCGGCGACGAAAATTGTATCCCTTTGAGCTGATTTTTTATTTTTGGGAATAAAAAGAAGTCACACGGTGCTAGATCAGGGCTGTAAGGAGGGTGACCCAGGAGTTTGACTGGCGTGCTGTCCAGGAAGTCCCTCGTTTTGAGTGCGGTGTGCGCAGGTGCATTGTCGTGGTGGAGCAGTAGCCCGCGGAGCCCTGTGTTTGGTCGCTTGTTGCTTATAACAGAGAAAACTTCTGGCAAACATTTGGTAGTATACCATTCGGCATTAATGCTTCTTTGATCCCGTAAGGGAATTGATACCAAGTGGCCAGTCAAATTAAAAAAGCTAGCGATCAAAATCTGACCCCCGCTTCTAGATCGCTTCACTTTGGTAGGCGTTGGCTCATTTTGAAACACCCAAACAGTCGACTGGCGCTTGGTTTCTGGGTCGTATTGATAAATCCAGGACTCATCACCTGTAACGATGTCGTAAACACGCCGAGACGAGCCTGCTTCAAATTTGTTAAGCATATCACGGCACCATTCCACCCGGGCCTGCTTCTGAGCATCGGTGAGGTTGTGCGGCACCCAGCGTGATACTATCCTCCTCACGCGAAGATGGCTGTGTAGAATCTCGTGAACGCTTCCCGATCCAATCTTCAATATGTGTTGAATCTCCTGATATGTAATTCGCCTATTGTCTTGGATTAAATTTTTCACTGCTAGCACGTTTTCTTCGGTAACAGCCGTCAAAGGGCGACCGCTTCTTTCGTCATCCCCCAAAGTTGGTCGACCGCGCTTGAATTCGTTATACCAACGATACACGGTTGCCTTGGAAGGGCCTTCATCCATGAATGCCATTTGAAGTCTATCGTACGATTCATCCGGTTTCAGGCGACACTTGAAATCGTATAAAATCATAGCTCTAAAATGTTCCCGGCGCAGATCCATATTTCAGTGAGACACAATACTTTGAATTAACTCGCAAAAAATGTGGAGGGAAATTTTGAAATTGGAACTTACTTATTTTTACTTATAAATAATCATATTTTCGAAAAACATTATAACTGGCCAGTCTCCCATATATAAAAACTTTTTTTCGCAATACTTTCTGAGGGGCCTGGTACATAATTGTTGGTACTAAAAGTTAACTTTACTACATAAATATATGGCAAAAAAAAATACAGATATCATATTAGGACAACAGAACACACCTGAATTTATAGCAACAGGAATTACTTACATGTTACCTAAAACTAAAAATACACCTCAACCTTCCCAATACAGACCAATTACATGCTTACCCACGATATACAAAATATTAACTTCAGCAATAACGAGAAAGATTAACTCACACATAGAACATAATAACATCATAGCCGAGGAACAGAAGGGATGCCGGCAGGGCCATATGGGATGCAAAGAACAGCTAATTATTGATTCCACTATACACAAACATGCAACTACAAAAAACAGAAATCTTCATTGCACCTATATTGATTACAAAAAAGCTTTTGACAGTGTCCCTCATTCCTGGTTGATTAAAATATTAGAGATTTATAGAATAAACCCAAAACTTATTGACTTTCTGCGCCGTATAATGTTACAGTGGAAAACCACACTTCAGTTAAATAGCAGACACAATACCATTACAACTCGACAGATATCTATTAAAAAAGGTATCTATCAAGGTGATTCTCGGAGCCCGATGTGGTTTTGCCTTGCCCTAAACCCTCTGTCACATTTACTTCAGAGATTTAAAGCTGGATATTGCCTCAAGCACACCTCGCAGGAAACAACAGTATCACATCTTATATACATCATCATATATACATGGATGACATAAAATTGTACGGAAAAACAGAGAAAGATATGAAAAAATGAGTAGAAGTAACAGCAGAGTTCAGTAAGGATATAAATATGCAATTTGGTCTAGAAAAGTGTAAAACCCTTCACATTGTGAGAGGCAAGATACGACCCGGGGACTATGTAGTAAATAACACCGACACTATAACAGCAATGGAGCCGACAGACTTATATAAATATTTAGGGTACGCGCAACTAAAGGGACTCGATCATGTAAGAATTAAAAACTCACTAACTACAGAGTACAAGAGAAGACTTAACGCCATTTGTAAAACCCAACTCTCCAGTAAACATCTAACTAAAGCTATAAACACATTTGCCATCCCTGTGTTAACATACTCATTCGGAGTTACAAAATGGACCAAAACCGACACACAACAATTAGAACGAATTACTCGAACAATTCTTACGAAACACAATAACTTGCATCCTAAATCAGCCATAGAAAGACTAACCATGAAACGACAACATGGAGGAAGGGGCCTTATAGACATCCAGCACCTTTGGCGGAAACAAGTTAGTCGGCTAAAAACATTTTTTCATGGCAAATCTCGTACTAGTAACATACATAAAGCCATTGTAACCAACGATATCAACTACACTCCACTTAACTTAAACGGTCAGATAGATTCAGAAAGTACTACCAATGAAGACCTGCAGGTCCAAAAAACTGAAGATTGGAAGAAAAAAGTTCTTCACGGCCGGCATCCTCATGACTTAGAACAATCTCACATAAATAAATTAGCGCCCAACAAATGGCTCAAAATTGGTAACTTATTCCCAGAAACTGAGGGATTTATTATAGCTATTCAAGATCAGATAATTAACACAAAAAATTACAGAAAATACATAATAAAAGATCCTACAGTAACTAATGATAAATGTCGAAGATGCCACATCCAGCCAGAAACTATTCAACATATTACTGGCGCCTGCACAACACTCACACAGACTGACTACACTCACAGGCATAACCAGGTAGCGAACGTAATCCATCAAAAACTGGCTCTCAAATACACTATCATACAAAGCACTAATACTCCTTACTATAACTATGCACCACAAACAATTTTAGAAAATACCACACACAAGCTCTACTATGACCGCGCCATTCTCACCGACAAGACCATTCACTATAATAGACCGGACATAACCTTGCAAGATAAAGTAAATAAAGTAACTTACCTGATAGACATCGCAGTCCCCAATACGCACAACATTCAGAAGACAATCACTGAAAAAATATTGATTTATTTATAATCTTAATTACTAAAACAGATGAACATTAAAATTAAATTCTATTAATAATCATAAACAGATGATTCCTAACTTAGCTTAGTTTACGTAAAATTGTTTGCACTTAATTATTTACACACACGGACAACGAACTTTGAGCATCAGCAGATATATGAGCTGGGTTATTTGCCGCATGGCGGCAAATTTCCTGAGACAGCAACAAATCCTGGCGAAGTAGGTCAGTGCAGTGGCCTGTTCTTGTTGAGTCGGCATCACGTGTAAAACACGGCAATCTGACCTTGAATGACCTCTAGGCGCCCTCGTAATCGACAGAATTGATGTATCTGAATACCGCTATCTTCCTTGCAGGGCACTCAGGATCTCCTGTTTTATGATTGCTGAATTATATTAATGCTATCACTCAACGGCTATCTTCTTTCTACCACCTTTATGCTAATGATCTCCAAATTTATACTCAAGCCCCTATCGGCGAGTTATCAGACGCTATTGAGACTATTAATACGGACCTGGCTCGAATTGGTGACTGGAGCACTGAGTTTGGGCTGAAGATCAATCCGACGAAAACTCAAGTGGCTGTTGTGGGAAGTTCCCGAACGGTCTCTAGGATTCATTGGGCGACACTTCCCCAGGTTGAAACGGTTATGCTCCTACTCTCTTCCAATGTCCCTAGGGATAAAGCGTGAAATAAGAAGAAGAAGGCTGAACCCATTTACAAATAAATTTATTTTCTAAAAAAACAAAAGCCGGAGGGGCAACAATGGTGGTGTTCGGGCCGTTCTACAATTAGGTGCTGTATTCTATTTATCCCTCAGTGGTCCAGTACTGTCCTGAGTCAAGCCGCAGGTGGAAGCAGGCGCTCGGCGAGTAGTCTGGAGTAGGGCGTAGGTTGGCCGCTGGTGAGTCCAGCTGGGAGCTCCGCCGCGTAGCGTATTTTCTAACCCGGACCTTGAACCCTGGAACGCGTCAACAAATAAAGGTGTTACGGGACGTTCCAGAAACTCCTGTAAGCATCCACGACTACGGCGTGATGGAAGCACTAGGCCCGTAGTAGTGATGCCGTGGATGTTCACAATCAGACACGGAGATTACAATGTAATGGAATGAAAACTTAAATTAATTTAAAATAATGTGGGTAGAAGTGAAAGATGATGTTGAAAATATTTTTTGCCATTTCACAGTAAGCTAATAGATCAAGACTAGATGACAATGATGTGCGAAGATGTATAAATGTAGCTACTATGAAAATGAAACTAAATTACACGTTTTATGAACGAAAACACCCAAGCTCTAAAAGTGAGTAACTGACGATGATACAATTTAATAATGTGCACCACTTACCCAAGCTGGGGTTGGAAAATCACTTATTAACTACTTCACAATATATTGCGAGGCGAACAATTAAATGTGACGGTTACGCGCCAAAAAGGAATACGTTTAGCTGCGTAGCAGAGACCGTCAAGTACGACCGTTCGTCTCAGCAGCCGAGTGGCGTATGTCTGTCGCTCAGGGGGGTAACCACAAGCTCTTAGAGTAAGGTTATTTTGAGATCGAGTAAGTGACAGATGTATACGAGTCAGATACATCTGTCCCTTACTCGATCTCAAAATAACCTTACTCTAAGAGCTTGTGGTCACCCCCCAGGGTGGGGAATGCGGGAGCGGGCGCGGTGCGCCTGCGACCGTTATCAGCCGAGTGCAGACAAAAGAACGTGAAGTATGCGAATAGGTACTCATCGAACGCAAATAGTATGGCGCTTCGTATTGATGTATTTATGTTTTACTCTTTAAATGATTATATTTTAATTATAGATTTTAAATAGGATGACGATTTAATATATTTATTTTTGTAAAATGGTAAAATATAGGTAATTATAACAAATAATGTACGTATAACGTTACAAGGTTTCTTTCAACAGCACCTTTGTTCCTATAGCTCAAACTGTAAAAAACCTGGTGATTTACATCGACAGCACCCTTTCCTGGACTAAACAACTGCAGGAGGTCAGTCGTAAACTGTTTGCGTCTGCGGGCTGTAACGATTATTTTTGTATCAAAGCGACATCTTGTGTCAAAGATGAGAACCAGCTTGGCATGGGTGTGTCACCAGTTGATCATTGCGTGATACTGGATGGCGTTGCTATCTGCAGTTATATAAAATGATATAATAAAATAACAATTTGTGTGTATCAATTTAATTCAACAAACACACAATTCAACACTAAAATAATAAATGATTAACTTATTTAAAATATCTATATAAAGAAAAACCAGACATAGACCTAGACATGTCAAGTCTATTGGTTAATCTTCAATGTCTATGACTGACAAGAATGAGATTTCTTTTTCATTGGAGTTACTGAGGGAATACACCTGTAAACTTTTTATCCCGATAAGAGCTCACAAAAAGTTAATAAAATGACTCGCAGGCGGCAGGGAACAAGCCCCAAATATAAATAACAAATGTGTCAGCAATAGCTGGCACTCTAGGATTAATTTTTATTATTACATAAATAAATAAGAAAATGGTCAACTATATCTAACTACAACTACACATATGACTACAATTCCTGAAGAAAACAGCAGTTGAACTCCAGCATTTGGTACCGAACACAAATTACATTTTAGCTTGCACGAGGCTTGATTATAGCTTCCCAGGCGAATGATACTGCTTGAGATATCATACCTCCGGTATTGGAAATAATGGGTAAATTGTATCCCAAATAAAAGTAAGTTTCAATGTACTTGTTTAACCTCAAGAAATTGTGATGACGGATTGTATGTTCAAGAATTAAATTAGTTGACCAAACTGTGTGACTTTTACTTCAGTCAACTTCATGCGAAACCATACCCTACATAGTCTCATGCTGATCACCTACCCTTGAGCTAGTTGGTGAGTAAGGCAAGTAAAATACTTTCTTCCAATTGGCTGCCCAACGTGTCGCATGTAGTTTGAAGGAAGTACTTGGCCACTTGTTTTGTGTCAAGAATGCTAAATGTTGGGTGTTGGGTGCCCAACGTGTCGCATGTGGTTTGACTGAAGTACTTAAACACTTACTGTGTTTCTACTTTCTACAATAACTTATTAACTAAAGAACTTAACCAAACTATGGGTTAACTTCATGATTGCTTAATTTGAAATAACATAACATTAATATTATGTAAAATTTAAAGTGGTATAGTCACATGTTTTATTTTAAAACTATATACCTGTAGAGCCAGGATGACCTAGAGGCCCTTCACCAGAACTCATCTTCTTCTAATTATGTGGGTAGGCGCGGGAATAGGAATAAATGGCTTCAGATCACAATCGACGTATTTTAATCAGTGTTCACAGGAATCATGATGTAATTAGGTAATTAGTGATTACTACTATATGAAATCAACTTAATTTAATCTTGAAATAGCGTGATGGCGAAGATTCTGAGCGATTCGTCACAAGCGTGGTGCGCGGGCGCCGTCCCGTTCACAAAGTGCCTTTTAAGATGGCCGCCCGCACTACCATCGACAATGACGCTTCGCTAGGTTGACATCGACAGTCCGTATATATAATAAACGCCGTCACGGCCGGACTGACTTGCGACCGTCCTCGGGCGATTTATCTGAAACAAATTAAGATAACTGCATAGTCCGTTCGCTCATCCTGACCTAATCATTTTCATCAGCACACAAACTCTAAAATTATTTAATGATTTGGACTAACCAGGCAAGTGTATCGCTTAGCCAACCGTAAGGTGTGACTCGGACTACACTTCAGTAAGACCAGTTGATTTAATGACTTGGACTAACCAGGCAAGCGTATCACTTAGCCAACCGTAAGGTGTGACTCGGACTACACTTCAGTAAGACCAGTTGATTTAATGACTTGGACTAACCAGGCAAGCGTATCACTTAGCCAACCGTAAGGTGTGACTCGGACTACACTTCAGTAAGACCAGTTGATTTAATGACTTGGACTAACCAGGCAAGCGTATCACTTAGCCAACCGTAAGGTGTGACTCGGACTACACTTCAGTAAGACCAGTTGATTTAATGACTTGGACTAACCAGGCAAGCGTATCACTTAGCCAACCGTAAGGTGTGACTCGGACTACACTTCAGTAAGACCAGTTGATTTAATGACTTGGACTAACCAGGCAAGCGTATCACTTAGCCAACCGTAAGGTGTGACTCGGACTACACTTCAGTAAGACCAGTTGATTTAATGACTTGGACTAACCAAGCAAGCGTATCACTTAGCCAACCGTAAGGTGTGACTCGGACTACACTTCAGTAAGACCAGTTGATTTAATGACTTGGACTAACCAGGCAAGCGTATCACTTAGCCAACCGTAAGGTGTGACTCGGACTACACTTCAGTAAGACCAGTTGATTTAATGACTTGGACTAACCAAGCAAGCGTATCACTTAGCCAACCGTAAGGTGTGACTCGGACTACACTTCAGTAAGACCAGTTGATTTAATGACTTGGACTAACCAGGCAAGCGTATCACTTAGCCAACCGTAAGGTGTGACTCGGACTACACTTCAGTAAGACCAGTTGATTTAATGACTTGGACTAACCAAGCAAGCGTATCACTTAGCCAACCGTAAGGTGTGACTCGGACTACACTTCAGTAAGACCAGTTGATTTGATGACTTGGACTAACCAGGCAAGCGTATCACTTAGCCAACCGTAAGGTGTGACTCGGACTACACTTCAGTAAGACCAGTTGATTTAATGACTTGGACTAACCAGGCAAGCGTATCACTTAGCCAACCGTAAGGTGTGACTCGGACTACACTTCAGTAAGACCAGTTGATTTAATGACTTGGACTAACCAGGCAAGCGTATCACTTAGCCAACCGTAAGGTGTGACTCGGACTACACTTCAGTAAGACCAGTTGATTTAATGACTTGGACTAACCAGGCAAGCGTATCACTTAGCCAACCGTAAGGTGTGACTCGGACTACACTTCAGTAAGACCAGTTGATTTAATGACTTGGACTAACCAGGCAAGCGTATCACTTAGCCAACCGTAAGGTGTGACTCGGACTACACTTCAGTAAGACCAGTTGATTTAATGACTTGGACTAACCAAGCAAGCGTATCACTTAGCCAACCGTAAGGTGTGACTCGGACTACACTTCAGTAAGACCAGTTGATTTAATGACTTGGACTAACCAGGCAAGCGTATCACTTAGCCAACCGTAAGGTGTGACTCGGACTACACTTCAGTAAGACCAGTTGATTTAATGACTTGGACTAACCAGGCAAGCGTATCACTTAGCCAACCGTAAGGTGTGACTCGGACTACACTTCAGTAAGACCAGTTGATTTAATGACTTGGACTAACCAGGCAAGCGTATCACTTAGCCAACCGTAAGGTGTGACTCGGACTACACTTCAGTAAGACCAGTTGATTTAATGACTTGGACTAACCAAGCAAGCGTATCACTTAGCCAACCGTAAGGTGTGACTCGGACTACACTTCAGTAAGACCAGTTGATTTAATGACTTGGACTAACCAAGCAAGCGTATCACTTAGCCAACCGTAAGGTGTGACTCGGACTACACTTCAGTAAGACCAGTTGATTTAATGACTTGGACTAACCAGGCAAGCGTATCACTTAGCCAACCGTAAGGTGTGACTCGGACTACACTTCAGTAAGACCAGTTGATTTAATGACTTGGACTAACCAGGCAAGCGTATCACTTAGCCAACCGTAAGGTGTGACTCGGACTACACTTCAGTAAGACCAGTTGATTTAATGACTTGGACTAACCAAGCAAGCGTATCACTTAGCCAACCGTAAGGTGTGACTCGGACTACACTTCAGTAAGACCAGTTGATTTAATGACTTGGACTAACCAGGCAAGCGTATCACTTAGCCAACCGTAAGGTGTGACTCGGACTACACTTCAGTAAGACCAGTTGATTTAATGACTTGGACTAACCAGGCAAGCGTATCACTTAGCCAACCGTAAGGTGTGACTCGGACTACACTTCAGTTAGACCAGTCGACAACGCATTAGATACCAATTCGAGCTATAATTTAGCCAAGACAATACATTTACGTCCTTGTAAACATCAAACACAAGAGATCATCCAGGACAAGTCAGCACCTGACTCGGACGACAAATTTCGTCAGATGACGCTAAATAAACCACTGTGACAAGTCAACACCTGACTCGGACGACATATTTCGTCTATCTTCTGTGACGAGTGAAGTGTGCCATCTTCTGTGACGAGTGAAGTGTGCCCTCTAACTACTCATCCTAGAATAGTAAGGACAACACTTCTTCGCCCAGGATCAACCATTTGTACAATTTAATCATAATTATAGGAATGTTACAGTAGAGTAACGATAGTTTGTACTATACCTGCCTATGATAGTGAATTGTTCTGTTCCGTGTATACTTCAACTTCATGAAGGACCTTCCATGTTTCACGGTCTGACAGTACGCTCAGGGTGCCTGAGCTTGCAGTGACAGTGTGTGAGTCAGCCGAAGTAGTGTCCGAGCATACGGTCAAGGTGTCAAGACGGTCTAATGACTCGTTATAATTTTTTGAGCACAATGTATTTTCTGCATCATCAGACGCCGTCTCGGCCTCAACTTCATTTAAAATAATAGACGCGATTTCAAGTAATCCATTATGTCCCCGGGGTACTGCACGCAAATTCTCGTGGGACACCTTTATACGAGCTATTACTAATTCACATACCCCTGTCTTAACCCGTTTGGTAGGTATACCTTCTATAAAATGATTTGCATACTTTCTTAAAATTAAAATCACTTTTTTTATCGTGCGCCTTCTGATCTGTTTCAATATGATTTAAATCTGATGTATCTGAAGTCTTATTACAAAAATAAGATTGCTCTTTGGTATATATTAGGTACTAGGTTACCATTATCAATTTTCACGCATAGTCCTAAACCAAAAATATCTCTACCTATTATTATAGGATCTGATATATTACAATCGGGGATCACATGGAACAGCAAGCTTATTAAACGTTCATCGATCTTACCTTCGCTCTGAATTTGTATAATGCATTGAATGTCATCAACATTAACATGGTGACCTCACCTCTCGCGTGACTATGTGAATTTACTTTCTTTTAACCTCATAACTCAATAGGAACTTTCTGTAAGGTTTCTTACACGAACATGACCATACGATTTCATACCAGACATAGTGTCACACAGACTTACAGGTGCCATAGCGGCCCACAGTTGCTACACAGGCTCACAGTTGCCACACAGGTCAACAGTTGCCACATAACACTCGGCTACTTCTGACCAAAGTAGATCATTGGGTTCGTAAAAATATCAATTTTAGAGCTTACTCTTTAACTAAATCATTACCCTGGGCCATGTACCACAGTCATTCCAAACAAACTTTAAAACTTCTGCTGCAGCAAAAACTGCCAAGCTTAAAGAGACCCTAGAGTAAAACATCTAACACCACGGCTCTCTAGCTGACGGCAATCGCAATGCTCTCACACGACGGTCTCTCTAGATCCCGACCTCCACCAGAATCCACTGGTACGGTCAAATACGGCCGATAGACTCAATTACTCGAAATATTAAGCTTGCTCATCATCATCAAAATCCTTTTAACATCAACGTCGATATTGATGAGGTACATGACCTGCTGGCATAATCCTTAACCTACCGCGTGCATACTTGTAGGTTCTAAGCGTACCTATTTAAAGCTTTCAGTGTATAACGATCACAGTCCTGTCATAATCACCTATCACGGACTCAATACAGGGCCTATTTAGTTGTCATACCAGAGATGCCCAAACAACACGTCATTAGAAAAAGGTGCAACGATCAAAAAGTTCAATAACTAAACAAAGTAATTATAGCAAATCTGTCGGTCTTTCGGTTTCTCATAATCCATAAACAATGCATACTCAACTCATTAAACCTTCATTGCGATCTGTGCACTAACACAAGCCAGAATCACACCAAAGATTCCTTATAGACCCATCGCCACATGTTACTCATGAGATACGGTTCAAAGTTTTGAGTATGAGTTTACAAGCCTTTCTTAATCAGATTTTGTGTCCCTTCCACTGTTATCAACTATGACGTCTAATGCCTGAGGAACTTCGTGATCGGGGATCTTTCTCACAAGATTAACGGATTTTTACTCAAAGAATTTGGAACATACTGATTGTCAACATGAGGGGAACCATTAAGCTTTATAATATTTGCGCCTTAGTAGCTCATGTGAAGGAGCTTCACGAATTAACTCGGCTCAATATCGTCAAAAACTAATTATCAACAGTAACCTATTACTATCGCCCACTAACTCAGTTTTCATGTAAGGAAAACAATCGCGAAATCTACTACTATCATAATATTACTTTGAAAGTAAGCAAGTGAATTAAAATCTGAAGACGGTCGTTGTAAATCGTTACGCAACATAAGATTTGTTCTGAATACACGTAAATGATCATTACCTACCTAACTCTATACAATTGCGTTAGCCCAACGACATTACTAACTCGCTTTGCCACTGAAAATCACTATTTGCGCAGTCATTTTGGATATCTCATCTCCTTCTTATGAGATATCTCATCCTAAAGCTCGTACTACGAGTTACAACTATACCGCTAATAGGCATTTCATTAACTACTTGCTTTTTACTAAGTGTGTCTTAATTACTTAGTGATAGTACAAGATAATAACCACTACCAATTCAGTGGTCAAACATGAACACTATTTAAACTCGAACTAGCATCTCTTCACTAGACAACATTCGACCTCACTATCGAAATAACATGGAAGCAACTCACCGAGTATTCCATTCAAAACTTGCGCGTGCCCAACCTCCCAGCTGTTGTCATAACCTGTGAACTGCTAGCCTGCCGTATTTCTTAACCTCTTAGATGTTGACACGTCAGCCTTTGCATACAGCATCTGAACCACTAGCCTGCAGCAGAGGCTCCACTACGACACAATATGGTATCTGAAACATGAAAAACAATACGAGAGTAAATGGTCACATGGTTATCTTTATCATAGACAGCTTTGATGAAAATTTACCGGTGCAGCGGTGTAGTAAGGGTAACCGGCAAAGCAAAATGGGTTATTATGGACACCGAATGTGAGTGCAGAGCCCCTGTCCAAAACATGAACCACACATTACAGCATCCCAAGTGCTCATGGGCTTTAGAGAATGCAATGAATGCCATAGCGGCCACGGAATTTTAAGCCTCAATTAACGTGGCCTGGTAGGGTTTAATACGTTCCAGATAGTTTGGCTCTCTGACTCGAAAAGGAGAATACCTTGCTTCTTCTTAAACTTAGTTAACTCTCACTACATAAAATTATCTCACTACAAAACTTCAAAATATTTCATTTGGAATTATCTTAAGTTACAGAATGATGTGTTTGGTACGGCAATGCTACTACATCGCTCTAAAGTCCGAACAATAATAGAAGTCCGAAGAATAATAAATCTTCACCAACACTAAAACTTGACCAGCGATAACTAACATGGGATTATGGGCCTGACATGGGCCATACCATAAGCAAAACCACACTTCCGTATTCATGACAAATTGAAAACGACTCACCAGATTGGCACAAAGATCAGTGTGTATGGATCTTTCCACACGTCCACATGCTCCTCCTTGACCTGTCCAGCTCCTTGATTATTGCTAGCCTCCTTGCTGCTCCGCTCCGAACTGGTTTTTCATTATTCAAGACTGGAGGTAGTCGCAGAAAACTCTACGATTCTTTAAATCAGTCCCACGTTGATCCCGGATAAACAACACCTTAATTTTTTTGCAAGAACGTAGCCGCCATTTTTACTAGCATTTTTTTTACGTGTGATCTCATTAGCATGATCGAATCCCACTAATGATGTAGAGCCAGGATGACCTAGAGGCCCTTCACCAGAACTCATCTTCTTCTAATTATGTGGGTAGGCGCGGGAATAGGAATAAATGGCTTCAGATCACAATCGACGTATTTTAATCAGTGTTCACAGGAATCATGATGTAATTAGGTAATTAGTGATTACTACTATATGAAATCAACTTAATTTAATCTTGAAATAGCGTGATGGCGTAGATTCTGAGCGATTCGTCACAAGCGTGGTGCGCGGGCGCCGTCCCGTTCACAAAGTGCCTTTTAAGATGGCCGCCCGCACTACCATCGACAATGACGCTTCGCTAGGTTGACATCGACAGTCCTGTCAACCTGACGTTTGACATAAACGCCGTCATACCTTTACACTAGTAAATGTTATGTTAAGCTTAATAAATAACTCTAATTTAACAAAACATAAACATTTTATAGAATTTGAAAGTGCGGTTATAGTCACATGTTTTTATTTTAAACTATACGTGGGACACTCAGAAAGTTTTGCGAAACTAAAAAAAATTGTTCTATACGTACATATATTTTTATTAAATCTTTTCAAAGTACTTTCCACCAGCCTCTATACAAAGATTCATGCGCCTAAACCAGTTTTCAAAACACTTTTTCCAGTCCGCCGCAGACACCTCGTTTACAGCCTGCTCGAACGCAGCCAGCGCATCTTCCGGCGACGAAAATTGTATCCCTTTGAGCTGATTTTTTATTTTTGGGAATAAAAAGAAGTCACACGGTGCTAGATCAGGGCTGTAAGGAGGGTGACCCAGGAGTTTGACTGGCGTGCTGTCCAGGAAGTCCCTCGTTTTGAGTGCGGTGTGCGCAGGTGCATTGTCGTGGTGGAGCAGTAGCCCGCGGAGCCCTGTGTTTGATCGCTTGTTGCTTATAACAGAGAAAACTTCTGGCAAACATTTGGTAGTATACCATTCGGCATTAATGCTTCTTTGATCCCGTAAGGGAATTGATACCAAGTGGCCAGTCAAATTAAAAAAGCTAGCGATCAAAATCTTACCCCCGCTTCTAGATCGCTTCACTTTGGTAGGCGTTGGCTCATTTTGAAACACCCAAACAGTCGACTGGCGCTTGGTTTCTGGGTCGTATTGATAAATCCAGGACTCATCACCTGTAACGATGTCGTAAACACGCCGAGACGAGCCTGCTTCAAATTTGTTAAGCATATCACGGCACCATTCCACCCGGGCCTGCTTCTGAGCATCGGTGAGGTTGTGCGGCACCCAGCGTGATACTATCCTCCTCACGCGAAGATGGCTGTGTAGAATCTCGTGAACGCTTCCCGATCCAATCTTCAATATGTGTTGAATCTCCTGATATGTAATTCGCCTATTGTCTTGGATTAAATTTTTCACTGCTAGCACGTTTTCTTCGGTAACAGCCGTCAAAGGGCGACCGCTTCTTTCGTCATCCCCCAAAGTTGGTCGACCGCGCTTGAATTCGTTATACCAACGATACACGGTTGCCTTGGAAGGGCCTTCATCCATGAATGCCATTTGAAGTCTATCGTACGATTCATCCGGTTTCAGGCGACACTTGAAATCGTATAAAATCATAGCTCTAAAATGTTCCCGGCGCAGATCCATATTTCAGTGAGACACAATACTTTGAATTAACTCGCAAAAAATGTGGAGGGAAATTTTGAAATTGGAACTTACTTATTTTTACTTATAAATAATCATATTTTCGAAAAACATTATAACTGGCCAGTCTCCCATATATAAAAACTTTTTTTCGCAATACTTTCTGAGGGGCCTGGTATACCTTGCACTAGAGAATGTTTTGTTATTCTGAATATAAATCGCTCTAATTTAATTTAGTTATTTTAACTGTTAATTAGATTTAAATATACAGACCAAAAATATTGTTTTTGTTCAAAATGCATAAAGCAATTTTGTTAAACTATCTTCATAAAGAAGAATATTCTCTTGTATTTAAATGTATTTGTATTTCAACAGATCTAAAAGCAACTGGAGATGTGATTCGCAAGCAGTGTCGTTCCCTGTGTAGTCGGTGTCAGAGTAGCAGCATCAACCAGATGGATTTTCCAATGCCAGCGTTGACCGATGAGGTACACATGTGGTCGGAACCTAATGCAAAGCTGTTTTATTTAAATAAAGAGTAGGTTTAAGTAGATACTGTTACAATTAGACGTATCATAGCTTGCTCATAATATTACTTACTGAGAATTTCTCAAATGATTAATAACATACTTGATTTTTTTAAACTTTAAAATAAATATAACTTTTTATCACAATTTCTCTTGGAAGTTAGTGATGCCAAGAGAAAGTAGTGGGACATTATTATTTATATTTCATGATGATCCCACTGGCGCCCAATTCTTAAATAAATAAAACTTAAAACTATTTGAAGTAATTAGTAGTGACATATTAGGTTATTTTCTTGTGTCAACTTTAAGAAACACAATTTAATAGTATACTTTGATTACTATAGTAGCTATGTTATAGAAACAAGCAATGCTATAGTTAAAATACTAGTGTTTCTTGTACACAGAATACCTAAATTTGTACATGTGAACATTAATTAAACTTTTAGAATTTTTTTCCTATTTCAATTAAAAGAAACACAATATAATAGTATAGGTACTTAGTAGATATTATGTTATGTTGTTTCCTATAACGGAATTCAACAAACACTACTATAGTTTAATGCAAGTGTTTCCTTATACACGGAATGCCTAAAATTGTCCATGTTAACAATAGTCCTTAATTGACTTACATACATTATTTTAAAATATATGAAGACTCTTAGTTAATAATCATTGTTGTGTTAATCATTCAATATTTGCACGAATTTTAATAATTGACGTGCAAATATTGTAATAAAGAAAGGGATGAATGAATGCTGGTAGGGTATAAGGTTTTTTTTCTAAATTTGAGGTCAATAATTTTTTAGATGCATGTGAATGGTAGGATGAAAAGTAAGACAATGATGCAAAGACTAGGTGGTTTTCTGATTTTTAAATTAAAAAATAATTGGACATTTACCTATATCTATACAACGAATAGGTGCTCACTGTGATACTAGCTGATTTAAAAAGGCAGTATTACTTTTTGTTGCGAATTTTAACTTGATGAGGTATAAGCCTACATCTATACAACGAATGGGTACTTAATGTAATATTTGCTTCATTTTGAATGGCAATGTTACTTTTTGTTATGAATGTGGGAATGTATGAATGTAAGGTGTTACTTAAGTGGCAACACTGTTGGAATAAGGTAATGTAAGATGATGGAGCGACAACACTGTGTGAAAGAGCGAGCATGTGAGAGGACGCGATATAAAAAAAGACGAAAGACGTTATAAGTTGAAAGCGGTAAAGTAATGTAACGAATTTTACGAAGAATAAAAGAAATAGAAGTCAAAGTGTACTCCACCAGTTTTATTTCGAATATCCCATAATAAACACACTACATTTGGGGGCTCGTCCGGGATTTCGAAATAAAAGTTACGAAGCGAAGCAAAGTGTGGCCGCGTGGCGGGTTTGAAAAAAGAAAACCAACCACAATGACGTCGGCCGAACAACGAGCGAAGACGGATGCAGTAACAGGTTCCACGCTTCAAATGAGCGCGGACCTGGTATCAAAATTCAGCGGCCAGGATAAATCTTATCCGGCATCTCGATGGGTTCAGGAGATGGAAGACAACGCCCTGATCTTCGAGTGGACTGCGATGCAACAACTGCTGGTGGCGAGGCGTGCTCTCGTAGGCACCGCGGCACTTTGGCTGAAGTCGGAAAGGCCATTCAAGACATGGGGTGAGTTGAAGGAGGAATTACTCAAGGAGTTCGCAGACACCACCGACCTCAAGACGATCCATGAGATGATGAGCGCCCGAAAGAAAAGGAAGGACGAAACGTGTAGGGATTATTTGCTTGTCATGAAAGAGATGGGCAAAAGAGGTAAGATGCCCGATTATGTAGCGATAAAGTACATTGTGGACGGTATCGTCGATTCAGAACTACACAAAATGATGCTATACGGTGTGAATCCTGAGCTGAAAGACAAACTGAAAATATACGAGACTATCAAAGAAAAGGTCGAAAAAGTCAAAAAGGAGGTGGTCGTGAAAAATGAGAAGCCGAGTTATAGTAGAAAGTCATCGCGTTGCTATAACTGCGGAGAACCCGATCACTTGTCATCCGACTGCCCGAACAAGACTCAAGGACGAAAGTGCTTTAGGTGCAATAATTTTGGACATGTCGCATCGGACTGCAAAGCCGGTAAACATGAAGAAAAAGTTTTATCATCAACAAAATGCAAGTCATTATCATCATCCAGGCAGGTGCAGCAGGGCTCCCAACCGAAAGAAACTTATTTTAGTTCATCCGGTTCGCCGCTAGAAGTCGATGGCAGCACTGTGCAGGTGCTACAAAGTTCGAATTGCCGTGATGTTGGCACTAATGGTTCAGTGAATAATGACAGTAATTTATCAAGTAAACAAGCACGTAATATTTCGGACAAACCGTTGAAAACAGTGAAATTAGGTGACAATATTCTAATTACGGCATTGATAGACAGTGGCAGCGATATAAACTTGATGTCGAAGCAGTGTTACGATATATTAGGGTCGCCAACATGTGATACCAACAATAAAGTTACGATGTCAGGTTTAGGTTCAGCAAAAGTGTTCTCCACGGGATATTATAAAACAAATATTTAAATTGATGATTACAGGTACATGAACATAGGTTTCCACATTGTTCCGGAAACATGTATGCCCTTTCAGTTAATAATTGGTCAAGAGTTTTTGAAGAATGTGTTGTGTGTATTGAATGGAAGTTTTTCTTTCTTTTTTTTCTTTTATGGTATGGATGAGACCAATAGATGAAGAATGGTTAGGTAGATTAAATTGTTTTCCCTGTGTTTCAGATAGTATAGGTTATATTGGCAGCGAACAACTGAAGAGCCAAGTGGTAACTTTGATCGAAAACTACCATCCAAATCAAACAAAGGATGTTCCCATTCAACTGAAGATAGTTCTCAAGGATGATGTTCCCGTTGCTCAAAGACCACGCCGAATTTCATTCGTGGAACAAGAAGAGGTTGACAGACAGGTAGCGGAGTGGTTAAACCAAGGAATTGTTAGGGTAAGCTATTCAGAATATGCTAGTCCCTTGGTACTGGTGCGGAAGAAAGATGGCACCACCCGTATTTGTGTAGATTATAGACGGCTCAATGAGAAGAGAGTGAAAGATGAATTCCCACTTCCGTTGATAGAAGACTACATTGATAAGCTGGCAGGTGCTAAGATTTTCAGTGTTTTAGACCTGAAAAATGGGTTTTTTCATCTTAAGGTTTATGAAGACAGTGTAAAATACACATCTTTTGTTACACACAATGGTCAATACGAGTTCTTGAGAGCACCGTTTGGTCTGTCTGTGTGTCCTAAGTACTTCATGCGTTTCATCACCTATGTTTTCAGAGATCTAATAGCAGAAAGAAAAGTGATGATATTCATCGATGACATCTTGATTCCGGCAAATGATGAGTATCAAGCTGTGGAAAGACTAAAGGAAGTTCTGGAAGTAGCATCCCAGTATGGATTGCAGTTCAGCTGGAAAAAGGCAGTTCTGGTATGTCGTAAAATTACTTACCTTGGTCATGTGATCGAAGATGGGAAGGTGAGGCCTTCCAGTGACAAGACTGATGCAGTGCTTAAGTTCCCAGAGCCAAAGACGATAAAACAATTACATAGTTTCGTTGGTTTAGCCTCATACTTTAGAAAGTACATTCAAGATTTTGCATTAATAGTTAGTCCATTGACTAATTTACTGAAGAAAGATTCAAACTTTAAATTTAATGATGATGAGTTTCGTGCCTTCAATACAATTAAAAATAAGTTGTCTAATGATCCTGTGTTAAAGATATTCAATCCAAAACTATACACAGAGTTACACACTGATGCATGCTGTGTTGGTTATGCAGCTATACTTATGCAGCGTAGTGTGGAAGATCAGCAGTTACACCCTGTCTACTACATGAGCAGAAAGACAACAGATGCAGAGAGCAGGTATACTAGCTATGAACTTGAGGCATTAGCAGTCATTGAAGGTGTCAAAAAGTTTAGACACTACCTATTCGGTAAGCGCTTTAAGATTATAACAGACTGTAGAGCTTTTCAAATGACTTTAAAGAAAAAGGAACTGGGTATGTCAACTAGAGTAGCCAGATGGATTTTGTTTCTTCAGGATTTCGACTTTACTGTAGAACACAGAGAAGGTTCTAGTATGCGACATGCTGATGCACTAAGCCGTAACCCTTATGTTGCAGTTATCAATGAGTTGTTTGACGGCGTTAGAAAAGCTCAACAAGCAGATGAAGGTCTGAAAGCCATTACAAGTATTTTGCAGAGTGCACCATAATAATATGAGGATTATGTGTTGGACAATGGTCTTGTCTATAAAGGAGCAGACAAAAAATTGGTGGTTCCACGAAGTATGGAGGATGAAATTATCAATAGAGTTCACCAAAATGGTCATTTTTCCAAAAAGAAGATGTTGGAATTGCTTGATAAGGATTATTTTATAAAAAACATTAGTAAAAAAGTTGAAGATTTTCTAATAACATGCATTCCATGTTTATTAGCAAGCAGAAAGGAAGGAAAACAAGAAGGATTCTTACATGTGATTGACAAAGAAGCAATACCCTTGCATACCCTGCATGTTGATCACATTGGACCGATGTCAGACACTAAGAAGCAGTACAATCACATCTTGACTGTAGTGGATGGATTCACTAAGTTTGTCTGGATTTTCCCAACAAAGAGCACTACGAGCAAAGAGACGTTAGACAAGCTACGTATTCATCAACAGAAATTTGGAAATCCAAGTAGGCTTGTTACAGACAGAGGAACAGCATTCACCAGTTCTGAGTTCCAGGATTACTGCAAAGAAGAAGGGATAGTGCATGTGAAAATAACCACAGGAATGCCAAGAGGTAATGGACAAGTCGAGCGTATACATAGAATAATTATTTCAGTCCTGTCGAAGCTGTGTATAGAAAACCCTATATTGTGGTACCGGCACGTTAGTCGTGTGCAGCGAGCTATCAACAGCACTTATCAGAGGAGTACAGGTACAACACCACATGAACTTCTAGTTGGTGTGAAAATGAAGACCAAAGAAGATGTCAACATTTATGAGTTACTACAGCAAGAAGAAAGGGACAGCTTTATTCTAGAAAGAGATGAGCTCAGACTGAAGGTCAAAGAACAAATATTAAAAGTACAACAAGAAAATATTAGAAACTACAATAAGAAGAGGAAGAAGAGTGTTGAATATAATGAAGGAGATAAAGTAGCAATAAGAAGAACACAATTTGGAACAGGTTTGAAAATCAAACCAAAGTATTTTGGCCCTTACAAAGTCACCAAAGTGAAAGGAAACGATCGCTATGATGTAGAGAAGTGTGACAGTAGCAGTGAAGGTCCAAATAAGACATCAACTGCGGCCGACAGTATGAAGTTGTGGCCAACATGTTATGAAAGGTGAGTGTTACTATGTTATGGTGTGTAGTGTAAGGAATGTATGCATGATGATGAATGAATGATTAGTTTTAAGCTGCACAATTTAATTGTAAACATTTTCTTTTTCTGGATAACAAAGGAGACACGTTTGCAATCTGGTTCTTTGTTTAAAATGTAAGCTGTTTATGTGCTAGTCTAATCTGTCTTATTTATTGAAAATAAATATGTACATGATGTAGTGACGCTGTGCTTATTGTTTTGTAACTAATGTTGTTAAAATAAAAAAAAAATATTGTGTCTTATGATGTTAAAGTTAAGTTGTGTTGGAACTACAAAATATTGTTGTATGGTATTTAGTCTAAGATAATTATAATGAGTTTTAAGTAGTTATAAGCTGTTAATGGTATGTATGTGTTTAGCTGTTAAAGTAATGAGTGTATGTGGGCGTAAGCAGAGCAAAGTATGACTGGGGACAGTCATGAAATGAATGGCCGAATGTGGGAATGTATGAATGTAAGGTGTTACTTAAGTGGCAACACTGTTGGAATAAGGGAATGTAAGATGATGGAGCGACAACACTGTGTGAAAGAGCGAGCATGTGAGAGGACGCGATATAAAAAAAGACGAAAGACATTATTATAAGTTGAAAGCGGTAAAGTAATGTAACGAATTTTAAGAAGAATAAAAGAAATAGAAGTCAAAGTGTACTCAACCAGTTTTATTTCGAATATCCCATAATAAACACACTACATTTGGGGGCTCGTCCGGGATTTCGAAATAAAAGTTACGAAGCGAAGCAAAGTGTGGCCGCGTGGCGGGTTTGAAAAAGAAAACCAACCACAATGACGTCGGCCGAACAACGAGCGAAGACGGATGCAGTAACAGGTTCCACGCTTCAAATGAGCGCGGACCTGGTATCAAAATTCAGCGGCCAGGATAAATCTTATCCGGCATCTCGATGGGTTCAGGAGATGGAAGACAACGCCTTGATCTTCGAGTGGACTGCGATGCAACAACTGCTGGTGGCGAGGCGTGCTCTCGTAAGCACCGCGGCACTTTGGTTGAAGTCGGAAAGGCCATTCAAGACATGGGGTGAGTTGAAGGAGGAATTACTCAAGGAGTTCGCAGACACCACCGACCTCAAGACGATCCATGAGATGATGAGCGCCCGAAAGAAAAGGAAGGACGAAACGTGTAGGGATTATTTGCTTGTCATGAAAGAGATGGGCAAAAGAGGTAAGATGCCCGATTATGTAGCGATAAAGTACATTGTGGACGGTATCGTCGATTCAGAACTACACAAAATGATGCTATACGGTGTGAAGACCTATCCTGAGCTGAAAGACAAACTGAAAATATACGAGACTATCAAAGAAAAGGTCGAAAAAGTCAAAAAGGAGGTGGTCGTGAAAAATGAGAAGCCGAGTTATAGTAGAAAGTCATCGCGTTGCTATAACTGCGGAGAACCCGATCACTTGTCATCCGACTGCCCGAACAAGACTCAAGGACGAAAGTGCTTTAGGTGCAATAATTTTGGACATGTCGCATCGGACTGCAAAGCCGGTAAACATGAAGAAAAAGTTTTATCATCAACAAAATGCAAGTCATTATCATCATCCAGGCAGGTGCAGCAGGGCTCCCAACCGAAAGAAACTTATTTTAGTTCATCCGGTTCGCCGCTAGAAGTCGATGGCAGCACTGTGCAGGTGCTACAAAGTTCGAATTGCCGTGATGTTGGCACTAACGGTTCAGTGAATAATGACAGTAATTTATCAAGTAAACAAGCACGTAATATTACGGACAAACCGTTGAAAACAGTGAAATTAGGTGACAATATTCTAATTACGGCATTGATAGACAGTGGCAGCGATATAAACTTGATGTCGAAGCAGTGTTACGATATATTAGGGTCGCCAACATGTGATACCAACAATAAAGTTACGATGTCAGGTTTAGGTTCAGCAAAAGTGTTCTCCACCAGTTTTATTTCGAATATCCCATAATAAACACACTACATTTGGGGTAATTGTCCACATTTACTTGTTTACATTTAAAAATAACTTGGTACTTAGAATAACACTTGCTTTATTTAAATGGCAGTGTTTACCTTTTGTTGTAAAATTTAATTTGATTAGACATTAAGTCTACAATTAAATAATAAATATTTTTAAATTAGAACCCGAATATAAATATTTAATAAACTTAAATACTTAATAAATCAAATATTAACTTTCATAAACTTAGTTTGAGGCATAACTAGTAATTTAGCTGACTACTTAGCGATTGTGTTCAGACAGATGTCTGTCTGTCACTAATGTTTTAATGTTTAGTACATATGGTACTTAATTATAAACTTAAAACTTTGATGAATAGGTTTTGAACTTTGTTTTTTTTTTTCTATAAAACTTAATGTAGGTAGTTCTAATATAAAATATTTTTCGGACTACCTCAATTTCTGTCAGGGAACATGTTTAGATTCATTATTTGGCAACGAATGGAAATGAACTAAATTCAAAAAAAAATGTAAACCAATTTTTTTAAACGGGGAAGGATGTACTGTAACGATTATTTTTGTATCAAAGCGACATCTTGTGTCAAAGATGAGAACCAGCTTGGCATGGGTGTGTCACCAGTTGATCATTGCGTGATACTGGATGGCGTTGCTATCTGCAGTTATATAAAATGAATGAATGAATGATCTAGTGCAGAATCCAGTGTCACATCTAAGGCTGCGTTTCCACTGACGCGGAGCTGGGCGGAGACGTGCGGAAGCGACCAATCACAGACGAGACGAGTGGCGCGATTGAGGATTTCAACCATTGTAATTGGTCGCTTCCGCACGTCTCCGCCCAGCTCCGCGTCAGTGGAAACGCGGCCTTAGTACTGTAACACTATTTTATTGAATCAATAAACTTTTTTTTTTTTTTTTTTTTTAACAATTTGTGTATCAATTTAATTCAACAAACACACAATTCAACACTAAAATAATCATCAAGCGATGCCCGATTGAGGACCAGTCCCCACTGGTTCAGTGCACAAAGTGCCTTGCATATGGACACAATAAGTCCATATGCAGGGCTGAAAAAGAAGTCTGCGGCTACTGCACTGGACAGCACGCTACTGCTAGTCCTGCTCCACAACCACTAGGGCGCAAAAACAAATGATATGTTTATGTTTGTGTTGTATAGACTCGATTTCTTTTAGTATTGTATAGCTGCACAGCACGTGTGTGGGTACTATGTACCCAACTGTAAATCTACCATTTGCTATACCTATGTGTCGTTCGTTGACTTGTGTGTGCCCTGGCAGTTGAGTGTGTCATGCTCTCTCAAATGTCTCTCTGATGGTGGCGCGTGTGTTGGATCATTCGGTTCCCTTCATGATGGTTGAGCTGGGTGGTGCCGATTCATGCGTCATGTTCGTGAACGGGCGCCGTCAGTTGGGATTGGTCATAACTCAACTGCTTCGGATGTTGATGTTTTTCTAGTACCTATTGTATAACTGCACAGTACATGTGTGAGTACTTTTAATACTTTATACCTTTACATAGTATAGTGTGTAGTGCTATTCTGGGTGCATTGTCCTCACATATGTGAATTTATTAATGTATGTACTCATGTACCTAAATATTGTAAAAATTTTTTTTTTTTTTTAAAAGAGTAAGTATGGAGTTTCTTGTGCATTCTTCTCCATAACAAGCTACTTTCCGAATGCACGGTAGAATCATTTTTTTTTTAAAAGAGTAAGTATGGAGTTTCTTGTGCATTCTTCTCCATAACAAGCTACTTTCCGAATGCACGGTAGAATCAACTTTTATTCCATGTAAATTTAAAAAGTATGGAGTTTCTTGTGCATTCTTCTCCATAACTAGCTACTTTCCGAATGCACAGTAGAATCAACTTGTATTCCATTTAAATTTAAATTGTGACATTCAAAAGTGCCGCTTGGTGGCCCAGTTGAAATAAATATCTTTTGTCTTGTCTTTAAAAAGCACAATATCAGGGACTGCCTCACTCGAGCGGACGGCCAACAGCCCACATGCGCAAACTGCAAGGTAACACACGGGACGGGCAACAACCTGGCACACACAGCGTTCAGCGCAGACTGCCAGGAACGCCAAAAGTGGGATGGCATAGCCAGATCGCGCGTATCCTATTGCTAAGGGCAACGAAAACACACCAACAAACCAACTAGTCACCCCCGAAATCTCCTCAAGACCGACAGCAAGACTGCGGTTCATCCAAGCAAATCTTCACCGCTCCAAGCTGGCCACAGAAGAACTCCACATGGCGGCCCAGGCAAGGGGAATTTCGGTAGCACTTGTTCAAGAGCCCTACGTAGGAAGAACAGGTGTGATGAAACAAAACCCCGGCGGCATACAAATCATCCAGTGCAGCCTCAACCGCCAAAAGCCAGTTAAGGCGGCAATTGTTGTTTTCGGTAACAACTTGGAGGTCATCCACGATCCCCAGCTTGTGTCCGAGAACGTCGCTGCTGTCTTGCTAAAGGTGGGTCAGCTTAGCTTTGGAGTACTGTCGGTCTATTTCGAGGGTGACCAGGACATCGAACCTTACCTATCCGAAACACAATACAAGACACACAAATTAAACACAAACAACATCGTGGTGCGAGGAGACGTGAGCCTGAAGCCATTGGTGGGGAAGTGTTTCCGAAAACCATCGCGGGGCGGCGTACAGTTCTTTCCTCAATGAGCGGGATCTTCACATCCTAAATACGGGCCAAACACCAACGTTAGAGACATACAGAAATGACAGGTGGTGCACAAGCATCGTCGACGTGACAGCTTGCAGTTCATCGCTACTGGGCAAGGTCGACGAGTGGAAGAAAAACAACACTGGCAACACTGAGCGAAGTGACATGTCAAATTTGTTCTCCGTATTTTAAAATTAGATTTGATTATTATTTAAGTGTAATTAGTGTGTAATTACAAGTAAAAACATAATAAAACGGCATAAATACTTAGGATTATTGTTTTCCTGGCGAACTATCAAGTTAAATACATTGAGGTAATAATGTACTACGCACTAGAGAAGTCATCACACATCACTGCTGCGTGCCGTTCAATTGCGGTTTTCTAGCCGCATTTCACTCATTTGCTTGCTAGATCTTGACAGCTTAAGTCATTTTTTGTTTTTAAACGAAACAAACGTTCAGACGCATTAAATATGCCGTGATATTGCACTAATAATTCAACTAATACGGCGAAGTGCAAAGGAATAACTTTTCATCGGTGAGTAACTAGATAATCAATATAAAATATAATTTGAACAAAATATTTGGTGGACGTCATGTTGTGACATTTTTCATATAGACTAAAAATTAAAATGTGACAATTTGTGTAACAAGTGTAGGTAGAATTAGCTGACGTTTCTTTTTAAGGCGCCGATTCCCTTGAGTAGCTGATTTAAAAAGGAGAATCACGTCTAAACGGCTAGTCGTAATTTATTGGAAAAAATATATGTTATATGAGACCATTTTTTAAATAATTTCATTTGAGAAAATTTTGAGTTTTATTCGTATAACATAGTGTAATTAATTTGTAAAGTTATGTCTAAAACGGACAAAAACACGACAATCACATCAAAACCGCTGGGCGTATTTTAATGAAATTGACACCATATCAAAGACAATTTAATTATCTACATTTTGATCTGAAGCTTTTTTTTTTAAAGTCACAGAATAATAAGAAAAGTACAAAAAACTACTAAATTTCGGGTCGCACGGGTGAGAAACGAGGGCGCGTTTTGTTCCCTCAAGGTCGTTGGCGTTAGTCGTCGTCTTAAAGAGGAAAATAATAATCTAACTTATATTAATCCATTCCATCCATTCATTCTAATTTTAATTATTGTTATTTTTTTTGGACTCCTACCACTGCTGTGTTCTTTTTTACCCAAAGGTTGACTGGTAGAGAATGCCTTGCTGCATTAAGTCCGCCTATGTATCACCATTGTACATGAAGTTTAATATAATATTTATTATATTAAACTTCAATAAATAAATATTTAGAAAAAGAACTGACTGTGGTTATTCAATGAAAAAAGATAAAAAATGAAAGATGAAAAACAACTATTAAATAATGTAAGACTTATTTTACATTTTGTCTATTTAAGGTTTATTATTATAATAAAAAGTACAGAAGATTCGTGTTTCAAGCAAATTGTAAAATTCCCTATTCCGATTTGATATTTTTTAACTTATTGTAAGCGCATTTGACTTATACTTGAACAGTCGGTTATTTCAACTATTAATAAATTTTGAATTGGCGTGTGTGTATGACTAGATGTATGAATGTGTGTAAAGCAAAAGAAGTATGTAAGGATCGTAGCAGGTGGCGTTCTGTAGTTTCTGCCTACCCCCATGGGAAATAGGCGTGAGTTTATGTATGTATGTAATACATTTTGAAAAAGTGAAAATTCTTATGAAGCTTGTTAGGTATAAAGCTATGTCGCTTCTGTAGTCAGTCAGCAAATTAGTCTATATGAATGACAAGGTGTTGCAGAACGTTGTACGAAACGCGTAAGCGCCATGAAAATCACGGCGCTTCCGTCTTTTTGGTCGCGAGAAAACTACACCTTAGAAGCGCTCTAGCGCTGCATGTTTATATTGTTTTGTTAGACGACTAATTATTGTATCAGCGCTGCAGCGAATTTTTAGTTTAAACTCTTGTCAAAATTGACAAAATGGAGCATGTATTTTGCTTTGGATAGCTTCTCTAGTACGTAGTACATATTATCTCAATGGTTAAATAAGAGTTTTTGCTCCGGATGTCGACCGGTAACCTATCGAACAGCTGCCGACCGAACAACGGCATTACACGGGGAGTATTGTTTACTTACGTTTTTATAATTATAGCACACAATATTAACCCTTAGTTTTTAACGAAACAATTTTGCTAATTTAGCACTCTGTAGTGTTTGTAAATCGTTTCGTTGACAGCGTAGAAAACGAAACAAAATCAACATTAGGCCCATTTAATTAGTTTTATTAACTGATTCTTATCCTCTACTTTTACCAAACGCTTATGATTATTGCATAGTTAAACTATTAAACTGCAATAAATCATACATTCTTATTTTGGGCACGCTACCCACATTAAATAAAAGTAATGCTGAAAGGCAATCAAAAGCAAAAAACTTTTCAAGCCAATTCAGCAGCCTACCTTATTTCGCTTCAGCATTAAACTAACTTTTTTTCATTTTATTATTACCTATTTATTTTATTTTTTTTGTTTTTGTTACTTCCCTCCATTTCCAAGTTTTTCTGTCTTTTATCTATTCATTGGGTTCTCACCTGTTCTTTAATTCTATTTTCAGTAAACTATCCCGAAACCATGCCTGTGATGACACGTAAGGCTACTGCTCAGGACTTGGAATTGAAACTAAGAACAGCACTCAAAGAGCTGAAAGAATCGCAACATCAATGTCAGGCAATGTTGCAGGAGAGAGATGATTGTGAAGTAGAAGTGCAGAATGTCATCACTTAAAACAAAAGCCTTAAGCGGGAGCTAGTGGTGCTGAGCCAGCAATATCAAAATGTTGTTGATGAATGCGACCAACTGCGGGTAGTCACAGATGGTTTCCATAGTTGTAGTGATTTGTATGAGGAGGCTTTAGGTAAAGTTAGGGACCTAGAAGATAAATTGGCTCATGCTAATTGTCAAATTGAGAATTTGCAAAAAGAACAGTCATGTACTCAGGTACAGGAAACATGCCATTTATATAGTGAACTAATAAAATCAAATAGTAAACCTCATTCCATAACCACTATTGACCTGACTGAAGATTCCTTATTAAATGAGACAAATAGGTATAAAGTTAGTCATAAAAAACTGAAAAAGTATGCAAAATTTAATAAAATAATTAGAAATTATACCCAGTACAGGAAACAACACAAACTTTTCTTAAAAAACATTCCACTCAGAAAAGAACGTGTTGACCTGCTTAATAAATTAAACAATTACCAGATTAAATAAGAAGACAGCATAAAAATATATGAAACTAGCTGACCCGGCAAACTTTGTTTTGCCATAAAAATACCAAACATTTATCTACCTTACCTTACACTACCTACCCTACACTACCCTACACTACCCTACACTACCCTACACTACCCTACACTACCCTACACTACCCTACACTACCCTACACTACCCTACACTACCCTACACTACCCTACACTACCCTATCCTACCCTATACTACCCTACCCTACCATACACTACCCTACCCTACACTACCTTCCCTACCCTACGCTACACTACCCTACCCTACACTACCCTACCCTATCCTACACTACCCTACCCTACACTGCCCTACCCTACACTATCCTACACTACCCTAAACTACCCTACACTACCCTACACTACCCTACACTACCCTACACTACCTTACACTACCCTACACTACCCTACACTACCCTACACTACCCTACACTACCCTACACTACCCTACACTACCCTACACTACCCTACACTACCCTACACTACCCTACACTACCCTACACTACCCTACACTACCCTACACTACCCTACACTACCCTACACTACCCTACACTACCCTACACTACCCTACACTACTTTACACTGCCCTACACTACCCTACACTACCCTACACTACCCTACACTACCCTACACTACCCTACACTACCCTACACTACCCTACACTACCCTACACTACCCTACACTACCCTACACTACCCTACACTACCCTACACTACCCTACACTACAATACCCTACCCTACACTACCCTACCCTACACTACCCTACCCTACGCTACACTACCCTACCCTACCCTACCCGACACTACCCTACCCCACACAAAGCAAAAATAGCTTTACAATAGCAATAAAGCTCAAATTGTCTCTACGTTTTAGTTAGAAAACTTTTGTATGGGAAAAAGAAAAGGTCTGTTTTAATTTTTTTTTCCGGCAATTATTAGATTTTTCTCCCCGTAAAAACCATCTTTAAACTTCAACGACCATTTAAAAAAAAGAATTGGCCAAATTGGTCCAGGCGTTGTTGAGTTATGCGCTTACCAACACATTTTGCGATTCATTTTTATATTATAGATTGACACACAGCGTTTACAAAATGATATTCAGGTACTTGAGGACAAACTGAGCTCCCTTTACAATAAATATGTTAGCTCCCAGTTACAAATTAAAGAACACATTCTGGCCGCAAATGAGGTTTTTTTTTTTTTTTTTTTTATTTATATTCTACCGCGGACATGTGTGGTCCGCGCTCTTTTTTACCTTGTTATATTCTGTTTGTAATTTTTTTTTTTTCATAAAAAATTGCAATTGTTTGACTCCTACGTCGAACATTATTTTTAGGCTTACTTAACTAACTTAAGACTACGTGAGTTCATCCCTCACTAAATACTATATCTATTACACACTGGCATTACAATTTTATGTTTCTATTTGCTACTTATCTTTATGTTATTAAATATTTTGTTTACTTATTTCTATTGATACACTGCTTATGTTATTTGCTATTTTGTTTACTTATATTTATTGGTACACTTTCGGGGGAAGATGCATGGTAGTGCGAGCAAACCAGTCCCGGCCGACGGTTCCGGTTAAAGAAACCCCGTCGTTAGGACGTTGAGGTGAGTATGATTTACTCGCTCCATCATGCAGCTTTACAATATATAGACAGGGTGATGGTTTAGGTATGTGTTTAGCGTGGAGTTTTTGGATGGGACTTGTTAGGTGGTGTTTTGGTGATGTCTGCTGACCAGGGACTTCGCTAGCGTGAGCAAGGCCTCTATGACGACTACGTCTCGATGCTGCATGGCCGTCTTAAGATTGTAGTTGACGACCGTTTTAGTCGGCGCATCCATCGCTCTCTTAGCAAGGCGGCCTGCGGCGTCATCGGCGTCGTCGGTGTAATAGACGCAACTGACTGTATGTCTGGACAACGCCACTACCGCGTGGGATATGCTGTCGTGGACCTGAAGCCTCCTGGACTTGGTGTTGATGATGATGACGCTGTCGTAGGTCGACCCCTGAGCCTCGTGTATGGTTAGCAGGCGTGACCCTTCGCCGGACCCAAATCCCTGGCTCGCAAGAGAAGCTTTCTCCCCCTGCGTATGAACCAGGAACAGGGTGTTTTGGGCAGTGCTCGGTATTTGCGCCCCTGTGTAACCTTTCACCTTCAGGGAGTGGACCCGCGACAGCGACGACTTGGAGGAGTATATACCAGGGTATATCTCACTCAGTGCAAACGCCACGTCCATTGGATTGCGGTGTGTGCAGAGAAACTCCTGGCTGATGCCAGCAACCAGGTCTGGACGGGTATACCTAAGCTCGAAAAGGTTCTCTCTGTCCAAAAATGGAAGCTGGTTAACGTCTCCGTCGAGGACAAGCTCGCTTGCTCCAGACAACTTTACTGCCATGACTATGGCACCAAAGTGGTTCATAAGAGCCTCGTCTACCGTAAGACGGTAGCATTTGTCTTGGCTCTTGAAACCGTTTGCTAGGATTGAAGCCATAGTGCGCACCTTGGCCTTTGCTCGGTCTCCTAAGCGGCGCGCAAGCTTTTCCCTAAGATCTTTGGCAGCTTCTGTTGTCGTGGTGGCTATCACGTCCCTGTCCTCGTCGAAGTGCTTTACCAGCCAGGTTGTCTTACCGCAACCCGGAACTCCGTTAATCCACCTGATGCCTGACGCCCAACTTGCCTGCGATGCCGGTATATCTGAGGTCTCTGAAATGGACTGTGCCATTTCCAGGATCTTATCATCCGGCATGATTTTGGTACATTTGGCGGTAACCACTATCGGGTCGTCATTTGGCACACTGAACTTGAGTTTGCCCGAGCGCTCCGTCTCCTCCTTGTCCAGGGCCACAAAACCACTCCTCGCGCTGTAGGCTGCCATATACGACCCCGTCATTTCCCCTTTGATGACTTGGGATGTGACGTTGTCGTACACCGCTGCCCCAGCTTCCTCGAGCAGTACTCTTAACAGACCCTCTGTGTCTCTCTGGAAGGTCTGCAGGATCTTCCTGCATGTCATAAGATTGACCTCTCTGGTCGCTCTTACGATTGCTACGTACTCGAGGAACGCGCTTTTTACGTGGTCCGTGGTACCCGACTTTACTGCGAGGGTCGGCGGGATGACTTGCCCTTTGTCGGCTCGTGTTAGCTCAGGCTTTTGCTGGGTTGGTTCCTTTGTTTTTTTTCTGAAAAACCTCTCTAGTGCTGTCTCCTGCTTATGAGATGGTGATGCGTGGCTGGTGCTTGGGAGCAGTGCACTGAGGAAAGTGCCAAACGCTTTCAGGCGACTCCTCGACCGGGCCCGGTCCTCTGGGTTTATGGTGTTGCACTGCTCCTTAGCGGCTTTTTCGGCTGCTGCCTTCTGCTGGGCCTTTTGCGATCCGCTTTGAGTGGTGGGGCTCATCGCGCTGGTTGTTGGTTGTCTGGGGGCTTTGAGGAAACTCAGGGTTTCTCCTCTGTCCTCGTAGACAACGACCTCATGATGTTCTGAGGCTTTTAGACAGCCAAAGCGGTCTGCGACGTCTCCTCTCTCCCCTCCCACCACCATTGCGTCCACACTTATGGATCGGGCTGCGGCTGACGTGTAGTCTCCTGCCTCCCCGATCCTCTGAAGCAATGAGCTTGCTTGAGCAAATGGAGAAGCCTCTCCCCACTCGATTAATGCGATTGTTTTCCCTTTAAACCGCATTAGACGGCATCGGTGAGTGGCCACTTCCACTTGAGGTAGTGCAGCATACTTGCTGCCTTTTATGCTCGTTTTGGTAGTGCTTCCGTTAATCAGGGCGGCAAGGCCCGGCGAAAGGTGTATTCGGGCCGCAGCTCGACTTGAGCCTATGCAGAAGCCTATGCCTAACTTCTCCTGTTCCCTGTTCATGAACAGAGCGACGCCTCGCAGTCTGATGCCAGGGACTCCGTCCTCTCCGCAAGCCAGAAATTGTGTGGTAGTCATGTTAGGGGCTGGTTGTAGGCTGGCTGTTGCTGCTACCGTTGGTAATGGCCGTTGGTTAGAGAGTGTGTGTGTAATTTGTGTATCAGTCAATGGTGTGCTTGTTGTTGTTTGTGTAGTTGTGGTTGTTGTTTGTGTGGTTGTTGTTTGTGTGGTTGTGGTTGTTTGTGTGGTTGTTGTTTGTGTGGTTGTGGTTGTTGTTGTGGTTGTGTGAGTTCGAATGTGTGGTCGACTTCGTAAGGTTACGTCTGTTCTGTTAGCCTTTGCTGCGATTGTGGCAACTTTGCTCGCGAATGCCAAGAATGGAATCCTAGTAGCCGGTCTCCCCATGACGGCGTGGAGTGTGGACTGGCTAAGCTGGGTTTCGAATTTTACTTCGAGCTCCATTCTGTCTTGGCTGAACCTTGGGCATTCGAAGAGCAGGTGCCAGACTGTCTCTTCGCAACTCGGGTCACAGACGCACGAGGGACTATCTTTGAGATGGAAGCGGTGGAGATACGCTGAGAATCGGCCATGTCCTGTAAGGACTTGTACGTGGACCGGTGTGAGCACTGAATCAGAATCAGAATCAGAATCAGAATTTTATTTGTAAAACATAGGTTACACAGCAGTGTGTGGGGTGTTACAACATTATAGATACTCTCTATGTTTTGCCATGGGGCGTACAAATATGATTTGCAATATTCAATATAATTAACTACTGATACAATACAAATGATTACCAATAATAATAATAGAAAAAGAGTCAGAATACACACATACACATTTCCGAATCAACATCTTAATAAATCAACAATTAGAAGCGTCTCATTAATAAAATTCTAATGTACATGTCAATTAGTTAAATATCCAAATGTTAAATGTCAAATAATAATCAATCCATAATAAAACACAAATTTAAACAATAGTACAGAGTGGTCAATAATATTAAAAAAATGTAGTCAAACGTCATAAAATAAGATGTCATAAAAAAAATAACGAAATAAGATGTCAAAATAAATTATAGTAAAAAAATAATAATAATAATCAGAAATGTCAATATTTAAAAACAAAAATTTATAATATATAATAACGGAACAACCACATTGATTAAAACACAATATTTTCCTTCAGAAATTCAGAAACATTATAATAGGATTTATTTATAAGAAACCTCTTTAAGTGCCTTTTAAAAAGATTAATATTTAAGACTTTAATTGTTTCTGGTATGTGATCATAAATAATAGGTGCCATGCACAAAATACTATTACGCATCAGTGCCGTTTTGGACTGTCTCGAGCATAACATATTGACATGTCGTCGACTCCGGTTATTTCTATCTGAAAGCTTGGGAAATAGATTTGGGTTGGTTTTCACAAATACTGCAACTTCGAATATGTACATACACGGTAATGTCAATATTTTACATTCAACAAAAAAAGGTTTGCAAGTGTCTGTAGATTTTAATCCGAACATTGCCCTCATGCACTTTTTTTGGGTTTTAAATATCAGCTCCCTATTGGTTGAGTTGCCCCAAAAAATAACACCGTATCTTAACCTTGAACCAGCCATTCCATGGTACGCTGTAACAATAGCGTCCCTTCCTATGACTGGCGCAAGTTTATATAAAGCGTAAGCGGACTTGCTAAGTCTCTTCGCCAAATCTACCGTGTGTGCCTTCCAATCTAGTCGTTGGTCTATGGTTAAGCCAAGGAATTTGGTTGTGTTAATTTGGTTTATTTTGTTGTTCTCGTAGTGAATATTCATGGTCAAATTTTTGCGTTGGTTGAATGCCATTAATTTGGTCTTGTCTATATTTATCTTAAGGTTATTATTATTTAGCCATTGTATTATTGAGTTTATAGTATTAGTAATGTCATTATCATAATTAAGTTTGTCTTTACAGTCAATAGTAACGGTGCTGTCGTCGGCAAAAAGTGTCATCTGATGTTTTGTCACTTTTGGCAGGTCATTTATATAGAGTATAAATAGAGGGGGGCCAAGCACACTTCCTTGTGGCACACCATATGTGACTGTTCTATCACGTGACCGATAGACTATTTCGTTTTTTGTTTTTGTATCTATTTGTGTAATTTCCACATACTGTATACGATTTTTTAGATATGACTCGATAAGCTGTAGGACATTGCCTCTTATTCCGTAAGCATATAATTTATTAAGCAGAATATTGTGGTCGACGTAGTCAAAGGCTTGAGTCATATCGCAGTAGATGGAACATACAGGTATATTTCGGTCAACATTTGCGATTACTTTATTCAAGAAGTCATATATGGCCATATTAATGGTTTTGTTTTTTCTGAAACCTTTTTGTTCTTCCGTCAAGATGTCTTGTTTGACTAAATATTTATAAATTTGTTCATATATATATTTTTCAAGTACCTTTGAAAATATAGGAACAAGTGCAATAGGCCTGTATGATTCCGCTTTATCTTTATCGTTTTTTTTGTGCAGTGGTTTCACTACAGCAGTCTTGAGTTCAGTCGGATATATACCACGAGTTATGCATAGATTAATTATGTAACTTAGATGACCGCTAATGTTGTCCGACACATATTTTACTATTTCTGTGGATATACCGTCATGTCCTACGCTCTTAGTATTTTTCAAAGATTTTATTATCTGTTTTATGTCGTCTTCGTGGCTAGGTGCCATAAACATCGAGTTTTTTGGTTTGGATATGTTTGAGGTGACTTGTATACCGGTATTTAAAACAGGTTTAATTTTATCAATGAAAAAATCGTTAAAAATATTAGCTATATCACGGGGATCTGTTATATTCTTATTATATAATTTAATGTTAGCTATTGTGTTTTTAGGCAATTTTGGTTTTGACTGATTTATGATCTCCCATGTTGCTTTTGATTTATTTACTGCCAATTTGATTTTATATGTGTTTTGAGCACGTTTAGTTAATTTAACTATTCGCTTGTAGGTATTGGTATATACATTAAGTTTTCTTTTATTTGCGTCATTTCGGTTCAGACGGTAACTCCACAAAAGTGCCCTCTTCTTTTTACTGCAGGCTCTAATGCCTCGCGACACCCATTGAGGTCGTTTGTGTAACTTTATTTTTATTCGTTTTAATGGGAAGCACAGACGATAGAACATGGCAAAAGTCTCCAGAAATAGGCTATAAGCCTTATTCGGATCATCGCATTGATAAATATCAGAAAATGAAGTGTTATGTAGACATTTTCTAAATTTTTTCTTATTTTCTAAACTATAGTCCCGTCGTTTTACATACCAGTGATTTATATGGAAAGTTGTTTTTATAGGGCACCTCAATATTTGACAGGTGTGATCCGACAAAGCAAACTCAACCACTTCAGCTTTGCATTTAGTGCCAAGATTATGTGCAAAGTTGTCAATACAAGTGTTACTTGTTAACCTGGTAGGTTGGTTGATTTGTAACTTTAAATTAAAATTAAGAAGCAGACATTCTAGATCAAGGCATATATTGCTACGTTTTAATGTGTCAATATTGAAATCACCACATACCACAATATGTTGATTTTGTTTCTTTGTTATTATCAGTAATAAATTTTCCAAGCGTTCAAAAAATATAGTTAAGTTACTAGTTTTTGGGATTCTGTAAATACAGACAACAATGGTGTTTGATTGGGTTAATTTGATAGCACAACATTCAAATGACAAACTCATTGCTAGTTTATTTATATCAGGCAAAGCTACCCACTGAAGTCCCTTTTTAACCAATATACATGTACCACCTCGTTTTGCTTCTGTTCTACTAAAACACGCAGCCAGATTGTAGTTTGGAATAGTCAGAAAATCTTCATAGCCTGACATAATGAAGTGTTCAGAAATGCAGATGACGTCAATGTTAACATTCTTCGTGGTAAGCTCTTCTAGGCACACAGTAAGAGCATCTGATTTATTTAGAAGTCCTGCTATGTTTTGATGTAAGATATGTAAATAGTTGTCAAAGAAATAACTGGTTACTCGAAAATTGGTCAGTTTGGTACAGCTCCTTTACATTGGTTTGTCTATAAAAAATGTCATATGTTTTTAAACCCTCAATAAAGATGTCAATATCTTTGAAAATTGTATTCATGCCATAATTATTTATTAGTCCAGTGCGTTTTGAAAACATCGTGTAATCATTTGATAGATTCTTATTTGAGTCCAGGAAGTATGCATGCTCATGTGTCAATGTGTCGAGATAAAGTAGGTTGTTAAAAACTTCGACCCTCCAATTGTACATAGTCTTATAATCATTGTATTTATAAGTTGGGGCACATATTATGACATTCGTGTGTTTTATTTTCTGCAAGGTCGTCCGAATACATAATACCAGCTGGAAATAGTCGTTTGTACTGCTAAAGTCCTCCTCCCCTATTAATATAATGCAAAAATCATTGTATGTAAATTCCTTTAATCTGGGTATTGTGATGCTGTTGATTTGTTGTCAATTTTAATCCACCTTCACTGTTAATTATGGTCTTGCACTGTGGCTGTTATTTCATGAGAATCAAGGTTTTTATCTTAGATAACACTTTCACTGGTTCCCTTTTAAACGTAGACTGTACTTATGTATTCAAATAATGATTCTTGCTAGATAAACAATATTTTTTAGAGAAACTTTCTCGGAACGATGTTGACAGGTTGTTGACATTGCTGTCATTGACATTGCTGTTATTGTTGACACTGCTTCTCTGAGTGTTCTTTTCGCCGCTAGGACGTCTGGAAAGAACACTTTCGTGACTGATCCTGTACTCGAGGACTCGTACCGCGCTTGCCACTTCCTTATAGTCCCTTCCCGTATCTTCTTTCTCACGAACGAAACGGGGACCTTGCTGTAGTCTGATGTGCATTTTGTTAGAGCTGCCTCCTTGGCCAGCTCATCCGCTCTCTCATTCCCGGCAGTTCCCACATGGGCTTTGAGCCAAAAGAGCCTCACTTCTCTGCCCTCCTCTCTGATTTCACGGACGCTTCTCTTGATTTGGAGTGCCAGGTGGTGAGTGACAGACGGTCTCCTCAGCAGGTCAAGTGACGATCTCGAGTCACTTAAGATGCTTACGGAGGCCGCCTTGGATTCTCTTGCCATCCTGACAGCTCTGAAGAGAGCGTACATTTCCGATTGGAAGACTGTGTTGTGAGGTTCCAAGCCAAAGGTGCTGAACCTTGACTCCGTCCCGTTTTCCCACCAAGTTAGGGCAGCTCCAACTTTCCCCTCTATCTTGCTGCCATCGGTGTATATTTGGGGGCCGATTACTTGGTGGGTTGCCAGGGTTTCAGGAGTCAAATTCTCTAGGCATTCATACTCGGTTGTTGTGAGTTGCGCTGGGTGGGGATTTTTGGAGTGATGCACGTTGCACTCCAGCACGCGGCCCAGCAGTATGAACTCTTGGGAATGTCCCTTTTTGATCTTGAAAAGGGTTGCCTCCTCGATTACCCGGAGGTCTAGGGGGAGTTGGCCTGACAGGATAAGTGCCGATGTCAGTGACACCGTGCGGTATGCTTTGCAGATCTTCTGCGCGAAGCCTCTCTGCAGTGAGTCAAACTTTTTCCTTGTCATCAGTTTCTCAGCTGCGGGTGCCCACGCACTCGCTGCATACATCACGATGGGCTCTATCACCGAGACGTATATCGTCCTGATTATCTCTCTGTTCAGACCCCAAGTCACCCTCGCCGCACATGCCAACTGCTTATAGATGTCTGCGGCCTTTCTACAGGTCGCAGACACGTGCGCATTGAAGGTGAGTTTGGAGTCTATCGTGAGACCTAACAGCTTCACTTCCTCAACCAGGTTTAGCCGCGTGCCCGACATATGAAGTACCGGAACGTCGTACTTTCGCTTCCTCGTTAACACCATTGCATTGGTCTTGTGCGCGGCGAAACGTAGCTTATTTTGGACGCCCCATTCCGATACTTTGGCTAGCGTGCTGTTGGCTGTTTGTTGCAGGGGACCGGCTGTGAAGTCTGAGAAAACCAGGACAACGTCGTCCGCGAAGGCTTGGCAGTATACCCCCATACTAGCCATTTTGTGTAAGAGTGAATCTAGGATAAGGTTCCAAAACGTCGGTCCGGCAATTGAGCCCTGGACGCATCCTTTAATGGTTCCCTTCTCGCTAGTCGCTCTGGCATAGTTGACCCTGATGTTCCGGTCTTCCAGGTATGAGGCGACAAGAGCGTAGATATTTGCTGGACAATTCTTGGCTACCATCTGCTTCTTGAGTGCGGGCCACCAGGCGTTGTCAAAGGCTCCCTCTATGTCCAGTGATATCAAAAGCACGATCTTTTTGGCTTTGATTTCGGCTCGTAAGTGGCCCACTAGAGCATAGAGGGCGTCCTCCGTTCCGCGCTGTGGCATGAAGCCGTATTGGTTTGTGTGTAGTGTTGGGAGGAAGTGCCACTGCAGTCAGCCTACTAGAAGTTTCTCGACGATTTTTCCTAGGACCGAGAGCAGACCTATAGGCCTGTATGACTTAGGGCTGGTGTAGTCGTCCTTTCCTGGTTTGCGGAGAATGCACACGTGGGCGACCTTCCACTGCTTCGGGAAGTGTGACAGCAACAGACACTTGTTTGCTATCGCTAAGAACACCTCCCTATCGCAGTTTATTGCCGCTGTGCAGATGTCTGCTGTTAATCCGTCGGGACCGGGGGCTTTTTTCGGATTTTGGTTCTGGAGAACCATTTCCAGCTCCGCGGTCGTGAAGGGCGGATCGTCTGCAGACAGACCTTGGGGGTTTTTCTCCTCCGCTAGCCTCCTTAGCGCAGTGTGGTAGGGCTGTTCAGCATCCGTTGAGTCGTCGGGGTAGAAGGTTTTTGCCAGAAGATCCGCAGATTGCTCTGGACTTAGCGTCTCGCCTGCGGTATTTCTCAGGAGCGCGTCGTCCTTTCTTCTGGCTGTCTTCCTTATTACCCTGTAGATGCCGTCCCACATGCTCTCTCGGTCCTGCTTCGTGCAGAACTCCTTCCAGTTGGCTGTGGCTGCTTCCGTTGCTGCTGTCGTGTAAGTTTTTTTGGCCAGCACATACTCTTGAATGGTGAAGTGTCTCCGGCTTGCGGCTGCGTTCCGGATCCTTCTCTTCTTCGTCATGGCGTCTTTTTTGAGACGGTCTAGAGAAGGGGTCCACCATGGGGGCTTGGCGTTGTGTTTCGGCGACCCCAGTTTTGGAATCGCTTCCTCGCATGAGCTGTGGATGTTCTGAATATAGTTAGAAATGATTGTCTCCAGATCCTCTGGGTTCGATGCGTTCAAGACTCTGACTTGAGTGATGCCACTGTCTGCTAGGCTGGTCTTGAAGTGGGTGCTGAAGTCGGACCACTTGGCCTTCTTGGTGTTGTAGATGCGCGTCGAAATTGGCCTTAAGGGTTCCAGGGCCTTTTCTAGACGCATCGAGAAGGTTATAGCGTTGTGGTCTGAAGTTGTTAGACTTCTTTCTACCCGCCACTCATCGACCTTGCCCAGCAGCGACGAACTGCAAGCTGTCACGTCGACGATGCTTGTGCACCACCTGTCATTTCTGTATGTCTCGAACGTTGGTGTTTGGCCCGTATTTAGGATGTGTAGATCCCGCTCATTGAGGAAAGAACTGTACGCCGCCCCGCGATGGTTTTCGGAAACACTTCCCCACCAATGGCTCCAGGCGTTCACGTCTCCTCCCACCAAGATGTTGTTTGTGTTCAATTTGTGTGTCTTGTATTGTATTTCGGATAGGTAGGGTTCGATGTCCTGGTCACCCTCAAAATAGACCGATAGTACTCCAAAGCTGAGCTGACCCACCTTTAGCAAGACAGCAGCAACGTTCTCGGTCACAAGCTGGGGGTCGTGGATGACCTCCAGGTTGTTACCGAAAACAACAATCGCTGCCTTAACTGGCTTTTGGCGGTTGAGGCTGCACTGGATGACTTGTATGCCGGGGTTTTGTTTCATCACACCTGTTCTTCCTACGTAGGGCTCTTGAACAAGTGCTACTGAAATTCCCCTTGCCTGGGCCGCCAAGTGGAGTTCTTCTGTGGCCAGCCTAGAGCGGTGAAGATTTGCTTGGATGAACCGCAATCTTGCTGTCGGTCTTGAGGAGATTTCGGGGGTGACTGGTTGGTTTGTTGGTGTGTTTTCGTTGCCCTTAGCAATAGGATACGCGCGATCTGGCTATGCCGTCCCACTTTTGGCGTTCCTGGCAGTCTTCGCTGAACGCTGTGTGTGCCAGGTCGTTGCTCGTCCCTTGTGCTACTTTGCAGTTTGCGCATGTGGGCTGTTTGCCGTCCGCTCGAGTGAGGCAGTCCCTGATATTGTGAGGTCCACTGCAGTAGCCGCAGACTTCTTTTGCAGCCCTGCATATGGACTTATTGTGTCCATATGCAAGGCACTTTGTGCACTGAACTAATGGGGACTGGTCCTCGATCGAGCATCGCTTTATGCCCACATGTACTTTCTGGACAGAGGTGTAGGATTTCCAGAGCTCCGGGGAGAGCTCCAGAACGGGGTGGCACTCGTAGGGGTTTCTCGCGCGCTTCCTGTAGCGCATCTTAATGGTCCGTCCCTCCACAGCGACGTTTTGCAGAAGGTGCTGATTCTGCGCTTTAAGGAGATCGACGATCTCCCCGTCGCTGTAGCTGGACAGCACACCCTTGATGCAGAGTAAGGGGTTTTGCGGTTTCGGCTCCTGGACCTTGAGCCCTGAGTTCGACTGGACTTGATCTTTAATTTTCTTCAAGTCCATCTTACTGGCGCACCTTAGGACCACTTTCTGGTTGCGTGCTTTCCGTACGGTGTCGACCCGGGCTCCGGTTGACTTGAGGTCCAGAGCGGTCCTGATCCTCTCGATCACGTTGTCCCCAGTGTGTTTGGGATCCGTCGACGAGACGATCAGGGTGTGGTTGGGTTGTGTGGGTGGTTTGGTGGGCTTTGGGGTACTGGCAACCTGAGCAAAGGTTTTGGGGCCCTGTTTTTGTGTTTGCGGTTTGCCCGCTTTGCCCAGGTCCGCTACCCCTTTCTGTATAGTTTGGAGCGTCCTCTTTACCTCCCCGACTGCGAGCTCCGTTTCCAGATTCAGCGATGGGGGCGCCTGGATTTGCGGCTCTTTGTCTCGCAGTACGCGGAGGTCCGCTGAGACGAGCTCCAACCTATCCGATATAGGTTTGAGGTGTTCGGTGATGTTTATGGGTGTGTGTGGTGGTGGAGGGGAGGCTACAGGCCTATTGGCAATGGTCTGCAGCTTTGCGGTTAGATTCGCCATCTCCTCCTCAAAAGCCGCGGTCGTGAGTAGGCCTGTCTCGCGGCTACTCGGGTCCGTCTCTGTGTCACTTGGCCGGTTGAGATCCTCTTTGAGCCTGTCAAGAGTTTTCCGGAGTACATCCAGCTGGTTGGAGATGCTGGTAAGATTTGTATCGAGGCGTGATATGCCGGCTCCCATAGTGTCCCACTTGGGATCCGCTGGGGTCCTTGCACTTTCTTGCCTCGTCCTTTCGTGCTCCTTTTGGTTTTTTAGGCTTGCCATTGCGACCTCACCTTTCAACTCCTTTATACCGTTTAAGGCGTCAAGGGTTTCGTGACCAAGCCATTCCCGGATCCCTTTCGCCTCTTTTTTCGTGTCCGAGACGTCAGTCCGCATTAGGGTGAGCTCCTTATTCACAGCTGCAAGTTCCCGATTGTGAGCTCTCTCGACACGCACGAGCTCTTGTGCGTGTCGAGAGCGTTCCTTCTCGAGATTATACTTGTGGCGTGCTCGGGAGTCCGCCAATGATAGTGACACCTCGTAAAGGCCCTGCAGGCACTCATGGGCTGTGACCTTGCACTCGCGCTTCATTTTTCCGGCGGCTTCCAAGGCGTCCTTTCCTTTCTGGAGAAGTTCGTTCGCCTCTCTCGTGGCCAGATCCATCTCCACTCCTGTGCCCCTTCCCGGCGTCCTGTATAGGAGGCTCGGTCGTCCACTCTGTGGACGGTCGGCCTGGCTCACTGTGGAGGCCACCGAGCCCTCGTCGTCCGAGATGATCTGGCGGGGAGGGGATATGCCACACTGCTCCCAGTTGATGATGATCTCCGAGACCCCGGGGCTATCTTTCGGAGTGTGAGTCCCAGGCGCCAACGGCAGAGGCGGCGTCCTGCTTGTCACATCCGACTCCGACGCCGCCTTCGCCGCCCGCGGCTTTTGTGATGGACGCGCCAACTGTTCCGAGACCACTGACTTGGCTGTGTTTTTTAAGACCTTCTCACGGAGCGATCTGAGGGCCCTTGCGGCCTCCGTGGTCGTTTTGGGAGCTGTAGTTTTGGAGGACATGGTGTTTTTAAGGGGATGGGATGATTACAATTTTAGTTATAATAAATGGTGTCTTGTTTCTTAAAAACTATGCCTGTGTGTATTATAAATTGATATATATATATAATTTTTTTTTTTTCTAATTTGTGATGAACTCACGGATGTTCGGCTGGTGGTCTGCGTCTGCTGTCCGATGAGGAGTCCGACAACTGCGTGGGCTTGATGTTGTAAGCCCTGCTTGCGCGCTGATGGTGGTTGTCAGTGGAAATGTAGGCGCCGCTGGATCGTTGTGCGTGTGGGGTGCCGAATTTTGATATTCTGTTGGGGCCAAGTTGTAAAGCTTTCAGTGCGCTTTCAAATGAGCCCAAATTCGGCTTCCTAGCTCCAACTGGTGCGAAGTTAGGCCGCGGGGGGGTGAGGTAGCCCTGAGAGGGGGAGGGGAGGGGGTGTCTCGTGGGGTGACTATTGAGGGGGGATGGGGGTGGGTTGAGGGGAGTCCCGTGGGGGTAGGGGTTTAGGGGGTTGGAGTGTAAGATCCTGAATTCCCAAGTTAGATGAGTCCAAACTCGGGGGTGGTAGGACTAAGGGTTTAGGAGTTCTTTCAGGGCTTACCTGATGATGATCGGCGGAGTCGTGACGATGGTGGCTGGTCTGAAAGCTGATGCCTCGGCGGGCTTCGGAGTCTCCAGTGAGGGCCAAGTTGGCTGGCTGTATGTTACGCCTCGTGTTATTAGTTCCACGTGTTGAAAAATGAGGTTGGTTTTTAACCTAAAACATGTGTTTTTGGGCGTTTTTTGCACCTTAATAGCTCCCTGGTTTCTGGTCCGATTTTGATGGTTTTGGTGTCTCTGGATAGGCCTCTGCTGTGACTCTCAGGATTACTATTCGCAGAACGACTCCACTATTCTTGCCAGAGATATTGCACCCTAAAGTCCAGGGGGTCCTGCTCCGCAACCCGTGGAGGTACACACTTGCCCACACAAATTCTGGTGAATTGACACTGTAGAATTCCACTTATAACTTTTTCGCGCTCGTAGCTCAACACATCTATTTTTGGTGAATTTCTTGCGCGGAGCTGATGTTTAAAGTGTGACTTGCTGTTTATGTCGCCGCAAATGAGTTGGTGATGTGTCAATGTAATTTTCAGATAGTCTCAAACCTGAAGGCTGTCCAGCCTGAGGCAACGGAGGGCCCGGCCCAGGCTAAGAGGGTGTCTCAGGTCGGTGTCTTTGACCAAGACCAAGACATAACTGATATTTCACAGGAAATGTCTCAAGTAGACCAGCCTGAGACTGCTTCCTTTGCATCTAGTGATAGTAATCATGGGTCTCATTCGGTTATGTTTACAGATGGTGTTGGAAGAGGTTTAGGAAAATTATTAAATAGCAATCAGAATCATTCGACTTTGAATTATTGTTTGCCTGGGTCATCTTACAAGCATATCATGAAATCTGTAACAAAGAGTGTATATAAATCAGATACCAATTTAATTGGATGTAAAAAAAGATGACATCACTGAGTGTGTAACTGAGTTGATAAAATTGAATTGCAATAAAATCATATTGTGTGCTTTTCCATATTTGGAAAAATCTACTAGTAGACAAAATAATTATATTCATATGTTGAATAAACATGTTCATTTCCTTGTCAGCCATTACAGTGACAAATTAGTTTTTTTTGACATCAACATTTTTGTTGATAAATTAAAGTCGACAGGCAATACAGTGTATTTGCCTCTTAGGTTAAGACGTCAAATAGCGAGGCTATTATCATTTACTTTAAACTCAGACATAAATAGTATGTCGAAGTCATGTACTGTAGTTGATATTAGTAATAATACTAATTTACAGGTCAATAACATTAATAACGTTAGCAATTCTGCTATTAATATTTATAATTAAAACTAGTTTGTAGGAGAACGGAGGGTACCAATAACGAAATAGTTAGGAGTAAATCCACCAACAAGAAGGTAACTTCTTGCTCTCACATAGTTAATTTAAAAAAAGGGGCTAAGCAGAATTCTTTGAAATGATTCCATCAAAATATTCAAGGTTTTTCTGCAAAGCAATTGGAAATAGAACTGTTTTTAGAAAAGACAATGTTTGAAATTATTTGTTTTACTGAGCATTGGCTGAAGGAATATTCAATGCTTATTAATTTTGAAAATTATACTGTGGGCAGCTGTTCTAACAGAAATGTTATGTTGCGTGGAGGTTCACTTATATTAATCAAAAATGGTATTAAATCAAAACCTCGTAAAGATATTGTAGATCTATCAGTTGAACATAGTGTTGAACTGTCCTGTGTTGAGCTGGATAAGCATGTTATAGTGTGCGCTTACAGACCCCCCAATAATAAAATCTACTGTATATTTGAGTCAGTGATGGAAGATGTTCTGGCAAAACTTGCAACTGGTAATAAACTAGTCATAATCTGTGGTGACTTTAATATAAATATTTTAGAAAATAATTCCGATAGCAGTAGACTATTAAATCTCTTCAAATCATTTAATTTGTCGCATGTGTTTGAGGAACCAACCCGAACAACTGTGACTACTGCTACATGTATTGATAATGTTTTTTGTTGCTGCGAATACTTAAACAAAGCCATTATGAATTGTCTGCCTTCGGATCATAGTGGGCTACTGGTAACATTTGAGTCCAGCATACCAATACAACAAGTGCAGATTCAATCCAGACCAATAACATCCGGTAAATTAAATAAATTTAACAGCACTTTAATTGGTAAGTTAAGTTATCAGGACCTCACAGTGAATGATGGTAATATTTTGTACAAGAATGTTTTCTCAGTTGTTCAAACAGAATTCAATAATACTTTTAAGAAGAAAACTAAAACTATATGCCCTAAGTTTTTATTCAGTGACTGGGCGACAAAAGGAATCAGGAAAAGTAGGGAAAGACTTTACGAGCTGTATGGCCTTAAGCCTTATATTAACACTGAAACTTTTAGTAAATATGTTGCTACTTACTCAAGAATTTTTAAAAATACGTGTTAACTAGCTAAGGCTATATACATTAGCAATAAGGTTAAATTCGCAGAAAATAAAATTAAGACGGTTTGGAAAATTATAAACAATGAAACAAACAGGAACAAAAGAAATAATACTGATTACACGCTTGAGACTACACATGGACTTATTAGAGATAACAAAGAAGTTGCTCAAGAATTTGTAAATTTCTTTACCAGCATCCCAATTAAAACTACTGAACCCTTAAATTCTTCGCCGTCGCTCGCTTCTGGTTTATTACACGCTAACGTTTCAGCCTGCCCGACTGAATTTCACTTTTCACATATAAACCCAATAACAGTAATAAAGGCTTTTAAGCAAATAAAGGTAAAACTGACCGAAGATCTATGGGGCATGTCCATCAAAGTTTGTACCTCCATTATTCAGACTATAGCGCCGTACTTAGCTTTGATTTTTAATTTGTGTGTAGATCAAGGAGTCTTTCCGGATCTAATGAAACATAGTTAGGTTATACCACTTTTTAAATCCGGGGACAGTAAAGACACAAATAATTATAGACCAGTGTCCGTGCTGCCGGTTTTCAGCAAGGTATTTGAAAAGATAATGCTAAATCAAATGCTCATTCATTTTAATACGAATAAAATCCTACACGAGAAACAGTATGGTTTCACCAAAGGACGTTGTACAAACGACGCTGGTGTCACCTTATTAAAACACATCTTTGATGCGTGGGAGGAGGGGCAAGATGCCATAGGTATTTTCTGCGACCTATCGAAGGCGTTTGATTGCGTTGATCATGAACATTGCTTTTGAAACTTGAGCATTACGGGCTAGGCCTTTTAGCATTAAGTTTAGTAAAATCCTATTTGAATGATAGACAGCAATTAGTCCAAATAAACGGTGTCAATTCGTCGGGGTTGAACGTGAATATGGGGGTACCCCAAGGCTCAATTTTGGGTCCTTTCTTATTTTTAGTATACATTAATGATTTACCCCATCTATTGAAAAACAAACTAAACATGGTGTTATTTGCTGACGACACTTCTTTGATTTTTAAGATAAATAGACGAACGAGTAACGTTTTCGACGTAAATAATGCATTGCAGCAAGTTCTGAATTGGTTCACTGCTAATAATTTAGTTTTAAATGCTAAAAAAACTAAGTGTGTAAAATTTGCCTTGCTGAATGTCAAAAGTTATGATTGTGACATTATATTAAACAACGAGAAGCTAGAATTCGTCGACAAAACGGTTTTCCTGGGGATCACGCTAGACTCAAGGTTACAATGGGGTCCTCATATAATATCACTTGCGGGGCGGTTAAGTTCGGCAGCTTATGCTGTTAGAAAAATTCGTCAATTTACTGATGTAGATACCGCGAGGCTGGTCTATTTTAGTTACTTTCATAGCATAATGTCTTACGGTATATTACTATGGGGAAGGGCTGCAGACATTCAGTCAATTTTTATTCTGCAAAAACGAGCCATCAGAGCGATATACAATCTTCGCCGGCGCGATTCTCTAAGGGAACTGTTTAAGGAAATTAACATCATGACGGTACCTTGTCAATATATTTACGAAAACATCATGTACGTGAGAAAGAATTTACATCTTTTTAGTAAAAACAGCGATAGACATAGTTATGTTACTAGAAATAGGGACCAATTAATTCAACCAGGTTTCAGGCTGGCTAAAGTAGCTTCATCTTTTATGGGGTACTGTATAAAATGTTACAATAAAATACCGCCTCACATTCTAGAACTGAATGAGGCGAAATTCAAAACTTTTATAAAACGCACACTATGCAGGCAGGCATATTATAGGTTGGGGGATTACATCGCTGACAAAAATGCTTGGCTCAGCGCTAGTCCAGCTCCACAGTCACTAGGGCACAATAACAAGTTATAAGCAGAAAAGTTCTTAGGTATTGTTGTATAAACTCAATTGATTTTTATTTATGTAGCTGCACAGCACGTATGTGAGTACTATGTACCAACTGTAAATCTACCATTTGCTATACCTTTGTGTCGTACGTTGACTTCAGTGTGCCCTGGCAGTTGATAGTGTGTCATGCTCTCTCTAATGTCTCTCTGATGGTGGCACATGTGTTGGATCATTCGGTTCCCTTCATGATGGTTGAGCTGAGTGGTGCCGATCCATGTGTCATGTTCGTGAACGGGCGCCATCAGTTGGGATTGGTCATAACTTAGCTGCCTCCGCCTGTTTTTAATTACCTAATTATTGTATTTTTAATTGTTTGTTTTACAGTAGAAGCTTTTAAGTGCGTTACTTTTTTTTTGTTTTTTTTTTTTACATCGTTCTCACATGTATGAATTTTTTTTTTCAACAAGATAATGTAACCAAATACTTGTAAAACACATGTTTTTTGTAAAAGAGTATGTGTGGAGTTTCTTGTCTATTCTTCTCCACAACAAGCTACATTTCCGAATGGACGGTAGAATCAATTACCCCCGGTTTCCCAGCTCGTAATTGTCGGGGGGTTGGTGTGGTGGGTTGTCGGGCGCGCGTTGTCTGCTGTGATTGGTTGAATGAATTTTCAACAGCCAATCGCAGCGGATAGCGCTTGCTTGGCAGTTTGTCGCATTGGTTCCCCGATGATTTTGAGCTGGGAGACTGGAGGTTAGTATTAGATTCATTTTTTTTTTTGACGTTCCAAAGTGCCGCTTAATGGCCTAATTGAATAAATAAATTTTGATTTTGAGTGGCGGGTAGAAGTCTAACAATTTCAGACCACAACGCTATAACCTTCTCGATGCGCCTAGAAAAGGCCCTGGAACCCTTGAGGCCAATTTCGACGCGCATCTACAACACCAAGAAGGCCAAGTGGTCCGACTTCAAGACCAGCCTAGCAGACAGTGGCATCACTCAAGTCAGAGTCTCGAATGCATCGAACCCAGAGGATCTGGAGACAATCATTTCAATCAGAACATCCACCGCTCATGTGAGGAAGCGATTCCAAAACTGGGGTCGCCCAAAACATAACGCCAAGCCTCCATGGTGGACCCCTTCTCTAGACCGTCTAAAAAAAGACGCTATGACGAAGAAGAGAAGGATCCGGAACGCAGCCGCAAGCCGGAGACACTTCACCATCCAAGAGTACGTGCTGGCCAAACAAACTTACACGACAGCAGCAACGGAAGCAGCCACAGCCAAATGGAAGGAATTCTGCACGAAGCAGGACCGAGAGAGCATGTGGGACGGCATCTACAGGGTAATAAGGAAGACAGCCAAAAGAAAGGACGACGCGCTCCTGAGAAAAACCGCAGGCGAGACGCTCAGTCCAGAGCAATCTGCGGATCTTCTGGCAAAAACCTTCTACCCCGACGACTCAACGGATGCCGAACAGCCCTACCACACTGCGCTAAGGAGGCTAGCGGAGGAAAAGAATCCTCAAGGTCTGTCTGCAGACGATCCGCCCTTCACGACCGCGGAGCTGGAAATGGTTCTCCAGAACCAAAATCCGGAAAAAGCCCCTGGTCCCGACGGATTAACAGCAGACATCTTGTAACGATTATTTTTGGTATCAAAGCGACATCTTGTGTTAAAGATGAGAACCAGCTTGACATGGGAGTTGATCATTGCGTGATACGGGATGGCGTTGCTATCTGCAGTTATATAAAATGATATAATAAAATAACAATTTGTGTGTATCAATTTAATTCAACAAACACACAATTCAACACTAAAATATTAAATGATTAACTTCTTGAAAATATCTACCTAAAAAAAACCAGACATGTCAAGTCTATTGGTTAAACTTCAATGTCTATGACTGACAAGAATGACAATTCTTTTTCATTGGAAGTATTGGGACAGTGCAGTTGATAAAACTTTCATCCCAATAAGAGCTCACAAAAGTGAATAGAATGACACGTAGGCGGCAGGGAACAAGCCCCAAATATAAATATATAATGTGTCAGCATTCGCTGTAAGTATAATGTTAAATTTAACTAAATTTCCATACTTGTGAAAACATGTGCGTGTGATAATCATCATGCATTTTCTTCTCCTTGGCAAGGCACTCTAGGATTAATTATTACTATTACCTAAATAAATAAGAAAATGGTTAACTGTATATAACTACATCTACACATATGACTACAATTCCTGAAGAAAACAGCAATTGATACTCCATCATTTGGTACCGAATACAAATGGCATTTTAGCTTGCACGAGGCTTGATTATAGCTTCCCAGGCGAATAATACTGCTTGAGATATCATACCTCCGGTATTGGAAATAATGGGTAAATTGTATCCCAAATAAAAGTAAGTTTCATTGTACTTGTTTAACCTCAAGAAATTGTGATGACGGATTGTATGTTCAAGAATTAAATTAGTTGACCAAACTGTGTGACTTTTACTTCAGTCAACTTCATGCGAAACCATACTCTACATAGTCTCATGCTGATCACCTATCCTTGAGCTAGTTGGTGAGTAAGGCAAGTAAAATACTTTCTTACAATCTGCATAGCGGCAATAAACTGCGATAGGGAGGTGTTCTTAGCGAAAGCAAACAAACAAATAAATAAATAAATAGTAAATAAGTGTCTGTCGCTGTCACACTTTCCGAAGCAGTGGAAGGTCGCCCACGTGTGCATTCTCCGCAAGCCAGGAAAGGACGACTACACTAGCCCTAAGTCTTACAGGCCTATAGGTCTGCTCTCGGTCCTAGGAAAAATCGTCGAGAAACTTTTAGTAGGCCGACTACAGTGGCACTTCCTCCCAACACTACACACAAACCAATACGGCTTCATGCCACAGCGCGGAACCGAGGACGCCCTCTATGCTCTATTGGGCCACTTACGAGCCGAAATCAAAGCCAAAAAGATCGTGCTTTTGATATCACTGGACATAGAGGGAGGGGGGGCCTTTGACAACGCGTGGTGGCCCGCACTCAAGCAGCAGATGGTAGGCAAGAATTGTCCAGCAAATATATACGCTCTCGTTGCCTCATACCTGGAAGACCGGAACATTAGGGTCAACTATGCCAGAGCGACTAGTGAGAAGGGAACCACGAAAGGATGCGTCCAGGGCTCAATTGCCGGACCGACGTTTTGGAACCTTATCCTAGATTCACTCCTACTGTATACTGCCAAGCCTTCGCGGTCGACGTTGTCCTGGTTTTCTCTGACTTCACAGCCGGTCCCCTTCAGCAATCAGCCAACAGCACGCTAGCCAACGTATCGGAATGGGGCGTCCAAAATAAGCTACGTTTCGCCGCGCACAAGACCAATGAGATGGTGTTAACGAGGAAGCGAAAGTACGACGTTCCGGTACTTCATATATCAGGCACGCGGCTAAACCTGGTTGAGGAAGTGAAGCTGTAAGGTCTCACGATAGACTCCAAACTCACCTTCAATGCGCACGTGTCTGCAACCTGTAGAAAGGCCGCAGACGTCTATAAGCAGTTGGCATGTGCGGCGAGGGTGACTTGGGGTCTGAACAGAGAGATAATCAGGACAATATACGTGTCGGTGATAGAGCCCATCGTGATGTATGCAGCGAGTGCGTGGGCCCCCGCAGCTGAGAAACTGATGACAAAGAAAAAGTTTGACTCACTGCAGAGGGGCTTCGCGCAGAAGATCTGCAAAGCATACCGCACGGTGTCTCTGACATCGGCACTTATCCTGTCAGGCCTACTCCCGCTAGACCTCCGGGTTATCGAGGCGGCAACCCTTTTTAAGATCAAAAAGGGACATTCCCAAGAGTTCATACCGCTGGGCCGCGTGCTGGAGTGCAACGTGCAATACTCCAAAAATCCCCACCCAGCGCAACTCACAACAACCGAGTATGAATGCCTAGAGAATTTGACTCCCGAAACCCTGGCAACCCACCAAGTATTCGGTCCCCAAATTTACACCGATGGCAGCAAGATAGAGGGGAAAGTCGGAACTGCCCTAATTTGGTGGGAAAACGGGACGGAGTCTAGGTTCAACACCTTCAGCTTGGAGCCTCACAACACAGTCTTCCAATCGGAAATGTATGCTCTCTTCAGAGCTGTCAGGATGGCAAGAGAATCCATGGCGGCCTCCGTAAGCATCTTAAGTGACTCGAGATCGTCACTTGATCTGCTGAGGCGACCGTCTGTCACTCACCACCTGGCACTCCAAATCAAGAGAAGCGTCCGTGAAATCAGAGAGGAGGGCAGAGAAGTGAGGCTCTTTTGGCTCAAAGGCCCATGTCGGAACTGCCGGGAATGAGAGAGCGGATGAGCTGGCCAAGGAGGCAGCCCTAACAAAACTCACATCAGACTACAGCAAGGTCCCCGTTTCTTTCGTGAGGAGGAAGATACGGGAGGGACTATAAGGAAGTGGCAAGCGCGATACGAGTCCTCGAGTACAGGATCGGTTACGAAAGTGTTCTTTCCAGACGACCTAGCGGCGAAAAGGACACTCAGAGACGCAGTGCTCATACCGGTTCACGTACAAGGTGGACTCTCAGCATATCTCCACCGCTTCCATCTCAAAGATAGTCCCTCGTGCATCTGTGACCAAAGTTGCGAAGAGTCAGTCTGGCACTTGCTCTTCGAATGCCCAAGGTTCAGCCAAGACAGAATGGAGCTCGAAGTAAAATTCGAAACCCAGTTTAGCCAGTCCACTCTCCACACAATCATGGGGAGACCGGCTACTAGGATTCCATTCTTGGCATTTGGTGCGTATAACCTCAAGAAGATTACTAGAAAAATCACACGCGCTTGAACCTAAATTATTAGAGTAATCTAGGCTATAATTGCTGATTCAGCAGTGCTAAGTTAAAGGAGAAAAATACGCAGATGAGACGAAAGGCAATGGATAAAGTTCAATTTACTAATTATGCCACATACCTTTGAAACAGCGATTCCCATGCAGATGCAGATTGATGTCACGTTCGGGAAGTTCAGCTCACAGACTCGATACACTACGCTGGCCAGCGGTACACAACACAGTATGTCTAGGTAATACAAATGACACTTTCATGTAGGTTCAATTAAGTGGTTCGGGCGAGATGATGCGTGATGATGGACGCGCATTCAACCGTGGTTAATAACGAACAGATAATGGCCGGCGGCCGTCTATCCGGCAGCGACGCGTTGACAGAGGCGCCACTGCGCGGGATATCACCAAACCAACGATATGTGACACTTATTTAATAAACTGGAACTATTAAACCAATGCCTCTCAATCGCCCTATGGTGATGTAATAAAAATATAAGAACTATAAATTAGGAAACGTAACCATTTTCCCCGGCTTGAAAGTTCCCACTTTCGAAACACAAAGGAGAAGGAAATAAATTTGCAGGTCATCATCACAGAATCAGAATCAGAATCATTTATTGCCAATAATGTAGGTATACATATAAGATGGTAATTTTTTTTGTAGACAGTCCCGGTACATTTTGCCTTACGGCATGCAAAATTGTTCAATTGAATGTAACAGTTAAAAATAATAAAAATAAACAGTTATTAATACAACAATAATACAAAACATTCAGATCATTATGTCAACAAAATAATTAAATATAACAATAAGTAATCAAAACTTTCTAGATTAAAAAAATATAATGTCAACAAAACAGTTAATTAAATGCAATTATAGTCAAAAATTAGGAATAAAGAAGAAATTAAATTAGGTATAAAGAATAATTATGTCAGTAAACTAATAAATTAAATACAATCATAGTCAAATTCATTAGGAATAAAAATAATCATGTTAACAAAATAATAAAATAAATGCTATCATAGTCAAAATCATTAGGAATTAGAAATAATCATGTCAACAAATTGTATTAATAAATTAAGTACAGTCGTAGTCAAAAACATCAGAAATAAAATTAGTATAAATAATAATAATCAAGTCAACAAAATAATTAAAACAACAACTCCACCAAAAGTTATGAGAACTCCAAAGTTGCGACTCTCTATTACAAATAAGAATATTTAACTAACTATTCTACGCGGTAACTAAATCTAATACTGCACATTGGTGCACGGTAAAATTTAATATTAATGTCACGAAACTTATTGCGTTGGCAAAGGGCACAACTTTACTACCGGGCGAGTCTGAAGGATCCCGCTTTTAGTCTTTACGGATGCGACTCCACAAACTCCGTTTTTATCTGGAAATATTTCTGTGATTACTCCTAATGGCCAATGCAGCGGCATCACATTGTCCTGCATGGAGACGACAACCATACCGACCCGTATTGGATTGGCACGGGTGTTCCATTTCTGTTTGGATTGTAGGGTGTGCAGGTACTCTTGGCGCCACCGCTTCCAAAAAGATTGAACCATTTTATCAGTTAATTCATAACGCGAAATAAGATGTAACCGCGTTTCATTGACTTCGCGGGCGGGTAATAACAAAATAGGTTTCGTATGCAAGAAGTGCGCCGGCGATAATGAAGTGGGCTCTGACGGATCCGAGCTGATCGCATACAGAGGCCTCGAGTTTAATAAAGCTTCTATTTGAGTTAGTATAGTGTTAAACTCATCAAAACTAAGAATTTGCTGACCGATGACTTTGCAGAGATGCGTTTTGACATTCTTTACTTCACTTTCCCAACAACCACCAAAATGTGGAGCTCTACAGGGGATGTTTTTAAGTGTTATTCGATGCTCTGCAAGTTCTCTATCCCATAAAGGGTGATACTCTTTAGCCAAGAATTGGTAGAGATCTCGTAGATAGGATTTGGCACCAATAAAATTGGTAGCGTTATCTGTGTAAAGACACTGAACCGGCCCTCTACGCGCCAGGAAGCGTTTAAAAGCGGACAGAAAGCTCGCAGTGCTAAGATCTGAGGCAATCTAAGGATGCAGAGCACGAGTTGTCAGGCATGTAAAAAGGCAGATATACGCTTTCCTCGATTTTTGGCCTCTAGCACGTATCGACGTGATCAAGAAAGGTCCCGCGTAGTCGCGGGAAATCCGCGACGTGGCAAATCCGCCATTATAGGAAAGGTAGGTCGCGGCTTTGCTCGAAAGCAAAGGTTACAATTAAAGGTAATGTGACGTGCAATACGTCGAGCGGACAGGATCCAATACCTCTGTCGTAAGAGAGATACGAGCAAGGTTGGTCCTGTGTGGAAATTTTTCACATGATAGTGGGAAACTAAAAGCTCCACTATATGATCTTGACGCGGCAGAAGGATCTGATGACGTGAGTCAAAATCTAGCTCAGCGTTTGCTAGGCGACCTCCAACGTGGATAAGTCCTTCGTGAAGGAAGGGACTTAGCCGCTGTATTGACTTAGAGCACAACTCATTGCGGGCTAAGCGATCGAGATCAGCTTCAAAATGAATCCTCTGCACAGATCGCCACACAATAAATTCAGCGAACTCTAGATCAGACGCGATAACGGGCCCTCTAGGGAGTCGTTTGATAAACTTATAAACGAAGCAAATGGTTTTTAAGTATTTCAACCAGGACGAGAATCTAGTAGAGCGAGCGTATAAAATGTTGTCGGAAGGAGGACTTCTGTCCGAGCATTCGTGCGAGAGCACGAAAACGAACGAGCAAAGCCACGGGCTTCATTTCAGGAAGCTCTTGCGTCTCGCCTGCAACAAATGGTTTTATCGGCCATTCAGCGCGCGGCAGTTTAAGCCACGGTGGTCCATTTAGCCACAATGGATGATGAACCAATTGAACAGGCGTTAAACCGCGAGAGAGGCAATCACTAGGATTTTCAGACCCTTTCACATGGAAGAAGTGATCTGCCGAAAGATTACTCATGAATCTTAGCGATACGATTGGCTACGAAGGTGTGCCATCGATGCGGTGCGGAATGAATCCAACTCAAGGTTACAGTTGAATCCGAGAAAGCTACGACTGCCTCAATGGCGTGCCGAGCTGCGAAAAGATTATATACTCGCCTTATCACAGTTGATAAGAGGAATGCAGCGCATAACTCGAGACGAGCTAGCGAAACTACTTTCAGTGGCGCGACTTTAGATTTCGCACACACCAGCGAAACGACGATACTACCGTCGGGTCTGACAACGTGGGCGTAAACCGAACCACACTAGCGTCGGCAAAACCGACGAGTGAGAGCCTACAGCGTTCTATGACGCCGACATGTCGCAAAAATCTCAATTCAGAGATAGTTGGCAGTTCAGCGTTAAATTGTTCCCACAGACGAACAATGCGAGGTGGTGGGACGTCATCCCATCCAAGTTTAACAAGCCAAAGCTCTTTGATAAGAAGCTTGGCGTATAAAATTATCGGTGCCACGAGGCCTAAAAACGTCGAAAAGACGTGCAATGGAAGAAAGAATATTCCGTTTCGTGCACGGGCGAACATTAGGGTTAACCTGGAATACGAAACAATCCTCATCAGGGAGCCAACGAAGCCCCAGTATTTTCTGTGTCGGATCTTTACTTAGGTCCACGCTCTATGAAAGTCGTAATGACTCTGCAATATTCCGAAGAACATCGACACTATTGCTAGACCACTTCGTCAGCTGAAAATCACCGAGAGAGAATATTTTTATTAGTTCACTAGCCGAGTCTATAGCCAGCGTAGTGCTAGGTATCGAACTAACTATGTCATCTATGTAAATATCTCGCTGCAAAATGTCCCTGGCGAGAGGTAACTGCGTTCCTTCATCCTGACATAACTGTTGGATAGTGCGAATAGCTATAATAGGACTACACTTTAATCCAAAGGGAAGCACAGAAAACTGAAAAATTTGAAGTTCTTCTTCCTCATTAAACCGATATAAGATACGTTGAAGCGAACGATCTTGTGGGCGTATACCATACGTAGGTACATAGATTTGACATCTGCGGAAATAGCGACACTAAAAAGCCTAAAATTTAACAAGATGTTACAAAGGTCAGCCTGAAGGACTGGACCTGCGTACAGGATAACATTGAGCGAGGTACCGTTATCTGTACATGCACTGGCATCTAGGACCACGCGCAGCTTAGTGGTTACTTTATCCTCTCGAATAACAGCATGGTGAGGAATATAGTAGTCCCTTTCTCGCTCCTTACAATTTCGTTTGGGCAACCCACATTCAGGTACGATATTCTGCACCAAAGAAATATAATTGTTCTTTAGATAATCCCGTATGACGTCATCGTAAAGAAGCTTGACGTTAGGCTATGGAATCTCTTGCGAGCTATATCAAAGGAATTTCCTAACGCTGACGCGTCTGTTTTCAGTGGTAAGGCTGCAACATACTTGCCATTTGGAGCGCGGGTAATTGTGCTACAATAAAACTCTTCACAGTGTTTATCATCCACACTCCCAACGGACGAAGCAGTAACATCTTCAATCTCCCAAAACTTACGAAGATCGAAGTTATCGAAAGAACTCGCAAAGAAAGACAGAGTGTCAGTTGCAGGTTCGATAGGTTCATTATTTATTCATTAGGTTCTTCTCCTAGAAGTATGTAGCCGAGCGTAGTCTCCAATGCATCAAGGCAACCGGATGTGCTGGTCACGTGACCGGGTCGCAATAACTTAGCGAACAGCGTGACCCCAAGTAACATGTCAATATTACCTGGCACACCCCAGCTGTCATCTGCGAGTAGTGTAAGATCAATATGCTTCAATTCGGCAGTATCTATAGCACCCAGAGGAAGCTGTCCGGTTATCTGATCCAAGACTAGAGCGTCAATTTCATACCTAGGCTGCGAGCAAAACCGTGAGCTGAACGTAAGATTCACCGAGCCGCGAACGGGCTGCGACGTGCCACCAATACCACGAACGGTAGTTATTGAGTCAGTATGTATAGTTAGACCGAGCATACAGCAGCTACGCGATGTCATATAATTATTTTGCCAGGGTCCAAAAGACATCTAACCACCACGCCCCTACCCTTCCTACCCGCCACTAACACCTTGGCAGTAGCCAGCACTTCAGTACTGCGTGTGGCCTGGACTTGAGCAGAAGAATGCGTACACAACGCCACACGATCTGAAGGAGCTGGGTCGGCCTCAGAAACGAAGGCTGGGTCGCTAGCGGGCGCCAGCGGAGGGGCCTGCGTCGATTGCTCAAAATGCAATAAGGAATGATGCTTACCGTTGCATTTCCTACATGTTGACTTAGATAGGCACTTAGAGACGGTATGTTGGCTACTTAGGCAGTTACCACATCTCTTATTGTCTTTTACAAACTTAAATCTATTATCCGCGCTCAACTTTTGAAACGCTTTGCACATAAACAAGTTTTTATGTGTGGATTGACAAAGCGAACATTTAGATTCAGTAGCCACAAACACCTGCGAGACCTTAGAAGAGGTGCTGGGTCTACCTGCGAGGGCGGGCTTAGTTGCCGCAGAAGAGGAGCGATATAAGATTTTTACTTGTTCACGAACAAACTTTACGAAATCATCATAACTCTTGTTGATTACGAAGCGACATTTCAAAATGTTTTGCTGTATCTGAGTCTATTAACTTAAGACCCCAATGAATAAATATAAAATCAACCAAGTTAGGTATTTTCAATTGTTTGAGTCCCGCAACCGTAGAAGTCAATTTATCGAAACCTTGTTCAATATTAGCGGATGTCGGTCCGAACGACTTCAATGAGAACAGCTGATTTAGATAATTAGTGGCGAGCGCGCGTGTATCCAGGTACTTTGCGATAAGCGCATCCCAGACAACGCGGTAATTATCGCCAGAAGGTACAATACCTACTGCCACATTCCTAGCCTTTCCCTTTAAACAACTCAACAGATAATGAATGCGGTCAGAATCTGATAAATCTGCGTTCGTATGTATAATACGCTTGAAAGTCTCATAAAAGAACGGAAAACTCTGAATATCGCCGTCAAAGGTAGGCAACTCAATTTTAGGTACTTTTATATTATGAGCATAAGGGCTCGCTGTCGGGCTAGGTTCCTTGGAAACATTTGATTCAGTTAATGAAGATAAAGTCATTTTTATCTCGCCGACCAACTCATCAAATGAATGCAAGGCACTATAGCTTACTTCGCACTTTGGATCAAGTGTCAATTTTAACATATTTATCTCGTCCATTATCTCATTGAATTCGCTACGTTGGCCGTCAATTTGTTTAGCCTGAGCAATAAAAGACTCACGTAATCTTTCGGTTGTTAAAGATTCTGTTGAATCGAAAATCCTTTGAACCCGCGCGAAATACGGGTCTCGTTTACTTTCCAACAATCTAAGTTTAACCTTGTCCGTCATGGTGAACAGAAGTTAAAATATGGAAACAAAAAGATCAACAAGTCTTTATCTTTTACGGAACCCGCGTAAGTGAAATTAGTGTTCCAACCAAACTGATAACTCAACGAAAGATTTTACAACTTAAGTAAACAATAGTACGGAACGATCCGTACACGCGAACCCTAACAATAATAAATTGTAAGGTGAAATAAAAAATATAAAGCGTACAAAGTTTGAACCGCGTGCAAGTAACAAAGTCTAATACAAATAAAATAGTAAGCACGCGTAATAACTTAAGAACGTGCCCATCTATAACATATACATATTATGTAGTATGTATTTATGATTAGCTTAGAGATACCTCCAACCCGATAATTAGCATTTATGTCGGATGCGACGCGATAACCTTTTATGACTACTTCTATGTATATGAGATTAACTTACTCAATACATAGAATATGTACAGATTCTTAACCAATAAAAAGTTAAGCGTGAAACTTAGAAACAAATATGGTACTTATTTCCGTAAGCGATGCGATTGTGTTCGTAACGAAATACCTTCGTAAAGAAACAATAAACTTCCTAACAAGTAAATACGCAGATGACCGTTCGAAGTAAGTTATCTAGTAAGTACTACGTTTACATAGTTAGGTGCGGGGGTGATATGTATAAATATACGGCTGTTTCTTATGAGGAGAACTAAGCCCGTAAAGTTTATACAAATCTGTTATTTTACCTGAAGGATCCTATCAAAAGATCAAGTTACCTTACAAAATAAAATAACAAGCGACGCAATATATAACAAGCGACGTTATATCTTCGCGAAGGGAAATTATGATGCTATTAAATCTGAACTTGATCTAATTAACTGGCCTCAGTTGTTACAGTCAACGAGCTTGGAAGATGCTGTCACAATTTTTTATAGTAAACTATATGAGCTTAGGGATAGACACATACCTTTAAAATCGGTAAAACAGTCCTCTTATCCTCCTTGGTATACTCCAGCACTAATTAAAATTATTAGAGAAAAACATAAGTTTCACATTAAATATAAACGTTACAGTAACTTGTCAGATTATCACTCGTTTTCATTACTGCGTACCAGAGTTTATGAGCTGGAAAAAACTTGTTATGACAATTATATGGCAAATATTGAGGCTTCTATTGTAAAGAATCCTAAATCTTTCTGGACGTTCGTTAAAAGTAAGCAGAAGGTTGGCTCGTTTCCTAACGAGATGTTCTACCGTGACACCTCTGTGAATACAGGACAGGATATTAGCAACCTCTTCGCTACCTATTTCCAGTCCACCTTTTCAGAACCTGAATCAACGGCTGATGATGAGCGTTCTTCTAATGAGCAATGTAGTAATACTGAAATGTCTATCAGTACAGTTGACATAAACCGCTCACGTATACTGAAGCTGCTGAAATCTTTAGACCTTAGTAAATCAGGTGGACCTGACCTGATACCCCCTGTGTTCATAGTTGCTTGTGCTGAAAGTCTTGTTGAACCCATTTATATTCTATTCAAGCGCTCTCTTTCCGAGGGTAAAGTTCCGAAGATTTGGAAGTCTGCTTTCGTCACTCCCGTCTTTAAAAAGGGCGATAAGGCTAATATTGAAAACTATCGGCCCATATCAAAAATTTGCCTTTTTTCTAAAATTTTTGAACGCATAGTTTATACCGATGTCTACGCGGCCTTCAGGTCAATTCTTGGTGAGGAACAGCACGGTTTTGTTAGGAACCGCTCGACCACGTCTAACTTACTTCTGTCACAAGAGTTTATTACGGGCGGCATGGCACAGCGACAGGTTGACGTGATTTATACCGACTATAGTAAGTGTTTCGACCGTATTGATCATTGTATGCTGCTGAAGAAGCTGTTTCTCGCCGGAATACATGGTGACCTGTACCGGTGGTTCTCCTCCTATATAGAGAACAGAACACAGGCTGTCGTGCTTCAGGGCTACACCTCTGGTTGGAGTTCTGTCCCTTCAGGCGTACCTCAAGGGTCCATTTTGGGTCCTCTGTTATTTATATTGTTCATTGCAGATTTAAAACAATGCTTTCGTCATTCGTATATTTTGCTTTATGCTGATGACATGAAGATTCATAAAGTTGTGCGAGATATGTCTGATGCATGTCAATTGCAGGACGACCTGCATAGGTTTGAAACATATTGTATCCGTAACAAACTCCAATTAAATGTCTCTAAATGCTTCCTCCTAACATTCTCACGTTGTACTTCTCTGATAAACTTTAATTACACCTTGAACGGTCAGCTCATTGGCAGGTTGAATAGCGTGAGAGATTTGGGAGTAATAATAGATAGCAAGCTTCTGTTTGATCAGCATGTAAATAGCATAGTTGCAAAAGCTTCCAAAGCTCTGGGATTTATATTACGTACCACGGCCTGTTTCCGATCTCTCAAACCTGTTAAGATCTTGTACTGTTCTTTCGTGCGCAGCCATTTAGAATACGCGTCTCAGGTTTGGAACCCGCAGTATGAGACTTATAAGTCTCGTATTGAAGGCGTCCAAAGAAAATTCCTACGTTATCTGGATTATAGGGCTCAGCAAAACTCAGTTGACTACGAGCACCGCTGCAAACGGTACCACTTCCTTCCTCTGGAGATGAGACGTTATATTGGGGACATGAGTTTACTTTTGGGTATAGCAAATGGCCACATTGACTGCCCTGCACTCGTTGCTAATCTGTTATTACGCACAAACCTGATGGGATTACGACAGCGGCCAATATTGAGTGTACCTAGCGCAATGACTAATTATAGGCGGAATGTTTTTTCGATAAGAAGTGCGCTTTGTTTCAATAAGCTACCTGGGGACCTTAATGTCGACTTGTTTTGTACCAGTGTGGCGACCTTGAGACGGCTATTGGCACAATCGTTTTTCAAGGATAGCTAACTTATCTACTACTAAAATTATCTTACCTTGTATGTACTTTCTTTTTATCGACTTTTTTTCCATTAACTATATGTGGAGGCTTGTTATTAGCTATTTGTTTTATATTATATTCTTTATGTCATTGGTTTGTTAGTCTGTAAGCCTTCTTTAAAATAAAATAAATAAATAAATAAATAATAATTTGATTAATTGCAATAATTAATCAAATGCGGTTTTATCTCGGATTATAAAAAATACCTACTCGTGCAATACGAGTTTAGTAGGTATATATATTTACCTAACGAACCTACAGTAGTAGTGTATCCTACAATAACAATCAATGTCATTCATTCAGCAAATCTCGATTAGAAAAAACTATATGAAAGTTTCTAATGCGTAAATAAAAGTTAACCGAACGATAATAATAACTGGAATATTCCACAGTCACGTACGCCAACTTTACGAATGTTCTACCAGACTACCCACAATTTTCATACACGAACAAAAAAATATGTAATTACGCCGAAAACTAACTGATTTATTAAATAAACTTATTTAGCGATATGAATCAACGTTGATATTCAATTAAATGTATTTTTCGGAGTTTTAATTATTGAAATTAAAGATTTAAGTTAACAATTAATTTGCCGGTAGAAACTACTACATGCAAGGCAGCCAGCCTTATTCCCAACGCAACAGAGGCGAGAATTGTGTGATGATCTGCAATTACTATGGAAATTACCCAAACTTTTTGGTTAAAAAAAGACTTTTAGAACTTAAAATTAGGCTGTAAATAGGCCCAAATTTAATTTATCCAGCTAGAAGGACCAAAATGGTGCGTATAACCTCTAGAAGATTACTAGAAAAATCACACGCGCTTGAACCTAAATTATTAGAGTAATCTAGGCTATAATTGCTGATTCAGCAGTGCTAAGTTAAAGGAGAAAAATACGCAGATGAGACGAAAGGCAATGGATAAAGTTCAATTTACTAATTATGCCACATACCTTTGAAACAGCGATTCCCATGCAGATGCAGATTGATGTCACGTTCGGGAAGTTCAGCTCACAGACTCGATACACTACGCTGGCCAGCGGTACACAACACAGTATGTCTAGGTAATACAAATGACACTTTCATGTAGGTTCAATTAAGTGGTTCGGGCGAGATGATGCGTGATGATGGACGCGCATTCAACCGTGGTTAATAACGAACAGATAATGGCCGGCGGCCGTCTATCCGGCAGCGACGCGTTGACAGAGGCGCCACCGCGCGGGATATCACCAAACCAACGATATGTGACACTTATTTAATAAACTGGAACTATTAAACCAATGCCTCTCAATCGCCCTATGGTGATGTAATAAAAATATAAGAACTATAAATTAGGAAGCGTAACCAGCATTCGCGAGCAAAGTCGCCACAATCGCAGCAAAGGCTAACAAAACGGACGTAATCTTGCGAAGTTGACCACACATTCGAACATACACAACCACAACAGCAACCACACAGCCAACAACCCCACAAACAACAACCACAACAACACAAACAACAACAAGCACACCATTGACGGATACACAAGTTACACACACACACACTAACCAACGGCTATTATCAACGGTAGCAGCAACAGCCAGCCTACAACCAGCCCCTAGCATGACTACCACACAATTCCTGGCATGCGGAGAAGACGGAGTCCCTGGCATCAGACTGCGAGGCGTCGCTCTGTTCATGAACAGGGAACAGGAGAAGCCAGGCATAGGCTTCTGCATAGGCTCAAGTCGAGCTGCGGCCCGAATACACCTTTCACCGGGCCTTGCCGCCCTGATTAACGGAAGCACTTCCAAAACGAGCATAAAAGGCAGCAAGTATGCTGCACTTCCTCAAGTGGAAGTGGCCACTCACCGATGCCGTCTAATGCGGTTTAAAGGGAAAACAATCGCATTACTCGAGTGGGGGGAGGCTACTCCATTTGCTCAGGCAAGCTCATTGCTTCAGAAGATCAGGGACGCAGGAGACTACACGTCAGCCGCGGCCCGAACCACAAGTGTGGACGCAATGGTGGTGGGAGAGGAGAGAGGAGACGTCGCAGACCGCTTTGGCTGTCTAAAGGCCTCAGAACATCATGAGGTCGTTGTCTACGAGGACAGAGGGGAAACCCTGAGTTTTCTCAAAGCCCCCAGACAACCAACAGCCAGCGCGACGGGCCCCTCAATAAGCCCCACCACTGAAAGCGGATCGGAAAGGGCCCAGCAAAAGGCAGCAGCCGAAAAATCCGCAAAGGAGCAGTGCAACACCATAAACCCAGAGGACCGGGCCCGGTCGAGGAGTCACCTGAAAGCGTTTGGCACTTTCCTCAGTGCACTGCTCCCAAGCACCAGCCACGCATCACCATCTCACAAGCAGGAGACAGCACTGGAAAGGTTCTTCAGAAAAACACCAAAGAAACCAACTCAGCAAAAGCCTAAGCCAACACGAGCCGACAAAGGGCAAGTCAGCCCGCCGACCCTCGCAGTAAAGTCGGGTACCACGGACCACGTAAAAAGCGCATTCCTCGAGTACGTAGCAATCGTAAGAGCAACCAGAGAGGTCAATCTTACGACATGCAGGAAGATCCTGCAGACCTTCCAGAGAGACACAGAAGGTCTGTTAAGGGTACTGCTCGAGGAAGCTGGGGCGGCGGTGTACGACAACGTCACATCCCAAGTCATCAAAGGGGAAATGACGGGGTCGTATATGGCAGCCTACAGCGCGAGCAGTGGTTTTGTGGCCCTGGACAGGGAGGAGACGGAGCGCTCGGGCAAACTCAAGTTCAGTGTGCCAAATGACGACCCGATAGTGGTTACCGCCAAATGTACCAAAATCATGCCGGATGATAAGATCCTGGAAATGGCACAGTCCATTTCAGAGACCTCAGGTATCCCGGCATCGCAGGAAAGTTGGGAGGTACCCAATATCAGGTGGATTAACGGAGTTCCGGGTTGCGGTAAGACAACCTGGCTGGTAAAGCATTTCGACGAGGACAGGGACGTGATAGCCACCACGACAACAGAAGCTGCCAAGGATCTCAGGGAAAAGCTTGCGCGCCGCTTAGGAAACCGAGCAAAGACAAAGGTGCGCACTATGGCCTCAATCCTAGCAAATGGTTTCAAGATCCAAGACAAATGCTACAGTCTTACGGTAGACGAGGCTCTTATGAACCACTTTGGGGCCATAGTCATGGCAGTAAAGTTGTCTGGAGCAAGCGAGCTTGTCTTCGTCGGCGACGTTAACCAGCTTCCATTTTTGGACAGAGAGAACCTTTTCGAGCTTAGGTATACCCGTCCAGACCTGGTGGCTGGCATCACCCAGGAGTTTCTCTGCACACACCGCAATCCAATGGACGTGGCGATTGCACTGAGTGAGATATACCCCGGTATATACTCCTCCAAGTCGTCGCTGTCGCGGGTCCACTCCCTGAGGGTGAAAGGTTACACAAGGGCGCAAATACCGGGCACTGCCCAAAACACCCGGTTCCTGGTTCATACGCAGGGGGAGAAAGCTTCTCTTGCGAGCCAGGGATTTAGTTCCGGCGAAGGGTCGCGCCTGCTAACCATACACGAGGCTCAGGGGTCGACCTACGACAGCGTCATCATCATCAACACCAAGTCCAGGAGGCTTCAGGTCCACGACAGCATCCCCCACGTGGTAGTGGCAGTGTCCAGACATACAGTCAGTTGTGTCTATTACACCGACGACGCCGATGACGCCGCAGGCCGCCTTGCTAAGAGGGCGATGGATGCGCCGACTAAAACGGTCGTCAACTACAATCTTAAGACGGCCATGCAGCATCGAGACATAGTCGTCATAGAGGCCTTGCTCACGCTAGCGTAGTCCCTGGTCAGCAGACATCACCAAAATACCACCTAACAAGTCCCATCCAAAAACTCCAACCCAAACACATGCCCAAACCATCACCCTGTCTAACCCTGTAAGCCAATTATAAAAAAAAAATAAAAAAAAAATATGTAAAGCTGCATGGTGGAGCGAGTCAGTCATACTCACCTTAACGTCCTAACGACGGGGTTCTATAACCGGAACCGTCGGCCGGGACTGGTTTGCTCGCACTGCCATGCATCTTCCCCGAAAGTGTGCTAATAGATATAAGTAAACAAAATAGTAAATAACATAAGCAGTGTACAATACCTATCAATAGAAATAAGTAAAAAAAATAGTTATGATAAGTAGTAAATAGAAACATAAAATTGTAAGAATAAGAATAAGAATAAGAAATTTTATTTGCTCAAACATGTGTATACATACATAATTAAAATAATACATGCATGCAAGATCTTAAATAAGAGTGGCTCACGACATGTCTGCCACTTCTCATGGCGTGCAAATATTTTAGGTACTATTATTATTATTGAATTTATTATTTTAAAATTTTACAACTATACATTAAACATCACTCACACAAACAGATTTCTTATATTATATATTATTTACATTATCCAATGATTCATAAATTTTTTTTCCTAGTCCAATATTAAAAATAACAATTATCACAATGAAGATTTACATCACTTTAATAGACATTCAATTATAATGAAATTTATAAAATTATAGGCATTTCTAAGTTCACCACTACTACATGACCATAATTACTACAATATTAGTTATTATGGTCAAATTTTTTATAATAATCACCATGAGTCGTTTAAAAATTCTGTTATACTATAATATGCTTTTTGTGCCAAAATCAATTTTATTGTTTGTTTAAATTTTGGTATAGTTTGTTCTTTCCAACTTTTGGGCAATTGATTGTAGATAATTGGTGCCATGCAAAAAACACTCTTGCGCATAAGTGCAGTTTTTGATGTATGTAAACATAGCTTACTATCATCACGCCTATTTCTTGGAAATTTGTCTGCCATACGAGGAAACAAATGTGGATTTGTTTTTACGAACATTGCCATTTCTAATATATAAAGTGAAGGTAATGTTAATATTTTATATTTAATGAAATAATTTTTACAGCTATCGGTAGTTTTGAGATTAAACATAGATCTCAAGCAGTACTTTTGTCTTCTAAAGATGATATCCCTGTCGGTTGAGTTACCCCAGAAGATAACACCATATCTAATGACGGATTCAACTAAACCATAGTAGGCTGTTAATAGCGCCTCTATATTTAGAGTACGTGATAATTTATATAACGCATATGCACCACTGCTTATTCTTTTGGCTAGAGCCTCAATATGCGCTTTCCAATTTAAGCTTCTGTCGATTGTTAGTCCTAAAAATTTTGTACTATTAGCTGTCTGTATATTATTATTATTATATTCGATGTCAAGACTAGAGAATAATGATGATCGTTGGCTAAAGTGCATAATCAAAGTTTTACTTATATTAATTTTCAAATTATTATTATTCAGCCACGTTACTGCTTCAATTAATGTATTTTTTATGTCCGTTTCATATGTATTCTTAGTATGGCATGGTATAGTTATCGTACTGTCATCCGCAAACAGTGTCATGGGATGTTTAATGGATTTAGGGAAGTCATTAATATAGAGTGTAAACAGGGGCGGTCCGAGTACACTGCCTTGCGGAACTCCATGAGGGACGGTACGCTCGCATGACGTGAAAATTTCTTCACGTTTGGAGCTCATATTTATTCTATTAATTTGGGTTACTTGTTTTCTGTCATGTAGGTATGATTTTATAAGATTAAATATGTTTCCTCTTATACCATATGCATCAAGTTTATTGAGTAATATATTATGTTGGACATAATCAAATGCCTGTGTCATGTCGCAGAAAATGGCACAGACTGGTGTATTTTTATCCATGTTTGTCATAACAGTATGCAAGAATTCGTATATGGCCAAGTTAATAGTTTTTTTCTCCCTAAATCCTTTCTGTTCATCACAAAGAATATGATTTTTTTCAAAATAGATATTAAGTTCCCTGTAAATATATTTTTCGATAATTTTTGAAATTATTGGTATTAATGATATTGGCCTATAAAATTCCATTAGCTCCCTATCCTGTTTCTTAAATAGTGGTTTAACAATCGATTTTTTTAGCGCACTGGGAAATATACCTTCACTGATGCTTAAGTTAATAATGTAGCTTAGGGGGCTACAGATTTCATATGCTACAGTCTTAATAATTTTTGTACATATGCCATCGTATCCTACACTGTTTGTGTTTTTTAAGGCCGCGATAATTTTTAATATATCAAGTGCTAGACTTGGGGCCATGAACATCGAGTCTTTTTTGGTTAAAATATGTTTAGTGACTGTGGTTCCCGAGCTAGTCATAGGTTTAATTTTATCTATAAAGTAATCATTAAATATATTTGCAATAATTTTGGGGTCAGTTACAGTTTCATTATTATATCGAATTTTGTCTATAGTATTTTTTGGTATGTTCAGTTTTGTTTGGTTTATTATTTCCCAAGTGGTCTTAGATCTATTACTTGACATTTTAATTTTATGTATATTTTGTGCGCGTTGAGTTAAATAGATAATCTTTTTAAGCAATTTAGAATAACTCTTAAATTTATATTTATTCATTTCGGTAGGTTTGTAATGCCAGTGTGTAATATGTATGTGTATATATATGTAGTATTTATTGAGGGATGAACTCACGTAGACTTAAGTTAGTTAAGTAAGCTTAAAATAATGTCCAACGTAGGAGTCTAGCAATTGTAATTCTTATAAAAAAAAAACATACAAAATATAAACACAATAAAAAAGAACGCGGACTGCCACATGTCCGCGGTAGAAAATTGAAAAAAAAAAAAAAAAACACTAAAATAATAAAAAATATAAAATATCTATATAAAGAAAAACCAGACATAGACCTAGACATGTCAAGTCTATTGGTTAATCTTCAATGTCTATGACTGACAAGAATGAGTGATGATTTCTTTTTCATTGGAGTTACTGAGCGAATACACCTGTAAACTTTTCATCCCGATAAGAGCTCACAAAAAGTTAATAAAATGACTCGCAGGCGGCAGGGAACAAGCCCCAAATATAAATAATAAATGTGTCAGCAATAGCTGGCACTCTAGGATTAATTTTTATTAGTACATAAATAAATAAGAAAATGGTCAACTATATCTAACTACAACTACACATATGACTACAATTCCTGAAGAAAACAGCAGTTGAACTCCAGCATTTGGTACCGAACAACAATGACATTTTAGCTTGCACGAGGCTTAATTATAGCGTCCCAGGCGAATGATACTGCTTGAGATATCATACCTCCGGTATTGGAAATAATGGGTAAATTGTATCCCAAATAAAAGTAAGTTTCATTGTATTTGTTTAACCTCAAGAAATTGTGATGACGGATTGTATGTTCAAGAATTAAATTAGTTGACCAAACTGTGTGACTTTTACTTCAGTCGACTTCATGCGAAACCATACCCTACATAGTCTCATGCTGATCACCTACCCTTGAGCTAGTTGGTGAGTAAGGCAAGTAAAATACTTTCTTACAGGGCTCCCTGAGACGCCTTCGTAACTTTCTTCCCATCACCACTAAAATTGCGATAGCACAATCTCTTCTTCTCCCTATCCTGGACTATGCTGATGCCAGCTATCTCGATCTCACCCAAGACCAATTGGACAAGCTTGAGTGACTTCAAAATCTCTGTGGGTTGAGGTTCATATTTGGCTTGCGCAAGTATGACCATGTTTCTGAATTTCGAACCAAGCTCAAATGGCTTCCTATTCGCCTTCGCCGGAATGCCCACATACTTTCATGTCTATATAATGTGCTCTTTAATCCTTCTAGTCCTTTTTATCTTAAAGAACGCTTTCAGTTCCTCTGTGACACACATTCTCGGTCTGTGAGATCATCGGAAACCCTAAAATTAAGCATTCGTATGCGTTCCACATCCTTTTTCGAGAAATCTTTCACGGTTCAAGCAGCTCGCTTGTGGAATGCATTACCTATTGAGGTAAGTCGTGCGCAAACATTACCTTTATTTAAAAAAATGGTGAAGGAGCATTTCCTTCCTCTGTAACTATTCTTCTCCTTTCTCTGTTCTATATTTGTTTTTTTTTATAAATTATAGGCTCGCGCTTGACCACTATCTTACCTGATGGTAAGCGATGATGTGGTCGACGGTGAAGCACGCTTGCCTAGAAGTAACCTATTCATTCTTGACTTAAAGACGATACGATACGATACGATATGCGATATTTATTAGTATATTATTTTATTTGTATGTATGTATTTTATGTTATATCTAAGTAATATTATCTTATATAGTTTTGTACACTGACAGCCCTATGTCTATCTCGTGTCATTCAGTCCATCCAAAGGTTGTCTGTAAGAGATTGCCCTGTGCGATAAGACCGCCCATTGTACACTTATCGTTATAAATGTTTAGTCCTGTAATTATTTAAGTGGTGTACAATAAAGTATATAATAAATAAATACATAATTACAAAAATATATTATATTGAATTTGTATTAGATAATTCAGTTGAATTGAAACTGTAAATGAATTGAGTTGGACCTGTACTGAAATAGAATTGTCATTGATTTGTAGTTTACTGTAATTGAAATGATTTTTTTTACATTTATTGTTTTTCAATTAATTTTTTACAATATAATTTCATTTTTAAACGTGTAATGCATGAATAATTTAATGTAGTAGAATAAATTGCGTTTTTTTTATTATTACGCGCTACCAGGTGATAGTAAAAATAACGAGTTGGAGTCGCGCACGAAGGGTTCAGTACCACTATCGCAAAAAAACTCACGTTTGTTTTATGGGAGCCCCACTTAAATATTTAGTTTTATTCTGTTTTGACTATTGATAACTTAATAATTTATTTTTCTACATAGTTTTCAAGTGTCTCTGCACACCGAGTCCAGCGCTTTTCCAAGGCTTCAATCCCTTTCAGAAAAAAAGTTTTGTGTTGGTCCTGCAAAAAGCTCTCCACGGCATCGATCACCTCGTTATCGTCTTCGTACCTGTTTCACCATAAGTATTTTTTCAATTTGGGGAACAAATAAAAATCGCTAGCCGCCAGATCTGCAGCCTAATTGTGTAAGTGAATTCGGCAAAGGAAACAATCTGTTTCTTTCCCAAAAACGAAACAGATTGTTTCCTTTGCCGAATTTACTTACACAATTAGGCTGCTGGTGAATAAGGGGGTGGTCAACCAATTCGAAGCCAGCTTGCTGAATGGCAGCCATCGCAACTGCAGACCTGTGCGCGGGTGCGTTGTCATGATGAAACAGGACGCCCCTTCGAAGTTTCCCTCTCCTTTTCTCTTTGATGGCATTCCTCAACATGGGAATTAAAGCTGCATAATATTGGCCTGTAATAGTGGTTCCACGCTCCAGGTAATCAATCAACAATATCCCTTCTGAGTCCCAAAATGTTGAGGCCAGCCGATGCCACGACACGAAACTTTTTCGGGGTCGGTGATGATGGCCGTTTCCATTGCGAAGATTGCTGTTTTGTCTCGGGAGTAAAATGATGAACCCATGTTTCGTCCATTGTTACGAAACGAGACAAAAAGTTTTCAGAATCTTCTTGAAACGTGTCCGACAATATCTTCGAAATGTCAAGTCGATTTTGTTTCTGACTGTCGGTTAACGTTCTCGGCACCCATCTTGCGGAGACTTTTCTCATATTCAAAGATTGTTTCAATATGGATTGAATACTTCCATATGAAATGCCCGTTTCTTGAATTAAGTATCGGATGGTAACTCTTCGATCGCTCAATACAATTTCCTCGACTTTCGCAACATTTTCTTGGGTGACTGACGTCGATGGACGGCCGCAACGATGTTCGTCTTCCGTGCTCGTTCTTCCTACTCGAAATTGAGAAGCCCACCTTGCGACAGTGGAATACGGCGGAGCAGACTCTCCTAATGTTGCCTCCAAATCGCAATGAATCACTTGTTAACTTTTTTAAACAGAGGTATTTAATAACGGCTCGCACTTCGTTTTTCTCCATTTTCGAAAACACATTCCGACACGAAGCAAACAAATGACTACATTCAGAAAAAAACAAATGAGAATCAAAGATTTTTTTCCTTATTAACCGACTTCAAAAAAAGGAGGAGGTTCTCAATTCGTTGGAATCTTTTTTTTTATGTATGTTCCCCGATTACTCAAAGACGCCTGGACCGATTTGGAAAATTCTTCTTTTGTTAGATAGGGTATACTTCCTAGTTGGTCCCATAGTCATCAGGTCAGGGTCTGATAATGTGATCTTGGAGAAATCGACGAAACTCCTCAAATATTATAGCCATACATATAGCGATTTTGGCATTTTCATCAACAATTCAATCATTTGCACTCAGAAAGTATCATTTGGAGAAGTTGAACTGTTGAAGAAGACTACAGATGGCCAATGGAACTCCTTAATGCTAAGTTTGTAACATGTCTACGATATCTCGAATATTTAAACGACTATGATGAAGCAAATACATATGAAAATGGTACCATTGAACTGATCTGATGATGAAGCCGGCAGGTAGGCACTGGAACTCCGAAATAAAACACTGTATCCTATTCGTGTTTGGGCTTATTGGAATCGTCGTGAGATGTACTTGGTGGCTATATATGTTTTTTTTTGCAATTGGAGGTACCTACCAAAACTAAAAAGAGATAAATAAAAAACTTTTTAACAAAAAATCTAACCGACTTCCAAAACAAAACATTAAATAAAATTAAAATAAAAAAGCTTTATTAATTCCACATAGACAATACAATTGAAATTTAACAAATAAAGTTAGATTATTATTGGGTAATTCATCAATAAACATTATTAATTATTAACAATAAATAGATGATTAAATTAAAATTAACAAAACTATAAAGTTATACATGAAATAATATAAAATTGATTTAAAAGATTGATTGATTGAATAAACAATTGATATATTTAACAATAATAATAATAACAATTTACTTTGATTGGTTAGAGATTTGATTAAGTAGGTACCATTATTAATATATAACTTTCTTTTCCGAAGGTGTCGAAACACGGCAAAAAAAAAGTTACCAAAGACACCGACTTCGGAAAAGAAAGTTATTTTTCGCTTTATAATGTTTTGTTTTGGAAGTCGGTTTGATTTTTTGTTAAAAAGTTTTTAATATTACAAATATGTATCTGAGCTATGCCTGCCAGTATTTTTGTTTCTTACCAAGGAGTATGTCGTTCTCACTACTTATTGATCCCTCCTAGTAGGTATGAATAATTTATTAGCATGAACCATAATTTGAAACGATTCAAGAGCCCTGTTTACAGTGTGGCTCAATGAGTCAGCAAACTTTATTTGCCATAAAAAGACCAAACATTTATCTACCCTACCTACCCTACCTTACACTACCTACCCTACCCTACCCTACCCTACCCTACCCTACCCTACACTACCCTACCCTACCCGACCCGACACTACCCTACCCTACCCTACCCTACATTACCCTACCCTACCCTACCCTACACTACCCTACACTACCCTACCCTATACTACCCTGCCCTACCCTACACTACTCTACCCTACCCTACCCTACTCTACCCGACCCTACACTACCCTACACTACCCTACCCTACCCTATCCTACCCTTTTTTTTTTTTTTTTTTTTTTGATAACGCTGGAAAAAAATGCATTACGCATACCCGCCGCATAACGGGGGAATGGACGGGCTATGTGGGACTCCCCGGGCGAGCCCGGTATACCCACTAAAATAAACCAGCGCACTCCCGCATCGTCTGTGTGGAGGAGGACTGGGAAACCGGCACAGCCTTTACGCCCAGTCCTCCGCCGACGACTGCCCAATGCCTAATGGCGGGCCCCGCACGCCCCTCCCTCAGTGGAGGGGCCCGGGAATGACCGTGAGTGATCGGCCATTCCCGCCCGACGAGGGTGGTGATTGTGCAATGCAGACGACAGGCGCCCCCGCACCTGCCGCCCGCTAATCACCACCAGGGGGTGGGCGCAGGCGATCGTACAACCGCCCTCTCCCACCCCCACCGCTGCCTCCTTTTGCGACATGGCGTCCTCGCAAAAGGACGCAACCGCCGCCCAGGCCTCCCCGCTCCCCAGCATGGATTTACCACACCGGGAAGCGAGAGGACCTGCCACACAACCTCCTCCTCAGGGCACGGCGCAGCTACGCCCCCGCTGGGCACACCTAGACGGTGTGCCGCGCCGTGCCCCTCACCGCGCTGGACCTTACGGCCCCCTCCGATGCAGGATCTGGCCCGCGAAGGCCAGACGCCGCCCTCCGCGTGTGCGGCGAAGCGTCGAGACCGACGCTCCGCTGCCTCCTCCCACCATTGACTTGTCCCTGCCGACCATCCCACGTCAAAGGAGGGTCGGCAACGACAAGTCACTACCTCCTCGTGGGCCCACTTCCCGCCCCCGAGCCGCGGCCACCCCCACCCGCAGGAGAGATTCCGGGCTGCAGAGCCAGGTGCAGAGCGGGCAAAGCCCGGATGCAGAGCCGGGCAAAGCAGGGTGCAGAGCTGGTCAGTGCACTCGGGGAGCTCAAACCGCACGAGCGCCGAGTGCAAAGCCAGGTGCAGAGTGGGCAGAGCCGGGCAGTGCAGGGTGCAGAGCTGGGGTGCCCCGGGCGTTCCCCCCCGCAGGGGAAGGCGGCCCGCCCAGAGGCCTGGAAGTGAGCCCCACCGCTGAGCTACCGCTACCTACCCAGCCTACCCCTGTGCCGCGTCTGGAGTGTCCCCTGCTAATCAGGGGAACACCCAGAGCGACGCGTACCCCTCCCCCCCCCCCCGTCAGATATTCGCCACCGCCAACAAGAACCCACGAATGGGAAGTTATTGACGGTGCCCAGGGTGCACCAGCCAAACGGGTTGCTCTTCTCCCCGGACGTATCCGAAAGAGACCAGCAACCAACTAGGCCAACGTGGAGGTTACCTGACCCGCACCCCACCCTATCCTACCCTTTTTTTTTTTTTTTTTGATAACGCTGGAAAAAAATGCATTACGCATACCCGCCCATCGGGGGAATGGACGGGCTATGTGGGACTCCCCGGGCAAGCCCGGTATACCCACTAAAATAAACCAGCGCACTCCCGCATCGTCTGTGTGGAGGAGGACTGGGAAACCGGCACAGCCTTTACGCCCAGTCCTCCGCCGACGACTGCCCAATGCCTAATGGCGGGCCCCGCACGCCCCTCCCTCAGTGGAGGGGCCCGGGAATGACCGTGAGTGATCGGCCATTCCCGCCCGACGAGGGTGGTGATTGTGCAATGCAGACGACAGGCGCCCCCGCACCTGCCGCCCGCTAATCACCACCAGGGGTGGGCGCAGGCGATCGTACAACCGCCCTCTCCCACCCCCACCGCTGCCTCCTTTTGCGACATGGCGTCCTCGCAAAAGGAGGCAACCGCCGCCCAGGCCTCCCCGCTCCCCAGCATGGATTTACCACACCGGGAAGCGAGAGGACCTGCCAAACACCTCAGGGCACGGCGCAGCTACGCCCCCGCTGGGCACACCTAGACGGTGTGCCGCGCCGTACCCTCCACCGCACTGGACCTAACGGTCCCCTCCTATGCGGCATCTGGCCAGAATCCGCGAAGGCCAGATGCCGCCCTCCGCGTGTGCGGCGAAGCGTCGAGAACGACACTCCGCCGCCTCCTCCAACCATTGACTTGTCCCTGCCGACCATCCCACGTCAAAAGAGGGTCGGCAACGACAAGTCACACCCTCCTCTTGGGCCCACCTCCCGCCCCCGAACCGCGGCCAACCCCACCCGCAGGAGAGATTCCGGGCTGCAGAGCCAGGTGCAGAGCGGGCAAAGCCCGGATGCAGAGCCGGGCAAAGCAGGGTGCAGAGCTGGTCAGTGCACTCGGGGAACTCAAACCGCACGAGTACCGAGTGCAAAGCCAGGTGCAGAGCGGGCAGAGCCGGTCACTGCAGAGCCGGGCAGTGCAGGGTGCAGAGCTGGGGTGCCCCGGGCGTTCCCCCCCGCAGGGGAAGGCGGCCCGCCCAGAGGCCAAGAAGTGAGCCCCACCGCAGCCTACCGCTACCTACCCAACCTACACCTGTGTCGCGTCTGGAGTGTCCCCTGCTAATCAGGGGAACACCCAGAGCGACGAGTCCCCCCCCCGCCCCCCCCCGTCAGGTATTCGCCACCGCCAACAAGAACCCACGAATGGGAAGTTATTGACGGTGCCCAGGGTGCACCAGCCCAGCGGGTTGCTCTTCCCCCCGGACGTATCCGAAAGAGACCAGCAACCAACTAGGCCAACGTGGAGGTTACCTGACCCGCACCCCACCCTATCCTACCCTTTTTTTTTTTTTTTTTTTTGATAACACTGGAAAAAAATGCATTACGCATACCCGCCCATCGAACGAACGTCAAGAGGATCTGACCCTTAAAAAGGACGGTGTGTTCCTAAACCCAAGAGAATCGGCAGCCCTGTTAGCCGAGACGTTCTACCCAGAGGACTCCGAAGAGAAGGATAACTCGCATCATCGCCAAATTAGAGCGCTCGCGAAGCAAGTAAACGCCCCGTATCATAATGAAAAACATGATCCGCCGTTTACGGTAGAAGAGCTAAAGACCGCGAGTAAAAGTTTTAATCCAAAGAAGGCACCTGGAGCGGATGGCTTTACGGCGGACATATGCAGTCGAGCAATCTCCAGGAATCTGGACACGTTCCTTGCCCTATTTAACAAGTGCCTAGAGATAGGTCACTTCCCGGACATATGGAAGGAGGCCACAGTGGTGGTATTGAGAAAACCGGGCAAGGACGATTATCAGAATCCCAAGGCCTATAGACCGAGAGGTCTGCTACCAGTCTTGGGCAAGATCCTGGAGAAGACGATAGTAGCAAGGATCAGGTGGCACCTAGTACCGCGGATGAGTACTCGCCAGTTCGGATTCATGCCACAGAGGAGCACCGAGGACGCCCTCTATAACCTAGTGAACCATATAAAGGGAAAAATAGAGCAGAAAAAGCTCGTAACCCTAGTCTCACTGGATATAGAGGGTGCCTTCGATAGCGCCTGGTGGCCAGCTATCAGAGTCCGACTGGCTGAGGAAAAGTGTCCGGTCAATATAAGGAGGCTACTGGACAGTTACCTCGACTGCAGAAAAATTGGACTGAGGTATGTCGGGGAGGAACACACTAGTAACTTCTTAGTTCTTAGTTCTTTTATTGACCTTACAGTAGCTCAACTCGATTGCAGGAGAAAGTGCATGGGTATTTTTCTGGACCTTTCCAAGGCTTTTGACACTGTGTCTGTTCCACACCTTCTTTCTAAACTAGAAGCTATTGGTGTACGAGGTGACACAATAAAAATCTTCCAAGATTATCTCGCTGATCGGGAGCAATGTGTCAAGATTGATGGTATGGTTAGCGACGCTAAAACCATGAGTTTTGGTGTGCCGCAGGGCTCAATTCTGGGACCGACACTTTTTCTTGTTTATGTTAACAGCTTGTGCAAACTCTCCCTATCAAATTGTTCAATATTTGCATATGCTGATGACACGGCATTGCTCGTACATGGTGATAACTGGACTGAGACAACGACTCATGCTGAGAGTGCCCTGGCGTCGGTGATGGGCTGGCTGTATGATAACCTTTTAACTGTAAATTTGTCTAAAACCACCTTCTTACCCTTTTCCTTGCAAGCCATTACATTGCCCGCCCCAAACACAATTGTACTGAAAGCACATTCTTGTTCTCCAAACACGCGTAATTCACAGTGTTCCTGCCCTACACTGGCGAGGTCAGAGACTATTAAATATCTTCGGGTACAAATTGATAGCCTATTAAATTGGAAATCACATGTCGATAGTATCACTGCACGGGTTAGAAAACTAATCTATGTTTTTAAAAAGTTGAGACACTCAGCTGACCACACTACCCTGAAGACAGTTTATTACGCTCTGTGCCAGTCCATACTTATGTATTGTGTCACGGTTTGGGGGGGTGCTCCAAAGACTAACCTTATTCATCTTGAGAGAGCACAGAGGGCTGTCCTGAAGGTCATGTCCTTTAAACCCTTTAGATATCCTACAGTCAGTCTATTTAGAGATTGTAAGGTTCTATCTGTTAGGCAACTTTATGTGCTTCATGTGGTTATGCGTAAACACATCTCCCTTAGGTATGATCCTGGCTCTCGAGATAGGCGCCAACGCTTTAGAATTTGCCCTACTCAAAGCTGTAGGACGACACTGGCCCGGAGACATTTTTACGGTATCGGAAGTCATCTTTATAATAAAACCAACAAACATTGCTCCATTTATTCTACTGCTTTTCGGGAATGTAAGAGACGGGTATATAACTGGTTACAGGTACAGAGCTACGACGAAACAGAAAATCTCATAAAGTTGTCATTCCTATAATACACAACCTATACACGAATTCTTCCATTTACACAAACTCGCAGAATCACAACTCCACATTCAACACACTTACACACATGAAAAGGCTATGGTTTATTTTGTCTTGTCACTTCTTTAACTTCTGACCCTCTGATGTTTGATATACAACACAAGTGTGAGGATCCTGGTACCCATAACACAAGTTAAATCTTTCTTTGGGTGCCAGAATTCATTTACAAATACTACTGACATACGTTGTTACTCGTTGATGTGAATTTGTTATTTATGCGTCATGTTGTTCATAAGTGTTTGATTGTACAAATTTAGTTCCAATAAACAATTTATTATTATTATTATTATTATTATAGTAACACCCAGAAGGGTTGCGTCCAGGGATCCACTGGCGGCCCGATACTGTGGGACCTAATCCTTGACCCCTTATTGCACGGTTTGGAAAAAGAGGGGATATATTGTCAGGCGTATGCGGACGACGTGGTGATGGTCTTCAGTGGGGATTCGGGCTCGGAGATCTCGAAACAGGCCAATGCCGCTCTCGACTATGTTCGGGAGTGGGGAGTCAGGAACAAGCTGAATTTTGCGCCACACAAAACTTGTGCGATGGTGCTGACGCGTAAACTCAAGTACGACACCCCGCTCTTGAGGATTGGCGGGATCGACATTGAAATGTCAAGAGAAATTAAAATCCTGGGTCTGACTCTGGACGACAGGATGACTTTTAACACCCATGTAGCAAGGGTATGCAAAAAGGCGGCAAACCTATACAAACAGCTATCCCGAGCCGCCAAGGTAAGCTGGGGATTGCATCCAGAAGTTATTAAGACGATCTACACAGCGGTAGTGGAGCCAATCATCCTGTATGCGGCAAGCGCATGGGCGCCAGCTGCAAAAAAGATAGGTACGCAGAAAGCACTAAACGCAGTGCAGAGGGGCTTCGCACAGAAACTTTGCAAGTCTTACCGCACGGTCTCCCTGAACTCGGCTTTGGTACTGGCTGGGATACTGCCTCTCGACCTTAGAATACAGGAGGCAGCCGCCCTGTACGAAGCAAGGAGAGGGTCGTCTCGGCTAGTACTTGGGGACAGGGAGACTGAACGTGTGGTGGGATTTGCAGAGACTCCACATCCGGCTCTGCATGAAGGGTTGATTTTTGACAGCTTGACTACTCAAGCACAAGTCGACGAGAGTAACGGGCAGGCGGTGAAAATCTACACCCACGGTAGCAGGCTTGAGGGCAAGGTTGGGGCTGCGCTGTCCATTTGGAATGGCGAGACAGAGACCAGAGCCATAAAGCTTAGCTTGGCCGCGTACTGCACCGTATATCAAGCGGAGATCTTAGCTATATGCAGAGCCACAAGGGAGGTGTTGAAGCGCGCAGAGAGGGAATACGGCATATGTATATAGTGACTCAAGGTCGGCCCTGGAGGCCATCACGAACTACAGCGCCCTGCATCCGTTAGCGGTAGAGACGCGCCACAATCTGAAGGAAGCCTTCAACCAGGGTAAAACAGTATGTTTGTACTGGGTGAAGGCGCATGTAGGATTGTTAGGGAACGAACGCGCAGATCAGCTCGCGAAAGAGGCAGCACTTTCGTGCCGGAGGAGTCCCGATTACGACCTTGTTCCGGTCTCATTCGTCAAACGGAAAATCCGGAAGGACTCCCTTGACGAGTGGAACCGGAGGTACAGGACGGGAGAGACAGCCTCCGTAACGAAAGTGTTCTTCCCGGATGCCATAGACGCCTTCAGGCTGATAAAGAGCATGAGGCCAGCGGGGTTACTAACGCAGGTTTTCACGGGACATGGGGGCCTCTGCCAGTACTTACATCGGTTTAAGTGCAGGGAGAGTCCTGCATGTGTCTGTGACCCGGATGTAGAAGAAACAATATTCCACTTACTACTGGACTGCCCGATACATGATAGAGAAAGATATGATGTACAGCAAAAAATTGACTTACAAATTAAAAAGGAAAACTTGTATATACTACTAAGAGATAAACTCGCTAGTCCAACTTTTATTGAGTATTGCTTAAAAATTTTATTAAGACGACGACTAACGCCAACGACCTTGAGGGAACAAAACGCGCACTCGTTTCACACCCGCGCGACCCGAAATTTAGTAGTTTTTTGTACTTTCCTTATTATTCTTTGACTTTAAAAAAAAAAGCTTCAGATCAAAATGTAGATAATTAAATTGTCTTTGATATGGTGTCGATTTCATTAAAATACGTCCAGCGGTTTTGGTGTGATTGTCGTGTTTTTGTCCGTTTTAGACATAACTTTACAAATTAATTACACTATGTTATACGAATAAAACTCAAAATTTGCTCAGATGAAATTATTAAGAAAATGGTCTACTATAACATATATTTTTTCCAATAAATTACGACTTGCCGTTTAGACGTGATTCTCATTTTAAAATCAGCTACTCAAGGGAATCGGCGCCTTAATAGTAAACAGTAGAAATAAGGATAAATAAGCATTTACTACAAAATATATTGTGAAAATACATTATTGTAGTAAAGATAAGGCTAAATAGTAGAAAATAAGTTCATAGAGTAAGCATTGGTATAGGTCTACCAGAATCTCATGGCATTTTTTATTTTTTTTAAATTGTGATTTTCATATGGCAATGTCAATTGTCACCTGTCAAATCAAAGTACTTGATGTGTCAACCGCTGCTGATTTTTTTTGATATTATCTTGAAAATTTGTTATTTTTGTGAAAATGTCGAAGAACCCACTTCGATCTCAAGCGAGACATATTGTTTTCAATGTGTATCATAAAATAAGGGAAGAAGAAGGCGTAAATCAAACTCAATCTTTGATTTTAAAGTGCGTCGTAGAGTGGACCGGTAAGTTGGACTGACTTGTTTTGATACTTTTAGTTTATTTTATATTTTTCTTACTTAATTTTTATTTCTTGCCATTACTATTATATGGTAAATACACAGGGCACATCGAATGATGGCCGGTAGGAAATGGCAACAGTAATGTAACTGTTACTAATTCATCGACAAGATATTGATTTTAACGGCGATAGAGAATCTTTGACGTCAGAAAAATATTAAGTAATAATCTGCGCCCTGCAGTGGAACGTGTATATAGACGGGAGTTTTTGGCGGGCTTTTGTCGAGTGAAGTTCAGTGGCTGTTAATATTATTTGCAAATTGATTCCTAGTGGATATTGTGATATATTATTGGTGTAGTTTTGTGTCTCAACTGTCTACGCAACTGGACAATTTGTAAAATCAATTTGGACAATTTTATTGTAGTATTGACTGCCTCTGCAAAGCTTACTGGGAAGACTGACTCGATACAATTTGCTGCCAAATACTCCAAAAAACATTAGAATCTGTTACATCCGCATTCTAATGCATACTAAAGAATAAATATAAGATCCAAAACTCTTTTCAAAGACGTGGCTAAAAGGTCCTAGCAACCAGGCCATAAAACTTACATAAAAAAGTATATATAGACTGATGATGATGAATGACTATAAGTAACATGATACATTTTATTATTTTTACAGACTTTAAACATATAGAGATTGGTTTTGAATATGTTAAATGCCAATGAAAAAGAGAGAAGAAAAGAGAGATGACATAAAACTACAAAGATACAAGTTTTTGAAATGCCAGTGGAGTTCATGGAATCGTATTCTAGTTTTCTAGTTCTGAATGAGGTTTTAAGTTATTAGTATGATTAAAATGATATATGTCGCCGCGTAGGCGTGAATTTGCTAATTTATTATCCTAATTAATCATTTTAAGTGTCTAATGTCTATTTAAGTTGGGTTTTGAGTTCAGCGCCATCTATTGGCTCACTGTGGAATCAGTATTGATTCATAATTCGTATGCTAATTTCAATGTTTAATTAATACGAGATGTTTAAATAAAACAGGAACACTTATTGTAGTAGTTTTGGATTTGTTCCCATCTTAACTATTGCACATTTGACGAAGTAAATGTGTTTCATTATGTTATTCTTATTAAGTTGTCAAACAATGGCGGATGTTATAATTTCTATGACCAATAACCAGATTTAATAATTTAATACGAGAACTAAACAAATTTGAGTAAATGATTAAATACTAAGAAGTCATAAGACTATTTTACACAGCTATGTAATAATGAGAAACTTTCTAATTAGTAAGATTGTTAGATCACCGGAAACTTGAATAGTTTTGTTATTAGATGACTATTTCAATAATAAACTACAAACCACTTTGTATTTGTGAGTATTGAGGTTGTTTAATGTTAAAATAATTAACTGATCAGCATTTTAGTATTGTTTGCTAACTTTACTCAACTATCCAAGTAATTAGTGTCTAAACAAAAACAATATGGAAGTCCCGCCCATTGTGGAGTACGTGCATGGCGCGTACGGTGCATGGTGTGTGTAAAAAATAATAACTGTAAAACTGTTTAATAAATCTGCTAATTGAATAGATGTTTGAAAACCTAATAAACATGTAACGTTAATTGTCATAAAGTGATTGTGTAATCTATAAAAACATTTAAAAAGAGTATCCTGGAGTTTCTGGCTAGGTCTTCTCCAGCGACCGACAAAAGCTTTGGACCTAGCAGGCCACATGAATTCACGATGTGGTTTTAGCTTCAAGTTCATTTGAAAACTCAAAGTGCCTGTAACTAAATCAAATAAACACTCTTGAGTTTCAATCCAGTGTTGTGTGTTATTGAAGTAACCCGCTCCAGTCAAGAATAAAGGAATTGCCTCTAGACATTGGGGTTAAAGATGGCGGTCCTACGATTCATAGGTACTTCGACGTGACATCAGAATTGGGCTCAGCTCCCACTATCGCCTTCTGCCCATGCTATGAAAGCCATCCGAAGAATTTTGTACAACATCGCCAGCGCCGAGGGTATGGCAAAAGATTTTCCTATGATAATTTCCAAGAGTAAGCGATGCCCAGACATAGGCGAAAATAACTGGAATATTTTTACGTGAACGATCTGAACTCTATTGAAACGACAGAAGAAGCTACTGACTAGTGGCATGGATGCTGTCCTACACCATTGTGGCCAAAACTTTATACAGCACAGAATGACCGAAGCAGCTAAACGAACAACTTGATCTGTCCATTGATAGATTCCATCATGGTTGAGGGGAGTATTCTGTTTTTTTAATTTATGTAACTTAACATTCTTAATTATTTTCATCATACAAGGCAAGGTCAGTGACCTTTTGTGTGACAATTTTAATCAATCTGCCTAGTCTTTTCCCAACCAAGTCCGGGACAGCTTCCATTCTAACTGGATTCAGCTGAGTACCAGTGTTTTACATGGAGCAACCAAAACCCAGTAACTGGGTAACACAATACCCCTTACTGACTGAGTGGTCCCTGCTGTTGTTTGTGTGGCAATTTGTGGAATTAAAATGAATGAAACGGCTTAAATTACTCCATAAAATAAGACAGCTGACTAGGAACTCAATGTTATTGTTTAAATATGGTTCTTTTGTCTTAAGAATTGCAATGGCTCAGTTATTTGAGAAACTTTATTTTATTTGAGGAGTATGTAAGGATCGTAGCAAGTGGCAATCTGTGGTTGCTGCCTATCCCCATGGGGACAAGGTGTGAGTGTATGAATGTTAAACAATTCAAAGTACCTACGTTGAGTTTTGTACCGGACAAAAAGTAACAACTTATTTTTATAGCATTCATTACATTTAGGTAGCTAAAACAAAAGTTTAGTAGGTAAATAAGTTAAGTAAGTTACAGAATGTATGTGCAACAGAAGTAGTAAACATTTGGCAGAAAGTGCCATGACATATTCATGTTGATGCACTAATTGGCATTTTTGCAATTTATTGTTTTTACCCGACTACCAAACGGGGTTTATTATTGAATAATGTGGAACCCGTTGCATGTCATACTTTTTTTAAAGTAAAGTAAGATAAGAAAATGTATTAACACATTCCTTAAACATGAAAAGCACAACAAATAAAAATAAAATTATAGTGTGCTCAAGAAAATACTTACAACGATTTGCATTTAAGTAGCTGGGGTGAGAATAATTGTTTGGTTACAAGACTAAACAATATTTAAAATATTATCTAGAGGTTTTTGTAGAGTGAGTATGCATCTAATATAAATGTATTTGTATGAATGGGTGAAAGGGTTGTGATACACCTGGGTGAGTCATTACAAACTTTATAATCAGGGTAAGTATCAGCAGAGCTTCAGTTCATGCATAATCATAATATAATAATAAATAGTCATAAGCTGATAGCCACCTGGTAACTTTTAATTTACAAGTAGGTACGCTTAGTATGTGTGAGTAACCTATTATGTATGGACCTTGTGATTTTTGGTAAATTAATGGTCCTGTGTATGTAAGACATATTTGAGTGAATCTAATGTGATTACTGTGTTCCATCTTATCTGTCTACATGATCTGGTAGATTTGTTTTGGCTATGGGGTTCTTGACAGTGATAGCGCTATAAGTTAAATCTAATTAAAAAATTGTCTGACCCTACATTCTTGGTTCAGACTGTCAGTTGGATACTGATGGGGCCTTTTATAAGCTCTAAGATTTATGCTTGTTCAAGTAAAGTTTGTTATAATAAAGCTTATTTAATCATTCAATATTTGAGAACCTTCCTAATGAATTAAATCTCACAATGGGTTTAGTTGAATTTTACTTGTTATGGTACATGGGTGTAAATAGATTAGTAATTTCTGACACATTTCAAAGCTTGTTATTGGATGCACTTGCACAGAATAAAAACAATCAAAAGACAGGTTTGTTTTTTGATAATTTGTCACTTTTAGCATTCAATAACTTTCTTTTCTTTTTGCAACTTTTTACCTAGCTTGTATTCAAACTTGTTCACACATAAATGTTTTGTAATGAAATAGGTTTGTAATAGGTGTGTAAATAGGTTGTTGTGTGTGTGGTATGCAAACATGCATCATTAAAAGTAGTTTTCAACATGTTTTAACATTAATCTTTAGCTAGTGCAAACACCGTCATAAGTAATGCAGCAATCTTCATAGTTATTCATTTCAGTGTCATCAGATTCTAGTTAACTTTGAATTACTCACTTACTATTTCAAAACAATAACATAATTTATTTGTTATCAGTACTAACTCCTACTTATTTAAATATTAATAGGATCATCTTTTCTTTTATTATTATTTATCTGTATACCTTCTCACATTCCAGATTCCTGTGTCATATCAAAAATCAAAATGGTTACCTACATAGTCAAGTATTATCAAGGATGTGGAAACAAAACTAAAAATACCTGGTTTGCAAGTGACCGTGTCGCCGGGTCAGGACCTTAGAAGCTACCAACATACATACATGCCACCAAATAGAGGTCAGCTGAAAAATGACTTCCAGCCAAACATAACTAAAGTAAAAGGTGAGAAGTTTTCAAACTATCTTCTACTCACCTCGCTAACTGATACGGTGTTGTTGTATCAGAAGGCTCAACACAATAGCCATGTCGAACAACTACATGACGCTTGTGCATGATACTACCATGCAACAAAGTACTTTTAAATTATTATTCCTGGGTTCAATTCCTAGGTTGGGCAAAATTTGTTTATGGGGTTTTTCCAATAGGGATTCCTCTGTAGCAGCCCAGAGTTTTGAAATTGGTGAACCCCCATGCTTCAAAAAGCATGTTGAGCCATTGGCCTTGTGCACCATAGTACCTCCTTATGCAGATGGCTCAACAGTCAGGAGGACTACTGTTATTATTATGTTTTTGTAACTCGTTTCAGTTTATGCTATTCTATTGTCATATTTAGTCAATTATAAAAATGAATAATAAAACAAGCTCTAATTATTGAGATGTCCAATAACCTATAGCTCTGGAGGCACTTAATAAAATAATAGGTTATATCAACACCAAACTATCAGCATCCATGGAGATGGATTTGAGGTAATAATGAGAACACAATAAACTATCTTATTATGCTGTGGAAGCAACTAAGATTGATAACATAACAAACTATCCTATTGGTATGCTGTGGAATCAAGTAATAATGATAACACAACTATCTTGTTGGTATGCTGTGGAAGCAACTAATAATGATAACACAATAAACTATCCTGTTGGTATGCTGTGGAAGCAACTAATAATGATAACACAATAAGCTGTCTGTTAGTAATCCGTGGAGGAAACTAATAGTGATAATACAACACACAATCTATTGGTTTGCTGTGGAAGCAACTAATAAAGATTTAATATCCATTGGTTAGGCGTGGAGGCCGCTAATGAACAATCTCTCATGTTATCCTGCTGGGTCCACGGTGTACAAGACCACCCAGAGCCTGGTTCCTTATATCCTGTCAAATCAAAGACTTCGTGCCTGTCACGGAGCAATGATCCTAAACTCCTTAACCTTTAATCCTGTCAAATCAAAGACTTTGTGTCTATCACAGAGCGGTGTTCCTGATCCTATCCTTAAATCCTGTCAAATCAAAGACTTTGTGTCTATCACAGAGCATTACCGTCCCGTGAGAATGAAACTAAACAAAAAACAGCTGATCACAATACTCCTACACTACCTACACTATACTTACCAAATACAAGGCTGCTATGTAAGCCTTCTTATAAGTAGGTATGTGCTCATTAATGCATCAAATATTTTTTTAATTTGAGATAAACTTAATAGTTACCTAATTTCATAAGTATTCAGTGATAAATTGATAACTTAAACTGACTATTACCTATTACAAATCAATGAATATTGTAAGATAATACAAACAATAACATTCTGCAAAAAAGATTCAAATTGGACTAAATAAGCTAGCAACTGATTATTCCATGTCAAAAATCTGAAATAGAAATTGTATGCCTTCATTGACATGACATGTAGCAGTTAGTTGTTTCCTAACAACATTGGTCTTTACCATATAGCAAGTAGAATACCTAAAGCATATAGCTGTGGGTGTAAAAATACATTCAATATTTCCAAAATAAGGCATACTCAGCTTAGATTTATTACAAGCTGTCAATGATAAATAAAATCAGTTGTTATCAGATTCTAAACTTAATTAATACTGTAGGATGATAAACAACAATAATCTGCCGACAAATATTTCTCCGCTATTACAGATAACAACCAAGAAACACAGAGACTGAGGACACCGGAAGGCCCAGAGCGCGAGCCTCCGATCACAATGGCCGTGTCGCCGCGTAGGCGTGAATTTGCTAATTTATTATCCTAATTAATCGTTTTAAGTGTCTATGTCTATTTAAGTTGGGTTTTGAGTTCAGCGCCATCTATTGGCTCACTGTGGAATCAGTATTGATTCATAATTCGTATGCTAATTTCAATGTTTAATTAATACGAGATGTTTAAATAAAACAGGAACACTTATTGTAGTAGTTTTGGATTTGTTCCCATCTTAACTATTGCACATTTGACGAAGTAAATGTGTTTCATTATGTTATTCTTATTAAGTTGTCAAACAATGGCGGATGTTATAATTTCTATGACCAATAACCAGATTTAATAATTTAATACGAGAACTAAACAAATTTGAGTAAATGATTAAATACTAAGAAGTCATAAGACTATTTTACACAGCTATGTAATAATGAGAAACTTTCTAATTAGTAAGATTGTTAGATCACCGGAAACTTGAATAGTTTTGTTATTAGATGACTATTTCAATAATAAACTACAAACCACTTTGTATTTGTGAGTATTGAGGTTGTTTAATGTTAAAATAATTAACTGATCAGCATTTTAGTATTGTTTGCTAACTTTACTCAACTATCCAAGTAATTAGTGTCTAAACAAAAACAATATGGAAGTCCCGCCCATTGTGGAGTACGTGCATGGCGCGTACGGTGCATGGTGTGTGTAAAAAATAATAACTGTAAAACTGTTTAATAAATCTGCTAATTGAATAGATGTTTGAAAACCTAATAAACATGTAACGTTAATTGTCATAAAGTGATTGTGTAATCTATAAAAACATTTAAAAAGAGTATCCTGGAGTTTCTGGCTAGGTCTTCTCCAGCGACCGACAAAAGCTTTGGACCTAGCAGGCCACATGAATTCACGATGTGGTTTTAGCTTCAAGTTCATTTGAAAACTCAAAGTGCCTGTAACTAAATCAAATAAACACTCTTGAGTTTCAACCCAGTGTTGTGTGTTATTGAAGTAACCCGCTCCAGTCAAGAATAAAGGAATTGCCTCTAGACATTGGGGTTAAAGATGGCGGTCCTACGATTCATAGGTACTTCGACGTGACATATATAATAAATTAGTTCATAAATTAATATTCAATTGATTTATTTTTCCTATGTTAAGAACCCGATGTCATCATCTGCCTAGCCTTTTCACAACTTTGTTGGGGTCGGCTTCCAGTCTAACCGGATTCAGCTGAGTACCAGTGTTTTACATGGAGCGACTGCCTATCTGACCTCCACAACCCAGTAACTGGGTAACACGGTACCCCTTGGCTAGACTGGTGTCAGATCTCAAGCGTCTGACTATTTGTAACGACTGTCAAAGATCTTCAAATGACAGCCGGGACCAACGGCTTAACGTGCTTGCCGAGGCACGGAGGAAACTCGGTATGTTGAAATGGTCACTCATCCACGGACCGACCTCGTCAAGCGTTGCTTAACCTTAAAGATCGACCCGTGTGGCTGTTGTATAACAACATTATTCATACACATACCTATAATACTCACAGTGGATCTTTGTGTATCTGAATAGGTTTCAAGACCCCGCGCAGTAGCTATTTTTGTGTCAATGTTGAAGGTGAAGATAGCATTGTATAACTGTCTCTTTCACTCACGTAGGTATGTCACATCGTCCTATCTCGCTTACTCTATGCAATATACTCGATGACAAACTGTTTATTACGCAATGGTTGGCAGGACCAAGTTCAAAGACACAAAGATCCGCTATGACTACTATAATATAGGTACCTCATGTTCATTAATACTAAAGACATAAATAAAAATTAAACAGTATCAAGATCATTTAATCCAATTTCCCCAGTATTGCACAAACAAATTTTTATTTCCACATTTGCCATGAGATTCCGGTAGACCTATAAAAATAAAGTTTTTCTATAATAAGCACTGTAATGTAAGAAATAGTAATAAGAAATAGAAAGTAAGTAAGTTAATTAGAATAAGAACTAAGTTAGAATAAGTAAGTAGGCACAACTAGAGTTGTAAAGAAAATGGAATGCGATGGAATAGGCAGATAGAGATAGGCACAAGGACTGTCCGAAATGTTGAAAGAGACACCTTGTAAAGAAAATGGAAAACAGAAAGTATACGATAGGCGATCCTTTTGAATTTTTGGAACCGCTTGTTCCAAAAATGCAAAAGGACCGCCTGTAAAGAAAATGTAAAAATGTAGAGAAGATAGAGTCGGAAATAATTAGAGTAGGACCCCATCAGGGTAACGATTTTTATTATATAGAGCGTAGTACTAGTGTAGATGCTAAATTCTGTGAAATTTGATAAAGTCACAGGGACAATAAAAAAAAAAAAAAAAAAAAAAAAAAACCCGACCCTACACTACCCTACCCTACCCGACCCTACACTATCCTACACTACCCTACCCTACCCTGCTGACGACGTGGTGCTAGTATTTGATGGCGAATCAGCGATTGAGATCGAGCGAAAGGCGAATGACGTCCTCACCCATGTTTATCAGTGGGGTGTTAGTAACAAGTTGAAATTCGCACCGCATAAAACAAATGCGATGGTAATAACGCGGAAACTGAAATACGACACCCCACGTCTAAGCATGGGGGGGTAGCCATTGGCATGACGCAGGAAATCAAAATCCTGGGGCTAACGATCGACAACAAGCTAACATTCAACAAGCACGTAGCGAATGTGTGTCAAAAGGCGATTGGCTTCTACAAGCAGTTGTCGAGGGCTGCGAAGGTCAGCTGGGGCCTCCACCCCGACGTCATCCGCACCATGTATACGGCAGTAGTCGAACCGATCATAATGTACGCGGCAAGTGCATGGGCACCCGCAGCCACCAAGCTGTGCATAACGAAGAGGTTAAATGCGGTCCAAAGAGGATTTGCACAGAAAATCTGCAAATCCTATCGCACCATATCCCTGAACTCGGCACTAGTGCTGGCTGGGATGCTTCCCCCCGATCTTCGAATACGAGAGGCAGCTGCCCTGTATGAGGCGAGGAGAGGGTTGCCCCAGTTGGCGTTAGGAGATAGGGACACGTATGTAAAAGGGCAGCTGACGTTTACAAGCAGCTGTCCCGAGCCGCAAAGGTGAGCTGGGGATTAAACACACAAGTCATACACACCATTTACACGGCAACGATTGAGCCCATAGTAACGTACGCAGCCGCAGCCTGGGCACCCGCTGCAAAAAAGTTGGGTGTACGAAAGAAGCTAGGCTCTGTTCAATGAGGATTCGCTCAGAAGCTCTGCAAATCTTACCGCACTGTCTCTTTGAACTCGGCACTGTCACTGTCCGGGATACTACCTCTAGACCTGCGCATACAAGAGGCAGCCGCCCTGTATGAAGCGAGGAGAGGGTCATCCCGTTTTGTGCCAGGAGACAGGGAGATCGAGCGTGCGGTGGGGTTTGCGGAAGCCCCTCATCCAGCTATGCAAATGCCCCTGGAGTTCATGTGCCTGGCAGACCAAGAGTTACTAGACAGTAACAATGTGCAGGCGGTGCGAATCTTCACCGACGGTAGCAAGATTGAGGGGAAGGTAGGAGCCGCATTATCCATCTGGGATAGTGAAGGTGAAGTCCGGAACCTCAAGCTTAGCCTTGCCGCGTACTGCACAGTCTACCAGGCGGAACTCTTGGCCATTTGTAAAGCGACAGACGTAATCCTCGCGCGGCAAGAGGCGAGCTATGGAGTGTACAGCGACTCAATGGCAGCATTGCAGACGCTTGCAAACCATGGCTCTCCCCATCCCCTGGCAGTTCGCGCGCGCGCTAACCTGGCTCACGCCCTGGGCCAGAGCAAAGTTGTCACCTTGTTCTGGATCAAGGCCCACGCGGGCCTGCCGGGGAATGAGCGAGCGGACGAGCTGGCTAAGGAGAAAGCATTGTCGTCACGGAGGAAGCCGGACTATGACCAGTGTCCGGTTTCATTTATCAAGCGACAGATCCGTTTGGAATCGCTTGATGAATGGAATTGGAGATATGTGTCGGGCGAGACTGCTTCTGTGACGAAAATGTTTCTTCCGGACGCAATAGCGGCTTTCCGTACTGTACAACAGGTGCGGCCAGAAGGCGTCCTCACGCAGGTTTTGACGGGGCACGGTGGGTTCTCTGAATACTTGAATCGCTTCAAGTGTAAGGAGAGCCCATCGTGCGTCTTCGATCCAGGCGTGGCAGAGACTGTCCAGCACATACTTGTAGAATGCCCGTTATTTATCAGGGAGCGCATGGGCTCATGAACAAGAACACTAGGGACAAGTTTCTGGATTACTGCATTAGAGTAGGCACTGCGGTTATACGTCGAAATAAAACCTGAAGCGCACCGTGCTTCATTACTATTTTGCACAATATTTAAATGTAAGCACGGAATGCAGCAAGGACACGTATAGCCGGCAGTATTCCATGTTAGTACCTAAGTTATAAACTGTGTAAATTTTTCTGTGATAATTTGATAATGGTGCTTTTGTGTTTTTGTCCCTAATTTCAATGTGATATTGTACCAAATTTTTGCTGTGATAACATGTATAATTATTTTGTGATAAACAGCATTTTTGCTCTAATGTTATAATGGCACCTTTTGCTCAAACTGTATATTTGCACCTTTGTACTTTTGTATTTTACCAATTTTTATAATTAATAAATCATGCCCATAGATTAGATTAATAAAAGTGGGAGTAGTCCTACCCACAGAATGCAAGATGATGAATGCAAGAAAGAATTAGTATGAGGAATGAACGTACGAGAGGCATGAAAGATTGACCGGAATGACAGAGGTTAAGCTCATAAGGCGCCAATTTTGTTGGCGAGGATTAGTGTTAAGAAAAAAAAAAACCCTACACTACCCTACACTACCCTACACTACCCTACACTACCCTACCCTACCTATCCTACTCTACCTACCCCACATACATGATTCAGCGCACGCAATGGAAGCTCTCAAAAAGGAATATTTTTGCCCGTTTTTGCATCACTTTTCATTTATGCTCAGCTCCTCTTGGTCGCAGCGTGATGTTATATAGCCTATAGCCTTCCTCGATAAATGGACTATCCAACACAAAAAGATTTTTTCAATTCCAACCAGTAGTTCCTGAGATTAGCGCGTTCAAACAAACAAACAAACAAACTCTTCAGCTTTATAATATTATTATATATTATATAGTATAGATTAATTTTGTTTGCTAGGTTAAGTAAATCGCTCATAAATATCAGAAATAGGATTAGGCCTACAATCGAACCCTGTGGGACACCTATCAAATCCCTTCGTAACTTTCAATGGTAAACTAAGTTTAAGGGCCATCCTTCTACCGCCTTAACACATGAGTAGATAAACGGAACAGAGATAAAGCTTCATTCAACCGCGCTAATCGGTTGCACCACTACAAGCACGCGGACGCATGAGTGCGTGACCACTGGCCGCTTGTCACGTACGCGCCGAGACAGGAAAAAACCTGTTTACGTTGGCACAGCCAGTGGACAATCTCAGGGTCTGCGCAACGCACGTTGTTTGTTAGTTCCAAGTTTGAATTTATTTAATGAAAAACGTTTTCTTATTTTATTATTAATGGTTGTTTATTGTAATGTGTGTATGAATAATACTAGAAAAATTAAAATATATCATACTTTAACTATCCCAAGGAGTACAATAGGTAAGTAAATATTGGATTATTACTATTTCAATTAAGTACTTTAATTTTATTGTATGATCCTTTTTTTGATGAGACGAGAAGCTACACGGTGTGTTTTTACCTTTTTATTTTAATTACAAGCTTTTACTAAACATTTGTAGGTATGTGTGTTTAGTTCAAATATTGCAAGTAAGATTTGAACCACTGCCCGATGTCTGATTGTGCTGAAATTGTGTATACCGTAACTTCAATGACAATGCAATAATATAACATATATCCTGATGCTGCAGCCAGGATTGTCTCCTCACTAGGGAACTCTTCAACGGGTAATAGCACGGTCACGAAATTTTGTATGTTAGTTTAATGTTGATAGTTTAACACGATTTTTATTCTGAACTGCTACTGCAGCCTGCATTGTCTCCTTACGAGGAAACTCTTCAACGGATAGAAGCATGGACTCGATTTGTTATAGGCATTTAAATTTAATTTTGTTTGCAAATCATGATCTCCACTATAAACTGCTGCAGCAGACAGGATAGTTTCCTCACGAGGGAACTCCTCAGCTCAGCTATAGTAGTAAGATCATGAAAGTTTGAACTCGCATTTATAAAGCATTTTTAATAAAAACTTATCATTAATACCTACATCGTTCTTAATTCTTGCTACTAGTCGGTCTGTCTTTAAATTAAATAAATATTTATTGTACTTGCCCGGTTTCGTACCCGCAATCTCATGCATGAGAGGTGGGTGCTTAACCACTGGGCCACCACAACAGAAAACACTACAGTAAAACGACTAAAAATAGGTATTCAATCTTTAAAATATACCTGTGTCTTTTGTATAATCGTGTTCGGTTTGCATTGTCATTTCATTTTTGTTTCAGGCGACATGATTGGCTCAAAGCTGTCGACGCGAAGATCTCCTTCTAAAACTTGTTGATGATAAAAAGAGGCAACAATACAGAATATGTGAGGATCACTTCGAAAAAAACTGCATCAAGTTTTCAAAAAACGGAACTGTAAAATATTTGTTTGATTATGCTTTTCCAACACTCAAATTACCGTTGAACGAAGATGCAAGCTCGAGCTCTATACAAGAAAATGCTTTCCCAACAGTTAATTTGCCATCAAATACTGGTGAAAATTGAAACCAATTTAAGAATGTATCCGCACAAGAAAATCAGGAAATTCAACTTTTGTCCACTAGTGAAATACCTTCAAATACTAATAACTTTTTAAATAAAATAGTTATTTTGGAAGATCATACATCGCGTAGCATCCAAACAGAATCCAATATGCAAATTTGTACGAATAGATCGGCGCAAACAGCTCTTCACCTTTCAGCAGACACTCCGTGAAAGAGAAAACTAGCACTTGAACTTCGAGAAGCCAAAAAAACTGATATAGATAATATAACTAAACAAGACTTTTTAAAACTGTGCGATAAGTTTATGACTAAAAGTATGTCACAAATTATTAAATGGCAAATAGATGTGAGGGCAGGTTATAGTGGAAACCGGCATAGTCTGGCTTTTAAATTTTTTGCACTCAATCTTTATTACTCCGGTCCAGCAGCATACAGATTTCTTGCAAACACATTTTGTTTACCTTCCTTGGTCACCTTACAAAAGTTAGTTATGCCAATAGGCACTCAGACAAACGAGCGTTTGCTCTGTGCGTTAAAAGCGAAGGTAGACAAAATTGGACCGCAAGAAAAGATTTGCAGTGTTTGCGTGGACTGTATGTCCTTGAAAGCTAATCTGTATTATGATATCAGGAACGATAGAATTGTAGGACTTCATGAAATAAACGGAATTCAAAAAAAGAACCAGCTAAATACGTTATTGTTATGATGATTCGCGGTATTATACAGAACTGGAAGCAACCAATAGCTCATTCATTTCTGTCTCAATGTAAAAATTATCCAGAAGTAAATGAATGGATTGACGAAATTATTATATCATTACTAAATATTGGCCTGGATATACGCGTATTTGTTTCAGATTTAGGTTCAGATTTTATAAAAGCATCCAAGTTGCGTTTCGTGAATAGTGATAAAACATATTTCGAAGTAAATGGACACAAAATATTTTACATGTTTGATGTCCCGCATCTTATGAAATTGGTAAGAAACAACTTTAAAACATGTAATTTCATTTTTGACAATAAAGTTGCGAAATGGTCACATATACAACACTTGTATAATCAAGATAAACTTCGACAAATAAGATTAGCACCCAAACTGACTAATTTTCACATAAACCCCAATAATTTCCAGAAAATGCGGGTGAAACTAGCTACTCAGGTCTTAAGTCGAACTGTCGCATCAGCTATTAATACGTACGTAGACTTAAATCTTATTGACGTTGCCGCAAGAGATACCGCTGTTTTTATAAATAAAGTTTATAACTTGTTTGATACATTAAACTCGAGTACATTGCGATCTCCTAATAAATTTAAAAGAGCCTTCTGCGGCAATAATGATCAAATTGCCTTCTTGCAGGAAATGTTGTCATTTTTTAAGAACCTTATCTTAATAAGAATCGATGGGTAGAAGGACGTTACAAATATTATGAATTTTATCAACGGATTTCAAGTGTCCATAAAATTTTTATTACAACTATTTGAAGATTTAAAATCAGAAGGAATTAAATTTATACTAACGAGACGCCTAAATCAAGACGTAATTTAAAATTTCTTCGGGAAAATCAGACAGGCGGGTGGTAACTGTCAGGAACCAACATGTCATCAACTTAGTAATGCCTTCAAAAAGATATTTATAACCAATATCCTAAAGAAACCTCAAAATACTAATTGCGATCAAGATTTCGATAGCTTGCTTATGAAACCAGAGGACTGTCGTATTTTTAATACCCCCTCACAAGTTTCACTAGCTCCAAAGCCAGACGAAGTTATTGTCCCTGAGTTAACAGTAGGAACAAGTGACTATCGGTTTGATTTACCTGAAAAAAATGGTTTAGTATATGTATCAGGCTATTTGTACAGAAAATGCCTCGAACAATACAACAAATGCGAAAAAATAAAACTGTACGTTAAGAGGTCTGAACAACCTATAAATATGGGCAAAGACTCTCTATTCAGCCATTACAAGGATTTTAATGATGGTAACGTACAATTGGGTATTTTAATTATACCTCCTGATAATTTTATCGCATTTGTTGAATTGCTCGAGCAAAAGTTTCGCGAATATTTCGATCTTGAAATAGCTATTGTAAATGTTGACAACGAAATACTTAAACGTATTAAAGATTGTAAATTTGATATGCCATGTGAGTGTTTCCCGTTAGATTACTTGAAAAAACTTTATGTTAGATTCAGAATTTATCACACCATAAAAAGAAACAATAAATTAATAAAAATCAAAAAATATGAAAAGAAAATTATTAGAGTAAGTAATTTGTAAAGTATTCTATCATACATAATAAATAATAAAACTATTTAACCAATATTTTGTTTTTGTTTTCACCTATTGTGACAACCCTACCAAAATAGGTAACAATTTTGCACGTTCTTAGGAAGCTTTGCCTCTGTTCCGTTTATCTACTCATGTGGCCTTAGTGCCGTAAAACGGTTACTTTCTAAAGCATATCAAAATTTTCAGAAAATGGCGCGTTTTTGCAACTGGACATATTTTATTTTACAACGAAAACAGCCTATACAGCCTGTTAAATATGCACATATTGATAATTGATAACAATATTAATAGTTGACTCGCCAACGCACTACCGCACAGGCCGACAGTCTGATAACAACTTATCGCCCCACCACTCGGACCGGTATTTATAACCAAGCGGCATATGCGCACGAGGCATAACTACAATACTGATATCGGCTTGTAGCGCGATCTATTGATATCTACATACACTACATTCCCTTCCTTGTTTTAATCAGTTATATGTCACCAGAATTATTAATAAGATTTTTAGCTAATTCTTATTTGTAATAATAATTAATTGGCATCTCTGGCATAACAAAATAACAGCACAATAATATTTAAAAAATCAATAACTGATTTAATTTATTGTTTCCTTTTAACCTTTCTCTTCCTCTTCTATTCCATTTCCTGATTCCCATCTCGGCCTACTGATGAAGGTTACCCCTCACCATCAAATTACTCTTACGTTAGTTGAGAACTCATGTTATTAATTATTTACCTGGAACCAATAAATTAATACACGAAATAGTCTCGCGCGCAGGCCCGACGACTTTGAGCCTCCCGAAGAAACTGGCCTCCAAACAGACTCCAGCACCGTAGACCGCACACGTACGCTGTGGCAGGCTAAGGACCGAAGAATACAAACTGCCTTTCCACTCAGCGTTTGTGGACCACGTGAAAGTCCTCGACTTGATCGAGACTTGGGCTGCACTGCAGTCCCTCCAACGGCGCCAAATTGACCACCGGTACATCGAGGTACCGAAGCGCCAGCACAAAAACGCCACTACGCTAGTTCCACCTTGCGACCTGGCCCCGAAACCCATCCCTCTGCAGCGAGGTGTAGAACAGGGAGACGCCACACCTCCGAAACCGTGCACCGCTGCACTGGAGGACGCCTTCAAGGCTCCGGACCGGAGAGGGCCAGGCATTGACGTCACCGGCGAGCACATCACTCACCTTCGGTTCACCGATGATATAGCTGTCATGGCTGAGACCATGGAGGACCCCAGTACATAAAAGTACCACTACTGCTGACTTAACATGTCGGTTTCCTCACGATGTTTTTCTTCACCACCATTAGGTATCTCTTTTTGGTCGCGTTCTTCATTACTGAAGGTCGCGTCCTTGAAAGACCCTCATGGCTTTATGCACGATGTTCTACCACTTCAATTGGTTCTCAGCTTCTCTTAGGGCGGTTGTAACAGAGAGTCCAGTGAGGGCGGTTACCTAGTCTGACCAGCGATTAGGTGACCGGCCGCGAGGTCTTTTTCCATCCGCCTTCCCACCAACTTCTCTAGATTGTCTGGTTCTCGACGGGCAAATGTGACCAAAGTGGCTAGAAGCATACCGCAGCAGCGCTGGTGTAGTAGGTAGCAGAGCGTGGTGAGACTGTCTTTTATGCCTAGTTGATCAAAGATAGATTGGTTTATTCTGGTATGCGGAGCATTCTTCGCCACCACGACATCTCAAAAGCTTCTATCTTTTACCGTTCTATTGCCCGAATCGTCCACGACTCCGATCCGAAAAGGGATATCGAGAAACCAGTGTCCAGACTAGTCTCATCTTGGTGACATTGTTGACCTTTCTGTCCTGCCAAATGTGTGTCAGCTTACTATCGCCGCTTTGGCCATTTGAGTCCTTCTCCTGATCTCTCTTTCGGTTCCTCTCCGGTCAGGAAGTAGCGATCCGAGGTATATAAACTCGCTGACAAATTCTAGGTCCGCGAGTTCTTTCGTTCTAGAGAGTTGACCGGATATGTCCGTGAGCATGACTTTTGTCTTCGACTTATTAATCCAACCAGTTCACTCTCATATTCTTCTTTGTGAAACAGATCAGCTAGCTCCTTTTCTGAAGCCAGTAGGTATATTTTACTGCTATTACTGTCATTCTCTGATGACTGTCAATTTAATGACCAGTAGGTATAATCTTTTAGGTTAAAAAAGCGTACAAAGAACTGCGATCTCACAAGACCTGGATTGAAGGTCTTCACGACCCTCAAAAAACAACACATGACCGAAAAGAGATCCTACATATAGCAACCAACTTTTATGAAAACTTGTATAGTGCCCCAGTACGCCAAGACATATACCAAAGTGAATCAGAAAATGACGACAATGATGAAGAAATTAGTCCAGTGGACGAAGCGGAAATTATGATGGGAATCAAAAGGCTAAAAGAAGAGAAGAGCCCAGGACCTGACGGAATTACAAACGAGGCTATAAAAATAGCTGGTGCTTACCTAGTCAATCCTCTGACACATTTATTTAATTTGATTTTGAGTTCTTCTGTAACACCTAAACAGTGGTCGGAGTCCAATATTATCCTGCTGTTTAAAAAAGGCGATCCAAAGAACATAGGCAATTACCGACCCATTAGCCTTCTTCCATCATTTTATAAATTATTCTCGTCAACTATAGAGAAGAGAATCAGTACCACGCTCGGAAAAAGTCAACCGATCGAACAAGCTGGGTTTCGAAAGAGCTACTCCACAATAGACCACATCCACTCTCTGGCATTGCATGTTGAAAAATACCTAGAACACCAACGTCCACTCTATATAGGGTTTGTAGACTACCAGAAAGCTTTTGATACAATACTGCATCCCTCAATATGGAAGGCTTTGCAATCCCAAAAAGTGGAGAAAAAATACGTGCAGGTCTTAAGACACCTTTACGAAAACAACACTAGTAGAGTGAAGCTAGAGACAGCAGGACCACCTATCCCTATCAAAAGAGGAGTACGGCAAGGCGACCCCCTATCGCCTCGAATCTTCATAGCAGTACTGGAAACAGTTATCGGAAAACTAAATTGGAATAGAACAGGTATATGCATAGAAGGGAAACACATTAGTCACCTAAGGTTCGCCGACGACATTGTCCTGCTTTCAGAAAATGGCACAGAGCTGGAGTCAATGTTACAAGAGTTACAACAAGCAAGCAGAGAGGTAGGGCTAGAAATTAACCTGAGCAAAACAAAACTCATGACAAATGCCACACAAAACTCTGTATTTCTGGACAACACACTAGTGGAGTACGTTACCAGCTACCAAGGCAAACAAATTTCTTTCCAAAACAACGAGGCAGAAGTAGATAGAAGAATAATAACGACATGGAAAAAGTTTTGGAGCCTAAAGGAAATTTTAAAAAGTAAGATGTCAATGAAAATTAAAGAGCAAGGTCATGGATTCATGTCTTTTACCTTCATTAACCTACGCCTGTCAAACGTGGAAGTTCACACGAAAAATCAAAAATAAAATCACGTCCTGCAAGCGAAGCACGGAGAGAAGTGTCTCAAAAATCAGGAAATGTCAGAGAATTCGTCACACTATTATCAGGCAAAAAACAGGAGTGAAAGACGCTCTTACTTACGCTCTAAAGTTAAAATGGAGATGGGCAGGACACGTAGCGAGAATGAGTGACGAACGATGGACGGTTCGCATGACGTCATGGCCAGGTCCGACAGGCACTCGGAAAAGAGGAAGACCTGTAACTAGGTGGACAGACGACATCACACGAGTTGCAGGAAAAAACTGGCTGACAGTAGCCAAAGACCGCGACCGATGGGGTTCTCTGGAGGAGGCCTTCACCCTCACTACTTGAGGGGTTCATGCATGCACGATATTTTTAATTTTTATTTTCAATCATTATTTTAAATTATAATCTATTTAATGAATATTCGTACTGAAATTTAAATTTAATTTATACATTTGACATATTATCTATTGCAATCAATTATTGAAATTGGAATTTAATTTGGACATTTAATATATTAATAGCAATAAATACTTACAACAAAAAACTGGAATGAAAAGATATTATGAAATCTATAAATTATTATGATACAGAAACAAACTAAAAAATAATAATACTATAACTCTCTTTTCTTTTAATTATTACCATGTAAAAATAGTTATGTATAAATGATAATGATATTATTCTTTAATGCATGAAATAAAAGGCTTTTTCATTTTTATTTTATTTATTTTATTAGGTATAATCTACTGCTATTACTGTCATTCTCTGATGACTGTCAATTTAATGACCAGTAGGTATAATCTACTGCTTTTACTGTCATTATCTGATGACTGTCAATTTAATGAGCAGTAGGTATAATCTACTGCAATTACTGTCATGCTCTGATGACTGTCTATTTAATGACCAGTAGCTATATTCTACTGCCTGTCCATTGAATGACCAGTAGGTATATTCTACTGCATGTCCATTGAATGACCAGTAGGTATATTCTACTGCATGTCAATTTAATGACCAGTACCTATATTCTACTGCTTGTCAATTAAATGACCAGTAGGTATACTCTACTGCAATTGTGTGCTCTTTGATTTATTATTTTAGCAATCGCTTTGCTCTCACACAACGGTCTATCTAGACCAGACCTCTGACAGGACTAAAAGCAATATCGCGCACATACGGGCTACTTGTGTTGCCTCAAGATATACCGATTTACGGCTACGACTACGCTTAACCACTGGTACGGTTGAACATAAACTATGGCCGATAGACTGAATTACTCGAACTTCTACAGCTTGCTCATCAATCATCATTATCGAAATCAGCATTGACTGCAACATGATTACGTGACCCACCATCATCTTCCTAAACCATTAGTGTGTATACTTCTTAGTTCCAAGCGCACCTATTTAAAGCTTTCAGGGTATAACGATCACCGATATCGAAAGGTTCCTCTAAGCCTTAACAGTTATTGATCAGAAACCGTATCAGCTTAGATCATAATTACAACGCTCATGGCACGACTGCTGTAGCAGCTAGTGACACTCATGCCACCCATATCGTTATTACCTCAAGTGGTACGACCAGCAAACATCACTTCACATAGAGTCTACTACTTCTTCTTCTTCGTCGGTACACTCTTGGCAGAGCGGTCGTGGTCATCATGTAGCAGTGAGACTTCGGGTTGCCATAATTTGTCTAACGATGCGACGCCAACCCTCTCTATCGGCTGTTATTCGTGTGTACTTATGCAATGGGCCACCCACTGCAGACTTATCTGGTCGGTACATCGCGTGGGCGACCTGCCGCGCGCTCTCGTTCCTTCCACTCTACCCTGAACTACAAGCCGCTCGATAGAGTCGTTGCCTCATCGGGACACGTGTCCAAAGAACTGAAGTACTCGAGCTTGGACTATAGCCGATAGATGCTGCCTGATACCGAGTTCTTGAAGGATTGATATGCTAGTGCGAAACTCAGTCCACGACACTCCAAGCATTTTCTCCGGCACCACATTCCCACTGCCTCTCAGTTTATTTCAGCGTCCAGGTCTCGACTGCGTATAGAAATATGGGGAACACAAGTGCCCGTATGAGCCGGGTTTTCGTGGCTTTGGTGATATTGTGATTCTAGGATGATTCTTGATTCTATTCCTACGACTTCTAGGTTATTACAAAACCAATACAACGATAGTCTCCTTTGAGACCCGTGTCCCCGCTACATCACCAGCTGCCCATAGCCCCCTCAACAACTCACAAGTGAATTGCAGGTACGACTACAGACAAGTGCGTAAAGTGACCTAATAGCCACGGTATGTGCTCTCCTGCTCGTTGGAGGAACTCTCCTCACTGTTTTCTACGTTTAACTCGTTAGGAGTACTACTTAGAGGCGTCCTTTGTATGCGATCGTGAGCGTACTTATTCGTTATATTACTAACTCGCTCTGACACTTAAAATTACAGTTGTGCATTCCTTCACAAGGGATATCTCATCCTTACTGAACAAAATGTTGAAACTATTACCGTCAGTAAGAAATGTATTACGTACTGGCTTTGTACTAGGTATGTCTCAATTACCTAGTCTTAGTGCTAGGTATAAACACTTCCAATTCAATGATCAACACAATAACCTCAAAACTTATCATTTCATTTGGAATTATCATTTTTTTCTTGAATGAAGTACGGCATTGTTACTGTATTACTCAAAAAATATCATCCAAGGCTAGCTAATAGCCACCAGTGATACCCTTGAATAACACTAAAACTTGACCAGTAATTAAGCCAACATTAATTATGATATGACATGGCCCATACTGTATACAAAACCAGAACTTTGAATAATAAGCGCTTGTCCTGAGCCATAACAAAATGAAAACGACTCACCAGATTGGCATAACATCACACATTGTTTCCGTCATGTAGACGCGAAGCTGAAAGGCTTACTTCTACTGAATTCAGTTTTGGTGGGACCAAAACAATACGACGCCGACGGTGAAGTGTCGAACTCGGGTTTTACGAGGTTGAATTCCACAGCACTACTCAGCAAGTGCACTACTAATCGTATACATTCATAGAGCAACACGGACCACCGGCGGACCGGAGGGGAGTAGCCATACGCAGGCATTCCCCTCTGTCAAAGTATAAGTCCACGCGGTCCTATGCGTACAATAAAACTAGTTGCAGCCGCACTGCTCAGTAGACTAAATCTAGTTCCGCGACTGAATCGACGTCCTAAAAAAATGCCGAATTGTTCTGTTTTTTGCTGGAAAAAGAGATCTGCCACGTCAAATTTACAAAAAGATGGCGTTATCTTTCATATGTAAGCAATTTTTAATCACATTATTACTATTTACTTCTATAAAACTTAAAAATTACAATATTATCGGTCGGTGACGTTTCGGATTTGTTTACCAACACAGGCCGCTCGCCCTCATACAATATGCGGATCGGTCGAGCAACTGATCTGAGTCTGTATCCGAGTAGTCGCCTGTCACCGAGCGATAGTGATGTTACCGGTTTGTTTGTAGATAGTTATCGACAAAAATAGTCAAGGCAAAGGAGTCTATATCCATACAGAGACATTTTTGAGATTGAGTTTTCTAATTTATTTATTGTAAGCTTTATTTTAGAATACAGACACAACCACATGTCAGTCCGAATGGTGATAGACGATTCGGGTACGTTGATTTTGGTTTTGATTTATTAACAAATAATACAGATGAAGCAACAGGCAAAAGTGCTAAGTTAAAAGCTCAGCTTGTACCTAAAGCCTTTGAATTAGTACATGAAACTGGAGTGGAAATAAAAGCATTAACGTGTGAAGGCGCAAAAGCAAATTTAGCGATGGCCACATAACTAGGTTGCTGCTTAGTTGCAAATAAATTGCAAAATACCACATTAGAAAAAAAAATAGATTCACCACGATACACAGGTTTTTGGGCATTTTGATCTGTATTGAGAGTACCAAGTCTATCTTCCAAGATATAATACAAAACCAACAAAATGGCCTGAAATATATGCCACTCCACAGGATAAGTCAAGATCACATCGAACTCTTTTTTCGATTGTAAGAAGTCATGGTGGTTGTTGCGATAATCCCTCAAGCTCTCAGTTTGAAGCAATTTAATAAAAAAAACTTGTTAATACAGAATTAACACAAACTGGAAGCGGCACAAACTGCATTCCATTGGAAAAAAAACTATACTAAATTGCACATCAAGAAGAGAAGAAGTCAATTTTACCAATTTTATTAACGATTTAATTGATAAGATTGAAGCTCTAACTTTTTTATCCCCTTTTGCCGAGAAAGTTGTAGAATATGATGATATGATTTGTTATTTCCTCGACATAAAAAAAAAAATGCAATACGTGCATAAAAGGTGTGCTTGGGCCGATTGATGAAAAAAGTTTAATACACCAAAAAGCAGAGGACAGTTACTTTTTGCTTCAAAATAGGTAATACTTTTATGGCCGGATTTGTGAAAAAGAAATAAGACGACGCTTAAGTGACGACAATAAACCTACACGATCTTGTACTACACATGAAATCGTGACACATGCCTTAAAAAAGTTTATTGGCAAAGACTTGTTTTTCTCTATCAGTTGCCATTTACACAAAATGATATTACAAATCATAATTTAGAACTGGCAAGATTAATAATGGAAAATATACTGCTACAAGAATTTCGTTCTTAATGAAAAAAGCAGATCCACAAAAATGTATTCGTCATATTATGTAAACAAAACTAATCTTTTTTAAAAACCAGTGATAGATACATGTTTGAACAAATAGTTTTTAGTTTTGCCGATAGATGGCGGTGTTTAGTTTTTGTGAAATCCTACATCGCGCTATTAAGATTCTCCGACGATTAGGTAGGGTCGTAGGTTAAATTAGTCTCAGTGAGTTTCGAATACAGTCATGAAGAAGTAAGGATTGTTTTATTTACCAAGTAACAAGTTTGTGTGCTGCAGTGTCTGTGACATCCTAGTGTGTGGTGTCAAGTGGTTGTGAACTAGTTGTTCATGTGGTCCTTCGAGCCGGATCGATTTTTGTGAAGATTGATTGGCTGGGCAAGTGGATCGCTTGCGCAAACTGGCCAAAGTGGAAGCTGAGTCAGTGCCAGTGGTGGAAGCAGCAGCAGGCAGTAGCAGCGCTAGGGTGGTGCGCATCTGCAAACGGTGCCAGGAGAGTCATCGTCAGGGAGCAGGTGCTGGAGTGGAGACTCCAGGTGCTGGAGAAGAGATTCCAGGTGCTGGAGAAGAGACTCCAGGAGCTGGAGATAGTGGGACGTGCAGACGCTACGTCATTCAACCTGGAGGCAGTGGGACGTGCAGTCGCTACGTCATTCAACCTGGAGGTAGTGGGACGTGCAGACGCTACGTCATTACAACAATCAGGTGGTACAGTCGGAGTGAAAACTGTGAGTGAAATTTTAATAATTTTTCGTGCAACTAACTTTTGAAGAAGATAGACATTTTGAACTTTATTGCCTTAAAGATTTTAACGTAAATAATTAAAGTGTTTTAGACTTTGCGTAATTTTAAAGAAATTTGGTTGATAAGGGGAACCTATGCCCAATTTTTCTTAAGTTGGTAATTTAGAAAACACTTGTAATTATTTTGGGAGACTTTTTAAACTTGTAATTCAATATGGAGTCCTTAATGAATAAATTAGAAGATATTTATATTAGAATTAATAAAGCATATATTAACTTTAAAAAGTCACCAAAAGACAGGATAACTCGGCCTTATGTTAAAGTTAGATTGGAAAGTTTAGAGAAACTGTTTAATCAATTATCAGATGGCCACAGTCAATTGTACGAGGCATATGAACCAGATAGTTTAAACCAAAGTTCATATGTTAAAAAAGGAATTTATTATGTAGCTGAAGAAGAATACATTCAGTATAAAATAGAATTAGAAACTATTTTGGAATCATTTGGCGTTAAAGAGACAAGTTCAAAAGAGGATCCTAAAGATGGATTAAGTCATTTCAAACAGTGTCAAGTAAAATTACCTAAAATTGTTATTCCAGTTTTTTCTGGCAAGTATACAGAGTGGGTTACCTTTCGAGATTTATATGTGTCGCTTATTCATAATAATACATCTTTGGATAATGTGCAACGAATGCAATATTTAAAGGGTTATTTGTCAGGAGAAGCGGAACAGTTGCTAAGGCAAATACCCATATCAGATTCCAACTATGAACGTTGTTGGCAACTATTAAACGAGCGGTACAATAATAAGAGATTTTTGTCACATTTTATTTTGAAAAGGTTTCTCAGTCTTAAAAACTTAAATAGCGAATCAGCAACAGGTCTTAAAGAATTGATTGATAGCACCATCGATTGTTTACATGCGTTAGCTAATCTTGGGCTCGATGTCAGTACCTGGGATATATTGATTGTACATGTGATTTCCTTAAAGTTGGATCCAGAATCCCGAAAACAGTGGGAGCTAAAGGTTACCAGCGATACTTCTTCTGATAGTATCCCAACGTTTGTACAATTTAAGGATTTTGTAACTAGTCGTTACCGAGCTTTGGAATTTCTGGATACGGGATCCAACACAGGCAGAGGAAAATACATGGAGAGGCCTAAGGTATTTCATACCTCCACTATGCAATGTAGATTCTGTAAGCAAGACCATAAAATTATACATTGTAAACAATTTGTTAAGGCGGATGTAAATGCTAGACGGGAGTTTGTAGGACAAAACAGTTTATGTTTTAATTGTTTAGGGATTAACCATTCGGCCAAGCAGTGTTTGAGTTCAGCGGTATGTCGTCTTTGCAAACGTAAACATCATTCTTTGCTGCATTCTGCTGGTCAAGAAAATAAGGATACAAATGATATCAGTTCATATCATACTAAAAATAGTAACGTACCTCAGAACGATAACGCAGACTCATCTGGTGAACGGAAGGTTATATCATCTGGATCGGCAGTTAACTCTAACACAGTAGCTACATTCTTCTCGACAAATAAAATAAAAAGGCATAATCAGGTGTTGTTAGCCACAGCACTAGTAAATGCTACAGCTAGGAATGGTATGTGCTTAACTATCAGGGCGTTGCTCGATCAAGGATCTCAAGCTTCCTTTGTGACCGAAGCAACAGTCCAGTACTTGGGTCTTAAAAAGACACCAGTAAGGGGGCACATTTCAGGGTTGGAAGGCAATGCTAATATTTTGTCTAAGTTTATGGTAGAAGTAACGCTTACCTCTATTCATAATCCAGACGTCAAGGTTTCAGTTGCCGCTTATGTACTGAAAACAATAACAACGCATATTCCTTCCAACAAAATAGTATCTTTAGATTGGGTATGTGACTTACCATTAGCAGATCCGCAGTATCATTCACCAAACAAGATAGATATGTTGCTTGGTGCTGAGGTCTATGGGCAAGTAATTCAACAAGGAGTAAAAAAAGGACCTCAGGGAACTGTAGTAGCGCAGGCTACTTCGTTGGGGTGGATTCTGTCTGGTATGGTTGAAAAGTCACAGGAGGATCAGGTGAATGTAGTCGTTCTGCATTCCTATATGGAGGAAAACAACATTTTAAAAAGGTTTTGGGAATTAGAGGCAGATCCTGTAAACAATGCACAGATGTTAAATGAAGAAGAAAAACAATGCGAACGCTATTTTGAGGAAACAACCAGAAGAGATGAGGATGGAAGATATATTGTGCGGTTACCATTTAAAACCACAGATCCAGTATCAAAAATAGGAAATTCAAGAAAGATAGCTGAAAAAAGACTTTCGTCATTGGTTACAAGACTGAACAAAGATGAACAGATGAAAGCGAAGTATCAAGCGGTTTTAGATGAGTACAAGCTGCTAGAACATATGGAGAAGGTTCCTGAAACAAAAAAGGGAAAGGGAATTTACTTGCCTCATTTTGCGGTTGTTAGAGAAGACAGAGATACCACGCAAGTGAGGATAGTATTTGATGCATCCTGTAAAGGTGAAAACGGTGTATCGTTAAATGATCTTTTAATGATAGGCCCTAAGTTACAGCCAACATTAAGACATATTTTGTTAAAATGGAGACTCTATCCCATATGTTTATCTGCGGACATTGTAAAAATGTACCGTCAAATCAAGGTTGACGAAAGGGACATTGATTTTCAAAGAATTGTTTGGAAAGAAGGTTGTGATAACCAAAACAATGAATATCGTTTATTGAGGGTTACATTTGGTACAGCGTGTGCCCCATATCTGGCAGTTAAGGTGCTTCAACAAGTAGCGGTAGACGAGAAGGATAAATATCCTGTAGCTGCTAGTAGAGTGAAAGAAGATTTTTATATGGACGATCTACTTACTGGTATTGAAACAGTTGAAGAAGGTGTCCAGTTGTATCATGCAATGAACCGGTTAGTAGAACAGGGAGGGTTTTCTTTACAAAAATGGTCAAGCAACAGTGAAGATTTGTTGGCAAGAATAAACAAACGGGATGTAGAAAATAACGAAGAACCAAAGAAGTTTAAATTAGATGAAGTAATGAAATTACTAGGACTTACCTGGGATCGATTAAGCGATGCATTTCGTTACACGGTGACACTTCCGCCAGTGAAAGAACCTGTAACAAAAAGAATAATCATATCCGACGTATCACGTTTGTTTGATCCACTCGGATGGGTAGCGCCAAGTGTCATAGTTTCAAAAATAATAATTCAAAAGCTATGGTTAGCAGGCATAGGATGGGACGATGAGGTTCCAAGCAATATACTTAAAGAATGGCTTACTTACCGGAACGATCTGCATCACTTATCTGAATTGCAAATACCTAGATGGTTGAACACTAAGCGTAATGATGCACTTGTTGAGCTTCACGGATTTTGCGATGCGTCTAAGTTAGCATATGCTGCGGTTGTCTATGTCCGGGCAGTCGATGAAAATGGCCATATATCTGTGAATTTGGTAACAGCAAAGACGAAGGTAGCACCCATCAAAGTAATATCGATTCCCAGATTAGAGCTCTGTGGAGCGGTTCTTCTTAGTAGATTGTTGGTTGAGGTAGCTCGCACATTAGAAATACGGAAGGAAAATATTCATGCCTGGACTGATTCAACTGTCGTGCTGTCCTGGCTCAATAGCCATCCAAATCGGTGGCAAACCTTTGTAGCCAACAGAACATCGGAGATCTTAACCACTCTAGACGCACACCAGTGGTCTCATGTTCGGTCCGGCGCAAATCCGGCTGATTACGCTTCTAGAGGTCTTAACCCTTCAGATCTCAAGAAACAAATATCTTGGTTTCATGGGCCAGATATTTTATTTTCGGCTGATATAGTTTTTAACAAACCTAAAGAAATAGAAACCGACTTAGAAGCTATAAAGGTACATTTCTCGAGCACGGAAAGTAACTTATGGGACCGGTTTTCAAACTTGACTAAATTTATACGAGTGATTGCTTATTGTAGACGAATGTGGCTAAAAAGGACCAAGGATAGAGGTGAAATAACAGGTTTCATAACAGCCCAAGAATTGAAAGAAGCACTAGATATTTGTATTAAGAAGTGTCAAGCAGATAGTTTTGCTGATGATATGGAAAAGATAGCAAAGGAAGGTAACTTAGTAAAATTGAAAGGACCTTTAAAATATTTAAATCCTTTCATAGACGAAAATAAAATCTTAAGAGTAGGAGGACGGTTACAGAAATCAGAATTAAGCGAAACTAGAAAACATCCTATATTGTTACCAAAAAAGTCAAACTTAATTAACTTGATCGTGGCAGACTCGCATTACAAAACTTTACACGGTGGGCCTCAACTCATGCTAGCGTACTTAAGGTCTAAGTACTGGATTCTCGGTGCTAAGGAGTTAGTGAAATCACACGTCCGGAAATGTGTTACGTGTGCAAGGCATTCTGCAAAAATATCAACACAGATGATGGGGCAGCTACCAGCTGTAAGAGTAACACCTACCAGACCCTTTAAATGTACAGGGGTTGACTATGCGGGTCCCATAAACATCAGGACGTCCAAAGGTCGTGGTCATCATGCCTATAAAGGCTATATTTGCTTGTTTATCTGTATGGCCACAAAGGCCGTTCATATCGAAGTTGTTAGTGACCTGACTACCCAGGGATTCTTGGCGGCATATAGAAGATTTGTATCTCGTAGAGGCTATTGCTCTGACATGTGGTCAGACAATGGAACAAATTTTCTAGGCGCGTCAAAGGAACTAAATAAGTTAGTCTTGGCAGAGAACGCCAATTTAAGAAAAGAGCTGGCTGACTGTTTAGCATCTCAAGGTACCAAGTGGCATTTCATTCCTCCATATTCGCCCAATTTCGGTGGTCTTTGGGAAGCCGGAATTAAGTCTATAAAGTTCCACCTTCGACGAGTAATTGGAGACTCCACACTTACGTATGAAGAATTGTCGACCATTTTGACACAAATTGAGGCTTGCCTAAACTCGCGGCCATTATCAAGGATGGATAGCGATTTGGATAGTTTAGATGCGTTGACTCCGAGTCACTTCCTTGTGGGTGAGCCTTTAGTTGCCGTTCCAGATTATAATTTTAAGTCTTCAAATATCAATAGTTTACGTCGATGGCAATTGACGCAAAGGATGATGCAAAGTTTTTGGCGACGTTGGTCGCAGGAATATTTGTCCATGTTTTTAAACAGGTATAAATGGAATCAACAAACTCCGGAACCAAGTATTGGTGATTTAGTCTTAGTTAAAGAGGATGATTTACCTCCCTCTAAATGGTTGCTTGGTCGTGTGGTTGCTAAACATCCCGGCGCAGACGGTATTACACGAGTTGTGTCTTTACGCACAAAAACTACTCAAATTAAAAGGTCTATTTCTAAGATTTGTATCTTACCTGTTATGTCCACATCACCATAACTGATGTAAATTTTGTGTGTAATTAGTTAAGTAGTTTTAAGTTTTGTTAGTAAGTTTTGTTAGTAAGTTTTGTTTGTAAGTTTTGTTAACACTACATTAACTGTTATGTGCATGTAGTTTCATGGTGGGCGGCACAATAGATTTAATGTAATTTAAGGCCAAATTTCAATATTTGTCCATGGTGGGCGGAATGTTTGAACAAGTAGTTTTTAGTTTTGCCGATAGATGGCGGTGTTTAGTTTTTGTGAAATCCTACATCGCGCTATTAAGATTCTCCGACGATTAGGTAGGGTCGTAGGTTAAATTAGTCTCAGTGAGTTTCGAATACAGTCATGAAGAAGTAAGGATTGTTTTATTTACCAAGTAACAAGTTTGTGTGCTGCAGTGTCTGTGACATCCTAGTGTGTGGTGTCAAGTGGTTGTGAACTAGTTGTTCACAACTATCACTGGTTTTTAAAATTAACATTAAGCTTATTTGTTAGATGATAATTATTGTAGTTTATAATAAATGAAGTCAATCTTTATAAGACTAACTAACTTTGTATCACTTTTTAAACCGTATATCCCGAACCGAGTTCTTGAATTTATCGATAATGCGTATCGACAGTAGTTACAACCACGGCTGTAAGCAACTTGTCAGTGTAGTTACGTCATCTCATTATACTGTCATGACACAGAATGTATCCATGTGTATGTAAAATTGTTAGTGTATTTTTTAATTTTAATGTGTGAGTTTCGTAGTAACAGATGATTATTTTTGTGTGAGAATTTGTTAAAGTGTGGGTAGAGCAGATTTCCCCCCGCAAAAAATGACAGACAGTTTTGTATCGGGAAAAAACGCTATGGCTACTCCCCTCCGGTCCGCCGGTGGTCCGTGTTGCTCTATGTATACATTTGATGCACTCCAAAAACTAACGCCACTGATTTTAACTGTCACTGTCATCACATTTCTATTTTTTTTTAATATTTTTATTATCGTAACAAAGTCTTCATCATGTTCCTTTTAGATAGGTTTTTGTTTTATAAGGAAATCAACTTTATTTCACTCTACGGTTTTCTCCTCGTCGCCAATGTATATATATATGCACATTTGTCAATATTAATAGTTGACTCGCCAACGCACTACCGCACAGGCCGACAGTCTGATAACAACTTATCGCCCACTCAGTGGGAGTCGCTCCACCCCCGCAAGGGGGTGGGGCGAGCGGTGCCGGAACGTCGTTCCCAGCCCGCGGGTGCAGCACCGGGGCTCATTACTATGGGCCCGTCGTTAGGTTGTCCTCTGGACCTAGCTTGCACGCGCGTTGAAAATTCTTTTAAGATGTTAGTGTAAAAGACATCAACGCGCGCTATGTTTGGCTTGTTGTATGTGACTGTAAGTTCACCTCGACGACCGTTTTGAACGGTGCGTCGATTCTTCACGGCCTCCTGGCGGTCCACCCCAGCCGGGTGACACCCAGAGCGTACCCTGGGAGGCCCAGCTAAGGTGACCAGCGGCAGGAGCACCGACTTCGGGGGAACCTACAGTTTAGTAATGTAAGCGACTAGCTACTACTAGCGCCGTTTGTGTATGTGGGAGCGGCAATGACCTGTATTACACCGCTCATGATAACCGATAGCGCGCGGCGACCGCAGCGCTATTCGGTGCATGTGTACTAGCGAGTGTATAGTTATGAGTGTCTGTTTACGACGTAAAGCTTGCCTATATTAACTTAGAACAAACTTCACGCCGTGTATGTCGTGTGAGGTGGGCAGTGTTTTTGTATGAGTAAATCGCGTGTAGAATGATGCGATTTACTCAAGCGTCAATCCGGGTGGTGGATGGGGTCGCAATGTCAGGTAGCAGATCTCTAGGGAGGCGCTTTCTGTCGGGCGGGCGCGCGTGCCATGGCGCCAGGTGTTTCACATGGGGCCAGGCAGAAGCGTCGGCCCGCGCGAACATTGCTTTTGCTAAGCGCCCCACGAACTCGTCCAGGCTCTCTATCCCGGTGTCGCGCTGGATGATGTCATTCCTCACACAGCGAGGGGCGCCTACTACGCTGCGCAGTGATAGATGCTGCTGCGCGCGGAGTCTCTTCTTGTTGGTCTCGCTGGTGAGGGCGAACCAAGCTGGGGCGGCGTAGGTGATAATTGGGAGGATGTAGGTTTTATAAATTCCCAGCTTGGTCCGGGCGGGGAGGCGGGATGAGAGAACTGGTTTGAGGAGGTTTCGTGCTACTCTGCACTTGTTTGTTACCTCTGTGACATGCGGCCCCATCGTGAGCCGACGGTCGATGGTGACGCCCAGGTACTTGGCCTGGGGGGACCAGTCGACGTCGACTCCTTGTAGCTTCAGTGGTGGCGGGAGGGGGATGAGACCTGTAACTAGTGCCTGCGTCTTACTCACATTCACCGATAGCCGCCATTTGGCTAGCCACTCGGGAAGTTGGTCGAGGGCGCGCTGCATCTTTCGCGCTGCATGCTTCGCGTTGATAGATGTGGTAATGTATGCAGCGTCGTCCGCATACAGCGCTAGCGTTGCTTCTGGTGTCGTTGGTATGTCGTCGGTGTAACATGAGTAAGACGCAGGTGATAAACAACTTCCCTGCGGCACACCCGCCTTTATCGGGCGGGGGGCGGAAAGTGCTCCCTCGACCGTCACTCTGAAGCTCCTGTGGGACAGAAAGGATTGAATTACTTTAACCACGCGACGGGGCGTGCTAGTCTTGGCTAGTTTGTACACTAGTCCGTCGTGCCAGACACGGTCAAAGGCCTTCTCCATGTCGAGGAGTACTGCGACCGCGTATTCCTTTTTGTTCATTGTCGACGACAGCAGGTGCAGTACCCTCGACAGCTGGAGCGTCGTACTGTGCTCAGCTCGAAACCCGAACTGTTCCTCTCGCGGTGTGATGTGTGGTGTGAGATGTCGCAGCAGGAGCGACTCGAACACCTTGAAGATTGTAGGTAGCAGTGTGATTAGCCGATAGCTCTCAGGTTTCAGGATGTTTTTCTCCGCCTTGGGCAGCATTATGACGCGCCCTTCTTTCCACGAGGCCGGGAAGGAGCCCGTGCGTAGGATACCCGTAAACAGGCGCGCCAGGGCCGCGACCATTCGGTACGGCAGGTGGCGCAGCGCTGTGCTGGTGATCCCATCGGCACCTGGGGCCTTCCGGGGCTTCGTTAACAAGATGGCGCGTCTGACTGCCCCTGGCGAGAAAAAGATAGCGTCTTCGTCGGGAGCTATCGGCGTAGCGAAGTACTCCCCAAGGTGTTTCTCAACCGCTGCGACATGCTCATGCTCGGTGGTCGGGTTTGGCTGGAACTGACGCTCCAGATGTTCTACAAAGACCTCTGCCCGGTCCTCGGCTATGTACTTCCGGGCCCCGTCGCTGCTCTGGAGTGGTCTTACCGGAGCTGAGGTATTATTTAGTTGGCGGCACAGTCTGTGGATGGAGGTCCAGTCGCCCTCCGCGGCGTCTATTCGTTCCTCCCAGCTCGCGGCTCTCAGAGCGCCGAGCTCGGCCTTCACTCTCTCAGTCAGCTTGTTCAGCTGAGTCTTGAGTGTAGGGCAGCGTGACTGTTGCCACTGCTTGCGCAGACGTCTTTTTTGTGTAACTAGCTTTTGTATGCGTGCTGGCAGGGGCGGCTGACGCCCTCTCTCCTGCTGTTGTGTTATTGTGGCTTCCTCTAGTGCTAGTTTAACGCAAGCAGTGACGTCGTCAGCTAACGCGTCGACATCTGCTGCGGAAGTGATAGGCCGAGTCGGTGTAGTGGCTTCAATCCTTTCTGCGAATTTTGTCCAGTCTATTAATCGACGTGGCGCTGGTGGCTTGGTTCTGGTGGGCATGTCCGATAGTACGACGAGCACAGGATGATGGTCGGACTGTAGCTCGTCGTCCAGCACTTGTTGCGTGACCTGGCATTGGAGCCCTTGGTGTACTACAATGTCAAGCACGTCTGGCATGTGTGTTGCTATGTCTGGGTAGTGAGGGGGCACTTCTGGGCCCGACACTGTGTACCCAAGGGCCTCGGCGTCCGCGAAGAGTCGTCTCCCTCCTTCGTTTGCGTAGTATGAGTTCCACGCTGGGTGCTTCGAGTTGAAGTCACCGGAGAGGATGGTGGGATGTTTCGTGCCGTATAAAATTGTGTGTAGCTCTGTCATGTCTAGCTTGCTGCTAGGCGGCTTGTAAAAAGCGTAGACGGCTAGTTCCTCGCCGGCTATGTGAAGTTGAACACCCAGCGCGCTAGCTGTCTGTATGTTGTGTTGTGGAAGCTCTTGGTGGACGACTCTTCTCTTTACAAGTATAGCCAGGCCACGGTAACGGACATTTGTCGGGCTCTTCTCATCCTTACAATAAACGAGGTAACCTGGGAACTTGCACCTATCTTCAGGTCCCAGGTGTGACTCGTTTATCAGCGCCACGTCGATATTTTGTTCCTGCAGGAGATGGCGGAGGAGTGCGACCTTATTTCTGAGGCCGCGGGCGTTCCAGTGTAACATCCTTAACGGCTTATTATTCATTATGATAAAGCGTTAGAAGCGCAGCTAAGCCGTCAAGGATGACCTGCTCCACGTCGTGCCCCTGCCTGATGGCCTTGATTAGGTCCATCAGTAGCTGTATAGCGCAAGCAGTGAAATTCTTATTGTGTTTTTTTTCTTTATTGTTCCAACTTAGTGTCGCCTCTTGATTGGCTGCGTTGGAATTTGTCTCGCCAGCTGATTGGCCGACATGCTTTTTGGTACCAACTTCGGTCGCCAGGTGGCGTCTTTGTTGGTTTCTGCTGGCGTTGGCGGCCATGTTTGCATTTTTACCCGACTGTTGCAAGAGGGTATTCTGGTTTTCTGTTGGTATGTTTTCTGCTTGCGCTATTTGTTTTGCAGGAGCAGCCTCTTGGGTTGGATTCTGTGTGTGCTGGGGGGTTAGACTTCTTGCCTTTACCCCCCCTCTTTTTCTTCCTCCGCCCTGAGGAGGAGGTGGTTTCACCACTTTGCATGGGCCTGTTTGCAGCTGCCATCAATGATGCACCTTGGGCCTCTTCTTGCGGCTGCTCTTCTTCTTGGGCCACCTTCTGTGGCCGGCGTGTTGTGGTGGTTGTAATGGCGACGGTCCCCGCTCGCCTATGTTTGACCTCTCGTTGGAAAACGGGGCACTTTATGTTGTTGGCCGGGTGCTGTCCACCACAATTAGCGCAGGTGGCCGGCTCTTCTCGTGGACGCGGGCAGTCGCGTGCCACATGTCCCTCTCCGCATCGTACGCAGGCGAGCGGGCGGTGACATTGATGGGAGCTGTGTCGGAAATGTTGACATCTGTGACATTGTGCAGGCCCACGCTTCCCACGCCATGCTTCAATTTTGACACCACGCATGAACATAAATACTTGTGTGTCGTATATTGACCGAACATTTTCGGTTTTATTGAGCACGGCGTGGAACACGCAGCCGGGGCGTCCTTGGCGCGCGTTGATGTGCCTCACGTACTCTGGTTCATATCCCAGAGTACGGAGCTCCTCCTCGATCTCCTGAGGATCTGTATCCGCCGGGAGTCCCTTGATGGCCACCTTCATCTTCTTGTCCGCCTGCAATGAGTAGGCGAACCAGCTTATGCTCGACTCCTTTTCCAGGGTGGTCAGGTATCTCTGGACCACCCTGTACTCTTCTTCACTCTCTGGACAGAAGCGAACTCCTTGTCCAAAGGGTCTGGCGTTAGGTGGTCGCCCCAGCTTAGTTGCTAGTGCCCTGAAGTGAGCCGCCCAGTTTGGCAACTTTTCGACAATCAATGGCGGGTTGCGGGGGCGCTTTTTCTTTTTAGCGTCTGTCGCCGGGTTATTTTGGGTATTGGCCGGGTCAAGGGGTGTATCGGGGTTGGGGGTAGGTGTAGGTGATGACCTTGTCCTAGTGGATTCCCTATTTGGGTACCTAGCTTCGGTGGGATCGTTCGGCGAGTTCGATCGACGCACTGCGTCAGCAAAAGTGGGCGACTTTTGTGCTTGTGCCCGCTGTAGCTCGAGGCAGTGACGTTTAGCTTCTTCCTCAGCCGCTTCATCTGGGCTTCTGCGTCTCCTTAGTCCCCTGATTGCACGTCATAATCTACGTCCATTGAAGGTGTAGGTGAGGTCACTATCATTAGGTCCTCTGCTTCTGCCCTGCGCCCATATGACGCAAGCGAGGTGCTTGACCCAGTTAAGCTGGATTGGCCCGATCTCATTGCAGGGGAATCGTATGCTGAGGTACGGGGGGGTGCAGGCGAGCCACTATTGGTCGACGAACCTACTAGTGGCGCCATCTGCAGTTTTAGTTCCCGGTCCCTTTTTATTTTAGAGTCGCGGGTAGCAGTATGTGCTGCGTGTGTGGATGGTTTTCGCGAGCTACTGGTCGAGTTTTTAGACGTAGGTGGTACCGAGCGCGGTGCTGGCATCCTAGCTGCGGCTGTTGGTGGTATGGATGTTGATGTGGTGGCCTGCTGTGCGCGTGTTGTTGAGCGCGGCGGCGCGGTAGTGTGATGCGCACCTGTAGAAGTGCGCGCGGGTTGGGTAGTCGTGGTACCGGGTTGCGTAGGGCGCGGTTTTTGGGTTTTTGGCCGCGATGTGTTTAGTGTGGTAGTGGTGCGTGTCTCCGACAGCCCTTGGCCCATGTGGGTAGTCGGTGATACCACTGAAAAACTAGATTCTGGGGTGCGCGCGGTCGGATTTCGGTCGGCGGGTACCGGTGTTTTTACTAGGACTGGTCGGCACTTCGCGGGGGCACTGTACCTGTTAGTGGGTGATGTAGATGAAGCCGGCGAGTCAGGGATTGCCTGCCTACCTTGCCTCCTAGGCGTAGCGTCGTCCTGTTGGCTGCGCTGCTGTTCATCAGTCGGTTGGGTACCGATCGTCGACATCCTCAGGTTGGGCAGGGACGATGTTCGGTCGATTGATGGGCGATGATCTTGAGATCCGTGGGCGCCGCGACCCGGGGGGCCGCGGGCACCTGGTGGTGACATCTTATCTTCTTCTTCTTCTTCTTTCTTCCTTCTTCACAGGTCTATAATTCATTGGCATGAATATAGGGGGATGGACTAGTTGGACTAGTGATCCGCGACCGCAACAACAGCTTCGCGCAAGCATAAACTGTTGGCAGCAACGATGTCCGCCCCAGTTGCCTCCGACAGTATAAGTTGAAAAACCTACACTATCGGCGAAAAAGAGGGTAGACCGTTATCGCCCCACCACTCGGACCGGTATTTATAACCGAGCGGCATATGCGCACGAGGCATAACTACAATACTGATATCGGCTTGTAGCGCGATCTATTGATATCTACCTACACTACACAGCCTATTCGATTTTTGACAAATGTTGATGTGAAAATAATTAAATTAAATATATTAAACAACCATCTAAAAGACTTTTGAGAATTCAATGCTAAGACGTACGGACTCATTCATTTTTCCTCGTATAAAATCTATCCCATTTTATTCTATGTATGAAAACTCCTTGCCACTAAACTTTTTTAAATTGACTTGTAAATTTAAAACTAAACTGCAAAACTAATGATCGAGCGCGTAAACAAAAGTCACGACCGCGTAACAGAAAGATGCCTGTGCGAAATATTTGATTTTCGAATCATAACTTGTAGCCTCTGAAAGTGCGCCGTGTTTAACAACTGTATTGAAAAAAAAAAATTGATTACCTACATTATTTGCGAAACATGGATTTTTCGTATGACTAATAGTTTTGCTTTAAAAAATTATTAACAACACGATATTTTTTCGCTTCTTTTGGAAACTCTTCCAAAACGACTTGGATGTTTATTAATATTGTTCGCATCAATGATATTCAAATAAACAGATATGTTATAAGCGCGCGCATTGTGAAGACTCGAATAGTAGACAATTGTATGATTTAGTCTTTAGTTTATGTCACGCATGGCGAAGAGCGATACGCTTTGTTGAAAAAAAAACAAAATTAAAAAAATGCCATCGTGTGTATTTAGAAAGTGTACCAATTATAATACCAAATTACATAAAACAGAAGGGATCTCATACCATATGTAAATACGCAATACACCTCAATTTACTAATTTATTTCAATTTTTTTTCCTAATTTTCTATATTTGGAGGTTACAAAAAGAAAAAACATTGCTTGTCAGAATAATGTTTGTTTACATTCACACGCAAGTGACAAACACTAGCTGTCTCTTTTTTTCTTGTTTATCAAGCCATCCCTTTCGACATTGTAGTGAAATGTCAGATGAATGAAAAGTGTGTATGTGTGCTGCCGCTGCTGCGCGGAACACTTTTTTCAATTGTTTTGTGAGTGTATAACGTATCTGTTTATTTGAATATCATTGGTTCGCATTCAATTTTTGTGCAACAAAACTTTGTTAGAAGAAAGTTAGTTCCATCTCCGCCGATAGATGGCGTTGTTCATTTAGACAGCATTCCTGAGTCAAGGTGTTAAAAGTTTCCGTTTCAGTGGTGGGCGTACACTAACCTTAATCTTATAGATAAGATAATTATAAGAATAAGGTTAGTGTACGCCCACCCTAACATATCTCACGTAAGGCTGCAGTTATGTTATGGGTGTGACAGTACATGAAAGTATATGATAAGTTAAAGGACCTACTAAGACCTTACAGCCTAACAGTCCCTACGACCCTAAGACCCATAAGCCCTCCAGCCCTAACCTACTAAATACCTAGTGTGTGATAAATAAATATATAGATAGGTTAAGGATGTCTGCACCATGCTACCTAAGGTTACAGACGTATAGTGGACAGGAATTCCAGGTCCGGGAAGGGTACACTCACTGCCAGTCCAGCAGACTCACAGGACTGATCAGAGATGGCTAAAGGTGTCTTGGCCACAGTGAGGTGTAATGAGACAAGAATATAAATTCAAATCTGATTTATTTACAACATTGTACAGCTTAAATACTATGTTGTCTTAATACACACTAATGTACATATTTGTCTGTGTCCTATGCGTGTAAGATGCAACCAAACAGTATTTTATCTGAGCCGCGCGTCAAAAGGGCCGAGTGCTGAGTCAATGTCCAAAGGTAATGTAGCCACAACTCATCAACCCACGTTTTGACACTCCGTTTATTAGAAACATTGAAACAAGTAGCCCTCAAAAGAACTTTTGATCACAGTACGTTTCGACACTCTATTTACCAGAAACATTGAAGCAAGCAGTCCTCAAAAGAACCTTTGTTACGTTTTGACAATCTGTATACCAGTTCTGAAAAGAACTCATCTGAGATCTCGAAGGAACTCATTTGTAAAGAAACAGGACACGAACAACCGTCGCGCCGGACACGTCTGTCTTGCGCAACGGCCGCCCGAAGAAAAAGGCCGAGCCTTTTTTTTCTATGTGGCGTCTCACAGCTCAGTCAAGTGACCGACTGCTGCTTAACCGGGCTTCCCTGTGGAGACTAATCTCTTAGACTCCAGCCAGGCTTCAAAATACTAAACCTAAGCGACAACGCTGAGGGCTACCCCAGTTGGGGTCGAAACTCGGCTCAGGGCGTCGCTGGGGGGACAACTAAGGCTGGATCTAATAAAGTGATTCTACCATCCTTTCGGAAAAGCCTACGTGGAGAAGAACGGACAAGAAACTCCAATAATAACTAGATTCTAACTAATGCGCAGCATCGCGGGCTGGCTTGTAGAGTTTTAGACAAGGATTTCGCGGCGGGCCTCGGCGACGAGGGCGGAACGAATACGGTCGTTTATGTATGTTAATTGTTGCTTCGGACCATGGTGTTCGCACTATTTGCGAACCCATTGACCGTCCTTATAAATAAGGTTATCTAGTTCCCTAGTGATGCACTCGTACCTCGAGAAGAGGACACTGCATGAAGCGGGGTCGAGAGAGCCCGCGTTCCGGATTTCAGCATCCAGAGCACGGGCTTGTGGGGACATGAAGCTAGAGTACGCGCTGATTATATTCTCAGCGACGCTCAGATATGGCATGCGCCCAGAGGGGGCAACAGGAGGTGGGCACTTGGCAGCAGAGGTGGTGGAGGCCACCTTCTGGCTTTGTGTGGACATGGGGGCTGCGGGGGCCAGAATTGGCGCTGAGATGGGAGTGTCCATCAGCGCTGGGATGGGCTGGGAGAAGGACTGAGGGGCCACACCTTGGTGGTTCAGCTTCCCCCATGGAGAAGTCCTCTGAGGGGCTAGACGTGTGGGGGGTTGGGTAGCGGGGGCCTCACGCGCTTGGCGCGCTGCATGTCGCTTGGCCATTTTTGGTGCTAGCTTGGGAGCTTTAGGGCAGCCACGGTAATTGGCAGGATGACCGACCTGACCACAGAGCACGCAGCTGGGAGGCTCCGTGCATTCTGCGCGGTCTTTTGGACGGGGGCAGTCTCTCGTGCTATGCTCGCCCAAGCACTTGACGCACCTGGGGGTCGCATAGCAGTTGGTCTGCGAGTGACCATACAGTTGGCAGTTGTGACACTGGCCAACGACGTGGGGACGGTATGGCTTTTCAATAGTAATGCCCGACAGGGAACATACGGTCTTGATGCCGAAAATATATCCCTCGGTGTGGTGGCAGACCACCAACACCATGTCGTATTGTTGCCCACCTCTTGCTTTATGCAAGCGATGGACCTCAATGACTAGGATGTTCTGGGCTAGTAAATCTTCACGGATTGCCTCCGTGGAGATTTCTTTAGGAATTCGGCGAATCACCGCACGGGTGGGCCTTTCCTCTGGGAGGGTGTACGTATGGTACGAAGCGTTCATACTATTCAGGAAACGAGTTAAAGCTCGGTAATCTCGGGACGTGGGGACTTGGATTCTGATGCCCTGTTGGCATGCAGTAGCTTTTGAATAGTTGATATTGCGATCCTTAAAACCGCAAGAAATGACATTCCATTTCCCTTTATCTTGAAGATAAATGGGTGGAGGGAGGGGAACCTTCTTGGTGGCAGTAGTGTCTATAACTACCATGGGGCTGGGCGAGCGGTTATCCCGCTGAGAAGCGTTAGCGGATTCAGGGACAGGGGAGAGTTGCCTGCCGGGCGAGGCCGGCGGCACATCTGATTGGGAGGCCGAGCCTACGCGCCACCTATATTTATAACTTCAGCGCGCAGACTGCCTCGAAGGATGCGCGCCAAATCGACCACGTGCGTCGATTGTGGCGACACCAACGGAACAAACACAACAATGCTTCAACCCTATTGGTCACAAGAAATAAGCAACTCTATTGGTTAAGATCTTATTTTTATATTTGTAAACTTGATTCCTTGCTTGATTCTGGATTTTCATTGGTTACAGTTTAAGTGTAAAATAGTATTTAAGTGTGTGCAATCAAAAATAAAGCCCTTAGGAACGTCCTAGTTAACCGAGCTGCACGTACGTCATTGTCTCTCATCGCACGGATCACCACCATCACCTACCCTCCATACTGTCGATAGTGAAAGTCTTGCGACTTCCATTGTCGGGAGTATTCAGGGCGGGCTTCGTTGCTGCCTAACGGTTGGAGCTTGCGCACAACCGTTATAGTGGTCGCGAACAACTAGTCCCATGAATTGTCTTCATGCTAGTTCCACAGACGAAAAAACTAACATCAAGAACAGAAGAAGATGTCATCGCCTGGCGCCCGCGGCCCATCGGGCCGCGGCGCCCCCAGCCACCAGAGCCCTCGCCCGTCGATGGATCGGACCGCCTCGCTCCCTAACCTGGGCAGCGTGACGTCCAACACATCTCAGCGTGAGGAGCCCCCAAGACGCAGTCAGCAGGGTGACGCACCAAGGAGCGCAGCCAGGCAGAGCACCGCCGGCGCTCCTACCTCAGCACAAACATCCGAAAGGTACAGTGCCTCCCAACCTACCACGAAAACCCCAACACCCGCGGAACGTAAGTCTACGTCGACCGCCAGGACGCCCGAAAATCATTTTTCCGCGGTCCCACCTACCCACATCGGGAAAAAATCGGCGGACCGACATGTAGTCGCGCATACAACGCGACAACCTAATAAACCTACACAGCAACCACGACAAATAGCAGCGGAAGATGCACCTGCATTTTCAGTTCGCGCTATTACACGTACAGACTCGCAACGCGGCCAAGCTATGTCGCGTTCGAGTGCATCCGCGTCCAAACAGCATGCACACACCACAGCAACAGCTAGCATGACTGCTGCACGTAATGCATCCTCAGGGACTCGCCCTTTACCAGCAGGCCCTGCAAAAGAAATAAATACCCGTGACCCGCGTTCGAACCGCGGTGAACCACGCCGCCAGATGGCACCACTGGTAGTTTCGTCCGCCATTACTGGCTCGCCTGCCCCGCCCCGCCAATCAGCGGCCGACTCTCCAGCCTACGATCCACGACTCACCCAATCACCTATAAGTGGGTCAAACATCTCGCTCGCGTCGCTAGGGCGCGGGGCAGAGATGGAGTTTGACGACTTTGCTACGCCTACAACGCCCACCCCGTCGATGGAACTCGATTTTGATTTTCAGTCGGGGGGTAGGGGGCTCAGAAGACGCCATAGCCCGGACGAGACGGCAGAGGAGGAGGCGAAGCGATACTGCGCTGACTCACAGCGCATTCTTGCGCGTGAGCAGCGTAGCGCGGGGTCGCCTACATTCGCGGACGCAGTACGACGTAGCCATTCGCCGGCATCGTCAACCGCCTCCTCCGTCACTAACAATAAAAATTCTAGGGTAGGCAGAGTACCTACCCCTACCCCTACGCAAGATGCAGCCCCCAACCCAGCTACGTCGGGTAACCATGCGGGACAGCAGGCGAAAAAGAAGCGCCCACGGTACCCTCCGCTTATAGTGGAAAAGCTACCGAATTGGGCGACCCACTTTAGGGCCCTGGCCGCCAAGCTTGGGCGGCCCCCAAATGCCCGCCCATATGGCCAAGGGGTAAGATTCTCGCCTGAGAGCGAGGACGAGTACAGGGTGGTTCAACGGTACTTGACCACCCTGGAAAAAGAAGAGAACATCAGCTGGTTCGCGTACTCGCTCCAGGCTGATAAGAAATTAAAAGTAGCCATCAGGGGGCTGCCACCGGACACGGACCCCAAGGAGATCGAGGAGGAGCTCCGCCGCTTAGGATATGAACCGGAATATGTCAGGCACATCAATGCGCGCCAAGGTCGCCCTGGCTGCGTGTTCCACGCTGTGCTGAATAAGACACCGAACGTAAGAGAAATCTATGACACCTCCGTATTTCTATACATGCGAGGTGTCAAGATTGAAGCATGGCGTGGCAAACGTGGGCCCGCCCAGTGTCACCGGTGCCAGAAATTCAGGCACTCGTCGCACCAGTGCCACCGCCCAATAGCTTGTGTGCGATGCGGTGAAGGGCACACAGCAAGGGACTGCCCTCGCCCTAGAGAAGAACCGGCTACCTGCGCAAATTGCGGGGGCCCGCACCCGGCGAGTAATATAAAGTGCCCTGTTTTCCAGAAGGAAATCGCACACAAGCGACTGGGCACTGTCGCCAGCTCCATAAACCCATCATCACGCCGTACTACAAACGTGGTACAGACAGAAGTGCACCGCCTAGAAGAGGCCCCAAGTGCTACACTCATGGCGTCAGCAAACGGGCCCACTCAGCGCGGAGATGCCACCTCCTCCTCAGGGCGGAGGAAAAAGAAGAGGGGGGGCAAAGGCAAGAGGTCAGCCCCCCCCCCGACCCAGGAACCAAACCTAGAGGCAGCCCCTGCAAAACAAGTAGCGCAAGCAGTAAACCAACATACAGCGAAACAGGATACCACCCTGCAGCAGTCGGGTAAACTCGTCAAGATGGCCGCCAACATCGACAGAAAGCAACAAGGGCGCCATCTGACGAAAGATACGGTACTAATAAATAGCACCGACCAATCAGCAGCCACTGAACAAAACAGTGCAGCCAATCAGAAGGCGGCACAAAACTGGAGAACATCAACAAAGCAAAACAAGAATTTTACTGCTTGCGCAATCCAACTTCTGATGGACTTAATTAAGGCCATCAGGCAGGGGCATGACGTGGAGCAGGTCATCCTTGACGGCTTAGCTGCGCTACTTACGTTATACCATAATGAATAGCAAGCCGTTAAGGATACTTCATTGGAACGCTCACGGCCTTAAAAATAAAGTCGTTCTCCTCCGCCAGCTTCTACAAGAACAAGATATCGACGTGGCGCTAATAAGCGAGACCTTACTGGGACCTGGGGACAGGATAAGGTTCCCGGGTTATCTCGCTTACAGGAAGGACGAGCGGTCGCCATCTGGAGTCAGTTACCGTGGCCTGGCAGTGCTTGTAAAGCGCAGAGTCATCCATCAAGAGCTTCCCGTACAAAACTTAAAATCAGCGTACGCGCTGGGTGTACAGCTGCACGTAGCCGGCGAGGACCTAGAAGCGTACGCTTTCTACAAGCCGCCCACACACAAATTAGACATGTCGGAGGTACGCCAACTTCTTAACAACACAGAAAACCCGACCATCCTCGCCGGTGATTTCAACCCAAAGCACCCAGCGTGGAACAGTCACCACCAGAACCCAGACGGGAGGCGACTCTTCGCGGACGCGGAGGCCCATGGGTACACGGTGTCTGGACCTGAGACGCCGACCCACTGGCCAGAAAATAACAACTACATGCCTGACGTGATAGACATCGTCGTACACCATGGGCTGCATTGCCAGGTCACACAGCAGGTACTGGAGGACGAGATGCAGTCTGACCACCACCCAGTGCTCGTCGTCCTGTCAGACATGCCGACCCGCCTACAACCTCAAGCGCCACGTCGATTAATCGACTGGGACATATTCGCAAAAAAGGATGACTCTACCACGCCAACTCGGCCTATCAACACCGCTGCTGACGTCGACCTACTGGCCGACGAGATCACTGCTTGCGTACAACAAGCACTGGAAACAGCAACCAAAACGCAGCAGCAGGGGAGAGTGCTACAGCCGCCCCTGCCCGCTCGCATACGGAAGCTTATTACCGACAAAAGGCGACTACGCAAGCAGTGGCAACAAACTCGTTGTCCTACACAAAAAACAGCGTTAAACAAACTCACAGAAAAGGTAAAGGCCGAGCTGTGTGCTCTGCGAGCCGCGAGTTGGGAGGAACGCATTGATGCCGCGGAGGGTGACTGGCCCTCCATACACAAGCTGTGCCGCCAGTTGAAGAATACCCCGACTCCGGTTCGCCCTCTGCTGGGCACAGACGGGGCGCTCAAATATGTAGCGGGAGACCGAGCGGAGGTCTTTGCCGAACATCTGGGGCGTCAATTTCAACCGAATCCGACAACACTGCACGAACATGTCGCAGCAGTCGAGCAACACATTGGGGATTACTTCGCTACGCCGATAGCTCCCGATGAAGATGCCATCCATTTCTCGCCTGGCGCAGTCAGACGCGCCTTCTTGCGAACGAAGCCCCGGAAGGCCCCAGGTGCCGACCACATCTCCAATACAGCGCTGGGCCACCTGCCCCACCGCATGGTCGCGGCTATCGCCTGTATACCGGGATTCTCCGCACGGGCTCCTTCCCGGCCTCGTGGAAAGAAGGGCGCGTCATAATGCTGCCCAAGGCGGGCAAGAATGTCCTGAAGCCGGAGAGCTATCGGCCGATCACTCTCCTGCCCAACATCTCCAAAGTGTTCGAGTCCCTCCTGCTGCGACATCTAACACCTCACATAACACCACGCCCAGAACAATTCGGTTTTCGGTCGGAACACTCCACGACGCTCCAGCTGTCGAGGGTGCTGCACCTGCTGTCGTCCACGATGAACAGGAAAGAGTACGCGGTCGCAGTATTCCTCGACATGGAAAAGGCCTTCGACCGCGTGTGGCATGACGGCCTAATATTTAAGCTGTCAACATCCAGCGCGCCCCGTCGCGTGGTTAGAGTAATACAATCTTTTTTGACCCACAGGACGTTCAGAGTGGTGGTGGAGGGCGAGCTGTCCACCCCCCGCCCAATATTGGCGGGCGTGCCACAGGGCGCCGTATTATCGCCTGCGTGTTACTCACGTTACACCGACGTTATCCCCACTACTCCAGAAGCCACGCTAGCATTATACGCAGATGACGCTGCGTACATTACAAAATCACTTAACGCAAAGCACGCAGCAGTCAAAATGCAGCGCGCCCTCAATACCATCCCCGAGTGGCTATCTAAATGGCGGCTATCGGTTAACGTGGGTAAGACGCAGGCTCTTGTTACAGGACACGTGACCCTCCCACCGCCACTGACACTACAAGGAGCCGACATAGAGTGGTCCCCCCACGCTAAGTACCTGGGGGTGACCATTGACCGTCGGCTCACGATGAGGTTGCACGTCAAAAAGGTCGTGGCACAATGCAGGGTCGCTCGAAACCTTCTTCACCCGGTGCTCTCATCCCGCCTCCCCGTCCGTGCCAAGCTGGGCATCTATAAAACATACTTACGATCTATACTTACCTATGCTGCCCCAGCTTGGTACGCCCTCACTAGCGAGGCAACCAAGAACCAACTCCGAGCGCAACAGAATCTAATCCTCAGACGCATCCTAGACGCGCCTCGCTATGTGAGGAATGACGTCATTCTGCGTGACGTAGGGATAGAGAGCCTGGATGACTTTATCGAGCGACTTGCAACAACACTGTTCGCGCGGGCCGACGCTTCTGCCTGGCCCCATATCGCTGACATAGCGCCATGGCACGCGCGCCCGCCCGACAGTAAGCGCCTCCCACGAGACCTCACTTCTGACTCTGCAACCTCATCCACCACCCGGATTTGACGCCTGAGTAAACAGCAATCAGTCTACACGCTGTTTACTCAAACAATAACACTACCCACCTCACACGACATAAACGGCGTGAAGTTTGTTCTAAGTTAATATAGACAAGCTTTACGTCGTAAACAGACATACATAACTATTCATTCGCTAGTACACATGCACCGAATAGCGCTGCGGTCGCCGCGCGCTATCGGTTATCATGAGCGGTGTAATACAGGTAATTGCCGCTCCCACACACATAAACGGCGCTAGTAGTAGCTAGTCGCTTTCATTATCAAACTGTAGGTTCGTCCAAAGTCGACGCTCCTGCCGCAGGTCGCCTTAGCTGGGCCTCCCAGGGTACGCCCTGGGTCTCACTCGGCTGAGGTGGACCGCCAGGAGGTCGTGAAGAAACGGCGGACCGTTCATAACGGCCGCCGTGGCGCGCCTACAGTCACATACAGCAAGCCAAACACAGTGCGCGTTGGTGCCTCAGTACATTAGTACAAAAGACATCAACGCGCACACAAGTTAGGTCCGAGACCACCCAGCGACGGGCTCATCGTTATGAGCCCCGGTGCTGCACCCGCGGGCTGGGAACCATGTTCCGGCACCGCTCGCCCCACCCCCTTGCGGGGGTGGCGCGACTCCCACTGGATAAAGCCCTTATTATTTTCTACAATCTGGAGTCACTATTATTTCCATCAACCTGCGTCTCATCGCTAAAGTGGTGACATTCCTAGTCGCCAAAGTAACATTGAACAGTTAAGATTGTTTTTTTTTTGAGTTTGATATTGAGGACAGATGTAATTCGAATACGTGTACTGTCATAGTATCCGGTGTTTTATTTATCAGAGTTCCGCGAAGTATTGTTCAAATATTTTGAAACAGTAAAATTTATGGCTAGAATTTCTTCATAACTGAAATAGCCTAACTATTTAAACTAAAAATTAACATCTATGTATTAATTACCCATGTTTGCAAAGAAATAAATGATTTATAAATAATTATTTATAACTCAAAGAATATTTAGCAAACAAAACTAGGTAGCTAAAAGAAATAAATGATTTATGAATAATTATTTATAACTCAAAGAATATTTAGCAAACAAAACTAGGTAGCTAAAAGAAATAAATGATTTATGAATAATTATTTATAACTCAGAGAATATTTAGCAAACAAAACTAGGTAGCTAAAAGAAATAAATGATTTATGAATAATTATTTATAACTCAAAGAATATTTAGCAAACAAAACTAGGTAGCTAAAAGAAATAAATGATTTATGAATAATTATTTATAACTCAAAGAATATTTAGCAAACAAAACTAGGTAGCTGTGCCCGATTGGCACCTTTTTGATAACTTGTCTATCATCATCATCATCATTTCAGCCGAAAGACGTCCACTGCTGGACATAGGCCTCCCCCAGGCGTCGCCACATTGACCGATCCCGTGCGTCTCGCATCCAGCGCCTTCCCGCAACCTTAACCAGGTCATCGGTCCACCTAGTGGGAGGCCTTCCAACGTATCGTCTTCCAGTTCGCGGTCGCCACTCCAGAACTTTTCGGCCCCATCGGCCATCCGTTCTGCGAGCAATGTGCCCTGCCCACTGCTACTTAAGTTTGGCAATTCTTCGGGCTATGTAGGTAACTTTGGTTCTCCTGCGGATATCATCATTTCTGACGTGATCACGCAAGGAAATTCCGAGCATAGCCCTCTCCATTGCCCTTTGGGTGACTTTAAGCTTTCTGATAAGGCCCATTGTGAGCGACCACGTCTCGGTCCCATAGGTGATCACTGGCAACACACACTGGTCATAGACTTTTGTCTTGAGACACTGCGGTAAATTGGACGAGAAGATACCACGCAACTTCCCGAACGCCGCCCAGCCGAGTCGGATTCGACGGTTGACCTCTTTCTCGAAGTTGGACCTACCCAACTGGACCGTTGGTCCCAGGTAAACATAATCGTCTACAACTTCAAGTGTAGAGTCTCCGATCTTGATAGGAGTGGGTGTTACATGGGCGTTCACCATGACCTTGGTTTTGTCCATGTTAATTTTAAGACCCACTCTTTCGGAAGCTCTACTAAGGTCATCGAGCATTTTACTGAGGCTCTCCATGTCAACTTGTCTATGTTTTTCTATATTTTACTTGTTTTACATTGTCTATTTTCGATTTTGTTTTGTAATTTGTTTTCTTGAAGTCATTACAAAAATAACGTTTGCTTACGGAAAGTTGGTTTTTATTTAAAATATCTTCAAACTTGGATATTAATCCATACTTTCAGTAATAAGTGGTCCTTCGAGGGTTTTGAACTGTACCTAACTAGTTCACAAAAGTTTTTTTCAGAGCTTTTCTTTTAGCCAGAAAAATGGTGGTCACCAGGTCACAAACTAAACTGCCTCAAGAAGAGCAGACTGCACCTGCCCAATCAGGTAGTGAGGCTGTTCCTGCACCACAGACCAGGGAAATTCAGGTACATTCACAGTATAATCCTACAACGAGTGCTCGGTCTGTCGTGAGTCGCACTAGTCGCTCTTCCGTGGTAGTTGCGGCGAGAAAATCCGCAGCGGAAGCGCAACATGTTCGTCGCGTAGCTCAGTTAAAAATTACCCAAATGTAGGCTGAGATGCGTGCACAGGTAGAGGCTAAGCAGATGGAACTAGAGCGCGAAGCTGCTGTAGCTGAATATAAAGCTGAGCTCGCAGCAATTGAGGCGGAGGGCAGTATCCACGGTTCGAACAGTTCACGCAGCCGTGCCAGTGTCCAACAATTAATGGCTAGACACTACTGCCCTCCCTGCCAAATTACCTGTTCATGATAGGATTCGATCTACCAATGGATGTGAGGTAGGGCCTCCTAACGTTTTCGTGTGTTCCCAGCCATCACGTGACGTCCGACATGCCGTTTCTGATGATATCGCAGCACAGAGTCTTGGATTTTTGCCTCAGCACAATTTTAGCGGGGCGGACAGGACCGCTGCCACTGATATTCCAGGAGACGGCGGCGATTCAAAGGGCGTTGCACAGCTAGTGGAGGCCCTAAAGGCACTTGCGAAGAATAACGTCTCCAATACCAATAAAAAAATTATAAGGCTTCCGTGTTTTGATGGTAGTTCACCCCTTGACTGGCTTATGTTCAAGCGGGCTTTTCAGGATACTGTAGGTGGATTTACAGAAGCAGAAAATCTTGCACGCCTAAACCAGGCCCTAAAAGGCGCAGCACGCGAAGCCGTCAGCATGCTGTTGGTGTTGGCACCTCACGCCAACGACGTCATTCAGGCCCTAGATCGTCGCTACGGTAGACCTGAGCAAATCGTTCTACAAGAGGTGAGCGCCGTCAAGGCGCTGCCCAAGCTGGGTTCGGAGGTAAGAGACCTACACGTTTTCACCACCCGTGTGCGCAATTGTGTCGAGATTGCCAAGCTATTGCAGCATACTGACTATTTGCGTTCTCCGGAGCTGTTTGCAGCCATATTAAGTAAATTTTCTCCACTATTGCGCGCGCGTTGGTTAGACTTTGCTGATAAATATGAGAATATAGCCCAAGCTCGGGTCGAATTATTATCGAGGTTCTTAGATCGTGAAGTGGATTTGGCTATGAAGTTTAGTGCTACGTTTGAGACAACATCGGCCAGCACTACACAGAAACAGCGAGCACATGCAGTTTCTGAGTCGGCGGCGGGGGCTTCAACTACATCAAATTCTAAATGGAAACCTGCAAAAACATCACATCAGGAAAATATTTGTTTATTTTGCAAAGGTGGACATCAGTTGTCAAATTGTCCGATATTTACATCTTTGATAGTCGATGACCGATGGCGTTTTGTCAAAGACAATAAAGTCTGTTATCGTTGCCTTCAAAAAGTGCCGCACAATTTTAGGTTTTGTAACAAAAATAAGGCTAGTTGCACAATAGTCGACTGTAAGCAAAGGCATCACACTGTTTTACACAACGATAATTATGTTACCTCGGCTCACGTTCAGGAGGTCATGTCACCTGAACCGATGAAAACGGAGGCCGAAACAATTGATCAGGTTCTTGCAGCTGTCAACAACTCGCAGGTTGAAATCACATCTCGTCAGCTATTGAAAGTAGTACCCGTCACAGTTTCTGGGCCAACTGGAAGTGTAGATACTTTTGCTCTTTTGGATGATGGCTCGACGGCTACTTTTGTAGATGCCGACATCGCCTCCGAAATTGGAGCCGAGGGTCCAGTGGGTAGTCTGCATTTGGATTGTGTGGGAGGGTTATATATGGACAGCAGCGTACAGTTTGTTGACTTTCAAATAAAAGGCCGATCTTCCCCACAAACGTTTTCAATTCAACAAGCTAGGGCAATTAAGAACTTAGGGCTGCAAAGTCAGTCGGTCACACGCGAGTCGTTACGTTCCTTTACCTACCTCTCTGATGTGATGGAGGAATTGTGTTATGCCGAGGCAAAGCCCACCATTTTGTTAGGGATCGACAACTAGCCTCTTATGATAGCATCGGAAGTTCGGAAGGGAACAAAGACCCAGCCTGTCGCCATCCGAACACCACTGGGGTGGGTGTTATTCGGGTGTGCCAGCAGTCGGACAGCTTTAGTAGAAACTTCTTGCCACTTGCGTGAGCGTCCAGAGCGTGATCTAGAAGTGCTCATCAGGGATCAATATAGGTTAGATGCAATTGGCATAACTACACAGGAGCCGCGCAGCGCGGATGATCAGCGGGCTTTACGCATCCTTGAACAAACTACCCAGCGCCGACTGGATGGGCACTTTCAGGTTGGTTTGCTGTGGAAGGCAGACAACCGACCTATTCCTGATAGTTATCCTTTAGCGCTGTCTCGTTTCAAAAGCCTAGAGGTAAAAATGTCGAAGGATTTAGAGTTTGCCAAAAGGTATAGGGCTAATATCGACGACATGCGGGCTAAGGGGTTTGCTGAGGAGTGTACAAGGCAGTCGCACACATCGGTTTGTTGGTATTTGCCGCATTTCGGAGTGGTAAATCCCAACAAACCGGGGAAACTTCGTGTTGTTCATGACGCAGCAGCTAAAGTACAGGGCGTGTCACTAAATTCTATGCTTCTTTCAGGTCCTGACCTTTTACAACCTCTATTAGGAATTGTGATGTTTTTTAGAGAGGGGAAAGTAGCCTTGACCGCCGATATAAAAGAGATGTTCCCGCAGGTTAAAATTCAGGACTGCGACCGCGACGCACAGCGTTTTCTCTAGCGCGATGATCCTGCGGGTCCAATAAAAATCTTTCGAATGTCGTCTATGATTTTTGGGGCATGTTCTAATCCAGCTACAGCGATTTACATCCTCAATCGAAACGCATCGGAATTCATTGCCGAATATCCGCAGGCTGTGGAAGCTATTACTTCTGATACCTACATGGATCATTTTTTGGCAACGACACTACCAGCCGCACTACCAGTAGTGTCGTTGCCAATCAACGACACTACCAAACCTTTTTTGGATTAAATTGTACAGTCAACACAGCAAAGTTCAGAAATATAATTCTTTATTTAATAATTAAATCGTGAGATATCAGTAAAAGCAAACTTCAGAAATGTAACTCTTTATTTATTAACAAATAAAAGCAAACTTTTTTGAAAAAAAATAATAACAATCATGTGGAAATACAAAAATTAACGCAAATCTTTATTCGGCCTTACATTTTGTGTGACCCAAGAGTTTTGACACTTTTTGACCAGTGATAAAAACAGCATTAAACTAGAATGTCTGGGTAAACTTTCGTCAAAGCGTTTATTGGTGCTAATTCATAATCGAAATGAACTTTTGTGGCCATGAAGTCCGGTAGCTTAAAATAACTAGAGGTCTTCTTATCCATCATCAAGGTAAAAATTAAGGTCTCACATTGTTTGAATTGATAAAGCTGCCAATATCGTTGTCAACTTCTATAAAATGTTACCGTAATATTTTGAGAATGTAATATTTTGAGTACGAAGGTTGGCTTGCATTGTAGCTTCAACCCTGATAAGAAAACATTGCTGTACATGTCTTAACTGTTACTGTTCCTAAACATTTTGTAATTTAATAATTCGAACGCCTCCAAATAGATGTACCATTTTTATATTTCTTCAGTACCTATATGATATTTGTGTTTGGCCAAAGACAACGCAGTTCCCTCATTCCTCGACAAAAAATGTAAAACTGATTCGTTATTATCAGCTTCTAACATCTTATAGGATTTGTTAAATTTTGTTCAAAGCTAGACCTATGAACTGGTGCCACGAACAAACGTAATGTCAGAAATAGTTTCACAATAATAATCTATCCATCAAATATCAGCATTTTTGTTTTTCGGTTTGAAATCATCCAATGACTTCTCCCGCTCTGGGTGAAGCGGGAGGGCGTGCCATACTTTTACTGACTAAACCCACCCGTGTTCCTTCAGTTGCTTGTGCCGGGACCACGGTAACTCTCTTACAAAATTTTCCGCGACCCAGACACACGGCGCACGGTTGGCGCAGTGGTTGAGCGATTGACTGCTGCGCTGCGTGTCGCGGGTTCGATTCCCGCACGGAACAAATATTTGTATGACCTACAGATATTTGTTCCGGCTCTGGGTGTTGTGTATGTGAGTTTATATGTTTATAAACGCACCCACGATACAGGAAGAAATTCCTAGTGTGGAGCAACTTTCTTGTAAAAAAAAAAAACAAAAGCATCGGCCCTAGCGGGCCCCGTCACTTTTGCTGACATCTCTTTGAGGCGCGCGCGGAACACTACGCGCCGTTAACTTGGGCCTGATCCTTATCAGAGGGCGAGCTACCCACTACTTGCCTTCCGCAAAACCGCGCCTATGGTGGCCGGGAATCGGCCTGCGACTCCCGACGATCGGGGCATCGCCTGCGGTGCCTAGAGGCGTCTCCCTCACGCGTTCCGCCTAACGCGTTCATCAAATATCAGTCTAAGGTCAGAACAATTAATGAGAGAACAAAAAATTTAATGTTTGTCATATTTTTAAACTGCATAAGTAAAAAAGAATTTCCGCAAAAGAGATTGATCATGAATTAATTCAACTTGTTGAATTTTGAGTTGACGTTAGTGGAATAGGAATCCAAAACTTTTGTGTTCACTGTACAATTTAATCCAAAAAAGGCTTGGTAGTGTCGTTAATTGGCAACGACACTACTGGTAGTGCGGCTGGTAGTGTCGTTGCCAAATAATGACATGGATGACTATATCGGAAGTGTAGATGTCCCTACGGAGGACGCAGCTCGATTAGCAGCCGATATCGTAGAGGTTCATAAGCGCGGAGGATTCGAGATGCGCGGTTGGGTGTCGAATGAGCCCGAGGCACTCAATCAGCTGCCAAGCGATTTGTTGTCTGACGTCTCACTAGCCAATCGTCGTAGTGTAGAGTTAGGTAGCTTACCGTGTTCAGTTACCACCACACGTACTCTTGGTCTTATATGGAAACCATCTCAGGACATCATCAGTTTTAACTCCAGCATTAAGGATACTCCTAACCATTTCACAAAACGTGTAGTGTTAGCCCACGTCATGCGCATTTACGACCCTCTAGGCGTTTTAGTTCCCATTGTAGTAAGAGGCCGGATTTTATTTCAAAATTTGTGGCGCAAGAACCTTGACTGGTACGAGAAGCTATCACAGGCTGACCAAGAAACTTGGCTCGAATGGTTTGAGTGCCTTAAATCCATTTCAGAATTGATAATTCCACGGTGCTATAATTTGTATAGGTTCTCAGAGCTGGAGTTACACGTGTTTTGTGAAGCTAGCGAGCTGGCACACGCCGCTGTTGCCTATTGGAGATTTGTGCTTCTCAATGGTGACGTGAAACTGGCGCTGATAGCTAGCAAGGCACGTGTGTCCCCGTTGAAACCAGTTTCGATCCCGCGCCTAGAACTACAAGGCGCCTTGATAGCTGCTCGACTTGCTTCTAGGATTTGTGAATTCCACCGTTTGAAGCCGAATCGGCGTATATTTTGGTGCGATTCCATGACCGTATTAGGATGGTTACGCAGTGATGCGAGAAATTATAAACCTTTTGTTGCACATCGTGTAGGAGAGATCTTGGAAATCACTAGTGTAGATGAATGGCGTTGGGTTCCAATCGAGCTAAACGTGGCTGACGATGCGACGAGGGGGAAGTTCAACATTGAACCACATTGGCTATATGGCCCAAAATTTCTCCTGACCGCCACTACTGAGTGGCCTTCAGAGCCCAAAGTCGCAGCGCCAGTAGCTTTTGGAGAGGAGGAGCTCAAGCCATCCCTTCGTCAGTCAAAATCATTGCATCAATCACAATCGTTTCTTGTCCATTCTTCTCCACAACAAGCTACATTTCCGAATGGACGGTAGAATCAATTACCCCCGGTTTCCCAGCTCGGAATTGTCCGGGGGTTGGTGTGGCGGGTTGTCGGGCGCGCGTTGTCTGCTGTGATTGGTTGAATGAATTTTCAACAGCCAATCGCAGCGGATAGCGCTTGCTTTGCAGTTTGTCGCATTGGTTCGCCAATGATTTTGAGCTGGGAAACTGGAGGTCAGTATTAGATTCAATTTTTATTTTTTTTTGACGTTCGAAAGTGCCGCTTAATGGCCTAATTGAATAAATAAATTTTGATTTTTTTATTTTGATTTTGATTTTTTGAAAAATCACATGGCACAGAATACATTAACGTTACTAGTTCCCATCAGTTATCCGTACTTGTAGTAGCTAACATTACCCATTTTAGCTCTTGGATTAGACTGGTAAGGGCAACAGCTAGAACACATAAATTCATTGCTGCCATTTTCAAAAATCATCGGGGTCGTGAGTTTCAAAATGTTTGGGTTCGGGGTATTTGTTTTAGAGATAATATGTCTAACCGCGGTTCACAGCCGGATGTCACTCCTCCCAACACTGCAGAACCTTTGATCGCTGAAGACATCATTCAAGCGGAGCTCCACATTTTGGCTAGCTGTCAGATTAGCGCCTTCGGGGAAGAACTGCTTCATCTATCACGTGGGAAGCCCATATTGAAGGGCCGATTAGCCAAATTGTCGCCTATACTCAGGGACGGAGTGATCCGCCTCGCAGGTAGAACGTCAGCCGTCTCTAACAGCCAGCCTATGATTTTAGAAGGGAAAGAGCCAGCCGTTCGTCTTTTAATCACTTACTACCACCACAAGTTTGCGCACGCCAACACTGAAACAGTCATAAACGAGATGCGGCAACAGTATTGGATTATTGGACTAAGGAACGCCGTGAGGGCAGTAGTACATAGGTGCCAGCTATGCAAATTGCTAAAGAGTCCAACCCTACAACCACCAATGGGAGACTTGCCAGAGGCGAGACTTGCTCATCATCGACGTGCCTTCACGTTCACCGGTGTGGACTACTTCGGGCCCGTATCCATTTCCATTGGGCGTCGGCGTGAAAAGCGATGGGTCGCCTTATTTACGTGCTTGGTAACCAGAGCGATCCACCTCGAAATCGTAGCCAGCTTGTCCGCGGATTCCGCTATTATGTGCCTAAGACGCTTTATCGCCCGACGTGGTACACCGACAGAAATATTTTCGGACAATGGGAAGTCGTTTGTGGGAGCAAATCGGGAGCTGAGAGCCTTGTACGATGCTGCGGTACCAGATTTTGCAGCACATGAGAAAATTAAGTGGCGTTTTATACCCCCATCAGCGCCCTTCATGGGCGGAGCTTGGGAGCGACTGGTTCGGTCGGTTAAATCCGCCCTGAGAGTAACCTTGAGAGAACGGGCACCGAAAGAAGAGGTTCTGGCGACTCTACTGGCTGAAGCCGAGGCTGTAGTGAATACGCGGCCACTGACACACGTCTCTCCTGACGGGAACTACCCGGAGACGCTGACCCCTAATCACTTTTTGTTAGGGGATTCATCCGGTCGCCCCTTTCCAGCCGAGGATTTGACGGATGCAGCTTTGATTGGTCGGAGCGGGTGGAGGAAGGCACTCCGGCTGAGCGACCACTTTTGGCGTCGTTGGGTGTCCGAATATCTGCCCGCCTTGGCACCCCGTCGCGTACCGGGAGTAGATGTCGCCGTTAGAGTTGGCGACCCGGTCCTCATCGGTGACGGGGATTTGCCGAGGGGAACCTGGCCACGCGGCGTGATTGCGGCTCTGCACCCGGGGCGTGACGGGGTTGTGCGGGTAGTTGATGTCCGGACCCCAGCAGGCACATTGCGGCGGCCTTTAAAAAAGATAGTCCTCTTGTAAAAAAGGGGAGCATGTGCCCGATTGGCACCTTTTTGATAACTTGTCTATGTTTTTCTATATTTTACTTTTTTTTACATTGTCTATTTTCGATTTTGTTTTGTAATTTGTTTTCTTGAAGTCATTACAAAAATAACGTTTGCTTACGGAAAGTTGGTTTTTATTTAAAATATCTTCAAACTTGGATATTAATCCATACTTTCAGTAATAGTAGCTAAAAGAAATAAATGATTTATGAATAATTATTTATAACTCAAAGAATATTTAGCAAACAAAACTAGGTAGCTAAAAGAAATAAATGATTTATGAATAATTATTTATAACTCAAAGAATATTTAGCAAACAAAACTAGGTAGCTAAAAGAAATAAATGATTTATGAATAATTATTTATAACTCAAAGAATATTTAGAAAACAAAACTAGGTAGCTAAAAGAAATAAATGATTTATGAATAATTATTTATAACTCAAAGAATATTTAGCAAACAAAACTAGGTAGCTAAAATAAATAAATGATTTATGAATAATTATTTATAACTCAAAGAATATTTAGAAAACAAAACTAGGTAGCTAAAAGAAATAAATGATTTATGAATAATTATTTATAACTCAAAGAATATTTAGCAAACAAAACTAGGTAGCTAAAAGAAATAAATGATTTATGAATAATTATTTATAACTCAAAGAATATTTAGAAAACAAAACTAGGTAGCTAAAAGAAATAAATGATTTATGAATAATTATTTATAACTCAAAGAATATTTAGCAAACAAAACTAGGTAGCTAAAATAAATAAATGATTTATGAATAATTATTTATAACTCAAAGAATATTTAGCAAACAAAACTAGGTAGCTAAAAGGAGGTTCAATATTGATATTTTGGATCCGAGCGGGCCGTTAACATTTGGGCATATATACGCCTTAAGTAGATGACGGGAGCCGAGCTCGCTCGCTTTGCACGCTCACTTCAGCTCCCGTTATCTCCTTCGAACCGAACCTATTAAAATATCAATGAATATAGCTACATTTTCTTCAGGCGCGCGAGAGGACTCTCTCTCATTTTAAGAGAAGCTATAGCCGTGCTTAGTTACTGTGGTACAATGTTCGCCTTGTACACGCGATACTACTTGCAGTACTTATCCAGACTCTCCAAACGCTATTAATTCATTTAAATTTTTGTCCATCAATCGCGTTCCACGGCGATAGATAGATGGTGTTAGCAGCAACTTGCAAGTAAAAGGGTTTACTCGATTCGTGATCGTGCATATTTTTTTCATTTAATGCAGTGAAGGTTTGTTTTATAGTATTTTTTGCACGTTTTTACTTTTTACAGTTTCTTTACACCAGAATGCGTGTAGGCAAATTTAAACAATCGAGTATTCCACTCGATTTAGACGCCTCAGAAATTTAAAACCGCGCCATCTACAGTATCAATCTGAGGGGCTGTCTGCACGAGCGAGAGAATCGCGGTGATATTATCGTTTGCGCCACGTATTTCTATACATTCTCGAAGCCTATCTAAGGAATTTCCATTTTTTTTTATGGAAAGCTTATGCAGGGCGCGTCGTTTTTATAGTAACTTTATAAAAAGTTTTGATTCCAATTTTTACTTGTCTGTGGCAACGCCCGCTTTAGCGCATGCGTGGTTAATGCGGTGATGTGCTGGGTTTTGGCGCCATTCATACGTTTTGCTGTACTGAATTTCATGAGTTTTTTAATTTATTTATTTATTATTTGGCTTTTCAACACTGAGTACACTGTTACTTTATAAATTTGTACATTTCAAACTTAAGTCTAAGTGCCTCATCACTTAAATTAAAGCACAGCATGCACTAAATTATGCGGCGATAAATACAGAATTTATTAATTAAAAACAATAAAAAAACTATTAAAAGCTAAATTGATTGCAATAAATTAAATTAAGTAACATAGATTAAATCAAATTAAATTAGAACAGATTAAATTGAATTAGAATAGATTAAATTAAATTAAATTAGTATACATTTTATTATTTATGTAAGATAGAGCAGGTACAGAAGAGTTAAATAGGTCAATATCACCTTCGTGCTCTTTGTATGTAGCATACATTCTTGATAGTGGACAGTATTGCCTCAAGTTGGTGTGACATCTTGGCATGCAGAAAAGTCTCTTAATAAAACCTCTTGGCAGATTACGTGGCACGTAGAATAATACCCTGCTAAGCAAATCCGGACAGTTCAAAGAGCCTGTTACTAATTTCTTAAGGAAAACCAAATCCAACATATGCCTGCGTTTCTCCAGTGACACCATCCCAAAATACTTCAGTCTCTCTCGGTACGAGTTGAGCTTTTTACCTATATTTTTGGTATAGGTAAGATGCCATAAGAACCGTTTTTGCAGCCGTTTGCGCTTGATATGGACCTTATACTCAGGTGACCAGACCACACTGCAATACTCAAGATGGCTTCTAACTAGCGAGTTGTACATATTTTTTTTAATGTTGGGCTTTTTGTAATTTTTACACTCTCTAATAACGAAACCAAGCATCTTAGATGATTTTATTACAGTTTTGTCAATATGCTCGACAAACCTTAGCTTTTTATCGAGCTGAACACCTAGGTCACGTATAGTCTCAACTTCCACAAGCCGCTCACCATTTAATTTATAAACTGACTGCAAGATTTATTTTTCCCTTGTAAATTTGATGTGATGGCATTTTTTTACATTCAGTAACATTTTTTTTGTGCTCACACCACTTAGTCAGCCGGTCCAAGTCACTTTGGAATAGAGTCGAGTCCGCAGGATTACATATAGACTTTATGGCTTTGAGGTCATCAGCGAATAAGAATATGTTCGAGTTCAGGAAGCATTTGTAAATATCATTTATAAGAGTGAATAAAGGCGGACCCAAATGAGATCCCTGAGGGATTCCCGATGTTTCAATGTACGAATTTGAAGAGCAACCATTTACCACAACCTTGAGCATCCGACTAGACAAATAAGATTGGAACCAACTTAAGAAAGGATCCGTAACGCCATACATGTTAAGCTTTTTAACGAGTATGTCGTGGTTTACCGTGTCAAAATCCTTGCTAAAGTCGGTGTAGACCGCATCAACCTGGACACCCGCGTCAACCGCCTCAACAATACTCTCAACACAGGACACCAAATTGGTAGCTGTCAATATCCCCTTCATAAATTGTAACGATTATTTTTGTGTCAAAGCGACATCTTGTGTTAAAGATGAGAACCAGATTGGAAAGGGTGTGTCACCAGTTGATCATTGCGTGATACGGGATGGCGTTGCTATCTGCAGTTATATAAAATGATATAATAAAATAACAATTTGTGTGTATCAATTTAATTCAACAAACACACAATTCAACACTAAAATATTAAATGATTAACTTCTTGAAAATATCTACGTAAAGAAAAACCAGACATGTCAAGTCTATTGGTTAAACTTCAATGTCTATGACTGACAAGAATGACAATTCTTTTTCATTGGAAGTATTGGGACAGTGCAGTTGATAAAACTTTCATCCCAATAAGAGCTCACAAAAGTGAATAGAATGACACGTAGGCGGCAGGGAACAAGCCCCAAATATAAATATATAATGTGTCAGCATTCGCTGTAAGTATAATGTTGAATTTAACTAAATTTCCATACTTGTGAAAACATGTGCGTGTGTGTGATGCTCATTATGCATTTCTTCTCCTTGGCAGGGCACTATAGGATTAATTTGATTATTACATAAACAAATAAGAAAATGGTCAACTATAACTATATATAACTACATCTACACATATGACTACAATTCCTGAAGAAAACAGCATCTGAGCTCCATCATTTGGTACCGAACACAAATGACATTTTAGCTTGCACGAGGCTTGATTATAGCTTCCCAGGCGAATGATACTGCTTGAGACATCATACCTCCGGTATTGGAAATAATGGGTAAATTGTATCCCAAATAAAAGTAAGTTTCATTGTACTTGTTTAACCTCAAGAAATTGTGATGACGGATTGTATGTTCAAGAATTAAATTAGTTGACCAAACTGTGTGACTTTTACTTCAGTCAACTTCATGCGAAACCATACTCTACATAGTCTCATGCTGATCACCTATCCTTGAGCTAGTTGGTGAGTAAGGCAAGTAAAATACTTTCTTACAAAATCCATATTGATTGTCTATTATTAGCTGTGATAAATGTTTAGCTAGCACAGGGCATATGAGGGCCTCAAATACCTTTGCAAGTATGGAGAGAATAGCAATGGGCCTATAATTGCTCTCATCGGTCTGATCCCCGTTTTTGAAAATAGGCAAAATTTTGGTTTCCTTCCAGATGGTCGGAAAACTACCCCGAAGCACAGAATGATTAAATATAATACTTAATAGCAGTGATAGGACATTAGCCAGCTTATTTAAAAGCAAAGCTGGTATACCATCAGGGCCAGCTCCTTTGCAGACGTCAATGTTTTTTAATTCTGTGCGGATCTGATCTCGTGATATAGTTATTTGGCCTAACATGCTATTTCTTAGGCAGCTATCCAATTCACCTGCGATCACATGCACACCATTTCCACCACTACTATACACCTTAGAGAAATGCACCTTAATTCTTGCTTAAAAATGTCTGTTAACAGTGAATGTGAAGAAAATTTTACTCTGCCCGATATTTTAGATGCGGCGACGGAAATTACTCGTAATCAACTAGCAAAGTCGAGATAATTGTAGGATAAATGCTATCACGACTATAAGGCATGGTGTACGGTTAGCAACCGCACATTGTAATTTGGCCTAGTTAGAATACTGCTAATTTTGTTAATTTATAAAATGTAGTATCGGCACTTACGCAAGAACGTCAGTCTTCGGTTTGTATCGAGCTCGCGCAACATTCAACATTTTATAACATTTTTCTATTATTTATTATTACCTTATTTTAGTGCAATTTAGTATTAAATACCTTTTTTAACATTAACATTTATTTTATTAAACATTCAACATTAAGTGTAAAGGCTCCTGCCTTTACATTTTGGTCCTTCGAGCCTTAAGAGTAGAATCAGTGCCGTGGTACGTTTCACTCGCGGGAACATTTGAACATTAAACAGAACATTTAACAAAACATTAAAAACAGTGTGAACAGTGATATTTAGTGAGAGCTACACAGATCGGGGTGAAGTATAAGCAGCAAGCGTAAGCAGCGAATCCGGTGAGCACGTTCCATATTATTTACTTTTCTGAAATTTTGGATTTATTTGTGAGCACTAACCACCGTTAGACAACAATGTCGTCTTACGATGCTTTACTCAACTCGCAATCAACAAATCTTGATGCTATCAAACGAATCAATGAAAACTTTAAGAAAGATAGTTCTACACGTAAAACCACTCTTGAATATCATGATAACAGACTTCAAACGCTGGAGGAGTATTGGAGTGAGTTTAAGAAGAACGACATCCAATTAGCCTTGTTTGAAGGTAAGAAGTCTGGATCTTATTACGAGAATCGCATTTACGAACGTCTGGAACAAATATACGAAGAAACGAAGTGTATTATAATGAAGTCGAAACAAAACTTATTGGCTAAAATCGAAGACGAACAATTTGCTTCGTTTAGTCAGTTACAAAAACAAGAAGAAAGGTCATGTGCCCAAGAGAATGTTCCAGAACAACAGGAGAGCGATGAGAACGAGTTAGTCGTGGACCAACGGACTAAAGATATTATGAATGAGCAGCGGTCAAACATCAAGGCGTTTGAGAGAACAGTACGGAACATGGACATTGAACATTTAAAAGAAAAGTGGCAACTTGAAGACAAATTGAGGACAATAACGCAACGTTGGGAAAAAGTAGATAGTACTTATTGGAAACTCGATAACTTGTTGGTCAACACGCAAGCATTTGAAAGTGATTACAACAGATTAGAGAGGCTGTATGAATTCAGCAAAGAACAAATAAACAAGAGGATTTGGGATAGCAAACATCAGGAAAAATCCACGCCCAAAATTGAACTTCCAATTTTCAGTGGCAGCTATGCCCAGTGGACAACATTCAAGGACTTATTCGTAGAAATTGTGCATCGTAACACTTTCATCTCAAATGCTCAAAAAATGCAACATCTGAAAGCGAAATTGAAGGGAGAGCCCGAGCGATTAATACAGCACATGAACATCAGTGCTGATAACTACGAAGCTAGTTGGCAGATTCTTCAACAGAGGTATGATAATAAGAGGCTATTATTTACCTACCAGGCAAACATTTTATTGAGTCTACCCAACATACAAACACCAACGGCATCTCTGCTCAAAAGAATGCATGACACGACCATTGAGTGCCTTCAGGCTATTAAGAATCTGCAGTACGACACTTCTAGTTGGGACCCCTTAGTAGTTCACATATTATTGCAAAAGCTCGACGCGGACACACGCCAGTCATTCAATGAATCCATGGAAAAACCAAGGGAAATGCCACAATTAAACGAGTTCCTGAAATTCATTGAAACCAAGTTCATGTCAATGGAATCGGGTACAAACCCGAACCGCCCACGAAACTTTAACATTCAAAAGTTAAACATTCAGCCGAAAACAGTTCATAATGCAACATACAGCAAGCCTAAGGTGCAGCAACATACCATTCAAGGGGGAACAAAGAACATGCCGAGATCATTCCATAACAAGCAAACATTTAATAATTCCTTTATAACTTGTCCGAAATGTAATAAGCAACACGGGCTCTATAATTGCAGAGAATTTTTATGTATGTCACCAGAAGAAAGGTTAAAGACCGCTAACAACCTACATGTATGTCTAAATTGCCTATTTAGTCATAACGGCGAAAAATGTACGTCGGAAAAAAGGTGCAAGCACTGCGATGAGCCACATAGCAGTATTTTGCATGAAGCGATTGGAGTTGCGAAATCGAGAACCAGCAGGGCTAATGTAGGTCAACAATTGAACACGCATTTAGCACATGACAACTCAAATGAGGTACTGCTAGCCACGGCCCAGGTCAAAACAATAGCTTATGATGGAACTACGATCATTTTACGCGCATTATTGGACCAGGGCTCTCAGGTTAGCTTAATCTGTAATTAGAAAAAATTAGAAAATGCTGCACAAAGATTGCAGTTAAAACGAAACAAGTTGAGCGCGGTGGTGTCAGGTGTTGGTGCTTCAGCCACCACCAAGTGTAAAGGAGTGCTCCATCTTAAATGCCAAGCGATTTACAATGACTTCAACATTAACATTAATGCACTTATTATGAAGGCAATAACAAACAAACTGCCAAGTAAAACAGTAAATAAAGGTAATTTTGAACATATACAACATTTACAACTCGCTGATCCTGATTTCAACATACCTCAGGATATAGATTTACTTTTAGGAGCCGATGTATATTCCGAAATATTGCTAGAGGGATTAATAAAAACAAACACGTCATCCATCATAGCACAACAAACACAATTCGGCTGGGTAGTATGTGGTAATTACAAAACATTCAATTGTCATGTAATTGTCAACAACATTCAGGATCTTGCCCAGTTCTGGGAACAGGAGTCCTTGCAAGAAAACATAGAAGATGTGGACCCTGAAAACAAGTGCGAACAGCTGTACAAAGAGACAACAACACGACTTCCTGATGGACGATACCAAGTTCGTCTCCCCCTCAAGGACAATTTTATTTAACACTTAGGAACATCAAAACCACAGGCTATCGCTCAATTTCAACAACTAGAGCGAAAGATGGCAAAAAATCATGCGTTTGCAAAAGATTATAAAGCTTTTATGGAAGAATATGAAGAAATGGGTCACATGGAGCATGTCGAAAGTAACACTAGGAACAAAAACATTGAATATTTTCGCCCGCACCACGGTGTTGTGCGGCCAGGTGCTATCACAACGAAACTTAGAGTTGTGTTCAACGCGTCGGCAAAAACCAGTTCAAAACACAGTCTTAATGACTTAATGGAGGCGGGACCGAATCTACAAAAAGATATCCTTAGCATTTTGTTGAAATGGAGACAATACAAATACGTCTTAACATCGGACATTGAGAAAATGTACCGATTTATAATGGTACATCCAGAACATCAACACTTACAGAAAATAGTGTGGAGGAATTGTCCACGGCAACTGCTAAGAGAATATCAACTGCGTACAGTCACCTATGGTACTAAGGCCGCTCCGTTCTTAGCACTACGAACACTTCAACAGCTAGCGATGGACGAAGGTGACAAGTACCCGGAAGCTAAAAACATCTTACTCAACCAATTTTTTGTAGATGATGCGTTATTTGGAAAGGATACCATGGAAGAGGCCCGAGACACAAGAGACCAACTTATAAAGTTATTGAAAGAAGGAGGCTTCAATCTCAGAAAGTGGTCGAGTAACGAACATCAACTGCTTGAAGATCTGCCAGAACATATGGTTAGCCCAGTCAGTTTAAGCTTTACAGAGGTATCGGCTTCCAAAGCATTAGGCTTGACATGGGATCCGAAACACGATGAATTTATATTTTCACCCTCATTAAAAAACAAAAACAACATTGGCATTAACAAAAAATCGTCAAAGCGACATATCAACAATTTTTGATCCTTTGGGGTTGCTATCCCCAATAACAATCAAGGCAAAAATTTTATTCCAACAAATCTGGAAGTACAAAATCGAATGGGATGATACTGTTCCGGATGAAATAGAAAAGGAATGGAGAACACTAAAAACTGAATTAACAAACATGCAACCTTTCAAAATTAACCGATGGCTTGGATTAGAAGCAAACAAGGATTGGGAATTACACGCATTCTGTGACGCATCGGAAAAAGCATTCTCGTGCGTAGTGTACAGCAAGGTTACAGAGGGAAAACAGCAACAAATTGCATTGGTTGCGGCAAAAACAAAGGTCGCTCCAATCCAAAAACAACAAACACTTCCCAGACTTGAGCTATGCGGTGCTCAGCTGTTAGCTCAACTGGTCAAGAAAATAAAACATTGCCTCGGTAAACCTAACATAAAAGTAACAGCATGGACGGACTCAATGATCGTGCTTGGCTGGCTGAAGGGCGATGTATCGCGATGGAAGGCCTATGTCGGACACAGAGTTCAGGAGATAACATCAATAGTGCCCGCAGGGAGTTGGAAGCACGTAAGATCAGAGCAAAACCCGGCTGACTGCGCGTCACGTGGACTACTACCTTCTCAGTTACATAAGTTTCCTCTGTGGTTTTATGGACTAGAATGGCTAAACAGTGAAGACATCCCTAAAACATATGACACGTTTAAGACACCAGAAATAGAAGTTAAAAGGGTGCATGCAGTTACGTCAAGAACTACTGAAAACATGAACGTTGTAACAGAACTCCTAATCAAGAACAGCTGTATTATGACTATAATACGCATCGTAGCTTGGGTGTCGCGTTTCATAACAAACACGTCACAAAACAATCGTCACAGGGAAGACGCAGCTATGAATCATACAAACATAATGACCCGCCCGCGTCAAAACAATGTAATCTAACACTCGCTGATATTCGATGCGCCACTAACATAATTATAAAACATGTACAGAATGAACATTACGGACAAGAAATCCAAGATTTAAAAACAAAAGGAAGGGTAAGCAATAATAGAGGACTTCAGAAACTTTGCCCTTACCTAGATGAAAATAACATTTTACGCGTCGGAGGGAGATTACAGAATTCAAACTTACCTGAAGAAACAAAACACCCTGTTATCATCCCAAAAAACAGCAAGCTGGCACATCTTCTGATTGCCCGTGCGCATGTTATAACACTACACGGTGGAGCGAGACTAACTATGGCTACATTGAGACAAAAATATTGGATAACAGGAGGAAATAACACGGTGAAAAAATGCCTGCAAGACTGTGTAAAATGTTGTCGCTTCAAACCATCGAAGCAATACCAATTAATGGCCGACCTACCCAGTGAGAGGATAACGCAATCACCACCATTCTATCACACAGGGGTCGACTTCACAGGTTTTGTCAGTGTTAAACTAAACAAGGGTCGAGGCGTCAGAACGAGTAAAGGTTATGTCGTTGTATTCGTATGCATGGCAACAAAGGCAGTGCATTTGGAACTTGCATCAGATCTAACGTCACAAACATTTATACTGGCCCTCAACCGCATGATTGGGCGACGAGGCTGTCCGAAACATATTTACTCCGACAACGGAACAAACTTTGTTGGAGCCGAAAGGGAGTTAGCCAAACAACTACATATCTCGCAAACATTTAACAACGACATCTTATCGAAAAAGAACACCGAGATGGGGATAGAGTGGCATTTCAACGCCCCAAGCTGGCCCACTGCGGGCGGACTTTGGGAGGCTGCAGTTAAGTCTATGAAATATCACTTAAAGCGTGTCCTAGGAGAGCAAAAGTTGACATACGAAGAGTTTTTAACACTGCTAACTCAAATCGAAGCCTGTATGAACTCTAGACCACTTTGCCCTTTAACGGAGGACGTGGACGATATTGATTATCTTACTCCAGCACATTTTTTAATTGGCCGACCAATAACATTCTTACCAACGGAAAATTTCGAAAAGCAAAACATCAACATTCGACATAGGTGGCAGTTATTAAACAAAATGAAACAAGGGTTTTGGACCAGGTGGTCGTCAGAATACCTGCAACAACTTCAAGTTCGTAGTAAATGGCTGAACAAAACAAATAATTTATCAATAGGGGATATTGTCTTGATCAAAGAAGACAACCTCCCTCCTGCGAAATGGGCACTTGGGCGAATACAGGAAGTTCACCCGGGAAGAGACAATCTAGTCAGAGTAGTGACGATGAAAACTAAAACAGGGCTGCTAACAAGACCAATAACAAAATTAGTCAAACTCCCAATACCTGAATCGCATATACAAATACCTGACACTACCACCAATGACAAAATCTGCACAGAAAACCAAAAATCTACAAAAAATAACTCCAACAGGAAACAACGATTTAAATCAAGGAATATAAGTTCCAGCCTGCTATGTATACTCGTAACATTACTAACATTATTTAAGCCCACATATCAAAGCAACGACGCCATAAATATCACACCGTTTGAACCAAATAGAGCAGTGTACTTTGACAAAATCGGCAATTTGCAAAGCGTACACGATGACTGGAAGATTGTTACCTACTATAATATGACATATTACTGGCAAGGCATGGAAAACATACATAGAGTTGTAAAACACCTGGGAGAAAGGTGTGAGCAATTTGCATACCAAACGATGTGCAAAACCATTATGACTGAATTCGATCAGGAACTCAACGAACTAGATCATAACAATTACATGTTGGCAACACATCATGGTCAGACAAAGGGACGCGTTACCCGAGGTCTAGTCAATGGAATAGGCTACCTTGCAAACAGCCTATTCGGCGTGCTAGATGAAAGGTTCGCGATACAATATAAAAAGGACATAGAAACATTGCAAAATAACAGAGACCATTTATTGAACCTGATCAAAGGTCAAACATCAATCATTGAGGCACATAATAACATTTTAAAGAGAAATGAAGAGACGATGAACACTCAATTCAATCTCTTAAGCCAACATCTTAACGCTACCGAGAACTATTTACAGAAATTGGGTAATGTTGTTGAGCAAGAGGAAGCTTTGAACTACTTCAACACAATGGCTCTGACTAGTTCAACAATTCTGTCTAAACTGCGCCACATCCAACACACGCTTTTAGACACAGCTATTAACATTCACCATGGTCATGTAGATACCAGACTTTTACCGCAGAACCAGCTCTTTCAGGAGCTCAACATTATCTCTGGACAATTGCCACAACAATTATCGTTACCTGTTGACAACATACAAAACCAATTAGCTGACATATACAAACTACTGGAGGTGAAATCCAGACTATTTGATAAATATTTTATCATCGAAATTACATTACCATTAACAGGCGACACACCATTCACAATCTATAAAACAGTTCCTATTCCGATGATAAAAAACAACAAACATTCACTCACGATGAAAACAAATTCAGAATATGTTGCAGTGAATATAAGAAAAGAAACATATATGCAGCTCACCGACAGTGACCTGGATCATTGTATAAAAATTGAACCAAGTACATATGTATGTTCACTAAACAAACCAACACGTAACATGAGAAATCATCAAATTCCATGCGAAATCGGCGCAATAACAAACATTACATTATCAAAATGTATCTATACATCCGAATCCTGCAACAACAAATGGACACCTTTACGAAATCCCAACACCTGGCTCTATGTCTGCTGCACGGATTGCCAACTGCAAATAATCTGTGAAGGCCGTATGACCACCAAGGTAATACATATAACGGGCATTTTAGAAGCCAAGGAAGGATGTATAATCAGAAACAACGAAGAAACATATCACACACAAGTTAACTACGCAAACAAAATCTATGTCAACCCGGAAATACCACTAATTGATCTGGAAGACATCAACAATTTAACATCTGTCCAGCCACTTGATTTATCAACTAGACAACAGAACACACAATTTGTAAGAAACGATTATGAAAAACTTCATAATTCGTTGAAAGAATTAGAAGATCAAACAAAACAGGCTGAAATGTCGCAACACGATGTGCATCAATACATCGTATCATACTCTACGATGGGACTTCTGATCTTGACAATAGTCGTCGCGGGAGGAGCCTACGTGTACTGCAAACGTGGCGGCAAGATCGCCGTCAGCGCCGCCGGCGCGTCCGCCAGATTACCGCCACGGAAGCCACCAAGAGCTGAAGCATCCACTGAAAATATAGAACTTACCTACGCGAGACCTCATTCTTTTAACATTTAACTTTAATAATTTTTTATTCACATTGTTTTAATTTAATAATTTTTATTTACATTAGGAAAATATTCTGTAATAGTTTATCTTAATTATTACCTTTTGCCTTTTGCGTTTGCCCCGCCAAGATGTACGGTTAGCAACCGCACATTGTAATTTGGCCTAGTTAGAATACTGCTAATTTTGTTAATTTATAAAATGTAGTATCGGCACTTACGCAAGAACGTCAGTCTTCGGTTTGTATCGAGCTCGCGCAACATTCAACATTTTATAACATTTTTCTATTATTTATTATTACCTTATTTTAGTGCAATTTAGTATTAAATACCTTTTTTAACATTAACATTTATTTTATTAAACATTCAACATTAAGTGTAAAGGCTCCTGCCTTTACACATGGTAAATGCAAAAAAGCCCAAAATAGTGTTATTGTCTATGGATGCACGTGCTGCGCAGTGTTATGCAAAATTTTCCGTCATGACATATTTTTCCATATTTGTTTTATTTCACCTGGACTCTACTTACGCGAGTAATAAACCCACACTCGTGTTTTAATAACCTCTATTATGTGACCGTTGTATAAACTACTATTATTGTTGGCTGATTTTATTATAATGCAAATGTTATGCTCGCCATGTAAAACGGTTAACGTGGTAATGTACTTACCGCCTCAGTTTGAGCGCTAGATCATTTCCCGCTTGCGATCGCGGCTCGTGCCGGGTTTAGTAACGTGCTAACTGCTAACTGTTAAATGTTAACTGCTAACGTGTCGAAGAGGAAGGAAGGAGGTGCAGGCACAATGAAACAACTTGTTACAACGGTCATACATACTATATATTTACATCAGGCACAACCTGCACGCACAGTGTTAACCGAATAGAATACGTGTACAATGTGATTACAGACAGCGTCACGCCGGCGCGTCGCTCGGGGGCCCGGGGCCCGGGGCCCAACACGCAGAGCCTCAGGGGCCCAGGGGCCCGGGCCGCGGAGCGAGGCTAGTCGTCACTAAAGCTAACGCTTTGTACTTTATATACAAAAAATGTAGTCGTACGTCGTGGAGCCCGGACAGCCTCGGGCGCGGGCTCACGCAATAGCGCGGCACCCCGACCGAGCATCAAAATATAGTTCCAAAAAAACCAGAAGGAATAAAACAGTGGGTCGTTAGCTGGCGCACTTGGTCTTGCCGTCCAGCAGCTTGCGCCACAGGTCGAACTGCTCGTGGTAGCGCACCATGTGGATGGCCAGGCCGCGCTGCACGGCGCACGGGTGCGCGCCCACGCGCTTGTTGTAGAACTCGGGCGCGTGCGTGCGGCGCAGGCCCAGGCGCTGCGCCAGCACGCCGGTCACGAACACGTCCTCCAGGCGCACGTAGCGCTCGGCCGGCGCCGCGCGCAGCAGCGGCCGCACGCAGTCCGCCGTCATAAGGTAGGCGGGCCCGGTGGCGAAGTCCGGGAACACGCGGCCCGGGAACTGCAGCGGCGACACGTAGTACTTCGACTTCATTGTGCGCTTCGGCAGCGAGCGCCGCATCACCTGCAACACATTATTACACGAATTTAGATTTTGTGTAAACTCGAAAAGGATGTAATCATCATAAGGAAAAATATTAACTATGCAGCAGCATATTTAAAATATTAACTATGCAGCAGCATATTTAGTGTACCATCAGCCATTGAACTTGGTTGGCCAAATCAAATTAAAGGTTAACATAAAATAAAAACAATACAGGTCTAAGACAAAGACCATATACGTATTTCTTACTACTAGACTGTGCACCAAAAATTTTTGTTTAGCTAAAATGAAATCTATTATCATACGCCTAGGTTAGCTATTTCCTTATAAGCGGTAGCTAACCAAAAGCGGTCCTGGCGAAAGGGTTTCCGCTGGTAGTGTGTCCTTGTCTGACATCTTGCTAGCTCAACTAATCATTGGATTTGGTAGAAATGGTAGAAAATTTTATATTTTTCATTTTTATGTTATACTAAAACGAACGAATAAAAAAAATATTTAAATACGTTTCAAAGTCTATGAAACTTTGAAACGTATTTAAATATTTTTACAGTTAATATAATTAATCAATTCATTATATTTAAAAAAAAACATTAATACTGAGTAAGAGTCGTACTTTTAAATGTTTGGGCCTGGTAGTACTAAATGTAAGACCACCAGGTTCGAGTTTTTGGCGGGACTTTTTCGAGTGAAGTTCAGCGGATGTTAATATTATTTTCAAATTGATTCCTAGTGGATATTGTGATATAAAATTGGTGTAGTTTTGTGTCTCAACTGTCTACGCAACTGGACAATATGTGAAATCATTGACAGAAGCGATCTCAGGATAGTGGAGCGGAGAAATTTTATTGTAGTATTGACTACCTCTGCAAAGCTTACTGGGAAGGCTGACTCGATACAATTTGCTGCCAAATACTACAAAAACCATTAGAATCTGTTAGACCCGTATTCTAATGCATACTAAAGAATGTTAAAATTGCACTGAAGACGAGGTGGTATGGTCCAAGACCTTGGCCTGCCCGAAAAGGGCGAACAAAAAAAAAAAAGACCACCAGGTTTGCGGCGTTTTTGGCGGGTTTTGTTCGAGTAAAATTCAGCGGCTGTTAATATTATTCGCAAATTGATTCCTAGTGGAATAAAATTAGTGTAGTTTTGTTTCTCAATTGTCTACTCAACTGGACAATATGTCATTGAGATCCTTCAGGGTATTTCAAAGCATCGTCTGAAGACTGCAGGATCATCTAACGCCTCTCCTTCATGAGCTTGAGAGTAAGATCAGAGAGTTTTGTTTCCTATCTATACGATGGGTCTTGAAGAATAAGACTTATGCAGACTTGGGATTTGAGGATTATCGAGTCCTCCCGAATACACCATCGTAAACTGCTCAATTCCTCTTCGAGTTCGGTCATCTTATCGTCGGTCCGGAGTCCGGAGTGTGCGCGTGTTGTACGTTGCCAGGTCCTGTCGTCGGTATTTGTTGGGGTAGCCGGATCTCGTCCGGGATTCTTTGCACCCCTTGCCAAACCGTAACCTAGACCGCTACCGTAGTCGAGGTTAGGCAGGCTGCCGGGCACTAGGGGCTATGTTTTATTTGTGCTATTCATGGGGAGTGCTTTGCAGGCGGGTTGGCGATCCCAGTATGGTTGTTACAAATGCACAGAGAACGCTGCTGATCATTCTCTGGTTTGTCCCTTAGTCGACTCTTACGACACCAATGGAAAAACATGGGCTGTCGAAATTCTGTTATTCTGTGAATTCTGCTCGACACCGACTCGGTAAGTAAAGTAGATTCCAAAAAATATACACTATTTTTTTTTTACAATTAATTTGGTAGGTTTAGGTAGCGTAGTTAGGTAGCATAAATACATATATTGGGATACTTACACTATTGTTTTTACAATCAATTTGTCCCGTGTTATGTTTGGTCATGGTCACCTCATTAGAAAGAGACACACTACCAACGGGAGCCCTCTCGCTCGGACCGGTTTTTGCGCCATAGTGCACAGTCTAGTAGTAAGAAGTATAAGGTCTTTGGTCTAAGAACACTGCCATGCGGTACTCCAAATTTTAATTCCCTTCCGTCGGGAACAAAAAAAACTAACTTAACATACTTTCTTACTTTACAAACTTGGCAAACCGTGGTGGTAAGCCACAAAACAATACATTCTGCAAAGTGGCATACAACCACGGTTATCCTCTACGGAATAGTTTGTACTCGTACATAACAATAACAGATGAGAATATTTTCTTGATTCATACTTTTTAGAGCGTGATTTTTCAGTAGTCTCGTTTTAGTTTGTAACCGACTTTCCAAAAAGGAGAGGGTTCTATGTTCGTTTTTTTTTTTTTTTTTGTGTATTTTCACCGATATCTCCGTCAAATGTAAACCGATTTTAAAAATTATTTTTTTGTTTGAAAGAGTATGTTTCGAAATTGGTCCTATTTACCCGACTGCCGAAGGAGGGTAATGTGTTTATCAGTCTATGTATGTATGTATGTATGTAAGTATGTATGTATGTAAGTATGTATGTATGTATGTATGTATGTTTGTTCCTATGTGGCGTTCCAGAGACCAAACGCGTTGGCCGATTTTGATGATTCGTACGTCAATCGATGCGTCTTAACCCTGCGAGTGTCATAGGCTACATTAAAATTGGATAATAGAAAAATGGCGGATTTTGGGTGCCATATTGTGGGGGCCTAAATTTTTTTTTTCTTCCAAACCCATCGTGTGGGGTATCAAAGGGTTTTAAGAGGTGATTTCAAAAATATATAACACATATGTTTAAATGTATCTATTTCGAAAAAACTAACCAAAAAGTTATAAATAAAAAAACTTAATTAAAAAAATCAAAAAACCCGACTGCTTCAAAAGCGAACTAAAAAGTCGTAAACAAGGAAAAAATCATGCTGTGCAGGCGGAGGATACACCAGATTTTGGTCAGCCAGCCGGCGAATATGTATCCTCCGACTGCACAGCATGATTTTTTCCTTGTTTACGACTTTTTAGTTCGCTTTTGAAGCAGTCGGGTTTTTTGATTTTTTTAATTAAGTTTTTTTATTTAATTTGGTGAAGGTCTGATGAAGAACTTCGGAGATATACAACAGAACTCTTTAATAAATAACGGCAAAACTCTCGGGATTCTTGCAATCGCATGTCTGTTTATTGTTTATACCATTTCATAACATAACATCACGCCAGTACGCTCTCAAGGGGTACACAGATCTCTCATTTCACCGGTTACGTTCAAGTTTCATGTTATTCAGGTAATCTATTCGGCGTTATAGGGACCTTACTAAACAACTTGCCTATTTATTATAATATATAATATAAACTAATATTATTAAACTAAAAACGGAAAAATTAAAACTTTTTTGCAATAAAATACTACCGACTTCCAAATGAAAAACTACAAAGTGAAAAATAACTTAATTTTTTAAGTCGGTGTCCATATCCCAAAAAAATTATACCTACGAAAGACACCGACTTAAAAAATTAAGTTATTTTCACTTTGTAGTTTTTCATTTGGAAGTCGGTAGTATTTTTTTGCAAAAAAGTTTTATTGAGCTTATTTTTTATCTATATCTATAAAAGCGAAAGGTGACTGACTGACTGATCAATCAACGCACAGCCAAAACTGCTAAGCCTAGAAGCATGAAATTTGGCAGACAGGTTTCTCAAGTGACGTAAGTGTGCACTAAGAAAGGATTTATGGCAATTTCACCCCTAAGGGGGTAAAAAGGGGGTTGAAAGTTTGTATGAATTCCTTCGACCAAAATTCTTGAAGCTTAGCACAAATAGTATTCTAAGTAAATGATAAAGATTGACATTATTAGTTTTTCGAAACTACCCCCAAATAATGGTTTAGGGGTTGTTGAAATTTGTATGGAAAATCTGATTTCTTGGGTCAATAAACTTGAAACTTGCCACAAATACTAACCTAAATGAATAATAAAGTTCGTATTATTATTTTTCGAAACTACCCCCAAAAGATGATTTAGGGGATGTTATTTTTTTTCGAAGAATCTGATTTCTTGGGTAAATAAACATGAAACTTGACATAAATACCATCTAAAATATACAATAAAGTTTGTGATTATTAGTTTTTTGCAACTACCCCCAAAAGACGATTTAGGAGGTATTACAGTGTTTTTGAAAAATCTGATTTCTTTGGTCAATAAACTTGAAACTTGCCACAAATACTAACCTAAATGAAAAATAAAGGTCACTATTATTATTTTTTTGAAACTACCCCCAAAAGAAGATTTAGGGTATGTTAGTTTTTTTGAAGAATCTGATTTCTGGGGTGAATAAACTTGAAACTTGGCATACATACCAACGACATAACAACTAAATAAACAATAAAGGTTGTCATTATTAGTTTTTTGCAACTACCCCCAAAAGACGATTTAGGAGGTATTACAGTGTTTTTGAAAAATCTGGTTTCTTGGGTCAATAAACTTGCCACAAATACTAACCTAAATGAATAAAAAAGGTTGTTGTTATTTTTTTTTAAACTACCCCCAAAAGACGATTTAGGGTATGTTAATTTGTTTAAAGAATCTTATTTCTTGGGTGAATAAACATGAAACTTGACATAAATACCATCCTAAATAAACAATAAAGTTTGTGATTATTAGTTTTTTGCAACTACCCCCAAAAGACGATTTAGGTGGTATTACAGTGTTTTTGAAGAATCTTATTACTTCAGTTAATAAACTTGAAACTTGACACAAATACTAATCTAAATAAACAATAAAAACCTTCATTGTTAGTTTTTCGAAACTACCCCCAAAACATGATTTAGGGGATGTTATTTTTTTTGAAGAATCTGATTTCTTGGGTGAATAAACATGAAACTTGACATAAATACCATCCTAAATAAACAATAAAGGTTTTCAATAATAAGTTTTTCGAAACTACCCTTAAAATACGACTTCGGGGTGGTAAAGATTTTTGATTACTTTTACTGAGCATAGCTTCTTTTTATGACGTTGGGGAGCACTTAGGAGGGGTTTTTGGAAATTCAACTTTTTAAAGGGTTAAAAGGGAGACATTTATTTGTATAAAAATCTTATTCCTTTGGCAAAATAATAAAGGATGGCATCATTAGTTTTTCGGATTTACCCCCAGAAGACGATTTAGGGGTGTCAAAGTTTCTTTGAAGAATCAAATGGCACTAGGATGGGAACCTCTACATCGATTTGGAACTACCGAACTGGACCGTTTGTCTCAGGTTTAATAGCAGCTTATTTTTGGTTGCCATCACACGAATGAAGTCGCGGGCGGAGTTAATATAAATGTGAAAGTGACTCTGTCTGTCTCTCTGTCCACCTTTTCACGCTTAAACCGTTGTACCGATTTAGATGCAATTTAGTTTGGCGATATTTTGAGACGCTGGGCAGGACATAACATAGTTTTTATCCCGGAAATCTTACTTAAGGGGGTGGAAAGAGAGGTAGAAGTTTGTATGGAAAACCCACAATATTATGCTGCGATATAAAAAATAAGCTATTCGAATTACTAATGCTTCGCAGACGAAGTCGCGGGCAACAGCTAGTTTAAACATAAGTTTACCGATTACTCCGTTAATTATGGACCGATTTTGAAGATATTTTTTTTGTTTTAAAGAGTATACTCTCGAGGTGGTCCCATTGTCACCGAGTCAGGATCTGATGAGGGGATCCCATGGAAATCGAGGGAACTCCTCAAATTTTATTTCAACATGGCAAGCATTTGCATTCAGAAAGTATCATTTTGATAAAGTGGAACTTATGAAGAAGACCACAAATGCGCCTAAACGTCTCAAAAATAAGTTTGTTTTGAGTATGAGATATCTATATATATAAAAATCAATTGCTGTTCGTTAGTCTCGCTAAAACTCGAGAACGGCTGGACCGATTTGAATAATTCTTTTTTTGTTATGTTCGACAGAATACAGGGAAGGTTTAAAAGCAAAAAAAAAAAAAAAAAATGTTTGGTTGGATAGGGTAGGTAGGTAGAGTAGTGTAGTGTAGGTAGGTAGGTAGGTAGGTGGGTAGGGTAGGGTAGGGTAGGGTAGGGTAGCGTAGGGTAGGGTATGGTAGGGTAGGGTAGGATAGTGTAGGATAGGGTAGTGTAGCGTAGGGTAGGGTAGTGTAGGGTAGGGTAGGGTAGTGTAGGGTGTGGTAGGGTAGGGTAGGGTAGGTAGGTAGGGTAGGTAGGTAGGTAGGGTAGGTAGGTAGATAGGGTAGGTAGGTAGAGTAGTGTAGTGTAGGTAGGGTAGGGTAGGGTAGGGTAGGGTAGGGTAGGGTAGCGTAGGGTAGGGTAGGGTAGGGTAGGGTAGGGTAGGGTAGGGTAGGTAGGTAGAGTAGTGTAGGATAGGGTAGTGTAGGGTAGGGTAGGGTAGGGTAGCGTAGGGTAGGGTAGGGTAGGGTAGGGTAGGGTAGGGTAGGTAGGTAGAGTAGTGTAGGATAGGGTAGTGTAGGGTAGTGTTGGGTAGAGTAGTGTAGGATAGGGTAGTGTAGGGTAGGGTAGGGTAGTGTAGGGTAGGGTAGGGTAGTGTAGGGTCGGGTAGGGTAGGGTAGGGTAGGTAGAGTAGATAAATGTGTGGTGTTTTTATGGCAAAACAAAGTTTGCCGGGTCAACTAGTCTAGTTAAATAACTGTGATGAAGCAGACTTCCGAAAAGAAAGTAATTTTTGGGTTTCTAGTGTTTTATAACTCCTTTTGATCAGTTTAACTAATGGGATTTTATATTTATTGAAGAAAGAAATATTTAGTGTATTATATAATTTTGTCATCATATCACCTTGCCCCAGATGGTGCGCGTGGCGTTGGCGCGCTGCGGAGCGGCCGCGAACTGCAGCAGGCGCGGCACGTTGATGAACATGTCGTCGTCCGTCTTCAGCAGCCGCGGAGCGCGCGGGCAGTACGTGTCCGCCCACTCCAGCATGCTCAGCGTCTTCAGCGTGAGGTTGGAGTACGAGTCCAGCCAGCGGCCCTGCACCAGGTCCCCGTACAGCGCGTCCTCGGCGTCCAGCGCGGCGCCCAGCCCGGCCGGCGCCGCGCCCAGCACGAAGGCCAGCGCCACGTCCGCGCGGGCCGCGTAGTGCCCCCACGTGAGCCGCACGGCGTCCCGCGCCGCCGCGTGCGCCGGCGCCGAGCTCACCAGCACCAGCAGGCGCAGGTGTGCGCCCAGCGCCGGGCACAGCTCGGCGTGCGGCCGCGCGTGCCCGCCCACGTACAGCTCGCGCACCAGCGTGGCGTGCGGGCCCGCCGCCGCCGTGCGCGCCACTGCCGTGCTGGCGGGCGCCACCGGGGTCGGCGGCGCCGTGCGGTTGGTGGCGGGCGCGGGCGGTGCGGGCGCGGGGGTCGTGCGGGGGCGCAGGGGCGCGGGGCGCGGGGCGGGCGGCGCGGGCGGCAGGCGCGCCAGCAGCAGCAGCAGCAGCGCGGCCAGGCCAGCCAGCGCGGCGCAGTGCGAGCGGCGCACGGGGCCCAGCATGGGGGGGGCGCACTCACTCCCGCGCACCGCCAACCTGCAACATCACCCGTGCACGTCAGGTTACAGTTCATCAAGCTCTGCGTGTCAATACTTGTCGACATAACGTAAAGGGGGTAATCAACCTGCCAGCCTGTTCCTATGTTGAGTTGGAGTTAGCTTGTAGTCTAACCGGATGCAGCTGAGTATCAAATCAATATATTTATCAAAAATATCCTTTAATAACAAATTATAATTTTCCTATCCGACCTCTTCAGCACAGTTACTGGGTCACAGTATACCCTTTGGCACTGGTGTCAACTACACGTAACGACTGCCAAAGGTCTACAAGTGATAGCCGGGATCAACAGCTTCACATGCTTCCCGAGGCATGGAGGAATTTCGGTACCGGCTCAGGGTACCGGTGACCGGTGTAGGTAGTGTCGTGCTCGGATATCCGTAATGTATGTTTTGTGTTTCAAAATAGTTTTGTTCCTTCCAATGATACATACATAAACACACGCCTTTTTCCCATGGGGGTAGGCAGAAACCACAGAACGCACCAGCTACGATCCTTCTAATGATATCCAGAAAAATCTGTCATCTGAATTTCTCATGCAAAATATGGTGATACGCTCGAGTAAGCGAGAGAAGAAGACGCAGCGGAACATGACGGATTGTCATGTAGATGTCGGCAGAACATTTGAGTACAAATGCTAGAATGTCAGTCAGTTCTCGGCGGGCATAACTCTAAATGTTGAACTCAAGTCGCAAGTTCGAAAATAGCTTGAGAAGTTAGTCAAAGTCAAAGCCATTTATTTGCATTAAATGTGGTACAAAAGATGGTATAAATAAGTTATTAGCACAATGACACATTTCGCCATAAGTTGGCATGCAAATATTATATTGTGTTAAGGTGCTTACAATAAGCAGATCTCTAATAATCTAATAACACATTATTTGTATTCGGTATTTAACCTGTTAAGTTTAATTAACTCTTCAAAACACTTAGTTTACTTACTAGACTATGAAATTATATGGTTAACAATACATAAAATATAAATCAAACAACATAAAAGGCAGTAGGTAGGAATTACAATAACTAATAACAAGATAATCTACAATGCATTCCTGTAATGATAAGATTGACATGGTGATCTTTTTAGAAATTCGTTTATAGAATAAAAGCTGTGTGATATGAGCCACTTTTTTAAAACTATACAGAATTTTCTGTAAGGGAGATCGGTTATAAAGGTTGGTATAGAATTATAAATAAGAGGGGCCATGTAAACACAACTACGCCTAAATAATTCGATTCTGGGTACAGGCAATTCTAATACATACTGTGTAACTTTTCGTTTATTGTTGTTATTTTTAGCATTAAAAAGTGAATAATTAGTTTTTACAAATTTACCTATTTCATATATATACATACAAGGAACGGTGAGAAGATTGTGTGCTTTATATACTGGTCTGCAGGAATCAGTCCAGTCCATATTAAAGATGGTGCGGATACATCTTTTTTGTGCCAACAGAACTCTACTAAGTTCAGAGGAGTTTCCCCAGACAATGATACCGTAACGGATGACGGAGCAAACATAGGCATCAGCCGAGTACAACGTTACAGTACCCCCCTTGTTAGCGTAGGATTTTTCCTAAATAAAATCCGCCTCTACTGCTTCTGAAGACACTTGATCAACGTTGCTCATTCATTCTTTCCCCTTTCATTCTTCACACTTCACTCATTCATCATTTGATCGGCAGTAACACCTTAGTTCCGGTGTTACCGCATTCTAACATTTGAAGTGTCCCGTTTAAAATTCAGTACAAAACACTCCCGCGAATCAAGTGTTTTTTTTTTTTTTTTTTTTTTGTTTAGTACTGAGCAGTCTACATACAACCAATTCTTTATTGATAATTTAACTAGGATGCTAATGTTCACGCTTATTTAGAGTTGAACTACTCTGTAGAATACTTATGGTGTAGGGCCATTGGTATTGGGAAAAGAAATCAATGGGGTAGAGCCATGATTGCTTTCGTACTATGGTTGTAGGACCGATAGTAATAATAGTACTATAGGAATTAATGTCATTATAGATCATCTTCCTATGAATACTGTTTGCATAGACTAATAATTATATAATTTTAAATATAAATAAATAATAATACGAGCTGTTAAAATTTTAGATAGCTGTTAATATTTCATTGATATGCTCCCTCCAGGTGAAATGTTCATCTAGTGTTATACCCAGAAATTTTGTTGTATGTATCTGTTCTACTATTTGGTCCCTATGTTTTATTTTAAGATGGATATTTTACTCTTCTGTGTTTTAAAATTTAATATTTTAGTTTTATCAACGTTCACTTTTAAAGCATTTATATCTAACCATGTAACTATTTTATTCAAACTGGCATTTATATTAGTCTCATGTGCTTCATGATTTTTACCATCTAGGATAACTGTTTTGTCATCTGCAAATAAAACACACTCTTGTTCTATTATTTGAGGAAGATCATTAATATATACAAGGAATAATGGAGGGCCCAAGATGCTTCCCTGTGGAACTCCAAAGTAATCTATCCGTAGACACAACCTTGTAGCCAGGATTATCCATCAGCAACTTGCTCTTAAATACAATCTTGTGGAATCGGAAGTGCCTTACTATAAGTATGTGCCCGACACAATTCTCGAAAATGGCAATGTCACATTGTATTGGGATCGGTCTATCATCACTGACAGGACTATTGTTGCCAATAAGCCTGACATAGTAGTGATAGACCGACTAGAGCGTCGCGCAATGATTGTTGATATAGCGGTCCCCCATGACGAGAACCTCGTGATGGCTGAGAGAGATAAGAAAAGCAAGTATCTTGATCTGGCTCGCGAGGTTGTCGACATGTGGGATGTGAATACAGCAGTCATTGTGCCGATAGTCGTGACGGCCAATGGCATAATAGCCAAGAGCCTCGACGAACATCTGAGGAGGCTCTCGTTGGGCAGCTGGATCAAGGGCTTGATCCAGAAAGCGGTACTCCTGGACACGGCGCGTATCGTTAGGAGGTTCCTCTTTCAGGAGCCCTGACCACCGGTAGCTTGGACCCTGTTCCCGATACCGGTGGGCTACTATTTTTGTATTTTTAAATGTTTTTTACTTTATTTTTTATAGAACAATATTTAAAAATGTAAAGATATGTATATATAAAATGAATAAATGGAAAAATAATAATAATATAATAATAATAATCTGTGGCTCGACTTGACAGACGCCAAAAAATTTTCTCTCCGATTTTTTTTACAATATATTTAATTTTAACCATATAAATCGACACAGACAAAATAAAACCAAGAAAAAAAATCATGGAGCAATAATATAACCAACGTTATACCAAATTACAACTTAAGACGTTATGTTGACGAGAGCTGCAGCCAGACGGAAAGCACGCCCACCACCTCCGGCCTCGTCGCCCAGCTCCGCCGCGCCACCGCCGGAACCCAGCTCCACCGTGAGTGCTGTGACACCGGCCACGGCAGTTGTGTGGAGCTCGAGCGACGAGTACTTCTCGCCGCCGACGACACCACCACCTGCGCGTCGACGGGGAGGACGCCGGCTGCCGGACCGCTTAGGACCTCGAGGCCTACCGGTCTCTGATAGGGTCCCAGCACCCGGCGGAAGTGTGCAGCGCATGAGATGGACACAATCCATCAATGAAAATGTCATGCGCGCATACTTTGGGGCTACAGAGGGAGGAAACAACCTGACCGCGTACCGTGTCCGGATGCTCTCTTTGTTTCAGGTGCTTGAACCAGCCGTCAACGTTTCGGCCCAACGACTGTCGGATCAGGTGCGGGTCATCCAGCGTAATTGTATGTTGGATGATACTGTACTTGATCGCCTCCGAATTGAAATGGGTAACCGTGTCACTGCACCATCGTCGCAGGCTGTGGTGCTACCACAGTCCAACCACACTCCCAGCCACGCTGACGAGGAGAGTAGTGACAGGATTACACACGTAAGTACCCAGTGCAGTGAGGAAGTAAGGAGTGCTTTGGAGTGTGCTATTCGGGAATATCGCTACATGCCACCCGAACTTAGGCCACGATTACCTCGTTTGCCCATGCATAACAAAAATAGGGCGCTGGTGGCTGTTCTGGATTCGCAGTTGTCAAACTACTTTGATGACTGCGAAGACCTCACTGATACACATTCGATCATGTACTGCGCGGCTGCAGCGGCATGTCGTGTAGCCCATGTCAAATTTGCAGATGACAATGCTACACGACCGACGCCAGCCGTACCAGCTTGGCAGTGCAGGATCGAACGTCGTATTGGTGGGGCCAGAGCACTCATTGGCAAACTAATTTGTTTCAGGGAGGGCAATACTCGCCCAAGAGTGATGCGCTTTGTGAGACGGGCGTTTTCGGGGACTAATGTCAGCACCCGAGACTACATATCCCATGTCACGGAGCGCATCGACTTCCTGAAACAAAAAGTGTATGCATGGGCAAACCGTATTCGTAGGTATAGGCGGCGAGTGGGGCGATACACCCAGAGTCGCACATTCCAAAGAAATGAAAGGTGGGTTTACCGAGCTTGGGAGCGACCCAACCAAGGTGTGACTGATACGCGCCTGCCGGATGATGACGCCATGTTCAACTTCTGGCGCAGTATCTGGTCGGTGCCTGTCAGTCACACCGAAGGTGAATGGACTCGGGAGGTTGAGCGAGCTTGCGATCCCATACAAGAAATGGGGGCTATTATAATCAGCGCCCAAGATGTAGCCCGTGCAGTCCGCCCGTTGCCGAACTGGAAATCTCCAGGGCCGGACGGACTGCACAACTTCTGGATAAAATGGCTACAATGGTCGCACGCTCGTTTGGCATCTCAGTTCCAGGCAGCCTTAGAGTCTGGTTCGCTACCCCAGTTTTAACAACAGGAATTACCCACCTGCTCCACAAGTCTGGTAGCACCGCGGAACCCAAAAATTATAGACCTATTACATGTTTACCGACGGTCTATAAGGTTCTTACATCCATTTTGAGAGTTAAAATTAATAAACACGTCGACGATAACTCCATCATGTCGGCCTCTCAGAATGGATGTGGGAACGGGTCTCGCGGTACTAAGGAGCTACTCCTTATAGATATGGCCATTAGCCAACAGGTTCGGCGTTCCCGAAATGATCTGTCAACATGTTGGATAGATTATAAGAAGGCCTATGACTCGGTGCCTCATACATGGCTCATGAGGGTGCTAGAATTGTATAAAATAGATACAACTCTACGCACCGTCCTGATGTCGTGTATGGGGCAGTGGAGCACAGTCCTTTGCTGTCCAGGATGTCGAAATATCCAGAGGAATAGCGAACCCGTAAGGATCGAGCGAGGTATATTCCAGAGCGATACCTGAGATCCCTCTCTCCAAACGAAACCTATAAGTATTTGGGTATGTCGGAAGCGTTAGGTATCAGCACTACTGACATGAAGCAATCGTTGAAGGAACGCTTCTTTGGCCGCCTGAAAAAGGTTTTCAATAGCCTTCTTTCGGGTGGAAACAAGGTGCGCGCCTTCAACGGTTGGGTCATGCCGGTATTGATGTACTCTTTCGGCATACTCAAATGGACTCAAACGGAACTCGACGCCCTGGATAGGCGGGTCCGTACACTGCTGACTGCATATCGAATGCATCACCCACGATCGTCGGTCATGAGATTGTATATCCCGCGGAAGTGTGGAGGCCGAGGCTTTTTAAATGCCAAGAATCTCCACAACCGCGAGATATGCAATCTCAGGGAATATTTTCTACACGCCGACGTGGGAATGCATCGAGATGTAGTAGCAGTGGACAAGGGACTCACCCCGCTCTCCTTGGCGAATGAGAACTGGCGCAAGCCTGTAGTGCTTGACACTAACGACCGCAGGGAGGTATGGCAGAGTGAGGAGCTTCACGGATGCTTTTTCCGGGCCCTACATGGGTCCGATGTAGATCAGTCAGCGTCCGTAGCCTGGCTGCGTTTCGGTGACCTCTTTGGGGAAACCGAAGGTTTTGTCTGTGCAATTATGGACGAAGTTATCATGACGAATAACTGCCGGAGATTTATTGTGAAGGATGGCACGGTTGACATCTGTCGGGCATGTCACCGTCCGGCAGGCTTATTACGTATCTTTTGCCTGCCGGTGAATCGGTCCGCCACATTATCTCTGGTTGTTCTCGTCTAGCTAACGAAGAGTACTTGCATAGGCACAACCTTGTAGCCAGGATTATCCATCAGCAACTTGCTCTGAAATACACTCTTGTGGCATCGGAGGTGCCATACTACAGGTATGTGCCCGACCCAGTTCTCGAGAATGGCAATATCACATTGTACTGGGATCGGTCCATCATCACTAACAGGACGATTATCGCTAATAAGCCTGATATAGTGGTGGTGGACCGAATCGAGAGGCGTGCAATGATTGTTAACATTACCGTCCCGCATGACGGGAACCTCGTGAAAGCCGAGAAGGATTCAAATTTCAAATTTTCAAATTCATTTATTTCGTGAACACAGGGTACATACAGGTGTTATAATACATAAGATCCGAGCTGTGTCCCGCCAAAAGGCATACAAAATATCTCACAATAAAAATAAAAATATGTCACTAATAAAATAATTTGATTTTATAATATAAGAATGTCACTAATAATAGAATATAAAAAAATGTCACTAATAATAGAATATAAAATAATGTCACTAATAATAGAATCTAAAATAATGTCACTAATTCATTAATACAACAATAATCAAAATTAACACAATTATCCAGTATATAACATAAGAATAGATTGGATTTAGTTAACAGGTATTATAATTAAAATTTGTCATTTAAGTATTCGTCAACAGAATAATACACCTTTTCATTTAACAAGTTAAACAAATTTCTTTTAAATTCGTTAAGGTTAATACTTGAGATAACTTGTCCTGGTAACTTATTATATAGTTTTTGAGCCATTGCATAAAAGCTGTTGCTATGAAACTTTGTTTTTGTTGCTAACACCTGCAGGTGTTAGCAACAAAAACTTATAAATATATAATATATAATACATAAACTTATTTGAGCGCCGTTTACTTTCTACAAATCTATACAAATTCATATTGTGTTTCACAAAAATACACGCTTCATAAATATAGAGTGACGGCAAAGTTAATATTTTTAGCTTATTAAAATGTGGCCTGCATGATTCTGTTTGTTTTATTTTACAAATCGCTCTGATACATTTTTTCTGTGCTATAAGTACTTCTTGAATCTTAGGGGCATTTCCCCAGAATATGAGGCCATACCGCAGAGCCGAGGCAACATATCCGTGATAAGCTGCGAGAAGGGCGGTCTTATTCGCAATTTTACCCAGCATATAAAGAGCATATGAAAATGTACTAAGCTTTGCACAAACACTTTCAATTTGGGTCCTCCATGTCATGTCATTGTCAATATGCAGTCCAAGAAATTTCGTAACACTAGTTTCAAGTATTTCATTTCCTCTATAGTTTATTTGAAACTGTGATTGTACTTTGTGTCTAATTCTAAAGTTCATAACTTTAGTTTTGGTAAGATTTATTTTAAGGTTATTAGCATTTAACCAGTCGATAATAGGAATAAGGCTATTGTTTACCTGCTCTTCTATTTCTTTTATAGTGCCAGTATCATAAATAACAGTGCTATCGTCGGCAAATAGTGACATTTGATGTTCGACTACTTGGGGAAAGACATTAATATAGCAAATAAAGAGTAAGGGTCCTAACACAGAACCCTGCGGAACACCACATGACAATATTCTAGAGCTAGAGGAGTAAACTATCTCAGTTTTGGTCTTTATATTTATTTTTTATTACTTTATTAATTTGTGTAATTTGACTTCTATTCTCCAAATAAGATTTTATCAGATTAAGCACGTTACCTCTGATACCATATCTTTCGAGCTTAATTAAAAGTCTTTTATGGTCTACAAAGTCAAACGCCCTAGTCATGTCCATAAACATAGCCATCACTGGTTTTCTGTTATCCATGTTATGATGTGTTTTCTCTAAAAAGTTATAAACAGCCATATTAATGGTTCTATTTTTTCTAAAGCCCATTTGTTCTTTGCAAAGAATATTATTTTTTTCTAAATAACTGTTCATGCTGTTATAAATAACCTTCTCAAAAAATTTTGAAAAAATTGGTATCAGTGCAACTGGCCTATAATTGGTAACTTTTGTTTTATCGTCTTTTTTGTGTAATGGCTTTATTATTGAAATCTTAAGCTTATCGGGAAAAGTCCCCTTCTGAATACTATTATTTATTAGGTCACTTAATATGGGTGCTATAATAAGAGCAACCGATTTGACTACTCCGGTGTTAATATCATCATAGCCTGTACTGTTGGTGTTCTTAAGAGTATTTATTATTGTAATTACGTCTTTTGGTACGGTTGGTGACATAAACATGGATTTATACGATCCTGGAGTGTTAAAAACATTTGATTTTGAGTAGTTAGCCTTCGGTTGAGCAGAGGATACGAAATTGTCATTAAATTGTTGTGCTATCTCTTTGGGGTCTGTTATATATTTTCCATTTACATTAATCGCATTAATAGTACTTTTAGGAATGTTAGGTTTTATAGTTTTAATAACTTTCCACGTTGCCTTCGACTTGTTGGTGCTTGTGCCAATAAAATAAGAGTTTTGTGCTTTCTGTGTTAGTTTGATAACGTTTTGATATCTTTTCGAAAAAGTCTTGAATGCCATTTTTGAGTCTGTACGAGCAAACCCGTACATTTTGTATTGTTAAGTAATAATGCTGACGCTTGCACTCACGATGCGGTGCATCGCGTTCATTTATAAGCTAATTACTTCAGTGCCAATAAATCCGTGTAATAGTAAACATCGTTTTACTTAATCAATCCCTAACCTGGGTCGCGGCGCGGTACTCATAACATTAACAAACTAAGGTTTAAGGTGAACACCGTACATCTTTATGGTCCTTCGAGCCAACGAGCGGGATCATTAACGCGAACAATCAGTGGACATTGAGTCAATTCGTGTGAGTGGTTCCATATCAGCAGCAGCTGTGGAGTTGCAGTTCAGGGAGTAAACAGCAGCCTTGAGCGCAATCAACATACCCACCATACAGCAGAATCAAAGTAAGATCTTTCCTTTTTATTGCTTGATCTAACAAAATGAGCCAAACAATGGAGGATCTTCTGGCCAACCAGAAACGAATCATGGTGGCCATGAACCAACTTTTATCAAACTTTAAGAAAGATGGTCAGGAACGCAAAACTCCTGACTACATCAAACGTAGATTGGAAACTTTAGACTCCTACTGGCAGGAGTTTCAATCTAATCACGATCAGTTAAACCCATTTTGCAACAAATCAATAGAGTATTTTGCATTGAATCACTATCAACAAACTCAGGGTATCTATCTTTCAACGCGTGAATATATCAAAAGTGTAGGAACTCCGTCTATTTTAAAACCCGCAACACCATTAGCCGGCACGTTCAGGGCCGGCGTGGACGACACCCTTAAGAACAGGAATCCCGATGACAGCGAGGCTACGACCTTTCTTGAAACGCCCAAATTCAAGTCTCAGGGCACCAACAGCAAGTTGGACGAATTACTGAAGAAGCAAACTATCAATTGTAAGGCTTTCTATCGAACTGTGGCGAACATCAACATCGATGCCATAACTGAGAAATGGGAGTTTCAAGATACGTTGAAAACATTGGAAGCGAGGTGGTCGGCCATTGACACGCTTCACTGGGAGTTGGAAGGTGAACTCGACGGGCAAGATGATTCGTATGAGGACAAGTTTACCTCGTATGAAATGACGTACAACAACATGAAGAAGTCTCTGAACAGTAAATTGTGGTCTGTATCACACCGAGAACATTCTACACCAAAGATGGAAGTGCCTACGTTTAATGGCCATTATCAACACTGGGTATCCTTTAAAGACTTATTCACGGAGGCTATCCACAACAATCCGTCGCTCTCTCAAGCTCAAAAGATGCAGTACCTTAAAGCTAAACTGAAAGGGGAAGCCGAAGGTTTAATACACCATCTTCAGATCAGCTCTGAAAACTATTCAACGTGTTGGGAAATCCTTAATCACAGGTATAACAACAAACTGCTTATATTCACCACACATATGAATACTCTAACCAACATACCGGTCATGCAACAACCTTCAGTCTTTCATGTGAAACGCATCCACGATACAACTATCGAATGTGTCAACGCTATAAAGAACATGGGAGCAGACGTAAGCACATGGGACCCCATAATTTGCTATTTGATGTCGAATAAATTAGATGCTAACACGCATTCCGAATACATCGCATCTCTTAAGCAACCTCGTGAACTGCCCATTTTATCTGGCTTTTTGGACTTCCTGGAAGCCAAGTTCACAAGTATGGAGTCATCCCGGCGTAAACAAGATCAGAAATCTCCAAATTCCAACGCAAAATTAGCTAAAGATAACAATTTTAACAACAAAAATATCAACCGTTATTCGAAACAATCCTATTCGAGCAACAAAAACGTGTCGAAATCGAACGGAAAATTTCACAAAACACGAACTTGCCCATTATGCGAAAATGGTCATGGATTATTCCATTGTGAACAATATATTGGAATGTCCCCAATCGACAAAAAACAATTTGTCGTTGACAACAAGCTATGCGAAAATTGTCTTTTTAGTCATAAAGGCAAGGCATGCATTTCAACAAAACGGTGCCATGAGTGCGACGGAAGACATAACACGATACTTCACGATGCGTTTGCGCAATCCGCAAATGCATTGCCTAACCAAGCAATACCTAAAGCTGGAAATGCACGTACTTTGCCTGAGCAAACTCAGCAACTTAGCACTCACATGGCTCAACAACGTGATTTACCGGAAACATTATTGTCCACAGCCGTGATTAAGGTCCAAAAACGTGATGGATCTTATCTTAACATGCGAGCTCTGATTGATCAGGGTTCCCAAACTTCGCTCATTACCGAAAATGCGGCACAACAATTGGGACTGTCCCGTCAAAGATGCAAGGGCGTAATAACCGGTATAGGAGACAGGGATAATGCCTGTAAGGGAGTTATAAACATTAACTGCTCATCAAGAAAAGAATCTTACTCTTTTAACACAGATGTTTTCATCATGAAAACTTTAACAAAAAATCTGCCAACTTATACCTTTGCTAAGCCCACGTGGTCTTATTTAGAAAACATAGAACTTGCAGATCCTGACTTTTACGTCAGTCGTCCGATAGATATTTTATTTGGCGCTGACATATATTCAAACATCATTATGGAGGGTATCTGCAGAGTTGAACAAACAACACCCATTGCTCAACAGACTCGGCTTGGGTGGATTCTGTGCGGCAACGTAAACATACTGCAATGCAATGTCGTACAGTTTGATATTGACCAGTTGCAAAAATTTTGGGAAACGGAGGAAATTGCAGAGTCTATTTCGCTTTCATCAGATGATCAAGAGTGTATGCAATTTTACAGCTCAACAACAAACCGATTGCTAGATGGAAGATATGTAGTGAGACTCCCTCTGAAAACAAACTTTGAAGAACAATTGGGTAACTCGAAATCAAAGGCCATAGCACAATTTGGTAATTTGGAACGTAAATTAATTAAAAAAGAAAACATCGCAAAAGAGTATAAAACATTCATACACGAGTACCTAGCGTTAGGACATATGAAACCAGCCCTTTGTAACTCGAAACTCGAATGTTTCCTGCCGCATCATTGTGTGCTACGTGACGACTAAAGAAAGAAAGAAAGAAAAATATTTATTTGTGACCCGCACAGGAGACACGAGAAAATAAGCGTACACTTAAACAATAATAAAATAAAAACCCTGTGCGAGACCAAAAAGGCTCCTATCTCAGCATGTGCAGCGATATCCAAAAAAGTAATAACGCTGCGCTGATATTCTGATAGGGCCTACTGTTGATGCCACGGACACACTAACGGAAACAGGACTTATATAATAAAATAAAATAGAATAATATGTAAATAACAAACAAAATAGAACGAAACACTGAATGTGGGTCAACGTATGTGTAAGTATAATATATATAAATACAAACGCGATGCTCAAAGATCTTTTGTCGAAACCGTAGACAACCGACAGAGCGCGCGCAAAGAGTGGTTTAATAAAAATAAAAATAAAATACGGAAGAAAATAGAAATCTATGGTCGGCTGTCAAAAGACAAATATTATGTAAGTTTTGTTATGAAATAGTGTAGTAAATGAATAAGTGTAAATAAACCTGGCGAAAAGAATTGCTGATTGGATAAATCAGAGTGGTGTGAATTTAATATGTGTGGTGTGGTGTTCGCAAGAAAGTTCATAATAAAGAAAATGGATTAAAGGCAGTAAACCTAACCGCGTGCAAACCACGGGTAAGCTTATCTTCCGGATTCCTTTTGCTTAAGTAATAAGTACTGCTTAAATTTAGTACTAAATGTTCCAATTGTTTTTATAGCACGAAACGGCGGAGGAAGATCATTCCAGATACGAGAGGCAGCGAATTTGAAACTGCCACGGAATGCAGCAGTTTTGTGTGACGCCAACAACAGGTAGGCAGAAGCTCTCGTTTTGACTTTATTTACATCGCGCGACCAGGTCAATTTACCGAACAGATAGTCTGGTTTTTTTGTGAGAATTGTGCCAAAGAGCAGGGTAGCCAGATGCAGCTTTCTACGATCTGACATTCTCATCAAATTACCCTTATTTAAAAAAGGAGTTACGTGACATCTAGGAGGGATGGTAAAACAAAATCTCGCACAAGCATTCTGTACTCGCTGAATTAACCTTTCACTTCTACCTAGAATGCACGCCCCGTACACAGTGTCAGCGTAGTTCAGCTTAGATAAAACTAGTGTTTCACAAAGCAGAATGCGCATATCCACACTTATGTAGGGACGCACACGATACAGAAGCTTAAGCCTGTAAAAGCAGTTGCGCACAGCCTCCATGATGTGTGTCTCAAAGTGCAGGTGCTCGTCAAACAGTAACCCAAGATTACGGGCTTCCCGGACCCTTTCAATGGAACGACTCTACAACAACGTCACTTCGAGTCGTTTTTAACGCCTCATCAAAAACATCAAGTGGCCAAAGCTTAAATGATCTGATGCAAAGGGGCCCAAATCTGCAACGGGACCTTCAGTCATTAATACTTAAATGGAGGCAGTATCAATTCGCCTTCACCGCGGACATCGAAAAGATGTTCCGCCAAATTTTGGTCCATAAGGAAGATCAGTAACGGCAAAAAATAGTTTGGAGAGATAGTCCCCGAGATAAACTACAAGAATATCAGCTGACCACGGTCACGTATGGGACTAAAGCGGCTCCTTTCCTCGCAATGATGACGTTAAAACAGCTGGCGAACGATGAACGCTCCGTATATCAAGAAGCATCTAAAGTCCTCGAAGAGTCGTTCTACATGGATGACCTTCTCCATGGTACTCACAGCGTATCAGCAGCACGCCAACTTCAACAAGATTTAATTGAACTCCTGAAACGCGGGGGATTCAATTTAAGAAAATGGGCTTCTAATGATCCGCATTTACTGCACGATGAAGTCCCATGCCAACAACAAAGCAAAAGCTTTCGACAGCCGGAGTCTACTAAAACACTAGGACTTCGCTGGAATCCTATCAAGGATAACTTTACGTTTGAGCCAAAAATTGATTCAACAGTCAACAAGGCTACAAAAAGATCCGTGCTATCCGATATCTCCAAGTTCTTTGACCCTTTGGGGTGGCTTACACCTACAACAACAAAACTCAAAATTTTATTTCAACGAATTTGGACTTCACAAATTCAGTGGGATGAGCAGATATCTGAGGAAATTTTTGAAGAATGGAATAAACTTAAGGCGGATATCGATCAAATAAGTCAAGCTCAAATACCAAGATGGTTAGGCACAAAACCCGAACGAAGAGTCGAATTACATGGTTTCTGTGACTCGTCAACAAAAGCATACGCATGCGTTATTTACTGTAAAGTTTATAACGAACAAACAAGCATCATCTTGGTGGCCGGAAAATCAAAAATTATCCCGGCTAACAAAAACATATCGTTGCCACGATTGGAGCTTTGCGGCGCTCATTTATTAGCAAAACTCATGGCTAAGGTCAAGGCATCTTTAACTGACTACAACATTGTTATTTATGGCTGGATTGACTCCACAGCAGTACTGGGGTGGCTGCAAGGAGATCCAGGACGCTGGCAAACCTTTGTTGCCAACAGAACACGATTTATAACTGAAATCATGCCTTCTACCTGCTGGCGGTATGTCAAATCTGCCGAAAATCCTGCAGACTGCGCAAGTAGAGGCTTATCGATGTCGCAATTGATTCAACATCCTTTATGGTGGCAGGGACCATCTTGGCTACAAACATTTAAAGCTGATGAAAGAATGGAAGAAATAATCTATACAACAACATTGGAAACAAAATTACAGAAGCAAGCAAACACTGTCACGAAACAAACAGATGACGAAAGTATAATCATGAGCTTATTAAAAAGTCACAGTTCTTTTACCAAAGTTGTACACATTTTAGCTTGGGTGTATAGATTTTTAACAAACAAGCAAAGCAATAAGGAAACTTCCTATCTTACGTTAGAAGAGATAAGAGAAGCAAAAATGAAGATCATAAAGCAAGTACAGCAGCAGGAATTTGTAGAAGAAATCAAAAGCTTAAAAGAGAAAGGAAAGCTTAGCAACAAAAGCAGAATACTAAATCTAAATCCATTTCTGGATAACATTGGGCTTCTCCGTGTCGGGGGAAGGCTAAGACATGCTCATATTCATGCAGACATGCAACATCCTTTAATTATTCCACAGCGAGGACGTTTAACAGAGCTTCTAATAGAACATGCACACAAGCTTACTTTCCATGGCGGAGCCCGCTTGACATCGGGATTTATCCGACAAAAGTATTGGATTATAGGCGGAAATGAAGCAACGAAAAGGCAAATACGCTTATGCGTTAAATGTAAAAAGCTAAGTCCTAACAAACATAACCAAATTATGGGTGACTTACCTGCAGCGAGAAGCAATCCATCTCGTCCGTTTGACCACACTGGAATAGATTTTACCGGGCACCTACTCCTTAAAGCCAACAAAGGCCGTGGCATAAAAACCACTAAAGGATATGTGTCTGTTTTCGTCTGCATGTCTACAAAAGCAGTACATCTAGAGCTAGTCTCCGATCTCAGCACCTCATCGTTCATTGCAGCTTTACGAAGAATGGCAGCACGTAGAGGTACGCCGAGTCACATTTATAGTGACAATGGACGAAACTTTGTCGGAGCTAACAAGCAAATTCAACAAGAATACCAAGAAATGCAACACATATTTAACAACGAATTGTTGGCTGAACTAACAGACATGGAAATCAACTGGCATTTTAATGCACCAATCTGGCCTTCCGCAGGCGGTCTTTGGGAGTCCGCAGTCAAAAGTTTCAAACATCACTTTAGAAGAGTTGTCGGAGAGCAAAAGTTAACTTACGAAGAGTTGTCAACAGTCCTCACGCAAATCGAAGCATGCCTCAATTCTAGGCCTCTATGTCCCCTCACTGAAGATCCGGAGGACTTAGACTACTTAACTCCATCTCACTTTTTGACTGGCGGTTCAGCACTTACCCTAGTTGAAACAGAAAGAGACTTGAGGACTAGGTGGCAGTTAACTCAGAAAATTTTCGCTGACATCTGGAAAAGATGGCGATCTGAGTATCTAACACAACTAACAACAAGAAGCAAGTGGCAACAGTCTCGTGAAAACATAAACCTAAACGACGTAGTCCTCTTGCACGATGACAACTTACCACCAGGAAAATGGTCTATGGGTAGGATCGTCGATCTACATCCCGGAGCAGATGGATTCGTTCGCGTTGTCAGCTTAAAAACGAAGAACGGAATTCTTAAAAGACCAATTACCAAAATATCAAAGTTACCTGTAAAACAAAATCAATCAGACTCGTCTGAAAACGTCCAGGAAGAGCTGAAACCAAACAGCGAAAAAAACACAACCTCAAAGGAAATCGAAGAGAGTTAGCGTAACAACATTATTTATATCTTTATTATTTTTTATGACAATCGTAACAGGAGGACACTGCGATTTCCAAACAACAAAATTTAGACCTAACCAAGGCCTTTATTTCGATAAATTAACTAACATGCAGATTATACGGGATGAGTGGAAGCTCATTATCTACTACGATATGCAACCTTATTGGGAGGGCATAACAGCTCTCAACAAATACACGAAGTCCCTAGAACAATCATGCAAAACAATACGTAACATTATGAACTGTGATATCATATTATTACAGTTAATTCAAGGCTTCGGTGAACTTGAGTACTACAACCAGATGTTGCTCGGTCAGCACTCAAACGTGCAGCGCGCTAGACAGCGGCGCGGTCTTATCGACGGTGTCGGATATCTCGCGAATAGCCTCTTCGGGGTATTAGATACGAGATTCGCCGATCAGTATCGCAAGGACATAACGTTATTACGCGACAACCAACGTCATATTGCCTCCTACTGGAAAAACCAAACATCGATTATAGAGGTTGAATATAATCTCCTCAAACGAACAGAGCAAACCATGAACAAACAACATAAAATGGTTTCCCAACATATATTTTCCATTGAAAAAGCGCTAAACCAACTTCAATCCGAAACACGAAACATGTCTATCGTAAATGAGCTGACTGTCGGAGCTATTATCGGGAGCAACATGCTACATAACTTGAAGTCATTACAAAGCACCTTGCTGGACACTATCACTGACATCTATCACGGTCAGTTCAATCCACATCTTTTAACTCCCGTTCAATTGCAAGATCAGCTGAGTACCATCGCTAGTCAGCTCCCTAAGGACGTGACATTGCCTGTAGACAATGTGCAGATGGACTTAAGGAAAATATATAAGCTTCTTAAAGTAAAGGCCAGAATGCTGGAAGAATACCTTATCTTTGAAATTAGGCTTCCTCTTATCAGTAGAGACTCCTTTGAGATATTCAAAATATTTTCCATTCCTCAAGTCAAAGGAACAGACATGGTTAACATCCAACCAATATCAGATTATGTGGCTATAAACTTAAAGAAGGATACCTACTTAACTATGACAGAGAAAACCATCATGTCTGATATCAGATGCATATCTGTGTCATATTCAGAGACCTATTTATCATCTAAATGGAGATAAAGATTTCTGTCAGACCGAAGAGCTTGAGTGCGAAACAAAGATCTCTCCTTGCAAAAACAGCTGGTATGAAAGTAACACAATTAACAACTACATCTATTTTTGTTGCGATCAATGCTCTTTACGGATAATGTGCGAGGATCAAGTTGCCAGTCATCAGCTGACCGGTGCGGGTCTTGTCGCTATAGACAATGGGTGTATTATTAAAACGCAAGCATTTACTTTAATTGCCCACAGACAACAGTCTAGCGAACTGAACATTAAACCTGATGTTTATACGCCACTGATACCGCCGATAAATCATATTATCAACATCACGATCCCGCATATGATAACCTTGAATGATTCTGAAACTGACCAGAATCAAATAGATTTAACAGAGCTTGGCCAGAAAATTAAGATCATGAAAGAAAATGCTGCTATAGCTGAAAGCATGTCTGCCCATGATATACACCACTACACGCTGATATACATCCTCGTCGGCATCACGGGAGTAGCGGGACTGGTGTACGCGTGGCGTCGCGTGCGCGCCTGGAGAGTGCCGACCACGCCGGCGCTGACACCAGCGCAGGCCCAGGGTGCGCCTGTGCCTCCTCCTCGCAACAACGACAATCCGTGTGTGATTATAGGTGACCGAGTGTTTTACCACAGTGTTAGTGAGTTAAATGACAACAATCAGAGCAGTCTTTCTAATCTCAATAGTGCGCGAGTGAATAAAGCTACGTCACCTATTTGCGTTCGTTGAGTTAAATGATGCGGCTAGTGACAATAATTGACTTTATCACTTAATCGTTAATTATTTTTGCTTTATATTGTCTCGACATTAATTTTGTATAACATTTATTATTTTTTACATTTTCTAGAAACATTGTTTTTAAATATGTTGATCTTTGATCTGTTAACATTTATTTTGTAACTTGTTAATTTCTCCTGTAGGGAGTATGTACGAGCAAACCCGTACATTTTGTATTGTTAAGTAATAATGCTGACGCTTGCACTCACGATGCGGTGCATCGCGTTCATTTATAAGCTAATTACTTCAGTGCCAATAAATCCGTGTAATAGTAAACATCGTTTTACTTAATCAATCCCTAACCTGGGTCGCGGCGCGGTACTCATAACATTAACAAACTAAGGTTTAAGGTGAACACCGTACAGAGTCACTGTCTCGAGTCAGTCTATATTTCCACAATAAAGATCGTCTAGTTCTACTACAACGCTTAACTCCGCGTGTGATCCACTTTGGTTTAGTAACTGTAGAAATTTTGTGTCTGACAACTGGGAAACAGAGATCATATATTAATTTAAATAGTTCAAAAAATGAATTAAAGCATTTGTTTACGTCATCACATTCATAAACTTCGGAGAAACTGAGACTGGCGATATGTTTCCTAAAAAGGTTCATATTTTCCTTGCTATAATCCCGTTTGTATATAATTATAATAATATGGTAAAATACACTTTTGTTGTACCGGGAACCTCATAAGTTGGGCTGTGTGGTCCCGACACACCTAGCTCCAAAATCTCACTTTTGCAGCCTCTTATGTTGTGGAGAAAATTATCTAGACATGTACCACTACTAGGACGCGTAGGCTCATTTATTTCTAGTTTCAGATTAAATTCCTTCAAAAGTTGTTTAAATAGTGTGGAATTTTTGGTCTTCCGAAGAACATCAATATTAAAATCGCCGCAAATTATATTTTTTTGGTTATAGGTCTACCAGAATCTCATGGCATTTTTTATTTTTTTTAAATTGTGATTTTGATATGGCAATGTCAATTGTCACCTATCAAATCAAAGTACTTGATGTGTCAACCGCTGCTGAATTTTTTTGATATTATCTTGAAAATTTGTTATTTTTATGAAAATGTCGAAAAACCCACTTCGATCACAAGCGAGACATATTGTTTTCAATGTGTAACATAAAATAAGGGAAGAAGAAGGCGTAAATCAAACTCAATCTTTGATTTTAAAGTGCGTCGTAGAGTGGACCGGTAAGTTGGACTGACTTGTTTTGATACATTTAGTTTATTTTACATTTTTCGTACTTAATTTTTATTTCTTTCCATTAATATTATATGGTTAATACACAGGGCACATCGAATGATGGCCGGAAGGAAATGGCAGTAGAATTAGTAACAGTAATGTAACTGTTACTAATTCTTCGACAAGATATTGATTTTAACGGAGATTGAGAATCTTTGACGTAAGAAAAATATTAAGTAATAATCTGCGCCCTGCAGTGGGACGTGTATATAGACGGGAGTTTTGGCGAGCTTTTGTTGAGTGAAGTTTAGTGGCTGTTAATATTATTTGCAAATTGATTCCTAGTGGATATTGTGATATATTATTGGTGTAGTTTTGTGTCTCAACTGTCTACGCAACTGGACAATTTGTAAAATCATTGAGAGAAGCGATCTCGGGATAGTGGAGCGGAGTATTTTATTGTAATTTGACTGCCTCTGCAAAGCTTACTGGGCAGACTGACTCGATACAATTTGCTGCCAAATACTCCAAAAAACATTAAAATCTGTTACATCCGCATTCTAATGCATACTAAAGAATAAATATAAGATCCAAAACTCTTTCCAAAGACGTGGCTAAAAGGTCCTAGCAACCAGGCCATAAAACATACATAAAAAAAGTATATATTGAGTGATGATGATGAATGACTATAAGTAACATGATACATTTTATTATTTTTTACAGACTTTATACACAGAGATTGATTTTGAATATGTTAAATGCCAATGAAAAAGAACCATTTTGATGGAGAGAGATGACATAAAACTACAAAGATACAAGTTTTTGAAATGCCAGTGGAGTTCATGAAATCATATTCTAGTTTTCTAGTTCTGAATGAGGTTTTAAGTTATTAGTATGATTTAAATGATATATAATAAATAGGAGGTGACGTAGATACAGTTTTGAAAGATTTTCAATTCCTGAAGGAGCAATTCCAGTCCATTGGACTAGAACTCAACCACTCCAAATGCGAAATTTTCATCTGTGACAATACGGACAAACAATCGACCCTTCAAAAATTCAATACTATAGCACCTGAGATCAAAATTACAGATAGAAGTTCACTGCACCTCCTAGGTTCCCCAATTTTGGAAGATAGTTTTTCTCCATTCATTGACGCCAAGATAACACATTTCAACGATATTTCGGACAGACTCTCTAAAATTAATGTACATTCGGCTATAACCCTCATTCGTTATTGTTGTTTTGGTCCAAATTTCATGTACTTTCTTCGCGCTTCGCCATTATGGAAGCATTCACAAATTCTCTTGGACAAAATTGACCAGATTATTCGTTGCACGCTATCATCTATACTAAATGTGGCCCTGGATGACCGAGCGTGGCTGCAAGCCACTCTACCCATTCGCTTCGGTGGGCTCGGCATCCGCAAAATTTCTAGTTTAAGCCTACCGGCATTCCTGTCTTCGGTCCACAGCACTGAAAAGTTAACCAGAAAAATCTTGTTGCCATCACTGGTTAACTGTGAAGTGCCGTTCTCGACTGATGCAGTGAATGCCTGGAAAGTGGCTTGCCCGAATACAGCGTTGCCCGACAGCCCTTTTTCCCAGAGACAGTGGGATGAGCCGCTCTGCAGGTTGGTACGGAATAAACTTATAGATACGTCCACCAATACTGCTGAGCGTGCCCGCCTGCTGGCTGTGGGAGAATGGGAGTCGGGCCTCTGGCTACAGGCACTACCGTCACCCAACATAGGTACTATGTTGAGTGACAACACCTTCCGGATCGCTACATGTCTGCGTTTGGGTGCTCCCAGTGGAGCTCCACATCGTTGTCAATGTGGTGAAGCAGTCGACCGCCTCGGACACCATGGCCTATCCTGCAGTAGAAGCGCTGGTCGGTTAGCACGGCACGCCAGCATTAATGACATCATACGTCGGGCTCTTGTCACCGCCGGGGTGCCAGCTGTTTTAGAACCCAATGGCTTGGCGCGCGACGATGGGAAGAGACCAGACGGGATGACCATAATGCCTTGGAAGGTGGGTAGGCCTTTGGTGTGGGATGCAACATGTGTCGACACCCTTGCGCCATCCCATCTTCTTAGCACGGCGGGCTGTGCTGGGGCAGCTGCTGCTGGTGCAGAAAACCTCAAACGGCGCAAATACAACAACCTTATTGGAAGTTATATATTTGAGCCGTTTGGGGTTGAAACATTAGGTCCATGGGGTCCGAGTGCTCTTCGAGTATTTCGAGACGTAAGCAAACGGTTAGTCGACTCTTCACGTGACCAGAGGGCTGGGCTTTTCCTTGGCCAGAGAATCAGCATTGCCATCCAACGTGGCAATGCTGCCAGCGTTCTGGGCACTTTTCACGTTGACAGCGATGTGGACGAATTTTATGACGCCCTATGACCCCCGCCCTTTTATTCGTAGTTTTATTTTATTTTTATTTAAGTGTATATATAGGTAGTTATTTTTAATTAAGTATTTGAAATGATGTACTAAGTTAGTTAAAAATAGAATAAAACCGTAATAAATAGAATTAATTTATAATAAATTAGTACATAAATTAATATTCAAATGATTTATTTTTCCTATGTTAAGAACCCGATGTATAACAACATTATTCATACACATACATATAATACTCACAGTGGATCTTTGTGTCTCTGAATTGGTTGCAAGACCCCGCGCAGTATATTTATATACTGTTATTTTTGTGTCAATGTTGAAGGTGAAGATAGCATTGTATAACTGTCTCTTTCACTCGCTTATGTATGTCACATCGTCCTATCTCGCTTACTCTATGCAGTATACTCGATGACAAACTGTTTCTTACGCAATGGTTGGCAGGACCAAGTTCAAAGACACGAAGATCCGCTGTGACTACTATAATATAAGTACCTCATGTTCATTAATACTTAAGACATAAATAAAAATTAAACAGTATCAAGATCGTTTAATCCAATTTCCCCAGTATTGCACACAACAAATTTTTATTTCCACATTTGCCATGAGATTCTGGTAGACCTATACCTTTATAGCAAAACTGTTGCAATTATGTTATTCGTTTTTTGGAAGTCATCTTCACCAATAAATATTATGCAATTGTCCTTCTTTGTATAGCCAGACAGCTTAGTTTTAATGTTACTTAGTAAGTTCTTGATGCCACAATTTGGTAAAAGAAAATGACATGTTTGGTGGCATGGAAATAGTTATTTATGCTACAAGTGCGGAAGGTAGGTGATTTCCGATGAGTGGCATTTTTATTCACGAGCGAGCGAAGCGAGTGAGTGGATAAATCGACACGAGTCGGAAATCATCTTACGTACGTGTATCATACAATATTTTACTATGCATTGTGCGAGGAAATAATAAAAATAATAAAATGAAATTACTAAAATGGCGGGCTTATTCAAGCGCGTTCAGAATATCCACAGATTAACTAATAGTTCTTTGGGCATATCTACTGCGCATGTGCGAATAGCTTTCACATCATAACGCAATAAGGCACGAGCAAAATATACGTTCTGCCAAACATATTTAATTAATATTTAAAATTAATTTATTGATCAAAATCTAAATCTAGAATAATTAAAAACGCCTAAAATAAAGTATTAGTTTTATTTTACCTTTTATATGAATGATTATCTGTACATAACTTATTTTTTAAACTTTTCTGAAATAATAAAAACTCTATGCGTCGGGCTGACGTTGGAGTTAAAAATTAAAAAAGTACAGGAAAGTAAAAAGCACTAGTGAAAAAAAGTGACACTTTCCGCACAGCTTGGCTGCTTGGAAAACCGCTCTTTTCGAGGACATGCATTGTAAAGTATTTTCCGCAATTGGTAGTATTTTATTCGATCGGTTGCTACTTATAATGCAGAGCTTGCTCCTTTCCTCAATGGTCGACTTTGTTATCCCTTGCATCACTGATTGTCCCGGTTTATTCCGAGGAGTAACTTGAGTTGAGGTAAATAGCTCTGGAGTCCCGTATCTTGAGTTGTCTGATTTGTGTGATTTTTGTATCGTCTGCTTGAGAGGTGTGTGCAATTTTATTTTCCTCTTTGGTGTTACTGTCTCGCTAGCTAACTTCTTGCTCGCCTTTTCCACAATTTTATATTTATTATTCATTATTGCCATTGTCTTCCTTAAATCTGTGTTTTTAATCGAAAGATTATTTATCTCCTCATGTGCCACCTGCAACTGGGTATTAAGTTCACAGATTTGACGTTTAAGTTCTTCCATTTCTTCATTCTCGTCATCCATAATAATATTAGGTACGCTAATATTTGTGTCGCCCTCTATTGTCGAATTATTGTAATTACTACATTCCTCGAATGTTTCCATTGCGGGTTCGGAATTTCTTCGAGTACGCAGAGTAACGTTCTCAAAGTAACTCATTTTGTGAATTTTTTTGTAGAAAAATTAAAAAGTCAAGTTGTAAATTGTGAGATTCGAACTCGGGTCCACTCGATTACGGCCGCTCAACTAAGCTCATGCGACAACCACTGCGCCAAGCGTGCCTTATACTAAGCAGTTGAAAATAGTGGCCGCTTACTTCTTCATATATTTATAAGATGTCATTAGCTGTTCGATGTCTGAGAAGTCCCAAGTCCAGTTCTTTGTTTGCGGAGCGTTGGAACTGGAGCGGTTGTGATTTAAAATTATGGTTTTTTTCCGTTGTATTTTTGATCACTGTTTTTACCTGAATTTGGTCAGACGGTCATGCAGTTTTTCACAACAATGACAGATGTTCAACAGTTTATGGGATAAGGAGTATTATTTAATACATGTTAAAACTTTTTTACACCGGACTAAAAACTTCACTTGTAGTTAATATTTTTCCGAAATAACATTGTCACATAATTATTTGTGTGTCCTGTCACTAATACACTTATTTTCCTCACGAAATACTGATTATTTACGCACAAACTAAATTAAAATTTACGGAGCTGACGTTGACTTGTCGACTTCCATCTACCTCCCTCTTTTAGCTATAGATAAGCAAATCAAGTATCTTGACTTGGCTCGCGAGGTTGTCGACATGTGGGATGTGGACACAGCGATCATTGTACCGATAGTCGTGTCGGCCAATGGCTTAATAGCCACGAGCCTCGACCAACATCTTAGGAGGCTCTCGTTAGGCGGCTGGGTCAAGGGCCTGATCCAGAAAGCAGTATTGCTGGACACGGCTCGTATTGTTAGGAGGTTCCTCTCTCTGGAGCCCTGACCGCCGGTAGCTTGGACCCTCCCAACAAACAAAAATTGCTCTTGTAGTGGCTTAAATTGCCAAAAATAATATTCTTATAGGAGCCGCATTATCGCTAATAAGGGTGCGTTTGGGCACAATTTATAAAGACAATAACCTTATACCCCCCTTATAGTTGCTTTATTGTCCGCTTTTTTTCCTTATACGTGTTATATTATGACAAGGAACAAGGAAGTTAAACTTATAAGAAACATATAAATAACCTTAATACGGGCGTTAACCCTTATACTTGTTTTATTATGGTCCGATACATGGGAGTTTAACTCATTGCGTTAAATCAAAGGCTCTTAAAAATCCGTAGCCCTTATAGCCGTCTGTTTATGATTATACAATAAGTCTTTTTGTTAGTGATTTACATTTTTGCAACAATTTGATGAAGAAAAAGGAAAGTGAACGGTAAGTTATTATTTTATGTAGTTTATTTACCTGATTTATGTGCTCGTTTATAGTGAAAAGTGTATGGGAATTCAAATGCATGATAAAATGTGGTACGCTGTGTGTTGTAGAATCAACCCGCCCTTGAATTTAAGCTGTTTTAGGGCTACAAACGTTATTAATTATTTAGTCATGTTATAAACAGTGCTATTAAAAGAGCAAAACGATTTGCACATCGTCTACAAGGAGTCTATGAAAGTGAAAACTTTATAATGGCAACAATTCTTTTCTTTTAGATGAAAACGTTGCCCCACACTAGGAATTTCTTCCTGTATCGTGGGTGCGTTTACAAACATATAAACTCACATACACAAACACCCAGATCCGGAACAACTATCTGTAGGTCATACAAATATTTGTTCCGTGCGGGAATCGAACCCGCGACACGCAGCGCAGCAGTCAATCGCTCAACCACTGCGCCAACCGTGCGCCCAAATTGTTGCTTATACTATCGCCATTTTACATGTCGTTAGGGTTCCTTCCTTTGACACGAACAAAACCGTACCGAGCTAGTGTTGTATGTATAAAAAAAAATTTTGGTGCTGGAAGAGATCTCTTTATAGGAATACATAAGCTCGCTTTTGTGCACTAATTTTAAATTTGAAATATAATTATAATTTGTAAGTACACATAAAGAATATAATTATATTTAATATGTTTGTCCGCAGATATTGCAATGGTAGTATACATATTGGCAGATTGGATGGATTGGATTTTGAAATACGGCGGCATGATATGCCTATAAAAAAATTATGACCAATAAAAATACGTGATTTTGAAAGTAGTTGTTTTATTTTATAAAGTATGGATTAATGGTGTAAAATACAACACCGAATTATATTCTACATTTAAAAATTTACATTTAATATCAGTACATGAAAAGTCATATATATTTTTTGACTTACTAGAGATGTAATCTTCACATTTATAAATATTAATTAATGTTATTGTGTTATGTATTAATTAATTCTCTAATATCACTACGAATATCAATATTCTTCAACTCTTCATTTATAAATTTGTCTATATCACTATCACTATCGCTACAATTATATTCTTTCTCACTAGTTTCCTTTTCATTCTCATTTTCTATAAAATAATCTTCTACGGAACCACTGGCTGATTCCGTGGTATCGGCTTGGTAATTTTGTAGCATCATAGGAGTAGAGGTGGTGGGTGTAATGCTGAAAAACATGTTTTCGTAGACCTTTTTTACTTTTCTTCTGTAACTGTAATCCTTTTAAACTTCTTCCATTGTTTTGAATCCATTTTCTAAATGTAAATTTCGCTCCGTAAAATTCACACAATCTGCTGTACTTTTGCTGAAGTTATGTAAAGCATTTTAATGTAACCGTATAGAGAAAAATATATTTATTATTACTGTATAAGGGAATATGGATTGCTTTCATTCTTGTCAAGATCGTATAAAAAGTTAGAATTCGTTTTTTTATAGACGTTATATCAAATACTCCTATAAGTTAAAAAGCATCATAGTTACCTTGTACATTACTTTTCTAAGAATAATTGACCATATTAAAAGCCTTTATATGGCTTTGAATATTATACGGCTAAAAAGCAGTGTAATTAGCCTCTATAAGAAGACTACATTTCAAACCCTTATTGTAGCCGTATTAATTGGATTTATTGACGTTTACCCAGCCAAATTATAAGAATAAAGGTAATATTAGCTAAATCTTCTAATAATGTGCCATTATAAGGAACATTGACATAATAAATGCTCTTTTATTATAAGTATAAGAGTTTAGTCCTTATAGACTTAACTTTATAAGCTTAATTTGTTTGTTGGGCTGTTCCCGATACCGGTGGGCCTCTATTTTTTATATTTTTTAATGTTTTTCTTTTTCGTATGTGTTTTTTAAAAATATTTAAAAATGTATAAAATAAGAAATTAAATTAAATAAAGGACAAAATAATATATGAACATAAAAATTAAAACTGCAAATGCGAAAGACATAAATTTCGTATACTCGTAGACATACTAGTTACTCGCGTAATCCGTAAGTAAGCAAAATATAGAAAGATAATGATGTGGGTGTTCAATGAACCCGTACTTGCGACCGTGTCAGTGGTGATGGTGACGTGTTGAGTGTGGCGAGCCAGCCACAGCCCGTAGCCGTGAGCCCGAGATGCCGCCACTGTGGCGCGGCGGCGGCTGCCACGTACGCTGGACACGCTGGCTAACAATGGTGCCGAGATACTTTTGCTAGTTTTGTTCTAGCGGGCGTTGGTAAGCCTAATAAGTGATGAACTGAACTGCCTATTGAGCAGTCACGAGTGTCGAATTCACAATTTTGTGTCAGTATGCACAGCGCGGCGTCGCGCCTGCAAGCGGCGGCGGCGGCGGCGTCACGTACGACAACCAGAATGCACATACACAAGCTGCATGCTGCATCTCGCTGACTGACGAGCGTCACGAGGCGCGGGCTGCTACTGCCGAGGTAACGTACGTCGCGGTATCAGTGACATATGACATGGCACACGACAGCGGGTGGTAGCCTGCACAAGCGCACGCAGTGACCGCCAGGCGGCCACGATGCCAAGCGAACACACCGACAACGCTGATCGAGGGCGCGCATGGGAAGCGGCCGCCGCGCGCCGGTAACAATGTGATGAGTTCGTGATGTAACGTCGCTAGTTAATAAGTGATTAAGTAAACGCTCGTGAAGGTCTCACGCGCTCGGTTCATCAGCAGTTCCGTGTGTTGCGTAAGTGATCCGCGCAGCGCGGCCACGCGGCCCTGCGCGCTCACGACGCACATAACTTGGTAATGACTGCTCAAGCACAGGTCGTGCGGGGCGGCACCGCGGCACCTCCACTGTGGCGGTGACGACACGCTCGTGACCCGCGCGTTACGCCACAAGGCTCATCCCCAATGATGCACTGCGACTTTGATTGCCCCCCAAAAAACTGGCCAAGTGCGAGTCGGACTCGCGCATGAAGGGTTCCGTACCATTATCGCAAAAACGTCAAAAAAATCACGTTGTTGTATGGAAGCCCCACTTAAATATTTATTTTATTCTGTTTTTAGTATTTGTTGTTATGGCGGCAACAGAAATAACTACATCATCTTTGAAAATTTCAACTGTCTAGCTATCACGGTTCTTGAGATACAGCCTGGTGACAGACGGACAGTTTGACGGTCCGCGGAGTCTTAGTAATAGGGTCCCGTTTTTACCCTTTGGGTACGGAACCCTAACAGGGATACTCTAATACTATATACTAATACACTCTCATACTGGAACTCTTTGTGAACGAGCTTTTTCGGAGAAACCATAATCATATCTATGCCCGCCGCCGAGCAACGTTGCTGTTTCGATACAATTACAGGCACCTTAGAAGATGTCTCCACCCGGTGTTGTGGCCACGTGACCCGTCCCACCAGCTACAACGACTACTTGCCATCCTTGAACACATGAAGCAGCTGAACTGTATACATGTTCAGCTGAGTTTGGCGACCGCTGACCGACCGGACGCGCTAACGCGAAAACACTCATTTGTTTGAAGTAAAGGCTACGATACGTGACCTGATTGACGATAAGGTTCGTCTGCAAACAGTCCGATTGTTTGTGTGCGGCTGTCGACCGCCGCGCTAAGTGCACAGCAGTGTTGGCCTGAAGGCCGCGCGGTTGCAGCAACATTTTGTGCAATATTGATTGTCTTGCAATGTTGACGCTCTGACTGGTCGCGTGTGGCCGCTAATGGAAATGTCAATAGTCTGCTTTTAATGTTAATTGGGCTGTTGGTCACAACCTTGAAATCTTTCTCATTGAGGACGGACTCTTGTGTATATTTTGGTAATTCTTTGGACGATATATCGGTGACCATATCTCTCTTTCTTTCGATAGTGTCTGTTAATGTAATCTCCTCACAAAGTATTTATTACTGGACATTCTGCCTAGCTGAGTGAGTGTTCCATAATGATGAGTACAAAGTATTTCTGCTACATCGTGCTCACTCTTGAGTGCTGATGTCAAGTGTATTCAGAGCGCGGCGGCGCAAGGTGAGGTGATGGGCAGACTGGTGACTGTCGCGTGTGCAATCAATTCATTAGCCACTTCATTTACGTAGTTACTCGTACATTGTTCGTGATTGTTGTGTTCGCACCTGCCCCGAGCTGGCGAGTATCCGACTCGTAGTACTGGTACGAGTAACCACTCACTTGTTGAATACCAGTTTGGTAGCAGCTCATAAGTTGCTGGTCACTGCAACTGATGAGCAGATGAAACAGCAGCAGACACAATGAACTCATTATAAAACTGGTTTAGGAAACCACGTTCTATGCATAATTAGTTCACAGTGCATACTGGGGATAGCAGTGACTAGTCACAGGTGCACGCGTTTAAAATCATTTAAACCCACATACACAAACAGTTGGACCCGGAACAGTTATCTGAACGCTATACAAATGTTTGTTCCGTGCGGTAAGCGAACCCGCGCCAAGCGGCGCAGCAGCCAATCTCTTAACCACTGCGCTATAAGTGCCGTCAGTGTAGATGTGGTGATATAGTTTTAGAGGCCGCTGGTAAACACTTTGTCATTCGTCTGACAGTGAATCCGGCTCTCTCAGACGAAACGTCGAGCGAGAGAAATGAAGGTCAGGGACCGGGAGTGTGTGCTGCGTGCTGCGTGCTGCTTGTTGCGCCAATAGGAGCGGGAGAAGGTCGCGGCCGCTCGAGCTCGCACTGCCGCCGCCGCCGCGCGCCTGCGAGACGCTATCAGCGCGATAAGTGCGCGCCACGATAAGCGTGGCAGTGAACTTGTGCCCTCAACACTGCACGCGCACAAGGACACAGTGTACACCTGGGATACTTGCTGCGTCTCGTAAGGGCGGACATACACAACTGCAAGTAGCTGGCATGCCATTGTGCGTGACATTAGCCAAACAGAAGTTATAGTGGCATGCAAACTACTTGCACACTTTTTTATGTAAGTTACAGGCATGTATATTTTCGCCCGTAGTACGGTGAAGCTGAATTACATAACATGAAGCCTGTATCCCCGAAGGATTAGACAGACCTATGTATAATCACGGGCATCCAACGCGAAGAAAGATAATTTGATTCAAATAAATTGTACTAGATGGCGTGTTACGCTTCGATTTGTTATTGGGTTTTGTGAAACATTAAGATTTGCTAGAGACGATCATGAAAACATGTATGTTAACTCTCCTAAACACAACATAAAGGAATATTGGGCTCTTAATTCACATTACAAAGATAATTTGAATGGATCATTTAAAATTGATTCCATAAGATGGGTATACTGGGGCGCGGTTTTTAATTTCTGAGACATCCACTCGATTTTTTTAATTAGTTTTTTAACACATTTTGGAACAATGAAACTGTAAACCGTGTAAAAAAATACTATAAAACAAATCATCGCTGTATTTAAAAAAAGCAATTGAAGAATAGAGTAAACCCATGGAGCACGGGTTGTGTGCTCCATGGGTAAACCCTTTTACTTGCAAGTCGCTGCTAACACCATCTATATCCGTGCAACGGAACCGAACGCGATCGATGTTCTTAGAAAAATAATCAGCTTAAGACGGTACCCTGACCAAAAAATCGGCATGAGATATGAGCATTCCTATTGGTCTAGCGGCACTGGTGGCGCATGAATTACAGTAGTGAATATGCCCAGATTTTAGAATAAAATCTTTATAAAATCGAATTTTGGTCTTTTGAACAAAAAAAATCTACAAAAATGTTCGTTATTAAATTGTCTATCCATTAGTGTTAGTACAAAAAATAATTAATGAACACTTTACGAGGAGATGCATAATATCAATAATTATTTCTCATTTTTATGTTTTTTTGGAAAGAGATTAGTGAAATATATACAACATTAAAAAAAAAACTAAATCTACCATTTTGGAATCAATATTATGTAGAATTTTAATGTATTTTTATTAATTAATATTTCTTTTTAAATAACGAGTAGATAGCACCTAAAAACAACACACAAAACGGCGGGCTTATTACGTAAGGAACAGCAAGTAGCAATAATTGTACAATTATTGCGCGATCAATTTAGTGACCTGGCTACTGAGGCTTTTAAGTCAAGTCTTTTTTTGATACAGTCACTTTTAACAGAAGCTATTTTACCTGTCCGATGATTTTTTAAATGTATCATTTGATGAATTAACAAGCTTATGAAAGAACAACACTTCGTGGAGGCTGTTTTTTACAATAGTAAATTTGATAACTATTAAGCTACAATATTCCGATAAATTAATATTCGGAGATGTAAAATATTTGTGTAAAGTAAATAAGGCAGTGAAAATAGGATATTTTTATTTTATTTACATAATATAATAATTGATTTGAAAAATTGGATGACTAAAATGTCAATGTGTAAAATCCATTAAAATTTCTTTGAATTGTCGATTGTTTTAAGAAATCGAATCGATAACGCATTAGGACATCACTTAATAGACTACATCATCTCGTATTTAAGCTATGAAACGTAAAATAGATTTTTCCAATTTACTTTAGACATTGGCAGAATAGTCAACATCACACACACAACAGCCTTATCACATTCTAATGTGTATGTAAGTATTAAGTAGTAAACATATAAGCTTCGCTGAGGTAGCCAACAATACAGTATAAAAAAATCCTCCACTTTACCGAGATCACGTCTGTTTCAATGATTCAACAAATAGTCCAGTTGCGTAGACACTACATACACAAAACAACACCAATTTGTCATTACAATATTCACTAGGAATTTTGTTATTTCAATATTTACTTTTACATTAATATTCTAATTTGCGGATAATTAAAGTAGCCACAAAATAACACACGCAAAAAGCCGCAAAAACTCAAAATCTTCTGTACCTACTCAGCCATCAGCGAGCGATTGGCAATCGACCAACAATCGCAATTTGACAGCCACATTTGCTCGCCGATGGCTGTCGCTCTGCTGTCAAAAACCATACGTAATACGAAATGATCGCGATCACCTTGTGATAAATGCACATTTCAGTTAGCAGATTTTTATTGTAAGCAGTGCTGTCGTAAAATTAGTATGGTGTGGCTATAGCTCATATATAATGCGAATTCACGATTGAAGAGCAATTATTTCGCAAAAAAAAGCCTTCCAATTTTTTGACGTGAAGCGATAATCGCGCGAAGATTGTACAATCTCTGCGCAAATATTGCTAATTGCTGTTTCATACGTAATAAGCCTGCGGCTTGCGCGGCGTTTTGCTCGGGGTACCGCCTTAACCAGACAAAAAACGCTAGTTACGGGTTCCTTGTATGGGATGAACCATCTGTATGCTAATATTATATTATCTGTGGTATAATACACCTACGACGCTAAATCAGTAAAAAAATAATGAAAGTTATTTGTAAGATCTGCTGTCTCGTACGTCGAGGTCAAAGGTGAAGGCTACGCTTCCTCGGAGTGACCGAGTGAGACACACTTGACTGGGCGCTTCATTTCGCGAGGATCGGGCTTCGGGCGACGGATTACATATTTACCTATTATATTCCGATTAGAATAGATACACAGGTCTGGGGCTACACTATAACGTGGCAAAATCATCACGACTCCGCTGTGACAAAGGGATAGTGCTCTTCATCGACATCGTGTAGCTCCGTCTCACAGTGGCAGCAAGGTAGTAGTGACACGCCCGAGTCATGCCTGGCGCACTGTAGTATCAGTACTGGCCAACGAGTTGGTGCTGACTGCGAGTCTCTCTGATGATGATGACTCACGCGCCTGCCAAGTTTTTGTGGCGTCTCGTACGACGTCATCGTGTACAGGCCTATGGCCTGTCATTGTGCCAGCTCTCGTTACCACTAAAACGAATGGGCTCGGCACGATCATTCGCTAATTTTAATTGGTTAAGAGGAAAGCCGAGGCGGTCGCAGACATCCGACTGAATATACTGGAAGAGAAAATAGGCGAGAGCCAAACCTCGTTTTGTTTGTTTATTTGTATTGTTACTAACAATAGTTCTAAGGTGTTGCTACTAACAGAGAATGAAACATGTTATTCGATGAAAAATTCAACAATTAATTGTGAGTTCACGTGAAGAAAGATTCCTAATCAGAAAAATGCTGACGAGTACCTATCACACTTTTCCGTGATAGTGATTCAAAAAGAAAGCTTTACAAATATTTTATTTATTTATTTTAGTACATGGAAGACTTACAGCTAATAAATACAGACAAAAAAAGAAACCATAGTCAACAGAAAGCCAATTACAAATGCTCACGTATTTTTAACCGACTTACCAAAAAGGAGGAGGTTCTATGTTCGACTTCTTGTATGTTTTTTTTTTTTTTTTTTTTTTTTATGTATGTTCACCTATATCTCCGTCAATTGTGGAACGATTTTGAAAATTATTTTTTTGTTTGAAAGAGTATGTTTCGAAATTGGTCCCATTTTAATTTGGTGAAGATCTGATGAAGAACTTCGGAGATATACAACAGAACTCTTCAATAAATAACGGCAAAACTCTCGGGATTGCTGCAATCGCATGTCTGTTTATTGTATATACCATTTCATAACATAACATCACGCCAGTACGCACTAAAGGGGTACGCAGATCTCTCATTTCACTGGTTATTTTCAAGTTTCATGTTATTCGAGTGATCTATTCTGGCGTTATAGAGTACCTTACTAAACAATTTGCCTATTTTAGATAGGTACAACTAAAAAGGGAAAAATAAAAAACTTTTTTGCAAAAAAATACTACCGACTTCCAAATAAAAAACTACAAAGTGAAAAATAATTTTATTTTTGGAAGTCGGTGTCCATATCGCAAAAAAATGGGCAAAAAGAAAGACACCGACTTCCAAAAATAAAATTATTTTTCACTTTGTAGTTTTTTATTTGGAAGTCGGTAGTATTTTTTTGCAAAAAAGTTTTTTTTCCGCCATTATATTGTATTATATTTGTAACAGAAAACTGGTGTTTTTTTGGTAGTTATTATTTATCTCATGGTACACGTGTAGTAAGCTCGTTGGTACCCGCAAACATTTCGCCGTCAGTATCAGTACTAGCAGTAGTGGTCGTGGCGGGAATGCGGCGCGCGGCGCGGTGGTTCACCCCGCGCACGCGCACAAGGTTGCGCCCCCTCCCCTGCCCCTCCCCCCTCACCACCTCGCACTTGACCAGCAGCGGCTAGCACCCTATCAGTATCACTATCACCTAGCCACTAGCACTGTGCAGTGCGCACCGCGCGATAGTATGCGACCTATGACCAGCTACAGTCTGCGGTCAGAGGCTCCTCTTAGAAATCCATTTTATGTTCGCTTCTCGAGTCTTTTTAACCGACTTTCCAAAAAGGAGGTTCTATGTTCGACTTCATGTGTTTTTTTTGTATCTGTTCACTGATATCTCCGTCAATTGTGGACCGATTTAAAAAAATATTTTGTTTGTTTGATAGAGTATGTTCCGAGATTGGTTCCATTTTAATTTAGAGAAGATCTGATGAAGAACTTCGGAGATATACAACAGATCTCTTCAATAAATAACGGCAAATCTTTCGGGATTGCTGCAATCGCATGTATGTTTATTGTTTATACCATTTCATAACCTAACATCACGCCAGTACGCTCTAAAGGGGATGTACACACAACATGTACACTTGTACAGTTCACCTTGGTACACTCTCATCTCACCGGTTATGTTCAAGTTTGGCTTTCGGTTAATCTATTCTAGTTTCACTATGGGAATTATACTTATAGGTACCTAGCCTATATAACTGGTCCACTGGTACCACAACTAAAAAGTGAAAAATAAATATCATTTTTACAAAAAAATCTACCGACTTCCAACTAGAAACACTACAAATTGAAAAAACTTCAAAGACACCGACTTCGAAAAAGAGAGTTTTTTCAATTTGTAGTGTTTCTAGTTGGAAGTCGGTAGTATTTTTTTGTAAAAATGTTTTTTATTATCTGACTTCTCAAAAAGGAGGTGTCAGAAAACGAACAAACAAAACCAGAAACACCTACAAGGATGTCGGTGTTTCGGCAAATTGAAGTTATTTTTAATAAACTTTGTAGTGTTTTTATTTGGAAGTCGAGCCGTAGTTAATTGTAAAATGAAGAAGTTTTTTTCTTAGACGTTCTTCAGCGATATAGGCAGTTATCAGTGCAAGTCCTCGTGTCCTCGTCAGAGGGGCACATGGCCCCATGCCTCAGCGCTTATGCAGTGTTGCAACACACTCGCGCCACGTTCGTATCGATGGAGCATCCGCCACAACGTGACCGAGGATCGTCAATGAGGTGGATCTCACGAACAAACAAAACAACAGTTCAATTACAACAAGGCATTGATGCTGCGAGTACCACACCTAACGTACGGTACGTTCCACACAACACTCGCTGTGCACAGAGCAGGTGCACGAGCACGACGAGACAAGTGCACGCGCACGGTGCATCGCTGTGTGTGACAACTGACGATCAACCGCGCATCCATCCTGAATTTTATTGTGATCATGAATCACACACAAACTGGTTTCGCTACACCACTGTAATGTTGTGGTGCGCTACACTGTGCGAGTTGTGCGACAGACGGACAGCCAGTAGTCGAGATCAAAGTGCATACATACACTGTATGCACTGCAACGAGAACCTAAGCTTTTTGTAAACAATTAATAAGCTAAACACGTTAACTGGACGAGCAGCCAGACTGTAAGGACTTCAAGCGGAAAACCCTACGTCAGAAGTCAGATGAAAAAGAAATACATGCACACAAAAACCCGACAGCAAAAAACATGTACAATTTTACGAGTTCACTTTTGAAGCTGATTTCAGTACAGTGTCAGATTTGAGCCACCAATGGACCTCCTGGGGCCGTCGTATAAAACATATAGTTACGTACGTTTTCTTATCCATCCCGTGTGCCGTGGCAAGCAGATGCAGGCATGTCAACACTCACTACGTCACTCGCGCGCTTCTCACGACATCGTGTTGTGCACTGTGGAGCGGACCGCGGCCGACGCGGCGACACGTCCGCCTCTGTTGCTGGTGCTGGGCAGCAGTGACTCAGCGAGCCTAGCGCGCGGTGAGCGAGGCTGACGTGAGGACCTTGCGCGGGTCTCTCCGGTTACGTGCTTATCTACGCGCCGCCCCGCTCCCGCCACTGACACGACACGGTGCGCTAACACAACACAAGTTATGTGCAGCTCTAGACCCCAGTCACTTACAAACAATACACTTAAGAAGAAGAAAATGTACTATCTGAACACCGAAATGATTGACGCCGTCGTCCCCACTACCTGATATTGAGTGGCCATCGCCGCGCCGCATTAGGACAGTGCAATAAACAAAGGCATCAGATCTAGCTGGCATCAGAGACAATGCTCTTCAAGTACCGGTAATATAATCTGTAAGTACACCGACGGCGACGCCCTTAACGTTTAAATGGAAACGTCAACGCTGCTTGAAGGCAGAAATAGGTGTAATAGTAGTAACACTTCCTCGGAGCCGACAAGCTCATCAAAGATCTCCACTGTTAAGAGAGTTGTGGCTCATAACTACTCTATTCTTCCTCTACGGGTACCTAGCCACCAACAGTACAGAATACACTCTCACCACACTTAAAAATTTTCATAACAACACCTCTATGGCCTGTACAGGGAAAATCCTAGTCGATATTATCTATATTCGAGATTTGTATTTTTCTATGTTTAATTACGAATAAACTTAAGTACGAGTACGTAGAAGGTACGTGGCTTTACTTAGGGTCAAAGCACACTCGGACAGAGTCGAAGGGAAGCTACACGTCTGTCTCAGTGTGCTTTGGCCCGTACGATAGCCACGCCGAGAATTCGAGATAGACAGGGACTGTGCTCAGGCACAGGCTACACAGACTGGACAGACAAACTACAAAGCATTTCTTCTGTTACCCGGCGAGGGCATCACGGTATCGACGTGCCGGCGGACTGCAGGGGACCGCAGGCCAGGCTGCGGCGGGTGACCGCAGGACATTGCTGCCCTGCCTCGTTTTACGACGAGCTAACCAAAATGTTATTTGGCCTTCCCAATACTCACATAGCTTGATGACGTCTACTTTTTACCCGACTACAGCGAAGCAAAAAGGAGGGTTATGTTTTTGACCGGTATGTGGTATGTATGTATGTAAGTCTGTAGGTAGGTATGTATGTTATTTTGTGCCCTCATAACTTCTAAACAACTTATCATAATTTGACAAATGAGGTTTCATTGGAAGCGTCTTGTTTGTCCGCTGGTTATAGGCTATGTGACGTCACATTAAATTGAATATGGCACCCTCTAGGGGCACGAAGGCAAGAACAAAAAAAATATTGACCAAGGATTTTATAATGAAGGTAGGGTTTGGTTTGCGAGATATATCCCGTCAAAGTCATGAAAACTATTATTTTACCCGACTACGGCGCGCAATGTCCGCTGTTGTAACTTATGCATTAGCCCACAAACCCTAAACAGTGAAAAATGTGATGTGGCTCTGCAAAAACCCCAAAATACTTTAAATAAAAAATAAGTTAATAATTAAAACCCGACTACTGAAAAATCACCCTCTAAAAGGTATGAAACAAGAAAATATTCTCATCTGTTATTGTTATGTACGAGTACAAACTATTCCGTAGAGGATAACCGTGGTTGTATGCCACTTTGCAGAAGGTATTGTTTTGTTACGGTAGGTGGCATACAACCACGGTTATCCTCTACGGAATAGTTTGTACATAACAATAACATATGAGAATATTTTCTCGTTTTTACCCGACTGCCGAAGGAGGGTAATGTGTTTATCAGTCTATGTATGTATGTAAGTATGTATGTATGTATGTTTGTTCCTATATGGCGTTCCAGAGACCAAACGCGTTGGCCGATTTTGATGATTCATACGTCAATCGATGCGTCTTAACCCTGCGAGTGTCATAGGCGACATTAAAATTGTATAATAGAAAAATGGCGGATTTTGGGCGCCATATTGTGAGGGCCCAAATATTTTTTTTCTTCCAAACCCATCTTGTGGGGTATCAAAATAAAGGGTTTTAAGAGGTGATTTTAAAAATATATAACACTTATATGTTTAAATGTATCTAATTCGAAAAAAACAACTAACTAAAAAGGTATAAATAAAAAAAACCTAATTCAAAAAATCAAAAAACCCGACTGCTTCAAAAGCGAACTAAAAAGTCGTAAACAAGGAAAAAGTCATGCTGTGCAGGCGGAGGATACACCAGATTTTGGTCAGCCAGCCCGCGAATATGTATCCTCCGACTGGGAAAATTCCGAAAAAAAAAATAAAGAAATATGTTTTTATCGTGTTGTCTCAGGACTTTTTTTACCCGACTGCCGAAGGAGGGTAATGTGTTTATCAGTCTATGTATGCATGTAAGTATATATGTATGTATGATTGTTTGTTCCTATTTGGCGTTCTACATAGGCTGCACTAAAAGTATCGGGAATGGAATATTTCCACTGTTTCTGTCATATTAAAATCTTTTTAATTGAAAACTCCTTGGTTTTAAAAATCGAATACCATTTATTTATTTAAAAATAATAATTTATAAAAACTAAAAAACAAGCTGTTTATAGAAAACCGAACTAAAAAATAGAAAATAAATTTTAATAAATTTCAATTATGAATAGTGTTAAAAATTTCAATAAATATAAATTAATAATAGTGTGAATAAAAAAAAAAAAATATTTTAAAAAAAGCGTGGAGTGCATGGTGTCAATAGTTATAAATATTTAATTGATAGATATGAGTAGAGTGATTATCATTTCGATAATATCTTAAAAAGCACCCCACGCTTTTTTTATTTTTTTTTTATTTTTATTAAACTAATATAACAAAAACGAAACGAAAAAAAAACATCAAAATAGGTCAAAAAAAATCCTGTCCGTACTCCGGAAACACTGTAACTTGTGAAAAAAACAATTATTTGAGTTATATTTTTTTTTTAATTCTAATCGACATTGTAGGTCACCGAATGCGAATGGCTAATAAATTCAGTGTCGCTTAATTGCAATTAATAAAAAACTAAAACTACAAGACTGTATATCTATATATATCCATGTAAAATTAACATGGATGGTGATATATCTATATCTAGAAATATTATGTACATTTATTCTACCAACGGCGCTTGTGCAGTACCTTCCTAGTATTAATAATAGCTGCTTTTTCGGCAACTAATTTTGAACAACTTATTTTTTATTTTTTTGTAAATTTGTGTATTGTCATCGGTCCTCGATAAATCTACAAAGTTTGAACGAAATCTGGACGTTTAAAGTGGGTCAAAATCGCGCCCAAACAAGTCGGTTACAAACATACATACAGGTCAAGCTAACATAAAGCGTGTAAAAAAAGATTCTCGGTCTTGTCACAAGGTTTTGTCAAAGTTGTTTAGTCGTTGAGAAAATGGAATTGACTCGAGAAAATTCAAGAGCGATGATTTATTATGACTTTCGAAGTGGTTTAACACAAAAACAGTGTGTTGACCGGATGATTTCTGCATTTGGTGATGAAGCCCCATCCAAAACCACAATTTATCGCTGGTTTGCTGAATTTCAACGTGGACGTGTCAAGCTCAGTGATGATCCCCGTCAAGGTCGTCCAAAAACTGCAGTCACCCAAAAAAACGTTGATGCTGTGCGTAAGCTGATTGAGGAAGATCGACATGTGACATACCGCGAAATTCAGGCAACTTAAGACATTGGCATGAGTCAAATGTGAAGAGCAAAAAGCGGCTCGCGTTACTGGGTGCGTCAGAACTCTCGAAAGATTCCACGCAGGATCCTCAAATGCTGTATACAACATCGTATCAGGTGACGAATCCAGGATATACGCGTACGAACCCGAAACAAAAAACCAGTCACGAGTTTGGTGTTCGAAAATGAGTTAAAGGCAACAAAAATTGTTCGTTCACGGAGTGTTGCAAAAAAAATGGTGGCAAAAAAAAGTTTTTAGAGCAAGAAAACATAGAATTATTAGACCATCCGCCGTACAGCCCCGACCTAAGCCCTAATGATTTCTATACTTTCCCTAAAATAAAGAATAAATTGCGTGGTCAGAGATTTTCTTCACCTGAAGAAGCTGTGGACGCCTACAAAACGGCAATTTTGGAGACCCCAACATCCGAATGGAATGGTTGCTTCAATGATTGGTTCCATCGTATGGAAAAATATGTCAAATTTCGCGGCGAATACTTCGAAAAGCAATAAATACATTTTTAAATAGTAATGTTGTGTCACTTCCTTGATTCCCGAAATTTTCAGTGCCGCCCTCGTAGAAACCAAACGCGTTGGCCGATTTTGATGATTCCTACGTCAATCGATTCGTCTTAACCCTGCGAGTGTCACTGATTAAATTAAAACTGGAAAATATAAAAATGAAAGATTTTGGGCGCCATATTGTGGAGGCCCAATTTTTTTCTCTTCCAACGTGCGTGATTTTTGAAATTATTATGTGCCGCGCTTGAGTGAAGAGATATCGCGGGTGCCACGTTCACGACCCCTGTCACAGATTACTTAATAGTTACTACGTAACCCCTGTCGTTAGGGTGCATACTTATTGTGACCTGTATACCACTGCATAGCGTACAATAGATGAGGTTTTTGGTGCGCTAACATAAATATTACAGATGAAAGGGGAATGCCCATTTTGTAAGGGAACTTAGCCCCATTGAAAAAATGGTTGTATCTTGATGAATTTGGTTGAATATTGTAGAAAAAACATGTCATAATCATAATTAGAAAACAGTTTTGATTAATTTTGCGGGGTTCACGAGATATAACGTTTCTGTTCTTGAAATGAACTCTTATTACAATGTAATAAGGTGCATACAAATGTCCAAGTGAAGGAACCTGATCTGTTGTTGTCTGTACATATAAAGTAACACAGATGGAAAATAACACAAAATATAAATCCTATTTTTGTATAATATTGAAATCGCAGACACGATACCTCATAAGGGGCCTGTGTATGGGCAATCTTCTTTAGTTAGTCTCCGAATGGGGCGATGCCAATCTGGTCAGGTTCAATGCTGCTATGACCCAGACGTGTCTTTTTTCCGCTAAAAGGAGCCAGTTCCATCCGGCTCCTTCTTTCCGAGGTGTGACCGTGCCGGTAACGGACCGACTTGAGCTTCATGGCGTTACGTTGGAATCCACCCTCAATTTTGGTCCATTCATTCAATCAATCAATCAATCAAAATTTATTTATTCAATAAGGCCATTAAGCGGCACTTTCGAACGTCAAAAAAAATAATTAAAGCTAATATTAATTGATTCTACCGTCCATTCGGAAATGTAGCTTGTTGTGGAGTAGAATGGACAAGAAACTCCACAAAGCCTCCACATTGAGGCTGAGCTCAGCTGGCTGCCAAGAAGTTGGGCATCCTTGCGAAGGTGAGACGGTACTTCACCCCGGCACAGTTTCTCAATTTGTAACAAGCGCAAGTTAGATCATGCATGGAGTACTGCTCCATCTCTGGGACGGATCTGCCAAATACCAGCTGGATGCACTAGAGTCGATTGGCGCCGAGTTGCCAGCCTGTCGGTTTTGTATCGGTTACATTTCGGGGAGTGTGCGTTGGTATTGCATGAACTAATTCCTCCTAGCCCGTTCCATCATCGGACTACAAGACGTACGGCGATGCGTCATCGGTACATGGTGGACATCCCACCCATACGCACCAAACTTTTTGGGAATACTTTTATTATGCGCACAGCAAAAGAGTGGAATTCCCTGCCGGAGTCTGTATTTCCTGATAGCTACAACCTGGGAGTCTTTAAGTCAAGAGTGATTAGGTTCCTTCTAGGCAAGCCTGCTATATCAAGCAAGCGAGCAAGCGATGATGTGTTCGACGATGTGTGGACGATGTGGACCATAGCTGCTAGCCTGTTCACCCTGTAGCATTACACGTATCCACAAATGTAGAGACGAGCGGAGCGGACAGCCGCGCCGTCTCGGGCTTGTAGTAATTGATATATTCGTGCACGCCTCCGCTCCGCCTCAGAAGAAACGCACCATTGATATCAACAGGTGCAAGCCCTGCGCCCTTCGTATGCGGAACCTTCACGAATAAACAACTAATACCTACGTAAGTATGGAATATATCTAATACGCATGTTTAATGTGGATGTGGACACAGCTTTGTCTAATGTTAAGTACACTATCAATTAGCGATGGTGTTCAGAGTGAAGCAGCTGTGAACAATGCGCAGTGAATCACTCGAGTCGTACCTGAGACGGGTGACAGCCGACCTCAGCCTCATTGCTTGTATCCACAAACTGTTTGTTAGCTAAACAATTTGATTTGGATAATTCAATTATTGTTTCAATCAAGTATTATTGAAGAATTAACATAAATCACAATGTTGTTGGTGCCACACACACACACACACCGCTACACTGATGCCGTCACGCTCTCGCGAGGTGATCACACTGGTTCACAAATATCACACATTAATTAGTGAATGTTGTTTCAGCACATATCTGGCTATGCATATGTTAACATTTGCTGTTTGCACAAGCATTGCACTGCACGGCTACACATGACACTGCACACCACATCTGGAGCTCACTGACGGTCACATGTACGTGTACAGATATAGACGAGCGCTCCACTCTCAATGTGACCGTCCTGTGCCACTTACGCTCAGTAACTGAATACAGGAAACAGAACATATTAATAAGAACTTCAATATTCTAATCACAAGTATTGTTACTGTTAGGTACCTATTGAACTTTTAGGAAAACACTGATTAAATGGAGCGTGTAGTAGTGCGCACTGAATACGTATGTATTGATATGTTATCAATATTATTACACAAGCCGGCAATTAATTTAAACAATATTTGTACTGTTGATATCGGAAATAAGAGTAGTATAATGAGGGCTGTCACAGACCGCTATGATTGCGGAACTGATAAAGCTTTCACATCACTAGCTTTGTGCCAATATACTTATTTGGACTGGGATATGGTTCTGTTCAAACATCAGGGCTCCAGACACAGCTCTATGGCACCTGAGCGTTGGGTTCTCTTGGTGTGCATAATCTCCCCATGCTTAACGTGCATTACAACACTTGGCATTGCAGTTTGATTTGCACTTCATAAAATCAAAGCTTATCAAACTTATCTTATCTAATTTCAGCTTCCATGTCATTGTGTGATTGTCAGCCACACGTTAGTCTGGAGTACCGCACTTAGTATATCACCTGGAGTTTACAGGATGGACAGTAAGGTCGGAGCATTCAACAAGTTTCCATTCCCTTTTTTATCAGTGCATCATGCAGGTGTCGTCACCAGTTCCTGCAGTGTGTGCTAACTAGACCCAGTTAATTACTGAATGTATCCTACATATATGTGTACCTTCTATGGAGTGACTACTCCATCATCCATATAATTATGTAAATAAATAATACCAGTATGTTTCCAATAATGGAGTGCCATTGTCTAACACTGATGAGCTAACAATGGCCACTAATGAGTGGTGGACGCACATTATTTGTGTTCATTGGTTTCAACAGATAACGGCATGAATAAATTGTTGTCACAGGACAATGCCGCCAGACACACAACAGACAGAATGAGATGCTGTCACCACAGCCGTGTGAATAGGGTGTATGTATTATATAAACTTGTGCGCACCGGTCACCTGTGTCCGTCCCCTGAGAACCTAACCGCTGCACTGTGCATTTCATCACTATGTTTACGTGCCAGGCCACCAGCAACAGACACAAATGACTCACATAGTCATGTCCTCACATTGCACTTCTGCCAAGTCTTATAATAAAACTCACAGATAGCTGTTTCTATAGTTACAACATATACCACGCTGAGTGACCCAACCAAGGAGGTTGGTGTGCAACTTAACATTTATTGATTATTAACATCGGTGTGTAGTGCAACAGTGGTGTTGTGTAAACACGCGCGCTACACGCTCCCTCCCCCGCGCCCCGCGACTGACAGCCGTCACTCCGGCCCCGCGCCGCTGCACTGGCACTAAACATTGCTTTGTCAATGCGATCCTCGTTGCTGCACTTATCCGACACTATTGACTTTAATTATCGCCACTCAGATGAAAACTTGTACCACAGAGCTTTCACCCTTGTTTATAAAAATCGCGATACTGTTAAGTTATTGATTAGCAAATTCTAAATAAAAATATCTACAGACATTTGAATAGAACATCTGCAAAACAGTTGCTATACACCGTCGAGATTTTTTAAATAAGATCCTTTGTTTTCAGTAGTCTGACCTGCGAATACGTTGAGCGCACAGGTCGCCACGGTCACAAGACGCTGGACAGTGAGGAGTGATGATGGCGTTGCTTACCATGCTAGTCTGCAGGGGGTGCGTTAGGCTGCTAGTGCGGCGGCAGGCAGCAGACGGAGGCAGGTCCGCGCAGGCGGGATCTCGGCGTCCAGCAGGTCGCGGGCCGCGGCGGCGACTCTCGCTGTCATGGGCGAGCTCGCCTGGCTCCGGCAGCACTGCACGCACTCACACGACCTCTCACTTGTGGCCAACTCCTGTCTCCTCAGCGATCCTAGGCGATCGACCCGCCGCACAGTGCCATTAACGATTTGACATGACTGACACACACAGAGTAAAATTACTGACTGACTATTATTAACTAATTTATATGTCGTGAATAGTGACGGCCTCGCTTACAATTTCACGGCAACTATCGATATAGACCAAACTTTTATCAGTTATCGATTTATAAGAAAGCTTAACAAAACAAGATAAGTAAATAGTTGCAGTGAAGAATTTTCCCAGCCTGTGTATACTCCAAAACAAATGACCGAAAATGTTTTATAGGATTCCGTTTTTTCATACCGTCAAACTGAATGACGGATGAGGATAAAAATTATGATCCCTCGTGTGCTTTAGGCTGTACTTTATCTAAGCTCGTGTGCCTATCTTGCCGTCTATCAAGTGATATTTTAATCTTGCGACAGATCTTTCGACAACAACTATTGCGTAAAGTTAATTAATGCTTAGTACCAATCAAAAGTTATTTTTAAATAAGAACCTATGTATATTTTACACATACCTACCATTATATATTTTACTAGAAGGTTAACTGTCATACCATACCAAATTATATTAAATACCATCAACTTTAATTTGATAATGATGTTCATAGAAACCCATAATAACACGACTTTTGTGATTTGTCGTGCGAGCCGTTTTACTTATGCCTGAATTTTTTTCGATTACTTTTTAGTTTGTTACATACCTTTGTTAAAATAAAATCATAATCTATAGTAACCCAAGTTATATTGTTCGTTTTGATCGATAGTTGATGGTGGATGGTGAGGTGAGTACATCACTGAAAGCTCGCATGAATGACGTAGTTTATTGACAGTTACTTTACGTTTTGTTATTGCAGAGCTTTCCAGAGCGCAGTTGGTATGTCGCTTCGTAAGTTGTTTTAAAAACCTTTTTCACTACGTCTATAATAGTAAATTACCAAAAACTTGACGATATCAAATTTTTGTAGCTCATAAGCAGATTTGGATTGACTTTCTGATGTAAAGAAAATAAAGCTTCATAAAATAAGCTCTTACTAAACGCAACTTTTTAGTCATGGACTTGGCTTGGGCGATCTGCGATCTGTGAATAAAGTTTAGTCTGAAACTCTCAATGAGGTCGGCAAAATAGACTTAGGTTTCTAAGTCAGTGGAGACTCTGAACACAGAGTATATACTATATTATATTATAATAGGTAACTAGGTACTACACGACTTCGCCTGCGTGAATGTCGAAAATTATCCCGAGGGAACATATTCCCGGAATAAAAAGTATCGAATGTGCTATTCCAGACTTTAATCTATATTTGTGCCAAATGTCATCCAGATCTGTTCAGTAGTTCTTGCGTGAAAGAGTTACAAACATAACTGTAAATACACACACTCACAAACTTTTGCCATATAAGATTAGGTTGGTACACCCAAAAGCACCCAATACTATAAATGCGGTTATCGTATATTAAAATAAATGCAAAAGTATGGATGGATGGGTCCTAACTTATCTTGTAGAGGGGCCGAGAAATAACTCGGACACTTCGACCCATTGGGATCTTTTGTGTTCCCCTAGATAATCTACTCCTTCCTAATCTCGATGAAAACTTTCTTCATGAGTTTTACAACGAGACTAGGAGGTATGAGCCTGTAGTCTTCTGGTCTTGGATATCCTACACCTTAGGAGTTTCATTCGCTTACCAGCCAGTGCTCGCATGTGCACAGAAGGTGCTCCATGCGTTCCGTATGTTCCCTACACAACCTGCACATGGTTTTCGCGGTTAGACCCATCTTCATGAGCATGTCGTGGGTTCCAAAAGGCCCAAGCAGGTAGCGGATTTTCCCCCAGCTCATATTCCAAATACATTCCCGTGCTTTGAACGTAGAGCCCAGGAATTTCTTAGAGTGTTCCAGACCGGTAGAGACAGCCAATGTGTTTGTTGTCTGTGATCTGCAAACTCCCTGAATGTGGCATGGATGGATCGATACTCTGAAGGAGAAAGCGGTGGTAGGTTGAGACGAGAACAGACATTTGTATTATATTCATAGTTTATCTACTATATAAAAATAAGTCGTGTTTCTTCCTGACGCTATAACTCCAGAACGCACGAACCGATTTCCACGGTTTTGCATTAGTTGGAAAGGGTAGGGTAGGGTAGGGTAGGGTAGGGTAGTGTAGGGTAGGTAGTGTAGGGTAGGGTAGTGTAGGGTAGGGTAGTGTAGGGAAGGGTAGGGTAGGGTAGGTTAGGGTAGGGTAGGGTAGATAAATGTTTGGTCTTTTTATGGTAAAACAAAGTTTGCCGGGTCAGCTAGTTTTGTATAAATTTCTTCTCTTTTTACCCGACTGCCGTAGAAGGGTAATGTGTTTATCAGTCTATGTATGTATGTTTGTTCCTATATGGCGTTCTAGAGACCAAACGCGTTGGCCGTTTTTGATGATTCTTACGTCAATCGATTCGTCTTGACCCTGCGAGTGTCTCTGGCAAATAGAATAATGGCGGATTATGGGTGCCTTATGGTGGGGGACCAATTTTTTTTTCTTCCAATCCCTTCGTGAGGGGTATCAAAATAAAGAGTTTTAAGAGTAGATTTCAAAAATATAAAACAACCATATGTTTAAATGTACCTAATTCTAAAAAAAAATAGCTAAAAAGTTATATATAAAAAAGTTAACTTAAAAAAATCAAAAAACCCGACTGCTTAAAAAAGCAAACTATAAAGACGTAAACAAGAAGAAAATCATGCTGTGCAGTCGGAGGATACATCTGGTTTTGGTCAGCCAGCCCGCGAATATGTATCCTCCGACTGCACATCATGATTTTCTTCTTGTTTACGTCTATACAGTTTGCTTTTTTAAGCAGACAGGTTTTTTGATTTTTTTAGTTAACTTATTTTTTGTTTAAAAAGTCTGACTCGCACACTGTTCCGTTGTTGTTGAATTAGGTAATTTACATACCTATGTTTGCAATATTTGTAAGTATGTGAGAACTATTTATCAAGTGAAGGAATTTACCTTTTAGTGCTTGTAATACTTTATACCTATATGTAGTATAGTAGATAAGAATCACAATGAATATGGTAATGTTTGTACGTATGTAAGTATTGTCATTTTTTTTTTTTTTTGTATTTGACAATTTTTTTTAAAGAGTAATTAAGGAGTTTCTTGTGCGTTCATCTCCATAACAAGCTACTTTTCCAAAGGCACGGTAGAATAAATTTTTATTAAGTACTTGTAAAATTGCTTGTAAATAATTGTTAACGTTCAAAAGTGCCGCTTAATGGCCCAGTTGAAATAAATACATTTGACTTTAATGTTTTAATAAAAATTTCAAGATGTTGAACATTAGAATACCTACCTATACTTCTTCAAACGTGTACATAATCAAACTGCTTAAATAAATATGAAACCGTTAGTTTAAGTAGGTACTTACTGTTTAATAATATGTAAATATATAAAATACATTTACATATTAACATCACGCCTGTTACCGCCAAGGGTTGGGCAGAGGAGCAGCTATACACTTAATTTTGAATTGTCATTGCCAGGCTTTATTTGAGCTATAGTAGAGCAGAGGCTCTTCGGTGTTATTCAAACTGCTCCAATTTTTAACCTACTTCCCACAAAGGAGAAGGTTCAAAGACACCAACATAAGCAAATAAGGTTATTTTTCGCTTTGTAGTGTTTTTATTTTTTAGGTACAGACAACTGTCATAAGCAAATTCGGAAAAATAAGAATATGAAGGATTAAGAAATTGGACAATTTAGACTTCGGAAAGCATCGCCGACATCGTCCAGCCGCTCACGTATTTGCGAGAACCAAAAACATATTTACAGTAACTATCGATTTTACTGTTAGATTGATAAAAATAGTTTGATTTTCACCTATTATATTTATTTAGCATAAAATAGTCTTACTTTGTTGAACACGACGTTTTCCTTAGCATTGTTACACTAAGTATATCACTTACTTGATGTATGCTTATCAATTGGTTGATTTTTTTGTGAATTACCATGGAATTACCCAAGTTATAAATAGAGTAACTGTACTTATTGTGAATATGTGTAGCGAAAACACCATATTTAAATAATGGCAATCTACCGGGACATTAGTTACTGTATAATATAATAGTGAAAATATGAAATAAAACATAATTTTAATACAGTACGTCTACTGACTGTTATTTTAACGAACGGTTGAACGTTTACTGTGATTGTGCTTATCGTAACTTTGTTAATAATTTAGATATAAAAAAAAGTTGTTTGCGTTTCGACGGTGCGGCAACGGCGTTTTTATTTAAAAAAAACTATGCCAAGATTATGTAAACATTTGTAAAAGATGATTCCCAAAACCATAAATTTGACAAAGTTATGGTTAAAAAGTTTTAAGGGTTTGAACGTGGCCGCGCCATTGAAACGCGGCGAACCGCGCGGCCACGGAGGTCTTTAAAACTAAGCGTTGCAGAGACCTGAAATTTGAGTACATAACAGAATACATTAGTAAAAAATTTGTAAAAATATAGAAAAAAATCCTAGGTGTATATTTTAGGAGCTGTAACACCAAGACCAAAACCCTATGGCCGCGCCATTGAAACGGTGATAAATACGTTATCGCCGATATCTCGCTGAAAAAGCATCGCAGAGGTCTGAAGTTTTTGTAAAGCCTAAATTTGAATTTGTCAAAACATGTAAAAATATAGAAAAAAATCCTAGGTTTATATTTTAGGAGCTGTAACACTAAAACTCCATGACCGCGCCATTGAAATGGTGAAAAGCATGTTATCGCCGATATCTCGCTGAAAAAGCATCGCAGAGGTTTGAAGTTTTTTGTAATACCTAGATTTTAATTTGTCAAAACATGTAAAAATATCCTAGGTTTATATTTCAGGAGCTGTAAGACCAAAACCCTATGGCCGCGTCATTGAAACGGTGAAAAACACGTTATCGTCGATATCTCCCTGAAAAAGCATCGCAGACGAATGTTTTTTTTTGTAAAACCTAGATTTAAATTTGTCAAAACATGTAAAAATACACAAATAAATCCTAGGTTTATAAACACATCAACACGGTCTAGGGATATTTTTAAAAAAGCGAATTACTATCAATGTGTTAATTATTTATATGACATGTATATATTTAAAAGATACGTTATTTAATATTCTACCATTTTTTAATAATGGTTAAGGTACCTACTTCGAATTAAATTTCAGGATTTTATGGAAAAAAATGAAGCATAGACGGAAACCGTATATGAATTAACTTTTAATTTATGAGTAAAAACTGAAAAAAATAGAAAAATCATTTAATTTGTGTTTATAAACTTGAAGTTAGGAGTCTGAGAAAGCGCCCATGATGTTCATAACACATCGGCAACGATTCGGCATGCTCAGAACAAGGTTGTCAATGTCTTGCTGCGGAATATTGTCCCATGTCCTTCTGAGGTGCGCAAAAAGTTGATCTTCTGTAGCCAGATTTTCAGGAACTTCCTTCAGAGCTCTGCTTTGCAGCATATCCCACGCATGCTCAATGGGATTTAGATCTGGCGATTGAGCAGGCCAGTCTAAGGCCCTAACATTGTGTGTATGTAACCAAGCTGCTACCGTTCTCGCCGTGTGTGCCCGGGCATTGTCGTGCATGAGCAGGAAATCTTGCCCCATTTGTGTTCTGTGGGGCAAGATTACGGGCCCCAGCACCTGTTGGACGTATCATTCTGCCGTCATATTACCCCGCACCCAAACGAGATCCGTCCGTCCTCCAAGACGAATTCCTGCCCAAACCATAATTGTTCCTCCTTAGTATGGGTGAACTTCCTGAGGGTTCTGAAGACGGTTCCATCGTCCAGGAACTCGCCAAACACGAGTCCTTCGTGAATCTGGATGGATGAAGCCGAACCTGGATTCATCCGTGAACAGCACATTGGACCATTGCTCACGGCCCCAGTCCACGTGGTTCCGAACCCATTCTAATCGTCGTCCACGATTGCCTCTCCGTAAAGGTGGGACCCGGAGTGGTCTACGAGAGCGTAGATTGCTTTCATGCAGTCGCCTTCTTACAGTTTGGTCACTCACAAGCACTTGGTGTTCCACTCGCAGCCTTTGGACCAATTGAGTCGCCGTTGCATTTGGTTGACGTCGCGCAGTAATTTGCAAAAATCGGTCTTGTCTGGGGGGAATGATGCGACTTGGCCCCCGGTGCCTCTCCGCTACTTCACCTGTGGCACGATAGCGTGTCCACAATCTTGAAATTACATTTTGGTGGGTCCCTATGGCCTCAGCAACATTACGCTGAACAGACCCAGCTTCCAGCATTCCCACAGCTCGTAACATCACCGCCCTCGTCAAATGTTGGCGTTGCATGGCTACAATACCTCAATTTTAACTCTATCTTTCGTTTAAAAATGAAAAAAACTGTAACTTAACGTAATTCGTATTGTTTTCTAAATTTCGCACAAATGAAAATGCCCTCTCCTACACATCAAGACATTTTTATGCCACCGAAACAAAAGAATTAAAAAATAAATAAATTTGGAATTAGTCTAAGATAAATTACAAACAAATCGGTGTATAAAAGATTCCAATGCAACCAGTACTTTTCGAGTTATTAATTGAGTATGAAATATCCCTAGACCGTGTTGATGTGTGTATTTCAGGACCTGCAAGACTAACCCTCAGTTTCCCAGCTCAAAATTATCGGAGAATTAATGTGACAAATTGTCAAGCACGCGTTATCTCCTGTGATTGGCTGTTGAAAATTCATTCAACCAATCACAGCAGATAACGCGTGTTTGACAATTTGTCACATTAATTCTCCGATAATTTTAAGCTGGGAAACTGGGGGTAAAACCCTATGGCCGCTCCATTGAAACGGTGATAAATACGTTATCGCCGATATCTCGCTGAAAAAGCATCGCAGAGATCTGAAGTTTTTTGTAAAGCCTAAATTTGGATTTGTCAAAACATGTAAAAATATAGAAAAAAATCCTAGGTTTATATTTTAGGAGCTGTAACACTAAAACTCAAACTAAAACTCCATGCGCCATTGAAACGGTGAAAAACATGTTATCGCCGATATCTCGCTGAAAAGGCTCGCTTTAATATATTTTAATTGCGTCAATATATCAGTAAGCTCATCAGCCATAACACGTATTAATATTTAATTACCAGAAGATAGGTAGCTAGAAATTCTTATAATAAAAAATAATTCTAGCTTGACATTCATGTCCTTTAAACATTTAATTTTATTTTAGGGGTATTAATTATAAAATTAATAATAATTATAATTTCTGAATTATGTTCTCTCCATAATAATACCAAACACTTAATGCACTCTTTAATGCATTTAATTTTTAAAACACCAATCACTTAATGTACTGTCGCACTATCACATTTTGGTTATTTTTTCTTTACGCATTCACTTTCCCGAAGACTCTGCTGTATCTGCGGTACGCTCAGCAGCAATCGGTAGAGGTGTCCTGTGCCCTGACGAGGCTCGGACACTCCGGAACGTAGCGTGGAACCTTTCCTGCCTTATCCACTGTTTATGGCATTTCTCATAGCAATTATATGCCGTGAATAGTAATACAATCAGGCCAATAGCAGTCAAAATTGTTATAATTATGCAGATCATACCCAGATGCCAACTAAGGTTTTGCTGCACCTGTCCGTTATTTGCACCCGCTGCATTTTGGTTAAAAAAAACCTCCTCCTTGTTTTGCGTTGACTGACACATATTTTACGGGAAATCGTCCGTTTTGTCCACATATAAAACACACATCGTCACACTATTGCTTATAATTTCCGAATTAAATCGCGGTTGGTGGTCGCGGTCGATCCGGCTCCAGTTACTGGCAGGGTCACCATGTACTGTTTGGTGTTCGGGAGACCAAATGAAAGAAGTGTCTTACTCGAAGTACCAACGTTTAATGCCTCAACTTACATGCTAAGTACAATTATATAGGGAGGATATGTTACACACACTACACATCGCAGAGGTCTGAAGTTTTTTGTAATACCTAGATTTGAATTTGTCAAAACATGTAAAAATACACAAAAATATCCTAGTGATAAATAAGATAAAACCTTTGGAATAAATGGTTTTAATCAGCAAAAATATAAGTGAATAGAGCTGTCGTAATGACGGATAAAATAACTACATTCTTTATAAAACCATAGAAACTCCTTGGAGGTTCAAGGAGTTTCTATGGTTTTGAAAATCGCTAAGAAAATGACGCCATTTTCTTAGCGATTCCACTATAGCGTAAGCTTCATTTTCTATAGCTGAGTGGTTAAGTTCACTTTTATTTAGCATTCTGGAGAAAAATGCAACTGGCCGATCAGATTGAAACAAAGTTGCTGCAATGGAATGATTAGATGCATCCGTTTCTACGGTGAACGGTGCATTGTTGTCAATAGCGTGAATAGCAGAATTCGCAATCTCAGATTTCAGTTTTTCAAAACTTTGTACTAGTTCATCTATTAGTGTAAATAATTGTGTATGAGCGAGAGCTTGAACTCTTTCTGAGAAATTTGGAATCCATTTACTGTAATGCGCAAACATTCCTATTGCTCTTCTTAATGATGGCAAATCACATGGTAGTGGCAAACTCAATAGTGGCCGTAAGCGTTCCCCATCTGGCTTAATGACGTGGTTCTTTACATCGTATCCCAGAATATTAATAGAATCTTGGGAAAACTTACTCTTTTCTTTGTTAAGCGTAAGGCCATATTTTTGAGCGGCTTTCTAAAAACTCTGAAGGGTTTCATCATGTTCCGCTTGATTTTTGCCACAAACCGTTACGTCATCTAGGTACGCATACGTTCCTTTAAGCTCTTCTTTACGAATGACCCAGTCAATAGTTTTTTGAAAACTTGAAACTCCATTGGTGACACCGAATGGAATACATCGAAATTGGTATAGATTTTCTGAAGCTTCAAATGCAGTGAAGTGGGGCTCCTTCGGCAGGATTGGTACTTGATGATATGCGCTTTGCAAATCAATAGCGCTAAATATACTATATTTTGATATCTGTGACACCAATTCCTCCATATTTGGAAGTGGGTATGCATCTAAATGTGTATACCTATTTATTGTTTGAGAATAATCGATAACAAGACGTTTCTTATGATTAGTATTTCTCGTAATAAGAACTTGCGCTCTCCAGGGTGACGTACTCTCCTCAATAATTCCTTCGGCCAAAAGTTTTCTAAGTTCATCGTCGATAAATTTCTTATCATCCTCACTGTATCTTCGAGATTTAATAGCAATAGGCTTGCATTCAGGAGAAACGTTTGAAAACAAGCGTACAGCTGGTACAGAGGCTGCAGCAACTCCGCATACTTTAATTGGATCTTTAGGTCCTCCAAAAGAGAACTCAAGCGAAGAATGCTTCTCTAGTATATCATGACCAATGATAAGATCAGCGCACAGGTTCTTTACAATTAGTAAATTCAGACCCTCGTATTTATGATCTGCAATTTTAGCTGAGACGCAGGTTTGTCCGTCTACTTGAGATGTCAGTGAAGTTGAAGCCATTGAAATTGTTTGATTACAAGGTCTCTTTTTAGGCGACACAATTTAAAGAAGTCTTCGTTCATAAAACTGGTAGAACTGCCTGTGTCAATTAATGCTTGAGCACGAATTCCCTGAATTTATGCTGTTACAGTTGCTTTCTTAAGGGAATCCGGTGACGCTGCTACAATACATGCTGAGCTGTTGGTATTAGTATCTTGTTTGTCTAAACCTGCAGCAGTATGAAGTTTCTTGCCTCGGCATACATTAGCATAGTGTCCCTTCCTGTCACATATCTGGCAGTTAGCGTCGACAGCAGGGCAATCCATTCTAGGATGCACTCACCCTCCACAGAAGAAACACTTTCGCTTTATTGTTGCTAGTAATGTTAAAGTAGATATAAGTACTGTGGGATCGAATAAAACCAGTTACTATAAATAAACGAATATTATTGACGTAAACTGTAAGAAATATTTTAGTCAAGTGCAATGGTGACATAGATGACAGTCAACAACAGGTAATGGTTCCCTTTTTCCTAGAAGGAAACAGGGAACCATTACCTGTTGAACAGCACTCAAATTTGAAACATTATAGCTCTGTGAACTCATTTCAGCCATTTCTAGCGATATCGCCTGATTGTAGGCTTGATCGACTGATACAGACAGATTTTCAAGTAATCGTTGTCTAATTTTATTTGACTTAATACCAGAAATAAAAGCATCTCTTATACTATCACTTTTATTTGTTTCCGCATCAACTTTTTCAAATCCGCAGTCCAAGCACACCTATATTCAAGCTCTAAAATTAATGGCTAACCATTAATTTTAGAGCTTGAATATAGGTGTCAATGTTTTCTTCACTCTGTTGCTTTCTCGTTGCCAGCATGTGTCTAGCGTAAATTATATTTTTTGGCTTGATAAATATATTATTCAGTGTACTCAATGCTGCTTCGTAAGTAGTACACTCACTGATAAATGAGTAAACTCTAGCCGATACATGATTTATGAGTAAATCTAAAGTAGTTTTACCATCTTTTGCATCTTTTCCGCAGAATGACAGGAAACTTTCGAATGTCCTCTTCCAGTACTCCCAATCCCTCGGGGCGAAGCTGTCCGATGGATCAATGTCCAATTTATCGGGACGTACCTAAGAATCTGTCCATTTATTATATTTTTTTGCTGATTAAATTGATAAATAAGATAAAACCTTTGGAATAAATGGTTTTAATCAGCAAAAATATAAGTGAATAGAGCTGTCGTAATGACGGATAAAATAACTACATTCTTTATAAAACCATAGAACCTCCAAGGAGTTTCTATATCACCACACCTAGGTTTATATTTCAGGAGCTGTAAGACTAAAACCCTATGGCCGCGTCATTGAAACCGTGAAAACACGTTATCGTCGATATCTCGCTGAAAAAGCATCGCAGAGGTCTGAAGTTTTTTTGTAAAACCTAGATTTGAATTTGTCAAAATATGTAAAAATACACAAAAAGTCCTAGGTTAATATTTCAGGAGCTGTAGTACGGTATCGCGTAGAAATAAGTTGTGTTTATCTATCGAAGAAAGAATATATTAGCGAGACCTTTTTTTGTAAACAACACCTATTAATATGTAGAATTACCGATAATAAGCAAAAAGTATTTTTTTTCATAATTTTTAAACCTTTAATACGTTTTGAATGTTCCGATAGGGTGACCATGATTTATTGTTTACAGAAAACTTTCCACCTGCAAGTATTAGAAATTATATCTCAAGGATTCTAAATTAAATTAAAATGAAACGTTATGATACAAAAACATTTATAAATCTATATTTATAATCTAATATTTTGTAAAAAATCACGATAAGCGTACAATGCCAGGAGGGTCTCACTCCGCAGTTTAGGTACGATCGGCCGGCGGTCCGTCTGAAAAGGAATATCGCAGTAGGTTATCGTTTCATTTAGAATCCTTGAGATATAATTTGTAATACTTGCAGGTGGAAAGTTTTCTGTAAGCAATAAGTCATGGTCACCCTATCGGAACATTCAAAACGTATTTCAAAACGTAAAGGTTTTAAAATTATGACAAAAAATACTTTTTGCTTATTATCGGTAATTCTACATATTAATAGGTGTTGTTTACAAAAAAAGGTCTCGCTAATATTTCTTCGATTGATAACCACAACTTATTTCTACGCGATACCGTACTACAGCTCCTGAAATATTAACCTAGGACTTTTTTTTATATTTTTACATGTTTTGACAAATTCAAATCTAGGCTTTACAAAAAACTTCAGACCTCTGCGATGCTTTTTCAGCGAGATATCGGCGATATCGTGTTTTTCACCGTTTCAATGGCGCGGCCATGGAGTTTTAGTTTACAGCTCCTAAAATGTATACCTAGGATTTATTTCTATATTTTTACAATTTTTAAAAAAATTCATTCTGTATTCAAATTTCAGGTCTCTGCAACGCTTAGTTTTAAAGATCTCCGTGGCCGCGCGGTTCGCCGCGTTTCAATGGCGCGGCCAAGTTCAAACCCTTAAAACTTTTTAACCATAACTTTGACAAATTTATGGTTTTGGAAATCATCTTTTACATAATCTTGGCATAGTATTATAAAAAAAAACGCCGTGGCCGCGCCGTCGAAACCGAATGCTTCAAAAGCGAACTAAGTTGTAAACAAGGAAATATCATGATGTGCAGTCGGAGGATACATATTCGCGGGCTGGCTGACCAAAATCTGGTGTATACTCCGCCTGCACTTCCTTGTTTACGACTTTTTAGTTCGCTTTTGAAGCAGTCGAGAGTTTTTAACATTTTTGTGAAGTTTTTTTTATTTTCGACTTTGATTTTTTGATTAAACTTTTTTATTTATACCTTTTTATTAGTTTTTTTTCGTTATATTTTTGAAATCACCTCTTAAAACCCTTTATTTTGATACCCCACACGATGGGTTTGGAAGAAAAAAAATTTGGGCCTCACAATAAGGCACCCAAAATCCGCCATTTTGCTATTGTCTAATTTTAATGTAGCCAGTGGCACTCGCAGGGTTAAGACGAATCGATTGACGTATGATGCATCAAAACCGGCCAACGCGTTTGGTCTCTGGAACGCCTTATAGGAACAAACATACATACATAGACTGATAAACACATTACCCTCCTTCGGCAGTCGTGTAAAAAGTAAAATGTTCCTTATAGGACTTGATTTAAGGATCACAGTACTGTAAAAAAAGTCATAACACCAGTAGCACGACTTACAGTAATTATGACAACGGGGGCAGAACTGGGCAAAGGCCTTTCCCAAGTCCTGACGCAGGTGGCAGGACTTGGATAAGATATCGTGTCATGGAAGCGTGCCTAAGATAAAGTACTACTGATGTATACGAGTATCTCCGAAGTTGGCTCGAGTCAGACTCGCACTTGGCCGGTTTTTTTAACTTTAGAACAATGAGGTAAGAGTATTTTTTTGCACCAGGGTCCCTGCCTGACCATGAATAAATCAACATAAGATATTGGTAGTCATTCAAGAGAAGGCGCGGCCGTCGCGTGTGGGAGGGGGGGCGGGAGGGGTTGTGGCACTGGGAGCAGATGTGCGCTTGATGGCTGTGACGAGATGCTAACCACATTTACATTCAATTGAATACATCTACTCGTAATGAAATAATACATAGCTAATACCTAGTTATATTATAGGCTCTTAGATCTTTGTTATTGTTCTCGTGCTGACAGAAGTCACAGCTCACGAACAGCGTCAAACACCTGAACCTATAGGTACACCTTCGTTAGATCCTGAATCTCACAAAAACAGGGACGAAAACAAGTGTTGTTGGGTTTGCTCTAAATCAACAATTATTCAGTAGCAGCCTTCAGTCTGGATTGTCTTGTAATGTACCTGTCATCATTCCTGCCTGATCTTACTCGAGCTAGGAGATGTGCTAACTGGTAAGTATAATATATTATTATGGCCCTTCGGGTCAGCCCTCAACTCGCTCGTGACTTTTGAATAAATCGCGCGTCCTGAAACTGTAAGTAAGTATAAGTTGAGCAGCGGACCTGTGCTCAACTCATTTATCGCTCACAATCAGCGAGTCCCGCGTCGGGCGCCATTACAGTGCACCCACCAGAAAATTGAATCAGGAAGCGCACACGCTCCGCCGCGCGCTGATGGAAAATGTATCGCGTCTGTTGTTATCGCTGCGCGACAGTCGGGCGCGCGGCGACGCGGCGTCACTCGAGCGCGGCACTCTGCGGCACAGTGCGACACCGTGCTCGTGTGACAGGCGATCCGGTCTCTCAGTACTAGCACCAGCATGCAGGAAGCAGGCGACTCGTCGAGCGCCATCGCGTTCGCTCTCATCTACTTCACGTTCTTCCTCGACAACGTGCTGCTTACTGTGCTGGGTCAGTTTAGTGTTTATGCTGATAGTGTCTGTGTTCTTTGTGAAAAGGAGGGATGAAACGCATGTGACTAAAAACGTGGAAATGAATGGAGAGGAAGGAGCCAGGCTAAAGGAAACATGGATGGATTGTGTGTGTTAGGAATGATATGAAAGGAAAGAGTCAGTGATAGCGTGACGGTTGACAGTACGGAACGGACGAAGAAAACGTGTTGCACCGACCACGAGTAGCAATAAGAGCAGGATGATGGTAATGGAGAGTGTATGTCTATACTGCGCTCGTGTCCCCCGCAGTGCCCATCATCCCGGACTGGGTGCGCGGCGAGGCGCTGACGCTGTGGACGCGGCAGGACGCGCCGCTGGCCAGCCTGCTCAACCACACCGTACACCACATCGACGCCGACGCCGACGGTAACAAATAGTCGCGTGTGTCTCTAGTGTGTGAGGTGCTGTGCTGGTGCGCAGTGCCCATCATTCCGGATTGGGATTTTATTACCAGTGCAGGCTGCCCGCCTACCAGAGGCGGGCAGCCTGCACTGGTCGACGGTGAGCACTGAGCCCCCACGAAAACCGACCAAGGCGCACGAAAAAGAAATCGCAAGTCATTTCTCACAATAATATGCTATTTTTTTTCCAAATACGAAAGCTTTGCTTATTATACGTGGCCCTTTGTGTATGCAGTCTCTCGGCTCCATAGTGTCTCGGCTGTTTCGCCTCGGCTACAATGTCAAAGTTTGCCCACTTGACACAGGTGGGGGCGGCGGGTCGCAGGCGCTGGTGGGGCTGGTGCTGGGTGCCAAGGCGGCGGCGCAGCTGCTGGCGGCCCCGCTGGCCGGCGCCGCAGTGTGCCGCCGCGGCGCCGCGCCCGTGCTGCGCGCAGCCACCGCCACGCTCGCCGGCGCCGCCATCGGTATCCTTCTCCTTCCTCGTTGTACCGATCACTTCAGAAAACTATGTTTTTCTACCTGGCCACCTCGTCGGCGTCACCATGTGCATCTTACAGAAAGCATGACAAGAAGTAAGGCATTGTTTGAGATGAAGCGCTGTAAAAGTAGTGACTGTCTGTGTGTGCGCAGTGTTCACGTGCGTAAGCGGGCGCGAGGGCTGGCGCGCGGCGCTATGCGTGGCACTGGGGCGCGCGGCGCACGGCGCGGGCGCGGCGCTAGCCAACGTGGCGGGGCTGGCGCTGGCGGCGCGCGCACTGCCGGCGCATCAACGCGACCGCGCCATCGGCGCCCTGCTCGGAGCCGTCGCACTCGGTACGCAAGTCTTCACATATTCACCAACACAAACCTCATACCATACATAGCATACCTGAGGGTAAACTTTTCAGCAGTTAGTAAAACAAGGCCACATATCTATCTCTGTGGCAAGGCCACATAACTATGAGGGTTAAAGGGTGGAGAAGGGTTAATAACAGTTTGTTATCCTTTACTTCACACACCGGTGTGTTTCATAAATATTATGTAAGACGTAAACGTTTGATCCCTAGAAAGGCTTAAGGAGTAGGTACAGGAACTGTGACCAGCTAGGAATTTCGGACAAGTGTTGACAGGGGATTCAGTCCCTTAAAAACAATACTTTTGGTGAGTCAGAGAAAGACTGTAGTGAGTAGGATATATTTGTTTTGTCATACTGCAACACCTCCTGTGTACTTGCGCGTGTGTGGGTGTTGCAGGCGTGCTGGTGGGCTACCCGTTCGGCGGCGCCACGTACGCGCTGTGGTCGCGCGGCGCGCCCTTCCTGCTCATCGCCGCCGCGCTCGGAGCTAACCTCGGTAATTGACCCGCAAGTACATGTGCGACTATTTGTTTCTTTCCAGTCAGTTAAACGTCCTGTGTTCATTGATTTCAGCCATGCAATACATGTGTCTGGATAAGGAGGAGTATAATCGCGTACGTATGTGTTACATTAGAACTGTTGCCGGCTTTAATTGTAATAGTATTGTATAATAACATTGATGCTATGTTCGGTGTGTAGCCATGCATGGCGGGCGGCGCCGTGTCGTGGCGCGGTGTGCTGGCGCTGTCCCGGCGCGGCGCGGCCGGCGCGTGTGCGGGCACCGTGCTGCTCACCACGGCCGTCATGGCGGCGCTGGAGCCGTGCCTGCCGCTGTGGGTGGCGCACAAATTTCACCCGGCGCGCTGGGTCACGGGCGCCGTGTTCGTGCCCGACAGCGCCGGCTACCTACTGGCCGCCAGCCTGCTGGGCGGCGCGGCGCGGCGGCTGGGCGCTGAGCGCGTGGCGCTGGCGGGGCAGCTCGCCGTGGCGCTGGCCGCCCTCGCTGTGCCGCACGCTTCCTCCGTCAGTATACACACACACAGTAATACTTAAATAATTTTTCTTGTTTTTTTTTCACAAATGCTGCCTACATTTCACCTACACTCCCACCTTTGTTAAACCTTATCACAGAATAAATATGACCTTATCCAGCAGGTTTCGTGAAGTTTTACTTGCTTGTATGCACAGCAGTGTTGCTCCACCCCCGCAGGTGTCAGGGCTGGCGCTGCCGCACGCGCTGCTGGGCTGCGGGCTGGGCGCGGCGGACGCGGCGCTAGTGCCCGCACTGCTGGCGCGCCACCCGCACCGCGCGCCGCACGTGGCCGCGCTGCTGCAGGCCGCCTCCAGCGCCGCCTATGCACTCGGTAACTCTCACTTACACGTACAGTGTTACGTACCTACTTAGGTGAGGCGGTGGTTAACAGAGAGACAGTTAGAAAAACGTTTTTCAAGAAAATACTACCGACTTCTAAATAAGGAAACTACAAAGTGAAAAATAACTTTATTTTTGGAAGACGGTGTCTTTGGTAGGTACCATTTTTTTGCGTTATGGACACCGTCTTCCAAAAATAAAGTAATTTTTAAAGGAGATGTTCCAGAAATGTATGGAGCCTGGGCCAGCTCTAAGTACAGTTTATGTAAAAATCGTTTTAAATTAAAGTAACCGTTTTATAATGTTAATTTTCTTTAATTTCACTTCGTTTCAAAGTAAATTCAAAGTAATTTTGTCAAGTAGAGCAACACACCATTTATTTAAACATGGTGAATCAGATCAGTAGTATGCGAATAATGTCATTTTGACAATGACATTTGATTGACGTGTCATTGTAAAGTCTGCGTTATAAAAAATAACACGAGTTCAATTGCAACAAAGAATCAATTAATCAATATCCGTAGTAGCAAACTGGGTTGCAAAACTAAAACTACCACTAAAAACGCCGAAACATATCCAATTCAAAGCCAAAGGAAAGAATGACTCAAATACGTCACTTCTTAAAACTGTCAAAGTCGTCGAACGTCATGTCAAACACAACCGTCATGGCTGCCCTAAAAATAGGGTTATCTTAGTAAAAAATTGATCAAATGATCATTTTTTACGCCTGTACCCTTTTTCAAATTAATTTATTAGTATTGTTATGGTATTCCTCTATTTTTTTCCTATTTATCTATGTAGTGTACATATAGATGGCCCAAAATCGAACATCTCCTTTGTAGTTTTCTTATTTGGAAGTCGGTAGAATTTAAAAAAAAAAGTTTATTTAGGTATCACTTTTAACTTGTAAGTACCTACCTAATAGGCAAATTGTTGAGTAAGTTACCCATAACGTCAGAGTAGATAACCCGAATATCATGAAACTCGAACATAACCGGTGAAATGAGAGATCTGCGTACCCTTTAAGAGCGTACTGGCGCGATAAATGATAAACGATTTTATTTCTGAAAGTTGGTTTGTATAAACGCTTTTACATGTCTAAAATATTTTTTTTTTAAACTAGATGAGGTCGGCGTTTCCTATCTGACTACTCTGAGAAGAAAGGCCGAAACAAACTCAGAAGTCACAGTCTCTTTTAAAGTCCTGACAAAATCTTGGTTCGATCATGTAGACTGATGTCTGAAATGGTCTTTTGAGGAAAGAACCAGCCAGATTGAGTGGACCGGGATAGCTTTTTGTTTGATGGTGGGCACATAGGATGATGGTATTTGGGTTACCCTGAGCCTGGGATTTTGGCTTTCGGGAACTTCTCTTGTCCGGGATCTCTTTGGGAGATGCCCCAACCGCGGGATCAACCGCCAGCAGCAATGCAGCCACCAGCGGCCGGTCCCGCAGCCGGAGTCGGGCTATCCGCAACCTGCCCACTCGTTCGGTTGCATGAGAAGAAGTGCCTGGCAGTCCGGTTCGCCCCACCGCGGATGTACTTATACATTCGCGTTAGGTCAATCCAGCCTTCCCCGAGGACTTTGAGCCTCATGTAGCTGCTATTGTAATAAAAAATTGTGACTAAGAGCTTGTTCATACTCATTGCTACACTGGCTGAACCTGTCCACAACAACTTAGAGCCTGTCCCGGGCTGCTATGGCATCAGTGTGTTGAATATATAACAGAGCCATTTCTGTTTACAGTTTGCTATTCCTGTCAAGGACACTAAGGAACTCTATTTCGTTTTCATCCTTTTCCCTAATCAGTTGGTCACAGAGCTCCTGAGACGCCTTTTATTCGCTCAAAGCCTGACTGAGTTTGGTCTCTTCTAGGCGAGCCCGCGCGCTGCGAGTCATAATCATAATTAAAGAGAAGAAAGAAGAGGTTGGAAAAAGAGTGTTAGAATGAGTAACAGATGATTGGTTAAAATTTCCATTATGGGCCGTCGATTTTTGGCGCGGGGAGGGTGGGGTGGAGAGGGGGGGAGCTTTGGTTACCCCCCTGTGCCATCCCCACTACTCGGAGCCCCATGGTTATGGAGATATCCATGGTCAAAGTTTTCAGGTAAGAATAATTTTCTTCGTAAATGTCCATCGTTTTAAGGGAGGGAGGGAAACGAAACAAAGTCGACGGAGCCCCGAGCAGGGCTCCTATTTCTGTCTGCAGGGTCTAAAGTAACCTAACATGAAGGAGATGACGGGCGCTGAGTTCGCTCGCTTTGCTCGCTCACTTCAGCTCCCGTCATCTCCTTCGAACCTAACCTATCCGTGTCGGGGTACCCTAGGCTCCCGAGCTCGCTTCGCTCGCTCTTGGACTAATTCACAATTTTTTTTTTTATCTCTCTAATTTTATTTAAGTATAAAATATATCTCCATAACCATGGGTTTCCGTGGGGTGGGGATGGTACAGTGGGGTAGTCCCCCTACACCCTTTCCTTCCCTCCCTCCCTGTCCCTTAAACGATGAACATTTTCGGAAATTTTTACACTAACCTGAGCACTTTAACCATGGATATCTCCATAACCATAGGGCTCCGAGTGGTGGGGATGGTACAGGGGGGTAACCAAACCTCCCCTCTTCCACCCCCTACCATCCCCGCGGCAAAAATCAACGGCCCATAATGGCAATTTTTAACCCCCGCCGGAAAAAGAAGGGGTGTTATAAGTTTCACGTGTGTTGCTGTGTATCTGTGTATCTGTGTATCTGTGTGTCTGTCTGTGGCATCATAGCGCCTAAACGGATGAACCGATTTCGATTTAGTTTTTTTTGTTTGAAAGGTAATTTTGTCGAGAGTGTTCTTAGCTATGTTTGAATAAAATTGGTTCAGCCGTTCAAAAGTTATGAGCATTTTACTGTTTGAATCGGGGTGTTTTCGCAAGATAAATGCGTCGGGGGTTTTTTTAAATTGTGAAATTTTACCTTTTTTTTTTTTTTTTTTTTTACTTTTTTTTTTTAATTTTACTTTTATCCAAAGTGATCCAATTAATTGTAGGCAAATATTAAAACGCAAATAATCCAATATCAAGTAAAAATATACAGTGTTGCACCTGATACCGAGATGAAAAAGCAACATTCACTTGAGCCGGTAACTGTCAACGAAATTTTTACAGTTATTTTGCACTTAGTGCCTAAATTCAACACAAAACACTTAATTACACTTTAAAACTAGTTAATAAATTAGAAATAGGCCTTATTATGAATGAAATCTAATATTTAAAATTAAAATTATTAGGACAAATTCAAATCAGCTGTTAGCTGTAGCACAAAATAGTAAGTATACAGAAGGGCCACTCCCGGCGTTTAGAAAATTGACAGCTAAACTTGACAGATTCACTAGGGTTGCTACTATATTGATTCCGAATTAAAAAAAAGAGTAGGTTGCCCAAGTTACAAACATAAATACATAGATTCGTCTAAACATACATCATATCATGCTTACATGCCTTAGAGGGTAGACAGGGCATCAAACATCCATTTAATATCACGAAACATTTAATATTACGCCACATACGATGAATATTGGAGAGTAAAAAGACGTAGTATAATAATAGTGTAATAATGATCCCACTTAAAAAAATAAATTGTAAAAAGCTCCAAGCTCGACAAAAATATAAATGTGACAAAACAGGTACCTAATAAAATCAAAAAACGAAAGATGATCTTAAACAAGAAGAAAATTATGCTGTGCAGTCGGAGGAAACATATTTGTAAGCTGTATGACTTGAACCTTATTATTATGACAAGTTCCCAATTTCATCTATGGGCTTAAAATAATTTATTATAATCCTAGATAATGAATTTCTAATTTGTCATCTTGAAAGATTAATGACCTTTATAACTTAAAAATAATTGAAAGAAAGAATTAAAAACAAAAAAATAAATTCGGTCTGTAACAAATAATAAAGGTAACCCATACAATGCAACCAACCTCGTTACAGTACTTAATGTATGAATGACGTGACAAACGCATGCACAAAGCAATCATGACAGCCGCGACTGAGCTCGGTCCAATATTGCCCAATATTCCCTGTAAAACCGAAATGTCAAAGTGAGAGTGGCCCCTCTGTCTGCGGCGCGCCGCCGCCATAGAGAAAATAAAACTACGTTATAGCCGCCGCTTACGTACTTTGTGGCTGTAGTGTTGCCACCATAGACTACTATTATATACTTTTTTTTTTTTGTAATTATAATTCATGACCATAGATACAAGTCTTTCAGTCGGATACATAAATGGATTTTAACATTCTTTAGTATGCATTAGAATGCGGATGTAACAGATTCTAATGTTTTTTGGAGTATTTGGCAACAAGGCTCAAGAAGATAGGTGGCTCGTTTAGATGTCAATGTGTACGCTTTTATAATAAGCTTCCAAGCCACGTACAAGATCTAAGTCTTAATAAATTCAAATCATTCATTAAACGTAAGTTGTGTCAGAATGCGTTTTATACTATTAAAGATTACGTTGAGGACAAAAAGGCTTGGGATTGAGCTGCTCCAATTAATTTTGATTTTTTTTATATTTTGCACCGTGAATTTTGTTTTTAATTTTGATATTTTTTTTTGTTTTCTTGCAATGACAAGAATATTTACTTTTTAAAGTATTATATTTTTTATTTTTTTATTATTGTGAATGTGAAGACTATGTGGATTTTTGTTTTTTATTATAACTTAGTTAGTTTTTACTCATGGTCTGGCAGTTTGAGTAGTTTATGCGGCCTACCCGAATGTCCTTTCTTTGGTATTGTTCGTCGAATCGTTGAGCTCCGTAAATTCTGAGTTGAGCTGCTCGGTTATTGACAAATGCGTGCACTGACTGGACAGGTCCACTCAATCTGGCTGGTTCTTTCCTCAAAAGACCATTTCAGACATATGTCTACATGGTCTTCACATGATATAACCAAGTTTTTGTCAAGACTTTAAAAGAGACTGTGACCTCTGAGTTTGTTTCGGCCTTTCTTCTCAGAGTAGTCAGATAGGAAACGCCGACCTCATCTAGTTTTAAAAAATATGATCGACATGTAAAAGTGTTTGTACAAACCAACTTACAGAAATAAAATCATTTATCATTTATCATTTATCATTTAAATTGTATCGAGTCAGTCTTCCCAGTAAGCTTTGCAGAGGCAGTCAATATTATAATAAAATAGTCCGCTCCACTATCCCGAGATCGCTTCTGTCAATGATTTCACATATTGTCCAATTGCGTAGACAGTTGAGACACAAAACTACACCAATTTTATATCACAATATCCACTAGGAATCAATTTGCAAATAATATTCATAGCCGCTGAACTACACTCGACAAAAACTCTATTATATACTAGAGTTGCCAGTGTTGCCACAGGCGAAAAAAAGATATTATGGTATGAAATGGTATAAACAATAAACAGACTTGCGATTGCAGCAATCCCGAGAGATTTGCTGTTATTTATTGACGAGTTTTCTGTTGTATATCTTCGAAGTTCTTCGTCAGATCTTCACCAAATTAAAATAGGACCAATTTGGAAAGATACTATGTATTTAAAAAAACAGAATCGGTCCACAATTGACGGAGATATAGGTGAACTAACACAAAAAAAAACAAACATAAAGTCGAACATAGAACCTCCTCCTTTTTGGTAAGTCGGTAAAAAAAATAATTGGCAGGCCTATTCACTCACCCTCTTAATAAGCATCCGTTGTTGTATAGAGGCATGCGGAACAGGGTGCACAGTCCCCTGGTCCTCCGACCAGACGTGTGTTGTGTCTGATCGACGGTTGCTTTGACGGATGCCGCTACAGATGTATGTTCCTTTGGCTGTTGTCAAGCTGGTCTGTGGTTCAGGTCCGGTGGTGGGCGGCGCGGTGTCGTGGTGCGTGGGCTTCGAGACAGCACTCCGCACGCTGGGCGTGCTCAACCTACTGTACCTGGCGTTCCTGTACCGCGCGCTGGCCACTCACCCGCTCTCTGAACAGGTACCAACGACATTGCGCCCCAATACAGCTCTGCTGGCCGAGGGAAATTACTCACTCAGACTCAGTTTGGTTGTGGCCCAGGGTCCCCGCTTCCGTATCCGCGCCTTATTTTTGTATTTAAATAAATATAAAATACTAGCTGACCCCCGCGGCTTCGCTCCCGTCAAAATTATATCCTATGTTACTCGGGAATAATATAGCTTTCCTTATCTTATCTTATCTTATCTTGTGGAGGGGCCGAGAAATAACTCGGACACTTCGACCCATGGGATCTATTGTGTTCCCCTAGATAACTTACTCCTCGCCGATCTCGTTGAAAACACTTTTCATGAGTTTTACAACGAGACTAGGAGATATGAGCCTATAGTCTTCTGGTTTTGGATATCCAACCCCTAGGAGACTCATTCGCTTACCAGCCAGTGCATCGCATGTGCACAGAAGGTGCTCCATGCGTTCCGTATGTTCCCCACACAACCTGCACATGGGTGTCGCGGTTAGACCCATTTTCATGAGCATGTCGTTGGTTCCAAAGTGCCCAGTAAAGGCCCCAAGCAGGTAACGGATTTGCCCCCTGCTCATATTCCAAATGCATTCCCGGGCTTTGAACGTAGAGCCTAGGAATTTCTTGGAGTGTTGTAGACCGGTATTAGACAGCCAATGTTTTCGTTGTGTTTGATCTGCAAACTCCCTAAATGTGGCTTTGACGAGACACGTCGAAATGCCTACACATGGTTCTGGACCCACAAAATCATTTGCTGAGCCCTCTCTTGCCAGTTCATCTGCCACTTCGTTACCATGGATTCCTTTGTGCCCAGGGACCCACATCAGTCTTACCCTGTTATGCTTCCCAAGCCTGTTTAGGGCCTGGATAGCGTCCAGAATAAGTCTGGAGTCCACTTTGTAGGATGCCATGGCTTTGATTGCAGCCTGACTGTCACTAAGAATATATATGGATTTGCCTCTGGTTCCTCTATCTATATTCTCTTGAGCACAGGTTATTATGGCATATGTTTCTGCTTGGAATACAGTTGCCATCTTCCCTAAGCTTCTGCTACATTTGTAACCTTTTGCGTATATTCCCGCTCCTGTACCTGATTCCATTTTGGATCCATCAGTGTACCATACCAGACTATCTTGTTCTGGTGGATCGATTCCCTTCGTCCAGTCCTCTATTGTAGGGATTTGGACCTTGAAAGACCTTTCAAACACAAACATAGTTTGCATTTTATCGGATATCATGCTTGTTACCCGATCCAGGTCTTCATTCCCATCGAACTTTGTATGGTTAGTCTTTGGCTTAGAGGCATCCCATAGTCCAGCAACAGCAAGACGATGTAATGTCTTCCTTGCCTCGAATTCAACCATCATATGCAGAGGAGGGATATTAAGGTATCTCTCAATCGCTGCCGTAGGTGTTGTCCTGAAAGCACCCGTGATGCCGAGACACACTGTTCTTTGTAACCTGGTGAGTGGCGCTTTGCACGAGGCAAGCTTTGTTCTTGGCCACCACACTATGCTGCCGTATGTGATAATAGGTATTATCATTGTCCGGTACAGCCATCGTATCACTTTGGGCTTTAGCCCCCAAGTTTTACCGTAGGTGGAGCGACACATGCCGAACACTCGTAGGGCCTTTGTCGTAATATTTTCCACATGAGTTTTCCACCTGAGTTCTTTATCAAGCGTTACACCCAGATATTTAACTTCGGTGGACCAGGGCAGCTTTATTCCATTGAGGGAGGGCTCTCCTAGGTTTCCTAGTTGTCTTTTCCTCGTGAATGGAATAATGACTGCTTTGCCTGGGTTGATAGAGAGGTGGTTCTTAGTACACCATTCTTCTGTCATCCTCAATGCCTGTTGTAATAATCCAGAGACTATGTTCGGGAATTTACCATTAACCATTATAGCTATGTCATCTGCATAGCCTACTGTGTAGAATGGTCCGGTATTGAGTTTGGTAAGTAGCGAATCTACTACCAAGCACCACAGTAACGGTGACAGCACTCCGCCTTGCGGACAACCTCTTGTTGTTTTTGCACTAAGTCTGTCTCCCATCAGTTCCGATCTGACTATCCTGCTTCTCAGCATATTGTCAATCCAGTTGCACGTGGTATCATTGATGCCATGTTCCTTTGCAGCTATGCGTATGGACTCAAATGTTGTCTTGTCGAAGGCTCCCTCTATGTCGAGGAAAGCCCCGACACATATCTCCTGTCCCTCAAGCGCAGCCTCGGCTCGGCTCGCAACATAGTGCAATGCCGTTTCCGTAGATTTGCCAGGGCTGTAGGCGCACTGTAGTTGATGTAGAGGGAATACTTTAAGTGGTCCCTCTCTTAGGTACCTGTCTACCAGTTTCTCCAGAGCTTTTAGGAGAAAGGATGATAGACTGATGGGCCTGTAAGCTTTAGCTTCCTCATAAGTCGGTCTACCCACCTTCGGTATAAAGGTGACTTTGACCTCCCTCCATGCTTTGGGTACGTACCCAAAGGCTATGCAGGCTCTGTAGAGCTTGCTCAAATGGGGTATCAAAACAGATGCCCCTTCTTGCAATAGTATTGGGTAGATGCCATCCGGACCAGGTGATTTGAGAGGCTGGAAGCCCGCTATGGCAAGCTTTAGCTTATTTTCATCTACCACTTTCTTTGCCGTGAGCCAGTTATTTTTGGACGTGTGCCTTGTGAGCTCGTCCCTTGTGACTGGTTCCTCTTCATCGCTGTCGCGCAGTATACATTCCGGGAAGTGAGTCCTAAACATCACGCCCAGAGTGTCCTGTCCAGTTTCCGTGAGATGCCCATTCTCATCCTTTATAGATGATAGTGGGTTTGTCTTAGTCATGGACATTGCTTTGCACACCCTCATTCCATTTGGCAGAGTTTCAATGGAGGTGCAATGCTGCCGCCAATTAGTTCTTTTGGCCTTGCGTACCGCCGTGTTGTACCTTGTCAGCATGCTATGATAGCCTGAGAAATCCTTCTTGGCTTTTGCATCATTAAAGGCCTGTCGTGTTTCCTGACGTATTTTAACTAGTTCAGGAGTCCACCATGGTACCTTTTTACAAAAGGCCTTTTTCTCTGGGCAATTATCTTCCCATGCACCGATGGTGCCCATCTTAATTCTGTCCGCTTCAAATTCTATATCTAGTATGGAATTAAGCTTACCTTTAGGGCTCCCTAGATTTATTTTTAGGTCCCTCCTGTACGAGTCCCAATTTGTATGCCTTGGGTTTCTCCTTCGTCTAGTTTCGGCTACTCCCGCCGTCCTAAACCTAAAGCATATATAATTATGGTCAGACAGAGAGATTTCGTCCGATACATGCCAGTTTTCAATATGACCGCTGGCCCTGTTTGAAGCCAGTGTCAGGTCAATAACTTCAGTTCTCGCCGAGGTCCTGAAAGTAGGTTTATTGCCTGCGTTAAGGATTTGTAAAGAAGAGCTTACCACAAAGTCCAACAAATCCTCCCCTCGTTTGTTGACATCTGAACTGCCCCAAACGACGTGGTGTGCATTCGCATCGCAGCCAAGTATCAGGTCGAGGTTTTCTTGGTTGCCGTATTCAACCAGCCTTCTGATTAGTGGTGTTACTGGTTCCTTTTGTTCATATGGGAGATAGGCAGAGGCAAGGATAATTCTCCTTTTCTCTGTTCCCGTCCCCACTTGGATCAAAGTTGTTGTGAGATCCCTGTAACAGAAAGTACGTAAGGGCATTGCCTCTATACCGCCCCTGATATAGATGCAAGTCCTCGCGTCATTAGTTGGACAGTCATATAATACCATACCTCCTGTCCCACCTAAGCCTTTTATAGTCCCCTTATACAGATAAGGTTCCTGTATCAAGGCAACGTCATATGTGTTAAGCTTCAGTTGCCGAGCCAGAAGGGCAGTAGCGGCTCTGCAATGATGCAAATTTATTTGTACACACCTTAGTCCCTCCATCTTGGATGATTTTGATGGGCCTGTGTTGATATGGGAGGGCCTTAGTTTTGAGGCCCCTCCTCCATCGCCTGGCTCTCCTCGAGAGCAGTCGGCGACTCAATCCCCAGGGTGTCGAATTCCCCGAGGATGTCATCCTCGTGGTCTGCCTCCGACGCCCCGGTCTGAACCTCTGTCTCCTGCGCTGCGTCGTGAGCAGAGATTTCGTCGATGGCCCCATCGCATTGCGGTGGTCCATCCTCGGAGGGCTCCGCTTCTGCTTCCACAGTGGGCGCCTCTCCCTTGTCTTCTTCCAGGAGCTTGAACGAGTATCGTTCAATACCTCCTGGAAGAGAGTAGCCCGCGGCCTTGATGACCCCAGCGGACACCCCGTCCATGAGGACGATACGACGGATGCCGGTCTGCTCAGTGAGAGTATTCACGACCTTCCAGTCGTCCGTCCTCAAGGCAGGGTTAAGTCGCTGGAGCAGTCGAATGGCCCGGGCAGAGTCTTGCAACGCCAAGTTGCGACTCTTCCATGCCATTTTGACTGGCTTTGGAAGGTCCTTGGCGTCGACGACCTTGAGTTTCAGGGAGCCAAGTTCCACATTGTGGATGGCACCCCGAAACCAGCAAGCTGCATCAGAGTCGTCGCAGGATACATGTACTGCACCTGCAACGACTCCGGGAGCAACCGTGAGGACAGGCAGAGGATCCGGCGCATCCTCCAGTTTCCCAATAATGAGCTCCTGGATTGGCGCCAAGTCCTCCGCCTTCAAGTACTCCTCTGGGTACTTGACTGTGACGACAGCGAGTTTCACAGCCGCCACCGCATCCCTAAAGGATCCGGTTGAGGATGAATGCCCTTGGGTCTTCATTCTCTTGGCCACCGTGTCCCCGCTGTCCCCGCTGAGAACAGCACGCGGTCTCTTTGATGGGCCCTCCGTAGGAGTCCCCTCAAGAGCCGCCTGCTGTCTCAGCTTTTGACGCTTTTTCCGCTGCGCTCCAGATCGTCCAACCGGAAGCCAGCCTGAATCATGCCGGCCCCCAGGAGACGACGAGGTGCTGCCTTTGCCGGTCGCGTCCGGGGCTGCAAGGTCCGAGATCATTTGACCTCTAACGCAAGGCTCCCGTGTCGCGCCAGCTTTGGCAGTACCCTTATGCCCGGTGGGCTGGTTTGCAGTTCCGCCCTTCGGTGGTCCCACAGCAGTGCCGACCCTCAACAGTGCCGCAGCAGTACCGTCAATTGACAGTCCCACCACAGCCCCATCTCGAGACGATCCCACTGCAGTCTCGCCTCTGGACGTTCCTGCTAGGGAAGATGCAGTCCCGGCTTGCGCCGGTCCCGCCGTCTGGTGTGCAGTCCCAGCTTTTGCCGGTCCCGCCTTTTGGAGCGCAGTCCCAACTTTCGCCGGTCCTTTCGCCTTGTGGTTTTTTTTTTTTAAATCCATTAAAAATCCCGTTTGTATTTTCGTCCCTCAACTATCCCCACCCGCCATGGAGTGCTCAAGTGGCGATGCTACGGTAGCACCAGGGTTTAGTCGAGGGATATAGCCCCCCCCCATTAGTTGCTCACGAGACTGCACAGCACCAACCCACACCGCTACCACTAGCGATGCGAGCGAGCACTGCCGCCTGCAAGCCCCCAATGGGAGTGAACTCGCCTGGGGGCCGTCTGACCGGACCCCGCAGCCGATTGACCGTAGCTGGCTAGACTACGGCCTCCCGTGTGATGAGAAATCCGGGCCAAAGTGGAGTGTTGCCTCAGAGACGTTAAACCGCCTACGCTCGTCGGCTCAGCCACCAGGATCCCTTCATCCCCCCGTACGGGTCCCCGCGCACGGCACAAACACGCGGGAGGTCATTGCTATCCATCATTGTTCTCGTTCAATGGTGGACACCCAGGGGCATGACCTCGCCACCCCTGTGTTAAGTCGCCCGGTGATTTCTGTTACGTCTATTTCATAGGGAATTAGACCAAAAACAGGGCGGCAACCACGAGAAGGAAAATCACCGCACTTGCCTTGAGGATCTACACGACCGTAGCGCTCTCCCTCAAGACCACGCCACCTTGCCGTCTCTGAAGGAGACGGACAAGGTAGGACTGCATCGACAAAGCCAAGCCCTACGAGGCTTGTCGCTGAAAGCTCAAAGCGTAAGTTTGTTAACACAGGCCAGCCCCAAGCTTTCCTTAAGTGAAAGAATTTTTAAAATCGGTCCAGTAGTTTCGGAACCTATTCGGTACAAACATACAAACAATCAAAAAAATCTTTCGTCTTTATAATATTGGTACGAGTATAGATAATAATTATGTTAACAGTTCCAGTACAGTGTGCTTAGGCTGAGTTTTTTAACGCACTCGATCGTGATAACGTATACGATCTCTGAATAAAGTCACATTGGTCACATTCCTTAGGTATAATACCTATCTATTGCTTAGGAACGTACAACTTGCTTGCATATTTGTGATTGACCAACTGCTAAACAGTTCAAAAGTGCCTGAATGCTTTGTGCAGTGGGGCGCCATCTCGCCGGACGACGAGAGCGACGACAGCGACGCGCGCGCAGAGGACACGCCGCTGGCACCCCTAGCGCCCCGACTGCCAGCGCCCCTGGCGCCCCTGACGGCCCGACCGCCGGTGACCTTGGCGCCGCTTCACTAGCAGTACCACATCGAGAATTACTCTCCAATCCATCTTGACACACCATGGATGACAAGCCACTGGTTTCGTATTTTTTGACTCTTTTACCCGACTGCGCGACGCAAAGGAGGGTAATGTGTTTATCAGTCGTATGGATGTAGAGATGTATATAATATGTTTGTTCCAATGTGGCGTTCTAGAGACCAAACATGTTGGCCGATTTTGATGATTCTATTTTTACGTCAATCGCTTCATCTTAACCTTGAGAGTGTCACTGGCTACTATAAATTTAAAAAAATAACAAAAGCGAACTAAAAAGTCGTAAACAAGGAAAAAATCATGCTGTGCAGTCGGAGGATACATATTCGCCGGCTGGCTGACCAAAATCTGGTGTATCCTCCGCCTGCACAGCATGATTTTTTCCTTGTTTACGACTTTTTAGTTCGCTTTTGAAGCAGTCGGGTTTTTTGATTTTTTTTATTAAGTTTTTTTATTTATAACTTTTTAGTTAGTTTTTTCGAATTAGATACATTTAAACATATAAGTGTTATATATTTTTGAAATCACCTCTTAAAACCCTTTATTTTGATACCCCACACGATGGGTTAGGAAGAAAAAAAAATTTGGGCCCCCACAATATGGCACCCAAAATCCGCCATTTTTCTATTATCCAATTTTAATGTAGCCTATGACACTCGCAGGGTTAAGACGCATCGATTGACGTACGAATCATCAAAATCGGCCAACGCGTTTGGTCTCTGGAACGCCACATAGGAACAAACATACATACATACATACATACTTACATACATACATAGACTGATAAACACATTACCCTCCTTCGGCAGTCGGGTAAAAATTAACGGCGCCACAAAATTAGAAAACTCCTTAGCAGAGACTATTTTAGCGGCAGTGGGAGTGAGTGCGGGACTATAGATTTTGTTTATTTATTGTAAAGTTCATATTTGTATTATTTAAAAGTTACACGAATCCATTTATTTGTTATTATTTTTAACCCCCGACGTGAAAAGAGGGGTGTTATAAGTTTGAAGTGTGTTGCTGTGTCTGTCTGTGGCACCATAGCTCCTAAACGAATGAACCGATTTTGATATAGTTTTTTGTGTTTGAAAGGTGACTTTTTACCCGACTGCCGAAGGAGGGTAATGTGTTTATCAGTCTATGTATGTATGTATGTATGTATGTATGTTTGTTCCTATGTGGCGTTCCAGAGACCAAACGCGTTGGCCGATTTTGATGATTCATACGTCAATCGATTCGTCTTAACCCTGCGAGTGTCATAGGCTACGTTAAAATTGGACAATAGAAAAATGGCGGATTTTGGGCGCCATATTGTGGGGTCCCAAATTTTTTTTCTTCCAGACCCAGTGTGTGGGGTATCAAAATAAATGGTTTTAAGAGGTGATTTCAAAAATATATAACACTTATATGTTTAAATGTATCTAATTCGAAAAAAACTTAACTAAAAACTTATAAATAAAAAAAGTTAAATCAAAAAAACCGACTGCTTCAAAAGCGAACTAAAAAGACGTAAACAAGGAAAAAATTATGCTGTGCAGGCGGAGGATACACCAGATTTTGATCAGCCAGCCCGCGAATATGTATCCGACTGCACAGCATAATTTTTTCCTTGTTTACGTCTTTTTAGTTCGCTTTTGAAGCAGTCGGGTTTTTTGATTTTTTGATTTAATTCGAGAGTGCTCTTAGAAATGTTTGATTGAAATCGGTTCAACCGTACAAAAGTAATTCGCATTTTACTCTTTAAATATGTGTTTTTCGCAAGATATCATGTCATATTTACGTGTTTCGATAGATTGTCGTTTGAAGCGTGTCTACTACTAGGTATATTAGGTATATATAGTTTTAAAAGCATGACATAAAAATCAAATTAATATTAAAAAAAGCCCGATTTAATTTATAAATATTATTTATTTATTTAAAAAACTAGCTGTGCCCGCGGCTTCGCTCCCGTCAACTGCCCGTCCCGCCTACTTACCTACCTAACTACGCCTACCGTACCTTTACCGTGGCCTTACCTACCTACCCTACTTACCCAACCTACGCCTTACCTACCTACACTACCTACCCAACCTACGCCTTACCTACCCTACCTACCTACCCTACTTACCCAAACTACGCCTTACCTACCCTACCTACTACTAGGTAGCGTAGGTAGGGTACTACTTACCCAACCTACGCCTTACCTGCCCTACCTATCTACCCAACTTACCAAACCTACGCCTTACCTACCCTACCTATGCCTTCAATACCTTACCTACCTACCCTACTTACCCAACCCACGCCTTACCTACCCTACCCTACTTACCGAACCTACGCCCTACCTACCATACTTACCCAACCTACGCCTTACCTACCCTACCTACATACCTACCCAACTTACCTTACCTGCACAGAACATTATTTGATCTAGAGAGGAGAATATTGACTTTATACTGACTTTATAAAAAAAAAACCGGCTAAGTGCGAGTCAGACTTGCGCACGAAGGTTTCCGTACCGTATTCGCAAAAAGCGGCAAAAAAATCACGTTTGTTGTATGGGAGCCCCACTTAAATATTTATTTGATTCTGTTTTTATAATTTGTTTTTATAGCGGCTACAGAAATACATCATCTGTGAAAATGTCAACTGTCTAACTATCACAGTTCATGTGATACAGCCTGGTGACAGACAGACAGACTAACCGCGGAGTCTTAGTAATATGATCCCGTTTTTACCCTTTGGGCACGGAACCCTAAAAAAGTAAAGACAGTTTTGCTGCCCGCCTTCTTGTAGCTCTCTAGAACACTACACCGAAACGAAAACGTTGATTCGAAGTATAGAGTTGACACCCCGGCACCCTCTGCCTACCCTAATTAACTTGCTACTTATCCTTCCTTCCTACCAATTTTTTTCAAGTGTCATTCTGCCGCGGAGAACATTATCACCGCCATTCAGAAAATTATGTCAAATACACAACGCCATCTATCGAATACGGAGTTCAACTGTCCGAGTATCTGAATTGCGTGTGTCACAGTTCAGAGACATGGCGTGTGTTGTGATATTTTACTTCTTAATTTTTGATAGAGTGAACCGATTGCGATGAAATAAAACTAAGTAATACGTCAAGTTACGCATAATGTTTATGTATAAAAGTTATCTACAGTGGCTTCGTACATTGTACGTGATTCGTGCACAAATAAACAGACAAACAGACAAAAATATCAAAATGCTGGAAATGGGTTCTGTAATTATCCTTTAACACCCTGGTTATTTTTCATTTTAATATTTTCAATGTAAAAAAATTACTATTCTACAGATTTATTATATGTATTGATATTGATAAGCCTCGTACTCGCGTCGGGGACCGGCAGGCTTATTACGTATGAAACAGCAATTAGCAATATTTGCGCAGAGATTGTACAATCAACGCGCGATTATCGCTTTACGTCAAAAAATTGGAAGGTTTATTTTTGCGAAATAATTGCTCTTCAATCGCGAATCCGCATTATATATGAGCTATAGCCACACCATAATAATTTTACGACAGCACTGCTAACAATAAAAAACTGCTAACTGAAATGTGTATTTATCGCAAGGTGATCGCGATCATTTCGTATTACGTATGGTTTTTGACAGCAGAGCGACAGCCATCGGCGAGCAAATGTGGCTGTCAAATTGCTATTACTTTTTCCCTTGTTCTTGGTCGATTGCCAATCGCTCGCTGATGGCTGAGAAGGTATAGAAGTTTTTGAGTTTTTGGCGGCTTTTTTCGTGTGTTATATTGTGGCTACTTTAACTATCCGCAAATTATAATAATAAAATAAAAGTAAATATTGAAATAACAAATTCCTAGTTAATATTGTAAATGTAAATGACAAATTGGTGTTGTTTTGTGTCTCTAATGTCTACGCAACTGGACTATTTGTTGAATCATTGAAACAGACGTGATCTCGGTAAAGTGGAGGATTTTTTTATACTGTAGTGTTGGCTACCTCAGCGAAGCTTATATGTTTACTACTTAATACTTACAAACACATTAGAATGTGATAAGGCAGCAATATCTTCTATTATATTCTTTTTTTATATGGCAAGCACTGATATCGACTATTCTGCCAATGTCTAAAGTAAAATGGTAAAATCTATTTTACGTTTCATAGCTTAAATACGAGATGATGTAGTCTATTTAGTGATGTCCTAATGCGTTATCGATTCGATTTCTTATAACAATCGACTATTCAAAGCAATTTTAATGGATTTTACACATTGACATTTTAGTCATCCAATTTTTCAAATCAATTAATGTATTATGTAAATAAAATGTTTATTTCCAATTTTCACTGCCATATTTACTTTACACAAATACTTTACATCTGCGAATATTAATTTATCGGAATATTGGAGTTAAATCGTAATCAAATTCACTATTGTAAAAAAACAGCCTCCACGAAGTGTTGCTCTTTCATAAGCTGGTTAATTCATCAAACGATACATTTTATAAATCATTGGACAGATAAAATAGCTTCTGTTAAAAGTGACTGTCAAAAAAAAAGACTTTACTTATAAAGGCTTCAGTAGCCAGGTCACTAAATTGATCGCGCAATAATTGTACAATTATTGCTACTTGCTGTTCCTTACGTAATAAGCCCGCGGGAACCGCTAAGTAAATAAAATAAACTGCTGTAAACGTTGGTGGGTCCCCGACGCGAGTACGAGGCTTATTATTTGGCATTTTAGAGGTTTTTAGGTCGGGGGTATTTTAAGTTAGGTAATATTCTGTGTACCTATCGCTGTAATTATTGCAAATTATTTGTAACGCGATGTAGGTATACATGTGGAAGCTTGTAATTAGCCATTTTCCTTACATACGATTTGTTAAGTTGTTAATAACAAAGAAGCCTGTAGGTAAGCTTTCCTTAACATAAATAAATAATAAATATTGTGGCGATCCCTTTTTTTACCCGACTGCCGAAGGAGGGTAATGTGTTTATCAGTCTATGTATGTATGTATGTATGTATGTTTGTTCCTATATGGCGTTCCAGAGACCAAACGCGTTGGCCGATTTTGATGATTCATACGTCAATCGATTCGTCTTAACCCTGCGAGTGTCATAGACTACATTAAAATTAGACGATATAAAAATGGCGGATTTTGGGCGCCATATTGTGGGGGGCCAATTTTTTTTTTTCATTCAAACCCATCGTGTGGGGTATCAAAATAAAGGGTTTTAAGAGGTGATTTCAAAAATATAAAACACCTTTATGTTTAAATGTATCTAATTCGAAAAAAAAAAAACTAAAAAGTTATAATTAAAAAAAGTTAAATCAAAAAATCAAAAAAACCCGACTGCTTCAAAAGCGAACTAAAAAGTCGTAAACAAGGAGAAAAACATGCTGTGCAGGCGGAGAATACACCAGATTTTGGTCAGCCAGCCCGCGAATATGTATCATCCGACTGCACAGCATGATTTTTTCCTTGTTTACGACTTTTTAGTTCGCTTTTGAAGCAGTCGGGTTTTTTGATTTTTTGATTTAACTTTTTTTTTTCTTCCAAATCAGTTGTGTTGGGTATCGAAATGAAGATTTTTAAAGGTTATTAAAAAATATTTAATATGTATTTAAATGTTGATAAAAATTAAAATATCGGAAAAGAAATAATGTTAAAAGTCATACTGAAATAAAAAAAAGTTGTAAAAAATCAAACAAAAAAATCCCGTTTGGTGAAGCGAACTAAAAAGACGTAAAAGAAAATCATTGTGTGCAGTCGGAGGATAGGTACCTACATAATCGCAAGATGACTGACCTAAGCCATTATGTATCCTCCGACTGCACAGCATGATTTTCTTCTTGTTTATGTCTTTTTAGTTCGCTTCTTAGGCAGTCAGGTTTGCAGATTGTTTACAATAATTCTATACGTTATGTAGCGGGTGACGCCTTCAGTAAGCGGGTGTCATGTGCGTCCCATTACTGGAGTTATTTATGTTTAAATTCAAAACTATTGTATCCATACTTGTAAGCTTTGTAAGTACCTAAGAATCATTAATATGATGTAGTAGGCACATAATAACTGTACCTACGTAGGCTATGAATAAATAAATTCTACGAAATTGTTGTTTTCTTTATGAATATTTTTTGTCAGAGTGCTAATAGCTACGTACGACTACGAGTCCTTAGAAGTTCATGCTCTTCGCCCGCAGCAGCAGTAACACAGACTTGAGACACAAACGCCACAATAACAGTTACTCTGATTGATCTTACCGATTTCGGTCCGTAGAAAAGTAACCGTCCATTACATTATCCACTTCTGAACTGCTATTCCTATTTATTTATTTAATAATTAATGTACCTACACAAACAGTGTAATACATAAAGACAACACATCAAGACATTGAGTACAAGGGCACTGCTTATTTCTTAAGAAATTTCTGCCAGCAGACCCGCGAAAAGGAAAAATGAAAACGAAATGTAGACAATAGTGTGTGAGAACAGGAAAATAAGAAAAGTGAACGACTTAAACTAAGATATAAAAATTAGCGCACCAACACATATAGTGTAATGGATCCACCATTATATATACAAATATAAATATTTAATTGTAAAATATATAGATACTTATCTATACATATAATAAATCTGTAGAAAAGTCATTTTTGTACATTGAAGAAATTGAAACAAAAAATAGCCAGCGTGTGAAAAGATAAGTAACAGAACCCATTTCCATCATTTTTGAAATTTTTGTCTGTTTGTCTGTTTGTCTGTTTGTCTGTTTGTTTGTGCGCACATCACGTAAAATCTACGAATTCAATGCTGACAATGTTTATATACAAAAATTATACGCAACTTGAGGTTTAACTTAGTTTTTGTTTCATCGAAATCGGTTCACTCTATCAAAAGATATGATTAATTTAGTGAGTTCAAGAAGTAAAATATTACGTTACGCAATTAAGTATAGTACTTGCAACGACATCTTAAGACTAAAAATAGAACTAATGTTGATAGTTGAAATCTAAATCCGATAGATGGCGTTGTGCAAATGACGTCATTTTCTGAATCGCGGTGTTAAGATTTTCCGCGCGAGGATGACGTCCACCGTGTTTACTAGGCAAATTGGGTTTCGTTAGGTGTCTTAAAAGTTCTTGCGTGTGTCGTAAAAGTTCTTTGGTTGCTTGGTTTATCGATTTTCTAAATTGGTCGAAAAAAAAGTATTTGCTTATCTTATTGGTTTCGTTTGGTCAACTTTGGTCATTGGTTTGAAGTACGAAGTTAAGATTGTATTTGATTTACTTCGTAGTTTGAATCCAATAGTGCCAATCGTTATACAGTAAGTTAGTGTTGCCAATTCGTTGAGTCACGACCACGAACAGACGATACGTTGTCACACTAGACTGTTCGACGCACCGTTCTTTTAAGTTTGTAGGCTATTCAGTCATAAGTGTTGTTAGTTTTGTTTATTGCTTTAATTTTCCTTGAAAATGCCTCAAAGAAAAAAAACTAACCTTTCGCTGCGTAGCCGAAATGCGAAAAGGATGAGACTTTGTAGGTCTCAGGAATCGGAAGAAGATCGTGAAGCACGGTTATCTGCTAACCGAGAGCACATCGCTCTTTCACGTGAATCGGAAACGTTCACCGAAAGGGAGTCACGTTTAAGTTCACAAAGAACACGGACCGCGACTTTGCGGTCTCAAGAGAGTATCCAGGAACGCGAAGACCGGCTGTCTGCTGATCGGGAGCGCCACTCTCTCTCACGTGAGTCAGAGACATTCACAGAAAGGGAGTCGCGCTTAAGTTCGCAAAGAACTCGGACCGCGACTTTGCGTTCTCAAGAGAATATCCAGGAACGCGAAGTTCGGCTGTCTGCTGATCGGGAGCGCCACTCTCTCTCACGTGAGTCAGAGACATTCACAGAAAGGGAGTCGCGCTTAAGTTCGCAAAGAACTCGGACCGCGACTTTGCGTTCTCAAGAGAATATCCAGGAACGCGAAGTTCGGCTGTCTGCTGATCGGGAGCGCCAGTCTCTCTCACGCGAGTCAGAGACTTTCACAGAAAGGGAGTCGCGCTTAAGTTCGCAAAGAACTCGGACCGCGACTTTGCGTTCTCAAGAGAGTATCGAGGAACGCCAAGCACGTCTGTCATCTGACCGAGAGCGACACGCTCTCTCGCGCGAGTCTGAATCTCTCTCCCAAAGAGAAGAACGATTAGAAATAGCTAGACATAACTATGTAGGTGTACAAAGAAACAATGAAAGTTATCTTGCATCTGAAAGGGAAAGAATAGATGAACTAAGACGAGCAGAAACAGCAGAACAACGTCAATCTCGCCTAGAAATAGAACGAGCTCGATACCATATGAATAGAGAAACAAATAGCGGAGCTGATGAGTCCATGGAAAATGACGATGCAAATATTTTATTACCTTGGGACAATAGGGAAAAATCAGGGTTCACATATTCGTCTAGAATTAATTATGCTGGCTTTACTTTCGTGGGTGACATGAGAGAAATTTGTAATTTTTGTCATGCTTTGAAATGGAGGAAAGAGACAGATGGAATGTGCTGCTCAAATGGAAAAATTGTTCTTCCAAATTTCCAAGATCCACCACACTTACTTATAAGTCTCCTGAATGGCGATCATCCCCAGTCGAACCGTTTTTTGGATAATATTCGTTTATATAACAGTGCTTTCCAAATGACTTCCTTTGGGGCAAAACAAATAACGGAAGGACCGTTCATGCCAACCTTCAAAGTACAAGGTCAAGTTTATCACCTTATTGGATCTTTGCTGCCAGAAAATGAACCCAAATTTCTCCAAATTTATTTTGTATCCGATTACACGCAACAGCTCAATGTTAGAAATCACAATTTTCCCCAGCTCAATGCTGAGCTTTTGGGTCAACTTCAAGAATTGCTGCATCGCGTTAACCAGTACGTTCGTGAATTCAAAGCTGCATTGGAGTCAATTCCACAAGGCAGCAATGATTTCAAAATTGTTATAAGTGCCGATAGACGTCCTGTGGGTGAACACCGTGGAAGACACAATGCACCCGTCGCAGATGAAGTTGCAGTTGTTTTAGTCGACCAGGAGTGTGAGAGACGTGATATCGTGTTGCGTACACGCGACGATCGCCTTCAACGCATTTTGGAAACCCACCGAGCTTACGACGCCCTGCAATATCCACTAATCTATTGTCATGGTGAAGATGGGTACAATTTTGGGCTGTACCAAGTGAACCCTACTACGAGAGTCACTAATTATCAAAAAAAAATATCTGCTCAACAATACTATTCCTACCTTTTACAAATAAGGCAAAACAGTTTCGTATATTTGCAACGATTTCGTGGTTTGTTCAGCCAATTTATTGTGGACATGTACGCAAAAATAGAAACTGAACGTTTAGTGTATATTCGCACTAACCAGCGACGGTTACGCGCTGAAGAATACGTGCACTTGCGGGACGCCATGCAATCAGATAATAACGTCGAAAACTTGGGTCGATTGGTTATTTTGCCATCCAGTTTCACAGGCGGTCCGCGGTATATGCACGAACGAACGCAAGATGCTTTTTGTTACGTCCGTAAATACGGCCGGCCGGACCTTTTTATAACATTTACAACAAATCCAAAGTGGACGGAGATTTGCCAGGCACTTCTCACAGGACAGGCGTCATACGACAGACATGACATTATTGCTAGGATTTTTCATTTAAAACTCAAAGTCTTGATTAATCTACTTACAAAGGAGAAAGTTTTCGGTTCAACTCTTTGTTTTATGTATAGCGTCGAGTGGCAAAAGCGTGGTTTACCCCACGCGCACATTCTTCTGTGGCTGGAAGAAAAAATTCGTCCCGATGCTATAGACAGTGTCATAAGTGCAGAATTTCCGGACTATAATGCAGATCCGATTTTGCATGACATAGTAAAAACACATATGGTTCACGGGCCATGTGGCCTCTTAAACAGGGAATCACCGTGCATGAAAGATGGTCAATGCTCAAAAAAATACCCCAGAGCACTGAAAGAACTAACTATGGCTGGGGAAAATGGGTATCCGCAATACCGGCGAAGATCACCGTCACAAGGTGGTTTCACAGCTACTGTCAGATTCCGTGGACAAGAAATAATTCTAAATAATAGTTGGGTGGTACCGTATTCTCCAGTTTTGTCAAACGCTTTTCAAGCACACATTAATGTTGAAATTTGTAATAGCGTCGAATCTATAAAATATATATGTAAATATGTTAATAAAGGTAGTGATCAAGCCATGATAGCACTAAGAAATAACAACCAATTTGATGAAGTGACAAGGTATCAATCTGGCCGATACATAAGCTCTTCGGAGGCAGTTTGGCGCATTTTGAGTTTCCCTATTCATGAAAGGTATCCGCCAGTCATCCATCTTGACGTGCACCTGGAAGGCGGGCAGCGAGTTTACTTTCAGCCAGAAAATGTGGCAGAAAGAATGAACAACCCAAGACAAACCACCTTGCTCGCATTCTTTCGCCTTTGCGAAAGAGACAATTTCGCTAAGTCTCTGTTGTACAATGAAGTGCCACATTATTATACTTATAACAAGCAGCAAGGTGTTTTTAATCGCAGGAGACGTGGAACTGCTGTAGAAGGCGAGTCCGGCATTTTTAAAGAACACGTGATTGGAAGAGTATACACGGTGCACCCAAATAATGCAGAGTGTTATTATTTACGCCTTCTTCTTCACACAGTGCGAGGACCTACTTCTTTTGCTGAGCTCCGCAAAGTGGACGATATAGAATATCCCACATTTCAAGCTGCTTGCCGCGCACGGCATTTATTAGATGGCGATCAGCATTGGGATGATGCTTTAGCCGAAGCATGCGTCAGTGATAGTCCACATCGTTTGCGCCATTTATTTGCCATTTTGTTGACATTTTGTGGCCTATCGGACGCTGGGCAGTTGTGGCAAAAATATAAAGACGCGTTTGCCGAAGATTTTTTGAGACAGCAAAATATAAATAGTGAAACTTCTGACCAAGTACGTGAAAGCTGCCATAATAGGGCTTTGCTGGCTATACAAGATATAGTTACAAGTATAGGAGGGAACCCCCTCAGTCAATACGGCTTGCCGACACCGACAGTTGGTGGGGAACGAATTAATAGGGAGTATACATCTGAAATAAATTACAACCCCGAAGAGTTAGCAGAAATATTGCGAAATGGCTGTTCAAATTTGACGTCAGAACAACGTCAAATCTTTGATAGAGTATGCTGTAGTGTAGAACATTCATTAGGAGAAATGCTGTTTTTAGATGCACCTGGTGGAACAGGTAAAACTTTCCTCACTAAAGTTATCTTGGCTCAAATAAGGAGCCAAAACAAAATTGCCCTTGCCGTCGCTTCCTCAGGAATAGCTGCCACTTTATTACCAGGAGGAAAAACTGCACATACAACATTTAAAATACCAATCGACTTGGACCGCACAGAAAACCCTGTTTGCAACGTGTCTCGCAATAGTGATAAAGCAAGGGTTTTACGCGATTGCGCCCTTATCGTTTGGGACGAGTGTACGATGGCAAATCGTAAAGCTGTGGAAGCTGTAGATAGAACGTTGCGAGATATAAGACAAAATGACCGACCGATGGGAGGCTTAACGGTGCTATTCTGTGGAGACTTCAGGCAGACACTCCCTATAATACCCAGAGGAACGAGGGCCGATGAAATAGGTGCCTGTTTAAAGAGCTCTATTTTATGGCGTAGTGTCATATTAACTAATTTGAGCTTTAATATGCGAGCATATTTGGGAGGTGACGCAAACGCGCAGGTTTTCTCAAATTTACTACTTCAAATTGGTAACGGCACATACCCGACTCAAGAAGGAGGTAAAGTAACTTTAGTCGAAAGCCTGTGTTCTTCTGTTGCCTCACAGCAGGAACTCATTTCCTCTGTATACGGAGATCCATCAGAGATCTCGAACCATGACGCTGCTTGGCTATGCCAACGAGCTATTTTGGCACCTCGCAACGACCAAGCAGCAGCAATAAATTCTCAAATATTGGTACATGTTTCTGGAGAAAGTAGGGAATATTTATCTATTAACACGGTTTTAGAAGAAGGAGATGCCACCCACTATCCAGTAGAGTTTTTAGACTCTCTAAATACACCAGGTCTTCCAGCACACAAAATTTATTTAAAAGTCGGAGTACCAATCATTCTACTCAGAAATTTAAGCCCACCAAAACTATGCAATGGAACTCGGTTGAGAGTAACAAATCTCCAACGAAATGTCATCGAAGCCGAAATCTTAACAGGTTGCGGCTCCGGTGATGTTGTTTTCATTCCCAGGATACCCATTATCCCCAATAATTTTCCGTTTACTTTCAAACGTGTGCAATTTCCTGTAAGCCTCTGTTACGCTATGACTATTAATAAAGCCCAAGGCCAGACGTTATCCGTTGCGGGTGTAGACCTTACTTTTGATTGTTTTTCACACGGCCAACTCTATGTTTCTCTATCACGTGTTAGCAACCCAAACAACCTTTTTGTATATGCTCCGGGTAATTCCACCGCTAACATAGTATATAGAGAAGCATTAACGTAATCAACTATACCAAAGTCAGGACTCTTATCTAAATCATCAAAAAGGTGATATACTCTTATCTAAACGACGTTGTTTTGCTCTCGACAACCACGCGAACGAAGTCGCGGGCACAGCTAGTGTATAAATAAAATAAAATAAAAAAAGCCTTTTATTTCTTGCCCATGCATTACAAAAAAATTGACAAATGGAACAATAAAAGTATTAAACTAAAAATAAAATCAGAAAAATATAAAGGAGCGGAGGGCGCTGTCGGTCAGAGCGAATATGATTGCCCGCAGGTTTTCACGTGCTTCTGCGGGGGTTAAGAAGACTCTGTTTAGGGCCTTCTGTACCTCGTTTTACGCCTGTAGCCTGTGGGTTCATTTCACGCAAAAATCGTACAGCGCCCTTCGCGTTCAGTATAATAATGCCTTCAGGGTGCTGATGGGGCTGCCTCGCTTCTGTAGCGCATCAGGGATGTTTGCGGAAATGCGCGTCGATTGCTTTTATGCACTGATGCGTAAAAGATGTGCATCCGTGGTGCGCAGGGTGCGAACCAGCTCCAACGGCATCCTGGCCATGATTGCTGACAGGCTGGACTGTGTTCATATGAATCGTTGCTCCAGTATTTCAGCTGGAATGCTGAAGCAATGATCATTGAATCTTCGTAATTTTTTAAATTTTGTTCAAATTTATTGTGCTACTAACATAGGTATAAGTTTGTATTGTAACTTTAAGTGCAGGTTTCCTCACGATGTTTTACTTCACCGTTGTCATTGATGTCTAAGATATTATAACACCATTATTATTATGTATGTTTAGGTTTAATTTATTTTATCTGGGCCCTGTCGCCTGAAATAAATGAATTAATAATAATAAATTGAAATAAAATTTGAATATTGTAAAAAAAAAAAAATATAAACAAAATTAAAAAAATCTTTTACCATTGAAATTCAATTCAAATTACAAATTTAAAATCAATTAAAAAATTATACCTACAGATCAATTACATTTATACTGAATCAATATATTTAAATTATAAATTATTAAATAAATTTCCATTTATGTAATAAATATAAAAACATTATAAGTGCAAGAACTCCTCTCAGATGAAGCCTCCTCCAGAGATTGCCATGCGTCCCTATTGTCTGCTATTCTTGCCCAGTCCCGGCCGGCTATGTGAATTATGTCGTCTGCCCATCGGCCTGCCTCTCTTTCTGTGGCCTGCTGGCCCTGGCCACGCCGTGGCTCGTATGGTACATCTATCATCATTCCTTCTGGATAAATGGCCCGCCCATCTCCATTTTAGTATCTGTGAGTAACTTAAGGCATCAATAATATCTGTCTTTCTACGGATTATGCTATGTGGTATTTTTTGCAATTTGCTTATCTTCAGGATGCTCCTTTCCATAATTCTTTGACTGGTTTTTTATTTTATGAGTGAACTTCCACGTCTGACATGCATAAGTCAAGGAGGGTAAGAGGCATGAGTTCATTATTTTTCTCTTTAGTTGAATGGGAAACTTGCCTTTCAGCACTTCCTTATAACTCCAAAACTTGTTCCAGGTCTTTTGAACTCTTCTGTCTACTTCTTGTTGGTTGTTTAGTGTGCTGAATGATATTTGTTTGCCTAAATAAATATAGTTACTCACATACTCTAGTTGGACATCTTTAAGTTTTATGGTGCCGTGGCTTTTGTTTGTCATTGCTTTCGTTTTACTTAGATTAATTTCCAAGCCGACATCCTTGCTAGCTCTATGCAAGGTGGATATCATATATTGCAGGTCTATAGGATTATCAGTCAATAGAACAATATCGTCGCAAACCTTAGACGTGACAGATAATTTCCATTTATATTGATTCCCAAATTATTCCAGTCTAGACTACTTTTGACTGACTCTAGCACTGCTATGAAGAGGCGAGGTGAGAGGGGTTCGCCCTGCCTGACGCCTCTCTCTATCTTTATTGGTGGTCCTACATTATCCAATTGTACTCTGCTTTGGCTCTTCTCATAAAGATCTTTCAGTATGTTTATATATCTTTGGTTAACATTTTGGGTGAGAGAGTTTGCCATATTGCTGAGTGTGATATTGTATCGAACGCTTTTTGGTAGTCAATGAAAGCAACGTAGAGCGGTCTCTGAAATTCTTGATACTTCTCAATGACCTGTTCCAATGTGTGTATATGGTCTGTAGTGCTGTAACCTTTTCTGAAGCCTGCTTGTTCTATTGGTTGTTTACAGTCCAGTATTTGACTAATTCTCTTTTCTATAATTGAAGATGGTTGATGATGGATGGTTGGTAACATGCATAGAGGTCGGTAGTTTGAAATATCTTTTGGATCTCCTTTCTTATATAACAGAATTATGTTTGATTCCGACCATTGTTTAGGAGTGGAAGTACTTTCGAGAATCATATTAAAAAGTTTTGTTAGTGGTTATGCCAGTAGAGAGTGACCTGTTTTTATGACTTCATTAGTTATTCTGTCTGGGCCTGGGATCTTTTCTATTTTGATCTTCTTTATTTGTTCGATTATTTCAGTTTCATCTACCTCACCATCCCTATATTCTAATTTAAAAAAACAATTAGAGGTTGAAACAAACTACACACCACAAGAATACTACGACAAATTGATAAACATAAAGAAACCAGCTTATCAAATGCCAATAATCCTAATATAATAAACAAAAAGCAGTCGATAATTACTGATCATACCAGGCAGTTAATACGACGAAGACACGAGCTACAAAACACTAAACCTAAAACCCGGAGTATGAAAAATGAATTAAAAGTTCTTTACAAATTGACTAGCAGATACATACAGAGAGATTATAATGCCCACAGGTCACGTACAATAGAGAGACATCTAAACACAACTGGAAGCTTGAAACGAGCACTTAAAGAATTAAAGACACACAAACACTGGATCGAAGGATTGCAAGGAGAAGGATGTTCCCCAAATGGACTTCACTGATGACATAAATCCTGTAGAATATATATATATACTTATATAAATATAGATCAGACTTGAGAGGATACATAATGCTCTTATAAACGTTTTTTGAATTGTAAGATAGTGTTTAAATCTCTGATGCTAGGCGGAAGTAAGTTCCACAATCTTACAACATGGACAGAGAAGGAATATAAATAGTAACTGGTTTTATGTGGATGGTTTGAGATGTGATCTGCATATCTCTGGGGCCAGCGTAAGAGAATCGCTCACGCAGGTAGGAAGGATAAGAAGGATTATACAAGATGTTGAAGAGGAGGAGACATAAAATCCGAGTGTTCCTACGAAACGAAGACGGATTGGGAGCCACTTGAGTTCCTTGCGAAGGTGAGAAACATGATCATACTTACGTAGACCAAAAACAACGCGAATAAATTAGTTTTGCAGGCGCTCAAGATTGTTTAATAGATCCTCTGTGGCATCCAGGTAGCCTGGCATAACCTTTAATCGGCTGAATAAGTGTTTGCGCTAAGGATATATATTTTTGTCGTTAAGGGCAAGATACTCTAAAGGCACTACAGCGAATTGAAAGAGAAATGTACCTTTCGACTGACCTCGTTGACCTGAGCACGCCACGAAAGATTAAAGTCAATGATCACCCAAATCTTTTGCCGTTTCGGTAAAGTCAATATGAATACAGTCGGGGAATAAAGGCATCAGGGAAGTGACATCAACCGCATTGCGAACAAAACTGCTGCCTATGACCATTGGCCTGCGATTTGCTAGGGTTTATTGGCAAACCAAATGACTTAGCCCATATGCTGATACTTGCCAGGTCCTGGTTCATTGCCGCAATAGCTGAACCAGCGTCGATTATAGAGAAATGGCGATACAGCTGCAAGACATCCGCGTAAAGATGGAAACTAGAAGAGATTACTCTGGTAACAAAGTTAATGAAGATTGAGAAAAGAGAGAAGAGAGGTGATAGTACGCTACCCTGAGGAACACCCTCAGTGAGGCTACACCAGTCAGAGAATGACTCATCAAGGCGAACACACTGAGAGCGTCCCCGAAGATAAGAGTTGAACCAAGCTAAAGCGGAAGAAAGTAAATTGATAGATTTAAGAATACCTAGTAAAATTTCGAAATCCACTGAGTTGAAGGCGCTACTAAAGTCAAGCAATACAAGCACCGTAAGGGACTTATTCTCCATAGCCCAGCGGATATCGTCAGTTACTTTTAACAGTGCTATGACCCACGACAAATTATCGAGTTTGACGCTAAGAAAAAGGGTAACTGTCTATGAACTAAGTGTTCACAAACTTTAGAGAGAAACGGAAGAATAGAAATAGGTCTAAAGTGAGTTAATAGTGATGGATTATTGGTTTTAGGTAAATGTATGATGTGAGCCTGCTTCCAAACCGACAGAAAAGAGCAAGAGGTGAATGTGTGATTAAAGATGTCAGTTAGGACAGGGAGCATCGAGGGAAGGATAAGAGTAATCATTCTGGAACACAACATATCAACACCGACTGCTGAAGAAGTTATTGCAAGTACAGGTTTCTTAATGTCCTCCTCAGTAACATCGCTAAGGTTAAAGGTTGAATATTGTGGCAACGGCATACTAGGAAGACTATCTAAAGTAGCGGCTTTGACGTGCGGATCAAGAGAAAAAGGAAGAAGAGAGAAGTGTTGGTTGAGATCATTGAGGTTCAAATCCTTGCACTGGTTAGTAGGTGATTTGTCTATGCCTACAGATTTAAGAAATTTCCAATTTTCCATATATCGGACGAACTGCAGTTAATGTGTTGTTCATGGAAGTAGCGCCTCTAAGCATCCTGACACAAATGATTGCAACGGTTACGTCGAAATTTATAGTAAGTGAGATTTAGGTCTGAAGGTCTGCGCTTATATGTGTTCTTAGCTTTGTCCCTACGGGCCATATGCTCTTTAATATAATGTTAAATGCTTTCATCAAATAAAGGAAAATATACATCTCTTTAGTAAAGTCAGTGATAGACACAATTGTAATAGGTGCGAGAAATAAAGATGAGTTAGATCAACCATCTTATAGACTAGCTAAAGTACACTCATCTTTCATGGGGGTACTATGTTAAATTCTATAACAAAATACCTTGTGATATATTAAAACTAAATGAAAGGCAATTTAAAACTTTAGTTAAAAGCACTCTTTGTAAACAAGCATATTACAAATTAGATGATTATATTCAAGATAAGAATGCTTGGAAACATGCCTGGTCCTTCTCCATAGGGCAATCTTTAGTGTAGACAAAATCAAATTTGTTAATTTATATTTATAGTTATTGTATTAATTTTTATTTTATTTTAAGAAATTGACACACACTGTTCCGTTGTTGTTGAATTAGGTATTTTACCTATGTTTGCAATATTTGTAAGTATGTAAGAACCATGTTCCTATTTATCAAATTAATGAATTTACCTGTTAATGCTTTTAATAATTTATTCCTGTACGTATTATAGTGTGCATTATAGTGCTATTCTGGGTGCACTCACATATTATATGAATTTATTAATGTATGTTCTTATGTAAATATTGTAAAACAACAATTTTTTTTTAAAAGAGTAAGTATGAATTTTCTTGTGCATTCTTCTCCATAACAAGCTACTTTTCAAAAATAGAAATAAAGTAACGGTGAGAAGCAAAGGAATAGAGGAAAAACAAAACAAAATAAAGTAAAGCTGGAGATAGAGGGAATATTTAGTGTAGTTAAGTAGAGAAATGAGGTAGGCTGAATTTGGATTAAAAAGCTATTTATTACTGACTTTAGCAGCTTTTGATTTTATTTTTATTTTTAACTAGCTGACCCAGCAAACTTTGTTTTGCCATAAAATAAATAAAAATAAAAAAGCCTTTTACATCTCTCATGTTCGGTAAGTAGGTTCTTATTACCTCCAAATGGGGCTTGTAGGTGACTAATTAGCGCTCTAGGGTAATAATGTAGCTAGAAAAGCCCTAGGGCGGTAAGTAATTTTAAAAAAAAACACTTCTTTCTTTCAAAAAGTTCGCGTACATCTAACCATCATACTGGCAATAGACATCATGCATTCAGCCCAATGACCAAAGAGGTCGCTTTGCTATTCAGCCTTGTCTTCGTGTGAGTATAATAGTCATCAAGGAGTTTTTGGCGGGATTTTTTCGAGTGAAGTTCAGCGGTTGTTAATATTATTTGCAAATTGATTCCTAGTGGATACTGTAATATAAAAATGGCGCAGTTTTGTGTCTCAACTGTCTACGCAACTGGACAATATGTGAAATCATTGACAGAAGCGATTTCAGGATAGTGGAGCGAAGAATTTTATTGTAGTATTGACTACCTCCGCAAAGCTTACTGGGAAGGCTGACTCGATACAATTTGCTGCCAAATACTCCAAAATCTATTAGAATCTGTTACACCCGTATTCGAATGCATACTAAAGAATGTTAAAATTGCACTGAAGATTAGGCGGTATGGTCCAAGACCTTAGCCTGCCCGATAAGGCGAACAAAAAAAAAAAAATTGTCATCAATTTTAAATATCGAACGGCGAAGCTCAATTTCGTTCTTGAAAAATAAATATTTTTTTAAATGTTTTATTCTTGTAATGCCGGTTTTTTTCTACTTACCTCACAATCGAGATGTAAAGCAGAATAGTTAGCTCGGGTGTAATCATCAATTGCACCCTCGAACTATAGGCGCCCTCGCTGCGCTCGTGCGCCTAAATATCTCGGGCTGCAATTGATGCCTTACAGCCCTTGGCTACTAATCTACTATTATTTCTTGCGTAATCCAAATACAAATAAATTATTGTTACAAATATGTTATTATTGTGGTTCATTTAGTATTATTGTTGTTTACAATTTGTTATTCATAGTATCATCAGTTCATATATCATATATGATGTATATATCAATGTTGTATCATTAATATAATGATCAATATAGTATCATATTATCATGATTTATTATTGCTAGGTACTACTGATTGTTTATTAATGAATTTATAAATAAATCTATTCAATAATTAATTGCTTAATTTAAATTCCTGTAATAATAACATTATTTTCTCTAGTATTATTAAATTAAATTATAATTTACTGAACTTGTTTAAGTTACTTAAATTTACTTGACATGCAATGAAAATCAATAAAAATGAAATAAAATCATTACTGTGACATGCAAGAACCCCTCCTTGTGAGGGTGAAGGCCTCCTCCAGATTTTTCCACTTGTCCTTATCTTTGGTTTTTGTTTTCCAATGTTTTCCTGCTATGTTATTACATGGAATAATTCCCCTTTTTTCTTTAATCTTCTGCTGGCTGGCATTAGTTGATAATTTTGTTTAGTTTTGGTGTTCTTTGGGATAGTGGTTATCAGTGGAGGGTTTTGGTCATAATCCTCCACGGTGACCAACCGGGTTGGAGGGTTTGTTGTGTTTTTTTTTGTTGTAATGCTTCTGTACTGAATCTGTACGGAGAGGGCCAGCTAATTGCTATGCTTTGTTTTTGGAGGTTTCTTGATGAAGTGTACTGTTTTTATTTATTAAGTAGTTAAGCATACTCGGTTTAATTACTCCCTCTGAGATGCTGTTTGCTCTTCTTGCCGGGGGGTCATGCTGTTGTGATTTGTTCTTCTTTTTTGTTGATGTGTTTCTTTCTTTTGGCATGTCCTCGGTAGGTTTTGTAGGTGAAGGAGAAAGCTTTCTTTTATTTGTTTGTTTAAGTATGACCAGTTTGTCGTACTTTAGAAAAGCCATGTTTCCTTTTTCTCTCTCTGATCTTAACTGTTCTTGTAACTGGTTTCTCTTTTCTAAAACCTGTTTAGGGTAGTCTTCCTTCATGTAGTAATTTGTGTCTCGCAGTGCTCTTTTTTGTTTAAAGATTTGGATCTTTATGCCCAAACTCAAGAAGGATACCACCACTGGTCGTGGTCTGTCGCCTTTCTTCCCTATTCTTTTGACTTCTTGTAGGTCGTTTGAGGACAGTGTGATTGAGAAATGTTGTTCTAAAAATTTGAGCATATTTTTTTCTAAAGTACCATATGAAGACTCCAATTCTTCGATGCCGAAGAAAACTATATTTCTTTGTCTCGCCTGCTTTTCTAAGAAGTAGATAGATTTCTCCTGGTTTTCTACTATTTCCTTTAATTTTTCGTGTTTTTCTTCTAATACAAAAATTTTTTCCTCTAATATTTTATTGATATTTTGTGTAACTTGTTCAGTCACGGTTTTTCCATTTTCTCGAATCTCTTTCTTTTGCTCATCTAGTTCCAGTTGAATTTTTTTAAGAGCTTTCAGAATTTCATCCATGATTGTTATTTTGTAAATTTTTTTAGTGAAAGTTTGTTTACCTATATGTGTCGCCCTCTACTGGCGTGTCTCGGTATTTTTTGAACTAAGAGTTAGATCGATGCGATGTCACAGAACAGAACCCACACAGTGTTGTTGGACTTTGAAGTAGTTCGTGCTTACTTCAACAGATGGCGTTACTAGTTTTATAATATTGTTGGATGACTTCGCGAATCGTGGTTCCTTTTTCGAAAAGAGGTTATGTCACTATTTTTCGCAAAATGCCATAAAAAGACCAAACATTTATCTACCCTACCTACCCGACCCTACACTACCCTACCCTACCCGACCCTACACTACCCTACCCTACCCTACACTACCCTACCCTACCCTACCCTACACTACCCTACCCGACCCTACACTACCCTACCCTACCCTACCCTACCCTACCCTACCCTACCCTACCCTACCCTACACTACCCTACCCTACTCTACCCTACCCTACCCTACACTACCCTACCCTACCCTACCCTAACCTACCCGACCCTACACTACCCTACGCTACCCTACACTACCCTACCCTACCCTACCCTACCCGACCCTACACTACCCTACACTACCCTACACTACCCTACCCTACACTACCCTACCCTACACTACCCTACCCTACACTACACTACCCTACACTACCCTACACTACCCTACCCTACCCTACCCTACCCTATGTCCTTCTCCTGGTTCTAAGCTACCTCCCTGCCAATTTTCAGCTAAATCGATTCAGCCGTTCTTGAGTTATAAGTGAAGTAACTAACACGACTTTCTTTTATATATACGTGGGACACTCAGAAAGTTTTGCGAAACTAAAAAAAATTGTTCTATACGTACATATATTTTTATTAAATCTTTTCAAAGTACTTTCCACCAGCCTCTATACAAAGATTCATGCGCCTAAACCAGTTTTCAAAACACTTTTTCCAGTCCGCCGCAGACACCTCGTTTACAGCCTGCTCGAACGCAGCCAGCGCATCTTCCGGCGACGAAAATTGTATCCCTTTGAGCTGATTTTTTATTTTTGGGAATAAAAAGAAGTCACACGGTGCTAGATCAGGGCTGTAAGGAGGGTGACCCAGGAGTTTGACTGGCGTGCTGTCCAGGAAGTCCCTCGTTTTGAGTGCGGTGTGCGCAGGTGCATTGTCGTGGTGGAGCAGTAGCCCGCGGAGCCCTGTGTTTGGTCGCTTGTTGCTTATAACAGAGAAAACTTCTGGCAAACATTTGGTAGTATACCATTCGGCATTAATGCTTCTTTGATCCCGTAAGGGAATTGATACCAAGTGGCCAGTCAAATTAAAAAAGCTAGCGATCAAAATCTTACCCCCGCTTCTAGATCGCTTCACTTTGGTAGGCGTTGGCTCATTTTGAAACACCCAAACAGTCGACTGGCGCTTGGTTTCTGGGTCGTATTGATAAATCCAGGACTCATCACCTGTAACGATGTCGTAAACACGCCGAGACGAGCCTGCTTCAAATTTGTTAAGCATATCACGGCACCATTCCACCCGGGCCTGCTTCTGAGCATCGGTGAGGTTGTGCGGCACCCAGCGTGATACTATCCTCCTCACGCGAAGATGGCTGTGTAGAATCTCGTGAACGCTTCCCGATCCAATCTTCAATATGTGTTGAATCTCCTGATATGTAATTCGCCTATTGTCTTGGATTAAATTTTTCACTGCTAGCACGTTTTCTTCGGTAACAGCCGTCAAAGGGCGACCGCTTCTTTCGTCATCCCCCAAAGTTGGTCGACCGCGCTTGAATTCGTTATACCAACGATACACGGTTGCCTTGGAAGGGCCTTCATCCATGAATGCCATTTGAAGTCTATCGTACGATTCATCCGGTTTCAGGCGACACTTGAAATCGTATAAAATCATAGCTCTAAAATGTTCCCGGCGCAGATCCATATTTCAGTGAGACACAATACTTTGAATTAACTCGCAAAAAATGTGGAGGGAAATTTTGAAATTGGAACTTACTTATTTTTACTTATAAATAATCATATTTTCGAAAAACATTATAACTGGCCAGTCTCCCATATATAAAAACTTTTTTTCGCAATACTTTCTGAGGGGCCTGGTATAGATGTGGGTACGGTGCCCAGAATCTGAATGAATGTTTTATTATAGTTTTCTAGTTAAATTATGCAAAATAACGATCATAGCGTTATGTTAATGTTTATTATTAAATTATCTGAATATATTAGAAGAATTAAGGACATTGGGATCTTGGATTTGTTTCTGTTAAAACCTTTTTTTATTCTAATAAGTACACCCTGGCCATTACTGTTTTGACAGCTATTCTTTTCTTATGTTATATCTGTCACTGCTCTTCATATATCTTTGTAAAATATAATACACGTCGTTTATCCTGTTAAAAATAGTTTTCCTTACTAGCCAACTCCATTAGCTCTGCTAAATTAATCCAATATATAAACAAGTGGTTATGATCCCTCCAACGTCCACCACGGTGCAGCAGTCAAGAGCGGATTCCAGTAAAGCGGTAACAAATTCTTCCAATATGACAAATGCAATAAGCATAAGTAAGCTAAATCGTCACAACTTCAACACTTGGGCATTTAGTTTGGAGTGCTATCTGACGGACGTCGACTTATGGGACGTTGTGATTCAAGCGGTCGATCCCGCCGATCCCATCGCCACGCGCAGAGACGCGAAGGCACGAGCTAAGATTTGCCTCACGTGTGACGAGTCGGTGTTTCCAATAATCAGGTCAGCGAAAACCGCATACGATACTTTTAATTGTATAAAAAAGGCTTACGCTGACAGCGGGCTTACAAGGAGATTAGCTTTAATGAAGAGTCTCCTAGGAAATACTTACACAGGAAACATACAAGAGTATGTGAACAAGGCGTTATCAACGCAGCAAGAACTTCAGGGAATAGGAGCAGCAGTAGATGACGAATTTCTTGGCATTATTATGCTTGCTGGACTTCCAGAAAAATTTCATCCACTCGTCATGGCTCTTGAACATTCCAACACGAAGATTTCATCGGAAAATGTGGTGACAGCACTTCTCAAAGAGGATGTGCGCACCGCAACAGCTACTACCACCAGAGGACCTGACAACGCAGCGCTACAAACGAAGGACGAGAAGAAAAAGTTCTGTACCTATTGTAAAAAGCTAGGGCACGTTGTATCGCAATGTAGAAAGCTTAGACAGAAGAAAGGCAAAAATGTTTCGGCTAACACTTCTACACATTATACATCCGAATTCACACTTTCATCCTGTTTTTCTAACATTCCTCCCTCAGGTTCTCAAGACTGGTATATTGACTCTGGCGCAACTTCCCATATGAGTAACAGGAGAGATTGGTATGCAACCATGTCACCCCATGTCACCCCTATTACAGTTGCTAACAAGGAGCAATTACTAAGCCATGGTAAAGGTACTGTAAATATTCATATTTCCGATAGTGTAAATAAAATTAGTGATGTTCTTTATATCCCTGACCTTGCTACAAATCTTTTATCTGTAAGGAATTTAGTTAAAAAAGGCTTCGATGTTTTATTTACATCGGAAAGCGCAAGCATCATCCAAAAAGGCGGATGTCAAGTGACAGGATCTGTCATTGCTACAGGATCAAACCATAACGGAATATATAGGTTGGATCTGAGTAGTTCACAAGCGTTGTATTCTTCGACCAAAGAGTCTGCAATGCTGTGGCATAGGCGCCTTGGCCATCTAAATGCAAAAAGTATGGATATACTTAGAAATAAATCAATCGGTTTAGATTACAACGGTAGCTACACTGAAAAGTGTGTTCCCTGCCTACAAGGTAAATTAGCTAAAAAGCCGTTTAAGAAATCTAAAATTAAATCAAGCAAAGTCCTACAGTTAATCCATTCGGACTTATGTGGACCTATGAGTACGCACTCATGGGGCGGAGCTTTGTACTTATTGACTTTTACCGATGATTTTAGTCGCAAAACTTTTGGATATCTTTTGAAAACAAAAGCCGAAGTTTATACAAAGTTTGTAGAGTTTAAACATTTAGTAGAGAATCAAACCGGAGAGAGAATAAAAGTCCTACGTTCGGACAATGGTCGTGAATATGTAAATAACGATATGTGTACCTTTCTTAAGGAAAATGGCATCGTGCATCAAACCACGATACCGTACACACCTCAACAGAATGGGGTTTCCGAACGAGTAAACCGGACAATAATCGAAAAAGCTCGATCAATGCTCCAAGATTCAAAACTACCCTTGGCGTATTGGGGAGAAGCGGTAAATACGGCCATCTATCTCAAGAACCGTATACCAACGCAAGCTTTGAACAACAAAATACCAGAAGAACTGTGGAGTGGCAACAAAGTCAACTTATCTCACTTAAGAGTTTTTGGTTGCGAAGCTCACGTTCTTGTACCTAAAGAAAAACGTACCAAACTGGATTCTAAGACACAAAAGTGTGTTTTTGTTGGCTATGCTACAGAAAGCAAAGGATACCGTCTTATAAATCCCGAAAATCCTCGAGTGATAATTGTCGCTAGAGATATTGTCTTCATAGAGGACAAGACGCCGGTAGATTCACAAAATTCTTCTTCCAGCGAGACGCTACCCTCGCCACAGTCGCAAGAAATCCTTGTACCCATTCAAGATGAGGAGCAACTAGTTCCACAAACGCAGCATCATTCACAGCCAGAGACACTACCTGAAATGTCATCTTCTGATCAGCCGACAGCCTTACATGATCCTGTAATGCCTGAAGTATTACCAGGCGCTCCCGAAGCTGAACCCAGTGAAGAGCCAACCATCGAAAGAAGATATCCTATTAGGGAACGACATCCTCCTAAACGATATAGTCATTGTGGCCTCTTCATGACTTCAGACCTCGAACCGGAGACATATAAAGAAATTACAGATCATCCCCAAAAAGAAATATGGCTCGAAGCAATGAAGGCTGAATATGATTCATTAATGAAGCATGGAACATGGATCCTAGTTGACCGACCCTCCGATAGGAAAACTACAAAGAGTAAATGGGTATTTAAAATTAAAAAGGACACAAGTGGACAGATAACTAAATACAAAGCCAGGCTAGTAGCAAAAGGATTCACCCAAGTAGTAGGTGTGGACTACGGCGAAACTTTTTCTCCTGTTGCTAGACTGTCTTCAGTACGGCTATTAATAGCAGTTGCTGTCCAAAACAACTTGCAAGTAGAACACCTTGATGTGGAGACTGCCTTTTTAAATGGAGACTTAGAGGAGGAGATTTATATGGAACAACCTGAAGGTTTCTCAACCGACCCAAAGGGCAAAGTATGTCTTCTCAAGAAGTCCATTTATGGCCTTAAACAAGCTCCACGCCAATGGAACAAAAAGGTGTGTGAAGCAATGGAAACATTGTCTCTAACTCAAGCCACGACAGAACACTGCCTCTACTATAAAAGAGAAGGCAATGACTTCCTCGTAGTCGCAGTTTTTGTTGATGACTTTTTTTTTGCTGAGCAATAATGCTAAATTGAAAGAGAATTTCAAGAATGTTCTCAAGAAAATGTTCTCTGTCAAAGATCTTGGTCTCCTTAAGGATTGTCTCGGAATGAGAGTTATCCAAAAGGAAGGTTTCATAACTCTAGATCAGACCAAGTATATACAAAAACTGTTACACAAGTTTGGCATGAATGACGCTATTCCCGTGACTACACCATTGGAACCTGGCCTTAAACTTGCGTTACCTGACAAAGAAGAGGAAAATATTGAAGTCCCCTATCAGGAGCTTATCGGCTCATTAATGTACGTTTCCATATGTACACGACCAGACATTGCACATGCTGTCTCGTACTTGTCTCAATTCAACGTACATTACGGGGAGGTGCACTGGAGAGCCGCTAAGAGAGTTCTTCGATACCTAAAGGAGACTATACACCTCAAACTGTTATACAAACCAGGTCAGTCCTATCCAACAGGATATGCCGATGCGGACTATGGGAATAACTTAATAGATAGGCGATCCTTCACAGGATTCATATTTTTAATGAGTGGAGCTCCCATCTCATGGGAAGCGCGCAAGCAACGCACAGTCGCTCTTTCCACGACAGAAGCTGAGTATATGGCTCTCGGGGAAGCTTGCAAAGAGGCAATATACCTAAAATCGCTCATTTCAGAAATATTCGCCATCATTCATCCTATCGTCATTCATTCGGACAATCAAAGTTCAATTAAACTGGCCCACAACAACACATATCACGCACGCACTAAACACATAGACATCAAACACCATTTCATTCGAGACTCACTTGCACATCACAACCTAACCCTGAAATATGTACCAAGTAATGATAACATTGCCGATATTCTCACAAAACCTTTACCAAGGATTAAGCATGCTAGATGTGCAAATCTCTTAGGTTTACTTTAGTGTAGGTTTTGTACAGTGTTTTAAATTTGTTGGTATGTATATAGTTGTGTATTATTTATTGAGTAATAGGTAGGTGTGTACAGGATGTTCTTTTTTCTTGTAAATGAATACAGAATGTTTTTATTTGTGTGTTAGTGTTAAGTGTACAGTGAACTTTGATATGTTTTTTTTTTTTGTAAACTCTCTGTAAATTTTATTCCGTATACAGGTTGTCCGTATTACGGGGAGGTGTTAAAACCTTTTTTTATTCTAATAAGTACACCCTGGCCATTACTGTTTTGACAGCTATTCTTTTCTTATGTTATATCTGTCACTGCTCTTCATATATCTTTGTAAAATATAATACACGTCGTTTATCCTGTTAAAAATAGTTTTCCTTACTAGCCAACTCCATTAGCTCTGCTAAATTAATCCAATATATAAACAAGTGTTTCGTTTTCTAAGAAGTCAACAAAACGATTTAGATTCACTGCACAGTACTAAATCAACAGAATTTATACGTTAAAACTAAACGAGAATGTATTACAGGGTTAAATGTTATGTTAAATTCTTAAGTTAATAAATTTGACATAAATATCAACTTAAGTAAACAATAAAGGTTGTCATAAGTTTTTAGAAACTACCCTTAAAAGTCGATTTAGGGGGAGTTAAAGTTTTTTTGAAAAATCTTATTTATTGGGTTAATAAACTTGATACTTGACATATATACCAACTTAAAAGGGTTAAATGTTATGTTAAATTCTTAAGTTAATAAATTTGACATAAATATCAACTTAAGTAAACAATAAAGGTTGTCTTATAAGTTTTTAGAAACTACCCTTAAAAGTCGATTTAGGGGGAGTTAAAGTTTTTTTGAAAAATCTTATTTATTGGGTTAATAAACTTGATACTTGACATATATACCAACTTAAACAAATTTTTGCATCCACCGGACTCCCGCAGCCTTGACCAGGTCGGACTTCCTAATTTGCGTTTTCCGGTTCGCAGTCGCCGCTGAACTGTCAACCTTTAAGGGGGTGAAAAGGGGGAAATTTGTTTGTATGAACAATCTCATGGTAACCTAAAATGTATTATTCTTTAAGTCAAATAACGAATCGTCCCAAACCTATAAACCATAGAACTTTACGAAACCACATTTTTATTTGGTTTAATAACAGCTTATTTTTGTTTGCCATCACATGAACGAAGTCGCGGGCGGAGTTAATATTATAAATGTGAAAATAACTCTGTCTGTCTCTCTGTCTACCTTTTCACGCTTAAACCGCTGAACCGATTTAGATGCAATTTGGTTCGGAGATATTTTAAGAACCTGGGCAGGATATAGGATAGTTTTCTCCCGGAAACCATAATTAAGGTGGTGGAAAGAGGAGTAGAAGTTTGTATGGAAAACCTACAATATTATGCAGCGATATAAAAAATAAGCTATTCGAATAACTAATGCTTCGCAGACGAAGTCGCGGGCAACAGCTAGTCTATGATATATGAATGAATCGCAAAAAGTGTTGGTAAGCGCATAACTCAACAACGCCTGGACCAATTTGGCCAATTCTTTTTTTTTAATGTTCGTTGAAGTTCAAAGATGGTTTTTACGGTGAGAAAAACCCTAAAAACAGCCATTTTATTTTTCCCATACAAAAGTTTTCTAACTAAAAGGTAAAGTCAATTTGTGCTTTATTGCTATTGTATTAGCAATTTTTGCTTTGTGTAGGGTAGGGTGGTGTAGGGTAGGGTAGTGTAGGGTAGGGTAGTGTAGGGTAGGGTAGTGTAGGGTAGGGTAGTGTAGCGTAGGGTAGGGTAGTGTAGCGTAGGGTAGGGTAGGGTAGGGTAGTCTAGGGTAGGGTAGGGTAGGGTAGTGTAGTGGAGGACAGTGTAGGGTAGGGTAGTGTAGGATAAGGTAGGGTAGTGTAGGGTAGGGTAGTGTAGCGTAGGGTAGTGTAGGGTAGGGTAGGGTAGTGTAGGGTAGCGTAGTGTGGGGTAGGGTAGGGTAGGGTCGGGTTAGGGTGGTATAGGGTAGGGTAGGGTAGGTAGTTTAAGGTAGGATAGATAAATGTTTGGTGTTTTTATGGCAAAACAAAGTTTGCCGGGTCAGCTAGTATTATAATTTGGCAGCCTATTTAAGTAAAGTTGGGATAAGGCTTCGTATGTTATATGCTTAGTATGCTGGCGGCCGCAGAATGTGTCCTCGTCGTCGCTCGCATGCATCCTCCTCGCGCAGAGCTTCTTGCGCTGAGCAGTAACATCACACGTCACACTGACGCAACGTTTCGACGTTTGAAAGTTCATTTGTTTGTAATCTCCACAGTCGTGGCCGACGGATCCATGTCAAAATTACTGTAGTTCTACACAATATCAATAAAATTCAATGTTATTAAATTTCAGTGAAATATCAACTAATAAGAAACACACAACATGACGTCCAAACCGCTGGGTGAGTGATTCTTAAAAGATATAGTTTGCACTCAACGCCTACTCGTCAGGGATGAGCAATTGAACGCTGTCTAGCTGGCTACGACTATTCTGGCAGTATCTTATCAACAGAACATGCAGACTGCGTTCTTAATCATGGTTAATGTCACATTAATATGTAGATACATTGTAAGCCTACATCTAAGCACAAAGTTATTGTGAATGACATTGAGATATGTACTACGTACATGTACGTGCGTAGTACATTATTACCTCAATGGTGAACGAACACCTTATAGAATAGGAACTCCGTTCCTGTCGCCTAGGCCTACTTTAAAATTGCAAGCGGTTGCCGCCTGGGGCAGGCAGTGTTATTGGGTTATTCATCAAGAATTTCTTGATAGCAGCCTGGGATCGGGAGTCATGTCATGACCGTAGGTAAATCAATTTCTTAATTTACACAACACTGATGTTGTGTCTGGTGGTGGTAGACATCTGCCCGATGTATATTGGCGTGCCCTTGTATTGACTATGCTTGCGCAATCCATGATTTGTGATGTAGCTCGTATGTTGCGGTATAGATGGCGCCATATAAACAAACTTAAAGTGCACGTATGTAGGTAAAGTGCTATAGTTGTCGATCCTTGTTTCAACTGAGCAACTAATCGCGCGCTCGCAACGGTGCTCAACGTTCCCCGCGTCCCGCTTGGTAACCAAAGAGACCTAAAAAGCGACTTGTGCTTATCTAACGACTCTTACCAAGTTACGTGCTGACAAGTATACTTATGTTGAGCAGGCCCCGGGCCGGGCGCGTACCGGCTGCCGACAACGGTGGGCTTCCCGGCGCACGACCCCTCGCGCTACCGCAACCCCATGTACTCGTTTGGCACCAACGCCGGTTTCCGCGTCAAGGTACGAGCTCATCTCTATGTAAAATAAACTATTTACGATAATGTGCAGGAGTGATGGCCCAGTGGTAACGGTCACGACTTACAAGTTATAGGTCGTGGGTTCCACTGACTTAGAAACCTAGTGGGTTCGAACCTAGGAAGGCGCTTTACTTTGTGTAAATTATTTCATCACCACTGCTCTCAAAACGGTGAAGTAAAACATCGTGAGGAAACTACGCACCACCAGGCATGTCCTAAACTCAAAAATTCTAAGACATGTGACATTCACCAACCGTCACTGGGCCGGCGTGGTGGATTGTGGCTCATTCCCTCTCACAGAGAAGAGGCCTGTGTCTCAGCAGCGGTGACTGATGATGCCGTCGATGTGTGACTCTCTGATCACGTTTGACGGTCCAACTTGACCGCACAGCACAGATAGGTTTGGAAGGAGAAAGAGGAAGCTTTGTCCAGCAGCGGGACACATATTAGGCTAAGGAAAAAAATACATTTTCATTTGAATTGTCAAGGACTGATTATTTTTATTTTGTGAATTATTACGTTTTGAGCATAACCCTACCCAAGAGAGTGTTAAACAATAATGCACTGTACTAGGTATATTTCAGGATACTAGTTAAACATAAAAATCTATATATATAAAACAAAGACGGGTTTGTTACAACACTTTTAACTCGAGATCTGCTGGACCAATTTTCATGGTTTTTGATTCGTTGGAATTGTCTCCGCCCCGAATAGCAGAATACATCTTAAAAACGTAGGGTAGGGTAGTTGTAGATAAGTACAAGGTTGTAGCCAGTTAAAGGGAGCGAAGCCGCGGGGGTCAGCTAGTTATTTGTGAAATACCTTTCTTAGTTTTGCTATAAAATGACCTTAAAAAGCCTGCTCTAAAACCCTGTGGTAAAAAAGAGAAGGACAGCTCGGTCACTTTAATACAAAAAAGTACAGTCAACATTAGCTATACTTTATTGAAGACTTTTTTTGCTCATTGCCGACTAATTTGCATTTTTTTAATTAGGTCACTTTGTATTCTGAGGGTGCGTTGTGTAGTTGCGAGTTCGACTGTCCTGAACGATATCTGATTCTGATCGCAAACCACGCAGGGGCTCGGCCCGGGGCCCGCGTACCGCATCGAGCGCGTGACGCGCGACGGCACGATGTCGGCGCCGGCGTGGAGCTTCGGCGCGCGCTTCCCCACGCGCGCCACGCTGCGCACGCCCGGCCCGGGGGCGCACGCGCCCGAGCGCTGCCCGCCCATGAAGGAGCCGCGCGCGCCCATCTACTCCATGGGCGCGCGGCTCGGCTTCGCGCTCAAGCGCCCGGGGCCGGCGCCCAACGCCTACGCGCTGCGCCTGGGCCCCGGCACGCCGGCCTACACCATGGGCGCGCGCGTGGGCTTCAACGCCAAGGCCAAGTCGCCCGGGCCGGCCGTCTACTTCCAGCACGACACCAACGTGTACAAGTGCAAGTGAGTCGCCTCCTTCCCACCTTCACACTTATTGTTCTCGCTGCGAATTCTTTCTTACGCTGTATAACTCTAACTTCTGAGATACTTGATGCTATTCACATATATGACGGCTTTTTATGATTATTAATTAGATATTATTTATTTATTTCGATTTACAAAAAAAATTTTTGGTAGGTATCAAAATAATTTGTGAAAGTAAATCTGTAATAAAAATCCGCAGCCTAAATTTACTTACACAATTAGGCTGCCGGTATCCGGATATTGAGTAGTTGCTTAATATAATATTTATTATTTATTTATTTATATACACTTTATTATACACCATAATAAACAAGAAAAAGAAATTTAATACTATAAGCATACAATGGGCGGCCTTATCGCATACCGCGATCTCTTCCAGGCAACCTGGAAAATAATAATAATAATATTATAATATCAGTCTTATATATTGAGGTTCATACAGTGTTGCTTCTTCCTTGTTATTGCATGACGCTGCATAACCGTATTACCGTACAGCCAACTACCTACTGCCTAAGAGCTGGGAAACTCTTTGATATAATATAGAGAGTTTGTTGGTCGCTTTAAGGGATGAGTGATGAGTGTGCTGTACTTGCCCCCGCAGACAGCCGGTGTACTCGCTGGGCGCGCGGCTGGAGGGCGCCGGCAAGGCCACGCGCACGCCCGGCCCCGCCGCCTACCCGCCCAACCTTTACAATGTCAAGAAGGTACTACTCTCATCATTATAAGCCACAAGCTTCTGCCAGCGTGAAAGTGTTTTATTATTCCACGGGAGCATTATATCGGGATGAAAAGCTTAGTAGGAAGCTCTCCTTAGAACGTCTTCCTGTTACTGCAAAGGAATAACTTAGCTGGCCAATTACACCAATCGCCGTTGTTAAGAATCAAAACACACTGAGACAGAGGCGAAACGAAGCGACGCGTCGGTCTAGAAATGATTTTATTCTTTATAGGCTCGCGCTTGACCACTATCTCGCCTGATGGTAATAAGCGAAGTCAATTCAAAATGGTTGGTAAGACATTAAAAACTAAAAGGGTATGATCACGCTAGAGACCTTCGTACGAGAGAGAAACGGCCGTTTCCTAGAAGGAATAAAAACACAAAAATTTGCTAGCAAAGGGTCGTCGTTGCATTTAATTTTAAGGCTTTGATATTTTCGTTCCAGAATTCGGGTCTCTGGTACTAAACTGCTATACTTTAACATTTCAGAACCCGTACTCGTACTCGTTCGGCACGAAGCACGGCGACTACGCGCCGCCACTCATCGTCAAGGAGGACACCATGGACTGTCTCTAGCGCCATCACCAGCGTGGTAGAGCGCGTCCACACACTGGCCGCCCAACAGTGGGCCACGATGGATGACGTTGACGTTGGTTAACTGGTCATGGCATAGCTTAGTACTCGTTTGAGCGCGTTCTGGGTAAACGTTGCTAGCAGGTCTCTGGTTACAGCAAGACTCATTAGGGAACATCACTGGCAATTTCTCCCGCTAGGTGTCTCATAAATTCATGGCGGGCAAATAAAAACGTTCCGTCTGAGGTTAGGTGAATGTTTTTAAGATTATCCTATTAATATTAATCCTAGTAATATTTTTAACCCTTTTAACGTTTACACGAATGAACCCCTCGTGTAACGGCCGAATATATATATAAATAATAAAAAATGCCGCGCTTTTCAACCTTTTTCTATTTACATTTAGGTAGTTGGGTTAATTGCCGGCTCAGCTTTGCGTAATGTTCCCTATAGTTGCGCCTGTTTCATAGTGGTGTTCGTTTATCCGAACACAACCGAGCATCAATAACAGAACACATTCATAGGTTTCTAATACACGTTTGTGTTGTCAATGTAAGAGTCAGTAAGAGTAAAAAAAACGATAAAAAAATCGTAGTCTAGTAGTCGACGTTGTATTAGAAATCAAATAATTTCGAAAATTATTAACGTGATATTGTGTAATTATATTAACTAATGGTCAAGAATTCTGTCTTATTGTCTGGTATAAATATTTTATTTTTGTGGAGCGAGTTTAATCGAATATATTGTTGTGTAATTCAGCAACATCGTCTCTACTCGACAAGGTGTGATGTCTTGGCCGAGCTGATACCTGTGTGGGATGACCAGGGTTTAACCTAGTCGCGGTGTGCCACTTTCACATTGCCTCGTGTAGGAGACGAGAGCACATGTGTTCTTCCCCCTAAGGCGAGTTGAAGCCCACACCAGTATCATTATACACCATGCAAACTTTTTGCCAAAATGTTTTCTAGATTGGTACAGTTGTATAAGTCTTGTGTGTATTGTATATTGAATATAAATCATGTCACTCGCATTGTTTCGAGGTAGGTAACTTTTTGTAAATCATTTTGTGACCCGTTTTGATATGAAGTCTTTGTGAATTCAATAAACCTTTGTTTTGTATAACTTGTATATTGTTTAACAATTAGTCTCTATTTACATCTAACATTATTTAATCACTATAAATACTCAGTCCACGAGTCACACTGCCACTGTCTGTAAAGTAAGGAACACACTGACTGAACCAGATGATGAAGATTAAAACATCGTGCTTGTGAGCGTCAGGGTGGCAGGTGCAGATACAGGACAATCTAATAAAATGTAAAAGAATATAAATGAGCTTATAACATAATTAAATGCGCCTATTTTGAATCATAGTTATTGTAAAAATAACAATTTTTTATCCATTTTATGGGATGACCTCATCACACTATGGTTTATTATTATACCACTGCAACTCCTGAAAGCGAAAGTCACCATTGACGGCCACCGGGAAAGTGCCGTGGCAATGAAGCTCGACGAGTTCCGGAGGAATGATTCAACTCTTCTCGTCTTGTATCCCGCAACATAAATAAGCAGAAAAAGAACAGTAGGACGAACGGCGGTAAACATTAATTATGTTTATCTCTAGGGGTTGACTTCTAACTTGAGTATTTAGAGTTGCCACCCTAACGCTCACAGGCTCACTCGCAGTAGCAGCAGTGCTCCTAGAAGCGGCGCATGGAGCGCAGCTTGTTGTTGCGGCGCATGCCGGCGGCGCGCACGCGCAGCCAGTAGCGCTTGCTGCCCGGGTCCAGCGCGCTGAGCTTGGGCGCGGGGCCCGTGTTCAGCGACCACAGCCAGGAGGGGTATGCGCTGTCTTCTTGTAGCTGAAAACAAGCAATTTAAAGATATTGTAGAGAAAGAGATACTGAATATGATAGTGGATGAATGGAGGGGAAGGCCAAAGAAGAGATGGATACGGTGTTTGGTGAGCGTCAAGATGGCGGGACCAAGTCCCCAATTTAAAATTTATCACATTAAAGTGTTTGTACTACATATGTACTATTTATACCCTAAACAAGACATTTGTACTTCTAAAGGTAAAGGAAGTATCTCAAGACAACTTTGGTCCCGCCACTTTGACGTCAACGTGGCGGGACCATCTGGCAGCGCTACTCAGAGGCAGGTAATTCACCCCCTAAGACTTAGTACTACATATGTACAGATATATACTCAATTTTCAATAAAATTGTAAGTGTCAAATTCAAGTTATGTGATAAAAACATTGGTCCCGCCAATTTGATTATTCATGTTATCGCTGAATTCATATGAAAATCTTTACATATCATGGAAAATCAGATGTAGAAACTTAGTACTTTCAAGTACATGAACGTGTGTAATTTTCATATTCATAACTTAAGTACATCAAAAGTTATCTATCAATCATTGTTATCTTTGAAATGGACACATTTATGCAGTAATGAAACAACCCAAAATTGTTTTAAGAATTATATCGACGATGAAGTGACAAGAACTCCTAACTGACATTTTTGCGATTTTACTTTTTTTACGTAGATTGATGCACATTTGCTTAATAGTTATTGTCAGTTATTAATAACTCGTTAAAAAATAAGATATGAAGCTAGCTGCTATTGCCTGCTCACGCAAACAATTATTTAAAGTCTATCTACGTAAAAAAAAAGTAAAATCGCAAAAATGTCAGTTAGGAGTTCTTGTCACTTCATCGTCGATATATATATTTACTTTTTTCATGCTTAAAAGTGAAAGTGCTTAAGTGAAGTGTGTAATTTAAGTATCATATTTTATTATAAAAGATCGATATCGATAGAAATGAAACAAACTATCATAATTCTGATATATATTTTGATCAGTGGAAACCCTTATTAGTTTACGTAGTTTGTATTTGACGAGGTAATTAACTCCTAACTGTGTTTTATAAGTTGTGAGAAAATATTATTGAACTTGAGGGTAGGTATTAACTTTAAAACTTTCGCGTTTCATAATTGAAAACAATATAATTATAACGGAAAATTTAACGCGATAAATCACAAAACGCGCGTTAATCGCGTTAAATTTCCCGTTATAATTATATTGTTTTCAATTGAGGGTAGGTAGTCAATTGCGTTTCAACCATACTGCTTTTTGCGGAACCGTGTTGTCTTTCTGTATGTGAATGTGCTTGATAACAACAGTTAATTTTAGTAATATTGCGTATTTGAATATCCGTATTTCCGTGAGCGACATAATAAGTTATTTTATATACTGTTCTACGTTAAGGATTAACAATGAAGAAGAAAATACAAACAGGAAGGAAAAGTATAGTGCTGTTGGAAGACCAAAAAAAGGTATTTGAAAATTATAAAGCAACTTTTATTCACGGCATACCATCATCGAATGATCTATTGTTTACTGATATAAGTAGACAACTCAATTTTAAAATGACCCCGAAAAGTTTATACCTGTCGGTTAAACGCAATTTCAATTATTTTTTTGATGAAACTGAAACTGTAACGGATAGCGATTATAGCGTTAAGGAAATAGAACATGATGAAAGCAGTGACTACGATGGTGATAAATTGCCTGTAGAAAATGAACAATTTCTTTTTCATTTAGATAGTTACGCTTGGAGTAAAATTCAGCCAATTGTTAAATATGTCAGGAGTAATTGTCCTAACTTAACAACATCAACGTATCGTAAGAAAATGTGTTTACCTAGTCAAGAATGGGCAGGCCTATTGAGAGAGGAGTTATGGAAAGTTAGCAAAATACCATGCACTTGGCATTTCAAAACATATTCAATCAAACAAGATGAATTTGTCCGCTGTTTCGGAAAATGTAAAGAATGTAAAGCGGATGTTAACATTCTTATAAATTGGCCCACCGATAAAATAGCTAACTGTGAAGTTTCAATAAAAAATCACAAACCAGACTTTAAACATAAAATTCAAAGAAAGATTAAATTGTCATCTATGAAAAGAAAGGAATTAAGTGATGACCTAAAAATGACATCAGCTATATCTGTACGCAATTCGTTAGCTCATTCTATGATGGACAGTAGCGACGTTGAACCGCCTATCGTGCCAACACTAGGAACTCTTCGCCAAATCAAGCATGAAGGAAGAAAGGCTACATATTGTGACTCAAACCCGACAATGTCCTTATGGCTAATAGCTCAAACTCCACCCTATAATGAATTTATCAGATGAATATCACTACATCCAAATTTCATCGTACATTATTGGTCTCCTGATCAAGAAAAATATTACAATCAATACCTTCATGATACTCAGCGGGCAGTAATAAGTCCAGATGCTACGGGGAGTATTTTGAAGAGATTCGGCCCGTTTTCTAAAATTTCACTTACTAAACACTTGTTTTTATATGTGTGTGTTTACTGACTGGTTGAAACAGTGGTGTAAAAAAAAACCAGTACCAGCAGAAGACTCTTCTGCGCTTATTGGAGCATGTGTAAAAGCTTTTACACGCTGCAGTACAACAAAAGAATATTTGGAAGTATCATTTGGTATATTATTTGAACAAAAAAACGTCGTCCTGCCCGAAACTTACATTAGAATTGATACTAGCCATATGATCAAAATTTTATACAATCAGTCTTGTTTCAAAAATAGCGATAACAGAGTAAAGCACTTTTACGTTAATTGCTTAAAAAAAATGAAATCTTGTGAAAATTTTGAAGTGATAAAACAGATTGCAAAAGATATGGTTAGGTATACTTTGTTTAGCAAAGTTATCTGGAAATGATCAAGATGGAAAATTATCAAGAAGTGAAGAAGCGAGATTGCGATTGAAATCTTTGTTACATTACAATTAAAGGGGCAACAATGGCAGTGAAAGTGCTCATGATATTAATTTTGACAAAGAGATCAAATTTCAACTCGAAAGTGTAAGTGCTCATGGTGTTGATTTTGACAAAGAGATCAAATCTCAACTCGAAACTGATGGGCAAGAGGATGAACATAGGGAAGGTTTTTCTAAAAATATAAGTTTCTTAGATCAAGAACAAACCAGTGAAGAAACACATGAAAAGAAAAAATCCCATGTAGATATGAGAGTTGATTGGTTAAGTGATCATATATCTAGAGAAACAATTATTAATGATCTCATTTTTGAAAATTTTAGTAACACAGAAAACTTATATTACTTGCCTTCGCTAATTGACACATTGTTAAGATTGATGAAACAAGTGCCACTATGGACTAACATAATGAAAAATGGGTACGGTAGCGAAATACGCAATCCTACCTCATCTAATATAGAGAGCTATTTTAAGAATATAAAGACGCTTCTTTGCGATCTTAAAACCAAATCGCACAGGGTGAGAATAGATGAATTCATTACGAAACATTACGTGTATATCTCAGGTGAAATAAAATGGGCATCTAGTGATTTACATTTAGGAAAAGACAACAAAACAAAGTCGATTATTAAACGGTCACAGTCCAAAACAGCAAAGAGGAATTCAAATACAGATTCTATTTTTGACAAAAATCCTTCATTTGTTGAAAACTGGCGAGGAAAAGGAAGAAAAACACGCACAGTAAAAACACAAACAAAAAACAGTTTTTATATTATCAAATGGGAGTACGGTAAAAAGTATTGATGGTGTTACAGGGGTAAATACTTGTACATTTGATGCCATGTCACAGTCGTTGGCTATAGCTTACTTGGAAAAGTATCAGTTAAAAGTAAAAATAGATAATACAGATCATGATTACTGCAAATTCATTAAAAATCTAGCTAGTAAAGATGCCAACGCCGATTCTATTTATAAAGATAGACTTCACATTTTGAAATCATATTTTAAAACAGAAACTGTCGGCGAAAATATAATACAAGTCCACTGCGAGTGCAATATATCCTACATTGATGAAAATATATTAGCCGATGTTTTATACAGTGCAGATGAAATTAGAAACTGCTCGAATGACAAATGCTCAGTCAACGAAATAGGAAAAAGATCGATCGGGTTTTTACCTCTAGATTTAAACATTTTAAGCACCGGCATAGTTTCCCTCGATAAATCAGCTGATGAAATGATTCAAGATCAAATGTTATCATGCAGGGTATCTGGATGCAATGGAATCAAAACCATATCCTACTCACTATCATCTACTATATTTTTTGAAATTAATGATCTGAAGAAAATTAGCATTTTTGAAATTCCGAGACAAATTGTCTTAAAAGGTAAATGCTATTCTATTGTATCTGCTATAGAGTTTATAGCTCCACCTACATCTAGCGGCATCGGTCATTATCGAGCTCATATTTCCCGAATAATTGGTAAGTGGGAGTTCTACGACGACTTAAAGTCGAAAGTTATGAAGAGTCAAACGTATATAGTGCCTAATTGTTTAATATATGCGCAAAAATAAGTCTTATCAAACTTTCTTTTTATTATACATGTAACCTTTATCATTAGAACAGTTAAGGCAACAGTTATAATTGGAGTTCGATCAATATGTAATATACAATTATCAAAAACATTTTGGGTTGTTTCATTATTGCATAAATGTGTCCATTTCAAAGATAACAATGATTGATAGATAACTTTTTATGTACTTAAGTTATGAATATGAAAATTACACACGCTCATGTACTAAGTTTCCACATCTGATTTTCCATGATTTGTAACGATTTTCATATGAATTCAGCGATAACATGAATAATCAAATTGGCGGGACCAATGTTTTTATCACATAACTTGAATATGACAATTACAATTTTATTGAAAATTGAGTATATATCTGTACATATGTAGTACTAAGTCTTAGGGGGTGAATTACCTGCCTCTGAGTAGCGCTGCCAGATGGTCCCGCCACTTTGACGTCAAAGTGGCGGAACCAAAGTTGTCTAGAGATACTTCCTTTACCTTTAGAAGTACAAATGTCTTGTTTAGGGTACAAATAGTACATATATGTAGTACAAACACTTTAATGTGATAAATTTTAAATTGGGGACTTGGTCCCGCCATCTTGACGCTCACGGTGTTTGAGGAGTGATTTGAAAGAAAAGGGCGTTAGTGACCGAGTGACGGTTGACAGGGCGTAATGGAAGTTGAAAACGTGTTAGTCCGATCCATAACATAGGATAGAATGATAATGATAGACAGAACTTCTATACCTACATGATACAGTTTACTTCTCCAGCTCCAATATTATTATGGCTTTTTTAACAAGACTTGTGATTTTAAAAACAATTTATGTAAAGCCGGGGCTACATTACTGTGTCGTGGGCAGTCGTGGCTACCTAGCGTAACCGAGTACTGTAGGATACTCGGTATCTTGTTACAAGGATTCACCGAAACAGCTCTCCATTTTATGAGTAAGGAAATGATAGAGTATGATGGTTGCTGTACTTGCTGTCCATTACCGACCAATGATCTGAGAACCAGTTGCAATGTGAACACATTGTAATGTGTATCAACTGTAAAATTATGGCAAATATTTGTGTCAGTGTGTGTTCTACAAAAATTGTCATAAACATGGCAGAATGGTTTTGAGACCAGTGCCTGTTTGGCCGGAATATAAGAATTCCTAGAATGTAAGAATCAGTATATAACTATTTTTAATCCCCGCCGGAAAAAGTGGGGTGTTATAAGTTTCACGTGTGTTGCTGTGTATCTGTCTGTGGCATCATAGCGCCTAAACGGGTGAACCGATTTCGATTTAGTTTTTTTTTGTTTGACAGGAAATTTTGTCTATGTTTGAATAAAATCGGTTCAGCCGTTCAAAAGTTATGGGCGTTTTACTGTTTGAATCGGGGTGTTTTCGCATGTGTCGGGTGTTTTTGAAATTTTATTTGTTATCTACACTCACAACGTATCTCTTCAAACACGGCCGGTCGGGTAGGTTAAGTTCAGCTGCATATGCAGTAAGGAAAATAACGCAGTTAACCGATGTAGCCACAGCTAGGTTAGTATATTATGCTTATTTCCACAGTATTATGTCTTATGGCATTCTGCTGTGGGGATCAGCAGCAGATGTTGACTCAATTTTCATCTTACAAAAGAGGGCAATCCGCGCGATCTATAATATGGGTCCTCGCGAGTCCCTTAGAGAAAAATTTTAAGAAATCGATATACTGACTCTACCTTCACTCTATATTTTGGAATGTATTTTGTATGTCCGCAAAAATCGAGGGCTTTTCAAAACTAGAAGCGACTTACATAATTTAAATACACGCAGTAAGCACGAAATTGTAATACCCAAATTCAGATTAACAAAAACTAGCAAGTCTTTTTATATAAACAGTATACGCTTTTATAACAAGTTGCCAAAGTCAGTTATAGAACTGACCGATGTAAAGTTCAAAAACTACATCAAACGTGTCCTTGTTAAAAAAGCATATTATAAAATCAAGGACTACTTTGAAGATAAAAATTTTGGCTTTAGCTCCTTCTGCGCATGCGGCTTCCCTGGTAACTCATAAACGGCACAAATATGTGGTTGTCTCTAACTATTCTCAATCTCATTAATTCTTTGTTTTTTTTCCTTCTTTTGATTATTCTTTTTACAATGGTTTTCAATCATCTTCATAGCCCTTTGCTAAGAATAGTTACAGCACTGATAACAATATTTGTGCCACATGTTAGATTTAGTCTTTTTTTTATTTTATTTTTATATAGATTCCTTTACCGATTATTTTGTAAATTGTAGGCCTTCTAGATGCTTGTTAACTTTTTAACTCGTTTTATTTTCTTTTGTTTAAATAATATGTAATCTTTTTTTTTTGTTTTCTTACGACTTATTGTCGGGCCTACGTTGTCCCCACATATCCTAAGTACTAATGCTGTAACAAGGAAATATTGTAAAACCAAACCATTTTTTTTAAAAGAGTAACCATGGAGTTTCTTGCCGGTTCTTCTCCATAGGAAACGACCAACCCGAACCGTGCACATTGTCGACGTTTTATAAGTGCCCATGTAGGCCTATATGAAATAAAAAATTGATTTTGATTTTGATTTTTGGTCCCCGTGGGCGATGTAGACCACAACCCTCTAGAGAAAACTTGTACAGGTATTAACCGTGAGCGAAACCAACTCTGTTGCAACATATAATGTCAGAACGCTATCATCCTACTACCGGCTTTTGGAACTAAGCGAAGCACTCAAAGACATTAAATACGACGTCATCGGGACTTTGTGAAATCAGACGATCTGGTAACTCTATAGAAGAATATGAAGACTTTATTCTCTACTATATGGGACAAACACCAGGCTTGTATGGAGTAGGATTCATTGTAAACAAGCGTCATAAGAAAAACATTATATGCTTCAAAGGACTATCGGAACGAGTGGCACTACTTCAGTTAAATATTGAAATAAGCATAATACAATGTTATGCTCTATATATAATAATAATGCTATGCTCTCTAATTAGCAAGTGATCAAGAAATCGAACTTTTTTATTCCACTGTAAACAAAGCGTTAAAAATGACAAATAAAAATGTTATCGTTATGGGGGATTTTAACGCCAAAATTGGTCAACCAAAATGAGAAGAAAATCTAGTAATGAAAAACTTTGGTTACGGCAATAGAAATGGTAGAGGCAATAGGCTTTTTCAATTTGCACGTGAAAATGAATTGGCAATTTTAAATACCTTTTTAAAAAAAAAAAAAAACCACTAAGAGATGGACCTGCAAATCACCAAATGGCATGGTAAAAAACGAACTGGTCTACATACTAACAAATCTCCAAAAAAACGCCCACGACATGCAAGTGATCAATGTCAAATATCCTAGTGATCATAGATTGGTAAGAGCGACTTTTAAGCTGCAGCCGTCACGGAAAAATTGAAAAAGCTACGGAAATAATGCTAAAAGTACTTTGAAAAATGAGGAAGAAATACAAACATATAAGGAAGCACTAAAAGAGAGTTTAGAACATACGATTTCGAATCTAAATTGTCCAGTGCAAGAACTTAACGATACCATTGTTTCTGCAATTGACAATGGTCTCAAAAAAGCTCATAACCCTGCAAAACACAAAAGTATTTTTTTCTGAAAGTACTAAGAAATGAATGTCTAGACGGCAAAACCTCCAAAAAATTAAACCAAAAACACGAAGCATGAAAAACGAGCTTAAAGCTCTCTAAAAACTTACCAGCAAATATATCCAGTATGATTACAACACCCATCGTAAGAAAACCATTGAAAAACATGTATTACAGTCTGGCAGCTTAAAGAGAGCTAACAAAGAATTGAGATTACATAAGACTAAGCCTCAAATAAAACAACTTGCAATAGAAACGAAATACTTCAAGTCGCAACTAATTTTTACAGAAATTTATACAGGTGTGAAAACAATGACCCAGCCCGTGTTATACCGGGACACACATCTTCAGATATACTAGATATTGATGAAGCTGAAGTAATGAATGGAATTGCAAAGCTGAAGCATGAAAAAAGTTCAGGACCAGATAAAATAACCAACGAAGCCCTGAAACTAGAAGATCTCTATCTAGCAGGTCCACTAACCCAGCTCTTTAACTTGGTCCTAAAATCGGCAAACATACCAAAACAATGGACCGAATCGGATATTAGGATAATATCCGATTCGGTCCATTGTTTTGGTATAAAAAAGGAGACCCAAATAATATTAGTAACTACCGACCAATAAGTCTGCTGTCATCAATATACAAATTATTTTCTTCAATTCTAGAAAAGAGAATCAGAAGCACTGTTGAAATGCACCAACCCGTAGAGCAGGCAGGGTTCAGGAGAGGCTTTTCTACTGTGGATCATATCCACTCTATCGAAATGCTCATAGATAAATATCAGGAATTCGACAGGCCGCTCTACCTAATATTTATCGACTGCAAAAAAGCTTTTGATTCTCTGTACCATCACTCAATATGGCAGTCTCTACAAGGGCAAAATATCGATTCAGCATAACTGAAAGTTCTACAAAATTTGTATCGAAATTGTAACAGTAGGATTAAACTGGAAAAAAACCGGAACTTCCATACCAATCAGAAGAGGAGTAAGGCAGGGAGATGTTATCTCTCCAACAATATTTATAGCTGTACTACAGCAAGTCATTGGACAACTGAATTGGGGAAAGGTCGGCCTAAATATAAATAGTCACTATATTAGCCATTTAAGATTCGCCGACGACATTGTTTTGCCGTCGGAAAATACAACCGAGCTGCAGTCAATGATGAACGCCTTAAACGCCGCAAGTCAACAGGTAGGCCTAGAAATTAACCGCAGTAAAACCAAAATTATGTCGAACTCAAATAAACATCCAGTATACCTAATAAATGAAGCGCTAGAGTATGTCGACACCTATATATATCTCGGTAAGCAAATTTCTTTTCAAAAACAGAGAAACCAACAAGAAATAGACAGGAGAATCTCAAACGCTTGGAAAAAAATTTGGAGTCTGAAAGAAATTATGAAAAGTGACATGCCAATCATTGTTAAGCAAAAAGAAATGGATACCTGTATATTGCCTTCATTAACCTATGCTAGCCAAACTTGGAAGCTTACGTATCAAATAAAATCCAAAATCAGATTATGTCAAAGAGGTTATGGAGAGAAGTTTATTGAAAATAAGAAGAATTCAAAAAATCGCACACAAAAATATAAGGAAAAGAACAAAGGTTACGGATGCCCTTTACCACTGTAAAAAACTCAAATGTCGCTGGGCTGGTCACATAGCCAGATTGACAGACAACTGTTGGACTTACAAAATCACATCCTGGAAAGGACCACCTGGCCTTAGGAAGAGAGGTAGACCAGCTGCCCGGTGGGCTGACGATATTATAAAAGTGGCTGGCGTAAACTGGATGGAGACAGCGAAGAATAGGGAAACATGGAAGTCTCTAGAGGAGGCCTTCACCTTCGAGAACGAGGGGTTCTTACTAGCGTAGTTAAATTAATATTTTATTTATTTTAGATAGTTTAACATATTAGTAGTTAAGTGTTCATAAATATTCTAGTTTTTACCCGACTGCCGAAGGAGGGTAATGTGTTTATCAGTCTATGTATGTATGTATGTTTGTTCCTATATGGCGTTCCAGAGACCAAACGCGTTGGCCGATTTTGATGATTCATACGTCAATCGATGCGTCTTAACCCTGCGAGTGTCATAGGCTACATTAAAATTGGACAATAGAAAAATGGCGGATTTTGGGTGCCATATTGTGGGGGCCCAATTTTTTTTTCTTCGAAACCCATCGTGTGGGGTATCAAAATAAAGGGTTTTAAGAGGTGATTTCAAAAATATATAACACTTATATGTTTAAATGTATCTAATTCGAAAAAAACCTAACTAAAAAGTTATAAATAAAAAAACTTAATTCAAAAATCAAAAAACCCGACTGCTTCAAAAGCGAACTAAAAAGTCGTAAACAAGGAAAAAATCATACTGTGCAGGCGGAGGATACACCAAATTTTGGTCAGCCAGCCCGCGAATATGTATCCTCCGCCTGCACAGAAGCACCTGGTGAACCTGGAGAACCGTTTCGCTGCCGTGGAACCGCAAATAGCGTTGACCAGGCGCACGACCAAATGGTGGAAATCCTCAGGGAGGAAGGTGCGAGATTTTGTAAGATGCGGCGTACGGGCAGGAAGTCTAAACTTTCGGAGGGAACTCTGAAACTTATGATGGAACGACGTGAAAATCCACCGGTCACTTCGTCAGAACAGCGGGCACTCAATAAACATATAAGGAAAATGGTACGACGCGACCTCCGACGAGCCAACACGCTCTCTATAGAGAAAGTGTTTGTCCAGTCACTTGGGAGGAGCCATCTGACGAAGTTGACTAAATCTAATGGGAATATCGTCGTTTCGAAGCCGGAGATTCTTTCGAAAGTTGAAAACTTCTACGGCCAATTATACGCAACGCATGCATCTCGGCCTGATCCCAAAAATGAGGATTCTAGAGCCACCTTAACCCGCCATTTCACAGAAGACCTGCCTGAGATAAGCCAAGACGAAATCGAGGCGGCTCTCAAACAGCTTAAAAATGGAAAAGCCCCGGGCGAGGACGGGATAACTACCGAGCTACTGAAAGCGGGAGGACGTCCGGTACTGAAAGAGCTTGGGGAGCTCTTCAATTCTGTCCTGTTCTCTGGGAGAACTCCAGAAGGGTGGCAAAGGAGCGTGGTCATTCTGTTCTTCAAAAAGGGCGATAAAACCCTTTTGAAGAATTATAGACCCATTTCGCTTCTTAGCCACGTATATAAGTTGTTTTCGAGAGTCGTCACGAATCGTCTAGCGCGAAGACTCGACGAGTTCCAACCACCGGAGCAGGCCGGGTTCCGAGGTGGATACAGCACCATAGACCACATCCACACAGTGCGGCAAATTATACAGAAGTCCAAAGAATATAATCGACCCCTATGTTTTGCTTTTGTGGACTATGAGAAGGTTTTTGACTCTATCGAAACCTGGTCTGTTTTGGAGTCTATGCAGCGATGCCAAGTGGACTGGGGATACATCCAAGTGCTGAGATGTCTTTATGCAAACGCAACAATGACCGTCCAAAGTCAGGACCGGCAAACTAAGCATATCTCACTGCGTCGAGGGGTTAGACAAGGGGACGTTATTTCCCCGAAATTGTTTAGCAACGCGGTGGAGGATATGTTTAAGACGCTGGACTGGTAAGGACGCGGCATTAATATAAACGGCAAGTACATCTCACACCTGCGATTTGCGGATGACATCGTCATAATGGCAGAGTCACTACATGACTTGCAGCTGATGCTGGACGGCTTAGCTGGTTCTTCTGCACGCATCGGTCTCCGGATGAACTTGGACAAAACCCAGGTTATGTTCAATTCACACGTCACTCCGGGACCGATTGTGGTCAATGGCGGTGCTCTCAAAGTTGTTCGAGAATACGTTTACCTCGGGCAAACTCTGCAGTTTGGTAAGAACAACTTTGAGAAGGAGGCTAATAGAAGAATACAGCTGGGCTGGGCGGCGTTTAGAAAACTTCGTCGAGTCTTCTCGTCATGTATCCCACAGAGCCTGAAGACCAAAGTCTTCCACCAGTGTGTCCTACCTGTTATGACCTACGGCTCCGAGACGTGGACACTCACAATACGGCTGGTTCATCGGTTCAAAGTTGCTCAGCGAGCTATGGAAAGGGCTATGCTCGAAGTCTCTCTAAAGGATCGAATCCGAAACGAGGTGATCCGGCAGAGAACCAAAGTTGTCGACATAGCTCACAGAATAGGTAAGCTGAAGTGGCAATGGGCCGGCCATATAAGTCGTAGAACCGATGACCGTTGGGGTAGACGTGTTCTTGAGTGGAGACCGCGAACTGGTAAACGTAAGGTGGGACGCCCTCAGGCTAGGTGGAGTGACGATCTTCGCGGGGTGGCTGGTAGCAGCTGGATAAGAGTTGCCGAAAATCGAAGCAAATGGCGTGCAATTGGAGAGGCCTATGTCCAGCAGTGGACTGCTATAGGCTGATGATGATGATGATGAACATCATGACGGTTCTTTGTCAATATATTTATGAAAACATCATGTATGTGAGAAAGTTCAACCAGGTTTCAGACTGGCAAAAGTGGCCTCATCTTTCATGGGGTACTGTACAAAATGTTACAATAAAATTCCTCCCCACATTCTAGAACTGAATGAGATGAAATTTTAAAATTGTATAAAACGCACACTATGCAATTATAAGTAGGGGATTACATCACTGATAAAAATGCTTGGCTCAATGCTAGTCCTGCTCCACAACCACTAGGGCGCAAAAACAAATGATATGTTACATAAACATGTTGTAAACGTGTTGTATAGACTCGATTTCTTTTAGTATTGTATAGCTGCACAGCACGTGTGTGGGTACTATGTACCCAACTGTAAATCTACCATTTGCTATACCTATATGTCGTTCGTTGACTTGTGTGTGCCCTGGCAGTTGAGTGTGTCATGCTCTCTCAAATGTCTCTCTGATGGTGGCGCGTGTGTTGGATCATTCGGTTCCCTTCATGATGGTTGAGCTGGGTGGTGCCGATTCATGCGTCATGTTCGTGAACGGGCGCCGTCAGTTGGGATTGGTCATAACTTAACTGCTTCGGATTTTAATGTATTTCTAGTACCTATTATATAACTGCACAGTACATGTGTGAGTACTTTTAATACTTTATACCTTTACGTAGTATAGTGTGTAGTGCAAGCTACTTACCGAATGCACGGTAGAATCAACTATTATTCCATGTAAATGTAAAAAGAATGGAGTTTCTTGTGCATTCTTCTCCATAACAAGCTACTTTCCGAATGCACGGTAGAATCAACTTTTATTTCATGTAATTTTAAAAAGTATGGAGTTTATTGTGCATTCTTCTCCATAACAAGCCTTTCCGAATGCACGGTAGAATCAATAATTATGCCATGTAAATTTAAATTATAACATTCAAAAGTGCCGCTTGGTGGCCCAGTTGAAATAAATATCTTTTGTCTTTGTCTTTAAACTACAATATTCACAGCTATTTTTACCCGACTCCCGAAGGAGCGTAATGTGTTTATCTATCTATCTATATATATAAAAAAATCAGTAGTGTAGGGTAGGGAAGGTAGTGTAAGGTAGGGTAGGTAGGGTAGATAAATGTTTGGTGTTTTTATGGCAAAACAAAGTTTGCCGGGTCAGCTAGTCAGTCTATATAATTATGTTTGTTCCACGCCACATAGGCGTTCTAGAGACCAAACGCGTTGGCCGATTTTGACCATCCTTACGTCAATCGATTCGTCTTAACATTGCAAGTGTCACAGGCTACATAAAAATTGAAAAATAGAAAAATGTGCTTTAGCTGTGGGACCCAATTTTTTTTCTTCCAAATCCATTGTGTGGGGTATCAAAATATGTGGGGTTTTAAAGGTGATTTCAAAAATATAACACTTATATGTTTAAATGTACCTAATTCGAAGAAAAAGATGTTACTAAAAAGATAAAATTAAAAAAACAAAAAAAACCTTAAATCCCGACGGCTTATGAAGCGAACTAAAAAGAGTGCAGTTGGAGGATACTGTTAAAACCTTTTTTTATTCTAATAAGTACACCCTGGCCATTACTGTTTTGACAGCTATTCTTTTCTTACGTTATATCTGTCACTGCTCTTCATATATCTATGTAAAATATAATACACGTCGTTTATCCTGTTAAAAATAGTTTTCCTTACTAGCAAACTCCATTAGCTCTGCTAAATTAATCCAATATATAAACAAGTGGTTATGGTCCCTCCAACGTCCACTGCGGTGCAGCAGTCAAGAGCGGATTCCAGTACAGCGGTAAATAAATCTTCCAATATGACAAATGCAATAAGTATTAGTAAGCTAAATGGTCACAATTTCAACACTTGGGCATTTAGTTTGGAGTGCTATCTGACGGACGTCGACTTATGGGACGTTGTGATTCAAGCGGTCGATCCCGCCGATCCCATCGCCACGCGAAGAGACGCTAAGGCACGAGCTAAGATTTGCCTCACGTGTGACGAGTCGGTGTTTCCAATAATCAGGTCAGCGAAAACCGCATACGATACCTTTAATTGTTTAAAGAAGGCTTACGCTGACAGCGGGCTTACAAGGAGATTAGCTTTAATGAAGAGTCTCCTAGGAAATACTTACACAGGAAACATACAAGAGTATGTGAACAAGGCGTTATCAACGCAGCAAGAACTTCAGGGAATAGGAGCAGCAGTAGATGACGAATTTCTTGGCATTATTATGCTTGCTGGACTTCCAGAAAAATTTCATCCACTCGTCATGGCTCTTGAACATTCCAACACGAAGATTTATTCGGAAAATGTGGTGACAGCACTTCTCAAAGAGGATGTGCGCACTGCAACAGCTACTACCACCAGAGGAACTGACAACGCAGCGCTACAAACGAAGGACGAGAAGAAAAAGTTCTGTACCTATTGTAAAAAGCTAGAGCACGTTGTTTCGCAATGTAGAAAACTTAGACAGAAGAAAGGCAAAAATGTTTCGGCTAACACTTCTACACATCATACATCCGAATTCACACTTTCATTTTTTTTTTCTAACATTCCTCCCTCAGGTTCTCAAGACTGGTATATTGACTCTGGCGCAACTTCCTAACAAGGAGCAATTACTAAGCCATGGCAAAGGTACTGTAAATATTCATATTGCCGATAGTGTAAATAAGATTAGTGATGTTCTTTATATCCCTGACCTTGCTACAAATCTTTTATCTGTAAGCAGTTTAGTTAAAAAAGGATTCGATGTTTTATTTACATCGAAAGGCGCAAGCATCATCCAAAAAGGCGGATGTCAAGTGACAGGATCTGTCATTGCTACAGGATCAAACCATAACGGAATATACAGGTTGGATCTGAGTAGTTCACAAGCGTTGTATTCTTCGACCAAAGAGTCTGCAATGCTGTGGCATAGGCGCCTTGGCCATCTAAATGCAAAAAGTATGGATATACTTAGAAATAAATCAATCGGTTTAGATTACAACGGTAGCTACACTGAAAAGTGTGTTCCCTGCCTACAAGGTAAATTAGCTAAAAAGCCGTTTAAGAAATCTAAAATTAAATCATGCAAAGTCCTACATTTAATCCATTCGGACTTATGTGGACCTATGAGTACGCACTCATGGGGCGGAGCTTTGTACTTATTGACTTTTACCGATGATTTTAGTCGCAAAACTTTTGGATATCTTTTGAAAACAAAAGCCGAAGTTTATGCAAAGTTTGTAGAGTTTAAACATTTAGTAGATAATCAAACCGGAGAGAGAATAAAAGTCCTACGTTCGGACAATGGTCGTGAATATTTAAATAACGATATGTGTACCTTTCTTAAGGAAAATGGCATCGTGCATCAAACCACGATACCGCACACACCCCAACAGAATGGGGTTTCCGAACGAGTAAACCGGACAATAATCGAAAAAGCTCGATCAATGCTCCAAGATTCAAAACTACCCTTGGCGTATTGGGGAGAAGCGGTAAATACGGCCATCTATCTCAAGAACCGTATGCCAACGCACGCTTTGAACAACAAAATACCAGAAGAACTGTGGAGTGGAAACAAAGTCAACTTATCTCACTTAAGAGTTTTTGGTTGCGAAGCTCACGTTCTTGTACCTAAAGAAAAACGTACTAAACTGGATTCCAAGACACAAAAGTGTGTTTTCGTTGGCTATGCTACAGAAAGCAAAGGATACCGTCTTATCAATCCCGAAAATCCTCGAGTGATAATAGTCGCTAGAGATATTGTCTTCATAGAGGACAAGACGCCGGTAGATTCACAAAATTCTTCTTGCAGCGAGATGCTACCCTCGCCACAGTCGCAAGAAATCCTTGTACCCATTCAAGATGAGGAGCAACTAGTTCCACAAACGCAGCATCATTCACAGCCAGAGACACTACCTGAAATGTCATCTTCTGATCAGTTGACAGCCCTACATGATCTTGTAACGGCTCAATTAATATCAGGCGCTCCCGAAGCTGAACCCAGTGAAGAGCCAACCATCGAAAGAAGATATCCTATTCGGGAATGACATCCTCCTAAACGATATAGTCAGTGTGGCCTCTTCATGACTTCAGACCTCGAAATGGAGACTTAGAGGAGGAGATTTATATGGAACAACCTGAAGGTTTCTCAACAGACCCAAAAGGCAAAGTATGTCTTCTCAAGAAGTCCATTTATGGCCTTATACAAGCTCCACGCCAATGGAACAAAAAGGTGTGTGAAGCAATGGAAACATTGTCCCTAACTCAAGCCACGACAGAACACTGCCTCTACTATAAAAGAGAAGGCAATGACTTCCTCGCTGTCGCAGTTTTTGTTGATGACTTTTTTTTGCTGAGCAATAATGCTAAATTGAAAGAGAATTTCAAGAATGTTCTCAAGAAAATGTTCTCTGTCAAAGATCTAGGTCCCCTTAAGGATTGTCTCGGAATGAGAGTTATCCAAAAGGAAGATTTCATAACTCTAGATCAGACCAAGTATATACAGAAACTGTTACACAAGTTTGGCATGAATGACGCTATTCCCGTGACTACACCATTGGAACCTGGCCTTAAACTTTCGTTACCTGACAAAGAAGAGGAAAATATTGATGTCCCCTATCAAGAGCTTATCGGCTCATTAATGTACATTTCCATATGTACACGACCAGACATTGCACATGCTGTCTCGTATACTTGTCTCAATTCAACGTACATTACGGGGAGGTGCACTGGAGAGCCGCTAAGAGAGTTCTTCGATACCTAAAGGAGACTATACACCTCAAACTGTTATACAAGCCAGGTCAGTCCTATCCAACAGTATATGCCGATGCGGACTATGGGAATAACTTAATAGATAGGCGATCCTTCACAGGATTCATATTTTTAATGAGTGGAGCTCCCATCTCATGGGAAGCGCGCAAGCAACGCACAGTCGCTCTTTCCACGACAGAAGCTGAGTATATGGCTCTCGGGAAAGCTTGCAAGGAGGCAATATACCTAAAATCGCTCATTTCAGAAATATTCGCCATCATTCATCCTATCGTCATTCACTCAGACAATCAAAGCTCAATTAAACTGGCCCACAACAACACATATCACGCACGCACTAAACACATAGACATCAAACACCATTTCATTCGAGACTCACTTGCACATCACAACCTAACCCTGAAATATGTACCAAGTAATGATAACATTGCCGATATTCTCACAAAACCTTTACCAAGGATTAAGCATGCTAGATGTGCAAATCTCTTAGGTTTACTTTAGTGTAGGTTTTGTACAGTGTTTTAAATTTGTTGGTATATGTATATAGTTGTGTTTTATATAGTGAGTAATAGGTAGATGTGTACAGAATGTTCTTTTTTCTTGTAAATGAATACAGAATGTTTTTATTTGTGTGTTAGTGTTAAGTGTACAGTGAACTTTGATATGATGTTTATTTTTTGTAAACTCTATTCCATATACAGGGTGTCCGTATTACGGGGAGGTGTTAAAACCTTTTTTTATTCTAATAAGTACACCCTGGCCATTACTGTTTTGACAGCTATTCTTTTCTTACGTTATATCTGTCATTGCTCTTCATATATCTATGTAAAATATAATACACGTCATTTATCCTGTTAAAAATAGTTTTCCTTACTAGCCAACTCCATTAGCTCTGCTAAATTAATCCAATATACGTGGGACACTCAGAAAGTTTTGCGAAACTAAAAAAAATTGTTCTATACGTACATATATTTTTATTAAATATTTTCAAAGTACTTTCCACCAGCCTCTATACAAAGATTCATGCGCCTAAACCAGTTTTCAAAACACTTTTTCCAGTCCGCCGCAGACACCTCGTTTACAGCCTGCTCGAACGCAGCCAGCGCATCTTCCGGCGACGAAAATTGTATCCCTTTGAGCTGATTTTTTATTTTTGGGAATAAAAAGAAGTCACACGGTGCTAGATCAGGGCTGTAAGGAGGGTGACCCAGGAGTTTGACTGGCGTGCTGTCCAGGAAGTCCCTCGTTTTGAGTGCGGTGTGCGCAGGTGCATTGTCGTGGTGGAGCAGTAGCCCGCGGAGCCCTGTGTTTGGTCGCTTGTTGCTTATAACAGAGAAAACTTCTGGCAAACATTTGGTAGTATACCATTCGGCATTAATGCTTCTTTGATCCCGTAAGGGAATTGATACCAAGTGGCCAGTCAAATTAAAAAAGCTAGCGATCAAAATCTTACCCCCGCTTCTAGATCGCTTCACTTTGGTAGGCGTTGGCTCATTTTGAAACACCCAAACAGTCGACTGGCGCTTGGTTTCTGGGTCGTATTGATAAATCCAGGACTCATCACCTGTAACGATGTCGTAAACACGCCGAGACGAGCCTGCTTCAAATTTGTTAAGCATATCACGGCACCATTCCACCCGGGCCTGCTTCTGAGCATCGGTGAGGTTGTGCGGCACCCAGCGTGATACTATCCTCCTCACGCGAAGATGGCTGTGTAGAATCTCGTGAACGCTTCCCGATCCAATCTTCAATATGTGTTGAATCTCCTGATATGTAATTCGCCTATTGTCTTGGATTAAATTTTTCACTGCTAGCACGTTTTCTTCGGTAACAGCCGTCAAAGGGCGACCGCTTCTTTCGTCATCCCCCAAAGTTGGTCGACCGCGCTTGAATTCGTTATACCAACGATACACGGTTGCCTTGGAAGGGCCTTCATCCATGAATGCCATTTGAAGTCTATCGTACGATTCATCCGGTTTCAGGCGACACTTGAAATCGTATAAAATCATAGCTCTAAAATGTTCCCGGCGCAGATCCATATTTCAGTGAGACACAATACTTTGAATTAACTCGCAAAAAATGTGGAGGGAAATTTTGAAATTGGAACTTACTTATTTTTGCTTATAAATAATCATATTTTCGAAAAACATTATAACTGGCCAGTCTCCCATATATAAAAACTTTTTTTCGCAATACTTTCTGAGGGGCCTGGTATAAACAAGTGATACATCTGGTTTTGGTCAGCCAGCTTGTGAATATGTATCCTCCGACTGCACAGCATGATTTTCTTCTTGTTTATGTCTTTTTAGTTCTATTATTTCATGGATTTGAAGAAATATTATTATTTAAAAAAAAATATATATATATAAGAAAAAGTATATATTAAAAAAAAGGGGAGAGCGGAAGAACCGATTGGACATCAAGAAATTCATCCACATTACTTTAAATAAAAAGCACTGGCAGCATTGCCGCGTTTGAATGGCAATGCTGATTCTTTGGCTGAAAAAAAAGGCTCTAACTTCTGATGATATAATTACAATAACAAGTCACCTTGACATCCTCGCCGGTGGTGTATATGTTGGAGCCACACACGTAGCTGACAAGCTTCTGCGGATCGCTCTCCACCGGCATCTCCTTCTTCTCCATGGTGCTCAGCTTGCCCGCCTTCTTCTTTCCCTTACCCAGCCCCATCACACCTGGAATCAGACCCGTTCTACTTAGAGTATGGGACATAGACCACTGTTCATTATAATAGACCTTTTATAAGCTTGAGTTTGACCTTCTTTCAAAGTACAATCCATTGAGTAGTTTGGGTGGGCTTAAATGATATTTATTTTGCAAGTTATTAATATTATCATCATATTCAGTTTGATTAACCCAAAGTGAACCTAATTAAGTAAACATAATTTAGGTTGCATGAGCAGCTCGAAAAATGTTATCAGAAGAAATTACATTTGTGTTGGCCGCATGAAGTAACAATACACCCGCCTGTCCCACCGCAAGACAAAGTGGCAGCTCCAATAAAAGAAACAGTTTCAACATTTACTCTATAAACATCACGCACGGGGTTTTACACAACCCTTATCAACCAGAACAAAAAACAATTCAGTCATTAATCAATTTAGAGGATTAGGCTAAAATTTCCATTATGGGCCGTTGATTTGGAAGTTCATAATTTTTTTGTAGGTAGTACTCATAAATAGAAAGCTTTTTACAAATTTTCAAGACTTGCTAATTTTATGTTTTTTTGTATGTTTTCGTGAGGTAAAAAAATGTGAATTAGTCCAAGAGCAAGCGAAGCGAGCTCGGGAACTTAGGGCACCCCGACACGGATAGGTTAGGTTCGAAGGAGATGATCATCTCCTTCATGTTAGGTTACTTATGACCCTACAGACAGAAACAGGAGCCCTGCGCAGTGGGGCTCCGTCGACTTTGTTGCTTAAATAGTAATTTTAAATTTAACCATGTATATTTATTTATTATATGCTTTATTGTACACCTTAAAATACAATTATAAGAAGAAACTTAAAATTAATACAAATACAATGGGCGGCCTTATCGCATAGCGCAATCTCTTCCAGGCAACCTGGTATGGACAGTATAACCTGGAACCAGTATAACCTCCTGGTGTGGATATCTCCATAACCATGGGGTTCTGTGGGGTGGGGATGGTACAGTGAGGTAGCCCCTCTAGCCCCCTTTCCCTTCCCCCCTCCACGCCTCTTAAATCGATGCAGATTTATGTCAATTTTTATTCTAACCTGAAAACTTTAACCATGGATATCTCCATAACCATAGGGCTCCGAGTGGTGGGGATGGTACTAGCGGATAGCCAAACATCCCCCCCTCCCCCTTCCATCCTCCCCGCATCAAAAATCAACGCCCATAATCGAAATTTTAGCCGAGGATTATAAAACAAACAGTTAAAGCACCTCCTGCGGCGGACGTGGTTTTCTTGACGGCAGCATAGTCGGCGGCGGCGCTGTGCACGAGTGACGACTGGGCGGTGAAAATCTGGTGCAATGGTAATAACGTCCTTAGAAATGCAGGGTACATTGTGTACAGCTTTAATAAATAATTTCAATATTACGAGAATTATTGGACTAAATTGAGGTTATATTATGGTTATGGTAAGGTACTAAACTAAGCTGAGCGCATAAGCTGACAGCCAGTGTTGCCAGTGACAGATAGTCAAATGTTACATCTCAAAAAGTAACATTTTCATGAGAAAAGTTACATTACCTTATTTTATGTGTATAATGATAGAAAGAAAAATATTTATTTGTTACCCGCACAGGAGACACGAGAAAATAATAATGACAACAATATTACATAAATAATAATAACAATGGCTTGCGATTTGCGACACATTGCGATTTTATTCGCGCGAATGTTTGTCCGCGTACTGTATCTAACTAATACGCACTGCTGATAAAATTCCACGCAATTTTTGTATCGCGTTATAACCTGTTCATAGAGTTCAAAATGTTCGCGCGAATCTTATCCGCGCCGCGGTGCGGTGGATTCTGTGGCAAATCACGGTTATTTATTATTATTTCCAAGCAATTTTTTTACCGCAATTCAAACAACAACATACAATTCCATAGGTCGCAGAACAGGCGGACAAATTCGCGCGAATAAAAATCGCAGTGCGTGCTGAGCCTAATACGCTCACCCGTTCGCCGGAGTAAGCCGGATGGAAGATTAAAAAATTTACGTGAGTGAGTGAGTGAATAAGTAAAACGTCAATTTGTGTGTCACACAAAATAAGGTGCGACAACACGACGAACGAAAACTTCCTTAGATGCATTCTATTTCACGATTATTTTTTGTTTGCTGGAAAATATTTCGAAATTTTTATTAAGTTATAAAAGTTACGTAAAAGTTACATTTTGAGTCTTGTTACATGGAGGTTACGTGAAAGGGCCAAAAGTTACGTAAAATGTAACAAAAGTTACGTTCTGGCAACGCTGCTGACAGTGAGTGACATTTGCGTTTTGGTATCGCTTGTGCCTCCTTTATTTATCATAGCGACGAATATGTATGTAATTTAATTATGAGATCGTAAAGGCAATTTGATTTTAGCACAAGTGATAATGTTTTTAAAACAAATCACTTTCGCTCGTAACAGTTCCAAAATTTTTTGTTTTTTTTAATAGAACGCAACTTGGAATCAAACGTCTAATAATGTCACATGTCACCTGCACCAAATGTCCAAATGACGTAAATAGTGACTTCCCGGGAAGATGTAACGATTAATCGATAAATTCTTGCTGTATGCCTTGTGTTAGAAAGAGACTTTAAGTTACTTTTTGTTACGGATTTTCAAACACAATGTTGACATTCTTGCGTTAATTTAATCTCATCATGATCTGCGTAGCCTTTTCGTAAATTTGTTTTGCCATAATCTGAAGCAGCACAAAATCACAACCCAGCTGCACAGTTACCGGATACCACGACCACCACGACATCCATTGGTATTGCTCTAATAAAATCCGATGCCAGTCTCGACGCCTAGTTGGTTATAGTAGGTTCGATTTCCAGGTCGGGCAAACTAATATAATAGGCTCGCTTTTTATAAAATAGGACTTAAACTATAACTGCCGAAATTTGGATGTGTTATAAGTATGAATCGAATAGGCGAATCAGGGGCAGGTCGGAGCCGTAACGTTTTCCTCCTCCATATCACTATAATTCTTTATTTTCCTGAAGTTATCACTCATTCCTATTTTATTAATAGTTATTACATTGTTAATGTTACTGAAACTACAAAAAAAATATGTATAAGCTGGCAGTATGTGGTAAACCTGTAACCAAAGCAGGACGTGAATTTGTGAAGCTTTAATTATTAACTGTTCATGTGAAGTTTACTGTTTGATACGATATATTTTTATTAAAAGTTATTATATAATACATATTTATTAAATTGAACTGTTTGATCGTTTATCGAGTCTAGCTAAAAATATTAGATAAAATAGTTATCCTCTTCATCAGTCAGTGTCACAATCACAATCGGTATCGCCTCACTAGTTTACGATTACAATTACGATATAAGTACGTTCGCCCGCCCGAAGTACATAGGTGAATGTCATTTTATCTATCTTATAATAGGTTTTTCTTGTAAATCTCTTGATTGATAAACTGTGTTTTTGTTACGAACTTTGTGCATGGAACAAATTTCCGTTCAATTAGAAAAGTAGAACTCCTCTCTAGTCCTAAGTGTAGTAATTTATTTTCGCAAGTGTAATCAAACGGAGTTTCGGATTATCGCAAAGTTATTCTTGTTTTCCCTTTAAAAATCCGGAAAGTCCCGTGTAGCGAGTGGGTCTATACACACTGATCGCAGTGATCGCGGTGACTCACACGGTCGCGTTAAGTTCGCGCTGTGTCAGTTCCAGCAGTAGGCACTCGTCAGTGTTGAGCAGGCGGCGCAGTCGAGTGGAGCGCAGTGTCATTGTTATTGTTTTATAATTACAAGTGATGTTCGACTCGGATGAGTTTGATGACGACGACTTTTTCAAGGTAGGTGTAAGCGTCGGCCGCCGCGACGGCTCAACACTCACGAGTGCCGTCACACGCGACTGGGCGCTTGTTATCGATGTCGCATATCTTTATCAGGAGAACTACTTACTTTTCGATTAAATCAGTAATCAGTACAGGTGGTTGAGATAGCAGCCAGTATTCAGTTGGTGGTCTTCCTCAGTGCTAGTGTAGTGATTACTGGTCAGTGCTGTGTTCATTGTGTTGTGTTGTGCTGTGCATGCCCAGCTGCTGTGTCACATTGTGTGAGATAAGTGCTGAGTGTAGTTGCAGGTATTGTGTACAGATAACTTGTTCAACTTTCATGTGATGCCTCACTAGGCTGAGCGGATGAGTGCTTGTCCTTCGTGCTATACAAGACTAAAAGTGATGCTATGAGTAAAAGCTAACTATGAAAAGTGCTGCTATCTGTATTAGCAATCTTCTTTGTGTAAATTCCACAAGTACATTTATTTTGTTTGACATTGATAACAAGTTACATCAGTATTATATTAGAATAATCTTGATGTCAAGTGTGATTCCGAATATATTATAGACTTCCTTTAACTATGTTCGCAATTATTTTCTAAGTTATGTTGAAAGACTACATTTTATGATTAGACATATTTTTATCTCTTTGTTCATAATGAAATTGAATTTAATGAACTGTAGCTTGTGACACTGAGCATACATAATATATAATTATACCAGTCTAGTTACTTTTATACATAGTTGATACCCCTATCCTGAAGATTGTCACGTAACAAGTAACTCCTAGACATGCTAACTGGAATACCAGGTAGTGTTCACAAAACAAAAAATATGGAATCAACTTGTAATTAAATTAATAATAATAATATATTCTGGTTCCGAGTACCATGACTCATGCTCACTGCACACAACTTGAGGTGTGCGTTTGATGATTAATTACCTACTTATTGTTTTGATTCAGTCTCATTCACACGTTGATACTTAAGAACACTGCATTGTTGCACAATTTAGGAGTAATATTTCACAACATTGCATACATGCTATCTTGCGGCATTGGCTAGCATTGATATGACCAAAGCATAACAAGATAATGTGTTGAGTCGTCCCCAAGAAACATAGGACAAGGGTAGGACGAAGATTATATTGCAAAAGTACCATTAAGTCAGGTTGTGTTAAATAGGAAGTGCTTTTTAGTAAATGACAGGAACTAAACCCAGTGCTGTGATAGTGTAAACAGTAGTTAACTGTGAGATATCTCCCGGCCGGCAGCCCACAGCGGGCGCGTAGCACCCACATGTTCCGGCTGCACAGGACGTGATGTGGCTTTGGTTGAGATAGATAGTAACTGGTTAAACATCAATGTATTAGGAGATCAGCCTTCTAAATTAATTCAGTTGTGTGAACTTCGTGTTAAGCAATTTTGTTAAGTAGGTACTAGGTATGTTTCTTGGGCTAGGATTTTATGTTATAACTAAATTTTTCACATGTGCTGTAGTTTCTGCTGTGTATGTGGAAATTTGAAATGGCTCGTGGCATCAGTGATATTTTAGGAAGCCTTAGTACATGTCTGGCGACGTCGATAACATCGATATCCATTACAAGATGTCAGGATGTCTGTGGACTCGTGTCACCAGACATCTGTCCCCAAGGTGTGCACCTGTAGCTTTAAGTGATGCGTTGTGTGTACAGGGCCGAGTCCACCCAGTGAGCGTCCCGCGCGGCCCGAGCATGGACCTGCTACTGTGGCTGGCGGCGGGGGTGGTGGCGTCCATCCTGCTGGCCATCATCTGCCGCTGCTGCTGCCGGAGCAACGCGCGCGGCCGAGTCATAGCGCGTAAGTACACGCACCTCTCCATACAACACACCCCACATTTGTTCAGTCAAGGGTCAAAAGAGCAGTTGCAGTCACTCCAACCCAGAACTCCTGCCGCCGAAAGACGTTCTCTGCTGAACAAAAGCCTCCTCTAAGTGTTGCCACATCGATCGGTCATCGTGCGATCCAGTGAATTCCCGCAACCTTAACTAGGTCATAGGTCCACCTAGTGGGAGGCCTTCCAACGCAACGTCTTGCGGTTCGCGGATACCACTCCAGGACTTTTCAGCCCCATCGGCCATCCGTTTTACGAGAAATGAGTCCTGCCCACAGCCACTTAAGTTTGGCAATTATTCGGGCTATGTCGGTAACCCTGATTCTCTTGCGGATGTCTTCATATCTGATTCGATCACGCAAGGAAACTCCGACCATAGCCTTCTCCATTGCCCTACTTTGAAGCCTTATGATGAGACCCATTGTGAGCGAATACATCTCTGTTCAGTCGAGAATAGATCACAAATCAGTTGTGAATTGTGAACCATTTAATTTCTTAGCAAAATTAATTTTAGGCACTTTAACTTGGGAGTGCTGCTGCACTTTTGACCCTTAATTGTACACTACAACAACAACTTTTAACAATGATATTTGTAAGAAACATTTAAATTACTTGACGATGCAGACGTTGTAAGGCAAAGTCTCATAAATGTATGATTTAACTTTGACTGTTGTAATTCCCGCAGGTCCGCAACACGCAACAACTGTTCAATTGTCTCGCTCACAGATCATTTAGTTTTCTTAGAGTCTCCGCAAACTACAGTCTTTTTATCGGCCGATAGTTTAGTTGGATTACATTCATTACCGAAGCCCGACCAAACTGTCGGCCGATAATACGTCTGTACTCTTTAGTTTGCGGGGGCTGTTAGTGGGCGAGTCATTGATAACAGTCAGTTCAATAATTTGGTATAATAACCCTCAGCCTCTCAATGTTATTTGAGTATCGATCATCTGATACTCAAAGTACATGACTCACGTGGTCTGCGAGGTTTTCCTCCCGCTGGCCGCTACGTACACTCGGTGCTTACACACAGTGACCTCGAGCAGGTTTATCGAGACGTGTTTCCGTCGATAAGTTTTTGATTGTGTTTGGGTTTCTCCGCACTGTGAGGTAACGGTCCATACTTGTGTCATCGCGACGATGACGACCGCTTTCTCGTCTGTTAGCAGTGCATTATTAATATTAATACTATGTGTGTGTTGCAGCGCCCCCCCCGCGGGAGGACGTCCCGGCTCCGTACCCGCAGCAGCAGTACGCCACCCCGTTATACCCCGGTGAGCGCACTGACCAAGGTAGTGTAGAGTAGCTCATGTCCATTCATACTAACCCGGATTGTTCCTCCTTACGCCGAGGGTATACCGCCACAAGGTCTTGCGGTCCTGATACCTTGAGAGAGTAGAGGTGGGCAATACCCGATTATGGGGCTTAAACTCTTGTCATGCCTATCTCTACTTGAGAATTTCCTAAGGGATCGTTCACTGTATGTAGCTGTGGACTAACGTAATATCATCCTGATGAATCCAGCCTATCATCTAGATATGAGGTAAGGCGGAGTAATCCACTAACATCCCGGTGATAATCGCGTGAATAATCGGAATTAGACAGCTATACAATGTATAGTTGCGTAATTCCGTCTATTGTGTAGATCACCGAAGTTGGCGTTTCAATTATGGGTCATAAGCTGTCTCATTGTATATGTATCTGTTTGTTTTGTATACAGTAAAAAATATGAATATATAATATAATAATCGTTAATATCGTTATCGAGGTAGACCGAGACGTATCGCACAGGATCAACTCGGGATGGATGAAATGGCGACAGGTTACTGGAACAATCTGCGACCCACGGATGCCCCTCAAGTTAAAGGGGATAATTTACAAGTCGTACTGTATGGATCAGAATGTTGGGCTGTGAAAAAGATGGATGAAAAGAGATTGCATGTAGCAGAGATGAGAATGTTGAGATGGATGTGCGGAGTGACGAGAATGGATAAAGTGAGAAATGAGTATATTAGAGGAAGTTTGAAAGTGGCGCCAGTACCAGAAAAGTTGAAAGGAAACCGTTTGTCCTGGTATTGAAGAGTTATGGATACAAATGTGGATGGATGGAGAGGGAGGGGACGGCCAGAGAAAAGATGGATGGACTGTGTGATGAGTGATATGAAAGAAAAGGGCGTCAGTGATGGAGTGACGGGGGACAGGATGGTATGGAAGAAGAAAACGTGTTGCGCCGACCCCAAGTAACATGGGACAAGGGCAGGAAGATGATGAATATAATAATCGTTTATTCAGATAAACACATGAACAGGATCAAAAAGTAAAAACACGGTAAAAGAGTAAAGTTCAATCGTTGTACTAATGAAAATCATTGTATCACAGGCACCAACGTTTCCATATAATACTGATACTGATGACAAATACTGCTACATAAATATTAGAACCATTTCTCTAGCTTCTGAAAGCTTATTATCAATAGCCAATTAGTCAATTAAAGAAGATATTTGCCAATATTTAACTTTTAGAAACCGGGTATGTGAGACCCTCTTGATAAAGACTGCAGTATGAAACACATAGTTCATAACCATTTTGTTTGTAGTTGCATGTTGCACTATTATTTACTCGTGCTTATGAGTAGAGTTCTGTTCGTGCATGTCGATGTCCATATCAATTGTTGTAGTTCTGTAAGGTCAATTCCCATCATTAAAAACGTTCGAAATCTAGCCATAATCTAATATCAGCTTCAAAATTATTGGTAAATGTTAAACAATTTTTAGCAGATAGACTCGGATTATAACTATTTACGTTCTTGAAATACGTCTATAAAGTCTGAAGGGCTATTCCCTTCAGACTTTATCGTCAGTGAAATTAATAACCATAACCAATTTGTACAGCTCAAGCAGTGGCCGTATACCCAATAGGGCCCGGTGGCTACCCCACAGCGGCGCCCTACCCCACGGTGACGCAGTACCCCACGGGCGCGCCCTACCCGACCGCGGCGCCCTACCCCACGGGGGCGCCCTACCCCACGGGCACACCATACCCGCACGCGCAGGCCGCGGCGCAGTTCCCGACGCCGGCGCCCTACCCGCCCGCGGCCACAGCGCCTGATGCCGCCGGTATGTTACTATACTTTTAAACATTACGAAATAGCAGCAAATAAGAGGAAATGCGGTGAGATGCGACTGAATATCCTTTTTGATGATACATTATCTTTTTAAGCACTATAACCCTTAATTTTTTTTTTATTGCTTAGGTTGCTTACACTAAAGTAATCATTTGACAACTGATAATGAAAAAAAGAAAACATAGAAACAGCATAGGTATATCTCTCTTACTCATTTTTTGAACTGTCTCGTCTTTTAAATTGATCCAATATTGAAGAGGAAACCAAATCTCGAATTATAACTTTAAGTTAGGATATTTAGTCGGTTCTCGCCAATCGCTTTTCGTTTGAAGCTCAAGTCAGTTATACACGAAGTTCGTCGATATGTACGCGGTATACATAGATGTGCTTCAGCAACCATTATACCTAACAAGGGGACACTCACACAGACACAGCCCGCACGCTGATGACATGCCGTGTCACCGGAGTGTGCCACACTTGTAAATAGCTAATTGTACATAAATGACTCTGCTATTGTTCTGTGCTAATGGTGTTTAATATAATACACAAGTATAATAACTACCTTTTCGCCGAAGAATGAACGACTTTCGAGTTATGTTGTCAGCGGGCTAAAATTGATAAATATTCGATTGAAGTTTATACTGGATTATTTATAAAACACTTACAACCTTTTAGGAAGTGAAAACAAATTTTATTATTAGGCCAACTTTACTTAAATATTTATAAAAATAATCAGATGTCTCATACAAAATTGAAAATTATGAAACATGTTTAGTTAAAATGTAACGAATATGTACTGATATTTTTTTCGATTCTTCAGGACTGGTCTTGTAGTAAAAGTTGTTTATAATAGTGTGAGCTTACACCCCCTGAAGTGTTGTTAGTGTTTTACAATTATCCCTGTATATTGAACTATGATAGGTTCATAATTTGTAACTATTTGTTTCACATTAAGGTTGAAAGTCACTTGCACGACTTAAAACGACTAGTTCTATTTGTCTATGTGACAGTTAGGTAATTTTACCCTTAGTGATGTTTCAATTTAATGGGAAATGTTGCTAAACAACCATTAATTTCCTTAAATTATTTACCAACGTGAACTAACCGCGTGTTTTAACTAATTGTAAGTCATGACACGCTCGGGAGTCGGGACACTCGTACACAATAATATGAATGTATCTCTCTGCCTAAAATAACCGTGTTATCATGGTCTGCATACAGTTACAGACTCGGCAGCCCAAGCCAATATGATATTGTCATCGGATTATTGCAAACTCCGTATGATTGTAATAAATCTTGCGCTATATGAACTCTCAATATATAAACCCCATCAAAATACATATATCCATACTAATATTATAAATGCGAAAGTAAGTCTGTCTGTTACCTTTTCACGCTTAAACCGCTGAACCGATGACCGAGTTAGAGACCCTGGAAAGGACATAGGATATTATTATTCCGGAAATCATCATTTAGGGAATGAACAAGGAGGGTAGAAGTGTGTATGGTGAACTAATAATTTCTCAAAAAGGCGGCCCGCACACCTATAATATTATGTCGCGATTTAAAAAAATAGGCTATTCAAAGTACTAATACTACACAGACGAAGTCGCGGGCAACAGCTAGTATATTATATATAATAAATATATATAGATGGTTTTCGCAATAACCCGGTGACACCATGTAGGTACCATGTAAGAAGTATAACAATAAAATAAGAATATGTAGTCTATGATGACACCTCGTGACGTCATCACGTCACAACTCCTGAGCTGATAAGATAGTAATGAAAAGTACCCAGATTAGAATGTAGATTAGGTAATGCTAAGTGTGTGTGTCGGTGTTAGCGTCAGACTAGCACGCCATCAAATGAGTCGTCGGTGTACAGATGACTCACTGGTGAACTGTGGCCGACTTTAGTTCGTCATTCGCTGGCATCGTAAACACTGTTTTTATAACCTGTAGTGACCTGTTGATGTTCCTCGTAACATCGCGACCGTATTGCCCGAAGTGTTGGGCAGAGATGTGCAGAACACTCACATTGTCCTACTGAAGGGCAAATGTCTTCAGAAAATTATCAGATATATGAAATCGCATTTTTAAGCAACTGCCCAAAAAAGAGGAGGTTATCAATTAGAATGTATTTTTTTATGTGTGTTACCTCAGAACTAGTTACTGGGTGAACCGATTTTGATGATTCTTTTTTTATTTGAAAGCTGGTGTTTGTCATGTCCCATTTAATGTTCATCAAGATCTCATCAATAACTTCGGAGATATAGGTACATCAGAACTCTTCAATAATTGACGGCAAATCACTCGGGATAGCTGCAATCGCATGTCTGTTTATTATTTACACCATTTCATAACATAACATCACACTAGTACGCTCTAAAGAGGTACGCAGGTGTAACAGTTCACCTTGGTATACTCTTATTGCACCGGTTTTTTTTAAAATCTATGCTGGCTTCACTTTGGGCATTATTGGTACCTAGCCTGTATAACTGGTTCATTATGTACCACAACTAAAAAGTTAAAAATAAAAAATGAACTTTTTACAAAAAATAAAACCAAATTCCAAATAAACCGAATTCCAAATAAAAACACTAGAAAGTGAAAAATAACTTAAATTTCGGAAGTCGGTGTCAAAAAACGAAGAAATGAAAACAAGAACAATGACTTCCGAAATTGAAGTTATTTTTCACTTTTTATTTGAAAATCGGTTGTATTTTTTGTAAAAAGATTTTTTTTTCTCGTACAAATGTGGTTTCGATATTTATTTTCTTTCGTCTTCTGTAATTCTGTGTGATGTCTTGGACTAAATCAGTACCTAAGTAGTTTCATATGCTAGGTTCAAAACTTCAAACCCACATCCTTTACTATAAGAGCATTATCTCTAAATTCGTACAACCAGTTCAAGTATCACGATATCACGATAGGTGCTACCGCTGTTTATCGCTATTTTATCCTGTTCATGAGAACAGGTTAAAATAGCGATGCTTTATTATTTGATGATAATAAAGAACCGCTGTTCTATCGTTGAATGTCTGTTATAACAAATAAGGCAGATTTCTGAAATGGCGCGTGATGGTGTGTGGTGTGGTCAGCCCAATACGGTCAGACAGTAAATCAGTGTTTATGATCGCACCGTACAAGGGGTACGGAACGGTGTATTTATACATCGTGTGCAAGTCTGTACCTACTAACAATGTCAAAGATTTTGTTTGTGTTTAAATCATGCAAAAACTGCTCAACAGATTTGGATTATTTTAAACACAATGGAGTTCAACATCAAATTACTAACAAACTTTTTGGAATTAATGAATGCAATATATATAATTATGCATAACCTCATCCTTTTTTTGAAGTCTGTTAAAAAGACGTTCACTTTCGCAGTTTAGATAAGTAGAGATATTTATATTTTAGCTTGAAGTCTATCAAATCTCAGTCAATAATGTTGATACCAACAATGGTTTTATTGAATTAGAGTAGAACTTTATGGTTTGAGTAGCATGGTGCTCCTCGCTACCTTGATGAAGCTATTCGTAAAACTAAATAAATGTATGATTAGTGTTCTGTAGCATGCATATTGCATACAGTGCCAATTTTATCAACCGCAAAAATAGTTGTGTGCTCGGTATTTCAAGTTGTTAAGTTTTAATACTACTCTCTCATCAAAACTGCTCTCATTTGTCATCCTACTCGACGCTACGGCAAAAGTAAAATTTCCTAATCGATGCAACGGCAAAAGTAAAATTTCCGAGACCAAATGTTAGATGTAACAGGCGTTATATGTTGGTTTTGTTCGGAAACAATTTGTGAATGTCACCCGGACTATAATAAATAACGAATGGATTGACACATAATTCATCAAAGTCGGCTCAGTAGTTTTAACGCTACGGTGGCACATGTCTCTGTTAATACAAACATACATATTTAGACGCCCACTGCTAAAATCGTAACCCTCCTGCTTTGCCTTATTCGGGTAAATTTGTGCGTTTTGGACACAGACATAAATCTAACTAGATGACACGATTGTATGTACTTCGCGTGCCAAAAATGGAGTAAAATTATCAATGACCGTAATCTGAGCTTTTCATTTAGCATTATCGCCACCGGAAATCCACCGAAATCTTGAAATCTGCCTTTGATGCCAAATTGAGCTGTAAAGAATGTATAGAAAAAGTTGGCCAAGGCATTGAAAATTTTTCTTTCATTGGTAAGTAAATGGTTTGTGAAAAATTGCCTCGCTCGGTTTTTATACTGATGGAGGGACTTGCGTTATCTATTTAGATTTATGTCTGTGGTTTTGGGTTTTTCTCGTACGCCTACAGTTTCAATTTTATCAACCGCATAATAGTTTAGTGGTAGGATTTAAATCCACGAAACATAAATAATTTGATAGGCGCGATGGGGGTAGGTACCGCGGCGCAGTTAAGGAAAAATAATATTAAATTAAAGGTTGTTTTTCGATGTTTCGGTATTGCGTTATAATAATTTGACGTGCCAAATATGTACAATCTGGTTACAAGCGTACGTACCTAGCGGTCTAATTAGGGTTTAAACTTACCCACGCAGTTAACTGTTTCACTCTCTGTGTCATCAAGTTAGGTTTGCTCGAGTTTTGTAACTTTACTGACGTCCTAATTTTTGGTTTTGACTCTAAACCAAAAACCACCATGACGTTGGTAGAGGTCTGCGACGTCCTAATTTTTGGTTTTGACTCTAAACCAAAAACCACCATGACGTTGGTAGAGGTCTGCGAATGAGGACTAACGTTTTTGTGGTCACCAGGTGGCGCCACTAGCGAGAAAGGTCCTTAAATGTAGCTGTTAAATGTTGTTATTATGCGCACGGAAGCAAAGTTTAAATTAACATAATTTCTGATGTCCGTAGTTCTAATGGCCGTGGAAGTGCGTTATTAAACGAGTCTGCCGCAGTTTTGTTGTTCCCCTTTTTTCGAAAAAAAGTAGGATAAACTTTTCCGAAACATAAACCTCTATTAAAGCAGTAACTGGTAAACCATACCACCAACAATAAAAAAATGTAAATGTACTCGCGCTAAAAGCCTAAAAAATTATAAAATTTGTCATTTTGAAGACCTTACATTTTTATTCTGTGATCTTACTCTACACCAGCGCCCCTAGCGGAAAATTCAATCGCGGTAGCCCTCATTAATTCAAAAAGCTCTTTAAGTAGAGGACTTGCGTTTAACATAGTGTAGTAGTCACTATGCCTGCTACGAATACTTGGATGTGATATGTGAAATCAAACTCATACTGGTCAATTAGGTTTATAATCTGAGAAAACTGTTAACAAAGGATTACATTTTTAAAGAGATGTCTATGACTTTGACATAACCAAGCGTCTCAGGCGACGGCCGATGACCGAATGTCTGCGCATACCGATAGAAACACTCGACAAGCTCCCAAGTGTTTACCTTAAAAAATATCGCCTCCATGGCAGCCCTTTGGAATTATTAAGACATATAGGTATTTATATAAAACAAAAACCATAACAAATAACCAAACTGTAACAATAAGATCATTTGTTTTTAATTAAAACAAGCCATTATAAGTTAAAAAGAATCAAAACCTAACAATCGTCCGTCCTGACATCGTGTGGGTCCCTGCACACGACTCCATGTGGAAACCTAACAATCGGGTTCCTGGCTACTCGTTCAACCTTATTGATTAATTAAATACTTTAATAATTTTTACAAACAAATATCATACTAACAGAGTAGTGTCAAAGTCTTAGTCAAATCATTTATCTTTTAAATTTCAATAAATTTAAATTTAAAGTTAAAAAAAAAAAATATGATACCTATTGATTCTACTGTCCATTCGGAAATGTAGATTGTAATGGAGAAGAACGGACAAGAAACTCCATACTTACTCTTTTAAAAAAGTTTTACAATATTTTGAGGATAATGCACCTCGAGCTTATTACAATATCATTTATTTATGATTCGTTTATACTCGCAATGGAACGCCGTGGGGCTATGACACCAATGAAGAACAAACTTTTCATTATTATTTATACAAACCAACAAAATAGCTTTATTGAACTTTTAACAATTATACAATTCTAGAAATTATCAATTTCTTAATTAATATCCAACATCAAAGAGAAAGATCACGACCGATCATTTGTCGTGAACGAACACCATCCCTGGAAAATCAGAAAATCAGGGCCCTAACATCCTGAACGATCAGTAAATCAGGACGCCTAGCGACACCAACACGAGCCGATCAGTTAAATCTCATGTTGATAGCCGAAAGGACTTTTCTCTTAAACGGGCAGCAGGCGTCCCTCGCGACATCAGTTCGGAGGTCCCTGACATTCACCCATTATCATTCCTCGCGCCATCAGTTCGGAGGTCTCTGGCATTCGCCCATTATCATCCCTCGCGCCATCAGTTCGGAGGTCCTTGACATTCACTCATTATCATCCCTCGCGCCATCAGTTCGGTGGACCTTGACATTCATCCATTATCATCCCTCGCGACAGCAGCAAGAGCCCTCGATTTACGCTCAAGCCGATAGCCGAAAGGACTCTCTTAGCCAGGATGCCTCGCGTCCTGACCTGTAATTACAACCAATAATATTCTGTACATAACAGTTTCTTAAATTCGGTATAATTAGTATAAGAAAGGCTTCATACAGCCATTAATTTCCCAGGATGTAGAAACACAGCCAATAACATCATCCTCTATAAGTTAAACTGTTAAGTTGGCATTCTGTACCCATACTAACAGTATTTACTTTAAATCTTCGACAAAGAGGTTCTACCTGAAAGAATAATAAATTAAAACAAATATTTGTTTTAAATCTTACTTTTTGACTTTGAGTTCTAGTACATTACTCAATGCTTTTTGTCAGTTATTTCTAGCAACTTTTAGGATATAATAAACTGGCATTATTACGACTTCATGCAAAAATCTCTAGCTACGGTGGTAAATGGTACAATCGGACCACTGGTTACATGAATCACAATTTCATACGCTCCACAACTACTGTTGTTTTGCGTCTGCTTTCGGTATTGATTGGTGCGGTATCATTGTTAAAACATACCAATCCATGACTAAAACTTTGATAACATGGTGTGGTTATCCATCACTATACCCGTACTTTATTTACCCGTTTGTTTTAGGTCGAGCTACCTCGTTTATCACGTTTTTCATACTATTCTTAAATTGTATTAATTAATAGTACATTGTTTAGCAATGAGTCAATGTTTTTCGTATCATTCGTATAGAACCTCAAACGATGGTTGTTATACCAAACATATTGATACTAGTTTGTGAAAGCCTCAACAAGATGTCAATATTAACACAAGTTCAGAACAAAGCAACTCCTTCCCAATATTAATTGTTATATAGTTCTTATCATCCTTCTCATTTTTCTTCTATAAGCTCGCCTAGGAAGAGCAAATAAAAAATTGCCTTCGTTGTCTTTAAAAGTCTCAGAACTGCTCCGTGAATGAACATTAATACATCTTCTTCATATTCATCTTTTATAGATCTTAAATCCAACTCAATAGTGCGACTATGAACCATTAATAATGTTATAAAAATGTATCAAAACGAAACCGCTGTTGGTTCGCATAGTTCCTGGTCCTCAGCGTATTTTACTGCTGACATTCTAATATAATAACGAATAACCTTGCTTAAAGGTGATATTTCCTTAGTCAACAAACTTGGTATCAATTGAGTAAGATGGTGGCGATTAGTGCACCCATCTTGCTTTACTAAAAGACTCGACACTAGGATAATATCTACTAGACGTTTCATCATTTGACTATAAATAGTTCTTATAACTTTTGTAATAAAATATGTTTCTGTATTCTTTCTATAACAACAATTGTGTAAAAACATAATGTCTGCTTTATCGCGTTATCTATTTTTTTATTCTCTTTATGATCTAATACAATGAACACTATGGTCAAAATTACAATACCATAGGTATTGACAGTTTAACATAAGTTGTACATTAAGAGAACTTCTATATTTTAAGTTTGTTATGCATAAATTAGGTTGACTGTACCCTTTAAACTATCTTAATCTAATATTTAAATGGCATTACTTAATTAGCCGTGGTGGCTCAGTAGTTAAGACATCGTATCTCGAGCTGGAAGGTCGTGAGTTCAGATCCGGAAAAGTGCCGATGTTACTTCAGTCAGTCAGTTCCTAATACTTTCTAATTTTATCTTGGACATCGCTGGCATCGGTGTAAAAGTCTGGACTTACAGATAATTTAAATTGTAAAACGCCAAACCGCCTCAAGCAGGAGTGGTATCAATATTCGTGCTGTCTCTGTATGAGAAGAGGCCTTTATCCTGCAGTGAGACAGTAACGGGCTGGTATTTATTTTTATATTAGTTACATTCAATCAAACACTAATAACTCATCACATTTAACGATTTGGAATCCTCTCTCTGTAGAACATTAGATTATAGGTATACAACAACTTAAAACTCAAATTGCATTTTACTGTAAACATAGGGAAGAGAATGGTTAGTCACATGACCTACCACTAAATTGACATTAACAGTCTTTACATTGACAACCATGTCGCGCTATTCCAGAACCCTTCATATTAGGCCTGGGGTCGTATCGCTTTTTCTGAGAATCGTACCCAAATCAGATTTCGAGTTCCAATATCCCAAAACTATATATTTCAATATCTAGATATTGTCCGTACGCGATATTTTCAAACCTGATCCAATACGCTGCTTTTTGGTTGCTACGATATTTGATGAAAATCGGTATTTTAGATTTGTTTGAATTAAACTAGATACTGTGCGAACGCGTATGTATTTTTAAAACTATTGTGCAGCCTAATTTCGTAAGTGAATTCGGCAAGGCAAAGTCTTTGATCCCATAAAAGAGTATAACAAATTCACTTATATAATTAGGTATTACCAAAAATTATTGGTCTCTTTCGAAATGAGTATCTTCACCAATGAAAGCGTCCAATAATTTAATTTAATATTTGAAATGCGTTATTATACTAAACTTCAAATACACGAGCTTAAGATCTAAACTATGTCATTAAAATATGTTAAATGAGCTCAAATTTGTATTGTGTAAGTTGCAAATAATATTACCATACCTATACCGCTCTAACTACTGCAAATCTATATCACCTGCGCTCTGTCGCACACGAGTCACGTCACCGCATCGGGCCGAAATCTGCCGAAGCCGATGCGGAGCGAGCGGTATGTAAATATCTAGATTTTGCAATACATGGTTTTCAAACGAACCAGTAAGCGGTTTTTAGATATTGTACCGATATATAGATTTCGTAACTATATACGGTTTGTATCGCCCACCACTACTTCATATTCGTGGGCACATTATCGTGAGATTAGTACAAAACAACTTACGCTATTGTTTTATTTGTAGGTAATAATTATTATCCATATACCGATTAGAAACAGACTCTATTACTCATTATGAACAGTCTTTGTTGTTTAATCGTTTAAAATAAGTTGTCATAGCTTGTGTGCCGCATCACTACTGTTTTTTTATTTATATCTTCTATTTTACTGTAGAACTTTTCTTTTGCACAACCAATCTTATTACAACGTGTGCACTTCACAGTGGCTTAGTGCTGTGTGAAAAATGAGGCGCCTACAACTATCTTGTATTTCGCTTTGATAAATAAGACGTTATTTTACATAATAAAACACCTCGTTACGCTTGCTCTCTGCTAATCATATTTTTAAAGTTCTAGGCGTAGTTTAGTTCGCACGGAAACGCGTTCAATAATTTATCTTGCCATTCTTTCCCAATAAATAGAATAGCACCTACTTAAACTATTGTGCCACATCGTGGACAACCCTTGTTATTTTTAGTTAGCAAAATTAATGGTGATACTTTCATCCCAACTGTATACCGAACCGCACGCATTCAACTTACGCACGAGAATATGTAACCAAACGTCTATTCGATGGTTTTTGGACGAAAAATCAAATTTGATCATGTTTCTGTAGTGATTTTGCTGCGCTTTGGATCACGGTTGGCAAAGCTAGACCGTTCCTAAAGTTCTTAATGCTATCAAATAAAAAGAAGGACTACGTGACCTGTCAATCCATGTTTCGCGGTCGCGATCCCGCTGTCCGCGCCTCGCGCTTTCCTTTTCACGTGGCTCGTTGTCTCGTCTTCACACGGAGACGCTGCGATGGCGGCTGACCACTCGTGGCTCGTTGCCACGACGCGACGCTTCCGCAGGTCTTCGGCGGCGCCAGCACAGTCGTCTCGACGACGCGCTGACGTTGAGCTGCTGCATCAACGCCTGGCCGCCCGTAGTTCGTTGCCACGACGCGACGCTTGCGCAGGTCTTCAGCGGCGCCAGCACAGTCGTCTCGACGACGCGCTAACGTTGAGCTGCTACATCAACGCCTGGCCGCCCGTAGCTCGTTGCCACGACGCGACGCTTCCGCAGGTCTTCGGCGGCGCCAGCACAGTCGTCTCGGTGACGCGCTGACGTTCACGCTCTCGCCGTACTTCCTACTTCAGCATCTTAAGCTGCGCACGGCCCGTCTCGATGTCTGCTTCTGGGCTTCATCGCTGCAGCTGAGTTCCGCGCCGCTTGGCAGAGTGGGCCGTAGCCCGGAGATTTCGGCATAGTCTGAAATCTCGTAACCAAAAAGAACTTTAGAGCCGTAGATTAATGCATTTTAAGCCTATCGGGAAGTGGTTGTAAGAAGACAATAAATTTGCATCCGTCTAACCCTTTTTCAAGTCACTCATTACTCAAAAGGTAAAAACAATTAATTATATGTACCGTAATTGTCTAGACATTACGTTCAACATATTATCACCAGTTAGGCATGATTATCATTTCCTTTGTTATAGTTAATTCACGCGGGTCAGCATGTTATGTTATACAAACAAGCTTTGACACTTAACTTGTCCTGTTCTAAAAATAAACGAAGGGACCTTTGTTATAAGTGTAAACACTTGGGTCCCATGCGAAGAATGCGGTATCAAGTGTTTCGCTTGGGGTACCGGGTGACGCCCCGCTTGATAAGCGCCGTCAAAACGCAATATGACTAAATTCTGGGATATCTATATATACCAAATACGACACAATTTTCTTTGTTGATTGTTATTAAATAACCTTATAACTTCTCTGGCTCTCTCATCTTATTGATAAGATGCTAAGTAATGACTAGGATTCGAACCCAAGACACATAAATCGACAATTGTTTAAGGTGTGAACAGATTTAGATTTAAAAGTGCTCACGCTGTAAAAACTCTTGAAAAAAAACTCACAAAACTAATCAGTAATATATAAAATGTGATAGACAAGCCAAACAAGATTTCAAAATTTTAACGTTCAGCATGATGATACATGATGCTGGCAAAATGAAAAACAAGAAAGTAATGGTACTTAATTGTTTAAGTCAATGTATCATCTTAAGAAGACTATGGTCTCACGGGTCTCGTTATATTGTAAAGATCCGTGACTGACCAACATCAATAACTATGATCACATCAATCAAATTATAATTACAATCTGGGCGTGTACTTACGTTTTGGTTGTTCTTGTCACTTCTGAAATGTAGTAGTCACTATGCCTGCTACGAATACTTGGATGTGATATGTGAAATCAAACTCATACTGGTCAATTAGGTTTATAATCTGAGAAAACTGTTAACAAAGGATTACATTTTTAAAGAGATGTCTATGACTTTGACATAACCAACAAGCGTCTCAGGCGACGGCCAACGACCGAATGTCTGCGCACACCGATAGAAACACTCGACAAGCTCCCAAGTGTTTACCTTAAAAAATATCGCCTCCATGGCAGCCCTTTGGAATTATTAAGACATATAGGTATTTATATAAAACAAAAACCATAACAAATAACCAAACTGTAACAATAAGATCATTTGTTTTTAATTAAAACAAGCCATTATAAGTTAAAAAGAATCAAAACCTAACAATAGCACCCTCGTGGTACATTACAGCTCACTCCCTCTCTCGGAGAGGAGATCTGCGTCCTAGCGGGTCACGTTATAGCTTGACTAGATTTTGCCAGTGGCTTCGCCCGCGTTATCCCAAAGGAACATACTCCCGGGATAAAATACTTCGATTCGGTCGATTTTTCATACTCTTTGCCCTTTGGCTTGTCGAATTCTTTACGCAATAAAGCTGAGGTGAAGCTCATGGTATAGTTTAGCAGGCTTTTCTCTCTTCTCAATTCTTCCACCCCTCCTTCATATCTTATGTTTCAATATCTTTTTCTTCTCATGCTCGGCATTCTTGTTCTTTCAATAATCTTCTCTTGCTTTGTACTTCTCATACTTTAATATTTAGTCCATTCTTCTCTGGAACGCGCTCCTCTCGAGATCAGGACGGCTACAAGTCAGTTTAGTGCATTTAAACGGAAATTGTGGCTTTATTTTCATCAACTAAGGAGAGTCGAGTCATCTCACTTTCTTCTTTTCTGTTACTTCATAAATATATATATATTTATATAAGTATATATTATGTTCAATTTATATGTACGTGTATTTTACCTATTTTAGTATGTATGTTAATAACAACTTTTTTTTAAAATGTTTACGCAATACACCTGCCATGCTATCTCTTCACCACCCTTGGTTGACTGGTAGAGAATGCCTCCGGCATTAAGCCATTGTACCTTTTGTTCAAGAAGGCTAAATAAATAAATATAAATATCTTGGCACTCGGGTAGCCGAGTTTCATTAGCCAAGTTTCATCCAAATTCGTTAAGACATAAAAACGTGAGGAACACAGACAGACTTTCGCATTCATAATATTGGTATTAGTTATATGATCGTTAACATAATGTTTGCGCCTGACACTCGTGTGGGAAGTGGCAACTATCACATCACAAAACTATACAAGTATACACTCCATTAAGTTATAGGTAGAATCGCTTAATCAAGACCTAGCCCTAGTTGTTCCCCAGCGACGCCATGAGCCGAGGATCGTATTCCATAGGGGATAGCCCTCAGCGCGGTCGCTTTGGTTAAGTCTTTGTGCCTGGCTGGAGGCTCTAGCTCCGGTTAAGCAGTAGTCGTCATTTGGTTGAACTGCTAGACGACAATAAAACATAAAAAACGGTTATTCAGTGCAATCAATCTGCCTCGCCTTTTCCCAATTATTGTTGGGGTCGGCTTCCAGTCTAACCGGATTCAGCTGAGCCTGGGCCACAACCCAGTAACCGGTTATCCGTGCACACTGTACTTATTCATCCACCATAAGTAACTGTACTTTTTCTTCTACTTTCATTCATACACAATAGTACGTTATACACAAGGTTATGGGGTACATGTTACAACTTATGGAGTCAGTCACTCCATGTCAAATACTAGTATGCAGCTGCATTCGGTTAGACTGCTAGCCATCATCATCCTGCCCCATTCCCATGTTACTCGTGGTCTCCTGTCCCCACTGACTCCCTTTTCTTTTATGTCACTCCTCACCTCACACAGCCCATCCATCTTTTTCCAATTATGTTGAGGTAGCCGACCGACATAGTTGACAAATGGCGGACAGAGTTATTGATTAAGATGATCTATCGATAATCCGATCGCCCCAGGATCGCTATCTCTAGTTATCGCGTAGTTTTAACTGACTGCCCAAAAAGGAGGCATTTCTCAATTCGGATGTTATTTTTTTTATGTTCGGGCATTACTCCGACATAAATATAGAAGGTTTTTCAAAATTCTTGTTTGTTCAAAAGAGGTTTGTTTCAGTCCTATTTAAATTTGGGAAGATCTGATGAAGAACTTCGGAGATATACAACGGAACACTTCGATTAATGTCGGTAAATCTCTCAGCATTGCTGCACTCGCAGTTTATACCATGACATAACATACCATCACGCCAGTATGCTCTAAACGGGTACGCAGATGTGTACAGTTCACCCTGGTACACTCTCATTCAACCGGTTATGTTGAAATTAAATTCATATAAACTGTGCTCATTATAGGTACCTTACTATAGAGCTTGCTCATTAGGTAACACAACTAAAAAGTGAAAAATAAAAAACCTTTTACAAAAAAATACAACCGACTTCCACAAAAAACACTAGACCGACTGCCGAAATTGAAGTTATTTTTCACTTTGTAGTGTTTTTATTAGGATGCAGGTTTTATTTTTTTTGTAAAATTGTTTTTTATTGTGACGTATCATACCTGTAGGTATGGTTTGTGCCGAGTACAAGGACTTGGCACCAAGTTCTAAAGAAAAAAAACCAAGATTAACTTTATAAAAGTAGTCATCTTTTTTTACATGATATAATTTTTTGTCAGAATACGTCATAGCAGATAGGAATGCTATTTTCTTGGCAGTCAAATATATTGTCTGTGAGAGTCTGTGAGAGTTAAATGCACACTTATAATATTATAAACGCGAAAATAACTCTGTGTGTTTGTTTCGTTTATACGCTTAAGCCGCTACCGATCTTAATTAAATTAAACATACAAAGATATAATCTAAGACCTGAAGAAAGAGCGGGCAGAAACCAGGAAATCAAATAAAAAGAAACGAATCCGAAGTTAAATATAAACGAAAAAGAATGTTGTTGAGCATCGAGACGCGCATAAGGAAAGAAAGATAACGATGAGCTGTGACGTCATCACAACAGACGCACTCGCCGACCTTACACACCAACGATATTAATATACAGCTATCACACGGGATTCCCAATTAAGGCGCAGATACCCCTCCGTAGCTGATTTTAAAACGAGAATCACGTTTAAACGGCAAGTCGTATTTTTTTGGGAAAAATATATGTTACATAAAACCATTTTCTTAATAATTTGATCCAAGTAGATTTTGTGTTTTATTCGTATAACATAGTGTAATTAATTTGTAAACTTATGTCTAACACGGACCAAAAAAAACGACAACCGCACCAAAACCGCCGGCGTATTTTGGTAAAATTGTACCATCTCAAAGACAATTTAACTATCTACATTTTGATCTAAGGTTTTTTTTAGCCATATAATAATAAGGAAAGTACATAACCTACTGAATTTTTGGGTCGCACGGGTGTGAAACGAGTGCGCGTTTTGTTCCCTCAAGGTCGTTGGCGACGGTCGTCATCTTAATAACCTACGTGAGTAACAACAAAAAAGGATTTCTTGGCTAAAGAATAACAGCCGCATGGGTCGATGTTCAAGGTTAAGCAACGCTTGACCAGGTCGATCTGTGGATAAATACCTAGATTCCTCCGTGCTTCAGAAAGCACATTAAGCCGACTGTCATTAATTGTAGATCTTTAACAGTCGTTACGGGTACTCAGAAGCCAGGCAATCTGACACCAGTCTTGCCAAGTGGTACCGTGTTACCCAGTTACTGGGTGTGAAAGGCAGATATGCACTCAACGCATGTCAAATACAGCCGGTCATAGCCGACCCAGATATAGTTGGGAAAACGCAGGAAGATTGGTTAAGAACAAAATAAGTATTTTAAATATAAGTACATACAACAGTATACACATACAGTTAGTTTTGGCAAACATGGCTATTATGAAACATGACACATTTCCGCTCTGATATGAGAATACTGATTGTGTTATTATTTCTACTGAAGTTTATCAAAACCCAGGCGCGCTTTCAATAGGCTCATTGTTAGTTTATCACTCATACATATTAAATGTAATATAAAATCCACTTCAATTAGAATACATTATTAGTAGATTTATTTACCTCAGACATTAATCTAACTAGATAACGCAAGTCCCTCCATCTGTATGAAAACCAAGCGTGTGCCACATTTTCACACAACGTAAAAACAAATTTACTTACCAATGAAAGAAAACATTTCCAATGCCTCGGCCAACTTTTTCATTACAAAAATGCCTTTTTATGCCATATTGAGCATATGGCATAAAAAGGCATTTTTCGAGATTTCGATGAATTTCCGGTGGCGATAATGCTAAATGACAAGCTCAAATTACGATCATTTATCGTAACTTTATTCCGTTTTTGGCTCGCGAAGTACATACAATCGCGTCATCTAGTTGGATTTATGTCTGTGTTATTTACACTATTTCCAAGTTAATCCTATAGCAAGACTCCTTCTACTTATAATAAAGGCAAAAGTTTGTGAGCTCGGATGGTTATTTGTTACTTGTTCACGCAATAACTACTGAACGGATTTTTTTATATAACTGTACAGTAAAATCAGGAAGATTAAATTACTTACTAGTTTTGACAACAATTCTCAGTAAATTAGAACTTAGCTGAGGTTGAAACTAATCTGTCACATAGACAAATATACCTTGTAGTTTTATGACGTGCAAATGACATTCAACATTAAGGTGACGAACCACTAACTTCGCCGAGTGTATTACACAATCAGACCGATAGGTGTGAATCAAGTCGCGTGGAGTGGCTGCATTGTGTATCTTATCAGCTGCACTGAATGTGTGTCGTTGTCGGCAATACCAATGACACATTATACAAGTTTAATTATTTATAGCTTTTGATTCATTTTAATCGGTCAAACTCTTGTGCACTTCTCCCCCACCTCCCCCCCCCCTCCCGCATATAGATATACGGTTAACCGCACGTCAAAAAAAAGGCTTGACACTTAGCTATGTAACTATAAAACTCCCCTTTACTACAAGTTTTTCAATAACAAAGTGTTACCATAGACGTGCGGTTGACCGTATATCTATATGATGTATAATGGATGTATATAATATTTTACGTCCAGTATATTTTGGTTTTCCCTAATCAGTGTTAGTATCAGTAGTTCACTATCTAATCTACCTAAAGGCAGCGAGTGCCTTGTTGTTATTGTAATATGTATAAAGTCTATTTAATGTAGTTTAGATGTACAAACAAAAAACGAATGCCTAACCCGCTGTTGTTAAGGTCTAACCAGTGAACCTGCTTTACTTTTTTTGGTACAATCAACCGAGCATCAGTGTTGTAAACCACCTCTAACAAAATCGGCCTTACTGCTACGACATAAAAAGGCTGTCAATTTCAATTTGGTACCACTCTGATGTGCGGTTTCTCTGCAAATATGTAACCATAAAAACAAGCCGCGGAATAAATTGGAAAGCCTTTCAGAATCCACGACACAAAAATCTCACGAACGGGTTGGTTAGTGAACCATATAAATATTTTTTGTTAGGGTCAAAGCACACTCGGAACGAGTCGAAGAGAAGGGATGCGTCATTCGATCGAATGCGTGCAAAGATGCGCATTTCCTAGAGAATTTGAGACGTTGCCTTCGCTTCGAAGTGTAATATGCTAAGAGACCCGTCGCTTAGCTTCTACACTGTCTCAATGTGCTCTGAGTTGACCCTTAACAATAGCCGCTGTTCGGACAAGCCCTGTATTATTGTGTAACATACTAACACTCGTGTTCGCTTTGTGTAAAGCTTTCTATGGAGTCGCACCGCCCGGCTGGAGCTCGCAAGGTAACTTGTAACCGTGCTTTTTTACTCGTGCTCGTGCTGATATCACTCGTGCCTGTTGGGCATGCTCTTTGTAGTGGCGTCTAGCTTGATGTGAAATGTCGGTGGCGGATTATAAATGTTGTGTTTTGTGAGTGTAATAGTCAATTCTTTTACTTCATTCACTCAATATTTTAAAAAAATGTAAGGAGATGAATATATTTGCCTGTATACATATATAAAATGATTGTCTGCATAGAGATCTTTTCGACTTGTTTGTTAAGCTTGTTCAAATTGTATCATTAATCTTCCCAATCAGTTCAATTGTGATCGATCGGTCATAACATTATTTTGATTTACTTAATTATCCTTAACAGCTATTTATTTAGCTTTAAAACCTAATGTTAATTTAATGTCATCTATTTAAATAGTTTTCCTTAATAAAATTGTAATTCAATATCCTAAAAACCTTGATTTAATTTAATTATTATAGATTTGCGTCAGTTGTCATCTCTGTGCTCGCTTCAGTAATGTTGAATGGTCAGTTTCTGAATTGAGTATTTGTAGTTAAGAATGTAAGAATGTGTTAATACTCTACTCTAATGCCAGACATTTACAGTTTTCAGGCTAAAGTACATTGACTAATAGGTACTCAACTTCAACACTTTTATTTATACAAAATTCGACACTGTTTATCTTTTGCTTAGCACATTCTATATTAAATGTTTATGTAGAGAACTTTAACAAAGAATGTCCTGAGCAATTGCTAAACAGCACAGAGACCTCACCATGACGTGTCAACACTATCGTGGTGAAAATGGAACAGTGCTATTTTTATCTCTCTCTCTCTGTGGAAACATGATATTTTTGATACGTCATGGTAAGGCTTCAGAACAAATGCTTAATTCAGAAATCGAGGGTTAGTGGAACTTAACTTGTTCAAGTAAACAGTATATTAAGTTATGCCTTGTTTTATATTCCAGCGTGCCCGCCCTCGTACGAGCAGGTGATGAGCTCGGAGCAGCACAAGCAGCCCCCCTACAACCCGAGCGCGCCGCACTAGCGGTGAACTGCGCGATATATTGATAGATATAACACCATTTGTATTTTGAGGCTAGAAATTTAAAAATGTAAAAAAAAAACATAAAATGGGGCTCGATTTTAACCCATAAGGACTTTCGCTATTTGCGACTGCCAATAAATTACATTATGTCGAAATTATAAATATCTGTGTTAAAAAGTTAAGAGCGTATATGTGGTAGTATATGTTTTTCTCTAATATTATGGGAGATTATGTTGATATTTAAAAATCTATGTACTGAGAAAAATGTCACAATTAAAGTTACCTAGAGATTATATGAGTTTTTACATTGCAGCAAACAGTATTTTTCTCAGAAAATAGATAGATTCATGATATTTATAAGGATATATATATACGAAAATACACTTGGCTATAACTTGTATAAAAGTGCTAGTAGCTAGCTTGCTATTGCGCCGCAATATCTTCTGATCGGTGAACGACACAGTGGCGTGCAAGCTACACCTACTACGACTAGCATACTTTATGCAAGTTCAAGCCATACCTGTTTTATTTTATTATTAGTATTATTTTAATGATGTTCTTAACTCGACTCAATATAAAGTCGTTTTATAGTCAGCAATAGATCGCGCGGTGTAATCTACCCCTATACCTGTGTAGTGTTGTACACACTCGACTACAAGTACAATCGAGTGCGAATTAATCGACTAGTCAGTCGACTGCGGTATATCTATACTCTACGACTCGACGTAACTAGCACTCATGTGCTGAGAGGGAGGGAAACTATCGAGCCGTTCGTCACCGATATGTGATTAACTTTGATAGATTATAAAATAAACGTTTGGCGAATACTTTTATTATGCGTATAGATAAGGAGTGGAATTCCCTGCCGGAGTCTGTGTTTCCCGACAGCTACAATCTTGGGGTCTTTATTTAAGTCAAGAGTGAATAATTACTTCTAGACAAGCGTGCTTCACCGTCGAGCACATCATCGCTTACCATCAGGTGAGATAGTGGTCAAACGCGGACGTATCAAATACAAAAAAAAATACAATTTTTCTCAATTGATTTCTTCCTAATTTAGATTTATAGTTGTCTTTCTACCCTTGTACATAGCGCATTGGCTCCGTAGTTTCCCCCTCGATACAAATGGTATATTGTTTAGTTAAGTTCTACGTTATGTAGTGATGCAGGGTATGTCGCGGTATGTTATAAGTGTACTAGTTACTCGCCATGTATTTATTTAAGGTTTTATGATTATTTTCTTATGAGATTCATTATCCATAGTGTAATTGCCGAATTATTTTTCACAGGGATGATTATTTACTTTGCATAGACAATTTACATACAAATACAGATTTATATTTTCTCAAATAGTTTTATTTTTAATTAAATGAATTTTAGAAGTGATATAGATCTCAAATTGTAACAAAATGTTTTCTTCCTACATAATACAAAGTTTTTCAAATATTGCAAATTTTACAAAATGTTAAAGATGCATTCAACTAAATCGACTAATCGCTCGAATAGTATTTAGTCGATTTACCGAATATTGATAATGCATCTCTAGATTATTAAAATAATAGTTAACTGTGTACATGTATGTAATTCTATTATTGCAGTATTTTAAATCAAAGTCAAGCAGTGTCATTGTATATTTTCGTATATTGAATGACTCTGCTTGACTATTCGTATAAATAGTAGGTTTGATATTTATGATACTATAAATGCTGGGCGTTGTTGAATGATCTGTTGGTGACTGAAGTTAAGTAGTGCAGTATAAGTCAGATAGTTGCGCAGGGCGTTCTATGTCTTATGCCAATGTTCGCTGGGTTGAGAATAGCATACAACACTAATGACAGACGGCAAAATGTGAAGGATGTTTTTATGTGTTTATATATTTAAATGTAAATGGTTATCTCATTGTCTATTAGTGTTATCATAGACTACATACTCCACTCATTCCGCATTTTGTGTAAACAGATGATACAGGATTTTCTAGAAATATCATTTAAAATAATCTACTCTACACATGTTATAAAAATGAACTCTTCATGAAATTCTGATACCACTTAATATCAGTCAGTAAATAGGGTTGAAATAAATGCTATCGATTTCAAAAATATCTTGTATCAATATGTAGATATTAAACTTCCAATTCTGTGAAAAAGATAATAATTGTTAAACAAAAATCGACCTTATGTCCTATATTGAAAGTTGAAAGTACTGGGTTGTTCTATACTCTCTTAGTACATGTAATGTTGGGTTGTTCGCGTGAAGCTCAGTTTTGAGTAGAATCCTTTACATTGTGTTAGTTGTACAACGTTTTACTGTAGCGCGGACTAGGGTCGCGACAAGTACTTAATTATAACTAGAAGGCCTTCTACTGTATCTGTATGATTCTTTAGTTTCTATGGCCTACTTGCGCAAAACCAACTCTAGAGTTAGTTGCTAACACGGGGTTAAATTGATAGTTTGTCTTACAATATTGTCAATTTAACCTCGTGTTACCAAAGTTTTTCGTGCAAGTGGACCTAGAAAACTTCTAACATTTGTCTTCAGATGAAAATCCTACTTTTGAGGCTATAAACAGAAAAAAAAGAAACTAAATGTCTGTAACCGATTTTATAATATTCGATAGTATAATTTTTCTAGAGAATTATATGCAATGTACAGTAATAGAGTTGTCTCATAAAGTGATATAGAATCGTTCATAGTAAGTACCTCTATAGTCTCCTAGCGAGCAATCAGCGCTAAACACTGCGACAGTAGCCGGCTGTAAATATGACACAACGCTTTTTACCTATATCTTAAGTCTAATTGAAGGAGACTTCCTCCATTCCACTGACTTAGTCGTCATGACAACGGAAAAAATACCCTTCATTGACAGCAAAACATTACAAGCTGAACTGTCAATTGATTGAAGGAGACTTGAGTCGAGTGGAGGGAATGACTTCGAATAATATAAGGGTTGAGACTGTCTGGCAAAGACGGCAATATACAGGGTGTAGCGGTAACGTGCGATCATATTTCAAATACTGCTTCTACCCATGATCTTTATCCCAAGGAAACATAGACAGTCCTAAAACTAAAATGTTTTTCTTTCATGCAAATTTTGGTAAGCTGTCGACAACTCCTCCACTTTCCGTTGACAACACCCTGTATAAGGTGGATATTTTTCTAAAGCTCGATGTGCCATATTTACGAGGAAGTACTGTACCGGTTTCAAATGCTAGAAGAAAATACCTCTTTAAGGTCAGACCGTACTACGCGACACGACCAAATATACTTTGTATGAAATAAACCGCACTACGCGGCAGCGGAACTACGCGACGCGACACTTCAATCTCATACAATTTCATATAAAATATATGAAATTGTAGTAAGTTGTAAGCGTAGTTACGCGTAGTGCGGTCGGACTTTTATACCTGTAATGCCAATTTGAATGTAGTGTCATAGTACTAACTTTTAGTACAATTGTACACTTGTTGCCAAGTCACAAATATGTTCCTCTCGCGTCTCAAGAATAGTCATGGTTTCTATTTATATTAAATATCTTGTCGTTAATACAATATCACTGTAACGCTATGTATACAAAAAGAAAAACAATATTCATTATAATTATTTGAATTCAGAATTCGAGATCAATATCATTTTTTTGAAAACGAAATTCTAAATTATACGTTACAAAGTTCAAATTCCATTGCAAACATTACTTTAAGAGTTTTTTTTTACATATGTTCACTTTAAATTCAACCTTGAATACACGATGTTAAAGTCGATAGTAGAATTAAAAGGCGATGGAATGAAATTGTCTCGAATCATGACTTCAAATATAGTGTTATTTTTTTACTACTATATATGAATTCATTTGCTTTCGAGAGTACTCGGAACTGTGTTAATGATAAGTATTGCATTGTGATATATGCGGGCGTACATACGAGTGTATCGTCGCGAGATTATATCTATGTACCCTAGGCGATAAGGATACTGTATTTTCCAAATATAATTTTGAGCTTTATTTCTTAAAGATTAAGGTGCATTTTGTTATGATAAAATATCTTCAGTTTAGTTTTTTAAGTCGTCACCAAGTGTATTTTAATTTTCATACAAAATATATAAATAAATTGCGTAACGCATGAGCTGCGGGTTTTATTTGAACATCTACCTAAAACAACAATGTTGCTAGAAAACAAACAGGAAATGTTTTTCTTCTTAACTTTATCTGATCGTGATAATCTCATTTTATCTGTGGGATAAACCCAGTAACTAACAAACAACAACTAGTCCCACGTGAAAACGTGTCGCTGATGTGATGAGTCATTGAACAGAACTAAATTAACACAACCTCACTATTTCTGTAGGTACCAAGCCAAAATCTAACTAAGGCACGAGACAAGAAGCTCCGGTAGTAAATCTACACCATTGTATCTACAGACTAATCTCAGAAGACTGGATATGATTTTAAAATTACCAAACTGTTACCAATCGTGCAAAATGTGTTGAAATAATTTATATGAAGGATGAGAGAAGAATCTTTTAGGTCTATAATTAATTCAAAAAATCAAAAAACCCGACTGCTTCAAAAGCGAACTAAAAAGTCGTAAACAAGGAAAAAATCATGCTGTGCAGGCGGAGGATACATATTCGCGGGCTGGCTGACCAAAATCTGGTGTATCCTCCGCCTGCACAGCATGATTTTTTCCTTGTTTACGACTTTTTAGTTCGCTTTTGAAGCAGTCGGGTTTTTTGATTTTTTGAATTAAGTTTTTTTTATTTATAACTTTTTAGTTAGATTTTTTTTCGTTTTAGATACATTTCGTTTTAGACACATATAAGTGTTATATATTTTTGAAATCACCTCTTAAAACTCTTTATTTTGATACCCCACACGATGGGTTTGGAAGAAAAAAAAAGTTGGTCCCCCACAATATGACACCCAAAAGCCGCCATTTTTCTATTGTCCAATTTTAATGTAGCCTATGACACTCGCAGAGTTAAGACGAATCGATTGACGTATGAATCATCAAAATCGGCCATCGCGTTTGGTCTCTGGAACGCCATAAAGGAACAAACAAACATACATACATACATACATAGACTGATAAACACATTACCCTCCTTCGGCAGTCGGGTAAAAAGACGTGTGGACAAGTCACCTGATTATTGCAAACACCGTCCGTTTATAATAAATCGCTTGATATTGTAAACTCTTTCTTCTCGATAAGACACGGGTGTATTTTCAACAATCGACGTAGGATGGAATTTAATATTTGCAAGATTAATTGCAAACTTACGGTGATTGAAATAATCTGGTGACAGACATAGCTAGATTAAAACATTACACCTACTTCTTCATAGGGTTTGACAGAATAGCTTAGCCCACATGTATCGCCAGTTTAACGTCCTATACTGTACCTATTGGAAGCTGCTGGCTGAAACAAGGCTGCTGCTGTGAAACCCTTGGTAACGAAAAAACCCAGTGATATTCTATCTCGACCTGGGCTTCGAATGCTGGAAACTTACGGCAATCAAGCTTAGAGTCTAGATATTAGCTCAAACCCTAGCCGGTTTAACTGACGTACAGAATGTGCGTACTGAGCGATGAGGGCAGCTTTCCCTCTGGACTCGTACTGAGTGACCTACGTTTAAGAACTTGCACAGTTTTGCGCCGTTTTGCGTGGTTGTGACGCATACTCTGTATTTGTATTTAAGCTTTCCTTTGTTTTTTTTAGGTATGCGTCGTGCCTGGCGCAAATAAACGTATTTTCTTTGTTTCTTTCTTTCACAGTGACTCTCATGTACATAAATGCTAAAAAATTAAGTCACTGGTCTTTAATATTGTTAAGCAATAGTTCCACGAGCGTTAAGAACATTTAACGTCCAAGACATGCCGTTTATAATAACATATAGAATTAGGGCTTGTACAGTTAGTCCTACTAGAGTTAAGGGGCTTGGCTACTTGAGATCTGATAGCTCTAACAGTTAAAGTGTAACAACTGTAACTTGTAAGTCTTGCAAACGAATTTTAATGAAGGGTTTTTGTTAAGATGCAATCTATGCTTAACTACCTACGTCTAAGTACTACAAGCAAAAATTCTTATTCCCTAACGTTACTCCCCCATCCATCGATTTGCCCCTCTTAGGTGAGAAGCAGGGTAAGCCCATGAACGTGCGGGTATCGTACAGTGATGTATCACGCCGTAGCGCTTCACTTGTCAGGAGCATAGTTGTCACGTTCAGTGACGTGTCGTGTCACTCCCGCGGCACAGCGCACGCGCGGCTGTTGGCGCCGCGCTGGCGCGACTGGCATCTCGCTCGGCAGGGCTGACTCGCTGAACAATTATATCTCACATCCTTCGTCTTATTTTCCCCGAAGGTCTGAACTGAACTTATAGTTGTAGACCCGAACTAAACTTACAGTTGAAAACCTGAACTTATTGTTAAAATAAGTTTGAAATCGCCAACCTGTCTTGAGCACGCGTGGTGATCGAGGCTCGTCATCGCTCGTGCCTTGTCTGTATGGGAAGAGGGCTTTGCTCTGCTGTGGGACCACAGACATACATTTGGGGCAGACAAATTGTTTTAAAGACCCATGAATGGGGTCAGTCTACTGCCACAAATCTGGACTCTCGGCTAGTGTTAATGAATTCAGATGCAAACACCTCATGACATTACCTGACCTGGAAATCGAATCAAAGTTATAGTCTCAGCTGTCTACCTGCAGTTGCGACTGCTAGAAAACCAGGCAGTCAAAATGAAAATTGCGATATACCGTATAGGTATACAGTTCTCATCGTCATGGTGGCCCCAGTGGCTAAGACCTCGCTTCTCGTGCTTGAGATTGTGGCATCAAGTATGGGTGTGTGTATGAGTATGTGACTTTTTCAAATTTATATGTACTTTCTAATTTTATCTTGGACATCACTGACAACTGTGAAGGAAAACATCAAAACCTGCACTTATAATAACTTAATATAAAGGTAAGTCTAAAATCACAAACTCGTCTTGAGCGCTCGTACCTTCTCTGTATGAGAAGAGCCCTGCAGTGGGACAGTTACAGGCTGGTGTTATATTGGTTCCCATCAGCAGCAGCCTAATTGTGTAAGTAAATTCGGCAACGGAAACAATCTGTTTCTTGCCCAAAAACACACACATACACAAAAAAGTTGAATAAAGATTCAACTTTTGAAACACACACATACACAAAAAAGTGCTTCAATGTACCACAGCCTAACAAAATCTAAACTGCCTTACATTTTTGTTTGTATATTCTTCTACACTGACCGAGTTCTATCGTATATTGGTACTTCTAAGATGAAATGAAAGGGTGTCACCCCTGAGCAAGAGCGTAGTCCTGAGGCGCCAGAGTGTCGCCGACACTTGTTGCGATGTCGCGCCGCTCATCTGCGCCACATCTCTGCGTGTTCCAGCTACAGACACACTGGGACACGGCACACTGGGTGTCTGACACACACAGCATCCCTTTTAGCATGGTAGTGTTAACTATGGTGACAACACAACTAAACAGAAAGCGTAGAAGGGCAACTTTATTTCGTAGCAAACGCGTGCCTACGGCTACGCTGCTACGCTGCTACGCGCTACGAATGCTACGAGCTGACTAGTCGTAGCTCGCTTAACGTAAATTCTGCCAGAATTATTGTATGAACGAAGGCAGTTCAAGATATATGAATTAGTTAGAACTAGAATTTATTTATTGGTAAGAATGTAGTTTTACATAGTGTGGTGTTAATATTTTCGTGAGTTCTATACATTCTACCACGAAATATATGGTGTACAGATATTTAATTGTCGTTCTTAACTAAGTTGGCCGTGTATGTAATTAATATTAGAGGCATTCAATACAAAACAGCATTTATACATTTATATGCAAAATACTCATAGACAAAATGTACGTAAGGAGAAGATTCTTTTCACCGTAACGCTGATTGATTGGTACAATCTATATAAAATTAAGTCCAAAAACTAAAACCCGACTACTGAAAAATCACGCTCTAAAAAGTATGAAACTAGAAAATATTGATATGTACAAACTATTAGATATGTATCGAGTATTAAATATTCAACTTATAACCAGCCAGCCAAACCACCAACCACCCCCACCCACCAGCCTATAACCAGCGGACAAACAAGACGCTTTCAACGACACCTCAAATTATGATAAGTAGTTTAAAAGTTATGAGGGGAACAGATGAACATACACACATAAACCGGTCAAAAATATAACCCTCTGTTTTGCTTCGCCGTAGTCTGTTAAAATAAACGTGGTTGTACTAAAATGCACTACAAGATATTTTATCATGATTATCGATACCCTTCTCTTCTCGCTATGTTGTGTTAACACAGTGTCGCCGTGTGTCGAGTACAGTGTTTCTCTGTGTTGAGCACAGTGTCTCAATGTGTCTAGCAGCGTGTTCGCAGAGTCGCGAGCTCGTCGTAGACTCACCATTACAATGATATCGTCGCGCCGGTCATGATCTCCTCAACACATCTCTCTCCAAACTTTTTTATATTTTTACACTTTTTGCGTGACCCCCACGTCAGTTGATATGATGTGGTAGAATCTGTAAGAGATTGTGGTACAGTCAGTGACTTTTCTAGTATGAGACGAAGACAGAAGACTTGAACGACAATCCAACCATTTTACTTGAACGGATTCCAAATAAGGTGAGTCATTGACCTCTTCTTTTGGTTAGGAGTTAAAAAGTGCTGATCTTTTTTGTTATTTAAACTGACCCCATCAGATTATTCACGTTGATCAATATGGTACTAGTTCATACTTATTTAATTTTATCGAAACGTGTTATAATTATTTTCAAGTAGGTATTTGATAAACATCCGTCTCAGGGTCTCTACCTAAGCAGATACGTGTAGTAGAAGATCACATGGCCCTTCAACACGAATAAATAACTACATTAGTTATTAAGTGGCATAGATCCCAACGGACCAAATGAGAGTCTATATAAGTGCGCAAAAGGCAGTTCACTACAACTACTAGTGGCATCAATGTCTGACGTGCTCATTGCACAGGTAAACCCAAGCAACTGCAAAAGGTGTGAAGGGATCTTGAAGTATGTATACACGAACAGACCAGCAGATAGTCTACTTGTAATCTACTCTAGCGTAGTCCATGCTGTGGAAGCATTAACCACATGCATAAAGCTATAGAATATTCAGGTAGGTTCGTGCTAGTGTGATCAAAATCTCTCTGAAAGTTTGAACAGGAAAGTTTCTGAAAAAATAATATATTCTTAGTCTGACAATGCATTGTTTACACACAATATTGTAATCAGATTATCCCTCGCAAGGTGCAGTTATTGCGCAGAAACAGCTGATGTTAATCCACGCTGCAGTATGCTCAGTAGTGTTTGTGGCACTTCTAGAGCCTCAGCTCGTGTGTGATCTGTGTGCCATTACTTACAAACTTTACGTATGTTTAATTATTGTTTGTGCTATGTATGGACTATATTATCTGTGGTATGGACTTGTTTTTTTTTAAATAAATGACATGTATAAAATAAATGTGATCATCTTTAAATCAAAGACCTTATACGTATTTCTTACTACTAGACTGTGCACCAAAAATGTTTGTTTAGCTAAAATGAAATCTATTATCATACGCCTAGGTTAGCTATTTCCTTATAAGCGGTAGCTAACCAAAAGCGGTCCTGGCGAAAGGGTTTCCGCAGCCCGGCGAGCATGGCAAACCCAAGACGTTTGTGACAAGACATGATAAAATTTGTCCATGTCTTACAATTTGTCATATAAGCTAGCACGGGTCAACCATGTGACATATTTTAAAGGCGCGACATGCCTTTCTTGTTGCTTCCCGGCGAGCTCGGCCTACTGTACCATGGCTTGAGTCACACATTTCAACGCAATTTGGGCGATAAAGTAATTTTGTCTTAAATACTAGTACCGGCGGCGTGAGAAAATTTCGTGACGTTTATTTGGGACTCATCGGGTCTTAATTGCTAATACGGGCGCACCCATTTTGTCACAAATGTCACATTTTGACAGATGATTGAGGAAAATGTATCACTTTCGTTCGGAGGTGGTGATAAAATTGTACAGTTGAAAAAATAAATATTTTCCTTCTAATTACTGCACCAAATGGCAATAAATTTATTTTGTGTGTGGTGATCAATGCTTATTAATTAATTGAAATGTTACAGGATTTACAATTAATTTTATATTATTCTTATTTTTAATTATTATTTTTATTTTGATTATTATTTTTTTATAATAATTTTCTTTTATTCCATATTCTTTTTACTTTCTACATTTTTAAATATTTCTTAAATAAATTCCCAAAAAACATTTAAAATATAAAAAATAGGGGCCCACCGGTATCGGGAACAGGGTCCAAGCTATTATATTTTTATGTAATTATTAAAAATTTCACAATAATTATATCTTTCTAACAAACACTTACTATGTTATCAATCAAACAAAGGAAAATAAAGTGTGCATAAGTCTATGGTCGTGGGTCAAATATTAATTTGTTCCCATTAAATTAAAAAGTTTTTTATTTGTATGAACGGCACACTTTTGTACGTATTATTTTATTTGGTCGTCTATTCACATTATGTCGCACTATGAAGTCAGCAACAAGAAAGGCATGTCGCGCCTTTAAACTATGTCACATGGTTGTCCCGTGCTAGCATTTAAGACAAATTGTAAGACATGACATATTTTATCATAACTTTTTAAATATTTTCTGAGTTCAAGTCGAAAACCATGAAATGTGAAAAAAAAAAAAAAAACTTAATTTCATGTTGGGATGCTGCTAGCATGGGGGTAGCAAAGGGGGGGTCCAAATTTTGATTATTTTTTGCCTAGGACATACCGTTTTCTAGATACCATTTTGGAAATAAAGAGCGTTTTAAGCAAATAGAATAAGATTCGGAGGCCCATAATTCGGAAACAGTGCGTTGTAGGGCTATGCTTCTCAGAACCTAAATGGTTTTTATGGCCAAGATTAAACCGGAAACTGCAAAATAATTGGAAAATTTCCGAAAAAGATAAAAAATAAACGTCAAGAAGTTATGCCACAAGTCAAGAAAATATCTCACGCCGCTGTGCTAGCATTTATGACAAAATGGCTTTATCGCCCAAACTGTGATAAAAAGTGTGACATAAGCCATGTCACAGTAGGCCATGCTCGCCGGGCTCTGGTAGTGTGTCCTTGTCTGACATCTTGCTAGCGCAACTAATCATTGGATTTGGTAGAAATGGTAGAAAATTTTATATTTTTCATTTTTATGTTATACCAAAACAAACGAATAAAAAAAAATACGTTTCAAAGTCTATGAAACTTTGAAACGTATTTAAATATTTTTACAGTTCCTATAATTAATCAATTCATTGTATTTAAAAAAAAACATTAATACTGAGTAAGAGTAGTACTTTTAAATGTTTGGGCCTGGTAATACTAAATGTAAGACCACCAGGTTGCAGTTTTTGGCGGGATTTTTTCGAGTGAAGTGAGTGAAGTTCAGCGGCTGTTAATATTATTTGCAAATTGATTCCTAGTGGATATTGTGATATAAAATTGGTGTAGTTTTGTGTCTCAACTGTCTACGCAACTGGACAATATGTAAAATCATTGACAGAAGCGATCTCAGGATAGTGGAGCGGAGAATTTTATCGTAGTATTGACTACCTCCGCAAAGCTTACTGGGAAGGCTGACTCGATACAATTTGCTGCCAAATACTCCAAAAACCATTAGAATCTGTTACACCCGTATTCTAATGCATACTAAAGAATGTTAAAATTGCACTGAAGACGAGGCGGTATGGTCCAAGACATTAGCCTGCCCGAAAAGGTCGAAAAAAAAAAAAAAAAAGACCACTAGGTTTGCGGCGTTTTTGGCGGGTTTTGTTCGAGTAAAATTCAGCGGCTGTTAATATTATTCGCAAATTGATTCCTAGTGGAATAAAATTGGTGTAGTTTTGTTTCTCAACTGTCTACTCAACTGGACAATATGTGAAATCATTCAGATCCTTTGGGGTATTTTAAAGCATCGTCTGAAGACTGCAGGATCATCTAACGCCTCTCCTTCATGAGCTTGAGAGTAAGATCAGAGAGTTTTTTTTCCTATCTATACGGTGGGTCTTGAAGAATAAGACTTATGCAGACTTGGGATTTGAGGATTATCGAGTCCTCCCCGAATATACCATCATAAACTGCTCAATTCCTCTTCGAGTTCGTTCATCTTATCGTCGGTCCGGAGTCCGGAGTGTGCGCGTGTTGTATGTTGCCAGGTCCTGTCGTCGGTATTTGTTGTGGTAGCCGATCTCGTCCGGGATTCTTTACACCCCTTGCCATACCGTAACCTAGACCGCTACCGTAGTCAAGGTTAGGCAGGCTGCCGGGCACTAGGGGCTATGTTTTATTTGTGCTATTCATGGGGAGTGCTTTGCAGGCGGGTTGCCGATCCCAGTATGGTTGTTACAAATGCACAGAGAACGCTGCTGATCATTCTCTGGTTTGTCCTTTAGTCGCCTCTTACAAGACCAATGGAAAAACATGGGATGTCGAAATTCTGTACGCTCGACACCGACTCGGTAAGTGGGTAAGATTCCAAAAAATATACAACATGTTTTTCAATGAATTTGGTAGGTTTAGGTAGCGTAGTTAGGTAGCATAAATACACATATTGGGATACTTACACTATTGTTTTTACAATCAATTTGTCCCGTGTTATGTTTGGTCATGGACACCTCGTTAGAAAGAGACACACTACCAACGGGAGCCCTCTCGCTCGGACCGGTTTTTGCGCCATAGTGCACAGTCTAGTAGTAAGAAGTATAAGGTCTTTGCTTTAAATAAATAAATGTCAATCTATGAGAGCGGTCACCTTTTACTTTTATTTGAGGTCCGTTTCCTAAATACCCAATATGCCGTCGCGGCCCGTTTGGTTTAAACCCACTTACCCGCCCCCCGGCCTTGACATCGTCACGTGTATGTATTTACTTTACTAAAATTGAAATAATAAACTTAATTATGTAAATATAGATACAATGTCCACGAAGATTTTGATGAGATGATTCGTACGTTGTCGAATCGACAGTAGTAAAGACTAAGCGCGGGATATTTTTTTGATTACGTACTCAAGTAACACAAGTAAATTATATTATACTATTTACTTAAGATATACATAGAGTTGGTCGGCGGCGGTCCGGATGCGGGCCGCGGTCCGCCATTAGGTGACCCCTGATCTATGACTACGTTAAAAGTTAAGTACTGCTGAGTAAGTATGGAGTTTCTTGTGCGTTCTTCTCCATAACAATCTACTTTCCGAATGCACGGTAGAATCATTTTTTTTTAAATTACTTTTAATTTTTAATTTATGTGACGTTCAAAAGTGCCGTTTATTGGCCTAATTGAATAAATATTTTTGACTTTACTTCCTCAGTCAGCGAAAATAAAGCGAAATATCGTAGCTGCTACGCAGTACTACGAGTCGTAGCACTCGCTACGTCTTTCGTAGGCGCGTAGCACATTGCGTAGCTCTCACTTCCTTGTTTACAGAAGATGTGATCCATGGCTTTAAGTAGGGCGTCATGCTGTGTCTACTTTTTGTTCTACAATGAAATAAATGCAAACATCTAAAGGGGCCATTGTACTCATCATGAACAATTTGAATCCATAAATCGCATGTCTGTCGCTGTGTACACGTAGTAATGTTAGTGATGCCCAATTGGTCCCCAGCGCGATGGGCGTGCCGGCCCCGGTGCCCAAGGGCACGCGCAAGCCCAGCCACGTGGTGTACTATGTGGCGTTCGTCGGCATACTGTCGCTGTGTACATGTAGTAATGTAAGTGATGACCCTATCGGTCCCCAGCGCGATGGGCGTGCCGGCCCCGGTGCCCAAGGGCACGCGCAAGCCCAGCCACGTGGTGTACTATGTGGCGTTCGTCGGCATACTGTCGCTGTGTACATGTAGTAATGTTAGTGATGACCCTATCGGTCCCCAGCGCGATGGGCGTGCCGGCCCCGGTGCCCAAGGGCACGCGCAAGCCCAGCCACGTGGTGTACTATGTGGCGTTCGTCGGCATACTGTCGCTGTGTACATGTAGTAATGTTAGTGATGACCCTATCGGTCCCCAGCGCGATGGGCGTGCCGGCCCCGGTGCCCAAGGGCACGCGCAAGCCCAGCCACGTGGTGTACTATGTGGCGTTCGTCGGCATACTGTCGCTGTGTACATGTAGTAATGTTAGTGATGACCCTATCGGTCCCCAGCGCGATGGGCGTGCCGGCCCCGGTGCCCAAGGGCACGCGCAAGCCCAGCCACGTGGTGTACTATGTGGCGTTCGTCGGCATACTGTCGCTGTGTACATGTAGTAATATTAGTGATGACCCTATCGGTCCCCAGCGCGATGGGCGTGCCGGCCCCGGTGCCCAAGGGCACGCGCAAGCCCAGCCACGTGGTGTACTATGTGGCGTTCGTCGGCATACTGTCGCTGTGTACATGTAGTAATGTTAGTGATGACCCTATCGGTCCCCAGCGCGATGGGCGTGCCGGCCCCGGTGCCCAAGGGCACGCGCAAGCCCAGCCACGTGGTGTACTATGTGGCGTTCGTCGGCATACTGTCGCTGTGTACATGTAGTAATGTTAGTGATGACCCTATCGGTCCCCAGCGCGATGGGCGTGCCGGCCCCGGTGCCCAAGGGCACGCGCAAGCCCAGCCACGTGGTGTACTATGTGGCGTTCGTCGGCATACTGTCGCTGTGTACATGTAGTAATGTTAGTGATGACCCTATCGGTCCCCAGCGCGATGGGCGTGCCGGCCCCGGTGCCCAAGGGCACGCGCAAACCCAGCCACGTGGTGTACTATGTGGCGTTCGTCGGCATACTGTCGCTGTGTACATGTAGTAATGTTAGTGATGACCCTATCGGTCCCCAGCGCGATGGGCGTGCCGGCCCCGGTGCCCAAGGGCACGCGCAAGCCCAGCCACGTGGTGTACTATGTGGCGTTCGTCGGCATACTGTCGCTGTGTACATGTAGTAATGTTAGTGATGACCCTATCGGTCCCCAGCGCGATGGGCGTGCCGGCCCCGGTGCCCAAGGGCACGCGCAAGCCCAGCCACGTGGTGTACTATGTGGCGTTCGTCGGCATACTGTCGCTGTGTACATGTAGTAATGTTAGTGATGACCCTATCGGTCCCCAGCGCGATGGGCGTGCCGGCCCCGGTGCCCAAGGGCACGCGCAAGCCCAGCCACGTGGTGTACTATGTGGCGTTCGTCGGCATACTGTCGCTGTGTACATGTAGTAATGTTAGTGATGACCCTATCGGTCCCCAGCGCGATGGGCGTGCCGGCCCCGGTGCCCAAGGGCACGCGCAAGCCCAGCCACGTGGTGTACTATGTGGCGTTCGTCGGCATACTGTCGCTGTGTACATGTAGTAATGTTAGTGATGACCCTATCGGTCCCCAGCGCGATGGGCGTGCCGGCCCCGGTGCCCAAGGGCACGCGCAAACCCAGCCACGTGGTGTACTATGTGGCGTTCGTCGGCATACTGTCGCTGTGTACATGTAGTAATGTTAGTGATGACCCTATCGGTCCCCAGCGCGATGGGCGTGCCGGCCCCGGTGCCCAAGGGCACGCGCAAGCCCAGCCACGTGGTGTACTATGTGGCGTTCGTCGGCATACTGTCGCTGTGTACATGTAGTAATGTTAGTGATGACCCTATCGGTCCCCAGCGCGATGGGCGTGCCGGCCCCGGTGCCCAAGGGCACGCGCAAGCCCAGCCACGTGGTGTACTATGTGGCGTTCGTCGGCATACTGTCGCTGTGTACATGTAGTAATGTTAGTGATGACCCTATCGGTCCCCAGCGCGATGGGCGTGCCGGCCCCGGTGCCCAAGGGCACGCGCAAGCCCAGCCACGTGGTGTACTATGTGGCGTTCGTCGGCATACTGTCGCTGTGTACATGTAGTAATGTTAGTGATGACCCTATCGGTCCCCAGCGCGATGGGCGTGCCGGCCCCGGTGCCCAAGGGCACGCGCAAGCCCAGCCACGTGGTGTACTATGTGGCGTTCGTCGGCATACTGTCGCTGTGTACATGTAGTAATGTTAGTGATGACCCTATCGGTCCCCAGCGCGATGGGCGTGCCGGCCCCGGTGCCCAAGGGCACGCGCAAGCCCAGCCACGTGGTGTACTATGTGGCGTTCGTCGGCATACTGTCGCTGTGTACATGTAGTAATGTTAGTGATGACCCTATCGGTCCCCAGCGCGATGGGCGTGCCGGCCCCGGTGCCCAAGGGCACGCGCAAGCCCAGCCACGTGGTGTACTATGTGGCGTTCGTCGGCATACTGTCGCTGTGTACATGTAGTAATGTTAGTGATGACCCTATCGGTCCCCAGCGCGATGGGCGTGCCGGCCCCGGTGCCCAAGGGCACGCGCAAGCCCAGCCACGTGGTGTACTATGTGGCGTTCGTCGGCATACTGTCGCTGTGTACATGTAGTAATGTTAGTGATGACCCTATCGGTCCCCAGCGCGATGGGCGTGCCGGCCCCGGTGCCCAAGGGCACGCGCAAGCCCAGCCACGTGGTGTACTATGTGGCGTTCGTCGGCATACTGTCGCTGTGTACATGTAGTAATGTTAGTGATGACCCTATCGGTCCCCAGCGCGATGGGCGTGCCGGCCCCGGTGCCCAAGGGCACGCGCAAACCCAGCCACGTGGTGTACTATGTGGCGTTCGTCGGCATACTGTCGCTGTGTACATGTAGTAATGTTAGTGATGACCCTATCGGTCCCCAGCGCGATGGGCGTGCCGGCCCCGGTGCCCAAGGGCACGCGCAAGCCCAGCCACGTGGTGTACTATGTGGCGTTCGTCGGCATACTGTCGCTGTGTACATGTAGTAATGTTAGTGATGACCCTATCGGTCCCCAGCGCGATGGGCGTGCCGGCCCCGGTGCCCAAGGGCACGCGCAAGCCCAGCCACGTGGTGTACTATGTGGCGTTCGTCGGCATACTGTCGCTGTGTACATGTAGTAATGTTAGTGATGACCCTATCGGTCCCCAGCGCGATGGGCGTGCCGGCCCCGGTGCCCAAGGGCACGCGCAAGCCCAGCCACGTGGTGTACTATGTGGCGTTCGTCGGCATACTGTCGCTGTGTACATGTAGTAATGTTAGTGATGACCCTATCGGTCCCCAGCGCGATGGGCGTGCCGGCCCCGGTGCCCAAGGGCACGCGCAAGCCCAGCCACGTGGTGTACTATGTGGCGTTCGTCGGCATACTGTCGCTGTGTACATGTAGTAATGTTAGTGATGACCCTATCGGTCCCCAGCGCGATGGGCGTGCCGGCCCCGGTGCCCAAGGGCACGCGCAAGCCCAGCCACGTGGTGTACTATGTGGCGTTCGTCGGCATACTGTCGCTGTGTACATGTAGTAATGTTAGTGATGACCCTATCGGTCCCCAGCGCGATGGGCGTGCCGGCCCCGGTGCCCAAGGGCACGCGCAAGCCCAGCCACGTGGTGTACTATGTGGCGTTCGTCGGCATACTGTCGCTGTGTACATGTAGTAATGTTAGTGATGACCCTATCGGTCCCCAGCGCGATGGGCGTGCCGGCCCCGGTGTCCAAGGGCACGCGCAAGCCCAGCCACGTGGTGTACTATGTGGCGTTCGTCGGCATACTGTCGCTGTGTACATGTAGTAATGTTAGTGATGCCCCTATCGGTCCCCAGCGCGATGGGCGTGCCGGCCCCGGTGCCCAAGGGCACGCGCAAGCCCAGCCAAGTGGCGTACTACGTGGCGGTCGTTGGCATACTGTCGCTGCTCATCATGCTGTGTCTCTACTTCTTCTACTACTTCATCAAGAAGGTCAAAGGTACGCAGTCCTGCTTCTGAGCAGGAGGTGCAACTTGATTGCGGTTGATTTACGTCGACCAGTCTATTTCGGTAAACTCAAAACGATTTACCATAGTTGATCTCAACATTCGATGACATCGGTCGAACGCAATCCAGATGCACCTAGATACTAAAACACCTACATGTACAGCTTTAAGGTTGATGCTAAAATGTTAAATTCAGTAGTTAGATTATGACATAAATTAAGAAGTACTTTATTATTTTCTACAGACTCTGCCTGCCCCGTTAGTCTTGTAGGGTCTGGTATTCTTGTAAAATGTCAACCACACATGCTTGCACCTTCAAACAATATGATCGTGATTTATGATGTGCATTGTACTACTCTACAGAGCTGAGCTCGTCGGACACGCTATCCCTGCCGACGACGTCGTGTCGGCCGCCACCTGCCGCCACGGCATACCCTGTGCAGCCAGGTAACATACACTACATAAGAGATAGCTTAAATGCCTTATTCCTATAACCTTACGGCGCGGCAGTCCGTACACAAGTACTAACCGCGGCTGGTTCAATTCATGTAAGCTCACAATGTTTTTAGATGAGTTAAACATTTTGTATTTGTACATGCTAGAATAAGCCTGACTCAATTATAGTCAAGCAAGCCAAGGTCTAGCAGTGGTGGCCCAGTGGTATCGGCCGCGACTTACAAGTTGTAGGTCGTGGGTTCGAGCCCAGGTAGGCGCTTTACTTTGTGTAAATTATTTCATCACCACTGCTCTCAAAACGGTGAAGGAAAACATCGTGAGGAAACCGGCATGTCCTAGAACCAAAAATTCGAAGACATGTGACATCCACCAACCCGCACTGGGCCCGCGTGGTGGATTATGGCCAGAGAGGAGGCCTGTGTCCCAGCAGTGGGCACATTAATAGGCTGATGATGAAGCCAAGGTTCAGATAAATGTATAATCACAATCAGCAACTACTTGCTGATTGATTATACATTACCCATTCTTGAGGCCTGCGCCTCCTTCTAATTTGAAAGAAGAACGGTCGCGATGAGTCCCTCTGTGCCACACTTATCTGCAGACATACACAGCAATTCAATTAAGAGTGATCAGCAACTTTTTTAAATCCCTCTGTCCCCAAAAAGACGACGAAATTCATCCAGGAGACTTCCTGGCTTCCTCATAATATTTCCTGCTCACATAATATTTTAAAATAGGGCCTATTTTAGTAACTAGACTTTCTTTGTATGATTGCAGTGGTTCGCGACAGTGCAAGCGCGATGGCCAAGCTTTGCAAACAGGTTCCTCCCGCCGGCAAGGGTGACACCGTGTTCCCCACGTCCACGTCACCAGCTGCCTTACGAGCCAGCACCGGCGAGGGGGCGGCGACGACCGAAGGGGCCGACGCGAGCGAAGCACGCCCTGATAGGACCGGAGAGGTGCCCGTAAGGACCGGCGAGGGGCCCGATAGGACCGACGTCGACACGAGACCAGATATTAAGCCCCCGCCTGTGCCAGTCGTGTCGGTTAGTGTGGCACCTGACGTCCCTGCTAGCTAAACTGGTGTGATCTGTAGAACACATGTTACACCCAACGTAATGTGACTGTCAAAACTACGAATGGTGGCTTTACGCAGTGAAATGTGGCCACGCCAATAGAGACGCACTAATAACTATGTGGGCGTATTGCAAACAATGTGCGATGATTTTGGATATCGGTGATTTAATCTCATAATATCAATACCAGTTCCCAGCGCTTACTAATTAACTCTTTATCTATGTCTGTACCTACCTCAGAAACTTACGGTTTAATATACTTAGTCACTTTTCTAACGCCCTTTTTACCCGACTACGACGAAACCAAAAGGAAGGGTTATGATTTTAGCAGTCTATGTTGTGTTGTAGCGCCTAAACTATTCATACGATTTTGATGAATAAGGTATCAATCGATTCGTTATTATGGCCTGGATAATATACGATAAAAACATCCATAGTCGGGTAACAGTTTTTAATTAAACTTTTTGCTTGTTTAAAGTTATCTCGTGTATTCACTTTTTATCTGGTCTGTAAACTTTTGTATGCATGTAGATGTATTTAATCGATTAACAAGGTTATTGAAAGCAAATAAAGGCTTTTCAGGATATTTCTACCATTTTTGACAGCAACTTCTTTGCTTATTGACATTTTTGTGACATTTCTCTGAAACTGATTTGATGTAAAACTGCTCAACCATTTTGTACATGTATTTTATTTTCAAATTGTATTAAATGTTGTTTTTGGTATACAATATAGAATTAGAAATTAAGGAAAATGCTTGGTGACCAATAGTTAGTTCTTAAATGTTGTTTTCTTATGAATATAGTAGGTACCTTTATGAGTATTGTATTGTAATGTGCTCAAAATAGCTTTTCGTCCAACGTCCGACTGCCACCGTCCAGTTCGATGTAGGTACAGTTAGCCGCACGTCTGTGGTAAACATACTTAATTAATTTTGTCAGCTTTCGCATTGGTGTCGCAGCAGTATGGATGGTTGCCGTATTTTAATAGTTATACCTCTAACGTGCGGCTGACTGCTTGTGATCAAATTGTTACTTTGTTATTAGATAGACACTTTTTATAATTAAATATTTAAGCTTTTTAATGGTTATCAATATGGAGACATGACAGTTAGTAGAATATAATTAATCGTATAAAAAAATGTTGTTTAATATTGATCTCAGCCAAATAATGTCCAAGTATTATCAATTTTCTCGTGTTATTACAAATACTTTCTTACCTATTTATATGATCTATATGGCATGACATATATACTTGCTCTATTATAAACCGTCTCACCGTAACATTGATGTAACTTTAGTTATCTTGTAGGTATGTATAATAGAATAATTTTATATTTGGCATAAGCCAAACTATTTAAAATAAGGAATGTAGTTAAAATAAATAATTAATCAGTTAAATTTGACTGTTGTCTACAAGTTCTTGTACGTTTATACTCAACTAATAACACTATTTAAGTAATGCTGTTTTATAGCGATATTATAAACGAATGTTTGGTGTATTGTCGCTTCGGATCCGAGCTTCGTGTCTGTATCAATTTGTACTGTTGTTATTAAATTAAAAAAAAATGAATAAAAATCTAAATGAAGTAGTTTCAATTCTTGATAAGCTTGTGGAATTAAACAGCTGCTGCTGGTAAATCTTCAACTTATTTGTCAACGACTCGATACAGAGTGGTTGTGTCAAAGAAAGCCGTTAGTAAACGAAGAGTTTTTTTAGGATTAGGTAACTCGTTATTTCTAACAGGCGGTTTGAATATACCAGGGACAAAAAGTGTTGTTTTTGCCAGCCACTTTTTTGGCCTGGTAGGGGTAAAAGGGGTTAACATGATTGGTGAAAGAAACACAGAGGAATTAGTAACATAAACATTTATTAAACACGAAACGATTGACTAGAGGTTTATTATTGAACTAACACATAACATATGTACAGACAGGGCAATCTATTGTGCAGGAGATTGGCACACACCATATTAATTAACCGTTTTATAGTCATTTTTAGGAATAAAAGTTGTTATGTGGACGCCTATACGGATAATATTTAAATAAGAATCAATTTGCTGAACAATCCGTTTCTCTGATTGTACAAGTACACAATCGTAGCCCTACCATTAGTGTGCGCTGTCGTCCACACGACGACGGCGGCAACAATGTGCTAAATTCTTATAAATAGTTCTCACTACTTGTCGTTCACATATAAAATATAGTTTTCTTTTAAAATATTAATTTGAACTCATTGCGTTACTATCTAAAGCGGCATGAAGATTTGGGGCAGAACTGCCATCCCTTATTATTCCTCTTATTTTCGTGTTGACGACTAATGTTCTTATATTTAATCCGCCCAGTACGTAGCGTCCTGGACATCCCTGTCGTTTGCATAATCTAAGTCCTCGAAGGTGCAGGCGAGGCGGGGTTCATACTTATAACAGTTAGGTACCTTGCAGTTATGTGAAAAACATGTGTTAAACGGCTAATATTGGACGAATGGCCCTTTTGATGAACTGAAAGTTATTATTTTACTCCACTAATAGTATAGAACCATCACAGTCTCTGCTCACAGCAAAGAATATCGATTTAATATTAATTGCACGACTAGGTTACAATGGGGCACTTTAATTTATTTACTTATTTTTAAAACTTTAATATCGAAAGCTTCACATTGAAAGACGCGAAGCCTAATTATGAAGCATCATACATTATTATATGGATTTAACATTTAACAAAGTTAAAAGTTTTATAAACATTTTTCATATTGCCTCTCGTTTGTCAAAGGCTCTGAGGTAAGAATGCCCGTAGTTGGGCTACTCTGAAGACACTCTATATAGCGGTCTCCCTGCGGTCGGAGTGCGCGTAGTGTTGCAGCTCCTCGTACGACGGAGGCCGCTCCTCCGCGGCCTCTAGCTCCAGGTCCAGGTCGCTCTCTGAAACATACAATAGAGAAATAAAATATCAGTAATTCAAGTGTGTTTCTAGCCAGTACGTTCAGCTTTGTCACGACGTTTCAGAGATCATACTGTTCTTGGGATGAGACTCAGACAGAGCACTATTTCCACCATTAGATGACATTTCGATTATTGTGACATCTGACAAAAAGTATAAAACGAAATCTGATCATGAGATGGACATTAACAATACTATTGACGACATTATAAAATGGTTACAGACAAATAATTTGAAAATCAATTTAGATAAATCTAATTATATACAATTTCATAAATCAAAACATATTAAATATAATTTCAAACTTAATATTGACAGGCTAAAAGAAGTTTCACAAACTAAATTCTTAGGAGTATTCATAGATCAAGATCTGAATTGGAAAGTACATCTGGATAATTTGTGCAGTAGGATCAATAAGTTTGTTTATGCTCTCAGACAAATAAGGAATATAACCAACATAAAAACAGCAATTACAACATACCACGCCGATATAGAATCCATCTTACGATACGGGCTTATTTTTTGGGGTAACAGCACGGATAGACAGAGAGCATTTATTGCGCAAAAGAAATGCATCAGAGCCATTTGTGGTGTCCGTCCTGACGAGTCATGTAAACCTTTTTTTAAAAAGCTAGGTATATTACCTCTTCCATCACTCTACATTTACGAAATATGTAATTATGTTTATAATAATAAGGGATTGCATAAAAAAGCCTATCAAATTAACTCTTGAACTAGAGATCCATGCAGACTTGTATTGCAGGATACTCCTAAATCTGCCAAGTATGCGAAAAGTTTCCTTGTCGTATACGCATTTATAACAGAATTCCAAAAGAAATAAAATTGTTATATAATATTAACTCATTTAAAAACAGATTATTGAAATGGCTGAAAGAACATGTGTTTTATGACATTAAAGATATTTTTTAACAATAAACTTAAAATAATCTTTTGTCATTGCGTATAATGCTCAGATAAATTATTGTATTATTGTATTGAGCTTATCTGTGACATTGAACAGCAATTAACTAATAATTATATATTTATTTTGCATGCAATTGATACATATCCTGTATAGCTAAACATGTGGACTTAAGATTAATACCTGACTGTAACACCTTTATACCATGTTTAAGGCAAATAAAGACTTATCTTATCTTATCTTACAAATAAAGAATGACAGTTGTGATTTGAATATAGGTACAGGCGGTTTCAGTCAGATAGTGAATTAGCAAAAATAGAAGAAATACTAAAATACGTATTTCAGTAGTCGCTATTCTCACCGCAAGTGAACAGGCTCCTGTGTTCTAAAAATAATGTCAATTCTACACTTTACCTATTCCTTGGATAGGTTCTCAATTTTATTTTTTTAAGTTTATTCAAAATAAGACAAGGAAAGGATATCCGACAACATTAAAGGCCCTATAGCTGGTCTCAATGTTCCGCCCGCCATCTGTGAACTGATAGTGACTGCTGATTTAGAATTATTGAAGCAAGAATCCCAATCAGAACTCGGCCCAGACGGGTGAGGGCAGTATATCTCCGTCACTAGCATGCTTCACGCGCATGGGCCGCTTCGCCCCGGGCGACGGGCCGCGCTGGGCCGCAGCTCAGTCAGCTCGCCCGACTGACCAATAATATGTTGTCAATACTTTACAAATTACCTGAGAAGGCCCCAGATTCGGGCCTGACAGGCGGAGCCAGTATATCTCCATCACTCGCATGCCTCGCACGCAGCGCCCCCGGGCCGCTCCGCCCGGGGCCACGAGCCGCGCTGGGCCGCAGCTCAGCCAGCTCGCCTGTCTCGGCGAGGTAGCAGGCGCCGCCGTCGTAGCCCACCGGCTCTATACCATGCGCATGCATATACACACTGCAAGCTTCACAAGCTTATAAAGCATGGGATCATTAATCTTTTAGAAATCTATCTATCTTCTAGAAAAGGTCCCGTTAATTTGAATCTGTATGTTTGGCAACTGAACTTGCTTCAGTTGTACACGTACCTTCGTTTTTGACCCTTCCGGTATCAAAGCTTTAAGTACCCTCGAAAAGAACAAATGGTCCTAAAATAGAAATCTTAAGTTGTCTTGAAAAATGTGTGTGCCATACAGTGGTAAACAAGCTTGGGGCCAACCTGGTAGTGCTGCTGTTCAATATTTGAAGACCTTGAAGACCCACATACTCTTTTGGATATGCCCGAGGTCGAGAAAGCCTGCTTTATTGCTAAGCTTTAATATGGAGAAATAGAATAGACAAGATGCTGTAAGCGATGCACTTTCCATCATGCGAAAATTTCATTCTGGGGTTCGCCAGTGTCACATTACTGTGTTATATAAACGGCATGCTTTATAATAAATAAATTGGATAGATAGTAAAGTCCTCAGAGGTCTGTTAGACGTTTTTTTATCATGCTGCGATTTTTTTTGAACCTTGTCTTACAGTAAGACAATACAGACCACACGAATATATATAATAGTCGGAAAAATAGTAGACATTAAAACATTCGTCCATTATAAAGTCACAATTCACACAAGCTGTATTCCAGGCCCCACTCACCGACAGACGGAGGAGGGAACACGCTCCGCCCGCTCAGACTGATGCGGGACTCTATAGTGTGGTGCGTGGCGCCCGAGCGGTCCAGCTGCTCCAGTTGGTCCAGGCGCCCGATGACGTCGTCCAGGCAGAAGCCCAGGGTCATGGGATGCTGCTCGTCCACCACCACCAGCTGGCGAGGTCGGTCCTTGCTTCTGATTGACTCGTTGAATGATTGCTTGTCGTCTTTCGCTTTGTATATGGACTGGGAATAATTTCAAAGTTTGATATACAATAAGGGTGGGCCTCGGCATTATTTGAATGTCAAAAATTACATAGGCCTGCCCCCAAATGCGAGTTGGCTTCAAATATAGTCCAACCGAATGCAGCTGCATTCTAGTCATCTGCCTCGCCTTTTCCCAATTATTGTTGGGGTCGGCTTACAGTCTTTCCGGATTCAGCTGGGTACCAGTGTTTCACATGGAGCGACTGCATATCTGACCTCCACAACTCAGTAACTGGGTGAAACTATACCCCTTGGCAAGACTGGTGTCAGATAGCTTCTGACTACCCGTAATGACTGTCAAAGATTTTTAAATGACAGCCGGGACCAACAGGTTAACGTGCCTAACTCGATATGTTGAAATGGTCACCCATCCACGGACCGACCTCGGCAAGCGTTGCTTAACCTTGAAGATCGACCCGTGCGGCTGTTTTTATTTATCCACGAGCTCCTCATGCAGCTGAATTCTAATATTTTATATAAAACAACTGCCTATCAGACCTCCACAAGCCAATTACTGGGTACTTCAGTAATAAAGTAGCGAATGATAATTTTTATAATAACCATGACCAACCTTGGTATGCACATCCTCGCATCTTTCCTCCGTACTATTCTTGTTGATAGGAGACCCGTCATCCTCATGTTCGCCGATATAGAAGTTAGACGGTTCAGCCTCCGTAGCATCGTCATCTTTGATGTCGGTGTACTCCTTCTCCTTCTTCCTCTTAGAAGACTTTATATTAGTGTGGTGCTTCTTGCAGGGCTTCGCAAGGTGTTCCTCACTCTTGGCTTCGATAGATGAAGATTCTGGAGTAGCATGGGGCGCCTCAGGACTTTCGCTCGAGCTGGTGTTGGAGGAGTGCCTCTCTCTTGTTTCGTTTTCAGGTTTGAGAGGGATGTACAGGTCTTTGGAAGATCGTTCCCAGTCCCTACGATGTAGGACCTCGTCGATGACGCTGGGAGCTGAGTGGTAGCGCGTCTCGGGGTCAGATGCTTCGTGTACGGATAGCTTGCGATGTCTGCCGATTTCTTCGTGGCTTCGGTGCGCTGATAATGACTTTTTGTATCCTGTAATTTGTGATAAAGAAGTTATTAGTTTCCTATTTGACGCATTGAGAGCAAACTGAAAGAACGTGCAAGGAACTCCATGAACACCATTTTATACACTCACTCACACAGCCACTCTTTGATACCGACCACTTCGATTAATACACGACGCTATGTCGTGTATTAATCGAAGTGGTCGGTATTCTCATTATGTATGGAAAAAGAAAGTCTTCGTTGCTCCTAATCCGCATTAACTTAGTAACTTTTGGCTCGGTGTCAAGCTCATGTCTCAAGTAGGTCAAGGCATCGGTTTTTGCTTCGTCCGCTTTATTAAGAGGACAATCACCTCAAAGACTTTGCCAAATTCTTGAAGTCAATGTACGACGTAAGACATTTCATGTTTTATTTACCACTTCCTATGATTTTGGTTTGGTCCTATATCAAACGATAGTCTTATTTTCATACCGACTTAATGTTGTAAAATATTATGAGGTTAATAATGACTAAGCTTTATTAACAAGTTTCATTTCTTAATTAGTAGGTTATCTGTCCTTGCGCCTGTAAAGGTGAGTGTATGTATGTGAGTTACCTGAAGTGCTGGGCAAATGCAGCGACACAGCGCTGCTGCCAATGCGTCTGCCGAACAAGTCACTGGAGCGACGCCGAGAGTGCGACTCTAAAACAAATGCATGCGAATTCTAGACTGCAATGTACTCTGTTTGGTCCCATGTTGGGCACCAGCTGTCTAATATTCTTGAAATTTATTTATTTGCAAGAATATAGGTAATTACATAATAGCATGGTAAAATAATTTTAGTCTCACTATATTCGACTTATCAGTCGTGCAAATATTTCAAGTAGGTAGGTACATGCATAATATCATGAAATTACATCAATGTCACAGATCATTAGTCATAGATCATCTTGTTTATGTTTATTTGTAGGTTTTATTTCTCCAGCTCTATAACCTACGTGTCATATTCTGATGGTAGCTAATCACAGACGCTTATGGCCAATCATCTCGATTCCATGTTGGACGGAAAATGCAGTAGTATATTATTCTTGTATATATAGTAGTATATCATACAACCCAATTGCCTACGTGATGGTAAGTTTTTACTGATACTTAGGGACAATCAGCTTGGTCCTACTTTTGGCACCTAATGTAAAGAATTTTGTTGTAGATTAAGAAAGATTAATTAATGGTCAGAGTAGTATTGAGCAAATTTTTTGTGAACTTACCGTGAACATGAGCGAGCACCGGCCGCTGCGGATGTTTGCCAGAAGTACTGTCTGGAATAGGGCAGACTAAGGTATTAGGGTTTTTATGGGTTAAGGACTGTGTCTGAAATAAATGAATTAATAATAATTATAAATTCTTCAGTGTGTAATTAGATAACAAACATAGTTACAGCGATCACCATTTGGCACCATCATAATAAGGATTTATCTGGTAACACGTGCTAAGTTCATGATAACGAATTAAAAACTAATTTGAAGGATTTGATACTAAGATCAGAACATAACTGTTTGCAGGATAGTCAGTGCAGAAGGGCAGGTCATGGCAGTGTGACAATAGGTAATGGCCTTTTACTGCTCATGGTTCAAAATCGTAGTCTGATAAATCCTGTGGCCTGCTAGGAATTCATGGTATTAGTAACCTGAGAATAACCCCCTGAAGGCTGCTTAAAGATAATTTAAGCTGTGAAAGTACACGATTAAATCGTTAAAAACTTTAGACGGTGATGTTAGCAAGATACACACTGCGGGGCGAGCAAGGCCTACTGTGACTGGTTTGATTCTCATATTTTTATCACAGTTTGGGAGCAAAAACCGTGATAAAATGCGTGACTCAAGCCTATCACCAAAGTCGTGCTCGCCCGGCAGGTCAGAATAAAATTGAGAATAGTTAAGACAGAATTTGAGTTCATCGATTTGAAAAGAAAAAGAAGCAAGATATTGCATTGTTCGTACCGGAGGCGTCATCAGGCCAGCAGCAGAGCCAGCAGAGCAGCAGCAGCGGCGCGCACACCTCCAACGCGAGCAGCCCCCCCGCCACGCCCGCCACCCCCGCGCCGCGACCAGCGCCCGCGCCTCCCATCACACACGCACCTGCATAATAACTTCAATAGTAGAAACCGTGAACTATTTTTTGTGGATGTAGTTGTCGCACGCTATACTGGTGAGTGTGAGGTCCAGAGTTCGATACCCGGGTCAGGCCAAGTACTATAGGCTTTTCCATCTGGAATTAGTCAGTAGCAGCCCGGAGTCTGGACTTGCTTGTGTTTGGTAGATGGAATACGCTCTAACTTTATTACATGGCACTTAACATAACGGGCGAAACGTGCCTGCTCTCAGCCTCACTCTTCGACTAATACGAACGTGAAGCCGCCTCTACATGCTTGGTGTTTGTGTTGCAAAATTCACAGAAATCGTACAAGGTAAGTACAGTATACCTAGTAATACCATTTTTATTTTTTACTAGCTGTTCCCCGCGGCTTCGCTCCCGTGGGCCATCCCACAGGACCCGTTTTCGGGATTAAAAATTAGCCTATGTCACTCAGGTATAATGTAGCTTTCTGTTGGTGAAAGATATTTTTAAATCGGTCCAGTAGTTTCGGAGCCTAATAAAACAAACAAAAAAATCTTTCCTCTTCATATAATATTAATTTTAGATAAGTAAATAAGTAATAAGTATAGATCTTCAATCTTTATTTACAATTTTACATCATGTACTTTTGCCTCATGATTTATATTGTTTTTTTTTTGTTTTACACAATTTATAAATGAAAAAAGCTTCCTTATGAACCATCTAGAGAGTTTCATAACTTCTGCCGCATGAGTTTTGGAGGTTTTGAATAATTTCCGAACAAAATTTCTCCTATGATTTGTAAGAAAGATACAGACTTCAGAGAAGCCATACTAGCTAAATATCGTCTGGCAACAACGTTAAGATTCATCGCATCTGGTGACGGATATTAAAGTTTACACTACGTATTCAAAGTATCTGCCCAAGTAATATCAATTATTATACCGGCAGTCTGCAGCAAAGCTATAAACGAAGTTTTGAAGAAGGAAGTTAACGTAAATATATGTTTATGACTATTAAAATATAACCAGAATGGTATCTATACTAATACAATAAGGAGAAAGTTTGTGAGGTTGTAAGCGTAATCTCTGGATCTACTGAACTGATTTTGAAAATTCTTTTACGAATAGAAAGCTACATTATTCCTGAGTGACATACGCTACTTTTCATAAAGAAAAAAACAACAGATTCTGTGGGGTGGATCCCGGGAGCGAAGCCGCGGGAAAAGAGCTAGTAATTATTTAAAAGTATGTGTATAATTTTTCACACTGGTCGATAATCAAGGTTAAGCAACGCTTGACAAGGCCGGTCCGTGAATGGGTGACCATTTCAACATACCGAGTTTCCTCCGTGCCTCGGAAAGCACGTTAAGCCGTTGGTCCCAGCTGCCATTTGAAGATCTTTGACAGTCGTTACGAGTAGTCAGAATCTTGAGATCTGACACAAGTCTTGCCAAGGGGTACTGTGTTACCCAGTTACTGGGTTGTGGAGGTCAGATAGGCAGTCGCTCCATGTAAAACACAGGTACTCAGCCGAATCCGGTAAGACTGGAAGCCGACCCCAATATAGTTGGGAAAAGGCTAGGTAGATTGATTGATGTGTATAATTTTTATAACCGCAGTAGTTTGATTCTGTGTTAAACGCTGTAATCTCTGGAACTACCAGTCAGTTTTTTTTTGTATAATTATGGTACTATCATCCAAGAGGAAGACTATAGACTATATTTTTTATCTAATACATAATAAAAAAAATGTATCCCTATTTCCCTTGGTCACGCCATAACTTGAGAACGACTTGACTAATTCTTTTTTTTTTTGGAGGTAGGCTAGGGTAGTGTAGGGTAACGTAGGTAGGGTATGGTAGGTAGAGAAGGCAGTTAACGGGGGCGAAGCTGCGGGCACAGCTAGTCATTAATAAAACAGATTATTTTAGAAATTAAGTTGAAATGTAATTGAATTGAGCAGTGGTGGTCCAGTGGAGCAGTGGTGGCCCCATGGAGCAGTGGTGGTCCAGTGGAGCAGTGGTGGCCCCGTGGAGCAGTGGTGGCCCCGTGGAGCAGTGGTGGCCCCGTGGAGCAGTGGTGGTCCAGTGGAGCAGTGGTGGCCCCGTGGAGCAGTGGTGGCCCCGTGGCGCAGTGGTGGCCCCGTGGCGCAGTGGTGGCCCCGTGGCGCAGTGGTGGCCCCGTGGAGCAGTGGTGGCCCAGTGGAGCAGTGGTGGCCCAGTGGAGCAGTGGTGGCCCAGAGGAGCAGTGGTGGCCCAGTGGAGCAGTGGTGGCCCAGTGGAGCAGTGGTGGCCCAGTGGAGCAGTGGTGGCCCAGTGGAGCAGTTGTGGCCCAGTGGAGAAGTGGTGGCCCCGTGGAGCACTGGTGGCCCCGTAGAGCAGTGGTGGCCCCGTGGAGCAGTGGTGGCCCCGTGGAGCAGTGGTGGTCCAGTGGAGCAGTGGTGGTCCAGTGGAGCAGTGGTGGTCCAGTGGAGCAGTGGTGGTCCATTGGAGCAGTGGTGGTCCAGTGGAGTAGTGGTGGCCCAGTGGTATCGGCCGCGACTTACAAGTTGTAGCTCGTGGGTTCGAGCCCAGGCAGGCACTTTACTTTGTGTAAATTATTTCTTCACCACTGCTCTCAAAACGGTGAAGGAAAACATCGTGAGGAAACCGGCATGTCCTAGAACCAAAATTCGAAGACATGTGACATCCACCAACCCGCACTTGGCCCGCGTGGTGGATTTCGGCCCATTCCCTCTCACAGAGAGAAGGCCTGTGTCCCAGCAGTGGAAACATTAATAGGCTGATGATGATGTGTGATGTTATTAAATTCAGTTATATAAAATACTAATTTGTTACAAAACTGAAGTAAATTAACAAATAGGACATATCCATGAGAAATAATATTATATAAAGGAGTTACCAAACAAGATAATTGATGGAACTTTAAGGACAAGTTCATTTCATGCAACTAAACTGCTTTTTAGTTTTTTCTTTTATAGCTACTAAGAATTTCTTCGGATGAAAAGTCCTCGATCAATAAAGTCAACGAGTTTTTTGCCAATGTTGGCAAGAACTTGGCTGACAAATTCTTATCCACCTCGTATACCTCGGAATATTCTCTCGATGCGCTGCCCTCTACCTCCCTAGTTCTTCTACCCACAGATGAATAAATGAGGTCTCAAATCTCATTATTGGGTTACGAACTGATGCTGCGGTGGGTTGGGATGGCATTTCGTCGAGAATATTAAAATCGTGTCTCCCCGCCCTTGTCCCAGCCCTTACTCATATCTGCAATCGCTCTATTGCCACGGGCTGTTTTCCCAGGGTTTTTAAAAGGGCAGTTGTTCACCCAATCTTCAAAAAGGGTGACAGACACAGTGTAGATAATTATAGACAAATCTCTGTCTTGCCTGCCATCTCTAAAATATTAGAAAAGATTCTTAATAAACGATTGGTAGACTATCTTGAGTCCCACAAATTACTAAGTAATAACCAATATGGTTTTAGACGTGGCAGGTCAACTGAAAACGCTGTTGCTGCCTTGGTAGACCATGTATTATCGAAATTAGATAGTAAAATGAAATGCTTGGCTATCTTCTTGGATCTTTCTAAGGCATTCGACACTGTGTTCATTCCCCACCTCTTATCTAAGCTGGAAGCTACGGGCAGTCGCGGACATGCCTTGAAGGTTTTCCAGGATTATCTGTGTGATAGAACTCAATGTGTCAAAATAAATGATGTTATTAGTGACACCATTTCATTGAGTTTTGGCGTTCCTCAAGGCTCAATTCTGGGTCCTACCCTTTTTCTTATTTATATTAACAACTTATGCAAAATGTCTCTAATGAATTGTTCAATTTTTACTTACGCAGATGATACGGCTCTATTAATTCATGGTAGTGACTGGCCCGAAACAGTAAAATACGCGGAACTTGCTCTAAACTCAGTGATGAAGTGGTTGTCAAATAATATCCTTACCTTAAATTTAAATAAAACGGTATACTTACCTTTCTCCTTACGATCCAACAACCTTCCCTCACCAGATTCAATGGTGCTCAGAGCTCATACCTGCTCACTTGGTCTATCTTCTTCACAATGTAGCTGTCCTCAGCTCAAAAGGTGTGAGTCTGCCAAGTATCTCGGCGTCTGTGTAGATAGTTCTCTGAGCTGTAAACCCCACCTTAGTAACCTCATATCGCGAGTCCGCAAGTGTATAGTTATTTATTTTTAAAAAAACTAAGGCACTCCGCGGATCGCCTAACTATTAAAACTGTTTATTATGCCCTGTGTCAAAGCATAATAAACTACTGCATCACAGTGTGGGGTGGGACTCCCAAGACAATCCTCCTGCCTTTGGAGTGAGCACAGAGAGCTGTTCTCAAGGTTATGGCCTAGAAGCCTTTTAGGTATCCTACCGCAACTCTCTACACCGAATGTCAGGTTCTTACTGTGAGACAGCTGTTTGTCCTTGGCACTATTTTACGCAAACATCCCTCTGTGGTATATGATCCGAATGCTACCAAAAAAACGAAGACACTTCGAAGTATGCTCAACTCACGGTTGTAGAACGGTCCTTGCTCAGCGTCATTTTGTTGTACTGTCAAACCACTTATATAATAGGATAAATAAAATCTGCTCCATTGCTCCCATATGTCTAAACGGGTGCAAAACCAGGGTCATGAAGTGGCTCTTGACATTGAATTACAATAAGACTGAAGATTTACTACAGATTTCGATCGCTTAACTCGTTCCACACCAATTAGCAGACAAAATAGACATTTTATTGTTTTCTGCACACATGGTGTGCAATCGACATTTGACCGGTGATGTTTACAGACTTACATAAACACAAGTTTTCCTAAAATATTAACCTCTCCCTCACACACTTATACACATACATATACACATCCATACATAGGTACATAATGAGGCCACATCATAGATGCATTAGCTAGTAAATTTATTATAATTTAGTATTGATAAATTGTACTGTGTTCGTCTTACAACTGCTGTTACATGTTTAAATTATGGGCGAGGACGCTGGCACCCTAAACACAAGTTAAATCTTACATTGGGTGCCAGAGTTCATCGTAAACACACTTTACCCTAGTTGTAACGCAAAGTGTTTAGATATAGTGTTTTGTGGTACAATTGAAGTAATAAAGACTTTTTATTTATTTATTTTTCTTCTATTATTTTGAATTAAAAAATAATAGTTTAAAAAAAACTAAAAACACGCTTTAATAGAAAACAAAACACAAAAGTAGAAAATAATTTTCAATAAATTTAAATTAACAATAGTGTGAATAACAAAAAAATAGATTTTATTGTAAAAAAGCGTAGGCTAGCTGTTTAGTTCAATCGATAATCCTGAAGAACCTGGCAAGGATAATGGGACAAAATGCTATTGATTATTTATGATATTATTTATGATTTTGTTTTCTTTTTCGCTGCAACCCACACACACACACACACACACACACACACACATTGTAGTTCACAATACACTTATTCTTCTATTATTTCATTGTACATTATTTATTTACACTTTATACACATCCTATTGTATCACCTAAGTCAAATATGTATAAATTATATTTTTATTTTTTTATTTTATTTTGTTGCCCACGTCCGTGTGTCGCTGCGGGGTGCCAACTGAAAACCAGCGCTGGATGTCTGACGCCCAGCAAATGCTGAGTTGGTAACCCTTTCGGTATGGGCACGCTCAGCGCAATTTGTCTTTGCATTTCTTTTTTGTCTTTTACTCCATGTTTGTTGCTGTTGTGTTGTGCCTGTGTCGAATAAATATATTTCTATTCTATTCTATTGAAATTATTCCATTGTCATCCGTCCTTGATAAGTGTGCAAAGTTTCAAATTAATCCGACGTTTCGAAGGGGGTGAAAATCTGTTCAAAGATTCCGTTACATAGATCATATACATACATACCAACCTAATAAGTGTGTTAAAAAGAAACTTCAATATTATATAGCAACATACTTATTTTTACATAATCTCGCTGTTTTATGTGAGTTTTTTTTTTTATATGCCATCGTATAAAACAATGTTTAGAAACTGAACATACCCTTTATACTAGTCGTACTATCACGTAATTTAGTTGAACCCTATGTACATAATTATAGTTTTGTCATGGGACTTCATAAGCCTTCAAAAAGGCTTCACTAACAATTTTTTGTCCTGTTGGTGGTACTAATACTTCGTTTTATGTAATCTAAATGGTGGGAGTAAAAAAATTTTAGGGGTCCGGTTGGGTTATGTAATAGGTTTGAATGCTGTTTTGGGAAGTGGAAGTAGAATGACCTTTGAGAGGTTGAAGGACGGTTTGGAATCGGTGATGTATGTGGCAATTCGGAATATGAAATTTAAGAGGTTGAAGGACGGTTTGGAATCAGTGATGTATTTGACAATTTGGAATATGACATTTGAGAGGTTGAAGGACGGTTTGGAATCAGTGATGTATGTGGCAATTCGGAATATGACATTTGAGAGGTTGAAGGATGGTTTGGAATCGGTGATGCATGTGGCAATTCGGAATATGGCATTTGAGAGGTTGAAGGACGGTTTGGAATCGGTGATGTATGTAACAATTCGGAATATAATTCATTTGAGAGGTTGAAGGACGGTTTGGAATCGGTGATGCATGTGGCAATTCGGAATATGGCATTTGAGAGGTAGGTTGAAGAAGGGTTTGGAATCGGTGATGCATGTGGCAATTCGGAATATAACATTTGAGAGGTTGTAAAACGGTTTGGAATCGGTGATGTATGTGGCAATTCGGCATATAATTCATTTGAGGGGTTGAAGAAGGGTTTGGAATCGGTGATGCATGTGGCAATTCGGAATATGACATTTGAGAGGTTGTAAAACGGTTTGGAATCGGTGATGTATGTGGCAAAGATTCGGAATATGACATTTGAGAGGTTGAAGAACGGTTTGGAAACGGTTATGTATGTGGCAATTCGGTATATCGTCGCTAATATTGCAATACCGCGAAACTAACAACAGTTAATACCGTGTAACCTAAGTGAGGCAAATTTTACAGGAGAACGAAAAAGCTATTTAAGTTCTGCTGTACTTATTAAATACGTATCTGAACTTTAAGCTATTTAGCTAGAAAATACACTTACGCTTTTCATATTATATGGCATTTGTTATTTTAGCTTTTATGGCATTTCCGCGGAATTGGAGGGAAAATAAAACAGAATTATTATTATTTATTATTGATTATATACTTTATTGTAGGTACACCACTTAAATAATTACAGGACTAAAAATTTATAAAGATAAGTGTACAATGGGCGGTCTTATCGCACAGGGCAATTTTTATTTTTACTATATTTTTATTAAGAAGTAATATTTACTCAAGTAATCACAGTCTCATCATTATATATTTGGTAGTAACTGTCTTAAACAGTCTCGTCATTCAAACTTAGTAGTTACTTATTAGCTTAATTATTATGATATTACTAGAAACATAACAAAACAATGAGCTTACTAATCAAATAAACACTGAAAGTACTTATTCAGTCAAAAAATAAATGAAATATGTATGTATCATAATAAAATAGTAGGAATATCAAAAAGTGGTTCATCCAAGGCATGTACCTACCACACTCTTTATAAATCATACAATTTTTTTTTTTTTTTTTTTTTAATAAGTGCATTTGACAAACAGCGAACGATTAGCAAACGATTGTGTAGGACCTACCATACCTGCACTAATTCCGACTTTTATGATATAAAGCGTTTGATTGCTATCGTTTTGCTCTTGCAAAAGATACGTAATAAGCCTGCCGGTTGAATGACTTTGTATGGAGAGGGTTTCTTTCTTGCTTGTTTGGTTAATGTTGCGTACTGGGATGGCAAAAATATTTCAATGTTATTTTAACTTTATCTCAATGACTGAATGGACAGAGTCCACCTCCCACCTCCATCTGTGTGTGTCCGCTTTCGAGGTATTTTTGTGTTATTGCAATATTTATATCCACGGCTAGTCTAAGTAGCGCATTAGAAACGATACTGTTTCTATTTTGCGATTTGCAACCATCTGTCTATATTACTACATCTTTTGCATCTTTAACTAAAAGATTTGTAACGAAGCATTCAAACTTATATTATAGGTTTGAAAGCTGTTTTGGGAAGTGAAAGTAGAATGGCCTTTGAGAGGTTGAAGGTTTGGCAATTCGGAATATGAAATTTAAGAGGTTGAACGATGGTTTAGAATCAGTGATGTATGTGGCAATTTGGAATATGACATTTGAGAGGTTGAAGGACGGTTTGGAATCAGTGATGTATGTGGCAATTCGGAATATGACATTTGAGAGGTTGAAGGATGGTTTGGAATCGGTGATGTATGTGGCAATTCGGTATATAATTCATTTGAGAGGTTGAAGGACGGTTTGGAATCGGTGATGCATGTGGCAATTCGGAATATGACATTTGAGAGGTTGAAGAATGGTTTGGAATCGGTTATGTATGTCGCAATTCGGAATATGACATTTGAGAGGTTGTAAAACGGTTTGGAATCGGTGATGTATGTGGCAAAGATTCGGAATATGACGTTTGAGAGGTTGAAGGACGGTTTAGAATCGGTGATGTTTGTCGCAAAGGTTCGGCATATGATGTTTGGAAACTTGAATGACGATTTGAAATAGGAATGCATTTGGCAACAGTATGGAATATGACGAGTATGGGACTGAGTTATGGGTTTTGACGCTTAAGCCTCTCCTTAATTCTATTAATAAACAAAGTGTCTATGTCATACATGAAAAGTTTTCTCTCATCAGGAGGAAGTTCTCGCAACTTTTTTGCTAACAATTTAGAAAATAGGTCGCAATCGTCGTCGTCCTTTGGTGGCGGTGGATATTCGTTCTGTCTTTTACTTAAAATATTCGTTAACTGCTGAAAGGCGCTAACTGACGATATCTGCCGATTCGCTAAATCGGTGGCGGGACGTCGACGGGAAGTCGTCGGTTTTGGCGAATGGGAAGAAGTTGATGGCTGCTCTAAATCGTTTTCTCCATCTTCTACTTCTATAGCTGCAGTTACATTCGCTGTTTCTTGTGAAGATGATTCCTGTAACAATTCAATAGGTTTGATTTATTATGATTTATTTGATTAATTCTTTTTTAGTTTGTTTTCTTTATAACTGACATTGTACATTTTGATTTCAGATGCCATCAACAGCAGATGATTGGATGAATATAGAAAGGGGATTTAGGAGCAAATACCCACACTGTATCGGTTCCATAGACGGCAAACATATTGATATACAGAGCCCGCCTCATAGTGGCACTGAATATTTAAACTATAAGAAAACCTTTAGCATTGTTCTTTTTGTATTAGTTGATGGCAATTACAAATTTATATAGGCAGACAGTTTTTAATGATTCATTACTATGGCAAAAAATCTGCAGAAATAAAATTGATTTTCCCACGCCATGCCCACTTCCTGAAGCGGCCCTACTTCCTTCTGTTCCTACTTGATAGTAATGGCAATTTAGTAACATGTGGATCTTCGCAAAGGAACGAAACTGAATACATTGCAATACAGAATATGCCAAACATACCCCGTAGATCACCCATGCATGTGACACAGATTAGAGAACTTTCTTAATTTTTTTGTAAGTTAGATAGTATATTCATAATTGGCAAATATAGCTATAGGTACTTATTTTAATCTGTGGAATACGCTATAGTACATATAAAATATTAGTTAGTGTCAGGTAGTAACGAAAGTTAGTTTTAGGGTATATCAATTATACTTTTTATGTACCAGGATCAAATTTTTTACTTTACCCTCTCTGTTTTTATGTTTTCTTTGCTGGTATACACCGGAACTAAAAATGACTCCATAAGGTCATATGCAAACCAGATCGGTTTATAAGTATCATCAGCTCCTGAAATAAAAGTTCAAATTTCAAATTCATACATTATACAATCAGTAGCATCAGCACTACATATTATAAAAAAAAACGGTCAAGGGCGAGTCGGACTCGCGCACCGAGGGTTACTTACCATCATAAATAAATATTTTAACACTGCGGTGTAGAATATTGCAGTTCAGGTCAGCGCCATCTATTGTCCGATAGTGGAATTAATGTAGTTTTTGTTGATGATTTCTGAAAAAGTGTGCTATTTAGTGACATTGTTTAATTTTTCCTATAATATTATCATAAACTTCATTCACATAGAATAATTTCAAATTTTTCTCTTTGCAAAGTTTGCAAAAATAAGAAATTTATTTCTTATTAGTACAATAGTTAGGCAAACATCATTTCAAATCTATTCCAAATTTCAAGTTGATAGCATTAGTAGTTCTTGAGATATCCAGCTATGACACGACACGACGGTCTACGTAAAAAGGAACCCTTATGGTGATAAGGGTTCCTTTTTACCATTTTGGTACGGAACTCTAACAAAATTACACAACAACAAAAATTACATTAGTTCCACAATCGGTCAAGAGATGGCGCTGATCTGAAACTGTAATATTCTACACCACAGTGTTAAAATATTTATATATGATGGTATGGAACCCTCAGTGCGCGAGGCCGACTTGCTCTTGATCGTTTTTTTATTTAAACATACACATGCACCCGTGCGAAGCCGAGGCGGGTTGCTAGTAGATAATAAAATATTGGGACTTGTCATATTTGCAAATATGTAGTATAAGTTAAAACTAACCTGCACCGGACCGAATGGAGGCCTTTTTTTTTGTTTAGGTGTCTTCGGAATGTAGCCATAAGTATTTCTTTTTTATTTTTGAGTTCCTTTACACTTCTTTGCATAATAGCACTAAGGCGCTTCCACGCATCGTTCGTCTTCTTTCTGTTTTTATGGTTTGCATCTTTTGGATTCCAAATACACTGTTCATTTTGATATGCCTCTATGAATTTTAGTGTTGTGTCCTCAGACCAATCAGACATTTTTCCTTACAATTTAGCTTATGATACACAAAATGTCACGATTCGTAAATTTGACCACCACTGTAGAGTTAGACAAGTTTGCGACGGTGGAATGGATTCCCAGTGAGCTCGGGCTGAGAAATCCAAAAACGGCTGTGCCAGCTACCGCTGCTGCTATGAAGACCGCAAGATTAAAGCGTACTGGAGCCTTAAAGAAGTGATGTTTTGTGTAGTGATTGATGCAACGTCCGGGTAATGTTGTTTTTTTAAATTTCACCTTCACTTGTTTTGTTTTGGCTACACTTTGGTCTGTTTTGACCCATTAATATTACTCAATTTAGTGTCTTAGCTCAGTAAAGAACACACAATCTTACTTACTATCGTCAGAGAGTTTGTTTACACTATCGTAAACAAACAACGGATAACAATGACGAGTGAAATTGACAAATGACAAGTTGTCAGTGTCACTGTCAGTCAACCTTAATTTTTTTTTTTTTCTTTTTGTTCGCCCTTTCGGGCAGGCTAAGGTCTTGGATCATACCGCCTCGTCTTCAGTGCAATTTTAACATTCTTTAGTATGCATTAGAATACGGGTGTAACAGATTCTAATGGTTTTTGGAGTATTTGGCAGCAAATTGTATCGAGTCAGCCTTCCCAGTAAGCTTTGCGGAGGTAGTCAATACTACAATAAAATTCTCCGCTCCACTATCCTGAGATCGCTTCTGTCAATGATTTCACATATTGTCCAGTTGCGTAGACAGTTGAGACACAAAACTACACCAATTTTATATCACAATATCCACTAGGAATCAATTTGCAAATAATATTAACAGCCGCTGAACTTCACTCGAAAATATCCCGCCAAAATCCCAGTCAACCTTAATTTTCTGGGTCCATATTGGCTCACCTAAAGTTCTTTACCCGAAATTGTTCTTCCTAACGATTTGTAATCCGAATGATCACTCTTCCTAAAAATTTTCATCCTAAAGTTTTCATTCATACTATTTGTAGTGCTACCGGCGATGTTCATAACACTCATGTTTCCGAAAGTTGTAATTAATAATATCATTAATGTAACTATATATTTAAACTCCTACTGTTTTTTATCATAACGCTTTTATCCCTAAACATAATTACCATAATATTTTCACTCATACTCAGAAAGAAACATTTACCAAGTGTAATAAAAAATATATGTGGGTAGAAGATGATATTTATAGTTTTAATTTGAGGGATGATTATTATTTAACGTACTGAGTTGTGTCTATTGTTAAGTTCATGTCGGTGTATTATCATTACGTGCATGTTTGTGTTAATGCTTTATTAATATAGAGAAAAATTATTTAAAATCATTTAAAACCAGTCGCGGAGGATTAAAATTAGACGTACATGGATTTACATATGAAAAAAACCGGAAAACAGTGGATAAACAATATTGGGCGTGTGAATTAAGAAGCAACAAAAAGTATAAGTGTAAGGTTAAAATTTCGATTATATGCCGTTGATTTTTGGCGCGGATAGGGTAGAGGGGGGATGGAGGGAGGTTTGGCTACCCCTCAGTACCACACCAACCACTCGGAGCCCTATAGTTATGGAGATATCCATGGTTAAAGTTTTCAGGTTAGAATAAAAAAATCCATAAATTTCCATCGATTTAAGGGGCGCGAAAGGGGGAAAGGAAAAGGAGGGTAGAGGGGCTACCTCCCTGTACCATCCAAACCCCATGGAACCCCATGGTTATGGAAGATATCCATGGTTAAAGTTTAAGATTTAAGCAACTAAGTCGACGGAGCCCCGCTGCGCGGCGCTCCTATTTCTGTCTGCAGGGTCTAAAGTAACCTAACATGAAGGAGATGACGGTAGCTGCGTTCGCTCGCTTTGCTCGCTCACTTCAGCTTCCGTCATCTCCTTCGAACCTAACCTATCCGTATCGGGGTGCCCTAAGTTCCCGAGCTCGCTTCGCTCGCTCTTGGACTAATTCTAATTTTTTTACCTCACGAAAAACATACATAAAAACCTAACATTGCCGACTTGAAAATTTTTATAAAGCTTTCTATTTATGAGTACTACCTACAAAAAAAACTTTTTACAAAAAATACAACCGACTTCCAAGTAAAAAACACTGCAAAGTGAAAAATAAATTCAATTTCGGCAGTCGGTGTTCCTGTTTTCGTTTCTTCGTTTTTTGACACCGACTTCCGAAATTGAATTTATTTTTCACTTTGCAGTGTTTTTTACTTGGAAGTCGGTTGTATTTTTTGTAAAAAGTTTTTTTTATTTTTCACTTTTTAGTTGTGGTACATAATGGACCAGTTCTATAGGTAAGGTACCTATAATGTCCAAAGTGAAGCCAGAATTGATTATCCCAATATCATGAAAATTAAACAAAACCGGTGGAATGAGAGTATACCAGGGTTAACTGTTCTTACCTGCGTACCCTCTTTAGAGCGTACTAGTGTGATGTTATGTTATGTAATGGTAAAAACAATAAACAGACATGCGATTGCAGCTATCCCGAGTGATTTGCAGTCATTTATTGAAGAGTTCCGATGTATATCTCCAAAGTTCTTCATCAGATCTTGATGAAATTTAAATGGGACCACATGACAAGCACCAGCTTTCAAATAAAAAAAGAATCATAGAAATCCGTCCATCCAGTAAAAAGTTCTGAGGTAACAAACATAAAAAAAAAAAATACAGTCGAATTGAGAACCTCCTCTTTTTTGGAAAGTCGGTTAAAAATAAAATGAACTTCCAAATCAACGGCAAATATGATAGAATTAAATATATATTGAATTTTAAAGCAAAATACAGCAATAAAAGTGATTATTTGAAAGCTATAGCCGCTAATATTAAACTAATTTAATTGAAATGTGTATATGAAAACATGTATTTGTTATTTGACTACTTGTACCATGGTACCTGTTATTCTTATATGTTAAACATGTTATTTGAAAATAAAGTTACGCAAAACGAATGTATATACTACTGATTATTATGAATAAAAAGAAATCTAAACAAAAAAGATATGACTTTGAATAATAGTGTAAAAGATAGTTATGTTGAGAAAATATAGGAAAACAAATAAAAGTATAATAAATGTTTATTGCTACTGACATTATGAAGTTGAATGCTTCTGAATTATAACATTAGAGACAGAGTAGTTAGGAATTGTGATTGTTAGGATGAAAAATGTTAGGAAGAACATTTTCGGATTTCCAATTATCGGAGTTGAAAATTTAGGTGAACTTTGGCGCACCCTAATTTTCTTTTTGTCATTAAAGCGTTCCGTTACAGGTAACGATGCACTAGTACACCGTTGCCTGAAACGGAAGAGTAAGTTGGGTTAAATTTTATGTTCCTCATGTTGGGATTTCTCGTTTCATGTTTTTATAATTTATTAATGTTGTTTTTTTTGGAACCCGGACTAATAGTATTGTATAATGTATTATTATTTGTAACATATTAGCGCAACCGGCAAGTGGATCTGTTTTTTTGTGTTAGAATAGTTGATTTAAGATACGACTTTATTTAGTTAATTTATTTATTTTTTATTAGGTAAATATTTATGAATTTCGATCTGAGTAGTGATATTAATAGTTTTTCCTCTCTAATAAGTAACGATGACAGTTTTGTGTCCATTCCTTCTCTTGCAGACAGTCTTAGGGCGCAGTTTTCTGATGATCCTAAAAATTTTAACGTTATTCATAACAATGCCCAGAGTATTCCGGCCCATTTCCACGATATGCTGGCAAGTTTTACCTTGTCTCCCTTCAACTAGCTACTCTCTTCCTGGCTTCGTGCTCATTAGAAACGACAGGACTATTGTTGGTGGTGGTCATTGAGATATTATGTACTACGTACTACATTATTAACTCAATGGTGGTGGTGGTGCTGCCATATATCTCCGTGCGCACATTCCTTTTTATTACACGACTGCCGAAGGAGGGTAATGTGTTTATCAGTCTCTGTATGTATGTATGTATGTTTGTTCATATGTGGCGTTCTAGAGACCTAACGCGTGGGCTGGTTTTGATGGTTCTTACGTCAATCGATTTGTCTTAACCCTGCGAGTGTCACTGGCTACATTAAAATTGGAAAATATGAAAATGGCGGTTTTTGTGCGGGCCCAAATTTTTTATTCTTCCAAAGCTATTGTGTGGGGTATCAAAATACATGGTTTTAAGAGGTGATTTCAAAAATAAATAACACATACATGTTTAATGAACCTAATTCGAAAAAAAAGATCTAAAAAATTAATTAAAAAAATCAAAAACCGCACTGCTTGAAAAGCGAACCTAAAACTTGTAAACAAGGAGAAAATCATGCTGTGCAGTCGGAGGATACGTCTGGTTTTGGTCAGCCAGCTCGCGAATATGTATCCTCCGACTGCACAGCATGATTTTCTCCTTGTTTACGTCTTTTTAGTTCGCTTTTCAAGCTGTCGGGTTTTGATTTTTTTAATTAACTTTTTTTATTCTGTAGTCCATGTGTCAGCGCAGCCACCGCCATCAAATGCTGCTGATCACCTGTTATTTGAACTCGAACTACATCACATAAAAACTACTTCTTGGCGTGTATTACTGTCCCTCTTTACGCATCAATTTCTTTTCATCTTTTGAAAACTCTTAGAAATTCTAATCCCTTCTTACAGTCATAGCATAATCTTGATTGATCTTCGCGCACTCGTCGCATACAGACGTGCTCATCAATGCATTAAAAATAATTTAAATTAACGTTTTAGCATAAATAGACTAAATAGTGACCTAGTTTTAGTATATTGGCGTGTAATATTGACAGCCTTTGAAAGTGCAAATAAGTGAATAATGGACTGACTGGATTTTATATTATTATAATCTGAAAGATGGAAGGCAGCCCCTTTAATCGGAGTGGGGTGATGCGGCGCAGCCCTCCTTCAACACCTACACCGACCCAGCCCCAACAACCGAGACGTCTTCAAGCCAAGGAAGAAATTGAGGTAGTCTCAACTGCGGAGATACAGAACTGGATGGGTTCCATTGAACAACACTTGGGTGAGGTGTGTGCTATTGCTTCTGAAGGAAAACTTAACTCAGATCAGAAGCTAAAATAACCAATTTGTGCCGTAAGGTTGGATAAGGAGTCTCGCAACTGCACGCACTTAAACAAAATGCCCTTAGGACCCATAACTCCCTAAAAATATTGACCGAAGAAAGAGACTGCGTAACGGACCTAAAGGAGTGTGTAATGGAGATGAACCGGACTTTTAAGGAATCCTGTGCAAAGCGGCAGGAAACAGCTGCATCATCTTTTGCAGACATGGTGAAGAAGGGGTCTAACAACTTCGTTCGTCCTAATACTTTTAGCTCCGAGGCGATTTATCCCACCGACAGTTCAAAGACCAGCAATAAAACCAAGAACATAGTCCAAAAAAATATATGCCCTGGTGAAATGAAGCTGAAAGTGAGAGGCGTACGCAAGATAGGGAAAGGAGGACTCATAATAAGCACGGAGACAAAAGAGGACCTAGATAAGCTGAGGCAATCAGTTCAAACTGCTTCGTCAGGTTACCGTCAATGAACCGAAAAGGCGCAACCCCCGTATATTAGTGATTGGAGTTCCAGCATCAATGGCGGAAAATGAGGTTTATAAATCCATTTACGATCAAAACTTAGCCGACAAACTGCCATCTATATCAAGAGATACCTTTTCGACCTTAATCAAACTGAGCCACAAATCTGGTAGAAAAGATGTTGAAAACTGCAACTACATCCTAGAAATTCCTGCGATCATTTGCAAGGCTCTCATCACTCAAGACAGATTGTTCATAAATTAAACTTCCTGTCCGCTACGAGACTTCACACTGGTAACGAGATATTACAACTGCCAGCAGTACGGTCATGCGGCCAAGACATGCAAAGTTGCTGTCCCCACATGTGGACATTGCGGTGAAGAAGGACACACTATCCACGACTGCACAAAGAACCGAAGCGCCAAAATGTGCGACATGTCTGCGCTTCAAAAAAACAGCCAGCCATAAAACGGGAGATCAAGAGTGTCCTGCAAAGAAATCTGCCGAAAACAGGTACATTAACTCGATTGATTATGAAGGCGCCTAAGAGCGCCACATACATACATACATACATACATAAACTCACGCCTTTTTCCCATGGGGGTAGGCAGAAACTACAGAACGGCACCTGCTACGATCCTTACATACTTCTTTTGCTTCACACACATTCATACATCTAGTCATACACACACGCCGGTTATGGGTACTGCGCACTTGGCCGTTCTGAAGAACATCACCTATAAGGTCTAAATATGTCTTTCTAGGGCGTCCCCTCCCGGCGTTTCCTTTCACGTCTGCCTTGTAAATACCTTTCGTTAATCGCCTTTCATTCATCCTCTCAACATGGCCAAACCATCTTAGCATACTCTTTTCGATTTTAGTCACTACATCTTCTTTTAAACCACAACGTTGTCTTATTACCTCATTCCTCAATCTATCAGTTAAAGTTACACCACACATACTCCGCAAGGAGCGCATTTCTACTGCATTAATCCTACTTTCATGTCTTTTTAGCCATACCCAACCTTCACTATTTAAGACTTAATTTTATTGTTTATATTTTTTCGTAAATTATGGATAATACCTTATTGAACGATATAGATAATACTTTTCGACCGATGCAAAGTCATTTGAGGTTGAGGACTGCAGGCAATATCTTTCTGAATATCAAAACTCACTAACCATACTGACTCAAAACATTCGCAGTATTTATAAGAACATAGATAGCTTTAATGTTTTTCTCCATAGACTTAACTTTGATTGTGACATAATGGTACTAACCGAGTGCTGGCTATCTAATCGCCAGGAACACCTCCCAGAAATGCCGGGATACAACTTATTGTATACAACAGTAAACAACAATCAAAACGATGGTGTGGTTGTTTATTGTAAAGAATCATTCATGGTCACAATCGAAGAACCAATACTTCAAGACTGTGTGGATAATTGTTTGGTTATCAAAATTGGTTCAAGAACAGCAATAATCACTATATATAGGTCCCCTTCTGCTAGAAACTTAGACTCTTTTCACGCATCCTTAAACCAGAATTTTGAAGCTTAGTGCTTCAAAAATCTGGTGAAGTGAAGAAAAGTGCTCGTTTAAGAATGTTATAATAACAGGTGATATAAATATAAACATTAACTCTAAAAAACGCGATCTTGGGACCCAAGATTACCTTAATATCTGCTCATACCATGGTTTTCTCCCCGCACACACTTTGCCTACTCATCAGAGCGGTTCCTATCTGGATCATATGATGATCAAATCCAACTTTTCATATGTTACGTTTGTTACTAACTCAACTATTACAGACCATCACGCTGTTCTACTAACCCTAAAATTAACGCTGCCTAAGCTAAATCGTCCCCAGACGAAAACGCAATTAAACACAAACAAACTCGAATATGATTTATGCAATCTTGACTTTAACCCAGTTTACAATACCGCTGACGCTAATTTTGCTTTATCGTACTTAATAGAACATGTTCAATTAGCAATATTACGTAATATGACTTCTATTATAGTAAACAAACAACTTCGTAACATCAAGCCTTGGATGACTCCTGGCCTAATTCGGTGTATAAGACACAGAGATAAACTACATCAGAGATCTAGGAGTAACCCTGATAATCTAATCATTAAAATAATCTATAAGAGACACAGAAATTTTTGCAACAACCTCCTAAAGAACTTAAAAATTAATTACGATAAAAACGAATTAAATAGAGCAGGAAACAATAGTAAGCAACTTTGGAAACATATTAAGAACGTCACCTACAGGACAAAACAGCGTGAATCAAATTCGAGCTTGCTGCTTTCTAATCCATCACCTCTCTTGTCAGCCAACCACGTGGATAACTTTTTGTAAATATCGGGCAAACTCTTGCCGAACAGATTCCAAAACATTACTGTGTTCCTCCATCTTCCCAAAATAATAGATTTGCTTTAAAATCTTTTGGCTTGCTGGATACTGACGAAGACGAAATAACCCGAATCATATCTGGTCTAAAAGATGACTGTGCAGTTGGATGGGATAATATAAGCAATAAGATCCTTAAAACATTTGAGCATATCCTACTACCTCCCTTAACGCATATATTTCGTATTTGTTTATCTGAAGGTATTTTCCCTAGATATCTGAAAAAAGCAGTTGTAATAATTTAAAACCGGAAACAAAAACTTAGTAAATAATTATAGACCGATATCTTTACTCCCTTCAACATCTAAAATACTAGAGAAAATTGTAAACAATAGACTAGTTAATTATCTAGAAAAAAACAATCTATTATCACCTGCGCAATTTGGGTTCAGAGCCAAATTATCCACAGCCGATGCGGTGTATAGTCTGACAGATTATACCGCAGAAGAACTTGGCAAACAAAACCCTGAAACCAGAAACCAGACCCTGGAAGTTTTCCTTGATCTAGCCAAAGCCTTTGATACGGTGTCCGTACCTATGCTTCTAAAAAAAATAGAGGCTTTTGGAATTAGGGGAACACCGCTGAAACTTTTTGCTGACTACTTAGACGATCAATCTCAATATGTTAAAATACACGATATTACTAGCAATGAGCAAAAGAGTACTGGTTATGGTGTTCCTCAGGGAAGCATACTGGGCCCAATCCTATTCCTGATTTACATTAACGATCTGTGTAATTTAGATATTAAACAAGGTAAACTCATATCATATGCCGACGACACGACGGCAATCTTTACCGCGAAAACCAGTAATGAATTGTAAGAATTCGCTCAACAAGGTTTCAATACTGTGACTAATTGGCTACAAAGCAATTTACTCCTTACCCTCCTCCTTCACTTTAAACAATAGACCAAAACAGTTACGTGATCTGGTTTACTTGCCAACATATAAACAACATTTAAACTACCAAACTACAACTGTAAATGGTATGGCACGAGAACGTGGGAATATATATTACCTGATACTCTGAATAAAATTCCTAAAACTATGCAGTCAAATATAGTCACTAGCACATATAAAATATTATATTACTGGTGACATCAAAGTCAAAGTCAAAGTCAAATATATTTATTCAATTAGGCCAATAAACGGCACTTTTGAACGTCACATAAATTAAAATTAAAAATTAAAAGTAATAAAAAATAAATTTAAAAGTAATAAAAAAAAAAAAACATAGATAAAAAAAAAAAAAAAAAAAATGATTCTACCGTGCATTCGGAAAGTAGATTGATATGGAGAAGAACGCACAAGAAACTCCATACTTACTCTTTTAAAAAAAAAAAATTGTTGTTTTACAATATTAACATACGTACATACATTAATATATGTGAGGACGATGCACCCAGAATAGCTCTACACGCAGGTATAAAGTATTAAAAAGCATTAACAGGAAAATTAATTAATTTGATAAGTAGGAACATGGTTCTCACATACTTACAAATATTACAAACATAGGTAAAATACCTAATTCAACAACAACGGAACAGTGTGTGAGTCAATTTCCTAAAAAAAAAAAAAAAATACAATGAATACAATAACTATGAATGGGAATATAAATTAACAAATTTGATTTTGTCTACACCAAAGATTGCCCTATGGAGCAGGACCAGCATGTTTCCAAGCATTCTTATCTTGAATATAATCATCTAATTTGTAATATGCTTGTTTACAAAGGGTGCTTTTAACTAAAGTTTTAAATTTACTTTCATTTAGTTTTAATATATCACAAGGTATTTTGTTATAGAATTTAACACAGTACCCCATGAAAGATGATTGTACTTTAGCTAGTCTGTAAGAAGGCTGATCTAACTTATCTTTATTTCTGGTATTACAATTGTGTCTATCACTGACTTTACTAAAGAGATGTATATTTTTCCTTACATACATAATATTTTCATAAATAAATTGGCAAGAAACTGTCATAATATTAATATTTTTAAACAGTTCCCTAAGAGATTCACGGTGACTTAACTTATATATGGCTCTGACAGCTCTCTTTTGCAATATAAATATGGATTCAATGTCAGCCGCTCGACCCCACAGTAAAATACCGTATGACATTATGCTGTGAAAGTAACTAAAATAGACCAAACGCGCGGTTTCTACATCCGTTAACTGTCTTATCTTTCTAACAGCATAAGCGGCTGAGCTTAGCCGACCCGCAAGAGATGTTATATGAGGACCCCATTGCAATTTGTCGTCTAGAGTGATTCCCAGGAAAACTGTTTGATTTACAAAGTCCAGCTTTTCGCCATTCAATATGATATCGCATTCGGTACTTCTAACATTCGGCAATGTGAATCTAATACATTTGGTTTTTTTTTCATTTAGTACTAAATTGTTTGCCGTGAACCAATTTTGGACCTGATAAATGGAGTTATTCACGTCATCAAGATTTCGTGACCGCCGATCTATTTTAAATATCAAAGATGTGTCATCAGCAAACAACACCATCTTCGGTTGATTTTGTAGTAATTGGGGTAAATCGTTAATATAAACTAAAAAGAGGAAAGGACCCAATATCGAGCCTTGAGGCACACCCATTGTCATTTCAGACCCTAGTGAGTTTACGCCGTTTACCTGAACTTTAACTTGTCTGGCTTTTAAATATGATCTAAGTAACTCAAGGGCTGTGTGTCTAATTCCATAGTGCTCGAGCTTCAACAATAGAGTCTCATGGTTAACGCAATCGAACGCCTTCGAGAGGTCGCAAAAGATTCCAATGGCGTCCTGTGCTTCCTCCCAGGCCTTAAATATGTTCTTTATTAGGGTGACACCCGCGTCAGTTGTGCAACGCCCTTTGGTAAAACCGTATTGTTGATCATAAAAGATGGAATGTTTGTTAAAATGACGCAACAATTGGTTGAGCATTAACTTTTCGAAGACCTTACTGAGAACCGGCAGAATTGACACTGGCCTATAATTATTGGCTTCTTTGCTATCCCCAGATTTAAACAATGGAACTACCTTACTGTGTTTCATGAGGTCCGGAAAAACTCCTTGCTCGACACTAGTGTTAAATATGAAAGCCAAATAGGGTGCAACAGTTTCAATGATTGGTTTACACACTTTTACAGATAGTCCCCAAAGATCTTCTGTTGATTTAATTTTAAGATCTTTAAAAGCTTTTAAAATAGCCTGGGGGTTTGTATGTTGAAACTTGAACTCCGAAGGGCACGCATTTACGTTCTTTCTAAGTAAGGCAGCAGACAATGCAGGTGAGGAGTTTAAGGCTGCTGTAGTTTTAAGTGGAATATTAACAAAAAAGTTTTCAAATTCCTGAGCTACCTCTATATCTGAGTGTGTGGGGCCATGTGCAGTCGCTAAATTAAATTCTGTGTTACGCTGTTTTTTCCTACCTGTTTCATTATTTATTATTTTCCAGGTAGTTTTTATTTTATCATCTGCTGATTTTATTTTATTGCTAATATACAGCGCTTTAGCTATTTTGCATGCAATCTTAAAGGTTTTTGAATATTTTGAAACATATTTATCAAAACTTGTACTATTCATATGTTGCTTTAGGCCATAGAGTTCATAAAGTTTTTCCCTGCTTTTACGAATGCCTGGAGTCGCCCAATCGCTAAATATGAACTTGGTGTAAATACTTTTTGCTTTCAGTTTTTTTCATCACATATTAAGTGGGTATAAGTAAATGTTTACCTATTTAAATAATATGTGGTTCGAGTTTGCTTCCTCCACTTTGTCACATAAACCTTATAAGGTTTTAGACAAGTGTTATGTTGTACAATAAGTGTTATTTAATGTATTGGAAAATAAAAGAAAAGAAAAAAAAACTAACACTAAATGCTGACAAGCCAAAATATACTCACTTCTCCATGCGCAAGCCTCAAGTTTACATTACTAAATCTCATCTGTATGCCCATAAATGTGGATTCCACCCAGTCAGCATGTGTAATTGTCCTTTTATCCTCAAAACAGGCAACATAAAATATCTAGGGGTTATTATAGATGAAACACTCTCCTTTAGACTTCATATAGATAGCCTAGTTAATAGAGTGCGCAAACTAATTTATGTTTAAAAAAAGTTGAGAACGATTGCAGATTCAAAATTGATCAAACAAGTCTATTTGGCCCTAGGTCAATCTGTAATCCAATACTGTATCACCTCATGGGGTGGCGCACTAAAAAAGCATCTACTGCCTCTTGAAAGGGCTCAGAGAGCAATTCTAAAAGTAGCCAATTTCCACCCTTTTCTCTTACCCACTGCTTTACAAATCCTGCAACGTGCTGACTGTTCGGCAGCTTTTCATTATGCACTTAGTATTAAAACAACACACCATGCGTTCCTATAACGCCAAATATATAAATAATAAGAAACGAAATGACATTGTCCGCGATTCAAATGCATCCTCAAAATATGTCTTTGTAAATAGATTCTTTACTTTCTTAGGTCCATTTCTGTACAATAGATTAAATAGAAAATTAAGTATGTATAAATTAAATTATTTTAGCTGTAAAAAGACTATCCTTGAACATCTACTTGGCATCTCTTACGGAGAAACAGAAGATCGCCTGGCTGTAACAAAATAATAATTTTGCTGTGTCTTTAATTTAAGTATTCATATACCATACCCATTGTTAATTTATTATTATTTATTATAAGTTTTAAGCACTTTATACCCTGAAACACAGGTTCAACCTAGTTCAGGCAAATAAGAAACTGTCTGCTTTAATATTTTTAAGATATTTTATTGTAAAATGTGCCATACGTTATAAATAAACGATATTATTATTATTATTATTATCATGGGTGATTTTAACACCTGTCTTCTGAAAAAGACCATCGCTCTTCTTCTCTGCATAATGTTGCAGCTTCTAGTACCTAATCTTTCCATTATGCCACTAACTGCTACTCACCATTTTCCAAACTGTACCTCTTCGCTTTTTGACGATTTTTGTCTCCTCTCCTGATCGCGTCGCTAAGCATGGCCAATGCTCAGCTGACGCCTTCTCGTCCACCTAAGGCTAAAGCCAAAATTCTCATGCAACGCAATTTTGGTGGTATGTACGCTGATAGTCTTTGCGAGGATGCCAGCAATATTGATTGGGCTCCTCTGTTTGCCTCTACGTCGGTCGATGAGAAAGTAAAAATCTATACTGCTAAATTTGTCGATCTTTATTTTATTTGAGCAGTTAAAATTAAACATTTGCCGGCACCGTGGCTGACAGATGAGATCAAAAAGTTAATGAACAAAAATGTTGCGGCCAAGTCCAAATTTACGTGTCGGCCTACTGATATGAATAGGGACAAATATGCCTCAGTCCGCCAACTTTGCAAAAAGGGCTACCACTCATAACTGCGATGCGATGCGATGCGTTTCAGATAGATTTAGTAAGTGCGAGTTAGCAGTGTGCGTGTTTGCGATGCGTTGCAAATTCGCAGTTATGTGTGGGAGCCCTAAGGTGTGTAGGAATGCTAATCGCCAACACATTCATAACTCTGTCCAAAACGGATACACATCCAAAATTTGGAATTTTCTAAGATCACTGGAGGTCTGTAAAACCCGGCAAGAGTCAATCCCTAAAGATTTAGACATCGATGCATTGAATAATCACTTTACAGCTTCGTTCAATTTCGATTGGACAATAAAATTAAGTACATTGAATTATCTTTCATCTCTTCGACTCCAAGTTATTCTCCATTTGTTTTTAGTCAATTCTCCGCATGTGAAGAGCATACTTTCGATTATATTACTTCCAATGCAGTAGAATGTGACTGTATCAGCCGCACTGTACTCCCGGTGCTGGACGTTAACCTTCCTGTCATTTGCCACATCCTTAACTTTTCTGCATCTTACAGTGTCTTCCCAAGCTCATGAAAAGATGCGCAAATTATTCCTTTACCCAAAAGGTCCAATCCAATACTCAATAACACGGAAGATATCAGATCAGCCATAGAAAGGAGTAATGTAACGGTCTTAACATTGCTAGATTTTAGTAATTCTTTTAATACTGTTGATTTCGATGGTTTGCTTGGCATTCTATGCTCTCTTAATGTATCTCCATCGGTGGTTGACTGGTTTCGAAGTTACCTATTCGGCCGCCGGCAACGTATTTGCATCGGAGAGAACTTATCTTCCTGATGTAGTACTTCTGCCTGGTTACCACAGGGTGGCGTATTATCCCCTTTACTTTTCGCAGTTTTTATAAACTCAATCTCAAATGAACTCATTTCATCCTACCATCTTTATGCAGATGATCTACACATTTATTCGGTAGCTCCTCTCAGAAATCTGTCTGAGGCCATCGTTGCCATCAATCTGGATCTGGCTCGCATTTGCGATTGGAGCAAGCGGTACGGGCTTATGGTCAACCCTATCAAGACGCAGGTTATAGTAGTGGGCAGCTCGAGAATGGTTTCAAGGATCGACTGGACGTCTCTTCCCCAAGTTCTTTTTGACAATTCAATAATCCCTTCAGTGAGAAAGTTAAGAACTTGGGGATATTCATCGACAAGAACTTCTCTTGAACTGCCCAACTGCAGGAGGTAAGCCGCAAGTTATTTGCATCTGCTGCTACTTTGAGGAGATTGAGGAATTTTCTTCCGACTGCCGCTAAGATTGCGCTTGCACAATCTCTTCTTCTTTCCATCATTGATTATGCTGATGCCAGCTTTCTTGACCTTACTCAAGAACAACTCGATAAACTTGAGCGGCTTCAAAATTTTTGTAAGTAAATTTCATATTCGGTTTGCGCAAATATGACCATGTTTCCGATTTCCGTGTGAAGCTCAAGTGGTTGCCAATTCGCATTCGCCGGAATGCTCATATTCTTTCTCTTCTATATAATGTGCTCTTTACTCCTTCCACCCCTCTTTACCTCAAGAATCGTTTTCAGTTTATCTGCGATGCCCACATGAAATCACTTAGGTCATCGGATAACTTGCGAATTAAACTGCCAATGCATTCCACCACTTTCTTGAATACATCTTTTACTATCCAAGCTGCTCGTCTGTGGAATGCATTGCCGACCTAATAAAACGCGCCCAGTCATTGCCTGCATTTTAGAAACTCGTATAAAAGACCATTACCTGTCACTGTGATTGTCGATAGTCAACATTTACTTTCATTGCCTATATATATATTGAGTATTTATGTATCTATTTTATAACAAATGTATGTATTTGTGTGTCTATTATAATATTATTGTACTAGCTGTGCCCGCGGCTTCGCTCCCGTTAACTTACTGCCCACCCTACCCTACTACCTTTCTGCTTAACCTACTTACCTATCTACCAATTTCTGTTCTAGGGTCATCATTCTTTCGCGGATAATCTTAACACCACCATTCAGATAATAACTTCAAATGTACAACGCCACTATCGAATTCGAGTTTAACTGTCCGAGTATCTGAATTGCGTGTGTTGTGATGATTTTACTTCTTGAACACTTTAAATTCATCTAACTTTTGATAGATGAACCGATTGCGATGAAACAAAAACTAAGTAATACTTCAAGTTGCGCACGAAGTTAGCACTATAACACACGTCCGGATTTGGTACGGCCGGACTAACTCCACCCACAAATCCGTTCTCGCTTACACACGTTCGGCTATGGTACGGCCGGACTAACTCCGCCCACAAATCCTAGTGTTGCCGTATTTAGAACATTACTTTCCATTTTTATTTATGACTAAGTTGAATTTAAAAATATCGGGCGACAATAACCAAAATCATGAGATCTCCCATAAATCGGGGACTTTTATCAACGCTAGTCGTAGATGGTACGGCCCAACCAGCCGACAACACTACACACGTCCGGATTTGGTACGGAGCAGACTGATATGAAAACAGGCAGACCGACACGGACTCAATTAATAATAATAATGTCCAGCGGACCATTCTACACACGCTCGGTTATGGTACGGCCGGACTAACTCCGCCCACAAATCCGTGGTCCGGCCGTACCAAATCCGGAGGTGTGTTAGCACTATAAAAAACGACTTGTGCGCATCTACGACTCTTGCCAAGTTACGTGCCGACAACTATACCGAACTAAACAAACGTTTGGATACATCGCAAACACGTTTGTCAAACACTCTTTCATTTGTACACAAAAACCGACATCGATGCCGAACACGGGCAAACACAAACAAACACCCATCCACATGTTCGTGTTAGTGGTTTTTAACCCCCGCCGGAGAAAGAGGGGTGTTATAAGTTTCACGTGTGCTGATGTGTATCTGTGTGTCTGTCTGTGGCATCATAGCGCCTAAACGGATGAACCGATTTCGATTTTTTTTTTGTTTGAAAGGAAATTTTCTCGAGAGTGTTCTTAGCTATGGTTGAATAAAATTGGTTTAGCCGTTCAAAAGTTATGGGCGTTTTACAGTTTGAATCGGGGTGTTTTCGCAAGATAAATGTGTCGGGGTCTTTAAATTGTGAAATTTTACTTGTGTGTTTGCTGTTTGCTATTGTTCGCCAAGCATGTGGAGCCGCCTCAAAATCAATGACGAACAACGAACAATAATATTTTTTTCTCAAACATGATTGGAAATTTGAGCATTATTTTGACAACCTTCTTCAAGATAAATCGAAATTGCTGTACTGGCCATTTATATACGAGCAGCGGCCGGCAAAAGTTGTATGAAAATCCATATCCGTCGTGTTTAGCGGCCAAATAATAGTACATTACTGCCGCGGTCTATAATGACTACTTTGCTGGTCGCGCTGATTATGGCCGACAGCGCAGCGTAGCGCTGCTCGAGGCTGACACAGCGCGGTCAGTGTGCAGCACTTGATGGACGAGCTGAGATAAAGGCCGAGACCATAGGTCGAGGCCTTTACTGCGAGGACACCAAGGGCTGCAATGATGGCCAAGCTGAAAGGCCTAGAGCGTAGCTAGGCTAGCTCGAGGCAATCATAGCGTGACCAGCGAAGCAGTCATTGTGGGCCAAGGTTTGTATAGTGCTTTACTCAAAAATGCAAGTACCTAATCTAAATAAAACCAGCAAGTTATTTAAATAAAAAATATATTAATTTACTAGAATTTTAATTAAAATGACAATTATGAAAAGTACAGTTACTAAAATTCTACACCGACTTTCTCGGTTTGATATTACTAATAGTTTGCGATAATTCTAATGCGGTGTTTGACTGCTGTATTAATGAAAAGAAACGGAGAAACATTTTCGGATAAAGATTTAGATTTCCTACTGATTTTCCACTGCACAAATTTTTCATATGCAAGCTTATATTTTTCCTTTGAGTTTCGCGGTATCAAATTTTGAACCACTAATTTAGCTTCATCTTTAATGTCTGGCGGTGTTAAACACATTGAATAGGAAGAATTTTCGCTTTGGGAGCTCATTTTTAGCAAAAAAGTCATTAAATAAAAACAAAATTTTCGCTAAACCGCGCTTTTGTTACTTCATTGTTTTTTTTGAGCAGTGGTAGTTGGGACTATACAGCCTAATATGGAATAAAATCTTTTTGTACCTATCTCTATACAAACAGCTGTGTTTTGAATAAAAACTTTTTGGATTTGATTTTTTAAAACGTTGAAACGTCAAAATAGCGGCCGGCAAAACATTGCCGGCCTGTTAGAGCGGCCAGCAAAGCTTTGCCGGCCGCTCCTTAAAACAGAACGGCAAGGTCGACTTTGCTCAAACAAGGTTGTCAAAATAATGACCACATTACATGCATTTTTGAGTAAATTACATATCATATCTGTCGTGTAATTTAAAAATGGAACGATGTTTTACTCCGAAATATGGCAACCAAGGAGGTAACTTATCAAAGGTTTTGGGAAAGAAACAGATTGTTTCCTTTGTCGAATTCACTTACACAATTAGGCTGCGGGTCATACTCAGTACACGAGTCTGGACTTAGGCCTCTGCAATGTGACATAACACCTAATTCTTCGCCTTTTGACATCGCTTCCTTAATCTGTCTAATAATAAAAAACAAATAAGTCCTCAGTAACGAAATCGTTAGTGGAGGAAGCTGTTCCTGGCTCCCTTCGATCCCAAGACACTGTCGCAGGGCTAAACTAAGCCTAGAACTTAACCTAACTAAAACGTAAACTTATATCTATATGCAGGCAATCAAATTTAACATAAATAAAATCTACAGTTCTACACTCACACTACTATACACATTCACGCACGCTATACTCACTATTACACACACACTCAAAACCTACTCGCACAATTCACACTTGAAGCGCGCTCCCTTTTGTATTTTCTTTTATTAGTTTTATATATATTTTTTTTGTTATCCTATTTACAATTGCATATACTGTATAATGATAAGTGGAAGAGCGGAGTCACCTATCACAAGCATCTTCTTGCTTAAAAGGTGATCTCTATATCACGTATGTTAATGCTTTATGTAATTGAAATATTTTTTTTTATTTTTTTTTTGCTCTTTGTCCCAAACGTAATTTAAAAAGTTTTTACCGGCTAACGGCCCTTATAGCTAAGTCAGTAAATACTACAACTATTGTACTATATAATAGGTAACACCATGCTATCAAAGGTCTTCGCTCTAAAACCGAAACGGCAAATAATTAACTTTATTATCAGCTGCCATGGGTTTAACAAGGTCCATCCAAAGCTTAACTCAGTGTCATTGTATACTCAGGGCAAAGTATTGTTTAGCAAATTGACCGACAAGATTAGTATTTATGTATTTTATTTATTTGATAAGGTTCACCAACAATTGTTTACACTTAATTATAACAATAAATATCTGCTTAAACAAATTAAAAAGTATCAAAAATTTGTAACATAAATAAAAATAGGTAAAACTTATATAATTGAACCAATTAAAATATTGATCTTAATTTAAATCTCAGTGGCTGTCACCACTGGCGTACCCACCAGTAACTACATTTCTCCGACTGTACAATGATATCTGTTTCCTATCCACCCAATATTCGAAGTTGTTTTCAAATGAGGTCAGGGATTTTGGTTTCCATTTCAGCCGTATGAACTTGTTGTATCATTTATATTTCAGCCACCGATATATATTTCACCGGCCTACATTAAACATATTTGTTTAGCATAATTTGTAAATGACTTGTGTAGAGAAACAGAGTGCTTACTGTCTTTGTTCAGAAAAGATTATGTTAAAAAGAAATACTATACGAAAGAGCGATAAATGAGGAAGTTTTCTGAATATCATTTGTCCCATGCAAAGCCGGGAAAAATGATATTTAAAAACAGATGTGAGATTCAGGGTCAGGTCGCTAGTTATATCTACGAGTATAAGTAAGAACTTAGATACCAGATAGTTACAACCTAGAGTCTATAAGTCTAGAGTGAATAGGTTACTTCTATGCAAGCGTGCTTCCCCGTCGACACATCGTCGCGAACCGTCAGGTGAGATAGTGGTTACAAAAATAAAACATTAAATAGCACTTACCTGATTACCCGGTCGAAGTAGAACTCCTAATTCAATGTACAACTTCTTTCATAATTTACAGTATCTTTTTATCACTTATCAATCTTCATTTATTCCACCGGTAATGTAATGAAATACAATTTAAATAATTACGAAGAAAAAAAAACACAAATTTGCGCGATGTTCACTTGTTTTTAAGAGTATTCCATGAATGTCCTATATTTTTCTCGTGATGATGAGTTGCAGTGTGGTAGGTACGTGTGGTGATCTACTGATGAAGTGGTGATGACTGCGTGTGGTATGTTAGTGCGAGTGGTGCACGGAGGGATGTGTACAGGGGTTGTTTACAGCGGCACTGCGCGGCTGATCTGCCAAAACTCTCACAAATGAGAGTAAAACTGTACGTTGGAGACACACTGAGATTTTCTTATGAGATACTGTAGGGATTTATTATTAAATTTATTTTAAGAAGTAGCTTATTTTAAAAAATATTTTCGTACCATTTTATATGAAAGTAAAGTATTGGTTAATAATAACCAATTCTCTATGTTCCAGCGTTTGTTCTTGCATAAACACGGTTTCTTAAAATCTTCGTATTGTATTTAATTTGTAGTTGATGTTATGTTACATGGACAAAACCAAGGTGATGTTGAATGCCCATGTTACACCCACTCCTTTCAAGGTTGGAGACTCTACACTCGAAGTTGTGGACGACTATGTCTACCTGGGACAAACGATCCAGTTGGGTAGGGCCAACTTCGAGAAAGAGGTCAACCGTCGAATCCGACTCGGCTGGGCAGCGTTCGGGAAGTTGCGCGGTGTCTTCTCGTCCAACTTACCACAGTGTCTCAAGACAAAAGTCTATGACCAGTGTGTATTGCCAGTGATGACATATGGCTCTGAGACGTGGTCGCTTACAATGGGCTTTATCAGAAAGCTTACAGTCACTCAAAGGGCAATGGAGAGGGCTATGCTCGGCGTTTCCTTGCGTGATCGAATCAGAAATGTAGAGATCCGCAAGAGAACCAGGGTTACCGACATAGCTCGAAGAATTGCCAAACTTAAGTGGCAGTGGACAGGGCACATTGCTCGCAGAACGGATGGCCGATGGGGCAGAAAGGTTCTGGAGTGGCGACCGCGAACCGGAAGACGTTGCGTTGGAAGGCCTCCCACCAGGTGGACTGATGACCTGGTGAAGGTTGCGGGGATCCGCTGGTTGCAAGACGCACGGGACCGGTCAATATGGCGACGCTTGGGGGAGGCCTATGTCCAGCAGTGGACGTCTTTCGGCTGATATGATGATGATGATGATGTTATTAATTTTCTAGAATTTAGGTAGAAGTTTAAAAAAATATACAGTTGGACACCATAGTAATATTTTAAAACCTAATCTAACCTACCTCACTAACGCATTCACGCGACAATCCGTCTATTAGTTCTAAGTTTCAAACCAAAAAGTTACAGTTTCACTGCTCTGATTAGTCTCCCGGTGTGTCCCAGCCGCTGTGGCGCCGGAGTGGCGGCACTCATCGATCCTCCGCGACACGCACACACATGTAGATACTCTCTCACACACAGAGGCTGGGACGCCTCGTACGCGTCCTGTGGCGGCTCACGGCTGACCACAGGCATCACTGCTATTCAGACTGTAATCTCAGCGTGAAAATGAATTAAATCAATCAATAAGCCTTTGTGGCAAATATTTATTTAAATAGTTGGGCTATGTGACAATCGGCTTCCAATTTACTCGGATGCAGCTATTTGTAGCGAAGGACTGCCTGTCTGAACTTCACAACTCAGTAACAAAATGTTTGTTATCAATACTTGCCGAGATGAGATCCTACAAACAAACAAACATTTTTACGTCTTTATATTGTTAAGTAATTATAGATTATTATAATTGTTCTCGCCTGGTGGAAATCGATGGCTATGGTTTTTATAGATAGATAGATAGATTTATTTATTTGCTTAGAATGTAGGTAAATAATACAATTAGGTGTTACAAATATTTTGGATCCTTATACATTCTGCCTTAATGGCATGCAAACATTTTAGTTACTTATACCACTATACATTATTATATTTACTTACAGCTAATTAATAATATAAGAACATTAAACATTAAATAGTCTTGTCATTCAAAAAATCTGATACAGAGTAATAGCATTTTGAAACTAGTAATTTTTAAGGTTCTTTTTAAATATTCTTAAAGGTTGCTCTTTAACCATTTTTGGTATATGGTTATAAATAAGAGGAGCCATGCACATAACACTCTTTCTCAATAATGCAGTTTTATATCCACCTATGTATAACTTATCTTTGTATTGAGTTCTTAAACTTGTAGTCCTGATTCTAGTATTTTTCAAAGTTGGGAATAAGTGATCATTTGTTTTGTCAAATATTGCTATTTCTAATATATATAGGCAAGCAAAAGTTAAAAGATTATATTTAAAAAAAAAAGGTATGCAGCTGTCGGTCACATTGAGTTTAAACATAGATCTAATACAGCGTTTTTGCGCCTTAAAAATATTTTCTCTCTCGCTACAGTTGCCCCAGAATATTATACCAAACCTCAATACAGAAACAACTAGACTGTGGTATGCCATCAATACTGTCTGAATGTTAACTTTTTTTGATAAACTATATCATCATCTTCCTGCCCTTGTCCCATGTTACTTGGGGTCGGCGCAACACGTTTTCTTCTTCCATACCATCCTGTCCCCCGTCACTCCATCACTGACGCCCTTTTCTTTCATATCACTCCTCACAGAGTCCATCCATCTTTTCTCTGGTCGTCCCCTCCCTCTCCATCCATCCACATCTATATTCATAACTCTTTTATTAACATGCGTTTCATCCCTCCTCATCACATGACCATACCAGGACAAACGGTTTCCTTTCAACTTTTCTGGTACTGGCGCCACTTTCAAACTTCCTCTAATATACTCATTTCTCACTTTATCCATTCTCGTCACTCCGCACATCCATCTCAACATTCTCATCTCTGCTACATGCAATACCTTTTCGTCCATCTTTTTCACAGCCCAACATTCTGATCCATACAGTACGACTTGTAAATTTTCCCCTTTAACTTGAGGGGCATCCGTGGGTCACAAGTTGTGTTTTGATAAACTATATAATATATTTTATTTTTTGTATTTTTTTTTAGACTTTGCCTCACACTAGGAATTTCTCCTGTATCGTGTGTGCGTGTACAAACATATAAACTTACATACACAAACATCCAGAGCCGGAACAACTATCTGTAGATCATACAAATATTTGTTCCGTGCGGGAATCGAACCTGTGACACGCATCGCAGCAATCAATCGCTCAACCACTGCGCCAACAGTGCGTCCCGTGGTTCAAGGCGTATATATTCCCCAATGTTAAGGCGGTACCGGCAGTGCGCCCACTCGGTGTCATAATATCAATATTGGGCCGCCTTGTTGACAGTTTTATTTGCAAATTATTTTTCAATTTACATATCCTATGTTAATAAGAAATTGTAACCAACAAATTTGTATGTGTAAAAATATGTTTAAAAATCCAAGTCGTTTTGGCGGAGCATGCAAAATAAGCGAAAAATATCGTGTTGTTAATTTTCTTTAAATCATAGGTATTAGTCATAGGGAAAAATCATGTTTCACAATTAATAATGTATATTAATCAATAATATATTTTTCTTTCAAACCTTTTAACCTAGCCGTTACTTAGAAGTATGTTTTAAAAAGTAACAATTTTTACGGCACGAAAGCGGAGTAAAGGCCTTAAGAAGTAACAGGCGTAAGCCCAGAGAGTGATCATCCTGTCTTGCATCGCTTTTTCGTCGCATAGTTTTTGACAAGTTATTACGCTACGAGAAGGGATGATTTCGTAGCGCGTAGCAACCGTAGCGCACGTAGCGCGGCGCGGCGTAGCACAGCTCGTAGCTGTACGTAGACATTTTATCAAGTGCCTCATTGCTACGGGAGTGACGAGGTGCAGTTACTTATTTAATTTAGTGCTCCGTGAAATAATTTTGAAGTAGGTATTAGTAACTACCTGAACATACGCGTTTTCGTATGGGGGTAGGCTGAAACTACAGAATGCCACCTGATATTTAGTTAATATAAATAGTTTACCCACATTAAGACGAATGAGCTTGAGCGGGTATATTAATTTCCAATAATAAAAAAAAAACTACGGTTGTTTGAAATATGTACTTTAATGTCAATCTATCTGGCCGTTGGACAAGTAAACTATTACTTGGAATGTTTATTTTTGACGACGATTCAGGTGTTTTAAATCTTGAACTTTTCGTATGAGAACTCAGTTAAGTTCTGAAGATTAAGAAGTTGTTCCATAAAAGTTTTGATGTAACTTACAGTATACATACATAGTTATCTAGCCTCAACAACAGTTCCATTAGTCTACCATGTAGAGAGTGTTGAATATAACTGAAAATGATGAGTATTCCCTCTTGTTTGGCTCTGAGCCAGCACCTGCCCTACTTACCTGCATCTTTCTATTGCGACGCAACACGAACCTCCTGCCATGCTATTCTCTAAGAGACAGTTTCTTGGCTGTGCTCGTTGACGAGCGCGACCGCGAGACAGTCTTGAGATCGACCGATCGTGCAGCGCTGATTCAAACGGTATTCTCTAGTGCGGTTATGGTCGTCGACGAACTCTAGGCCTGACATCGCCCGTCACAATTTCGTAGACGAATTAGGGCTTGAAACAAATTATTAAAATTAAAATCGATAAATCTCGACTGAGAGTTTTATGGACTTAAAACGTATAATATAGGTCAATTTTCAAGTATTTTAAGTAATAGAGTGAAACTACAAACGATTTCATAGTCATAAGAGTTTAAATAATGCATTTTTATGATTGCATTTTAAGGCTGAATGACAATTTCTTTGCCTATTTCGTAAGTAAAAACAACGCGCTGTGACGCTGCCAGACATGACACCCAAACACAGCAAAACTTGCAAAATCGCATCCGACGGTTTTTATTTAATAATTTGTTGTTCGTTTTTATTTAAAGTATTTTCAAGTTGAAAAACTGTGAAGTGCTTTCACAGCGATTGATTTTAACATAGTTCTGTGACTGTGTGAAATGTAAGTATTGCAAAATGTGACGATGTTATTGTTGTCCAATAAATATATAATATGTTTATCTTTAGATAAAATATAATAGTACTGCGTTGAAATACATTTGCAGGATGTAAACCAGGGCTGTCTTGGCATAAGAACAATATGACAATGGAAAACCAGCCGAACACAAAACAATTGGTGAGGTTTTTTAGAAAAGTCTTAATAGGTATGTTATATTTTTTGTATTTCACAAATTTATTTATATATCGTATTTCAGTCTGAGGCTAGATGACCACCTGCAGTGCCTCATTGGAGAGAAGTCTCAATTGCCTCTTAATGTAAGTTTAGCTTAATTGTTGGTTCAGTGTAAGAAGCTCTAGATAATTAAATAGTGTTCTCATTTTTCATACCCAGGTTGGACCAAGTTGTTGGAGTTTTTTTTAACAGAAGCCAAAAATTCAATTAACCTGCAAGCTTAAGTAGCCTTTCTGCTAATCTTATAGCTATCATCATCATCATATCAGACGAAAGATGTCCACTGCTGGATATAGGCCTCCCCCAAGCGTCACCACATTGACCGATCCCGTGCGTCTCGCAACTAGCTGATCCCCGCAACCTTCACCAGGTCATCGGTCCACCTGGTGGAAGGCCTTCCCACGCAACGTCTTTCGGTTCGCGGTCGCCACTCCAGAATCTTTCTACCCCATCAGCCATCCGTTCTTCGCTTCGCCGTTCTTATAGCTATAATCTATCTCTATTCCGCCTTTTTTTACTTGATCTGAGTTGTACCCGTATTAATAAGTTTTCCTTGTAAATGTTTATAACTTTTGTGGTGTACAATAAAGAATATTCTCTATGCATAATTTCATCCAGTTTCATTCTGGCGTAGTTGAGTAACAAACATACATCCACACACACATCCAAACCAACAAAACTGCCCATCCAAACTTTCACATTTATAATATTAGTTAGATTAAAAACCAAGAAGAACTACGTTACGCGCAAAAATAGTAGCTTTTGGATTTGACAGATAAAAACGAGGCTGTAAGCCAGACTGCGAGCCTATTCGACGCTGTTTTTTCTTACGGAATACCAAAATGTATGAAGAACTGTCAACTTGCTCGACATTGAGTAGTTCTAACTCACGGCCGTCACGGCTTAGAGCGCTAGTGTCGCTATTCGCGGCTTAGCGAATACCAAACTGTGGATTCGTCGCTGGCACAGCACTGCGCTCAAGGCTGTATCCTTAGAGAATAGCACTGTGAATGGGTGAGCTATGTTGTGGTTTGTTGACTTCGTCGATAGTCTTGTAGTCTGCAAGTACGACTACTGAGTGCAGGGTTCTGAGTTCGATTCCAGCTCAGGCAAAGTGTTATTGTGTGTTTTGTGTAACTTCTGTCTATTGTAACTTTCAGTAATTTGTCTATTACATGAACATTGAACATTAATAAAAATATTATTGTCATTTGTCTACTATCCCGCCTGGTACTCGTAGTAAGTGACAATGTGGTCGTCGGTAACCTGACAGTAAATAACCTGTTCACTTACACAATAATATTGCAGGAATGCGTGTGCGCTTACTATGTCCTCATCTCTGCTTTCTACTCCTCTGGTTAATTAATGTTGTTCTAGGTAAAGGTTAATCCTGATTCTGAGGAGAGCCAGACAGAGTGGTTTTTTGTGGTGGGAAATCACCCAATGAGATCTAACGCTCTGGGTGAAGCGGGAGGGCGTGTCAGACTTTTACTGACTAAAACCCACCCGTGTTCCTTCAAATGCTTGTGCCAGGGCCGCGGTAACTCTCTTTCAAATTGATGTGAGAGGAGTGATTCGGAATTAGCTCGTCAGTCCGACAAAGCTTATCAATACGGGCACGACCTTCAGAAATGAATTCAACACAAACGAAAAAGTTATTTGATTCCACAAACAATTCAAGACTCATAAACAAGTTTAAGCACCATCCCGTCACGGTTACGTTGGCAGTCCGCAGTACATTCTGGCGCTGCTTTAGCGGAACATCGTTAAATCTGTCAACAGCGAGTGCCCATAAATCTGTTATGAAGGCTGCGCGTGACGTCACAGGCTGTCTCTGGAATGTTCCACGGGTGTACATACAGAGGGTGTTCGTTTGTTGGTTAGTGATTAAATCAAATACAGAAGTGGCCGGTTATTTTGGAAAGTTTATACACTACCTATCTTTCTCATCCGGAAAAGGAGGTCCGTATATTGTACCTGCGGGAAATCGAACCTGGAACTTCAGCGAAGAAGCCCAGCGTTTATTCATATTCAAAAACAATTATCTTAAAAGCGTAAAGTGGGACGAGCTGTAATAAAGCTACTCCTAAGCAAACCGTTTAGATATCCCACTCAAAAAGTTTATTCCGAATTTAAGGTGCTAACGGTTCGGCAAATGTATGTGTTTTATGCAACAATACGAACTCATAAAATTACTGTTCCCAATAGAGAAAACAGCCCTACGATCAGAAGTAGATCCAAACCAGTTTGTCCAAGAGCCTGTACTAATACTACCTTCGCACGTCGTCATAACCGCTACTTAAGTGCATTACTTTACAACAGACTAAACAATAAACTGAACATACATACATTGAATAGGTTTAAATGTAAGTCCAAGTTAAAAGAGTATCCTGATAGCTACAACCTTGGGGTCTTTAAGTCAAGAGTGAAAACTAGAAAACTTCTCACCCTAAACTATGATGACACGGAATAATTACTTACACCATAAGGCAAGCAGAAACTTACATACACTCACAACACATACATACACTACACATTAATACATAACACATACAACTCACATACACAACACACTCGACAGAAAAGGCATTCCATTTCCCTTTTTCCTCCTTTCAAAATTGTACTACGTTAAATTAATTAATTTATTGTTTGATTTTTTATATAATATACTCTGCATTGTAAATTTTTCTATTTTATCGCTAATGTAATGGACGGATAGGTGGCCTGGTAGTGGGCTGTAACATAGGAGTTTCCTAGCATTATTGATCGTGTATTCTGTACCTCAACGATTGCATCCTAAGTTAATTGTAATCTGTAATTCTGTACTGTTTGTCAAATAAATTATTACTATTATTCATTGCTAGAGAATTTAAGAAATAAGGTTATTATAAAAATAACTTTTTGTTTCCGTATAGCTAGAAATTTCTTTTAAATATCTTTAGCAGACCGAATGCCATAAATCCATGCTAAATGTCAAAATCATTTTGAGTTAATGCCATAGAAATAACAACAAACGAAAGTAGATCAGAATACATTATAACTTGAATTTAGCATCACCACAACTACAGGCCATGCCTCCTAGCTTGGTGGCTCGTTGTGGGTGAGAGGCTCATGGTACGTCGAAGGGGCCGGGAGCTCGCTCGTACACACGCGCTACACTACCAAGAAGGAACACCCTAGAATCAGGTAATGTTACTTTACCTGAACTTATAAAGCCGTAGAGTTGTTTTTAATGTTCTTCAGAAAGATTAGGTGCGTGATGGGTGCGTGCGCACAACCGGAGTGCGTGTATTACTCGATGTATGAACGTAAACGAAGCATTGACCAGTGTGTGTTGCCAGTGATGGCATATGGCTCTGACACGAGGTCGCTTACAATGAGCCTCTTCAGAAAGCTAACAGTCAATGGAGAGGGCTATGCTCGGAGTATCCTTGCGTGATCGAATCAGAAATGTAGAGATCCGAACGAGATCTTGGGTTACCGACCTAGCCCGAAGAATTGCCAGACTTAAGTGGCTGTGGACAAGGCACATGCTCCCAGAACGGGTGGCCGATGGGGCTGAAAGGTTCTGGAGTGGCGACCGCGGACCGGCAGACGTTGCGTTGGAAGGCCTCCCAGCAGGTGCACCGATGACATGCTGAAGGTTGCAGGGTGCGAGACGCATGGGACAGATCAATGTGGTGACGCTGGGGGGACGCCTATGTCCAGCAGTGGATATCTTTCGGCTGATATGATGATGATGATGATGAAACGAAGCAAAAGGATCGCAGCAGTTGGCGTTCTGAAGTAGAATGCTACACTATCGCTGAGTGACATTCGCTATTTCACAGAAAATGCACGGCCACGGGAGTGAAGCCGCGGGAACAAGCTGCAGCTTAGCTTGTCTGGTCTAGAGCTCGCGAGGTGATGGCGGAGATCGAGACGGTGTGTAGCGATCTAGCGATGCTACCCACCCCGACTTATTCTTTTATGCGGTGTGGATGATGACAATAGAGTCCTCTCTCATTCATATCGAACATATAACTTTTACCTACAGGTAAAAACATTCGTTATTAAAGTGCGCAATAGCTATCGACTACTCTGCCCAACCCTACGACGAACACAGGCATGATGCTTAATGCTATGTAGGAAGGGTATACGATGGATACTGCATTAATTAAAACCTCATAGGAACGTTAGTGGTGCCCAATTAAAGCTGACCTTCCTTAAGTTAGGGTTTTATTGTATTTATGTCTCTGACCGACCTTCCGGTTGACTCGACGCTATTCGAAGTATATCACTCCGGTAAGTTATTTTCACTAGGCGCAATTCGAAGTGAGTTCACATAGATGCAAAGCGATGCAATTCGACCGATTTGAATATGAAATTTCCTTCGATAATACGTGCGCGATGTCGCCGATCGACGCATATTAAGTGACGTCACAAGATCGGATAAGGAATATTATTTATTAAGTATATTAATATTACCTTCAACTTTTTTTTTTTTTCGAAGTTTTTTTTGTAAATATTTTTGGGATAAAAATGCACAGTCAAAGACTTGCGAACAACTTTAATGATAAATGATTTTATTTACGTAAGTTGGTTTGTACAAACGCTTTTACATGTCTAACAATTTATTTTAAAAAACTAGATGAGGTCGGCGTTTCCTTTCTGACTACTCTGAGAAGAAAGGCCGAAACAAACTCAGAGGTCACAGTCTCTTTTAATGTACTTACACAAAGAACAAAGAAATACCTACTAGAAACTAACAAAAGCATTTTATTTATGTATAACTTTATGTCATTAGTCATTTTATTCATAAACAAGTAACTTGTATTTGAATTTACACACAATGTTATGTGTACCAAAGAACATAGAAATACCTACTAGAAACTAACAAAAGCATTTTATTTATGTATAACTTTATGTCATTAGTCATTTTATTCATAAACAAGTAACTTGTATTTGAATTTACACACAATGTTATGTGTACCAAAGAACATAGAAATACCTACTAGAAACTAACAAAAGCATTTTATTTATGTATAACTTTATGTGTACCAAAGAACATAGAAATACCTACTAGAAACTAACAAAAGCATTTTATTTATGTGTAACTTTATATGTACCAAAGAACATAGAAATACCTACTAGAAACTAACAAAAGCATTTTATTTATGTATAACTTTATGTGTACCAAAGAACATAGAAATACCTACTAGAAACTAACAAAAGCATTTTATTTATGTGTAACTTTATATGTACCAAAGAACATAGAAATAGCTACTAGAAACTAACAAAAGCATTTTTTTTATATATAACTTTATGTGTACCAAAGAAAATAGAAATACCTACTTGAAACTAACAAAAGCATTTTATTTATATGTATAACTTTATGTGTACCAAAGAACATAGAAATACCTATTAGAAACTAACAAAAGCATTTTATTTATATGTATAACTTTATGTGTACCAAAGAACATAGAAATACCTATTAGAAACTAACAAAAGCATTTTATTTATATGTATAACTTTATGTGTACCAAAGAACATAGAAATACCTACTAGAAACTAACAAAAGCATTTTATTTATATGTATAACTTTATATGTACCAAAGAACATAGAAATACCTATTAGAAACTAACAAAAGCATTTTATTTATATGTATAACTTTATATGTACCAAAGAACATAGAAATACCTATTAGAAACTAACAAAAGCTTTTTATTTATATGTATAACTTTATATGTACCAAAGAACATAGAAATATCTATTAGAAACTACCAAAAGCATTTTATTTATATGTATAACTTTATGTGTACCAAAGAACATAGAAATACCTACTAGAAACTAACAAAAGCATTTTATTTATGTATAACTTTATGTGTACCAAAGAACATAGAAATACCTACTAGAAACTAACAAAAGCATTTTATTTATGTATAACTTTATATGTACCAAAGAACATAGAAATACCTATTAGGAACTAACAAAAGCATTTTATTTATATATATAACTTTATATGTACCAAAGAACATAGAAATACCTATTAGAAACTAACAAAAGCATTTTATTTATATGTATAACTTTATGTGTACCAAAGAACATAGAAATACCTATTAGAAACTAACAAAAGCATTTTATTTATATGTATAACTTTATGTGTACCAAAGAACATAGAAATACCTATTAGAAACTAACAAAAGCATTTTATTTATATGTATAACTTTATATGTACCAAAGAACATAGAAATACCTATTAGAAACTAACAAAAGCATTTTATTTATATGTATAACTTTATGTGTACCAAAGAACATAGAAATACCTATTAGAAACTAACAAAAGCATTTTATTTATATGTATAACTTTATGTGTACCAAAGAACATAGAAATACCTATTAGAAACTAACAAAAGCATTTTATTTATATGTATAACTTTATATGTACCAAAGAACATAGAAATACCTATTAGAAACTAACAAAAGCATTTTATTTATATGTATAACTTTATGTGTACCAAAGAACATAGAAATACCTATTAGAAACTAACAAAAGCATTTTATTTATGTATAACTTTATATGTACCAAAGAACATAGAAATACCTATTAGAAACTAACAAAAGCATTTTATTTATATGTATAACTTTATATGTACCAAAGAACATAGAAATACCTATTAGAAACTAACAAAAGCATTTTATCTCAAATCTGCATTCGCAGTATTCGCATTCAATCTGTAGCTCAATAAATCTGCGCTATTCATTATCTACACGTGTCGGGGGGGAGGCGCCCCCAACACGTGTAGATTGCCCTTTCCGCGCTAGTCCCACTACTCACCACCACCCGGCGCGGCGCTAGTGAGCCGACGTCGCGCGCAGGCGTGCGACACACCCTTCTAGTGCTGTTAGCTGTTTATTTATCCGCCGATACCCTGCCGTGGCTAACGCGTCCACACAACCAACATTGGATCAAATAATACAAAATTTACTCTAAAAATAGTGCTGTGATTTGAGTGAATTACCTAAAAATATGTGAGTGGACAACACAGTTATTGATTTGTGAGCCTATTTGGGCAATCCGGACTTTGTTTGTGGTAAGTGATGGTTTCTTCATTTTGCATTGATTAGACGACCTTGACACGGGAGGGGGATGTTGGCAGTCTGTTGGTGCAACATGCAAACATTGGCCCTATTTCTGTGGCAAATTGCATTGCTGCATAGCTACCTGGCGGGTCGATTAAACAAATAAAAGGCACGCAACTTATGAGGTAGGTTTTCGTAAAGATTTTCTGTGAAATGTGGTGGTTGAATTTGGCGTTCGCGAGGGGTAGATTCAGGAAGTTGATTATGTCGCCCATATTTTTTTTCGAAGGGGTAGTTAATGGTTCGTGGCAAGTTCACATTTTTCTTGTTATGAAAATAGCTAGAATCACGGGAAGCCCCCATGGTACCTAGGAGTGTTAGTCAACAAAAACGATTGAGAGTTTAAACTTGAGACCGGCAATCTGAAATTGAAGAACATTTCTGTCAATAAAATTATTTTAACATCTGTTTCAATTCCCAGGGTGGGCAGTGTTATTGGATCTTTCTAGTAGGAATTAAATCAGTTAATAGCAATATAGGCTCGTCTCCTATTTCACGGCACTTGAACATATGTGGCGAAATGAGGCGTATTATACTTAACTTACCCATCCAGGACAATTGTTCTTTTATTTTATATTATTTATACTCGCGCTTGACCACTATCTCACCTGATGGTAAGCGATATAGCTATTGGGAAACACAGACTCCGGCAGGGAATGCCACTCATTAGCTGTACGCATAATGAAAGTATTCCCAAAACGTTTAGTGTGTATGGGTGGGATCAGTGGGATGTCCACCATGTACCGATGGCGCATTGCCGTACGTCTGGTAGTCCGATGATGAAACGGGCTAGGCGAATTCGATCCTGCAATTCAAATTCAATTTATTGCATACATAATATACATACATGTGGTAAATATAAGTTTCAGAAACAATTATGAACCCTGACGGGTACATATATCGCACATTACCCGAAATGTAACCGATACAAAACTGACAAGCTGGCATCTCGGCGATGATGTTGAAGGCTCTGGAGCTTTGACTCGACCAGTGCTGACCTCGACCAGTGCTGACTTCGGCTGATGAGCTTCTTGGACCGCTATTTTATGTTTAAGATAGTGTTTGGTTCATGTTCTACATACTAGGTTTTCCGAAACTTGTCTCCCGCAGCATATTCCACAGGAGCCGTGCGTTTCTCATAATTATGATGACACTCATCGGTATCGTCGATAGCTTTCTATCGATTAAATGATTTCGCAATATGGATCTGTACTTCCAGAGACGATCGTTTACCAACGTATAAGAGAGCGAGCTGACAGGGTTTTAGAACTATCATATCTAGGACGTAGAGTCGATAGTTAAGTAGGCGAGACTTGCCCAGAGGAAAATCAGTCTGCCTAGCTTATTTGCCAACTATGTTTAGGGCTTCCAGTCTAACCGGATTTAGCTGGGAGAACACCGAGAATATAGCTAAAAAGTTTCAGACAAAAGCCCAGGGGTCAGGGGTCCACTTCCAGATTCCCAAAAAGAGCTCAGATGAAAATGAATAGCTCTGAAAGTTAAGTGTCCATGTTGAAGAACGAATCTGCTTGTTCAAAAACCCTCTCAGTTCTCCTTCTATATGAACAAAGAAACTACCAATTTTACTTCTTTATACCTAAGTTTAGTTTAGATCGCCATAGCCGGTTAGTTATGCCGAACCCGTTCATCAAGTAGAGTAGGACTGGTTGTTGCTGAAACCGCGCGAATATGCGCAGACCTGCTTAGACTATAATGCCGTTGTTATCCATATCGAAAGTGTTTCTAAACTAGCTCATTTACATAGTACTCAGCGCTAAGCAGAATAACATGTTGCGGGCAGCTGGACCCGGGTGATACATTATACGAGACATAACAACAAGTGTCCTGTATAACTTATACCTACAGGTTGCTTGTAATTTTATTGTCACCAAAAAGTTTACAGAATAATAATCATCCAAGTATTCCAAAGTGTTATTTATTTATTTTAACTTCATGCAACATACTGGTACCCAGGCAGACATAATGCCCGAGGCATTCTCTTTTAAGGGCGGTGGAGAGATAACATGGCAGGTGCATAAAAACCGGCGTATCGGACTTCGCACAATTAGGTTCCATACCGAAAAATTAAGTTGTTTGTAAAAGGAAAAACAGGGAACTTCAAGGGAATCAGATTTTGAAGAAAAAATCTGATTCGTCAATATCATCACCAATTTAGAGTTCATAGGTCAATGGGAAGATAGAACATTCTTCGGGACAACATTTTATAAAAAAGCTGACTTTGGTGGCATTTCATTTCTATGTTTTTCAATATTTTTAACCGACTGCCCAAAAAGGAGGAGGTTCTCAATTCGGATGTTTCTATTTTTGTATGTATGTTCGGTCATAACTCCGTCATATATAATATATGACGGAGTTATGCCAACAAAACAAGATTTTTGCAAATTCGTCTATATATAGACGAATTTGCAAAAAATTTGTTTTGTTTGTACTCTTGAGGTTAGAGGATACTTAGAGGATCAGAGTCTGATGATAGAATTCCATGAAAATCAAGGGCACTCCTCAAATATTATAGGCTGACATATAGCGATTTTGGTATTTTCAATAACATGGCAAGCTACTAGATACTTTCTGAGTGTAAATCAATCAGACAGTATCATTTGGTGAAGCAGAACTGATGAAGAAGACCACAGATAACCACTGGAACTCTATAAGTATGTCATGGGTATAAGATATCTCGAAAAGAACAGGAACTCCGTAATAAAACAATGTATTCTAGTCGTATTTGGCCTTATTGGAATTGAAATGAGGTTAGCGTCAGAATGGCTGGTTGCCTAAGACAAGCGGCTCTGAAAGTATATTCAAGAATTGCTACCCAATTGCTTATATTTGCTACATTTCTTCAATAATTGCTACATATGATAGATTCAGAGAAATATGAATATTTTTTTGACCAGCCATTCTGACGTCAGGATGGCTGGTCACCTCCGTGTTCAGCATGAAGGACGCAGAATTTCTAAAAGTTTGTTGTATCAATAATTGCTTACTAATTGCTACATTCACGAATTTAAGTTTGAGCTTCGTACATACATTAGGTAAAAAAATAGAGCTTTTATTAAAATTTGTACAAAGAAGTGCCTTATAATTTAGAAAGTCAACGGTTTTTTATACTACAGCGGCTTGCTTGTTCAAATTGTGCAGGCGTTCCCAATTATGGGTCACCCACCCCATTGAAGCGGAATTCATTCTAAAAGGTTGTTTATATCAATAATTGCTTACTAATTGCTACTTTCACGAATTTAAGTTTTAGGTTCGTACATACATTAGGTAAAAAATAAAACTTTTATTAAAGTTGGTACGAAGAAGTGCCTAATATTTTGGAAAGGCAACAGTTTTTTTCACTACAGCGTCTTGTTCAAATTGTGCAGGCGTTCACAATGATGGGACTCCCACCCCATTGACGCGGCATTCTTTGTAAAAGTTGGTTGTATCAATAATTGCTTACTAATTGCTACTTTCACGAATTTACGTTTGAGCTTCGAACATACATTAGGTAAAAAAATAAAGCTTTTAGAATAATTGGTACGGGAAAGTGCCTAATAATTTGGAAGGGCAAGAGTTTTTTTCACTACAGCGTCTTGTTCAAATCGGGAAGGCGTTCACTGTTATGGGTCACCCACCCCAGATCTGTTGACGCGACGACGACGAATCGACTATTTGAAATTATTAATGTCAAACAAAAAATACAACGTAGTATTAATCAAGCAGCATATACCTACCTATAAAAGCATAAATATGAAACACGACAAATGAACTGTAGTACATCGTTCAATCTTTATCATCATAACAGCCGAAAGACGTCAACTGCTGGACATAGGCCTCCCCCAAGCGCCACATTGACCGGTTAAATCTTTATTTAATATTATTTCTACGTGTTCATAAAATCGATCGAATCGATGATGTTCGTTTCGAGTGCCTAGGTAGCTCCGTGGACGATTACAACAATTGGTTCTTGGAAACTGTCCATACGGTCGGGTCTAAACTTTTCAAGACCCGTCGTGCAAATATGAACATGAAACTATCCCCTCTGCAGCAGAAGGACAGATAAGCAAAATCCCGGAATAGCAAAATCCCAGATTAGCAGAAGGACAGATTTGCATAAAGGCAGAAGTACATACCCACACAGAAAACAAAAATAAAATTGAATAGTTACAATTGGTAAAATTTTATTTGAAAGTAGTATTTTTTTTATTATTCGTTGTAAGCTCGCGTTTGACCACTACCTCGCCTGATCTTAAGTGATGATGTGATTGATGAATCTAGACTTGAAGACCCCTAGGTTGTAGCTATCAGGAAACAAAGACGCCACGCCGGTAGGGAATTTCACTCCTTAGCTGTACGCACAATGAAAGTATTTTCAAAACGAACGAAACGAAAATTTATTTGCGTATGGGTGGGATATCCACCATGTATCGATGGCGCATTGCCGTACGTCTTATTGTCCGATGATGGAAAGGGCTAGGTAGAATCAAATTGTGCAGTTCCATCGCACACTCCCCGCAATGTAACCATTAGAAAACCGACAGGCTGGTAACTCGTCCTCGGTGTTCAAGGCCTGGAGCTTTGAGTCAACCAGCGATTCGTTGGCCTTTCTGTCAATTGACTCAAGTGCATCAAGTTGGTATTTGGCAGATCCGTCCCAGAGGTGAGAGCACTACTCCATGCATGACCTTTAGATATATAAAGCAAAGAGGTCACAAATTGATAATAAGATTACTACTAGGATTTGTAACTTTTTTGACGGCGACAGTACATTATCTGCCTTTATGCAATTCTGTCCTTCTGATAATCTGGGGTTTTGCTATTCCGGGATTTTGCTTATCTGTCCTTCTGCTGCAGAGGGAAACTATCCGATCATACTCTCATGCTCTTGAAAGAGAGGCGTGAAATGATCCTGCAGTCTTCAGACGATGCGTGGAACGACCAGCAGCTCAACAGACAGATCTCGAAGTCCTTGAAAAGGTACTCTCTTTCTTCTCTTAAAAAATCAAAAAATCAACTGTACTTTGTCTTTATGCGAAACTGTCCTTATGAGAATCTGTCCTTCTGCTTATCTGTCTTTATGAGAATCTGTCCTTATGCGAACAAAGGCATAACATGTTTGCTATACATAGACTTCAGTAACCATAATGTTCAAAATCCCACAATTTTGATTAACATAATCTCTAGTTCAAATCTTTAGTTCTAAAAGTATTCTGTCATAATATCGAGTACTATAATATTTTAATCTCCTAATTTTACTTGACCTAAAGTCATATGTCCTAAGTATTGTGATAAATAATGTGTATTATTCCGAATGTTCATTTATAATAAATTTGTAAGTCCTAAAACATTTGCTAATTTTTATTTTTTTTTGTTGTAATGACAGAAACGAATCGCTGTAAAGCCGACTCCACGCAGTCTTGTCTGCTCTATACCCTAGAGTGTAATTTATAATTGCGTAGGCGCGGAGAGGCGAGGCGGCCCGCGAGTTGAGGAGCAGGTGGTTGAAACAGTCGCCGCCGCGGCTGAGGCTAGCCGGCCAAGCAGGTCAGCAAGCCGAAGCTGCGGTGGTGAGCGTTAAACCCGTGACGATAAACTCGCGTAGTACCGCCGGAGCCCCACAGCGCCGGAGCCGTGACAGAAACCATGCTTGCTTGCGTGCTGAATGCTGTGTGATTGCTTGCATGCTGCATGCTTGCTTGCTTACAAAAACCACATGTTCACAATCAACTGCTTTATTGAGTACATGTATAATATATTTATATATGTAAAATGGGAGCAGTGGTGGCCCAGTGGTATCGGCCGCGACTTACAAGTTGTAGGTCGTGGGTTCGAGGTTCGAGCCCAGGTAGGCGCTTTACTTTGTGTAAATTATTTCATCACCACTGCTCTCAAAACGGTGAAGGAAAACATCGTGAGGAAACCGGCATGTCCTAGAACCAAAAATTCGAAGACATGACATCCACCAACCCGCACTGGGCCCGCGTGGTGGATTAATAAAAGATGAAGGATAAATTCTATTATTGACACTAAATATACTTTATTGTTAATAATAGAATTTATTCCTCCATCACCTGAAATTCAAATTGGTCATTATAAAGCTCACTGCAAGCGAATTACACAGTGGTATTGTTATGACGATTAATCTACAAAGATATTAAAGTGCAAAAAGAAGGTGATCCCCCATTGTATTTTATATGCTAAAAAGTAATCTTTGATTTTATGAACACGTAGAAATAATATTAAATAAAGATTTGACGATGTACTACGGTTTTTTCTTTCATACATTTCTCGTGTTTCATATTTATTCTTTTGTAGGAAGGTATATGCTGCTCCAATAATAATAATTATGTTGTCTATTTGTTTGACATTAATAATTTCAAATAGTCGATTGCGCGTCAACAGATCTGGGGTGGGTGACCCATAACAGTGAACGCCTTCCCGATTTGAACAGGACGCTGTATTGAAAAAAACTCTTGCCTTTCCAAATTATTAGGCACTTTTCCGTACCAATTATAATAAAAGCTTTATTTTTTTACCTAATTTATGTACGAAGCTCAAACGTAAATTCGTGAAAGTAGCAATTAGTAAGCAATTATTGATACAACCAACTTTTACAAAGAATGCCGCGTCAATGGGGTGGGAGTCCCATCATTGTGAACGCCTGCACAATTTGAACAAGACGCTGTAGTGAAAAAAACTGTTGCCTTTCCAAAATATTAGGCACTTCTTCGTACCAACTTTAATAAAAGTTTTATTTTTTACCTAATGTATGTACGAACCTAATACTTAAATTCGTAAAAGTAGCAATTAGTAAGCAATTATTGATATAAACAACCTTTTAGAATGAATTCCGCTTCAATGGGGTGGGTGACCCATAATTGAGAACGCCTGCACAATTTGAACAAGCAAGCCGCTGTAGTATAAAAAACCGTTGACTTTCTAAATTATAAGGCACTTCTTTGTACAAATTTTAATAAAAGCTCTATTTTTTTACCTAATGTATGTACGAAGCTCAAACTTAAATTCGTGAATGTAGCAATTAGTAAGCAATTATCGATACAACAAACTTTTAGAAATTCTGCGTCCTTCATGCTGAACACGGAGGTGACCAGCCATCCTGACGTCAGAATGGCTGGTCAAAAAAATATTCATATTTCTCTGAATCTATCATATGTAGCAATTATTGAAGAAATGTAGCAAATATAAGCAATTGGGTAGCAATTCTTGAATATACTTTCAGAGCCGCTTGTCTTAGGCAACCAGCCATTCTGACGCTAACGAAATGAGATGTACTTTGGCTATAAATGATTTTCATGATAATATGAGTTACCAACACTAAAAACAGTAAAATGTTTTTATTTTAATAAAATTTAACCGACTTCTAAAGCAAAACACTACAAAGCGAAAAATTACTTTGTTTTCCGAACTCGAAAAAGATTTCAGTACGTTGCATAAACACACTACACACTCGTGTTCGCTCAAGGGTTCGATCTGTATAAACACTTGGTCGAATATAATTGCAAACGTGATATAGGCTGTGATGTTCTGCCGATTCCTGTTTATCCTCTGCGCTATACGTGGCATCCACATTTCGCGATAGTTATGTTTATAACACGGTCAAGATAACTGGGGGGTGACCACAAGCTCTTAGAGTAAGGTTATTTTGAGATCGAGTAAGGGACAGATGTATCTGACTTGTATACATCTGTCACTTACTCGATCTCAAAATAACCTTACTCTAAGAGCTTGTGGTTACCCCCCTGAGCTCCCGAAATGTCAAACGGCCTCACTCCCTGGCACCCGCGCGGCGCCCCCCGCGGCGCCCCGCCCCAGCCTCGTGCACCAATAACAAGAGTCGAATGTCAGAGTCGCATTGACATTTCGGGTGCTCAGTTATCTGAACCCTGCTATAACTCCCATGCAACAGGAAGTGAACCTTTTGAAATACTTACGATGGCTCCAAACCTTAATACGAGGGCTTAGTGCGAGTTTTGTCTCACGCTGGATCGCGATAACGTGAACGTCCATTTGTATTGAAACTGGATAAGCGCCGTCTGGTGACGGTAAGGAGTAACCTCTTTTTAACCGACTTACCAAAAAGCAGGAGGTTCTATGTTCGACTTTGTTTTTTTTTTTTTATGTTCACCGATCTCTCCGTCAATTGTGGACCGATTTTGAAAATTCTTTTTTTGTTGATGTAAGAGTATGCTTCGAAGTTGGTCCCATTTGACTCAGAACTCTTCAATAAATTACGGCAAAACTCTCGGGATTGCTTCTATCGCATGTCTGTTTATTGTTTATACCATTTCATAAAATAACATCACGCCAGTACGCTCTAAAGGGGTACGCAGATCTCTCATTTCACCGGATATGTTCAAGTTTCATGTTATTCGGGTAATCTATTCTGGCGTCATAGGGACCTTACTAAACAACTTGCGTATCTGTTAGGTAGGTAAAACTAAAAAGGGAAAAGTAAAAAAAACTTCTTTGCAAAAAAATACTACCGACTTCCAAATGAAAAACTACAAAGTGAAAAATAACTTAATTTTTGAAAGTCGGTGTCCATATCGCAAAAAAGGGTACCTACGAAAGACACCGACTTTCAGAAATTAAGTTATTTTTCACTTGTAGTTTTTCATTTGGAAGTCGGGAGTATTTTTTCGCAAAATTTTTTTTTTAAATTTTTTTGTTTACATTTAGACATTAAAGATCGTTTAATTATTACTATCTATCGAGTACGTTAAAAAAACTCGGAATGAGCACACATAATCGCTAATGCCTCGTGTCACCCCTCCTTATTATTCACCACTTGTCACATTTGGCTCCCCTATCCGTCTATCTGTCTGTGTGTGTTTCTCCTCGGTTGATGTCGTCATGGTGACTACTTAACCGTAGCTGCAAACGTATGCCTAATCATATGTTTGCTTTATCTATCAAGTTGATTTGATTCATGGAATTCATTTATTAGTCGATAATTTGTTATACGGAGCCCAAAATAATAACCACATTAATAATGCTTCTAATAAGTCTAAAGCTACATGGCAAATAATAAATAAGTGCAAGTATAATAAGCCGGTTGAAGGAATATCAAGACTTAGAATAAATGACTTAGATATTACTCACCCAAAAAATATCGCAAACACTTTTAATGACTATTTTATTGACGAAATTGAATCAGTATCTGACATTAATATAATTAATCAAAACTTTAAATTTGACATGCATCCTTACTCGTTATTTTTATCACTCACAGTTCCCCCTGACATTATAAAATTAATAAATTCATTAAATAATACTAATAGCTCAGGTTATGATGACATTACAACAAATGTTATTAAATCTGTTTCAACCATTATAGCACCAGTACTGAGTCACATTATAAATCTGTGCTTAGAATCAGGTGTGTTTCCAGATAGATTAAAATTTGCTGTTATAAAACCACTTCATAAAAAAGGTAGCAAACTTGATCCAGCCAATTACCGACCTATTGCCTTACTACCCATATTCTCCAAAATTATAGAAAAAGTTATTTACAATTCATTATACTTATTTTTTGAAAGAAAAAATCTTTTTGCTGATGAACAATACGGTTTTAGACGAAAAATAGTACATTGTTCACCGAGAGGAGAAAGTGACCGATTACCGTCGAGGGTGTCGTTTGAAGCCCGAGCCGTAGGCGAGGGCTTTAAAACACCCGAGATCGGGAAGCGCACTTTCTCTCGAGTGATACATAGTGCTTTATACTACACCTACGAGGAAAATAAAAAACTAAATCTTTACTAATTGAAATTTATATTGAAATTGAAAATGGCGCCAATGGCGTCTGCAATTTTCACATGTTCTTTTTTCAAATTGTTTGACACCATCCAACACACAGCTATAGTGGCCAGTGTCATTTTGCGAACTTGGAGATAATAACTCACTGTAAAAACTTTTTGGCTTTTGATATTTAGGTTACCAGCGCATAGTCTTACCCAAAATTAAAAAAAGAAAAACCACCTAAGCAATGGATTTTCATACACTTTTCTCTCCCGCTCAGATGCGTTTTCTCGCCGCATATTTGTTCGATATGCAATGACGTACTTTCTACCGTAAATTTGATAAAGTATCAAGGTACTTTCCGAGCAGGTGTAGTATAAAGAATATAAACATGGCAATTTTCAATCTATTTAAAAAAAAATATAACTAACATCTATAATAGAAGTCCGATAGCTGCTTTATTCATAGACATGAGCAAGGCATTTGATTTTGTGGATCGAACATTACTCTTAAAGAAGTTGGGAAGGTATGGAGTTAAGGGAAATGCTTTAAATCTTTTGAAATCGTACTTGTCCGACAGAAAACAAGTTACGAAAATAGTTGAGGTCTGTATTCCTTCAAAAACCGAGCGCATTGATACTTCTAGTCAGAGGCCTAATAACTACGGTGTACCCCAAGGAAGTATTGTAGGCTCTTTATCTATACCAATATTATAAAGAGGAAAGATTTGTTTGTATGTTTGTTTGTACCGAATAGGCTCCGAAACTACTGGACCGATTTCAAAAATTCTTTCACCGTTGGGAAGCTACTTTATCCCCGGGTGACATAGACTACTTTTTATTCCTGTATTCCTACGGGAACGGGCACTACGCGGTGAAATCGCAAGGCGTTCGCTAGTTATTTATAATTTACATTAATGACATGCCAAAAGAAATACATCACCCGATGGTTTTGTTTGCTGATGATAGCACGATCGTTTTTAGTGACAATAATGATGCGACGACACTTGAGGGAGAGATGGAAAACTTGGAGACAGTGGTTTCACTGTCTCCAAGTTTTCCAATCGCTATGTTTGAAAGGATGGATACTTTAGAAGAAACTAGCGGTTGTTATAAGGTCATGAAAGTTACAGTACAAATATTTTAATAATGTCCCTCGGCAAACTACATGTTTCGTCAGTCGTCGGATTTCTGTTATAGACTAATATATATTGATTTTATCAGTAGCCCCATAGACCACTATTCTAAACTAGAGAGTAGCCCTTTGCACTTGGTGCAGACCGGACGCTCTCAATCAACTTGGAAATATATGGAGTTGTTAATACTCTTTTAACTTAATGTAATTTGTTTTTAAAATGGCAGCAAATCTAATAAAGGAAATTAGTTTTAAAGCTCTATATAGATCACACGGAAATCAAAACAAAACAACAATAAAGTAACGTAGTAGTAAGTTTTGTATTCAAATTATTATACACGATAAATCTAATAATTGATGGACATGGAAATTAACACTCGTTTATATTCGGAAATGCGATGATTGCCGAGAGACATTAAGAAAATAGTTAGATTACCTATATCTATATATATAAAAGAAAGTCGTGTTAGTTACTTCACTTATAACTCAAGAACGGCTGAATCGATTTAGCTGAAAATTGGCAGGGAGGTAGCTTAGAACCAGGAGAAGGACATAGGGTAGGGTAGGGTAGGGTAGGGTAGGGTAGTGTAGGGTAGTGTAGGGTAGTGTAGTGTAGGGTAGGGTAGTGTAGGGTAGGGTAGTGTAGGGTAGTGTAGGGTAGTGTAGGGTAGTGTAGGGTAGTGTAGGGTCGGGTAGGGTAGGGTAGTGTAGGGTAGGGTAGTGTAGGGTAGCGTAGGGTAGTGTAGGGTCGGGTAGGTTAGGGTAGGGTAGGGTAGGGTAGTGTAGGGTAGGGTAGGGTAGAGTAGGGTAGGGTAGTGTAGGGTAGGGTAGGGTAGGGTAGGGTAGGGTAGGGTAGGGTAGTGTAGGGTCGAGTAGGGTAGTGTAGGGTAGGGTAGGGTAGGGTAGTGTAGGGTAGGGTAGGGTAGTGTAGGATCGGGTAGGGTAGGGTAGTGTAGGGTCGGGTAGGTAGGGTAGATAAATGTTTGGTCTTTTTATGGCAAAACAAAGTTTGCTGGGTCAGCTAGTATTACTATAAAGGTTCTTGTTAGTGAGACACTTACAAGAACCTTTATAGTGATGTTTAAAAACTACTTCAAAAATATAAAAAGTCGACATCTGTTATTAGATATGAAATATTGTATAAACTATTTTAGGAAGGGAAGCCAAATACATAAGTACCTACAATAAATTACTTGGTAGCATATTTTGATGGTTTCCGTAGATTCCTTGAACTCAGTCCAGCGGTGAAAAATCATAAAATATGTAACACACAGAAACAGCACATTACTAAGATTCTATTGTGGTTGTCGACTACAAAGAAACTTCATTTACTAATTACTTGGTACTAATTAAAATTAAATAGTCGTGCTTCATTAAGAATACATTATGTGAACAATAAGATTTAAGGAAATAACATTTTTAATTAGGTCGTAATTATTATACTACTTTGTTAGTTACTTATTTTAACTGTAATGAGTGGCACTGCGCCACTCATTAGAGTTAAAATAAGTAACTAACAGACCCTATGTTTTGGTTTGATCATTCTGAAAAGCCACATATTTTTATCTTCCCCTTTTTTTCATCATCTGCTGCAGCAGTTCAATGCTAGACATAGGCCCATCTAATAGATATATATAAACCATTTATTCAGTGCACACAAAAGAGACAGCACAACACACAAAATCATAATTAAATTATTTAATCGCACACAATCTTTGGCTACTCTCGTCCAGTAGCTACCTAGCAGGTAACGCCCTGCTGCTGTCGATCTCTCTATCAAGAACAGGAGATGACTATTTACTGACGGTCCTTCAGCTAATATGGTGAAGCCATTTCAACTTCTGGGCTGTAATAACCACTATGGTTCTCTGCCGGAACTCCCGTTTGTGAATGTACGAAATTAAAATTATGTAAATTTCTCACACTTCATTGATATTACGTTATAGGCTATACTTACTAGTCTACCTACTATGTAGGGATGTTACGTAACTTTACGTAAGCCCCAGTTATTAGCTCTGTGTATCGGAACAGGTTATCCTGTACCGCTCTAGCAAACATAACTACGGTAATCCTCTAGCTAGGTATTGGCTTGCGCCGGAAAAGGGAAAACTGATTAAATGATAGAGAGAGCCTTGCAAGTTTGCAACTTGAGATACCAGGCCCCTCAGAAAGTATTGCGAAAAAAAGTTTTTATATATGGGAGACTGGCCAGTTATAATGTTTTTCGAAAATATGATTATTTATAAGTAAAAATAAGTAAGTTCCAATTTCAAAATTTCCCTCCACATTTTTGCGAGTTAATTCAAAGTATTGTGTCTCACTGAAATATGGATCTGCGCCGGGAACATTTTAGAGCTATGATTTTATACGATTTCAAGTGTCGCCTGAAACCGGATGAATCGTACGATAGACTTCAAATGGCATTCATGGATGAAGGCCCTTCCAAGGCAACCGTGTATCGTTGGTATAACGAATTCAAGCGCGGTCGACCAACTTTGGGGGATGACGAAAGAAGCGGTCGCCTTTTGACGGCTGTTACCGAAAAAAACGTGCTAGCAGTGAAAAATTTAATCCAAGACAATAGGCGAATTACATATCAGGAGATTCAACACATATTGAAGATTGGATCGGGAAGCGTTCACGAGATTCTACACAGCCATCTTCGCGTGAGGAGGATAGTATCACGCTGGGTGCCGCACAACCTCACCGATGCTCAGAAGCAGGCCCGGGTGGAATGGTGCCGTGATATGCTTAACAAATTTGAAGCAGGCTCGTCTCGGCGTGTTTACGACATCGTTACAGGTGATGAGTCCTGGATTTATCAATACGACTCAGAAACCAAGCGCCAGTCGACTGTTTGGGTGTTTCAAAATGAGCCAACGCCTACCAAAGTGAAGCGATCTAGAAGCGGGGGTAAGATTTTGATCGCTAGCTTTTTTAATTTGACTGGCCACTTGGTATCAATTCCCTTACGGGATCAAAGAAGCATTAATGCCGAATGGTATACTACCAAATGTTTGCCAGAAGTTTTCTCTGTTATAAGCAACAAGCGACCAAACACAGGGCTCCGCGGGCTACTGCTCCACCACGACAATGCACCTGCGCACACCGCACTCAAAACGAGGGACTTCCTGGACAGCACGCCAGTCAAACTCCTGGGTCACCCTCCTTACAGCCCTGATCTAGCACCGTGTGACTTCTTTTTATTCCCAAAAATAAAAAATCAGCTCAAAGGGATACAATTTTCGTCGCCGGAAGATGCGCTGGCTGCGTTCGAGCAGGCTGTAAACGAGGTGTCTGCGGCGGACTGGAAAAAGTGTTTTGAAAACTGGTTTAGGCGCATAAATCTTTGTATAGAGGCTGGTGGAAAGTACTTTGAAAAGATTTAATAAAAATATATGTACGTATAGAACAATTTTTTTTAGTTTCGCAAAACTTTCTGAGTGTCCCACGTATATATGTCATTGTGCAACTTTAAACACCTTAATAAGACTGAATTTAGGTCATGGTGACCATCTCAACGGAGACAAGCCATGTCTAAAGTAGATAATTATAGTGCGTGAACAAGTATGTGCGCACACACAGGAGCACTTTCTGTTCAGTCTATTCCCTCACTCTTATAGTCTGATAGAAAGACAATCCGACATAACAGGAGAGATTCAGCAGGACCAACAGCTTTAAGTAATTTCCGAGGCACGAGGGTCACACCACCAACTTTCAAATTGCGGACTGCAATTTCATCATCATCATCTTCCTGCCTTTTCCATATTACTTGAGGTCGGCGCGACACGTTTTCTTCTTTCATCTCGTCAATCCATCGTCACGAAATCAAAATCAAATCGAAATAGTTTATTTCAATGTAACATGATTTTCATCCCTCTTCGTCACATGACCATACCCGGGACAAACGGTTTCCTTTAAATTTCTGTCACTGGCGCAACTTTCAAACTTGCTCTAATATACTCCTATCTAACTTTATCCATTCTTGTTACTCCGCACATCCATCTTAACATTCTCATCTCCGCTACGTGCAATCTCTTTTCTTAAGGCAAATCATTTTTCAAAAAAAGTAGGAGGGTCTCTATTCGTCGGTACCTTTTTTATTTTATTTATTTATCTGCCCCGATTACTCAAAGGTACCTGAACCGATTTAGAAAAATCTTCTTTTATTTAAAAGGTCCGAATCTGATGATGGGATCCAGGATAAATCAAGGGAACTCCTTAAATATTATAGGCATAGTATAGCGATTTTGGTATTTCCATCAACAATGCAACCATTTGTACTCAGAATGTGTCATTTGGTGACGTGGAACTGAAGACCACAAAGGCTTATTGGAACTCCTTACCGATAAGTATTTCACGGGTATAATATCTTGAATAGTTAACCGATTATGATGAAGCAAATACTTATTAATAATTTTACTTATGAAAATGGTACCATCGAACTGATCTGATGATGAAGCCGGAAGGTAGGCACTGGAACTTATTGGAACCGTCGTGCGATGTTCTTTGCCAATTAATGATTCTCGTTGTAATTTGAGGTACCTAGCAAAACTAAAAAGAGAAAAACAAAAAACTTTTTAACATAAAAATTAAAACGACATACATAGCAAAACACTACAAAGCGATAAAAAAAAAATATTTTCCGAAGTCGTTGTCGAAAAATTTAAAAAAATAGGTAACTAAGACACCGACTTCGGTAAAGAAAGTTATTTTATCGCTTTGTAGTGTTTTGCTTTGGAAGTCGGTTTTTTTTTTTTTTTAAGTTTTTTCACAGCCCAACATTCTGGTCCATACAGTACGGCAGGTTTAATCGCGGACTTGTAGATTATCCCCTTTAACATGAGGGGCATGCGTGGATCGCAAGTTGATCCAGTACCAGAACCCTCAACTTCATCATAAGCAGTCACAAAGCTAACTAAACCAACAAGGCAGTCAAACTATTGTTGGGACAAAACATTCATCGACCAACTAATCGTTGTAGGTAGGTACTAGGTAACAGCATGTAATGTGAACCAATACATTGTAGAATATATTACCAGTGATGCGGAACATGTCGGTCGTACACTTAGTACAGTACATCGCACAGCGGTGGTAGCATTACCAGCGCCTTTATGTCGTAGCAGTAAGGGCAATATTTACAATGCGAGTGTTGCTATTTATTGTAGTTGACAGTGTATTCGACAAAATCAAACAGTAAATGGTTTGTAGCTAAATCATCTGAATTAAAGCATAACTAACAGAATGTGGATATGTAGCGGCATCTATGCCACCACTTACGGACCAATGACTAATGACCTGACGTCACACAAATGCAACGCGCAAGCCAAGCTTTCGGCGAGATTAAAAAGAGTGTATAGTTCTTGTGTACAGGTCACCCAGGTATAGTGCCCGCCAAACATCTGGGTCGCCCTGAAGTTGGCTTTCCGGATGCGCAAGTCACGTTTGCTCTTTTTTATGAGATTTACTACTGTGCAGTAATTATAGCCAATTCCGGGCGGCCAAGGAGTTTGGCAATAACTATACACTCTTTCCACCGGTTATGTACAAGTTTCATGTTATTCGGGTAATCTATTCTGACATCACTTTGTGTATTTCAAGACTATAGAGTCCGTGCCACCAAAGAAGTCTCGCAGACGTGGTGCGATGAATATAATGTGAGTAAGTGTACCAGAAACTATTACTAACTCAAAATCTGATCTAGTTTGAAAATGTCCTAGCTGGAAAATGACGTACATGGAATCTGACGTCCATTACCGCTTTCCTTCAAAGATTGCGACGGATGGGCGTAGGCAGAAACTAAAGAACGGCACCTGCTACGTTCATACATCTAGTGATAGTTGCACGTCGGTTATGAGCACTACGCACCTGGTCTTTTTAAGGAACATCACTATGATGTCTCTGTTATTGGTTTGTAGAGTTCAGAAAGGCAGTCGCTTCATGTAAAATATTTGTAATCAGCTGCATCCAATTAGACTGGAAGCTGACCCCAATATAGTTGAGCAAATGCTAGGCAGAGTGATCACCAGTAAGGCCTGTGTGTAACCTTCTAGGAATATGAATGTAGATCCTACACCTACAAGTCCACCTACTCTTCGAGGGGTATAGCTACAGGGTGATGTTTTAGTTATTGTAAAAAAGAACATAAGTCTCCAAACGTTTTAATATTTTGTTCTATTATTAAATCCTAGCGTGTGAACCAGTAGTTTAAATGTTAAACTTATTATTATTTAATTTATTTATTTATGTACACACAAAACACTTAAAAGAGAAAATACATAATAAAGATAGGAGAGCAAAAAGGTGCTGCTTATTTCTAGTGCTTTTTTCCAGCAGACCTGAGACAAGAGAGTTGGATAAGATAAACATAGACACAGTGTGTAGAAGTAAAAGGCAAGGTTATATACTGTAAAACTTAACTAACTTAGGTTGGTTAGGTAGCGCAGTGAGTGGTTCGTAATTAGATTACATCTGGCCTATATCGAGACGAGTGTGGCTATTACTGTCCGCCAGTAGGCTGGCGAGTCACTTACGAATGTCATACTGGTTTTAGACTCCGTGGAATGTTAATTGCGTAAAAACTGGCAAAAAGCAAGTCGGACTCGTCCACTAAAAGTTCTGTGTAACTTGATACGAATAATATTTTTTCCATTTTCAAGATTTGTTTTTACCTATAGATACTCGTACCTACGTAGTAGGTATACTCGCACACCTAACATCCCCCACTATACACACAAATACCCAATGGTATTTTGGCGGGCATTTTTCATAGTAGCCCGTGATTTCCGCTTGGTGGCGCTAGGTGCTCGTAAATATGGCATTATATATAGATTCTTCCAAGTTAACGTATACTGTACAATGTTCTAGCACAATGCAGCCGACGGTGTCCCCTTGGTCGTGGGTGTCGTCGTGGGAGCGGCGCGCGCGCACCCGCGCGGCGGCTGGCGAGTACGCACGCTCGCGCGACCGCGCAGCGCCCCGTGCGAGGGAGCACGACAAGTACGCCATCTACGGGCTCCGAAAGGATGGCAGGCATTTCATCAGGTATGTTAATACATTGACAAAGAATATAAAATGAACTTCGCCTATTTCCATTGGGCGTAGGCGCAAACTGCAGAACGCCACTTGATATGATTCCCTTGAATTCACATTTTGCTTCGGTAAGGTTATTTCTATTGTGCGTAAGGGATAGATATGGGTAATAAGACTTGCAACCACTTGGGTTATCTTGCGGATCTGAATCATGGCCTTATTTGACTTGGAACAGGTATTCTCTTTACGTCATGGGAGGACAATGTAGCAGTATCATGTTTACCCTTCCAGACTGGATCCCCTGGGGAAGACAGTCCTGCTGAGCCGGCAGTGGGGGCCCACCAGCGCGCCCGTCACCTGGCGCGTGGAGCGCGCGCATCACACGGAGCCCTGGGCCTTGCCCGTGCCCGTTCCCGACATCAAGGTATGCGTCCACCTCTATTGACAAAGGCTTGCGGCTACCATCCCAGTGTAAATTGTTTCATGGAATCACATTTAACAGCATCTCTACACTATCGCCGCTTCCTCCTACACAGTACATCTCTACACTATCGCCGCTTCCTCCTACACAGCACATCTCTACACTATCGCCGCTTCCTCCTACACAGCACATCTCTACACTATCGCCGCTTCCTCCTACACAGCACATCTCTACACTATCGCCGCTTCCTCCTACACAGCACATCTCTACACTATCGCCGCTTCCTCCTACACAGCACATCTCTACACTATCACCGCTTCCTCCTACACAGCACATCTCTACACTATCACCGCTTCCTCCTACACAGCACATCTCTACACTATCGCCGCTTCCTCCTACACAGCACATCTCTACACTATCGCCGCTTCCTCCTACACAGCACATCTCTACACTATCGCCGCTTCCTCCTACACAGCACATCTCTACACTATCACCGCTTCCTCCTGCACAGCACATTAGGGAGTTCACCCAAGGCGACATATTTCAGCGATTCAGTAGCGATATTTTCTCGGATGGTATTTAAAAGTACTTCAATTTATTCCCCTTTCATTTACCTAATTTTGCCTGTGTTCCACCAAATATACTGAATGTGCACCAAAATATGTTCATATAAGTCGACGTAGCCCCGCTGCGCGGGGCTCCTATTTCTGTCTGCAGGGTCAAAAGTAACCTAACACGAACGACATGACGGGAACTGAGTTCGCTCGCTTTGCTCGCTCACTTCAGCTCCCGTCATCTCGTTCGAACCTAACCTGTCCGTGTCGGGGTGCCCTAAGTTCCAGAGCTCGCTTCGCTCGCTCTTGGACTGATTCTTTGACCATAATTTATTCGTAGATCAACTAATATTTGGTGCACGATCAGTATTTTAGATGTACCTTTAGATTTTTGGTGAACACAAAAATATTAACCTATTTTCTCATGCGTTACATATGGCCAAAAAAACCCGTTTTTTGCATTATGCTCTATCTTTGTTTACACAATAACTACTCTAAGCCCAATACTTGAAGACGAAAATAAAGTTTGATCATTTTTTGTAAGTGTCAGTCTGATCCACAGACTGATGTTTTGTTGATTAATCGCCCCCAATGTACCATCTTCTTGCCCTTATTCCATGTTACTTGGAGTTGGCGCAACACGTTTTCTTCTTCTATTCCGTCCTGTCTACTGCCAAGCTATGCTCCCTCTCCATCTATCCACATTTATAATCATAACTTTTAAGAAACATGCATTCCATTCTCTTCGCATGTCCATGAGCAACATCATCATTTCAGCCGAAAGATGTCAACTGTTGGGCATTTGCCTGCCCCGAGCGTCGCCACACTGATCAGTCCTGTGCATCTCGCATCCATCGGATTATCCGAACCTTAACCAAGTCATCAGTCTATCTCACACGGCCAAAACGAGACAAAAGATAATCTTCCAATATACCGTAGTAGACTTAAAGAAAATAAAACCCCGACAGCAAACTCAACGCAGGTATATTATCATCAGAGCATCCAAGGCTACCGACCGTACGAACCGGTGCCCGTCGTGCTAGGCGAGTCCGCCAGCGCCACGGGGCCGCTGGGGGCAGTCGCGGGTGCACCGCGGCCCTTGGGGGTGTTGTACGGCTGGTCATACGGGCTACGTGGCTGGGCGGCCGCAGCGCTGATCTTGGGGCTGCTGGTCCTACTCGTGAGGGCCGCAGAGAACTGTCTCCATAAGAAGCTGTTTAAGGCTATCTATGCGCACACAAGTGAGTGAGGTTTTATTATTGGTAAAATTAGGGCTTCTGTGGCTGTACTGTGATGCGTGTCAGTGCAGTGCTATCATGATTCTGTTGTAGGAAAGGGATAATGCTAATCATCGTGTATAGCTCCTTCTCTCTCTCTCGAACTTTGGACTTTGAAATGTCCTAGTAAAGCCTCTTTTAATGCTTAGATGCTGGAGCAGCTGAACTTCAGCAAAACGAGATCAGGCCGGGACACTATAGGCTGCACGGAGGTTGGTCACGCTTTTGATACCTCCTTTATTTTATTTTTTGGTTTAAAGACACGAAAATATAAACATGAATTAATAGGTGTCTAAGAACGAGTGAGGATGTAAAACATATTTTAGAATGTGGATCTGGCTAGAGTAAGATTGAGGAAGGGGAAATGATACCTATTAGATAATACTTATTGATATAATGAGTCGTCCAGTTTAAAGTCCCAAAGAAAACACAAAAGCTGTTGATCTAAATTTTATTCTTAGTTCATAAAATTCTTTACTAGGTACTTGAGGGCTTACCAAATTGTAGGCTAGGTATGTTAATTTAATTTGTCATTTTATTTCAGTGAGGAGACAGGAGTCTGATGAATGGTCCACGCCCAATGTGACGGCCACTAGTCGTAAGTATTTTTAAGTTGATCTAGCTTTTTAAACAATTGTATATTATGGAGATATAGAAGACTTTTAAATACTTATTATTATAACGCCTAAAATTCGAAAAGATGACTAAATTGTTCATATTTGAATTACCTAGAATGGCGGCGAACACTATTTAATAGGAAGAAGATAAAATCAATGTGTAGAGATTAATATGTATTAATTATGGCTGATCCCAAATAAATCAGGATATGCATATGAGGACAATGACATGTTTATGATTGATGGGATTGTTTCTTCTTGTTCCTTTCCTGATTCCATTATTTGGGTCGAGTCTCCTCACTTTGCTGCGCCAAATTGTTCTGTCTTGGGTTGTCTGTTCGGGGAATTGGGCTTGCTTGAGGTTTCTTTCTATATTTAACCAGTGGCCTCTACCTTTCCTTTGTTCTGGAAGGCACAGAGCTATTTGTACCACATGGTAATCACTACGTCCCTCGACGTGTCCATACCAATGAAGGCGGTTTTCGGCGGTCATTTTATCGGTGAAAGGTGCTTTGAAACTTCCTCGTATGTGTTCATTTCGTACTCTGTCAGGCCGAGTCACACCTCCCGCCCATCTAATCTTCTTCATTTCGCTGGTATGCCTTTTGTTCAATGCGTCTTTTTTTGCTATCCAGCTTTCCGACCCAAACATTAACGTTGGACCGACTGCCGCTTTTCTCTTAGTTTTTATAGTAATACGTCAACGTCAGTCAACGTTAGCGTATGTTGTAAGGATAGACCGAGGTACTTGCATTTTTCTACAGTCTCCGGTGTCACGTCTCCCGCTGAAGGGAAATTTCAAGTATTCGGTTTTGCTCTTGCTTCTTTGCGTCGAGGATATATTGTTTGCTTTAAATTTAGAATCTATTCAATAAGTATTTCTTGCATCATTGTGAAGAAAACTGTAGATGGACACATTCTTCAAATATAAAATGTCGCCTAACTTGTAATAAGTGGGTAGTTGCAAAACAAATAAGCGTAATCATTATAAAACTGGTAGTCAAATGTTCTAAGGTTCAGGGTACGAAAATACGTAGAACCTTAACTACTTTAAAATTAAAAAAAAAAGAACTAACATGAAGTCGAACATAGAACCTCCTCCTTTTTGGTAAGTCGGTTAAAAATGGGTATTTTGTTGGCACTATAGAAACGCAGAAACTTTTTTTTTAACGAATAATTAATTCAAGCTTATCATAAGTAGTTTAGTAATCTAACTTCTTTTATATGTTTTAGCTTTAAATTTATGGCAAGTAATTATTTTTGTAAGTAAATCATTATTAAATATTTGTATTGAATAAAATCGTTATCATAATCATTATTGTTTTTAATTTCTGTTGATATTTGTATTTTAATGGTTAATTTAAATAACTATTTGAATTTCATATAAACAATAAATTGAATTCAAAAACATAACTGAATATTGTAAAAATAAGGCAAAAAGAAGATGAAGGTTAGTTTTGAGCTCGCAACCATGTTGATATAGGTTCTCTGATGCAACCACTAGACCAAATCGACATATCAAGTATTGTTGAAATTAAGAAGTCCATCATGGTGACAAAACAGTATTCAAACGCTTACCTACTCTAATGTAACGTGTTATAGACCAAATTGGCATAACTGTATTCTATAATACTTGCGTACCTTGAACAAGTCGTTCTAGTTCTAGCTTATAACTATCAATTAACACTTATCAACTGCTAATTGCAGTAGGTAAGCTATAGCTAACGGCAGAGTTGAATAGGTAACAGCTATTACTGACTGTACTCGCCATTGACGTTGATGTAGATCCAGTCCAGAACCTTGACGACATCCTCCAATGCAGCGGTGAAGAGTTTCGGAGATATGACGTCTTCCTGTCTCACATCTTACAGTAGAAGGATAGGTTCCGAGGTCTGAGCCTGAAGTTGAACTGACATGCTGGCATTTTTGTACAAACACTTCATCACTTGGTAGTTGATTTGGCACCGTTGCAGTTGGAGAGACTGCAGTACAGCCTGTACAGCTCAAGTGTCGATTGAATCGAAGGCTTTCTTGTAGTCCACAAACGCTAAGCAGAGGCATGTTGTACTCTTCGGTCCTCTGTATAACCTGCCGCAGCGTATGTATGTGTTCTACAGTGCTGAAGCCTTTACGGAATCCGGGTTGTTTGGGAGGCTGGAAAACGACAAACCTGCGCGCGTGACGATTCGTGATGATTCTTGAAAACAGCTTGTAGACATGGCTAAGAAATGAGATGGGCCTATAGTTCTTCAGCAGGGCATTGCCACCCTTCTTGAAGAAGAGTACCACTACATTCATGCACCATGCTTGTGGCGTTTCCCCTTCGAGTATGACGGAATCAAACAGCTCCTGTAGAGCCTTAAGTACTGGTTTTCCACCCGTCTTCAGGAGTTCGGCCGTAATTCCGTCATCACCCGGTGCTTTGTTGTTCTTAAGCTGTTTAAGAGCCATCCTAATCTCGTACAGGCTGACGTCCGGAATGTCTTCGGTAAAGTGTCGGGTCAATCTAGCTATAGGGTCGTTTGCTAGATTCACGACGGGTTTACTGGTTGACGTGTACAACTGCCCATGAAATCTCTCGATCTCCCTCAGAAGCTCCGGTTTGGCGGATACGATACGTTTCGTGAGCTGCCCAATTTTCAGATCTCTTGCAAAGACCTTAGCCCTTCCCTTATTCCTCTCAATTGCCTTTTAATACATTTGGTATTAAAGCGGCGGAGGTTGGACTTTGAGATCCGTCTATTTAGCTGCCGATATTTCAACGCATCGTCAGGATCATCTCACGCCTCTCCTTCATGAGCTTGAGAGTAGGATCAGACAGCTTTTTGTTTCTATCTGTACGGCGGGTCTTAAAAACTTAGACCCGACCGTATGCCGACGAATACAGCTTCCACGAACCCATTACTGTATTCGTCCACGGAGCTCCCTAGGCACTCGAGACGATTCTGGAGTTCAAGCTGAAAGCTCTAGGGGTTTTGGATCTGGATATGTGCTGGACGGAGCGTAGACTTCATCAGTATAATAGTTCATAGTTCCTTTCAAGCTTGATATGAATGTTCTATGTGCCTCTTACCATGTGGTAATCGCTCCCGGTTTTCACCGAATTGATCAAAGAGACATCATTGAACATTTGCTTCTTGGTTGACATGATGAAGTCGATTTTTAATTGCACCATCGGGGCTCTGCCGGTCCATTTCCTGTGCGTGAGCACAGCTTTCTGAAGAAGGAGTTCATCATCTCCATAAAACTGACTGACCAGTAGGTGACCCCGGTGGTTCCGACGTCCAACTCCAAATTGCCCCACTTGCAGCTCATCCTCGTCCCGTTCGCACGTTTGTAGTTTCGCGTTGAAGTCCCCATGACAACGGTGAAGTAAGTTTTGAAACCATGCATGGCTTTAGAGATATCCTCATACATGGTCACTACCTCGTCGTCGGGGTTTGCCGAGGTCGGGACGTAGGCATGACCTTCAGCGAATATATCGAGGATATTCTGAGTATAAGGTACGCCATACGCGTCGAAAAGCTCTCGACCATGTTGTTCACAAGGGACTTGTGGACGATAAATAAGACGCCCGACTGACTAACACAATATAATACTCAGATATATTTTGAGTACGAAGAGCATGCCACACTAGCTTACGCGGTCGGTACTCGATCCAAATTTTTTTTCGAGATCGATGAATGTCTAATGTAGGTCTTTTTTGTTGGTCCTATATTTTGCTTTATTTTAATTGTTTGAGTAGCGTCAGTTATCGATCTGGATTGATAGTTGTTTAAAAAATGACTGTACAAAGATATACCGAGATGCGAATTTAATTAGAACAATTAAAAATTACAGTGCAGCTACAGCATCGAGACTTTGACGCCGAGTCCTTGGATGATCTGGACGATAGCTCCGAGCTCCCGCCGCTCAGCTCAGCTCCTCATAGCCAGCTCAGCGACATGCCACCGCCTTACTCCGAGTGCGCAAGCCCCGGCCACGCCACCCGCGACAAGCTCGTCAGCGAGGAGGCCCCGCCGCCCTATTCCGCCTGCTACATCGCCTACACCAGCCCTGAGCACGCAGAGCCACGAGTACACATATACAGGCAGACCGTGCGAGATGAGCGAGCACGTTCTAGCACCGACATTGATAACGCGCAGAACAATCTCATTGAAAACGGACTCAGAAGCGAGGCCGTTACCATGGCAACCAGTTCTAATGACTCAGAAGACGTCGCTCCGGGAATGAGAACAGAATTAGTATTTGAAAACGGTAGGATAGTGGAGAGGCCGAACTTAGATCTGAATAGAAACAACAATGAGTCAGAAGTAACCAGATATGAAAATGTAGAACAGCAGAGTAGCACCGCAGACTTTAACGACAGAGTGATGTATATTGATGAAACTGTAGCAGAGAACACTTTGCCTGGCAGAGCGCTACTCGTGTAGTGTGAACAGACAAGTATTAGGAGAGAGCGTGACACTGAATGTGAGTCGAGTGAATTGTATGATAGACTGTAATTATTTTTGTATAATAATGTAAAAGTCAGTAGTATGTAGGTAGATGTGAGAGACAGAACGAAGAGCGACATCACGTTGCAGTATGGTGTGAATTTAGAAAACGCTCAAAGGAGATAGTGGGTATAAGTTTTGATAATTAGAATAGATTATAAAGTTCTATGAAGATCTCGATGTGTTTAAAATAATATGAATACGTCTATTAACAGTATCTACGTAGTTACAACATCTGTAGCAGTAGTCTTAAATCTGATTTTGTCGAAAAATATCTCAATATTTAGATTAACTTTATATAAAAGGATACATAATAGTAAACTTAGAATGAACTCTGCAAAGTTACGATAATATTTTTGTATTATGATGATTTTATTAGGCAAATCTTGTGAATTGTATAAAAAATTCTGTGCACATATGTTATAAAATTAGGGCGATTCTGTTACTTCTCCAGAAACATGTATGTAATTTTTTATTAAATATATTATTTGTATTTAAATTTATTAACAAAAATAATATTTTGTTGAAAGTAGACATTTGCCTGATTTCGTTCAGTTTTTGAATACGATATTATTTTTGAGTGTCTTGTAACATTTGCACCGAGCCCATCCTAATATTTTCATGATATACTGTACACACGATTATAGGTGTTCGCTTACCAAAGAGACCTAACCGTAGACTAGCTGTGAGATATGTTGTAATATTGTAGTCCCCGAGAGCTCACACTTGCGCACGTAGGTACTATCACACACGAGCGATGTAACATACTCCTACAACATTGTTCAGATCTATGACCATTTTATTAAAATTTCTTTAACTTATATCTGTTTCGTTTTATTAATTGCTCCTCAAATTCCGTATTTCATCTCATCTTTTTAGGACGCTACTTCGTGGGATTAATTTTAAGAAGTTCTTATTCGAAAATATGGAAAACCCTTTATGTACCTTGAGTCTAGTAGGTGGCCACGCCGCCGCCTATGGTGGCGTCGCGCGTCGGTGGCGAGCACACGATCTTCCAAAGTGTGGGTGTATGGGTACTTAAGATACTCCAGGATAATCCATTGGATAATCTGCAAACCGGTAACGCACCACAACTGGGTATCAGATGGATATAAAACCCATTTTGTTGAATTGTTTTTGCAGCGGCCTATCTGGCCTATTTCTAAAACTGTTACTCACTTGATGTTAATATTCTCCAATCCAGGACTAAAGCTATTACTGTCGAGCTGCTCTGACTCCTTTTCATATTATGCAGTGAAACAAATCTACCACATAAATTAATTTTGCCAAATGAGATTCACAAGCTTGAATTTTAGCGTATACAAGGAAAGTCATACACCACTAAGGAATAATTTACTAAAAATAAATAAAATAGGTACTTACCTACTAACGTATTAGTTGTGGGTCGCACATTCCGGTGCTCAGTCGTGAGTTAATCTCATTGTTTTTGTGAAGTGAAAACATTCGATAATAATACTGAGAGTTCTGCAGCAGTAGAACACACTATGGGTGATAGCAGCGAAGATCATGGGGAGAGGATTCTGACAAAAATAAAAAAGTGGACTGATAATAATTTAAAGATCTATGACAACGGCCGAAGAGTATACCATGATCACAACTATTATAATCATAACAATTACAACTATAATGAAGAAACAAGAGTAAGTACATTTTTTACCCGATTTAGTTCCCAAATGCTAGTTTCAAGAACCTAGCCAGCGATCATGAAAATATCACTTCGTACGCATCGACGGACATGAGCAGGAAAAAGGATATTTTTGTCAATTTGCCTTTTTGACAACTCGTGCATTTCGATACCATGTGATACAATATTCTATCCTAGTATTACTAGTATGTATCTACTCGTAATCATAATCATCAGCCCATAGCAGTCTCCATCTGAATATAGGCCTCTCCAATTGCACGCTATTTGGTTCGATTTTCGGCAACTGTCATCCAGCTGCTACCAGCCGCTCTGCTCGTATTGTCGTTCCACCAGCCTGAAGGCGACCTACCTTACGTTTACCAGTTCGCGGTCTTCACTCAAGAACACGATTACCCCAACGCTCATCGGTTCTACGACTTATATGGCCGCCCCATTGCCACTTCAGCTTACTTATTCTGTGAGCTGTGTCGAAAACTTTGGTTCTCTGCTGGATCACCTCGTTTCGGATTCGAAATCTCGTAATAATATATAATAATACACATAGTTTAATTTTGTTCGTATTAGAGAGGCGTGACAGAAAAATTGGGAACCCCTGGTACAGCTGATAAAGTCTGGCAAACATAAGTAGAGACTGAAAAAGCGCGGCAAATTTAAAACATCTCAGCATTGCAACCCCAAAACTAGTATGAAATATTTGGAATAACCTAATTTGATACTTTAGAATTATTAATTTTACTTCGTCTGAATAAAAATACTATAGATACTTTAGGCAGGCAATACTTTAGATATTACGTGTCTATCAATCCGAATAAAAAAAAACAACAGTATTCTGTAATAATTTTGGTTTATTCACAACCATAATCAAAATCTGAATCTAAGACTTCCAAGTGCATAGATTCATTAGTCACTGGAATCACTGTTTCGTACATTAATCATGAAATTTATAAATTATTTTCTGTAATTCTGTCCCTTTCATTATATTTTTTTTTCAACATTGTATGACATGGTCAGTCATTTTCTTCCACTCCTATGCTAGCTATTGTACCCAAGTACTGGTTCAGGGTTTTTATCCTATTTTTCTGCTTTAATTCCGTAAGTTTTTCAATAGTTTCCATTATCTCATTAACCCCTGCTACATCCTCCAGATCTTCTGTAAAAGAAAAAAAATGTTAAAATTACAATGCAACTTTTATTATGGTATGATAAGTTAAACACCTTCATAATAATGTATTATTATGAAGGTGTTTAACTTATCATAAAATGAATGTGAATAATAATAGAGAAATAGTTTTTGCATCAATAGTAATTACGAATTAAAACAAAGTATCAAATTATTAGCGTCATACTAACTTAAAAATCTAACACCAAACGTAAACAACCTTGTTTTTGTTTGAATTCGGCGTCATTCTCTTGTTGTTTTTCTTTATATCCAGACATCATGCGAAACAACATCTCCCATAATCCACTTTTAATTGTTTTATTCATTTTTCACTGAATAAATGATATTACCATTTGCCACAAAAAAATCAAAACAACACGCCATCTTGTTTTGGTAAACTGAGGTTGACACTAGTAAAGCATTGTCATATAAAAAGTTTGCAAATAATTCGAGTGTCTACTTTCGTTTGCCAGACTCTAATCACAATAATAATTTAATAAAAATAATATAATAAAACTTTATTTGACCATGATCCACTTCGTCATTAAACTATAAGTATACTCGCAGAAAATAGTGAGTTATTGTTGTCAGCCGGCCCCTCGACAAGCTAATTTTACAGCTAATATATTATTGTTATTGTGTCAGTCTTTTTATTACACAACCCTATAGGTTTTACATGCGAGTGGGGCCGCCTTCTTTCAACTTTTATTTCAAACCAAACTCACTTCTTTACTTGCTTGTTGGTTTTTTGCTTTTTAGTTGTGTAGTTTTGTTACTACAGATAGGTTTTTTGATTCGGAGTCTGGACTTGTGCACGGCTAATAAGAATAGGTGCGCCCCTAGGTAGGTAGGTGCATCTAGGTAGGTGGTGGGTGGTTAGGTAGCCATTCGCGGATACAGACATGATGCTATGTGTTTTGTTTATTTTCTGATCTTCAGAGGGCCGTGTTGCATGCGCCGACACCGCCTGCCTCCTCTCCCTCCGCGATGCTCATACTGATACCAGTCTTGCTGCTGATCTTAGTGATGGCGTTGTGCTACTTCGTTATCAAGAAGTCTAGAGGTACGAAATCTCTCATTTACAATAATAATACCAGCCTGTAACTGCCCCCCTGCGGAAAAAGGCATCTTCTCATTCAATGACGGCACGAGCACTGATCACCACGGTTGCTCAAGACGTGTTGGCGATTTAAAACTTATATTAGATAGAAGGCCAGGTTTTCTCACGATGTTTTCCTTTGCCGTCGTTAGCGATGTCCAAGAAAAACTTAGAAAGTACATATTAGAAAAAATCACATTGTTACTTGCGAAGCGAGGTTGAGACCTTAGCTTCTGGCCCACCACGACATTTTCAATAATCTTCGTTTAAGTCATTGAAGGTACAAGTGGTTGTATATGCTGGGCAGGAAAGGAGGTGACGCATATCCTGTGAAGGGATAGGGGTTAACTGATACACACTGGCACTAAGTTAAGGATGAGTCAAGGATACCCCATTTGGCTAAACTGTTTCTGTAGCGATCAAACTGGGCCTGCAATCGATTCACAGATTTCCAGAATGGCCTCTGCAGTTTATATTCACGTGGCTCAGTACCGTAGAACAAATATACTATAATAATGTTGCCAACATCATTGACTAGTTTGAGAATCCACAACTAGTTAAGGAGAATCTGCGGTTCATTTTCAGCCCCTCAAAAGGTTACAATCTAACTACTATTACTACAACTAATAGAACTGTCATGAGATGCACTCGTTAGTGGTGCAACTAAAATCATTTTTCCAACAAAAAAAAAACAATGATCTTTTTTATGGTGTACGGTAAAGTAATTGACATTCTATCCTCTCGTGTTCAGAACACGTAGCGGCTTCGGTGCAGCGACAACAACCAAACGTCGATACAACAGCGCAACAAGCAAGAGGTATGTCATCATTTTCCATTACAATATATTGACTAACCTCATTGTAGTCATTATACCTGGTGCGTAAATAACAAGGGGATGATGGAAATACCTAAATAGTGGACTGTATTTTTAAGATAGGTGCTGGCTGACTGACTCGTAGTTGCACATTGGACAATTGTACCTAGGCTTGGACGTACCTGCATATCCCGAAGGCGAATGCTCCTGCCTCCATGTCAGGAACCACAGGCGAACAGGTTTGATATCACACACAGTCTTTTAACGTAGAATCTTCAGAAAAGACAACCGAAAATTGTGAGCGGCAGAAAGATGCGTTAGCTCGCGCGCCGACATCCAAAAAAAGTCTTATTGGTTGATGATGCATGACAGTTCGGGGTTCGCACTCCAAACGGGCCAATGGCGAGCGAGGGATCACATTAACCCGCGTAACATACAAGCATCCAAACCAGAGTAATTTTGACATAAACAACTACGAGTATTTATTATAATCAAAAAATAAAGCAAATAATGATTTTGATAAAACTGGCGTAACCATTTCCCCCAGCCTTGAAAGGAAATATTTCAAAGAAAAGAAAAAATAAAATATATATGTGACTGATATGAACCTTGTTACCTTGTACGCTAAATAACTTAATACTATAATACTTTGGCTATTTATAAATGTACGTCGACCTTGCTCTACCGCTATGCTACCTATCATGACATAATCAGAATGATACATAAGAAGAGACAGCTCTTAGTAAGCTTAGTTATCAATCCCAATTGTATGTGCTTAATAATTAGTTTTCAAATAATTAGGTTTCCGTACCTAAAGGGTAAAAAAAACTTAATTAAAAAAATCAAAAAACCCGACTGCTTCAAAAGCGAACTAAAAAGTCGTAAACAAGGAAAAAATCATGCTGTGCAGTCGGAGGATACATATTCGCCGGCTGGCTGACCAAAATCTGGTGTATCCTCCGCCTGCACAGCATGATTTTTTCCTTGTTTACGACTTTTTAGTTCGCTTTTGAAGCAGTCGGGTTTTTTGATTTTTTAAATTAAGTTTTTTTATTTACAACTTTTTAGTTAGTTTTTTCGAATTAGATACATTTAAACATATAAGTGTTATATATTTTTGAAATCACCTCTTAAAACCCTTTATTTTGATACCCCACACGATGGGTCTGAAAGAAAAAAAAAATTGGCCCTCCACAATATGGCACCCAAAATCCGCCATTTTTCTATTATCCAATTTTAATGTAGCCTATGACACTCGCAGAGTTAAGACGCATCGATTTACGTACGAATCATCAAAATCGGCCAACGCGTTTGGTCTCTGGAACGCCACATAGGAACAAACATACATACTTACATACATACATAGACTGATAAACACATTACCCTCCTTCGGCAGTCGGGTAAAAACGGGACCCTATTACTAAGACTCCACAGTCCGTCTGTCTGTCTGTCTGTCACCAGGCTGTATCTCATGAACCGTGTTAGCTAGACAGTTGAAATCTTCACAGATGATGTATTTCTGTTGCCGTTATAGTAACCAATACTAAAAACAGAATAAAATAAATATTTAAGTGATTATTTAATATATATTTTTTTCCAATAGGTACAACAAATGTGATTTTTTGCCGTTTTTTGCGATAATGGTACGGAACCCTTCGTGCGCGAGTCCGACTCACACTTGACCGGTTTTTTTATTTAATTTCAGTGACAAGACAAACACATCAGCCGACTCGGCCGACGAGATATTATTGTCGGCTACCGGCCTGCAACAGACGTAAGTGATACAGTTTGTTACTCAACCCTGTGGCTCATTCTGTTCATACATTTTACATCTGACACACACACCAAACACAGTCATGGGGTTCACAGTTTTGGATAAACTTTGATCATAAGAACAGGTGGCTGAATAAGAATGAGAAAAAGCAGAGTATGCTTATTTTAAGTAACGAAAAACACAAAAGCATTTGAGCCAAGAGACTCTAGATAAAATGATATTCAATCAACCATAATTAACTATCGAAATGCTAAATGCTCGTATGTGTCATTGTACATGTCAATCACATATTTGTTTTACTGTTCGACAATCATCATCGCTGTTAGAATGTCAATTTGTCCAGTAGTTATTATTTATTTTTAACCGACTTCCCAAAAAAGGATGAGGTTCTCAATTCGGCCGGTATGTTTTTTTTTATGTATGTACATCGATTACGCCGAGGTTAATAGACCGATTCGCGTGATTATTTTTTTGTTCGACGCAAAATAGCTGCCAGGTGGTCGCCAAGGAGTTTTTATTTTATAAGCATTATTGTTACTTGGACGATGTCATTTTGACGATACTATGTATTTTAGTATGTCGATAACTTTAACATTTCGAATCCGATTTGCGTAATTCTTTTTTTGTTCGTTATATATACTTTATTGTACACCAGCAAGTACAGGAACAAAATAATCTTATAACTAAAAAATATACAACGGCAGCCTGAAATGGACAATGATTGCCTGGACATGCCATGGGGTTTTCAGGGATGCAAAAATACCAACAATGAATATAATGATACAATAATACTTAATAAAAACACAAATAGATATATATAGGTATGCTATATTGCTGTTCCACCTAGTTTAATTCACAAAGTTGTCTAAGTAGTTGTGACTTGGTAGACTATGTAGACTATAAAGGTCCACACCCAATATGATGGCCACTAGTCGTAAGTATCAGTTAATCTAACTTTACAACACTCATAATTTTCAAGGTTGCCTGGAAGAGATCGCGGTAAGCGATAAGGCCGCCCGTTGTGTGTATTTTAGTTTTGAGTTTCCTTTTCTATGTATTAACTTGGTGAACCTATAATAAAGCATATCTAATGTATAAATATAAATAATGTTTCTACATTTCTATATTTTAAAAAGTAACAAGATTAGAATTACCATTGCAATAAAAGGAATGAATGACACACGCATGAATCGTTGCTCCAGTATTTCAGCTGGAATGCTGAAGCAATGATGATGATTGATTAAATGTGAATTTTAGATGTTGTTCAAATTGTATCTTTTGTTATTGTGCTACTAACCTAGGTATAAGTTTGTATTGTTACTAACACCATGATAATGTATGTTTAGATTTAAGTTATTTTTATATGGGCCCTGTCGCCCTAAATAAATGGATTAATAATAAAAGGGGTGAACGTATAACACAAAAAAAAGTATAAAATTATGTACCTATCTATACAGACATCCTGATTGACACCAAATAAATCAGGATACGGACACGAGCATGATAATATAAATGACTATAACTATGCAAATAAATGTTGAGAATAGATTTTATAACCTTTAAATGCGGATGTCTTATGACTGACTATATAACTTGCTGCCTATTTTGGACGCGCTACTGAGCCAGCGGAGGTTCGTTTGTCTTGCCCCAAAATGTTCCTGGTCCGAACTATATAACAGTAACTACCTACGCACGGGTAATATTATGATCTATATCAAAATTTCAGAGCAGCTGCAGCTTCAAGACATTGAAGACGAGTATCTGGACGCTGTAATTAGATATCTGGAAGAAAGTTCCGACCTCGTGCCGCTCAGCTCAGCTACACTCAGCCAGCACAGCAACATGCCACCGCCGTACTCCGAGTGCGCGAGCCCCGGCCACGCCGCCCACAACAAGCTCGTCAGCGAGGAGGCCCCGCCGCCCTATTCCGCCTGCTACGTCGCCTACACCAGCCCTGAGCACGCAGAGCCACGAGTACACATATACAGGCAGACCGTGCGAGACGAGCGAGCACGTTCTAGCACCGACATTGATAACGCGCAGAACAATCTCATTGAAAACGGACTCAGAAGCGAGGCCGTTACCATGGCAACCAGTTCTATTGACTCGGAAGACGTCGTTCCAGGAATGAGAACAGAATTAGTATTCGAAAACGGTAGGATAGTGGAGAGGCCGAACTTAGATCTGAATAGAAACAACATAATGTAAAAGTCGATACAGGAGCAGCCAAATATGATAATGTAGAACAAAGTACTACACAAGCATACTTTAACGACAGAGTGCATGGTACCTATTGATGAAACTGTAGCAGAGAACACTTGACAGAACGCTACTCGTTTAGTGTGAACAGACAAGCATAAGTAGAGTGCGTGACACTGAATGTGAGTCGAGTGAGGTGTATGATAGACTGTAGTTATTTTTGTATAATATTGTAAAAGTTGAAACTCAATTGGTAGATGCATGAGACAGAACGAAGAGCGACATTATATCAGTCACAGTGGATCTTTGTGTCGCTGAAGTTGGCTGCAAGACCCTGCGCAGTTACTATTTTTGTGTCAATGTTGAACTGGAAGATAGCATTGTATAACTGACTCTTTCACTCGCTTACGTTTGTCGCATCGTCCTATCTCGCTTACATTAAGCAGTATACTCGAAGACAAACTGTTTCTTGTGCAATGGTTCGCAGAGCCAATTTCAGAGACACAAAAAATCACTGTGACTACTATATGTTTCATCAGTATGATGTAAATTTAGAAAACGCTCAAAGTAGTGAAAGTGACTATAAGTTTTGATAATTAGAATAGATTGTAAAGTTCTATGAAGATCACGATATTTTTATATGTTTTGTTTAAACCTAGTTAAAAACCATTTCCTTTCTCTCTAACGCTTTTCTATTTCAATGTTATCTCTTTCATCATTATTCAAACCTATTTCTTTTTTTCCTCCCCTTCTATGAAATTCATGTCATATTATGTATGTATGTTTATATATTAGTTTATGTATATTATTTATTATAGTAATATAATTTTGTACATATTTATGTTTAAATGTAATAGCAGTACAACGCAGACTACCCCCTTTTACCCGACTGCCGAAAAAGGGTAATGTGTTTATCAGTCTATGTATGTATGTATGTTTGTTCCTATATGGCGTTCTAGAGACCAAACGCGTTGGCCGATTTTGATAATAATAATAAATAAATTTATTTGTACCAAAAATTTACAGATTTACAGATTACAATTTTTCAGATCTATAAAGTAATAATAATAATTAAATTCATAATTTCAAAAACTACTAATAACAAAATTACAACTAGATGGTAGAAGAGACTTAGATAGGTGCTGGATGAACAAGATCTGTACACAATTAGTGAACCCTGCCTCTCAAACTAGGGTTACCTGTATCTTAAGAGACAGTGGTCTGTTATTCACTTTATATATTTAAACAAAATTTGTGAACTGAGTCGATCTACCATGGATTGGGTAATATATTAATTACAATTAAATATAAATTCAACTTGTTTAACACAGATTAGGACAAGTGAGCGTATGTGTTGTTGAGTGTGTGTATGTGTGTAAGGTGTATGTGGGGAGGTGTGTGTGAAAATGTGAGTGTACAGAGTATGAAAGATATTATCAAATCAAGCAATGTATGTAAGCAAAGACTCGGTTTGCGAATAGTCCTGATCGATGGTTCTAACGTCAATCGATTCGTTTTAACCCTGCGAGTGTCACTGGCTACATTAAATTGGAAAATAGAAAAAATGACGGGGCGCCATATTGTGGGGCCCAAATTTTTTTCTTTCTTCTAAACCCATCGTGTGGGGTATCAAAATAAAGGGCTTTAAAAGGTAATTTCAAAAATAAATAACACTTATATGTTTAAATGTAACTAATTCGAAAAAAAAAAGTTATTAGTTACTATTTTTTATTTTTTATTAATTAATTAATAATTAATTAATAAAAAAGTTAAATAAAAAAATCCGACTGCTTAAAAAGCGAACTAAAAAGACGTAAACAAGAAGAAAGTCATGCTGTGCAGGCGGAGGATACACCAGATTTTGGTCAGCCAGCCCGCGAATATGTATCCTCTGACTGCACAGCATAATTTTCTTCTTGTTTACGTCTTTTTAGTTCGCTTTTTAAGCAGTCGGTTTTTTGATTTTTTATTCTAAGTTCTTTCAGTCCATCCAAAGGTTGTCTGTTAGATATCGCTGTCAGCGTTAAGACCGCCTTTGTACCCGTATAAATAAGTTTTTCTTGTAAATGTGTATAGCTTTTATGGTGTACAATAAAGTATATTCTATTCTATATACATAAATACGTCTATTAACAGTATCTATGTAGTTAACATCTGTAGCAGTAGACTTTGATCTGATTTTGTCGCAAAAAATCTCAGTATTTAGGTACTACTATTAACTTCTTCTCGAACGATTAATAACAGTGGACCTGGAATAAACTTTGCAAAGTTTCGATAATATTTGTGTATAATAACATTTTAAAATTTTGTAAATTTTATAAAAAAATAACTGCACATTATTATATTATTTTAATGAAGACGATTCTGTTACTCAAGAAACATGTCTGTAAATGTGTTCGCCTTTGTGTTTACAAAAAATTTAAGACGAAAGTAAACATTTTCTAATTTCATTCAGTTAATGAACACAATATTATTTATATGCCTTGTAACCTATTCTATGTACTTGCATTATATACACACAGGTCATAACATAGGTGTTCGCTTACCAAAGACTCCTAGGCCCTATAAAATAAAATTAAATGTGACAAGTAGGGCATGAATATCGGAGTCTCGACATCTCGTAATATCGGCATCTCGGAACGGAATTTGTGATATTTCAATTCCGATGTTGAGTGATCCAATCTCGGAATCAGTAAAACACCTATATTTTAGCTCATTGTGAAGCGCCGAACGCGATAGCTTGGTTAAACCCGTTGACTACGGTGATTAGCAGTGATCGGATAATAGAGCACTTATTTACTTGAACCGAATCCCGGATTTACAGTCCTGAGATGGCTAAAAATGTTACCTATGTTGAGTAAACACACAGGCTTCACAGAACCGGTTGTAACAATTATATTTTCATAGAATAACGATTAGGTTGCGGGAATCCGCTAGACCAGTGTTTTTCAATCTTTTTGTATACGCGACCCCTTTACAGGATGAAAAATTCTCACGACCCCCTAAGTCCCGATCCCGCAGGAATATCGGAATAAAAAGTAGCCTACGTGTTATTCTATAGCCTTCAGCTATCTATATTCCAAATTTCATGGTAATCGGTCTAGCGGTTTTTACGTGATTGAGTAACAAACACACATACGTGTACACAAACTTTCGGCTTTATAATATAAGTAGGATACCTATCTATTAATTATTTATTTGTATGCAAGGGAGCCGCGAAAGCTTGAGCTGCTTACGGAGGTCATAAAAATTGTGAATTCTATCAAAGTTAAAGCCTTACAAACCCGGCTGTTCAGAATTATTTATGAAAACATGGGTTCGCTTCATCACAATCTCCTTTATCACACAGAGGTCAGGTGGCTTTCCAAGGGAAAGGTAGTGATAAGAGTTCTAGAACTAAAAGCTGAACTGTTACAAGATTCTAAATCTAAATATGCTAATCATTTATCTGACCCTGTTTGGCACTTGAAGTTAGCATTTCTGGCAGATCTTTTTAGCCATCTTAACAACTTAAACAAAAGCCTTCAAGGGAGAGAAGAAAATATCTTAACAGCTACAGATAAAGTGAAAGCATTTCATATAAAACTTCGTATGTGGTCATCTTCTCTGCAAAACAATATATTTGACTCTTTTCCGTGTGTTCAGAAGACTGTTGATGATAATGCAACAACCCAATCACTTGTAGTAAAAGCTCACATTCCTTCTATGATACAGAGCTAACATAGTTTGCAAGAGAAATTATTAACATACTTTCCAGACTTCCACTCTGATGCTGACAATGGGCGTACGTGGATTTTGGTCCCTTTCTTGGATAAGTCAATAGAATTGGCAGATCTCGCTATAAATCTGAAGGAAAAACTTGTAGATTTAGCTTCTGACGGGTTGCTGAAAATGGAATATCATTCGCAAAGTATTGACGTGTTTTGGATGAAAAGAAAACAAGAATATCCAGAGCTGGCAAGGGAAGCTCTAAAATCATTAGTGCCATTTGCCACCTCATACTTGTGCGAATTAACATTCTCCGGTCATTTGTTATTCATCCGGGGTCGCGACCCACATATTGAAAAACACTGCGCTAGACGCACGGTATTCAATGTGGCGACACTTGAGAAAGGGTTTTATTCAGCAGTGGACGTCTTTCGGCTGAAGTGATGATGATGATAATGATAAACGCACAGATACTTTTTCATACTTTTGATAAGGCTGTTTCGGAATAAACACCAATCCTTGTTAAAGTTTCTACTGTGTTATTTGCTTAGAAACCTCCATAAACTAAAGCTTAATATTGTCTTCTGCTTGTATTCAATACAACAAATTAGTCTATCCGATCACTAATCTGTTAGATTGATCTACTACTTGACTACATTATCAATATCTTATTGATATTCCATTGTTTTTTAATAAGGTTACGAAATAAGGTTATATCGGCAATCCAGGATTTATTTAACTTAAATAATAATGCTCAAGCTGTACTGACAAAAATCAATGCGGTAATCGTCGATCACTACGATACCTATTCCAATCAATGTATCACAATAATTCTCCTGATTAGGAAGCATAAAATGAAGAAGACTATGCTCAGAATTTATTCTGGTCAATTAAAAAACAATAAACTCAATAATTCAAGCAGAAACAACATTTCAATATTTTGTTAGACTTCTCCTTGATTTGGCTAGCGATACCTACATATACAAAATTTATAAATAATTATTACTCACTAATCGGGTCTACTTTGAGATTGATCGACAAACATTTATTTTCTGTTTTTTTGGAATTGTCCTTTTTTCAGAAAGCCATGACGTTAGTAGTTATTCTTTATGGGGAACAAATGTGCAGTTTAGTTAAATAAGTGCCGATTACCGAACAATTGAGAGGATTGGGAGTAGATTGGAAATATCTTCGTGACAAAGTGGCAAAACTGGAGGAAAAGGACAGTTGTTCCGTCAACGATGTTAATAATAATAATAAATAAATTTATTTGTACACAAAAATTTACAGATTTACAGATTACAATTTTTCAGATCTATAAAGTAATAATAATAATTAAATTCATAATTTCAAAAACTACTAATAACAAAATTACAACTAGATGGTAGAAGAGACTTAGATAGGTGCTGGATGAACAAGATCTGTACACAATTAGTGAACCCTGCCTCTCAAACTAGGGTTACCTGTATCTTAAAAGACATTTTTTTTTAATTTTTCGTATTCATTAATTGATTAAATAAAATTGAAAATTAATTAACTGTCGAGCTACTTGACATTAACTGAATTGACATTGGGTGAGGGTGTCCGTCGAAAATCTCTGACAAATTAGTGTTTAAATAAATAAAAGTAAAATAATCTTTATTTCGGACAAGTAACATCCATAAGGGTTACTAAATGAGAAAACTTATATCTATGTTAGTACACTTATCATTGATACCTATCAAGAAAAAAAACTTATTTAGTAACGAGGCCAAAGGCACGAGAGATATCCAAGAAGCAAGCATACACTGGTGTCCGACGTTTTGTGTAATATTGCACCGTATGTTTGAGTCCGAGAGTCGCACTTTCAGTGCCAAGATCATTACGGAACCCAAACTGTGCATCGTGTAATTTTAAAAGGCTATCTAATCGTGCATCCAGCAGGCTGTCGAGCACCTTCGCGACAACAGTAGCCAGAGAGATGGTGGATAATAGGTGTTCTGCAATCGCCGGTTTATTGGACTGCCGGTTTTTTACAGCGGCGATATGTTCTTTGACCCTTTCAGCTATAGTCCGCTTAGTCTGGCCTATGTAGGAACTACCGCAGCTGCAGTTGATTTTATAAATACCCGGTGATTGAAACGGCAGTACATCCTTTGGTGCGCCCACTATGCTGTTCACCTTTTGTCCCGGCGTGAATACAGTGTTTATGGAGTACTTCTTCAATATCGAGCAGATCTTGTCCGTTACTCCTCTGACGTAAGACAGGTAGGCAGGCTGTCTATTTACCTCAGGATGTTTGCATCTTGGAATGGGCCGTTTCATTCGCCGCCTGACAACGTACCCGTTACGTTTTAGTACCTCCTGAACATGGCCCAATTCCCTTTTCAGGTGTTCAGGGTCACACAAGTCATAAATCTATTTTTTAAGGACGTCATAACAGCTTGTAACTGGCGTGGGTGGCGATGCGAGGTTGCCTGCAGGTATCTATCAGTGTGTGTGGGTTTCCAGTAAACGCAGTGTGACAGTGATCCATCAGGTCTCGCAGTGACTCTAACATCCAGGAATGACAACGACCTGTCTGTCTGCACCTCGTATGTGAACCTCATGTTTGGGTGAATGGAGTCGAGGTGACCTATATATTATTTCACTTCCCGTTTACTTCCTTTTATAATACAAAAGATGTCATCGACGTATCTCTTCCATAGTCTGATGGTTTTCGGTCCTAGGCTCAGTGCCTTTTCTTCGAAATGTTCCATCCAGAGATTAGTTAGGACTCTTTTTTAGGAAATTTGAATTATCTTGAATAGTTTTTGAGATATAGACGAAAAATCAAACCCCCTTTTTTCACTTAATTGTTTATAACTATTGCAATTTTTGCGAGCGGTTTTAGCATTTTTTCAAAATCTATCTGCTATTTCGAATCGAATGACACCTCAATCATAATTTTCGGTGAAGGCGAAAAAATTTTGACCTAAAAAGCACTTGTTGACTAGACAGATAGATAATACTATCGCAGACTTTTTGAGGGAAATTTTTCCGCCTTTCATTGTTTTGTTATATCTCAAAGGGATTAGGCAGCGCTTTCGATTAAAGCTCCCAGGCGGTTTGATTTTTTCCGACATTTTCAACAATTATTGCCATATTTCAACCAATTAACACAAAATCTTATCAATTATACACTAACACTTCCTTTGTAATTTTTGAATTTATCGCAAACAGACAGACAGACAGACGCGGCGGGGGACATTGTTTTTTTTTTTTCTTTTTATAAAAAACGTTGTCCCACACTCGGAAATTATTCCTGTATCGTGGGTGCGTTTACAAACATATAAACTCACATACACAAACACCCAGAGCCGGAACAACTATCTGTAGGTCGTACAAATATTTGTTCCGTGCGGGAATCGAACCCGCGACACGCAGCGCTGCAGTCAATCGCTCAACCACTGCGCCACCCGTGCGCCCAGTTTTATAATATGTAGTGATAGTGATAAAAGGCACTACAATAGTTCGCATGAGATCACAGGGGAGGTAGGAGTGACACATACACAGTGAGTAATACTTAGCGAGTACCTTAGCCATGTGAAGACCAGCATGTTGCAAATGTTCAATGCTTAGACCGTCGTGACCCGGGGACTTCCCTCTCGTCATCTTCTTTTTGGTAATTGACACCTGCTTGGCCGAAAAACGAACCAGATCCAAAGCAGCCGTCATCGAGAACTCGCAACGACGAGCCCAGCGGTGACTCCACTTTGAAGTCGTCCATAAACATGTTGGCGATAGTGTCCGGCTGGTGAGCACCCTCGATACTCACAGGAAGGCCAGGCCTAACATCGAACTTTTTAGTAGCCTTGCAAAACTTTTGAAAGTGGTTGGCTTTACGGTGCGGTAATATCAAGCTTAATTTTGTTTGACGAGTCTGACTCCACACAAGTTTGGTATTTTACTCCTTTCGCGGCTTCCGACAAAATAGCAACAATATTGCCATACATCTCGTCCAGAATTTGTGTGTTGAGTATTATTACAGTTTTTGTTACTGCACAGACCAAATTCCTGGGGGTAATCAATTAGCTTCAATTTACTATTACATAACTCATAGTACATGCTTATTAGATCGCTGTCCCTTTCCCCCCTAAATTACTTCAATACGATGGTTTATGATCATTTAATTTAGACTTAATCTTATCCAATACATTCAACAAATATAGGACAGTGATCAGACCAAAACACATCGTGCACTATACCTATATCAGCAACAGTCAACCAAGCAGCTTGTGTGACGAGACAATGATCAACCACGCCTACAACCGTGCGCGTCACTGACAAAGGTGTAGCTATTCGACAAATTAAAAACAAATTTGATAAGATAAGTGCAAGTGCGTAATGGCATTTGGAACACTTCAGCATTTGCGTCTTAGTCTACAAAGGGGCACCGCATTCACACTGGTTATCAAACCGGTCTATAAAAGCCATTTTGCGGAATTGTGTTTGCAGCGGCCTACCCGGCCTATTTTGAGAACTGTTTCTCACTTGATCCAATCCAAGATTAAAGTTATTGCAGTCGAGCAGCTGTGACTCCTTCTCATAACTTATGCAGTAAAAAAAAACCGACCAAGTGCGAGTTTATCGCTTACCATCAGGTGAGATAGTGGTCAAACGCGAGCCTATCAATAATAATAATAAATTAAGAGTAACATAGGCTATAATTTGTTTTCAAAAAAATTGAGATCCTTATGAAAATTGCAATAATGTAACCCAAAATTGCAAAATTTTGCCTATAAAATTCATTAATTGGCGTGCGCTGAGAAAAGTATTGATGATACATAAAAAGTATGTACTCATTATTACCTACAAACAATTCTGCAAGAGAATATATCTAACTATCATAGTTAAGTTACAATAGCGGCTTTTATGTTCTAAAATTTAATTAGATCGCCGGTAGAAACAAAAGTTGGTTATACTGCGGGACACGTAAGTTGAACCAAAATGTATTATCGTTTTACTGAAATTAAACGATTTAAACCGAAATTAGTCTTTTCTTTATGATCTAACCGTTGACAAATTGTATATTGTAAACGGTTAGGTCGTAGAAAAGGGATTTATTTCAGTTTAAATGGTTTAATTTCAGTAAAACGATAATACATTTTGGTTCAACTTACGTGTCCCGCAGTATACATTCGTATGTAGCATAAAATCTTATTGAAATAAATTGTTTAACAAATAAGTAGGTAGGGTAGGGTATGTAGGATAGGGTATGTAGGGTAGGTTGATAGGTAGGGCAGGTGAGTAGGTTGCTAGGTAGGTAGGTAGCCAGTTGCCGGGAGCGAAGCCGCGGGGATCAGCTAGTCAATAATAATTAAAAAAAAAAACAGCTTCATACACCAAAATAATTAGGTAACATTACTGAAGTTCATAAACAGTGAAAGCACCGAACATTGCTCTAACGATAAGGTAAACAGAATTGAGGGACAAAAGTACCTTTTCCGTTGGAAAATTGTTGTCTCCATATATCGACATAAGTCGCGATCCTTTTACCAACTGCAAATAAGTTAATAATTTTTTTTTTCATGTAGGAACAAATTGAAGAAACAGAGGGGGCCTACCCCCATCTTTTACAAAACGACCTCAATTTGAGTACACTTTGTTTCAAGCTCTTAATGAGAATTCTCATTATCGTACCCTCATCTGTAAGCGATATCAATTTAATACCGAGTAGTGTGGGGAATAAACGAATGATTTGAAATATTTATCTATGTCCCGTAGAATTGCTAGCGAATCAAAAAAAGGTTTTTAAAGTGTCGTTTTTGCTGTCACTAAAATTTCAAATAAAAATTATCATGAGATGTTTATTTCATATAAAAAACCAAATAGAATTATATACTATACTATAAATTAATGTCAAACATTTTAACTTTAATTTTTTTAAGTGTATTTTACAACAATATAATAAGTTTTAAGAAAAAAGTAAGTATTATTAAAATTAAAACCAATAGCCGACATTATAAAGCGTCTCAAAAGTCTGAGTATGATATAATTTATTACCTGTGGCCGTTTCCATATTATTATGATAACAAATTAAAAAGTGCTACAAACGTTACCATTTTACGTTGTAAGCTTGTATTTTTACTTTGTTCGGATTATTTATAACATCCATCTTTGACGTATGAGTTCTGTTTACAAGCGTGCTTTGTTATTTTCGTTGTTTTAAAGTAATTTACAATAAAGTTGTTGTGTGTTTGTTGTGATTTGTGTGACAAAAGGATTGCCATGTATTCTATGAATAAAGAGACGCTTACAAACATCTACAAACATGCAAACATGTCGAATAGTCGTGACTTAAAGATTGTTATCCAAAACTGCCGACTGCCGTTATCACAAGGTTATCACGAATTTCTGTCTTCAAAACTCTCCTTAGTGAGAAAGAAAAAGTACTCTTCGCCTCCACCAGCTAGCAAAACAATCCTAGACGAATTGGACGATATGGATTTTGGAGCCAAGACCATGTTTTCTTTTCTTATAATGAATTGCCAACAATTTTATTTCTGTAAATGAAAATGATTTGACACTTACAAATAATGAAGAATCTATAAATGGAAATAAGTAGATCGCAACCGGAAAAGCTTGACAGAGAGATATGATATAGTCCTCTTGTGTGAAAAATAATTAAATACCATTGTGTTCCCTTCAGCTCTCATTTTGACTGAACCGAGGAAAATTTATTATACATATGAAACTTGGCTTAAAGAAGGTAATCTATATTCTTATTCCTAATACTTTGGTAATTTTGTAGAAATTAAAACAATGTACCTACTTACTCATAAATTAAGGGTACCTGGTTTTGGTTAATATCTAACACAATATTCTAATTTTGTTATAGGATACACTATTATCAAAGTATGGCAGGACCAAACCATACTATGTTCTGTTGAAGACCCCAGTGTAAAGACTTGTCTACAGGATTTTAAAATCTGCTATTACTGCATATTGGTAAGTTTTAATTAATATAATTATGCTATTGTAAATGCAAAAATATAGTTTAACCCCTTGAGCGCTAATTAGCAGACACAATAGAAAAAAAAGAGTGCCTTTTGGGAACTTTGGTTCCCAAGACAATGACCATAATATTTGGCGTAATAGTTTACATCTCATAACATCTAGCCTAGTCTGAGGTACAGATAATATAATACTGGTCTAAGGTTTCTTCTTCAGGGTGCCAACTGAAAACCGGTGCTGGGTGTCTGACGATCAGCAAAGGCTGAGTTGGTAAACCATTCGGTATGGGCATCCAGTATGTTTAGTGCAATTTGTCTCTGTATTTCATTACTGTCATTTACTTGGTTGCTGGTGGGTTGTGACTGTCAAATAAATGTATTTACAATGCATGTCCTCGAAAAGAGCGGTTTTCCAAGCAGCCAAACTGTGCGGAAAGTGTCACTTTTTTTCACTAGTGCTTTTTACTTTCCTGTACTTTTTTAATTTTTAACTCCAACGTCAGCCCGACGCATAGAGTTTTTATTATTTGAGAAAAGTTTTAAAAATTAGTTATGTACAGATTATCATTCATATAAAAGGTAAAATAAAACTAATACTTTATTTTAGGCGTTTTTAATTATTCTAGATTTAGATTTTGATCAAAACTTAATTTTAAATATTAATTAAATATGTTTGGCAGAACGTATATTTTGCTCGTGCCTTATTGCGTTACGATGTGACAGCTATTCACACATGCGCAGTAGATATGCCCGAGGAACTATTAGTTATCTGTGGATATGCTGAACGCGCTTGAATAAGCCCGCCATTTTAGTAATTTCATTTTATTATTTTTATTATTTCCTCGCACAATGCATAGTAAAATATTGTATGATACACGTACGTAAGATGATTTCCGACTCGTGTCGATTTATCCACTCACTCGCTTCGCTCGCTCGTGAATAAAAATGCCACTCATCGGAAATCACCTACCTTCCGCACTTGTAGCATAAATAACTATTCTGTTATATTCTTGTTTTTCAGCTGGCACCTGCCTAATCTATAAATCTCAGGACTCATATTTTATTATTTGTCTACAGGATCAGATACTGGCTTTTTGAATGGAGGTGAGTTGATGGGAAGAAGCCGTCTTCTCCACCATTCATGATTGATTATCACTCAGAAATGGATTCCTACAAATATGAAAAATGGTTCAACAGTTCACCACCAAAATAAGAGCCAAACTCTGTTGTGGTTATAGACAGTGAAATTGCTTACCATTCCTGAAAGTAATAAAAAACCGGCCAAGTGCGAGTCGGACTCGCGCACGAAGGGTTCCGTACTTGGTAAATTGCGGTTTACGATATATGACGTATTAAAAAAAAACTACTTGCTAGATCTCGTTCAAACCAATTTTCGCTGGTAGTTTACATAGTAATGTACCTACATCATATATTTTTTTTAGTTTTATCATTCTCTTATTTTAGAAGTTACAGGGGGGGGGGGACACATTTTACCACTTTGGCAGAGTCTCTCGCGCAAAGTATTCAGTTTAGAAAAAAATGATATTAGAAACCTCAATATCATTTTTAAAGACCTATCCATAGATACCCCACACGTATGGGTTTGATGAAAAAAAATATTTTTAGTTTTAGTTTCAAGTATGGGAACCCCCAAAATTTATTGTTTTATTTTTATTTTTGTGTGAAAATCTTAATGCGGTTCACAGAATACATCTACTTACCAAGTTTCAACAGCATAGTTCTTATAGTTTCGGAATAAAGTGGCTGTGACATACGGACGGACAGACAGACAGACAGACAGACAGACATGACGAATCTATAAGGGTTCCGTTTTTTGCCATTTGGCTACGGAACCCTAAAAAAGCCATTGTCCACAAGCTCAAAATTAACTATAGGCCTGGTTTCTTGAGAATGATCATGACATCATGTCATACATGTTAGTAGGTAGTCATCAAAAACAATTAATATTTTGAAGAAATCAGTAAATTATTTAAGCACCTAATAGTTAGAAATAAATAAAGTGAGACGAGATAAATTTATATATTGTTTTTGTGGCAAACAAACACTTTTTCTTTCTTTCTAAGTTACAATTTTATTCTAATTTGCTAAAGAACTTTAAAAAACCAGCGCTTTCTATTTTGGCCACAGAACCGGTTTGAAATAAAAACTTTGGCATGGGGTTAGACTACTACAAATATTCTATGTTCCTTTGAGAGGAAGAAAAAAAACAATGATATGTGTCCAGCATGGAATTTGTTGAAATATGATAGTTTAACTATGACCTGTTTCCATCAGTAATGCATTTTCTATTCAATGTAAACCTAGGGTAAATACGCCAAACATCGGCCACCCCCCAATGTTCGGCCGTCTGCACATTTTCAGCTTGCGTTCATTCAAAATATAATTAAGTAGCAATTTTGCCACTCGAATTGCAACCTTAGTTCATACTCTATAAGTACAAACCGTTTCTATTCGATTACGTCACTCACTCTTCGCACACTGAGCGTCAATAGCGATTGCGCCGTTGCAGCGTCAAATTAGCAGCTAAAGTAGCTTACTAGCTGTGAATACCCGCACTTCGGGGATTGATATTACAACGATAAGACCTTTATTTTTTTGTTTTTAAGCTTTGTTATCACTAAAAAGTTTGTTTTACTATATTTTGAGATAGTTTTCTCAACGTTTTGCGTATTGTTTTAAGGGAAAAATAGGGGGCCGCCATTAAAATACCAATTTCGACTTAAAACCGGATTCTCGGCCGTGGCCGACTTAAAGTAAATGCAGTCTGTTTTATAAATTCCGATTCTACCAATTCCATTGGCTCAATAAGAGAATTTGCAAAGTTTATAGGCAAATAAATCTATTTTACGTTTAATCGTCAAATTCCGGCCGGGGTGATATTAGTTGAATCTCGAGAAATAAGGTACACAAAACAGGGGCCGACATTAGAAATATTAAAGATCATAATGTCGGCCAGCCTCGAATTACAGCGTCACTATACAGGCTGGTTACATTTGTATTTTTTCATTTATTTTGTGGGTAGTCATATTTAATTTATTTATCAAACTTATTTTCACAAAATTGAATATGTGTTATTATAATTTATTAATAACATAATATCTTCTTTATGATATTAATAAATTATAATAACACATACATAAGTTTCTTATCACATACTTAGTTATTATAATTTTTTTACTTTATTCTAATTATAGTAACATTGTTTAAGTGCAAATCAAAAAAAATCTTTACTATTAAACAAATACAAATGTTTACTTAGGTGATATTAGACTGCTGCCAAAATAAATCATATTAATAATATTTTTCATTGTCTTAATTTAAAACACCCTATACCTGACCGACATTAGGGAAAAACGCGACCGACCATGGGCCGCGAACGGCCGACTTTAGGGTTTTTTCGTTCTCGATGCATTTAAACCTTAATACTTTTTTCTTTTAGTAGAAATGTCAATCTTATGCCTATAAAGATAAAATAGATTTAACAAACTTTCCAAAACCGCATCACAAGCATCCTTTTGTTGCAAACTGATGGCGCCAGAGCGATCCCTAGTTAGAAAAGCCGTTAGGGGGCCGACATTTAGCGTATTTACCCTACCTAATAATAAATAAATAATTGTGTGTGTTTTTAAAAACAGTGTTGTGTTTTATTTTATTGAAGTACTAGCTGTCTCTACTGCTCCCATCAACTCGCTACCTACCTACCCACCACCCCTCTCCCGCCGGCCAGCGCCTTGCGCGTCATGCGCACGTGAACGTCGTGAACCCCAACATACCAAATTATTTTGTCGCGATGTGTGTTTTTGTCGCGTGTCACCAAGTTATTTTAAAATTATGATATCTCCTAAGATGTTGATTGCAATCAAGTGATGTCAAGGATGATTTTGTTTACATTTAAATACTTGTGATTACTAACATATTTATTTGGATAAGGATTAATATTATGTTGATAAAACTCCTTCGCAAATCATGCATTAATTTCGAACAAATTTGGTTACCTTATAAAAGGTTATAGAGTCAATCTTAAAAGATAGACGGATAGACATAATATGCTGTCGCGGACTTTTTTTTAGAACTTTTAAAGAGGAACAATTCTATCATACATGATATTTGCGTAACTTAAACGCAAATATCAGCGCACGCAACGGAAGCTTAACGGAACGGAACGGAAGAATAATTTAGCCCGTTTTTGCAACATTTTTCATTTTTGCTCCGCTCCTATTGGTCGTAGCTTGATGTTATATAGCCTTTCAACTAGGAAGCAAGCCCCCCAACCACCTACCTATTTATCTTCAAGATAAAGTTAAGTAGAATGATTTGTCCACAGCCTTCCTCAATTAAATGGACTATCCAACACAAAAATATTTTTTCAATCCTAACCAGCGGTTACTGAGATTAGCGCGTTCAAACAAACAAACTCTGCAGCGTTATAATATTAGTATAGATTTGTAGTGTTTGATGCACCTAATTAGACAACATAAGATGGTTTTGATGTTGACAAGATTTATATAAATAATAAAATATACAAGACCATAGGCGGACTTAATGCCTAAGGCATTCTCTACCAGTCAACCAAAGGTAGTGGAGAGATAACTTATAGTAAAATGTGTACCTACACAAATAATAATATATATATTGTTGCGGTGGCGGTATGGTGCCTGGATGGTGTACGTATAAGTACCCACGGTCGCCTCCGCTGGGACAATATCCCACTTATGTTTGTCGTGCGTTCCCTACTTACTGAGTCTTGCGACTCAGCTGGTGGCACACGTCGCAATGCACCTGAATGCGTAGGTATGTAGGGTAGTACGAGAACAACCCAAGGATTCACGTTTTTGCCTGAAGAAAATAAAAGGTGGATTTTCTTGAGAATTGGTTCCGCGAATTCCGGCTTTTCTTCCTAGTTGTTGCCTCTTCGGTGGCTGAGCTGCGACCAGTAGGTACCTAGGTATATATTACAGTACCTAATCTTTTGCTGAGACTAAATTCATCGGGCCAGTGCCCCGTCTCCCTTCTTGTAAATGGCCCGTCCTTCCTTGACGCCCCTGTGTTTTTGAACCAACCTTGCCTTCATTTTTACTTAGCCGAAATCTTTGGAGCCGTGTATTTTATTAAATTTTCCACATAATCCTTCCAAATTGGGCTTAAATGATAGGGTTTGACAACGTACACAATTTACAAAAATAATATTTACACATTTTATCATAATTAAAAAAATTCTAGAACAAAAACGAAAAATTCCGGTTTGTTTACATTTTGATTAGGTATAATGATATGCAATTATCTTGGAAACGTGTGGACCGATTAACATGATTCAAACGGATAAAATGGTTACAGACCAAGACCTTTGATTTGACCCTAACCACATCAAAAAATCTCCGCAAACAAAAAATCACGTTTTCAAGTTCCTCGCGTAATTATATGTATGTACTTATGTCATGTATCTCATAACAATTCTTTAAAAATCTATCTATATCAACTTTTAACGTTCGAATTAGTATTCTATATGTTTGTACATGTTAATTAGAGTTATAAAACAAAACAATTAACTACCTACAACTCTAAAAGATAATAACTAGGTATCTAATAACTAACAAGAAATATTTAGGTAGGTAGGTACCTACACATATGTACTAAGTTTACCTAGGTACTACCTACTTCGTCATTTGCTTACAATCTGTTTAGATAACATAGGTACTTAAGTAGGTACCTACTAGTTGAAATCTTATTAGAAGTAGGTACCTACATATCTAACACTTAAATACAGTTTTGATGTACTAATGAGTGGGTATTACATAAACTTCGTTGTTTTACCTAATGAGCTTGCAGATGGGGTTTCATCGCCGACATATAGTTAAAATAGGCACACTTATTAAATATTATTTAAAGTAAATACCTATAAATATATAAGAAAAGGTACTTACCTATTTACAGGCAGATGTGAGTGAAAACGCCACCCGGGAGGGGACGTTCTAGGTCATACACGGATCTAATTGGTAATGTTCTTCAGAAAGGTCAGGCGGGCTGTCCTCATTACCGGTGTGGTCGTATGAGTAGATGTATGGATGTTAATGAAGCAAAAGCAGTATGTTAGGACCGTAGCAGGTGGCGTTGCGGTTTCTGCTTGCCCACATGAGAATAAGGCGTGTGTTTCTTTGAATATTTTTAGGGTTGATAGAATGGATGAGTGTTATGATATACCTAAATAATATTCAACACGTGGGGTATAAAAGTATATTGAATCTCCAGCTGCAAAAACATTTATTACATCACAGTAGGTAGGTGCACATACCTACACACAATATTGTTAACGCGGTCGAGTAAAAAGATGCAGATGGTTATCTATCAGCTATCTATCACCATTGAGATTATGTCCATGGTTATCACACACAATGATAGGTACCTACTAGGCAGTAAACACATACAGCAATGCAGCCTTATGCAATAACGCGAGACACTAGCACAAGCACCACAAAACATCAAATGCTAATAAAATGCAGTCTTCGTCGTACCTACGTAGGTAGGTTTTACAGGTTGTAACCAATCATTCATATATTTCAGCTCCCTCAGCTTCTCGATGCGTTTGTTGGCTTCTAACTGCTTTATTTTCTTTCTTATTTATCCTCTAACCGGAAAAGTATTACACACTAGAGCCTTTAATTATATCATCTGCTGCTGTTTTGGATCTATCCCAAGCATTGTGCTTAGTGTCGGTAGACACAAGTTGACGGCGCGGCGGTAGTATGTTGCGATGGCTTACGTAGCGTCTCCATGATTTCATGGGTTTATTCGCCATTCATAATGCATTCGCCATCTACAATCAAACAAGAAATTTAGTCCACAAAAAAGACAAAAAAAAAAAAGACAAAAGATATTTTTTTCAACTGGGCCACCAAGCGGCACTTTTGAATGTCACAATTTAAATTTAAATGGAATACAAGTTGATTCTACCGTGCATTCGGAAAGTAGCTAGTTATGGAGAAGAATGCACAAGAAACTCCATACTTTTTAAATTTACATGGAATAAAAGTTGATTCTACCGTGCATTCGGAAAGTAGCTTGTTATGGAGAAGAATGCACAAGAAACTCCATACTTACTCTTTAAAAAAAAAATGATTCTACCGTGCATTCGGAAAGTAGCTTGTTATGGAGAAGAATGCACAAGAAACTCCATACTTACTCTTTTAAAAAAAAAAAAATTTGTACAATATTTAGGTACATGAGTACATACATTAATAAATTCACATATGTGAGGACAATGCACCCAGAATAGCACTACACACTATACTATGTAAAGGTATAAAGTATTAAAAGTACTCACACATGTACTGTGCAGTTATACAATAGGTACTAGAAAAACATCAACATCCGAAGCAGTTGAGTTATGACCAATCCCAACTGACGGCGCCCGTTCACGAACTTGACGCATGAATCGGCACCAGCCAGCTCAACCATCATGAAGGGAACCGAATGATCCAACACACGCGCCACCATCAGAGAGACATTTGAGAGAGCATGACACACTCAACTGTCAGGGCACACACAAGTCAACGAACGACACATAGGTATAGCAAATGGTAGATTTACAGTTGGGTACATAGTACCCACACACATGCTGTGCAGCTATACAATACTAAAAGAAATCGAGTCTATACACATAAGCTAAAATCGCATGAGATACCTACACAAATCAATCGACAAGTTTACCTACTTACGTAAGTAATAACATAGCATGCCTATAGCTCTGTAGGGCTTGGCAGAGGTTATGGATCCAATAAATGCGTAAATAAATACGTATTACTTACCGGATAAATCACGAAAGTGATAATTTTTGTATATATTTTGGAAAATAATAATAAATCTAGCGCGAAAATGCAACTTTTTTTAACTGTCAAACAAAACCAATATTTTTAGTAAAAACGATACCGCTAGTTGTCAAAAAGCACGTTGTGGTTTGAATTTTGAATGAACTAAAGGCAATACGTCATCAAAACATTATCAAAGCCTAAACAAAAACAACTTCGTAGCGTTATCAAATTGAGCTCTTTTAAACGACGTTATGGTACGAAAACGCGACATAAGGTCAAATTGATACCGCTCTAAGAGCTTGTGGTCACCCCCCTGAAACTAAACAGTTTGTACGAAACTCTCGGTGCGCGAATCCGTCTCGCACATGGACGGTTTATTTTTCCTTTTGAAGCACGGAACCCGGAAAGTCATACACTAGGGATAAATTAGTAAAATAAGTTAGATACCAACTTACGTATTAGTTGTGCGCCGCACATTGCGTTGCGCAGTCGCGAGTTGATTTGATTGTTTTTGTGAAGTGAAAATATTCCAGAATAAGACTGAGAGTTCTTCAGCAGTAGGAGACACTGTGGGTGATAGCAGCGAGGACCACGAAGAGAGGGTTCTGAAAACATCCGAGAAGTGGACTGATCATTACAATATCTATAATAACGACCGAGGACTGTGAGTGACCATGATTACAACTATTATAATTACAAAAACTTTTATGAAGAAAAGTCAACACCGGGCAGTAAGTAACGTTTTTAACGGACTTAGTTCCCAAAAGCTAGTTTCATAAATCTCTAACATTCATGAAAATAGCACTTTGTTCAGATCGACGAATATGAACAGGAAAAAGGAAAAAGTTATCATTTTTACAAATTTTTATTTAAGGTTACACTAGTCGAAAATTCTTCCATACAAACGTAGTTTAGCGTTTTCTAGCGATTACCCCACTATTTGACGATGTACGTAAAAATAAAAAATAAAATATCAATTTGTCTCATCATTATCTAGCCCTGTATGACCATAATAAAGTAATATATATATATTACTTGAAAGTTATGAGCGTTGAAAGTTCCATATTTCAACACTAATTTACACATCTATGGGCGGAAATAAATACCATAAGAAGAAGGAAAATTTCAAAACGGCCTCCATACAGGGATAGATTAGTAATTCAACAATGCAAATAATTTGATTTTGAAAATATACATTTAGTCGTTTTGTAATGATATCTAGTCTCCCAAAGGTCTGTTTATATCCATTTCGATACAAATTTGCAAAAGTGCTAATTCGTAAGCGAACTAGCTTCTTACTGCTCATCACAGCGTCTATATCTTTAACACGTGTTGTCGGATGAGATAGCATGCATTTTAACAAAATAGTTCGTGCCGTTGACTAGAGGAACCTTAACTTGCCTAGTTAGTTAATAAGTGTAGGTCAAATGTGCAACTGATTATTGAATTAGTTATCCCATGGTTATCCCCAACCGATTTAACTCAACATTTACATATACGTTTTGGTTCATCATCATCATAATAAATAATAATAATAATTTATTTACAAAAGGATTAGCCTAGGTTACATCAGTGTTTACATTACAAAAATGGACATGGCTTTTACACATAATAAGATCCCTGTCCTTCAAACCCGGAAAAGCCTGGGTTTGTCCTAAATGTGTTTTGTATAAATAATAATTAAATTTAATAATTGTGAACATTTAAAAATAAAAGTTAAGTAGGTATACGTTTCCCTTGTTCCCTTGTTTGACCGAAAGGAATTTGACAAATTTTCACTTCCCAAAAAATGTTTCGCATAATTTCATTTGTCAAATTATTACTTAGCACAAAATCTATTCACAAGAAATTGTAACGCAAACCTAATGTTTGGGAAATTAACGTTTAAACTATAACTTGTTTACCAACTAGTACTTTTAACATTTTTTATTTAGTCAAATATTTCAGTTGGAATAACAGTTTTTACGCAAAATCAAATAATCCAAATATTTATACTTTTTTGATTTTCTTTATTTTTTTATTTAATGTAGTCGTTCCTGGCACTCGCCGGCCGCTACCGCGGCACCGCTCGCTTCGCTCGCTCGGCTTTTGCGTAGGAGGTCACAGTTTTAACCTAACCTAACCATTTTTTTAACAATTAACCTACTCTACTTTTATAAATAAACTAATATCAATTAACTATAAATTAGACTTGTTTCAGAGAAATTGAAAGAATTAATCGAATTCTGCAACAACTCCGAAATAAAATTGCTAATGTTCATTGCAAAAAAAAAAAAATTGTAATATAAAAATATTTTGCACAAAAAAAATGATTATAATAAAATAAAATTGCATTTTTTATTAATAAAAAAAAAAAATATATTTTCGCCTTAATATTTTTTGTCTTAACAAATCATTTCACCAAACGTTTATTGTCTGAAGATTATTTGCTGTAATCATATCACATCATCAGCCTATTAATGTTCCCACTGCTGGGACACAGGCTTCCTCTCTGTGAGAGGGAATGGGCCGTAATCCACCACGCGGGCCCAGTGCGGGTTGGTGATGTCACAAGTCTTCGAATTTCTAGTTCTAGGACATGCCGGTTTCCTCACGATGTTTTTCTTCACCGTTTTGAGAGCAGTGGCGAAGAAATAATTTACACAAAGTAAAGCGCCTGCCTGGGCTCGAACCCACGACCTACAACTTGTAAGTCGCGGCCGATACCACTGGGCCACCACTGCTCCACTATTTGCTGTAATAAATCATTTTATTAAAGACCAAATGCCATAATGACATTATACTTGGTAATATTTTGCCAAGTAAAAATTTGACTAAATAAAAATGTACGATTACATCGCACATTTATTTAGCATGCTAGCATAAGCATTTTTAGTTAATGTAAAGCGACATTTATACTAATATTGTTGAGTACACTTTCGACCGTTCTAATGTAAACAAGTACAAATCAATAAATATTTTATCAAGAAGTCAGCAAGAATAGTTTTCTTCCATCTCAACTTAGCACATGTATTAGCAACCAAGTGCCTAAACATTGAACGAATATTTCACTTCACTCAAACAGCCAAGAGAACTGCCATCCCTGAAGGAATTTTTAGAATATCTGGAGAACAAGTTCACTACCATGGAGTCAGCACGTCGTAAACAAGATGCGAAACAAAAATCTACAAGTCCTCCTTCAAATTCAAGGAACTATAGATCAAATCAGGGAAAACAATACTACGTCAGCAACAAGGCTACGTCAAAGAAGACCCCTTCTGTCTCCTGCCCAATCTGTAAAGATCATCATGGCATATATTATTGTAATCAATTCAAAGAAATGGCACCAGGCCTCAAGAGAAAAACTATAAGTCGACTCAACTTTTGTCCAAATTGCCTGTACAATCACAATGAAAAAAAAATGCACGTCCAGCAAACGTTGCCGGCAATGCAACGGACAACATAATACGGTGTTACATGACGCCTATGCAAATGAAAATACGACGTCATAGAACGTTTCCGGCCACGTGCCCCCCGAGCAAGAATCAAGCCCCGGAGCTCATGTTGCACAGCAAAAACTTGCTTCGACAGTTCTTTTAGCAACTGCAATTATCAAGATGACAGGAGCTAATGGAATAAAAAGAACGATGCGAGGCCTCATTGACCAAGGATCCCAAGTTTCCTTGATCACCGAAAACGCAGCGCAAGAGCTAAGGTTGCCAAGACAGAACTGCAAGGGAGTTATTACTGGCGTTGGTATAAATGACAAGACCTGCAAAGGATAATAATAATAATAATAATATAATATAATATTTCTCTCCGCCGACGACACCACCACCTGCGCGTCGACGGGGAGGACGCCGGCCGCCGGACAGCCTGGGATCTCGAGGCCCATCGGCCTCTGACAGGGTCCCCGCTCCCGGTGGAAGTGTGCAGCGCATGCGATGGACGCAACCGTTAAATGAAAACGTTATGCGCGCATACTTTGGGGCTACAGAGGGGGGAAGTAACCTGACTGCGTACCGTGGTCGGATGCTCTCTCTGTTTCAGGTGCTTAAGCCAGCTGTGAACGTTTCGGCCCAACGTCTGTCGGATCAAGTGCGGGTCATCCAACGTAACCGTATGTTGGATGATGCCGTACTTGATAGACTGCGGAATGAATCACGGAATAGCCGTGTCTCGCCTGCCTTGCCACCGGCCGTGGTGCAACTGCAACCCAGTGTTTCACCGCGACCTGATCATGATGGTGAGGATGACGACGACAGGGCTATATCTGTGAGTACCCAATGCAATGCACGTTTAAGGAGCGCTTTGGAATGTGCATTCAGCGAGTATCGCTCCACACCGCCTGAGCTTAGACCTCGACTACCTCGTCTGCCCATGCATAAAAAAATAGGGCGCTGGTGTGTGCTCTAGATTCGCAGCTATCTAATGTTTTTGATAGCAGCAAAGATCTTGCCGATACCCACTCAATACTGTACTGTGCGGCTGCTGCGGCATGTCGTGTAGCTAACATCAAATTCCCAAAAAGTGACAGAACTACACGACCAGCTGTACCAGCTTGGCAGTCCAGGATTGAGCGTCGTATCGGTGAAGCTAGAGCACTCATCGGCAAGCTTATCTGCTTCAGGAATGGTAACACTCGCCCTAGAGTGATGCGCTTTGTGAGGCGGGCGTTCTCGGGGACTGATATCAGTTCTCTAGATTATCTGTCCCGCGTCACAGAGCGTATCGACTTCCTGAAGCAGAAAATCTATGCATGGGCAAACCGTATTCGTCGGTACAAGCGGCGAGTGGAGCGATACACGCAGAATCGTACATTCCAGAACAACGAAAGGTGGGTTTATAGGGCTTGGGAGCGACCCATCCAAGGTGTGACTGATGCGCGCCTACCAGATGATGACGCCATGTATTCGTTCTGGCGTAATATCAAAATTAAAATAAAATCACAATAATAATTCAAAAAATAATCACAATCAAAATTAAAATAAAATCGCAATCAAAACTAAAATAAAATCACAATCAAAATTAGAATAAAATCATAATAAAAATCAAAACATAGATTCAAACAAAATCAAAATGAAATAAAAATTTAATAAAACAAAACAAACGATCAAAATTAAAATTAGGTTAGAAATAGTTGAGAGTATCTGTTTTACAAGTTTGTTTTACTAACATAAGAGTGTGTTTTGTTTGTGTGTGAGTTAGTGCGCATGAAGTGTATGTCTGCGTTTGCGTATGAAGTGTATGTGTGCGAGTGTGTGTTAAGTGTATGTGTGGAGTGCAGGTGACAGAATTATGAAGCATGCTGCAAGAGGGCTTCGATGGCCTCGTAGGTGAGTGGTTCAATCCACTTAGTAAGGATTTTTTTGCATTCATTATAATGTTTAGTGTACAAATGTAGCTCTTTGTTTACTTTATTGTACAAGTGGGATGCACGTCTGTCATATTGCATGCTACACAATTTTGTTTTTGATTGCGGAATATTTGCCACAAGGTCTTTCCTTCTCTTTCTCAGTGTACTGGCATCATAGGGCAGTGTCTTGTGTTTTTTTAAGATGGCTTGAACAACGTATAGCTTTCTTACTGAGAGCAAACCACTTAATTGGTAAAGCATATGAGTGGGATACCTAACCCTTTTAAAATGCATTATTTTTATGAGAGCTTTTAACTTTTAGCTTTTTTTTTTTTTTTTTTTAGCTCTTTGAGCTCTCTCCACCTTCAAAAAAGCAGTTTTAGCTGCACCACCCCAGATAGGTATACAATACACCAAGACAGATTGCACCAAAGCGATATAGATTTTGATGGTCGCCACAAACGTGAACCCTGATAGCGAAGTCCCCGTCAGGCTGCCCACGATTTCTAATGCTGAAGCACATATAATTAGTTTTTGAGGTGTTCAGGGTGAGTAAATTATTGTTGAGCCATTCAGCAACCAGAGTCATGCCTTTTGAAGCATCCCGCCTAACATCGCTCCAGGACCTTCCCGAGAACACAATTGATGTGTCGTCGGCATACGAAAACACTTGTGCGTTAATTATTTTCATTTTACACAGATCGTTAATGTATATTAGGAAGAGGCTGGGACCCAAAACGCTACCCTGTGGCACACCGTATGAGATCTCCACGTCGTCGCTGATGCATTGCCCCAGTCTAACCCTCTGCTTCCTATTTGAAAGATAATCTTTCAGAAGATTGAGTGGAGTACCCCTAATTCCATTTTTTTCGAGCTTGTTAACCAGGATTGGGACAGAGACGGTATCAAATGCCTTTTTAAGGTCTAGAAAGATGGTGAGGCATTTGTCTCCATTATTAAGATGTTCAGTTACAAGTGAGCTAAGAGCAGTAACTGCATCTTCTGTTGAAATTTTATGCCTGAAGCCAAATTGCGTCGAGGATAGAATTTTAAAAGTATTTAAATATTTAAGAAGTCTAACATTTATTAATTTTTCTAAAATTTTGGATATTGCCGGCAGGACGGATATAGGCCTATAGTTGTTGACGTCGTCTCTGTCCCCACCCTTGTAAACTGGAGTAATAATAGAATGCTTGAGGGGGTCCGGGAAAACGCCATCCCTAAAGCATAGGTTAGCAAGATGAGTAATAATGGGGACACACTCCTTCCTTATCGATTTTAAAAATCTTGTAGAGATGTTATCGCACCCAGCAGCACTATCTGACCTCAAGCTCATCAATGTTCCTTCCACCTCATTAGGGTCAGTATCTAAAAGTATAAATGAATTGAGTTGTGTTGTCTGTGAATGACATGAATCATTACAATAGTTATTAGTACTACTTGGTTGGATCTGTTGGGCCAGTTGTTTACCAATATTTACAAAGTAATTATTAACAAAGTTTGCCGATTCTATGGGAGTGGTTTTATTATTTAAAAGTTCAGTGTTTTCGCTTTTTGATTTGTTGGTGTAGGTTATAGTCTTAATATTTTCCAGAGTAGTTTGCTGTTTGAAATTGAATTTGCTAATAAATCCATTTCGTATTTACGTTTCAGTTTTTTTATGAGGTTGTTGCAGTGATTTCTGTACCGACTGAACGTTATTTTAAGGACTTCATTGTGCGGGTCAGCTCTTGTGTTTCTTTGCAATTTGTTGCGATTTTTTATGCAGCGCAATATGCCTGGGGTAATCCAAGGTTTGATAATACGTTTACTGTTAGGGATTTTAATATGAGTGGTATTTAGGGTAATAGAGTCTGTTAGCTTATTGATGAGTTGGTCAGTCAGTAATTTAGGGTCGTTACAAAGTAATAACTCTGCTAAATTTTGTTGCTGTACATGTTTTAGAGCTTCTTCCAAATTTATACTTATTTTATATTTATTTTTAATTTGAGTATCATTTTGCTTACGCAGTGACAGCAGTGTTGTAAAGTGATCAGTTATAGTAGTGTGTAAGACTGCGATAAAAGCGGAGATCTTTTTTTTATTAATATTTAATATGAAGTGGTCCAGGCAGTTCTTCCCCCTGGTAGGCAATATATGTCCTGGAAGTACACCATGCAAAGACAGCATATTTAGATAATTCACCCTGTTATTAGAGTCCTGTGATACCTCCGTTTATTTCGGTCTTATATTGATATTTATATCACCAGCGACAACTATGTTTTTTTGTGAAGTAAGTGTCCAGGTGGGTGTTGAGGGAATCAATAAATCTCTCAATTTTAGTGTTTGAGGGAGAGCGGTATATACCCAAAATATGGTGATTAAAGATATCCAGCTGTAGACAAGACGCTTCCGTTAACTTGATTTCTTTAACTTTCGGTTTTAAAGTGCTCTTGACGTAGACGATTACCCCATCATTTTGGTTCAACTGTCGAGTAGTTGAATAACACTGATAATTGTTGAGCTGAGGAATAGGTTTGCTAGGGTTTATCCTGCATTCCGTTAAAATAATAATATCAGTGTCAAACTTAAAACTAGACAATAGAACCACGAGATCATCAAAATTATGGTAAACGCTCCTTATATTCTGCGAGATAATAGTCAGATCACTTTTGTCTACTGGAAAGTCCCCTGGTAACGCTGCGGGATCACATTCAAAAGTACGTGCAATCTCAATGTTGTCAATTTCGATAAGAGTTTGTACAGTGTCAGCCATTTTTAATTAGAGTTGAAACGAACGTCAAAAACACTATACATGAACATAAATAAATTAATGATATACGATTTAAATTATAAGTGTTGGTAGTGATGAAGCATTTGAAGTACAGCTCTCCTAGCGTTAACACTTTGTAAGAGCATAAGCATTTATAAGCGTGCGATATGACAGTGTAATGACTCAGTGTAAGAGTGTGTGGTAAGTTGTACGTGTGGATTGTAAGATGAGTGATTATGTATGTAAACACACGAGTATTATGAATATTCACAAACATCAACAAAAAATAAGATACAAAATAATAAAATACAGAGGGGTTAACACAGTATATCTCCATCCCTAGCATACGAGGTAAGTATTGCCGACGTATGAAAATAAATACTAAGAGTCATTTTTCCAGTATTAATTGGTGCACTTGCTCTTCGCTTCTTATGGCAATAGGCGGCGATTGATCGTCTCTCCTTACATACACCTTTCCATAGGCTGTCCAGCAGAACTTATAGGCTCCAGATTTAATAAAGTCTCGGGCAAGGAAGTGTAGACGAGAAGCCTTGGGGGTCAGGTGTTCTGACAGAATATTGTGTCTTCATGAGTTCTAAAGCCAAGATGTTTGCAACATAGTTTTGACTTATGTTTAAAGTTAAACGCCTTTCCCATTTTCATTATTTCAGCCTTTAAGAGTGTGGAAGCTGTTTCAACAATAATTGGCGAGTTTTTTATATCATTGTTTTTGCCTCTTACTCTGTAAATATCCCTGATGTCGTATTTGCCCATATTACAGTCTATACTTTTTGAAAGACACATTGCCATATTTAAAAGGTCTTCTTTAGTCTCGTTATTCTTCTGCGGAACATTTTTAATAACAAAGTTGGCCTTACGGGCGCCCAATTGAGTTTCTTCAAGTTTATTTTCCAATAAACTGATGTACTTTCTGTCTTCTTTGGCCTGGCTTTCCAACAAACAAATTTTATTTTGAAGGTCCTCATTCTGTGTAGTCACATAGGCGATTGAGTTCTCAATATTGGTATTTGACTTTTGTATTTCATTCAAAGTAAGTAAAATTTGTTGTATCTCATTAGTTTGTTTTGCTAAGAAAGAAGACATTAATTCTTGCATCTCCTTCCTGAATTCAGCCCTATATTCTTTCTTAAATTCGTCTAACTTCTCATCCAGCAAGATATCATCACGGCTTCTTTTGAACCGTTGATAACCATAATTAGGCGGCGTCTTATGCCCCGTCGCCAGCAAATTCAACTCTGTGTCAGATACCGATTTATTCATAGGCGAGGTCATTATGAAGGTATACCAACAGATTCAGCAATTACTAGGAGCGCAGAAAACAACAACAGTTCTACAAAAACTCTGCTTTACTGGCTCTAACAACTTAGATGTGGCGTTTTAGGTGTCAATTGGCTCACGCATTGACGGGCGGGACCCTCATTAGTTAATGAGCTGATAAGCTAGTGAGTCAGTTAGCTCCCGCGGCCTAATTGTGTAACTGAATTCGGCAAAGGAAACAATCCGGAACCTTCCCAAAAAACACACACATACAAACAACTTTGTTCGAATTGCGAAACTAATTTGTGCGGAAACCATTTGATTTCTTTCATTTCACAGATAACTAATATGTAGCTAGTTTGAGTGGCAGGACATCTACGTTATGTTTCTTCAAACTCGAATGATTTATTTCCAAATAATTATGACATAATTTAATTTTGTTTTACTTACAACTAATGGCCTTCCAATGCTTTTAATTAAAAATGTACAATGGTTCCCACAAACTGCAAAAAAATATATTTAAACGGTACGCTACGCTATACGCCGTGACTTAATACGTGTAATTAAACGCATTTATTCAGTGGTTCTAGGTAGTGATTTTTAATCTATGATAAATAAATAAGTTTTCTGCCGTTTCTGCGACCTTGCGTATTCATATTATTATTAAATACATAGACATACTAAATATATTTCCTATCTCAATGATTAAATATGAGTAATTACATATTCTTTTACAATTAAAGCAAATCATAGTTTTTTAATTTATGCAGTGACTTGTGTGTGTATTATTTATTTCATACGGCCACAGTCAACACTGTTTGAAATAATGTAAGGTTTCTATAAAGTAGGTAACTTAGTTAGTAGTAATCTTATGACTAATAACAAAACAAAATTACATGTTAATAGTTAGGTTTAAATTAAACTAGCCTTACAAACATACCGGCAGTTAGGAGGAAAAAAACTTTGTTGTGCTGAAATTAAGTGAGTACCTAATTACCTAGCTAACAATTTCTTTCTGTAAGGTAAGATAAGTATAACAGAACCCTACTCTAGAAGAGAGTATTACGTTTGTTGCTTTTACTTAAGTTCTGTTGTTTTTTTCTTCAGTTATGCCTGCTAATCCTAAAATATCTGAACGCCAGGGGATCGGAGACGAACGAAGGTCCCAGGGAAAAGCTGGCAAACCTCGTCAAATGGGAAGAGCTCGCAGCCCGCTTCAACAGCGTGGGGCTCGGCTGCTCTAAAACAGGGAAGGAGTGGCTTAAAGTAGGTGTAATTATTACATGAAATTAGTTGTAATGTTGTGAAGTGATGACGACATGTCAAGCTATACCTAAATTTCCCATAAAATCTGCCCGTCATGTCATTGTTGTAATTTAAAGTTCATCCAAAGAAGTGCATATTTAAACCCTTAGTGGTGGGTGGTCACTATAAATTACAGTAGAATCCGTTTATTATGACTCCGCTTATATTGACCAACCGATTATTATGACGTAATTACACTACGAAGTTTGGTTTTCATATAAAATTCTTTATAAAAAAGTCGGATACAATGACTTCCCTTGATGATATGTCGCTTATTATGACCCATTTTATCATAAGAAACAAAGGAATACCTGTCAGCGGCCCTATGCTTCATGAAAAGACAAATGTTTTTGCCACGCGTTTTGTTATTCTCGACTTCAATTGTTCTGCAAGCTGGATCAGTCGTTTTAAAGTTCGACAAAACATTGTGGTGGGAAAATTTGTAAATACTTAAGTACATATTTACATAAAAAAGTGTCTTTTTCACAAAACGCTTTGTATGACGTCCGCATATTATGATGTGTTTGTCAATTCCTTTCGATGTCATAATAAACGGACTCTACTGTATGTCAAAACTACAATGATTTGTTTATGTTTTTGCTATATCTAATTTAATAATGCTTGTCATGTCTTAAATATTTTATTTAACTTATAATAGTATTGGAATGTTGCAAAAGGTACAATGATTTTATTTGTTTCTGTTATTAGAAGGCAAAATATATAGAGGGCAAATAGATATTGGTTGTCTGGTATATATCGCTGTCAGTAATAAGACTGCCTTTGTACCCATATAATTAAGTTTTCCTTATAAAATAGATGCGTAACTTTTATGGTGTACAATAAAGTATATTCTTTAATACTTGTTTTGAATGACATAGCATGACACTCATTTTATTTTATTTTACTGATGGATATCATTTAGTGACATCTGTACATTATAATAAATAGAAATAAAAATTGACATGGAATTATTCCCTTAGGACTTAACCAGTGAGACCAATAGACCAAACTACAGTTTTTTGTTATATGTAGAAATAATATACGCTATATTAGTTTATTATATAAGGTTAAAACACAGTGTATCTATCGGCTATTATTTGTAATAACCTGTAATAAGCAATTAAATATTTGACTTTGATTATTCTTATTGGAGGATTAAACATTTGTTTTATTTAATTTTTAAGGAACTCATGGTGTGTGTGCGTCCGTGCCGAGGGCGAGGAGACCATGTATGTATTATCTATTTGTTTTGAAAAACTTAAATATGACTAAAACTTAATCCATTGATACATAATTATGTTTTGTATTTCAAAATATCTAAGAATCCAAATTAAATTATGTTTTCAGACAATCGGATGGCCCCTCCTCGGATGGACACAAGCAGATGACTGCAGAAGCCCTGCAGGGCCTTAACAGGATTCAGCAGAATGTTCTGAGGATGCAGCAGGATGCTTTTGGCCACTATATCGACTGATGATGTGGTTGATAGTGAAGCACGCTTGCCTAGAAGTAACCTATTCACTCTTGACTTAAAGACCCTTTGACTCTTTTTAAATCGGTGAAGTAGATTTTGAGTTCATCCATTTCAAACATTCAAATCTTTCCCCTATAATATAGGGGAAAGATTTGAATGTTTGAATATATAGGGCCACACTATAATAATATAGGGCCTATATTAATATAGTGTAGATTTGTGTAAAAATTATTGTATGCTCTGCCTGACCACAGCCATATGCTGAATTCTGTTAAGGCCCTGCAATGTCTCTCGAGGACTAACAAAATACTTGAATGTTTATCGCTAGTCCTCAACAGAGGCGCAGGGAGAGTAGAGACTTGGGCGCGATTTTTATGAAACTAAAACTGCTTTATTAGATTTTTCAAAAATCAATATTCCTATTTAGGAATCGTTGATTTTGGACATATTTGACTTATTGGCTTTTAACATGTTTTGTATTTGATTATGAGCTACTTGTATTAGCATACTTTACCATGTATGACAAGGGCGGATCCAGGTTTTTTTTCTGGGAGGGGCACAAAGGGCGGGCGGGCAAAAAAAAACAACAATAAATGTTAGAAATAAACTTGAAGAATCTTCATTTTTATTTCTACAAGTTCAATGTATAGGAAGGTTTCTGAAGGTGTCAAAACAATAGACAAATTAAATGTTAAATAAAGACAGTTTTCTTTTATGTTTCCTGCTAAAGATGTCCAGCACTTCATTAACGTCAATTTTTGCAACGTCTTGATGGATATGCATTAAAGCCAATCCATTTAAAGGCTCTTCTGTCATCCTGTTGCGACTGACTTTAAGGGCAGGTAGTCTCACTTTTACATCTCTTTGATTCATTATTAAATAAACAAATAGTGGTAGTTTAAATGCAAAAAAAAATATATACCTATATACTTTTTATTTCTGAGATTCAAAACATGATATCGAAAACGTCGCTCGATAAAAAAAACTGAAAAGGACTTCTATAACGATGTTTTTTATAATTTTCTTATTTTTCTGGAAGATTATGAAAAAAGAGTTGTTAAAATATATGAAATAAAATAACAGAAAGAACATGAGTGCAACTCTCTATTTCTGTCTGAAATAGCGAATTTTTACACGCTTTATATTAGCTTCACCTGTATGTATGTTTGTAACCGACTTCTTTTAGCGCGATTTTGACCCACTTTTCGTTTTTTTTCACGATCCAGATTTCGTTCAAACTTTTTAGATTTATCGAGGACCGATGACAATGCAATAATTTGAAAAAAAAAAAAAAGTTGTTCAAAATTAGATGCCGAAAAAACAGCTATTAATATATATCCTACTAGCAGTTCCCCGCGGCTTCGCTCCCGTGACCCGTTTTCGGGATTAAAAAATAGCCTATATCACTCAGGAATAATGTAGCTTTCTAATGGTGAAAGAATTTTTGAAATCGGTCCCGTAGTTTCAGAGCCTATTCGGTACAAACAAACATACAAACAAAAAAATCTTTCCTCTTTATAATATTGGTATAGACTATAAGGAAGGTACTGCACAAGCGCCCCTGGTAGAATAAATGTACATAATATTTCTAGATATAGATATATTTTTTTATATTTTTTTTTATCGTTAATAGGCTTGCGCTTGACCACTATCTCACCTGATGGTAAGCGATGATGTGGTCGACGGTGAAGCACGCTTGCCTAGAAAAAACCATGTTATTTTACATGGATATATAGATATACAGTCTTGTAGTTTTCGTTTTTTATTAATTATAACTAAGCTACACTGAATTTATTAGCCATTCGCATTCGGTGAAATTGTCGATTAGAATTAAAAAAAACCAAACTAAAAAGTAGAAAATAAATAATAGTTTAAAAAAACTAAAAAACACGCGTTTTATAGAAAACTGAACTAAAAAATCGAAAATAAATTTAAATTAAGAATAGTGTTAAAAATTTCAATAAATATAAATTAATAATATTTATATAATTCACACAGAATAAAAAATATTAATAATAATAAATAAAGCGTGGGGTGCTTTTTAAGATATTATTGAAATGATAATCACACTCATATCTGTCAATTAAATATTTATAACTATTCTATATACGCACTTGCAAATTGAAAGATGATAATCAGCGTTTGCGCGAGCGGTACGGTCGAGGGAAAGCGCGGGTCGGGGCGGAGCGCCGATTGGCTAGCTGTTGTAGGTATTTAACGCGCCACTGTTACCGCGAAGCGAGCGGCGCGCTCGCGTGTGCGTTATATCGACAAAACTGTCACAGCAAAGGTGTGTAGAGAAGGCTTAATTAGCTATTGCTTTTAAAAGTTAATAAAAATGCCCCAAGTCGTATTTCATACAATTTTTGACTATCTAAATAATTATTTATGTTTTTGAAAACATAAACAGACGGACTAAATAGACACATTCATGCAAAAAAAATGTTCTACTGTTATTGAATCAAAATGACACCGATCGAAATTGCCAAACTTTTCGTCATGAGTGTCATTTTCATGGTTTTTGGGGTAGCATTTTACAAATATGAGGACAAAATGAAAATACAAGATGGAGCTGGCCGAAATTTTTGATACTTTCTTCATGGGTGTCATTTTCTTGTTTTTCAGGGTCGCTAAATGCGAATTTGTGGTCAAAATAAAATTCCAAGATGCCGCCTACCGAAAATTTTGAAACTTTCGTTATGGGTGTCATTTTCATAGTTTTCGGGGTGGGCAATTGTAAATATGTGGTCAAAATGAAAATACAAGATGGCGCTGACCGAAATTTTTGAAACTTTCGTCATGGGTGTCATTTTCATAGTTTTCAGGGTGGGTAATTGTGAATATGTGGTCAAAATTAAAATATAAGATAGCGCCGACCGTAATTTCTGAAAATTTAGTCATGGGTGTCATTTTCAGGGTTTTTGGGTCTCTAAATGCGAATTTGTGGTCAAAATAAAATTCTAAGATGGCGCCTACTGACATTTTTGAAACTTTCGTCATGGGTGTCATTTTCATAGTTTTCAGGGTAGGTAATTGTGAATATGAGGTCAAAATGAAAATACAAGATGGCGCTAACCGAGATTTCTGAAAATTTCGTCATGGGTGTAATTTTAATGGTTTTTGGGGTTGCTAGATACGAATTTTGGGTCCAAATGTAATTCCATGATGTCGCCGACCGAGCTTTATGAAATTTTCGTAATGGATGTTTTTGTTCGGCGCCATTTTATGTTTTCATTTTGATCCCATATTTACAATTTGCCACCCAGAAAACCATGAAATCGACACCCATGACGCAAAAGTTTCAAAAATTTCGGTCGGCACTATCTTAGATTTTCATTTTGACCCCATATTAGCATTTAGTTACCCCAAAAACTCTGAAAATGACACCCATGACTAAAGTTTCAGAAATTTCGGTTGGTGCCATATTATATTTTCATTTTGACCACATATTCACAAATACCAACCTCGAAAACTATGAAAATGACACCCATGAAGTATCAAACATTTCGGCCGGCTCCATCTTGTATTGGAGCTCGTGGGTAAATAATAACAACCGCACTGGTCGATCATCAAGGTTAAGCAACGCATGACGAGGTCGGTCCGTGCCTCGGAAAGCACAATAAGCCGTTGGTTCCGGCTGTCATTTGAAGATCTTTGACAGTCGTTACGGGTAGTCAGGAGCTTGTGATCTGACACCAGTTCTTGCCAAGGGGTATCGTGTTACCCAGTTTCTGCGTTGTGGAGGTCAGATAGGCAGTCGCTCCATGTAAAACACTGGTACTCAGCTGAATTCGGTAAGACTGGAAGCCGACCCAATATAGTTGGGAAAAGGCTAGGCAGATATATATTATTAGCGGAACTTATTGTTGGTAGTGGTGGTACCTACCGATTAATATAAAAGCGTGCGCTCGAGCGAGTATCGGTCATTTGCTCCTGAGTCGTCGCACGGTAAGGTTGTCGGTACCTACGCTACTTGCAGTAAGTTCGTTCCATACTTTGCTATTTTGGCTATTGTTTTATTGTTTCGTGTTTTGAATATTAACGGTTGTTTGTGATTGCTCGAATTTTAATGATAAGTTGAACTATTGTTAAAATTAGGTCTATTCTGAAATAAATTCATTTTAGGTTGTTTGAATTGTTTTTTTTTATTTGTTTTTCCATTCTGGTCGCTAAAATCAGAAGTGGGATACAGCCTATTTGCTCATAATTATTAGCCTTGATACCTACACAAACAGCCGTTGATTTCAAATAAAAATGCCACTTGAACAGCTAATTAGGACGCCGCCTCGCTCTGAGGATAGGCGTAGCCGTCGCAGTGAATCGCGACAAGACCATAGGCGTGGTTCACGATCACCTCACGGTAGAACTCGTTCGCGCCGTGATGGAACTCATTCACGGTCACGCCATAGTAGAAATCGTTCGCATTCGCGTCGTGACAGGACTCACTCGCGTTCACGTAATGTCAGGACTCGTTCACGATCACGTCGCAGTCGCTCACGTAATGGTGACAATCATAGTGTGCGGGAAGGTTATAGGTCACGTGCACCTCGCCGTCGTGATAGATCTCGATCCCATCCTCATGATATCTCTGTGAAGAATGTGTTGGGCACTATTATGTCGCGATTGACTGCTGTTGAGACAAACACGGCTAGTGGTTCGCGTGTTACGCCGTCAATTCGTGACAGCACACCCCCTTTAGAAAAAATAAAGTTTCGACGACCCAAGCGCTTGTTGATGCGTTGGGGGTATTAACAAAAAACAAGTCTAACAATTACTACGTGTCAAATTTTGATCCCGCTATAAACAATTTTGAGGTGTGGTGTAACGAAGTGGACGGGGCTAGGCATGTGAACCATTGGGACGATCTTGAGTGCTTCTCGCGTGTGGCTCATTGTTTGAAAGGTGACGCAAAAACCTGGCTAAACGAGTGGGCTACAAATGATCGTTCATGGTCCAATTTCGTTAAGGAATTTAAGTCGTTGTGTCCGCAAAAGATTAATTATGCCCAGACTCTTCATGAAGTCGTAAATACCACGTCCGACAAGTTTTCGTCCTACGCAGAGTATGCGCGTCGTTCGTTATTAAAACTACGTTTAGTGAAAGGGTTAAACGAAGAACTTATGGTTCAAATAGTGGTTCACGGTATCAGTGATGTACAGGTACGTGCAGCCGCTATCAATGCTGTCCTAACGTCAGAATGCCTAGTTTCCTTTTTAGCTAATTATGTAAAGCCTATTCGTAAGTCTGATAATCGTTACCCAGATAAATCAGTGTCCTCCAGTTATACGACTAAAAGGCGTAGTTCTAACGGCCCTAGTAAATCTGAAATCAATTGTTTTCATTGCGGCCAAACAGGACATTATAAAGATAAATGCCCCAAGAAACGTAATGACATTGATAAAGACGGTAGTAGTAAAAATTCTAGACCGATTTGTTCTTTCTGTAAGAAGGTAGGCCATAAAGAAAGTGACTGTTTTGCTAAGGCTCGGACCGAGTCTCAAAGCAACAATAACAATCCACGTTAACTTGTGTAGCGAACTTTCAACCGCGAAGGATAATGTTCAACGATATAAACACAGCCGTGATACATGGTATACCAGTTGGTATTCTTATAGATAGTGGTGCACTTAAGGTATCGTTGATATCATCAGCAGTAGTAAACTACTTTCCCGGTTCGCGTAAACCAATCAAGTGTTCTTTAAAAGGATTAAGTGATAGAGGTTGTTGCTCGCGAATACATCACTTTGACCGACGAGTTAAGTAATATCGCGCTTGAAGTTGATTTTGTCATAGTACCCGCGTCGTGTATGAATACACCCATTATCATAGGGAATGACGTATTGAAACGCGATAGTGTCACGTATATTCGCACAAAACATAGACAGTACTTTACTCATATATTGGTTAAGGTACTAAAAGTAAACAATTATTAGTGTTCATGAACCTGACAAAATAAATACCTCTCATAGGTGCGGTACTTGTAAGTTGGTGGCTGTGATAGACTAATTCTTTGTTTTTAATATCCGGTACCGCCACCACTAAGGTAAAAAAAAAAAATGCACATCAAACTGACTAGTGACGTACCTGGACCTCGTTATTGGTCACGGTCAGGTTAGGCCGAGTCGGCACAAAATCGAGGCACTAGAACTACGTCAGTTCTTAGCCTTGCGGGTTACTTTCAGCGTTATATCGAAGGTTACGCGACCAAAACCGTATGTACCTCGCGTTTTACACAGAAAGACGTAAAATTCGAAAGGGGACCTGATAAAGATCAAGTCCGGCAAAATCTTATAAAACTTAACTAGTGAGCCCATACTTGCGATTTTTTTGACCCGAGCCTTCCTACCGAGCTGCACACTGACGCCAATAGTGCAGGATATGGTACTGTTCTTATGCAAGGTACTGAGGGATGGTCTCTTGGACTCCAGTAAGTACGTTTGATAACGATGTGATCTATTATCGCTGATAACTTGTGGGTGAAGAGTCGTGCTTACTGTGCTGTATACTTCCGTCTGTTTTATACGCGTTTTTCACGACGAGCACGAGCACATCGGGGCTGATAAAGCTTATGGCCTAAATCGTCAAAGACACACGCCAAGAGTTTTTCAGTTTAACGATCAGGTGTTTGTAATAAAATATTCTCAGTATGCTGGGAAGCTTGACGCTGGTATGAATGGTCCATACCGCGTGACTAGTGTTACCAAGTGATCGTTATGAGCTGAAGTTGTTAAGTGGAGCTAGAGGCAAGACTACTCAGGCCGCAGCTCAGTACATGGTACCCTGGAAAGGCGAGTGGTGTCCTGAGAGTTGTGCTGCATATTTTAAAAGTAAGTTTTAACCGAACCGTTATAATTTATTTTATGTTCCAGTAGCGCGTGTATGGTGCATGCATGCGCGTGAATGTGAGGCAGGTGCTTGCCTTACTGGTTGGAACGGGTGGCTGATGCAGCCCAGATTCAGTGCGCTCCCAGGGCTGGCGCCCTGGAGTGCCTGGTTTTGGCAGACGCGTACTGTGTATGCGCAGTGGGTGCTGTCCTGGAAGCCGTGTTCTATGAGCATGCATTGGGCGCTGTCCCGGAAGCCGTGTTCTATGAACATGCATTGGGCGCTGTCCCGGAAGCCGTGTTCTATGAACATGCATTGGGCGCTGTCCCGGAAGCCGTGTTCTATGAACATGCATTGGGCGCTGTCCCGGAAGTCGTGTTCTATGAACATGCATTGGGCGCTGTCCCGGAAGTCGTGTTCTACGAACATGCATTGGGCGCTGTCCCGGAAGTCGTGTACTATGTATACGCATTGGGCGCTGTCCCGGAAGTCGTGTACTATGTATACGCATTGGGCGCTGTCCCGGAAGTCGTGTACTATGTATACGCATTGGGCGCTGTCCCGGAAGTCGTGTTCCTGGAACACGCATCAGGCGCTGTCCTGGCAGGCGCAGTCCTGGTGAACTTGTACAAGTTAAAGTATGAGTATGACTGAGATTTGATGTATGATGATGTATGCATACATCTGAAAGTGAAGTGGTTTAGTCTTGGTCGTGAAAGTGTATCTTTGTATGAGGGCCTTGTATGCGTGATGAATGACAGAATAGGCAAAGGTGTACATTTTGTCACGTATAATTAACCACTTGTTTCTCATACAGATTGCAATGACGACGACTCTGACGATGTGGGCGAGCCTTCAGGTGCATCTGCTGGTCCTACTGGTGCTTGGACAACGGACGGGACCAAGCCGGACGAAAACGGCGATCAAACTCCCGCCGTGCCTGCCAGTGCCTGAAGAAGAAGTCTCAAGGTGCAGCCGAGGGCGGCGCAAGATCAGGAGAGGCCGTATTAGCGGAACTTATTGTTGGTAGTGGTGGTACCTACCGATTAATATAAAAGCGTGCGCTCGAGCGAGTATCGGTCATTTGCTCCTGAGTCGTCGCACGGTAAGGTTGTCGGTACCTACGCTACTTGCAGTAAGTTCGTTCCATACTTTGCTATTTTGGCTATTGTTTTATTGTTTCGTGTTTTGAATATTAACGGTTGTTTGTGATTGCTCGAATTTTAATGATAAGTTGAACTATTGTTAAAATTAGGTCTATTCTGAAATAAATTCATTTTAGGTTGTTTGAATTGTTTTTTTTTATTTGTTTTTCCATTCTGGTCGCTAAAAATATATATACTAGCTGACTCGGCTAACTTTGTTTTGCCATAAAAACACCAAACATTTATCTACCCTACCCTACTATGTCCTTTTCCTGGTTCTAAGCTGCTTCCCCACCAATTTTCAGCCAAATCGATTCAGTCGTTCTTGAGTTATAAATAGTGTAACTAACACGACTTTCTTTTTATATAAAAAAATATTTTTTAAGATTTGTAAAAAGCTACCCCAAAAACCATGAAAATGACACTCATGACGAAAAGTTTGGCAATTTCGATCGGTGTCATTTTGATTCAATAACAGTAGCAATATATTTTTTTGCATGAATGTGTCTATTTAGTCCTTCCGTTTATGTTTTCAAAAACATAAATAATTACATAGTCAAATAATTGAATAAAATACGACTTAGGGCCTTTTTATTAAATTATAGGTATACAGTATAAGTTATTATTTATTTACTACGCATTGTAACTCTCATATTTATTACCCTTTAAAAGCAATAGAAAATGAGCCTTCATTACCTACCTTACCTTTGCTGTGACAGTTTTGTCGGCTTTACGCACACGCGAGCGCGCCGCTCGCTTCACGGTAACAGTGGCGCGTTAAATACCTAGAAAAGCTAGCCTTAATCGGCGCTCCGCCACGACCCACGCTTTCCCCCGACCGTACCGCTCTCGCAAACTCGGATTATCATCTTTCATTTGCAAGTGCGTGAAAGGGATACAACGAACAAAATTCGCAATTCCAGCCTTAAATAGACAAGAGTTTCACTCATGTTCTTTCTGTTATTTTATTCATATATTTTAACAACTCTGATAATTGGATTTGCTTCTACGTATGTACTGTGAGGGAATCTCCACAGTACACACAAATACCGTCTGGGGGAGGGACACGTGCCCAAGTGCCCCTCCTCTTAAATCGTGTGCGTTTCGACGGCGCGGCCACAGCGTTTTTTTTTTTTAAAAATCTATGCCAAGATTATGTAAAAATTTGTAAAAGATGATTCCCAAAACCATAAATTTGTCAAAAAATGGTTAAAAAGTTTTAAGGGTTTGAACGTGGCCGCGCCATTGAACGCGTCGAACCGCGCGGCCACGGAGATCTTTAAAACTAAGCGTTGCAGAGACCTGAAATTTAGGTACATAACAGAATGAATTTGTAAAAAAAAAAAAAAATAGAAAAAAATCCTAGGTTTATATTTTAGGAGCTGTAACACTAAAACTCCATGGCCGCGCCATTGAAACGGTGAAATCACGTTATCGCCGATATCTCGCTGAAAAATAATCGCAGAGGTCTGAAGTTTTTTATAAATCCTGGATTTGAATTTGTCAAAACATGTAAAAATATACCTAGGATTTTTTTCTATATTTTTACATGTTTTGACAAATTCAAATCTATGTAGTACAAAAAACTTCAGACCTCTGCGATTATTTTTCAGCTAGATATCGGCGATAACGTGATTTCACCGTTTCAAGGGCGCGGCCATGGAGTTTTAGTGTTACAGCTCCTAAAATATAAAGCTAGGATTTTTTTCTATATTTTTACAAATTCATTCTGTTATGTACCTAAATAGACCTTTTATGTGATGTTCTTCAGAAAGGCCAAGTGCGCAGTACCCATAACCGGCGTGTGTGTATGACTAGATGTATGAATGTGTGTGCAGGTGGCGTTCTGTAGTTTCTGCCTACCCCCATGGGAAAAAGGTGTGAGTTTATGTATGTACCTAAATTTCAGATCGCTGCAACGCTTAGTTTTAAAGATCTCCGTGGCCGCGCGGTTCGCCGCGTTTCAATGGCGCGGCCACGTTCAAACCCTTAAAACTTTTCAACCTTAACTTTGACAAAGATGAACGGCAGATTTCGTACCGCATACTTTTTTCGTTGTTTGGTTATAGAATTTATACCACTTATTAAGGCAACTAAGCCATTTATTTTTATGTAAGTTAACTATTTTTAGAACTTCGGATTAATAAATAATATCAGTAAAAAGATTTGAATAAATAAACGTAATCAAATCGTACATTAAACGCAGTAATGTTTTAGAAGTTGCCTTTTGTAAAATAACTCAAATATTAAAATGATAATTAATTATTCAGAAATACATATAACACTAAATATAATCAAACTCATCATTATCAAACTGTTGCAACCGCTGCTGGACTTAGGTATCTTATAATGCTCTGAATAGGTACAATCTTCATCTCAATCTACCTACTTAATGGTAAGTAAATAAAACACAAAAAGATAGCAAAAAACAATTTAGAACATTTACTTTACACATTATGTAACATTTACCTATAGGTAACATTGGTACACTAGTACATAACCTTAAAAAATAAAACTGGTTATAACTTATACGTCCCTCTAAAAATCTAAGAATTTAAAAAGGGATTATCTATCATATAAACTACCAATTAAAACAAAAAATATCCCAAAACACGATTTTTTATTAGCGGTTCGAAATGCCCATACAAGCCTGCCATTCGCCTTTATGGTTTTGGGAATCATCTTTTACAAATTTTTACATTATCTTGGCATAGTTTTTTTAAAAAAAAACGCTATGGCCGCGCCGTCGAAACGCACACCTTAAATCCGCCCTTGATCTTCCTTCTTGACTTTTGTTAAATTAGCTACTAATAGGTGACATTGTTTTGTCTTTGATGGATAAATTATTTCATGTATGACATCTGACTATTTGAATAAATATTATATTTTCAGAATACATTGGTTTTTATTTGTTAATGGATAACTATTTATAAACTTCGGACCTTCCGTATTAATAGAATTTTGAATGTTCCGATAACCGTGTTTACCTGAAGAATAAATATCAGCAGTAGTTCAATGCAACAAACAGCTTTTGCGTTGAAAAAGTTATTTTCAATGCAAAAGCTGTGCTGTCAAATTCCCATTTTAATTCCTCGGATCTGACGATTGAAAAATCTGCCCTCAATCTATTGTCCTTTGTTATTTTCTATGTTGTCACTTATTTCTTAGGTTAATTATTTCCTATTTTAACCGACTTACCAAAAAAGGAGGAAGTTCATGTTCGACTTCTTGTATGTTTTTTTTTATGTATGTTCACCGATATCTCTTTCAATTGTAGACCGATTTTGAAAATTCTTTTTTACCCGACTGCCGAAGGAGGGTAATGTGTTTATCAGTCTATGTATGTATGTATGTATGTTTGTTCCTATGTGGCGTTCCAGAGACCAAACGCGTTGGCAGATTTTGATGGTTCATACGTCAATCGATGCGTCTTAACCCTGCGAGTGTCATAGGCAACATTAAAATTGGATAATAGAAAAATTGCGGATTTTGGGTGCCATATTGTGGTGGCCCAAATTTTTTTTTTTTTCCAAACCCATCGTGTGGGGTATCAAAATAAAGGGTTTTAAGAGGTGATTTCAAAAATATATAACACTTATATGTTTCAATGTATGTAATTCGAAAAAAACTAACTAAAAAGTTATAAATAAAAAAACTTAATTCAAAAAATCAAAAAACCCGACTGCTTCAAAAGCAAACTAAAAAGTCGTAAACAAGGAAAAAATCATGCTGTGCAGGCGGAGGATACACCAGATTTTGGTCAGCCAGCCCGCGAATATGTATCCTCCATAATTGTAGACCGATTTTGAAAATTATTTTTTTGTTTGAAAGAGTATATTCCAAAATTAGTCCCATTCTTATTTGGTGAAGATCTGATGAAGAACTTCGGAGATATACAACAGAACTCATCAATAAATAACGACAAATCTCTCGGGATTGCTGCAATAGCATGTTTGTTCATTGTTTATACCATTTCATAACATAAAATCACGCCAATACGCTCTAAAGGGGTACGCAGATGTGTACAGTTCACCTTGGTGCACTTTCATTTCGCCGGTTATGTTCAGTTTCATGATATTCGGGTAATCTATTCTAGCATCATAGGTACCTTACGTAACTACTTGCCTATTAGAGAGGTACAACTAAAAAGTGAAAAATAAAAATAAAAAAAATTATAAAAAAATACTACCGACTTAAAAGTGAAAAAACTCTAAAGTGAAAAATAACTTTATTTTTGGAAGTCAAAATAATTGGTACCCACCAAAGACACCGACTTCCAAAAATAAAGTTATTTTTCACTTTGTAGTTTTGTTATTTGGAAGTCGGTAGTTTTTTTTTGTAAAAAAGTTTTTTGGAATTTTTGATGTGTCGTTAGTGACCTATAAGCTGTCAGCAGCTAGCTAAGTGTATGTATAAAATGGGTAGGAACAGAAAATAATACAACAAAAAATAGTGATAATGTATTTATTTACAACTGATTAAAATCAAGAATATGAAAAATTGTTGTAGTTATAGTAATTGTTTAGTTTAGTTGATATGCACACGTTTCCACATCTCCTGTGTGGAAACGTGTGCATATCAACTAAACTAAACAATTACTATAACTACAACAATTAACACTATTACAGATAGTGTACTTGGCTTTTTTTTAACAAGGTTTCCCCGGTAAGCCCATTCCGCAATCTATTTAACTGTGATCCTGTTTACTTAAAAAATATTGCAAGTATCAAATTACATGCTCCTTTTGCTTAATTTACGTTCATACATCCAGTCATACACGCACGCCAGTCATGAGTACACAAATCTGCCTAGTAAATACCTATTATTAGTCTCCTTACATTCAATCCTCTTACCAGCATGGGTGTTCACCATCTAAGCATGTTCTTCAATGTCTCTCACTATATCTTCTTTAAACCACAACATGTCTTTTTACATCATTCCTCGTCTATCATTAAAACACGCATTTCCTCAGCATTTATTCTACTTTCATGTCTTTTTTGGTGGGCAAGCAGGAAAATTTGTAAATACCTATGCAGTCTTGCACAACTAACTTTCACTTCCATACATAAGTAAAGGCACCAGCACACTATTGTGAAAAGATTGTTGAAGAACCTTTTTGTACATGGACTGGCTGGTCACAATCGCTGCAATTGGAGAATAATGTATTACCCTGTGAGCTAGTAAACATCGGCATCGCCAGCGACTCAAACTCCAATGCAGCGCTCGACCACATTGCGAGTGTCAACATGGATTTTTGAAGATCTTAAGATCTTTACGCGTATCCGGAGTCTCCTGAAAAAATAAGTCAGTATAGGCAATCTTGTTTAATTACCTACAACAAAAATATAACAATAATTTTGGTTACCTATTAGCCAGCATACTTCGTCTTCATCATGTAAGTTCTGCATGAAATTTTGGACAGGATACTGTTTCCAAATATGGGAGACACCCCAGAATGACGCATCATTATATTGAATGTGTAGTTCGGCATCACAAATCTAAAAGTTAAACAAACAATTAAATCTCATCAAATATCCTGCCATATATACTATACAAATAGTACCTATGTATGTTCTAGTAGTGCGGGTATTTTTTTAATTAATATACATACTTATAACACTGGTTAAACTTTTAATAATCAAGTCTCTGTTCATGTTCAAATTATCAGAAGGATATAATTAATTACAAAAACTTAGTCTCAACTTAATTACAACAAAAAAAAAAGTAAAAGAAAGAAATATACCTACTTACAATGAATACATTAAAACTGATAAAGCTTTCTGTTGAAATAAGCTTCCTCATTTTCATGAGGTCGGATTACAGCAATATGGGTTCCATCAATGCAACCCAACACACGGGGCAATTGAAACATATCCATAAATCTGAAATCAAATAATTAGGATTAGGTATTATGTATTTATTTAATACATAATAAAATCAAACACTATAAGTAAATTTGCATTACATAAATGCTGATTCTCATCATTTTTGTGTAAAAAATGGTAAATAATAGTCATAGATGTTTATGACTTTATATTAATACTAGTTGTTCCCAGCGGCTTCGCTCCTGTGGGCCACCCACAAGACCCGTTTTTCGAGATTAAAAAATTGCCTATATCACTCAGAAATAATGTAGCTTTCTATTGGTGAAAGAATTTTTTAAATCGGTCCAGTAGCTTCCGAGCCTATTTGGTACAAACAAACAGAAAATCTTTTCTCTTTTTAATATTGGTATAGATATATAGGTATTCTACTTGTTTTCATTGTTATTTCATTTCATACTCACTTCCTTTTTACAGAACCCTTCTCTTCCTGTGTCATAGAAAAACTAATATATTTTCGAAGAATCTCAATGCTGTTGAGAGCCTCAGTAACCTTAAACAAAAAGAACATTATGTCAGAAACTTAGGGTTTAAATACAAAAGAATTTAAGTAGCATTTACCTCGCACAGACAATCATGTACGGTTGTTTGTGATAGCCCCAGATGGTAATATACACCAATAGTTTTTTGATAAGCACAAAAGCAGCTGCTGCTAAAACCTGCACAAACATATTATTTCTTTAAGCAATTATTTATGGACCATTTTCCACATGCACCAATATTGTGCTTGGTTTTTTTATAAGTAACTGGGTTTTACTGGCCATTGAGTTTCTGCCCCACATACATTACCTAGGTTTTGAAATACTAGCTTCAACTTTGTGACTAATTGACTGGCAGGTTGATAATGCAAAAACGGTTTATTAGAAATAAATAATTTAACTTTTCCAGCCTATGTCTAACACACTTTGTAAAGATTAAACTTAACAATATGTACTTAGAGGTTTAAAAGTTACCTCAAGCTGAGGGCGAACTGCAGAAGAAAGAAGAGAGTTAGAAGTGGAAACACTTCCTCATAAAGCTTCAAGAATTGAAGTTTGGTGATCCTAAAGTTAGCCACGAAGTTATTGTGGTGTGGCAAATCGAGAGGGTTGCTGGCACTACTCAAAAGACTACGGTTTACTTTATTTTAAGCATTGCTTTGAGGAGCTCCTCTTCTCCGAGATGCACCAAATAACCTCGTGACATTGTGAATGCTGAAAAAACAATAAAATCTAATTAGAAGATAACTAAAAGTGAGGTTAACTTCACGCTACTTACTTGGAGCTCTCGAGTATTTCGGCGGTATGTAAAATTGATAATCCATTCCATTGATAATCATTTGGATGGACCGATCCCTCAAAACCAATCGCACAGAACACTAGGCAGACCGAAGGAAGTAAGAGCGTAGCCCGTCGGGGCCACTTTTACAAATTTACATACGGATTAATTGCACACTAAATCACTTTCACAATCAATCAAGATGTTGACTTACACTTTTACGTGTTAATTTAGAAACGAATACGAGTAAATCATAAAAATAAGTGCAACGACAAATCCTATTATCCTAGGCGCCAAAAATTATTGGACACATTGATCAATGAATGTGTGTGTGCATCAATGACAGCGACGAAACAAGATAACGCTTGTCAATTATATGACATTTGCATTATACAATTAGAATTGAGTGAAGTTTTCTCTCGATTCTGCCGCTTTCATTCAACTAACCAATCAATTCTACGTCAAAATCAATTTTAGGAAAGAAGCAACTTGCTTCGTTTTCAGAGTGTATATGTGTGTGTTTTTGGGAAGGTTCCGGATTGTTTCCTTTGCCGAATTCAGTTACACAATTAGGCCGCCGTTCTCCAATCGCTTGCTGTCGTGGGTGTGGTCTCTGCGTCTCCACGGCAGAGGGAGGTGCGCACGCGCAGTTGTAAGTAAAGGTTGGTTCCTTACGTGTATTTGGGGTGGAGTCTGTGCAGTGGGTTGTCAGCTTAGGTACCAGGAGCGCACGATCGCAGGAGTAACCGTCTCGTCGCGTTGCTACTACTAGTGTGTAGAATAGAGCTCCTTAGTAGTTATGAAGTCCTATTTTTTCCCTCTTATTAAACTTATTAAAATTTATTTAAAATATGGAATAAAAATTTGCGAGTAGTACTGAGGCACGTCAACACCTTTCAGCGGTCCGGAGGAAGAGGAACATTGCTGTAGGGTTCAGGCCTGGGCTATCGGTTGAGAAGAGGAGGTCAGGTCATATCTCACCTCCTTTACATGGATGATCTGAAGCTCTTTGCCTCCAACAACTTGCAACTAATGAAGCTACTGAAGGTTACAGAAACCTTTAGTGACGCCATCAGGATGGAATTTGGTGTGGACATGTGCAGTCATGCATGTAAAGCGAGGGGAGATTATGGAATCCGTGGGAATACAACTCTCGGATTCCATACACCTTCGATCCCTTTCCTCAAACGAAACTTACAAGTATTTGGGTATGTCGGAAGCACTAGGCATCAACGCTACTGACGTGAAACAGTCGTTGAAGGAACGCTTCTTTGGTCGCCTGAAAAAAGTACTAAATAGTCTTTTATCAGGCGGGAACCGGTCTTGATGTATTCTTTCGGCATACTCAAATGGACTCAGACAGAACTTGACGCCCTGGATAGGAGAGTCCGCACATTGCTTGCCGCAAATCGTATGCATCACCCACGATCATCGGTTATGAGACTGTATATCCCGCGGAAGTGCGGTGGTCGTGGCTTTTAAATGCTAAGACCCTGCACAACCGCGAGGTATGCAGTCTTAGGGAATACTTCCAGGCCGTCGACGTTGGTATGCATCGAGATGTGGTAGCGGTGGACAAGGGCCTTACCCCGCTCTCCTTGGCTAACGAGAACTGGCGCAAACCTATAGTACTAGATACTAATGACCGCAGGGAGGTATGGCAAAGCAAGTAGCTTCACGGACGCTTCTACCGGGCCCTACATGGGTCCGATGTTGATCTTTTAGCGTCCGTGGCCTGGCTGCGATTTGGTGACCTTTTCGGGGAAACCGAAGGTTTTGTCTTTGCGATTATGGACGAAGTTATGATGACGAACAACTACCGGAAATACATTGTGAAGGACGGCACAGTTGACATCTGTCGGGCATGTCACCGGCCGGGAGAATCTATCCGTCAAATTATCTCCGGTTGTTCTAGTCTGGCTAACGGAGACTACTTGCATAGACACAACCTTGTAGCCAGGATTATCCATCAGCAACTTGCTCTTAAATACAATCTTGTGGAATCGGAAGTGCCTTACTATAAGTATGTGCCCGACCCAGATCTCGAAAATGGCAATGTCACATTGTATTGGGATCGGTCTATCATCACTGACAGGACTATTGTTGCTAATAAGCCTGACATAGTGGTGATAGACCGACTAGAGCGTCGCGCAATGATTGTTGAGATAGCGGTCCCCCATGACGAGAACCTCGTGAAGGCTGAGAGAGATAAGAAAAGCAAGTATCTTGATCTGGCTCGCGAGGTTGTCGACATGTGGGATGTGAATACAGCAGTCATTGTGCCGATAGTCGTGACGGCCAATGGCATAATAGCCAAGAGCCTCGACGAACATCTGAGGAGGCTCTCGTTGGGCAGCTGGATCAAGGGCTTGATCCAGAAAGCGGTACTCCTGGACACGGCGCGTATCGTTAGGAGGTTCCTCTCTCAGGAGCCCTGACCACCGGTAGCTTGGACCCTGTTCCCGATACCGGTGGGCTACTATTTTTTGTATTTTTAAATGTTTTTTAATTTTATTTTTATAGAATAATATTTAAAAATGTAAAGATATGTATATATAAAATGAATAAATGGAATAATAATAAAAATAAGATAATAAAATATGTTCACACAAAGCCAGGCCCGAGACAAGAACACACGCCCAACATCTTCGGGTTCGTCGCTCAGCTCCGCCTCGCAGCCGCCGGGACCATCTACAATCGTGAGTCAAGCGATCCCGGACGCTGCAGTTGCATATTTCTCTCCGCCGATTACACCACCACCTGCGCGTCGACGGGGAGCACGCCGGCCGCCGGACAGCCTGGGATCTCGAGGCCCATCGGCCTCTGACAGGGTCCCCGCTCCCGGTGGAAGTGTGCAGCGCATGCGATGGACACAACCGTTAAATGAAAACGTTATGCGCGCATACTTTGGGGCTACAGAGGGGGGAAGTAACCTGACTGCGTACCGTGGTCGGATGCTCTCTCTGTTTCAGGTGCTTGAGCCAGCTGTGAACGTTTCGGCCCAACGTCTGTCGGATCAAGTGCGGGTCATCCAACGTAACCGTATGTTGGATGATGCCGTACTTGATAGACTGCGGAATTAATCACGGAATAGCCGTGTCTCGCCTGCCTTGCCACCGGCCGTGGTGCAACTGCAACCCAGTGTTTCACCGCGACCTGATCATGATGGTGAGGATGACGACGACAGGGCTATATCTGTGAGTACCCCATGCAATGCACGTTTAAGGAGCGCTTTGGAATGTGCATTTAGCGAGTATCGCTCCACACCGCCTGAGCTTAGACCTCGACTACCTCGTCTGCCCATGCATAAAAAAAATAGGGCGCTGGTGTGTGCTCTAGATTCGCAGCTATCTAATGTTTTTGATAGCAGCAAAGATCTTGCCGATACCCACTCAATACTGTACTGTGCGGCTGCTGCGGCATGTCGTGTAGCTAACGTCAAATTCCCAAAAAGTGACAGAACTACACGACTAGCTGTGCCAGCTTGGCAGTCCAGGATTAAGCGTCGTATCGGTGAAGCTAGAGCACTCATCGGCAAGCTTATCTGCTTCAGGAATGGTAACACTCGCCCTAGAGTGATGCGCTTTGTGAGGCGGGCTTTCTCGGGGACTGATATCAGTTCTCGAGATTATCTGTCCCGCGTCACAGAGCCTATCGACTTCCTGAAGCAGAAAATCTATGCATGGGCAAACCGTATTCGTCGGTACAAGCGGCGAGTGGAGCGATACACGCAGAATCGTACATTCCAGAACAACGAAAGGTGGGTTTATAGGGCTTGGGAGCGACCCATCCAAGGTGTGACTGATGCGCGCCTACCAGACGATGACGCCATGTATTCGTTCTGGCGCAATATCTGGTCGTTGCCTGTCAGTCACACCGAGGGTGACTGGACTCGGGAGGTCGAACAAGCTTGCGATCCGATACCACAAATGGGCGCAATTACCATCAGCCCCCAAGATGTAGCTCGTGCAGTCCGTCCGTTGCCTAACTGGAAATCTCCAGGGCCGGACGGACTGCACAACTTTTGGATTAAGTGGTTCCAAAGGTCGCACGCTTGTTTGGCAACTCAGTTCCAGTCTGCCTTAGAGTCAGGATCGCTGCCCCTGTTCCTAACGACAGGAATAACCCACCTGCTCCACAAAACAGGTAGTACTGCGGAGCCTAAAAATTATAGACCGATAACATGTTTACCGACGGTCTATAAAGTTTTTACATCCATTCTGAGAGCTAAAATTAATCAACATATTGACACGAATTCAATCATGTCTGCTTCTCAGAATGGATGTAGAAACGGGTCCCGCGGTACTAAGGAGCTGCTCCTTATAGACATTGCCATTAGCCAGCAGGTTCGCCGTTCTCGAAGGGATCTGGTGACATGTTGGATAGACTACAAGAAGGCCTATGACTCAGTGCCACATACATGGCTCATGAGGGTGCTGGAGTTGTATAAAATTGATGCAACTCTGCGCACCTTCCTGATGTCGTGTATGGGGCAGTGGAGGACGGTTCTTCGCTATCCAGGATGTCAACAGATTCAAGAGGACAGCGAACCTATATGGATCGAGCGTGGAATATTTCAGGGCGATAGTCTGAGTCCACTGTGGTTTTGTTTAGCCCTGAACCCTCTTAGTACATTGCTGGAGGGTTCAGGCCTGGGCTATCGGTTGAGAAGAGGAGGTCAGGTCATATCTCACCTCCTTTACATGGATGATCTGAAGCTCTTTGCCTCCAACAACTTGCAACTGATGAAGCTACTGAAGGTTACAGAAACCTTTAGTGACGCCATCAGAATGGAATTTGGTGTGGACAAATGTGCAGTCATGCATGTAAAGCGAGGGGAGATTATGGAATCCGTGGGAATACAACTCTCGGATTCCATACACCTTCGATCACTTTCCTCAAACGAAACTTACAAGTATTTGGGTATGTCGGAAGCACTAGGCATCAACGCTACTGACGTGAAACAGTCGTTGAAGGAACGCTTCTTTGGTCGCCTGAAAAAAGTACTAAATAGTATTTTATCAGGCGGGAACAAGGTGCGCGCCTTCAACGGCTGGGTCATGCCGGTCTTGATGTATTCTTTCGGCATACTCAAATGGACTCAGACAGAACTTGACGCCCTGGATAGGAGAGTCCGCACATTGCTTGCCGCAAATCGTATGCATCACCCACGATCATCGGTTATGAGACTGTATATCCCGCGGAAGTGCGGTGGTCGTGGCTTTTTAAATGCTAAGACCCTGCACAACCGCGAGGTATGCAGTCTTAGGGAATACTTCCAGGCCGTCGACGTGGGTATGCATCGAGATGTGGTAGCGGTGGACAAGGGCCTTATCCCGCTCTCCTTGGCTAACGAGAACTGGCGCAAACCTATAGTACTAGATACTAATGACCGCAGGGAGGTATGGCAGAGCAAGGAGCTTCACGGACGCTTCTACCGGGTCCTACATGGGCCCGATGTAGATATTTTAGCGTCCGTGGCCTGGCTGCGATTTGGTGACCTTTTCGGGGAAACCGAAGGTTTTGTCTTTGCGATTATGGACGAAATTATGATGACGAACAACTACCGGAAATGCATTGTGAAGGACGGCACAGTTGGCATCTGTCGGGCATGACACCGGCCGGGGGAATCTATCCGTCACATTATCTCCGGTTGTTCTAGTCTGGCTAACGGAGACTACTTGCATAGACACAACCTTGTAGCCAGGATTATCCATCAGCAACTTGCTCTTAAATACAATCTTGTGGAATCGGAAGTGCCTTACTATAAGTATGTGCCCGACCCAGTTCTCGAAAATGGCAATGTCACATTGTATTGGGATCGGTCTATCATCACTGACAGGACTATTGTTGCCAATAAGCCTGACATAGTGGTGATAGACCGACTAGAGCGTCGCGCAATGATTGTTGATATAGCGGTCCCCCATGACGAGAACCTCGTGAAGGCTGAGAGAGATAAGAAAAGCAAGTATCTTGATCTGGCTCGCGAGGTTGTCGACATGTGGGATGTGAATACAGCAGTCATTGTGCCGATAGTCGTGACGGCCAATGGCATAATAGCCAAGAGCCTCGACGAACATCTGAGGAGGCTCTCGTTGGGCAGCTGGATCAAGGGCTTGATCCAGAAAGCGGTACTCCTGGACACGGCGCGTATCGTTAGGAGGTTCCTCTCTCAGGAGCCCTGACCACCGGTAGCTTGGACCCTGTTCCCGATACCGGTGGGCTACTATTTTTTGTATTTTTAAATGTTTTTTTATTTTATTTTTTATAGAATAATATTTAAAAATGTAAAAATATGTATATATAAAATGAATAAATGGAATAATAATAATAAAATCTTTTTTTTATCTCGACATCAAAATACAGTGACTATCATAATACTTAACCTTATATGGAGAAGGGTGTCTGAGATAGTTAAGGCCCTGTGTTACAGATCACCCATTTTACATAGAGGAATAATTAACCATGAAATAATTTACGTGTAGTCTTTACAAAATCGAAATTTAAGATTAAAGAAGAATACGATTAAATTAAATTAAATGAAAATTAAGTTTAAAGAGAATTAAAATAAAATCAAAGATAAATAAAATTTAAAAATTCAGCGAAAAATATACAAAAGAAGTATCTTATTCCCTGAAAAGTATGTAGGTACCTACAAACAATAATTAGGTACGTAGGTAACAAATGAGAATGGAGAAATGAGAAGGATATGTGCATGAGAGATTGTATAAGTGTAATGTGAGGGTGTAAATGTGTGAGTGTAAGAGTGTGAGTGTTAATGTGCGTGTATGAGTTTATGACACTGGTTTTAAAATATTTTCCGTGGAAATGTAGTCGAGGTTTAACAGCCAATTCCTTAATTTCCTTTTACAAACCTCTTTCGTATGCTTGTATAGAAATAGTTTATTATTCATTGAGTTGTACAGAAAAGTACCAAGAAAGCAGAAAAACCGTTGAGAGAAACTTGTGTTGTAACGGATGATTGGACACACATTGGTTGATCTTCTGTTTTGTGTTAGGAAAGGTGGTATCGAATTATTCGATTAGGAGATCGGGATCTAGGGGTAGTTCAGCGTGTTTTTTTAATACCGTCATGATAATGAATAATTGCCGGACTGTAAGTACCTGGCAGTGTTGATAAAGTTCAGAAGTTGAGTATAGGATTGGGAAAAAGCAACTAACTTTTAATACTGCTCTTTGGGCTCTTTCTAGATTGATCATGTATGATTTAGAGGAACCGCCCCATGTGGTAATGCAATATGATATAAGTGATTGGCATAATGCGAAGTAAACTTTCTTAAGAACTGATGAATTGGAAATATGTCGTAGGTTTTTAAATATATAAATTAATTTGCGTATACGTTTAACGAGGGATTCTATATGTTGCTGGAAGCTGAGTCTGGAATCTATAATTATACCAAGATACTTAATGGAACTAGTTTTAACCAAGAAATGTTGAGTATCAACTGTACATCATTGGACGACAACTACAAGTTCAGCACTAATGTTCTTATAATGAACAACATAAGAAGAAACCAGCCGAATTCAAAATTTTCTAAACCATCATGGGTATTTTTGGAAAAAATTGACTTAGCCGACCCTCAGTTCTACGTCAGCAACCCAGTTGACATATTATTGGGTGCGGATATTTAAGCTAAGATCATCATGAACAAGATTCACCGAGAAGATTCAGGTAGCTTCATTGCGCAACAAACACGCATTGGGTGGATTTTGTTCGGTGAGGTCCAAAGTCTTCAATGCTACCTAGTCCTGAATAACATACAAGATATTCAACAATTTTGGGAGACCGAAGTTATTCCTGAAGATGATCAAATATCATTTGAAGACGATGAATGCATTCAATTTTACAAGTCGACCACGACAAGATTGGCATACGGAAGATATCAAGTGAGACTGCCACTAAAGTCAACTTTCAACAAGGGTATTGGGGCATCTAAACACAAGGCAGTCGCTCAGCTGTATCAGATAGAACGAAAGCTCGCAAAAAACAAATGTATTGCAAAACAATACAAAACATTTATTGATGAATATTTATCTCTCGGTCACATGAAACGGGCGCACAGCAACAAGAAACCAGAGTATTTTTTACCGCATCACTGCGTGCAATCTCAGAAGATCCTGAAGACCTAGATTTCTTGACACCTTCTCACTTCATAACTGGCGGACCTACGTTAACGCTAGTTGAAACCGAAAGAGATCTACGAACACGCTGGTAGTTAACACAGAAAATACTACAAGATCTGTGGAAAAGATGGCGCACAGAATATCTTGCGCAATTAACTGCAAGAAGCAAGTGGAGGCAACCTCAAACCAACATCAAGTTGGACGATATAGTTCTCATCCACGACGACAACCTCCCACCCGGCAAGTGGGCGATGGGCAGAGTCGTAGAACTACATCCAGGCAAGGACGGCCACGTGCGTGTCGTGACCTTAAAAACGAAAAGCGGCACTATTAAACGTCCCGTCATAAAAGTTTCCACACTTTTAGAACATAAGGAAGTTGCCCCACAGTGCGACACGGCACGAGACAAGAACCAAGACGTGGAACACCAGCAAGCCCAAGCATCCTTAACAAGGAGGTCAACGAAAAGCAAGTTCAACTTAACAACCATGGTAACTGCTCTAATGTTATTTTTCACATTCTTTACAAATGCAGAATGTAACATGAAGATAGCCCCATTTCAAACAAGTCAAAGCTTGTATTTTGACAAAGTATCTGACATGATGCTTATCAGAGACGATTGGAATATTGTGGTTTACTACAACATGGAAACGTACTGGCAATCAACTGCAAGGTTCAATGAATACATCCAATCGCTCAAACAAACATGTGACATCATTCAAGATCAAGTTCACTGTGACGTAATCATTCAGCAGCTACGTCATGCGTTCTCAGAACTCGAGCAATACAACCAAGTTTTGCAAAGTCAGCATTCCGGCACGCGACCCGGGACACTGCGTCAGCGCCGAGGCCTTATCAATGGCGTGGGATACATTGCTAACAGCCTATTCGGAGTGCTCGACGAAAGTTTCGCTGAAAAATATCGCAAGGACATTTCTCCCATTCGAGAAAACGAAAGGCATATAGTTTCTCTCTGGAATAATCAGACTTCACTCATGGAAGCAGAAAACAACCTTCTTAAGCGCACAGAGCATGATATGAACCAGCAACTTAAAATGATAAACCGTCATATGAATAAGTTACACGCAGCAGTGGACCAATTGAAAAACAACATTGAAGCTAACAGCATCATTAATGACTTCAACATGGGAGCTATAATAGCAAGTAATGTGATGTATAATTTAAAGAGTCTTCAGAATACGTTATTAAAGAAAGAAAGAAAATATTTATTGCCAACTGTAACATACACAATGGTCGTTTCAACTTACATTTGATTACACCCGAACAACTCATGAACGAGTTAAGCACGATTTCTAGCAAGTTGCCCAAGGACGTCTCCCTGCCAATTGACAACATACACTCGGACCTTCGGAAGATATATGGTCTACTGGAAATAAAAACAAGACTTCTGGAAGACATTATCATCTTTGAGATCAAACTACCTCACATCAGTCGAGATTCATACGAAATCCTCAAGATCATTCCGATCCCCAAGACAGTGGGCCAAAGTGACATGATCAACATTAACTCAGTATCTGAGTTCAACATGAAGAAAGATACATATATTAATATGTCGGAAGAAGACTTGAGATCATGTCCAACCGTTTCGGGAGTTTATTACTGCCACATCCTACGACCCATATACCAAATTAAAGGAGACAAGAATTTCTGTGAAACGGAAAATTCGGAATGCAAAACAACATCAAGCTTCTGTAAAGATAAATTGCAGGAAACATACACATTGAACAGATATTTTACTTTTGCTGCGATAGGTGTCACGTTCGAACAATATGCGGCGATCAAATAACCGCACATCAGCTGGCACAAGCCGGACTATTCAATATAGGCCAAGGATGCATCGTCAAAGAAACAACTTTACCCTGTATTCACACAAGCCTCACATAAGTGAATTAAGGACGAACGCAGATATTTATGCACCAGTGATTTCCTCTATCAATCACATCATCAACATCAGCGTACCTAAACTAGTTTTGGACAGCAAAACTCAAGATTTAGAACAAGAAATCAGCGATGTAGACAAAAGGATACAGTCTATGAAAGCGGCAGATGTGATGTTACCTGATGATCTATCTTATCATGATATTCATCACTACGCTGTGATCTACACTCTAGTTGGAATATTGGGCATCGCTGCAATGGTCATTATAGCTCGCCGTACGCGATGTCGATGGCGAGTTCCATTGTCACCACCACAATCCGTTGCTGAGGAATCAAGAACAGGGCCTGCCACGCCGCGCCGTGGGAGCAACAGCGATACAAGGGAAACAAGTGGACACCTAGACTGCGTGCACGTCCATGTTCCTCGCAACCCTCGCGTCCATAAAGGAACTTCCCTTTAATTAAGTTTATAGAATTAATAGCTCTAAAATTTCATTATCATGTTACAAACTTTAAGCTATTTTTGTAAATCTAAATGCACTTCATCTTTCCTATCTCGTCCGGGAATATGTACGATTACATCGCACATTTATTTAGCACGCTAGCATAAGCATTTTTACTTAATTTAAATCGACATTCATATTATTATTGTTGAGTACACTTTCGACCGTTCTATTATTGTAAACAAGTACAAATCAATAAATATTTTATCAAGAAGTCAGCAAGAATAGTTTTCTTCCATCTCAACTTAGCACATGTATTAGCAACAAGTGCTCGTACAAAAAATATGCGTACTAAAATCATTCGAAATATTGCAATGGTATAAAAAAAGGTTGCTAAAATTGGTTTGGGTAGTGAAATTTTGTCAAAATCATATATTATTTCAAATAATATTATATATAATATTATATATTTGATAATAATATCAAATAATAATAATATTAATATAATAATTATAATATCACATTAATAGTAGTTAACAAAATGTAATTATAAGTTAATTAATTTAGTCTCAATAAATTTAACAAGAAATGACATTGTAAGTCTAATAATGCAGTGTTCCAAAGATGACGGACCAATTTTATTATTGTTTATGCATCACCATAAAAAGGGGTTTCAAATTAAAGCGTTTGCATAGACGAATACGAAAAATCTGCCTTTTAAAATTAATAATGTATTTTCCTTGTAGGATGCTAATGAGCAAAGAGATGCCGCTCGCCACTGAGCTGACGCTCCAATACACTCACAACAGGAGTGTGAGTGTGCTCCACGACTGGACCACACCCCGCCCCTCCTACGATGAGCCTGCGGCGCTGCCGCCACTGCCTCCGGTGGATGTGGGTATTCGCCGGTCAATTCTGTCAAAAATACTCACCATGTAAAGAGCAAGTGAGCTGTCATTCCAATTGTTGCTAAGGGTTGACAAGTCATTTCAGGTCATATCATATCACTCCATCTAAGTTTTCACGGTGAGATTTCTAAAGAATAGCACTAAAGTGCGCGCACGATAAGTCTGCGCGCGACAGGTGGCGTGCTTAATGTTGCCAGCATAACTAATCTTTTTTCCTTTATTTAATCAATAGTCATTTTTCATTACTCGGAACTTAAAGAAATTTAAGTTAAGCATAATTAATTACTAGCTTTTTCTACTTGCATAAAATATGATGAAAAAATTTCATGAAATTATTGTAAAACTTTTATTGAATACTTAGTAGTACCTACTTTTAAATTTGGTCTAACAATGGTCCTGCATTGGCTAATACCTACAATTTCAATTCTTTTTTAATTTCTTCTTCAACAATTTTTGAAAAAGCTGCAGACACATAACCCTCTTGAGTTATTTGGGTAACGGTGCGTTCAGAAACGCCTAAAACAAAAAAACAATGATGCATTATATTACATGATGCCGGTCCTGTCTCACTGGTATATTTATGTTCCACCCAAAAACCAATACTGTCGGGCACCGGTAGTACGAAAATTTAGGGAAATTTTAGTATTGTGGTATCCCTAAAAGTTACCTGTCAAATAAGCCACGCGGGCTCTATCTTTGTAAAACGGTACCGTAGGCCCGTTAATGTCTTGTTCACTTCAAAAAACACCCCTGCCATCATTTTAAATTACTTTTAGCATAATGATGGCGATTATTTACTTCGGAAGGTCGAAGGCAACAGGCCGAGAGGCCGTAGCCCGATCAGATGGTCTGACCAAATACGTACAACGTTGAACACAAAGCTGCACGATGCACTCCACGTCGCCAAGGACAGACACAGATGGAGAATCATTGTCAGAGAAAAGTTGATCTCCTGTCGGGGGAATCACGACCCTCAGTAATGAGGAACACGAAGCGAGGAGGGAGGGATGTCTTACAATTTATATTAAAATAAATTGCACGCTTGCTTGCAGGCAGAATACAATTACTTTTAGGCTTTAAGATCTTCCCTTCTGAACAATGTATTTCTGACAAATAAGAATTTTGATTTGATTTGATTTGAAAGCGACCTATGTCGATGCATGGAGACAACAGTCTTCCAACAGCAAAGTTTTTGTCCCTCAATCCAATTTATCTTTTCATTAGAGTAATTTTCAGTGCTTTCATTGCTTATGAACTTCTTTTATGTTACCTAATTATTTTGGTGATTGTAGCTATTTGTACGAAAACATCGGTGCGTGAGTCCGACTCGCACTTGGAAGGTTTTTTTTAATACTCTTTTATTTACTGTTCTTCAGAGGGACGTGTTTCGTGTGCCGCCGCCATCTCACTCGTCATTTCGCTTTGCGATGATCATACTGATACCAGTAATGCTGGCGCTGCTGGCCTTGCTGACGGTGCTGTGCTCCATCGTTATTAAGAAGTCTAGAGGTCAAATAATCTTTCAATTTCAATAATCTTCCCTTGGGCCATTCCAAACTCGGTGCACTGGCACCGAGTTTGTGATCAGTTACATCTCTTCACAGAATATGCGTCACCTACTTTCCTGCCCAATATGCACAACCACCGGCACGTGGAAGGTGCACTCACGCTCGCACTAAGTTTATGTCATTTGTACCTGATTGTTTCTGCAGCGACCAATTTGAGCCCGCATTCGGTTCAGAGAGTCCGGATTGGCGTCTACAGTTCCTCCAGGCTTCCAGGCTTAGGCAAAATATTATATTCTACATTACCGTGCTCAGTAGGTACGTGAAGCGGCGTCAGTGCAGCAACATCAACTAACCGTCCTCAAAACACAATAGCGCTACCACCAGCAGATATTTCATCCTTTTCCATCTATACTAATTTTGTTTGTTTGTTTGATCGCGCTAATCTCAGGAACTACTGGTTGGAATTGAAAAATTATTTTTGTGTTGGATAGTCCATTTATCGAGGCAGGTTATAGGCTATATAACATCACGCTATGACCAATAAGAGCCGAGCATAAATTAAAAATATTGCAAAAACGGGCAAAGATATTCCTTTTTGAGAGCTTCCATTGCGTGCGCTGCGTAAACGGTTTAAGTTACGCAAATATCATGTATTATGGAAATGTTCCTCTTTAAAAGTTCTACAAAAAAATCCGCGACAGCATATGTCTATCTTTTAAGATTGACTCACAATAGCAACTTTTATGTTCTAAATTTTAATTAGTTCGCCGTTGCCGGTAGAAACAAAAGTTGGTTACATTCGCATAGTAGTATTTTATTTCTTATTCAAATAAATAGTTTAACGAGTTGGTAGGTAGGTGGGTAGGGTAGGGTAGGGTAGGGTAGGGTAAGGTTGGGTAGGGTAGGGTAGATAGGGTAGGGTAGGGTAGGGTAGGGTAGGGTAGGGTAGGGTAGGGTAGGGTAGGGTAGGGTAGGGTAGGGTAGGGTAGGTAGGTAGCCAGTTGACGGGAGCGAAGCCGCGGGGTCAGCTAGTTATAATATAGACTAACCTCATTAAACCTTTTGGTTGGTCTGCCGCCATGACAGAGCATTTGTATATTCTTTTGTAACTTTATCTATTCTCTTCACTTTTAACATCTTCCTCAGCATTCTTATTTCTGCTACGTACATATAATTTGATTTCATCTGTTTTCTTGTTGACCACGCATTCCGGTACATACGAAGCGATAGATTTAGTAAGCTTAGTTATCATCATCATCAGGCACTGGGATGCTGGGCAACAGGCTTCCTCTCTGCGAGACGGAAGCTTAGTTATCAATAGATTTTATGTGCCTACTAATTAGTTTTCAATTAATTTTTGATTTAATTCCAGAGAGCAGACAAACTCAACAGTCGACCGCCTGGCGCCCGCGCCGCCGGCGTGCGAGATATCGCTGTCGGCTACCGGTTTGCAATAGTCGTGAGTTTTTCAATATTATTACTCAAACCTGTGGTACTTTCTTTTTATGAAATAATGAAAGAAAAAAAGTATATTTGTGCAAATTACAACGCATGCCATTCAAGACATAAAACAAAATATAGGATAAACTTAAATACAAATACAAGAATCATAATGAATAATAAGTTCACAAATTATTACAATGCAAAACTATACTATACTATAACTGGACTAATAAATGTTGAGAGTAGTTTTTAACATGATCTATATCAAAATTTCAGAACAGTTGCTGCTTCGAGACTTGGACGACGAGTATCTAAACGCTATGATAATTAGATGTCTGGACGATAGCGCCGAGCTTCCGCCTCTCAGCTCAGCTTCGCCCGGCCAGCTGAGTGACATGCCGCCGCCGTACTCCGAGTGCACGCGCCCCGGCCACGCCGCCCGCAACAAGCATGTCAGCGAGGAGCCTCCGCCGCCCTACTCGCTTGCTACGTCGGCTACACTCACCCCGAGCACGCAGTGCCACGCACGAGTACACATGAACAGGGAGATCGTGCGAGACGAGCGAGCATATTCTAGCACCGACATTGATAACGCTCAAAACAATCTCATTGAAACCGGACGCAGAAGCGAGGCCGTTACCATGACCACTAGTTCAAATAATGAAGCAGTTGCTCCGGGAACGAGAACGGAACTAGTATTCGACAACGGCAGGATAGTAGAGAGATCGAGTTTAGATCTGAATAGAAACAACAATGACACAGGAGTAACCAGATATGATAATGTAGAACAGCAGAGTACTAGACACGCAGACTTTAACGACAGAGTGGTGTATATTGATGAAACTGTAGGAGAACCATTCTGACAAGTATTAGTAGAGTGCGTGATCCTGGATGTGAGTCGAGTGGGATGTATGATACACTGTAATTAATACCATACTCATTAGGTAGATGTGTGAGATAGAACAAAGGGCAACGTTTCAGTATTATGTGAATTTAGAAAACGCTCAATGGAGTGATAGCGGGTTAAAGTTGTACCTTAGTTTTAACGTTTTAATTAGTTTATGTATACTAAAAAAAAAGTTAAATCAAAAAACCCGACTGCTTCAAAAGCAAACTCAAAAGTCGTAAACAAGAAAAAAATCATGCTGTGCAGTCGGAGGATACATACGCCTGAGCTGGCTGACCAAAACCAGATGTAACCTCCTCCTGCACAGCATGACTTTTTCCTTGTTTACGACTTTTTAGTTCGCTTTTGAAGCAGTTGGGTTTTTTGATTAAACTTTTTCTATTTATAACTTTTTAGTTAAGTTTGTTTCGAATTAGATACATTTAAACATATAAGTGTTATATATTTTTGAAATCATCCCTTAAAACCCTTTTTTTTATACCCCACACGATGGGTTTGAAAAAAAAATTGTGGCCCCACAATATGGCGCCCAAAATCCGCCATTTTTTGTCCAATTTTAATGTAGTCTATGAGGTTTGAGGACTCGCAGGTTTACAAATCGATTGACGTATGAATCATCAAAATCGGCCAAAGCGTTTGGTCTCTGGAACGCCATATAGGAACAAACATACATACATATATACATACATACATAGACTGATAAACACATTACCCTCCTTCGGCAGTCGGGTAAAAAGAGGAATGGACCCCAGACCAAAAACACCTGACCGTAGACTAGCTGTGAGATATCTTGTAATGTTGTAGTTCCCGAGAGCTCACACTTAGTACAGTAAGGCCGCACGTAGCGCCTAGGTACTATCACACACAACCGATGTAACATATACTCCTAAAACATTGTCTCCGAATCTATTACCATTTTTAATAAAATTTATTTAACTATATCTTTTTCGTTTTATACATACGGGTGCCAGACTTGGGCTCTAACAAAAGCCCATACCAAAAAGTGAGAAGTCTGTCAAGCTGCCATGGAAAGAAGTATGCTTGGGAAAAGGAGACTGGATAAAATTGAAAACGAAACACTCAGAAGACGTACAAAAATAAAAAAAATGTTGCACTTAAAGTAAAGAAATTAAAATGGAGATGGACAGGACACACAGTAAGGAGAAGGGAGAAATGGTGTAGAACATTCGGTTTAAAGAATTTATTCTCATAAGAACAATACATAGGTTCACTTACAATGAGATACAAAGTAATTGCTTATATCTAAATAAATACATTTTGCCTCCGATGCGTGCTGGTGAAGTTATACAAAACAAATATATAGGAAGTATGTAATTGCTAACATTTAATATGCGGTATGACTACATTTCATAAACGTAATTTCTCAGTTTTAGCTTAAATCTGTTAATATTATCACAATCTTTTAGGTCATTTGGTAGGTCGTTCATTGATGATAAATGATTTTATTTCTGTAAGTTGGTTTTTACAAACTCTTTTACATGTCGATCATATTTTTTAAAACTAGATGAGGTCGGCGTTTCCTATCTGACTACTCTGAGAAGAAAGGCCGAAACAAACTCAGAGGTCACAGTCTCTTTTAAAGTCCTGACAAAATCTTAGTTAGATCATGTGAAGACCATGTAGACAGATGTCTGAAATGGTCTTTTGAGGAAAGAACCAGCCAGATTGAGTGGACCTGTCCAAGCAGTGCACGCATTTGTCAATAACCGAGCAGCTCAACTCAGAATTTAAGGAGCTCAACGATTCGACGAACAATACCAAAGAAAGGACATTCGGGTAGGCCGCATAAACTACTCAAACTGCCAGACACTGATTAAAAACTAAGATAAAATAAAAAACAAAAAAAAAAGATCCACATAGTCTTCACATTCACAATAATTAAAATAAAATAAGAAAATACTTTAAAAAGTAAATATTCTTGTCATTGCAAGAAAACAAAAAAAAAAAAAACAAACAAAATATCAACATTAAAAACAAAATTCATGGTGCAAAATATAAAAATCAAAATTAATTGGAGCAGCTCAATCCCAAGCCTTTTTGTCCTCAACGTAATCTTTAATAGTATAAAACGCTTTCTGGTACAACTTACGTTTAATGAAAGATTTGAATTTATTAAGACTTAGATCTTGTACGTGGCTTGGAAGCTTATTATAAAAGCGTACACATTGACATCTAAACGAGCCACCTATCTTCTTGAGCCTTGTTGTAGGTACTACAAATTTGTGTTTGTTCCTAGTATTTATGTTAAGGATATCACTGTAGTTTTTAAACAATTTTATATTTTTATGGGCATATAAAAGATTTTCATAAATATACTGAGAGGGCACAGTCATTACATTAATCTCCTTAAATTTCTCTCTGAGAGAGTGTCTCGGGCTTAATTTATAAATTGATCGAACAGCTCTTTTCTGCAAAACAAAGATAGTCTGGATATCGGCGGCATTTCCCCACAACAGAATACCGTACGACATTACACTATGAAAATAGCTAAAGTATACTAAACGGGCTGTCTCTATGTCCGTTAAATTACGAATTTTTCTAACAGCATATGCTGCGGAGCTTAGCTTCTTTGACAATTTATCTATATTTGGGCCCCACTGAAGCTTAGCATCCAAAGTTAAGCCTAAAAATACTGTGCTATTTTCAGGATTCAATTCTTCGCCCTTTATCAACACATCAGTTTTCACCTGCCTAACGTGAGGTAGGGTAAACTTAATGATTTAATGATGAATTGGTTCCCAAAATACAATAAACGAAAGAGCGGGAGACCGTTCAAAAGGTGGGAGGACGAACTAAAGGATATCGCAGGAAAAACATGGACAAGGACGGCGAGAGATAGAGAGGGGTGGAAGGTATGTAGGTAGGGTAGGGTTGGGTAGGGTAGGGTAGGGTAGGTAGGTACAGTAGGTAGGGTAGGTAGAGTAGGTACGGTAGGTAGAGTAGGTAGGGTAGGTAGAGTAGGTAGGGTAGGTAGGGTAGGTAGGGTAGGTAGGGAAGGTAGGGTAGGTAGGGTAGGTAGGGTAGGTAGGGTAGGTAGGGTAGGTAGGGTTGGTAGGGTAGGTAGGGTAGGTAGGGTAGGTAGGGTAGGTAGGGTAGGTAGGGTAGGTAGGGTAGGTAGGGTAGGTAGGGTAGGTAGGGTAGGTAGGGTAGGTAGGGTAGGTAGGGTAGGTAGGGTAGGTAGGGTAGGTAGGGTAGGTAGGGTAGGTAGGGTAGGTAGGGTAGGTAGGGTAGGTAGGGTAGGTAGGGTAGGTAGGGTAGGTAGGGTAGGTAGGGTAGGTAGGGTAGGTAGGGTAGGTAGGGTAGGTAGGGTAGGTAGGGTAGGTAGGGTAGGTAGGGTAGGTAGGGTAGGTAGGGTAGGTAGGGTAGGTAGGGTAGGTAGGGTAGGTAGGGTAGGTAGGGTAGGTAGGTACAGTAGGTAGGGTAGGTAGAGCAGGTACGGTAGGTAGAGTAGGTAGGGTAGGTAGAGTAGGTAGGGTAGGTAGGGTAGGTAGGGTAGGTAGGGAAGGTAGGGTAGGTAGGGTAGGTAGGGTAGGTAGGGTAGGTAGGGTAGGTAGGGTAGGTAGGGTAGGTAGGGTAGGTAGGGTAGGTAGGGTAGGTAGGGTAGGTAGGGTAGGTAGGGTAGGTAGGGTAGGTAGGGTAGGTAGGGTAGGTAGGGTAGGTAGGGTAGGTAGGGTAGGTAGGGTAGGTAGGGTAGGTAGGGTAGGTAGGGTAGGTAGGGTAGGTAGGGTAGGTAGGGTAGGTAGGGTAGGTAGGGTAGGTAGGGTAGGTAGGGTAGGTAGGGTAGGTAGGGTAGGTAGGGTAGGTAGGGTAGGTAGGGTAGGTAGGGTAGGTAGGGTAGGTAGGGTAGGTAGGGTAGGTAGGGTAGGTAGGGTAGGTAGGGTAGGTAGGGTAGGTAGGGTAGGTAGGGTAGGTAGGGTAGGTAGGGTAGGTAGGGTAGGTAGGGTAGGTAGGGTAGGTAGGGTAGGTAGGGTAGGTAGGGTAGGTAGGGTAGGTAGGGTAGGTAGGGTAGGTAGGGTAGGTAGGGTAGGTAGGGTAGGTAGGGTAGGTAGGGTAGGTAGGGTAGGTAGGGTAGGTAGGGTAGGTAGGGTAGGTAGGGTAGGTAGGGTAGGTAGGGTAGGTAGGGTAGGTAGGGTAGGTAGGGTAGGTAGGGTAGGTAGGGTAGGTAGGGTAGGTAGGGTAGGTAGGGTAGGTAGGGTAGGTAGGGTAGGTAGGGTAGGTAGGGTAGGTAGGGTAGGTAGGGTAGGTAGGGTAGGTAGGGTAGGTAGGGTAGGTAGGGTAGGTAGGGTAGGTAGGGTAGGTAGGGTAGGTAGGGTAGGTAGGGTAGGTAGGGTAGGTAGGGTAGGTAGGGTAGGTAGGGTAGGTAGGGTAGGTAGGGTAGGTAGGGTAGGTAGGGTAGGTAGGGTAGGTAGGGTAGGTAGGGTAGGTAGGGTAGGTAGGGTAGGTAGGGTAGGTAGGGTAGGTAGGGTAGGTAGGGTAGGTAGGGTAGGTAGGGTAGGTAGGGTAGGTAGGGTAGGTAGGGTAGGTAGGGTAGGTAGGGTAGGTAGGGTAGGTAGGGTAGGTAGGGTAGGTAGGGTAGGTAGGGTAGGTAGGGTAGGTAGGGTAGGTAGGGTAGGTAGGGTAGGTAGGGTAGGTAGGGTAGGTAGGGTAGGTAGGGTAGGTAGGGTAGGTAGGGTAGGTAGGGTAGGTAGGGTAGGTAGGGTAGGTAGGGTAGGTAGGGTAGGTAGGGTAGGTAGGGTAGGTAGGGTAGGTAGGGTAGGTAGGGTAGGTAGGGTAGGTAGGGTAGGTAGGGTAGGTAGGGTAGGTAGGGTAGGTAGGGTAGGTAGGGTAGGTAGGGTAGGTAGGGTAGGTAGGGTAGGTAGGGTAGGTAGGGTAGGTAGGGTAGGTAGGGTAGGTAGGGTAGGTAGGGTAGGTAGGGTAGGTAGGGTAGGTAGGGTAGGTAGGGTAGGTAGGGTAGGTAGGGTAGGTAGGGTAGGTAGGGTAGGTAGGGTAGGTAGGGTAGGTAGGGTAGGTAGGGTAGGTAGGGTAGGTAGGGTAGGTAGGGTAGGTAGGGTAGGTAGGGTAGGTAGGGTAGGTAGGGTAGGTAGGGTAGGTAGGGTAGGTAGGGTAGGTAGGGTAGGTAGGGTAGGTAGGGTAGGTAGGGTAGGTAGGGTAGGTAGGGTAGGTAGGGTAGGTAGGGTAGGTAGGGTAGGTAGGGTAGGTAGGGTAGGTAGGGTAGGTAGGGTAGGTAGGGTAGGTAGGGTAGGTAGGTACAGTAGGTAGGGTAGGTAGAGCAGGTACGGTAGGTAGAGTAGGTAGGGTAGGTAGAGTAGGTAGGGTAGGTAGGGTAGGTAGGGTAGGTAGGGAAGGTAGGGTAGGTAGGGTAGGTAGGGTAGGTAGGGTAGGTAGGGTAGGTAGGGTTGGTAGGGTAGGTAGGGTAGGTAGGGTAGGTAGGGTAGGTAGGGTAGGCTAGGTCTGCGCTAGGTAAGCTGTGCAGGCCGCTAACTGATAGTTAGGAGGTAGTTAGAGAAACAGCTTGTAATTTAATACATATATTTATAGTTAAAAATAACAGCTAGGTCGAGGGTTCTAGCGCCACTCAGTTCTGTACAAACGCCGTCACGCGGATAAAATAGTAAGGGGGTACCGTCCCTTGGCAGCACGTGGTAGACGCGGGGACCGGTCAGCACCGGCACAGCGATTGGTCACCGGAACTGTAGCAGCTTGGAGTGCGCAGGGTAGGCCGCAGGTGTCAGGTAAAAGGACCTGGCGGTGGGCGTAGGTAGCGTGCAGGTAGTTGGCAGCGTGCAGGTAGTTGGCAGCGTGCAGGTAGTTGGCAGCGTACAGCCGTGGGAGAAAGGCAAGCCTCAGCCCGTACAAAAAAACTGTCACTAAGGGTTTTGCACTGGGAAGCAGGCCCCCCACGACGGTGAACCGTCGCTTATTAAATAGTACTCTATGGATATATAACGAAAATGCAAAAAAAAAAATTTCGAAATTTTCATGGACTTAGAAAAATTTCGAGTGTGCAGATGAGTGGTTACCAGTCAGCTGTCGAAAAATCCGAAGCGGCATGGCGATATGAAGTATCAAAAACATCAAAACTGAGTATGAGGGATCATAGACAATCGAAAAAAAAAAAAAAAATCCCCAAGGTCAACACCATAAAAAAGCACAAAATGAGGCAATTTAGGTCGAATAGGGGTCAAATGAGGTCAAGTTAGGTTAGGTTAGGTTAAGGGTAGGTAGGGTAGGTAGGGTTGGTAGGGTAGGTAGGGTAGGTAGGGTAGGTAGGGTAGGTAGGGTAGGTAGGGTAGGTAGGGTAGGTAGGGTAGGTAGGGTAGGTAGGGTAGGTAGGGTAGGTAGGGTAGGTAGGGTAGGTAGGGTAGGTAGGGTAGGTAGGGTAGGTAGGGTAGGTAGGGTAGGTAGGGTAGGTAGGGTAGGTAGGGTAGGTAGGGTAGGTAGGGTAGGTAGGGTAGGTAGGGTAGGTAGGGTAGGTAGGGTAGGTAGGGTAGGTAGGGTAGGTAGGGTAGGTAGGGTAGGTAGGGTAGGTAGGGTAGGTAGGGTAGGTAGGGTAGGTAGGGTAGGTAGGGTAGGTAGGGTAGGTAGGGTAGGTAGGGTAGGTAGGGTAGGTAGGGTAGGTAGGGTAGGTAGGGTAGGTAGGGTAGGTAGGGTAGGTAGGGTAGGTAGGGTAGGTAGGGTAGGTAGGGTAGGTAGGGTAGGTAGGGTAGGTAGGGTAGGTAGGGTAGGTAGGGTAGGTAGGGTAGGTAGGGTAGGTAGGGTAGGTAGGGTAGGTAGGGTAGGTAGGGTAGGTAGGGTAGGTAGGGTAGGTAGGGTAGGTAGGGTAGGTAGGGTAGGTAGGGTAGGTAGGGTAGGTAGGGTAGGTAGGGTAGGTAGGGTAGGTAGTGTAGGTAGGGTAGGTAGGGTAGGTAGGGTAGGTAGGGTAGGTAGGGTAGGTAGGGTAGGTAGGGTAGGTAGGGTAGGTAGGGTAGGTAGGGTAGGTAGGGTAGGTAGGGTAGGTAGGGTAGGTAGGGTAGGTAGGGTAGGTAGGGTAGGTAGGGTAGGTAGGGTAGGTAGGGTAGGTAGGGTAGGTAGGGTAGGTAGGGTAGGTAGGGTAGGTAGGGTAGGTAGGGTAGGTAGGGTAGGTAGGGTAGGTAGGGTAGGTAGGGTAGGTAGGGTAGGTAGGGTAGGTAGGGTAGGTAGGGTAGGTAGGGTAGGTAGGGTAGGTAGGGTAGGTAGGGTAGGTAGGGTAGGTAGGGTAGGTAGGGTAGGTAGGGTAGGTAGGGTAGGTAGGGTAGGTAGGGTAGGTAGGGTAGGTAGGGTAGGTAGGGTAGGTAGGGTAGGTAGGGTAGGTAGGGTAGGTAGGGTAGGTAGGGTAGGTAGGGTAGGTAGGGTAGGTAGGGTAGGTAGGGTAGGTAGGGTAGGTAGGGTAGGTAGGGTAGGTAGGGTAGGTAGGGTAGGTAGGGTAGGTAGGGTAGGTAGGGTAGGTAGGGTAGGTAGGGTAGGTAGGGTAGGTAGGGTAGGTAGGGTAGGTAGGGTAGGTAGGGTAGGTAGGGTAGGTAGGGTAGGTAGGGTAGGTAGGGTGTTGATTGGAATAGAATATAATTTATAGAACACCAAAAAAAATCTCTTTTACAAGAAAACAATTTTTTATTATTATTAGCGATAGGCTCGCGCTTGACCACTATATCGCCTGATGATAAGCGATGATTTGGTCGACGGTGAAGCTTGCCTTGAAGTAACCTACTCACTCTTGACTTAAAGACCCCAAGGTTGTAGCTATCAGTAAACAAAGACTCCGGCAGGGAAAGAAAGTATTCGCAAAACGCTTTGTACGTATGGGTGGGATGTCCACCATGTACCGGTGGCGCATTGCCGTATGTCTTGTTGTCCGATGATGGAAAGGGCTAGGCGGCATAAAATTGTGTAGTTCCATCGCACACTTCCCGAAATGTAACCGATAAAAAACTGACAGACTGGCCACTTGGCGTCTATGTTCAAGGCTCTGGAGCTTTGAGGCGACCAGTGCATCGTTGCCGATAAGCCTCTTAGCCCGTTTGTCCATCGACTCAAGTGCATAAAGTTGATATTCGGCAGATCCGTCCCAGAGGTCAGAGGTGAGAGCAGTACTCCATGTATGTCCGAACTTGCGCTTTATATAATTTGAACAGCTGTTCAGGCGTGAAGTACCGTCTCACCTTTGCAAGGATCCCCAACTTTTTTGCAGCTAACTGAGCCTTTGCCTCAATGAATGGAACAAAATTGAGGGTCGATGTTAACGTAACACCAAGACGGTCGAGATGATCCGTTATCGGCACGGTTACACCACGGAAAGATGGAGCCGGGTGGAAGAAGCTCTTTTTTGCACGTGTTTAACCGCATTTGCGCGGTTGAACTCGGCACCAAACCACGGTCGGTAAAAGCTGGACAGCGCTACGTCAGAGAATGGAATGTAGTACTCCATCATCTGGCGCAGCACATCAGTCACGGCGTCAGCGCATGAAGATGGATCGTCCGAAGAGAAGCAAGTGGGCCGCCAAGGACAGCATGCGAATAAAGATCGCATCCGAACCCAATCTGCTAACCTGTACCGCCAAACCCGCCGGGTGTCTCTCGGGCTAGAATCGGGCGGAGAGTAGACGGATACTGACTTCACCGGACAGTGGTTGGAACTACCCAAAGGTGATGATATCGACACTGAGTATCAGTCTGGATCTGTTGTCAGCAGAAGGTCCAAGCAATTCACCGTGTGCGAATCATTATCAGTACCCTCGTTGCCCCCTGGACCAGCTGGGTGAGGTTTAGCGCTAGCAAAAGATTTCGCATCTCTCTTTCAGCATGGTCAGTGCACTGGTATGGGAAGAGCCACTCCTGATGGTGGGCATTAAAGTCCCCCAGTAACACTAATTGGGCGGAAGGGTACCATTGCTGGGCCACATCAGCCGCCTCACTAAGGTACTGTTGATCCTGGTTGTCTCCAAATCACTGCTATACGATCGGTAGACACAGGCTTAGATAATCTTATACAGACCTGTGTCCACCAGGGCCCAAAGCACTGAGTAGTTTGAGTCTTCAAGGTCACGGAGACGCCGATAGCAGATGTCGTCACGGGCGTACATGCATACACCCGCACGTGGCTTGAATTTGTGCTCCAGGGTAAATCTTGGGTAAGATATGTACGCCACGTCCAAGGGTCATCCGATCTGCGTCTCCGTAAGCAACAAAAGCGCTGGTTTCTCAGTCTCAAGGTGGTGATGGACTGCGACAAGGTTCGAGTGCAGACCTCGGATGTTGCTGAGGTGCAGATTATGTGGGAGTGAGTGCTATCTCTGTTCAGATTTTATATTTTTGTTCCTTGGCATTATTGCTGTGAGTGAAGGAAGGTGAGGTGAAGTTCTACGCTGGCAACCTTCAGACACGCGCAGACAGGACGCCCGAGCTCCACCGGAAATGTCCATCGGGCACTCTCATCTATTCGCCAACCAGCATGATGGCGCATCCCGGGATATTTCGACAGTTGGCGGGGCAGCGTAGGTCGTGTCCTACTATTAAATTTAATGACGTTCCCGTAAAAAGGAAGCAGTCCGTGTGCTATCTTGGTCTAGTGTTAGAGAGGAATTTTGCATTTATAGATCATATTAAAATAGTCGGTGAAAAAGCAAAAAAAAAATTCAATGCCTTAACGAGAATATCTAAATCTACGTGGGGTCTGTCTTTTTTAACTTTAAAAACTATTTATGGGGCTACTTACTTAGTTTGTATGTGCTATGGGGCGCCTGTTTGGGCTGATAGGGCCACCATAGGAGCGGTACGACGTAAATTACTTCAAAGTCAGCGTTTGGCTTTGATATTCTTATGCAAAGCATACAGGACGGTTAGTACTGAGGCCTTACCGATACTTGCTGGTGTACTTCCGGTCGACCTTGAAGTGCAGCGACGTGCTGCAATGTACTATTCCGCACGAGAGACCGCGGACGCGAACTTTTTAACGCGGAGTGACCGTGAGAAAATCTCTAGATTATTTAAACCACCTATTGACGTCTGGGAGGAACTTTTATCCGAATGGCAATGTAGGTGGGATAATTCTATCAAGGGCCGACACCTCCACCAATTCTTTCCATCCGTTCGCGTGCGGCTGGCAAGCACGTGGCTGGAAGTGGATCACTGTGTTGCCCAATTTCTCACGGGACATGGTAACTTTAAAAGTAAATTATTTTCTTTCAAGCTCGTTGCCTCGCCTTTATGTCAGTGTTCTACATCTGACTGCGAATATGTACAATCTGCACATCATATCTTATGGGAGTGTATTCTTTGGCAGAATGAACGTAATATTATGTTGAATAATGTACAGGCTGCATCAGGAGTTGTTTACTATACGGACCTTGTGGAAACTAGAACAAATTTCCGTGCGTTCAAGCGTTTTTGCCATACCTATTATTGGAACCAAATATAACAGCTCACAATGTTAGGACCCATTAATATGTATTAATGCTATTTTTTTTTTATCCGTGGTGCTAGGCAACTGGGCTTATCCCAGTTGTATATGACCCTTTGTGCCTATTGGCCTTGTTTGTTCTGTCTCCTGCTTGATATGGAGGGAAGTGGAAATTTACATTTTTCCTACTCCTCCGTTATTCTTTTCTGATTAATTTCGTTGCGGGATCCAAGACAGGTAAATTCATTCTCCGGGACTTCGTCGAGCTTCATTGCCTCGGCGCTTTTCTGGTGGTCGCCACTGTTGATTCTGGCTTTCAGGAGTTGCAGTGGTTTGGGAATAGTGCGGTGGGATTGTCCCAAAAAAAAAAAGTTGGCGGGGCAGCCTTTCGTGTGTGGCTGGCGCACTACTTGGGTCCCCAACTACCTGCGGTCGGCCAGCGGTGCAACGTGCCTCGGCTCCCGCTACCCTCCGCGACTAGTCTCCTGATAGGCCCATAAAAACGCGAGTCAAGCTGGTCTACCTGCAGTGGAACAACTATCTCGACCCAACTCCTCTTAAGTATCTAAGTAAATATTTATTTCTCAGTATATGGTACTTTAAGATCTTACATTTAAATTGTTTCACACATACTACCATTGCGTGGTGTAGAAATATTAAATAATGAACTAGCTACATGCAGATCAAAACTTACATTATAAGACCATTTTATAAATCATATCAATAACCAAAAATAAAACATAATATCAATAAAAAAAATCACAATGTCAAAAAAATTATCAAAAATGTCAAAAAAAAAATCATTATGTCAAAATATCAATCATAGCGTCAAAAACAAAAAAAACAAATAATTAAAAAAAACAAAATTACAATGGTATATAATTCATAATAATGTCAAAATACATACATACATACATAAACTCACGCCTTTTCCCATGGGGGTAGGCAGAAACTACAGAACGCCACCTGCTACGATCCTTACATACTTCTTTTGCTTCACACACATTCATACATGTAGTCATACACACACGCCGGTTATGGGTACTGCGCACTTGGCCTTTCTGAAGAACATCACCTATAAGGTCTTATGTCTTTCTAGGGCGTCCCCTCCCGGCGTTTCCATTCACGTCTGCCTTGTAAATACCTTTCGTAAGTCGACTTTCATTCATCCTCTCAACATGGCCAAACCATCTTAACATACCCTTTTCAATTTTAGTCACTACATCTTCTTTTAAACCACAACGTTGTCTTATTACCTCATTCCTCAATCTATCAGTTAAAGTTACACCACACATACTCCGCAAGGAGCGCATTTCTACTGCATTAATCCTACTTTCATGTCTTTTTTGCCATACCCAGCCTTCACTTCCATACATAAGTGTAGGCACCAGCACGCTGTTGTGAACGGCGAGTCGAGCTTCCGGAGACATGGACTTGTTGGGCACAACTGCATGCATAGCACCATTCATTTTATTCCCTGCATTCACTCTCCTTTCCACATCCTCTTCAATCTTTCCATCCCTTGTGAACATACTTCCCAGATATACAAACTCGTTCACTTGCTCCACACTCTTATCATTTATTTTCACTTCACACTTCGATACATCTTCTTCTCTTTCAAACACCATTACCTTAGTCTTGTTCACATTTATACTCATCCCTTTTAACTTAAAAGCTTCATTCATCACAGTCACCATGTCTTGCAACTGTTCTGCTGACGATGCAAGTAGAACTTGATCATCTGCATAGAGAAGGCATTTGACAGGCAACTCATTCATCCTCAATCCGCACTCATGCTCTTTCAAACCTATCAGACAACTATCCATGTACAAGTTAAACAACCACGATGACGCTACACAGCCCTGTCTAACACCCCTTGAAATGGAAAACCAGTTCGTATACGCCCCAATCATCCTAAAACAAGCACTGGAATCCCTATATAGAGATTTCAGTGCCCGTACCAAGTGCCAGTCCACACCGTACCCGGATAGCGTCGACCACAGTTCATCCCTCCACACACTGTCATAGGCCTTCTCCAAGTCCACGAAAGCACAGTAGACTTTTTTGTGCTTAGCCAGATGTTTTTCAGCTATGCTCCTCAAGGAGAAGATCTGATCCATACAGCCCATTCCCTCTCTAAATCCTGCTTGCACTTCCCATAATTGTTCATCCGTCACTTTTACCACTCTATTTATTAAAACTTTCGCATATAATTTGCCGAGAACACTCAAAAGACTAATGCCGCGGTAGTTTTTACACTCCTGCTGTGAGCCTTTTCCCTTATATAGTGGTACGATTACAGCCTTGCACCAGTCATCCGGCACGCGGCCATATCTCCAACACATATTAAAGATCCGGCACAACAGGCTTGCTACCACCCCGTCACCGCCCTTCAGCATTTCAACAGATACTCGGTCATACCCTGCAGCTTTACCAATCTTCATCCCACTCAGTGCTTTTATAATCTCATCCATTCCTATTTCATTCTCATGCTTTTGCTCTTCGTCCGAGTTTGGGTCTTGACAACTTGCCTCTGCCCAGTTACCCACTCCTTCCACACTATCCTGACAACTAAATAAACTTTCAGAATATCCCTTCCAGCGTTCCAAGACCTTACATTCTTCACTCAGTAAGCACCCATCTTCTGCTCTTATTCCATTCATGCTCGATGTTTTTGTCACTCCGCGAGCCAATCTTACCTGTTTCCAGAACAGCTTAACATTGGCCCTGAAGTTATCGGAGAACTTCCTGTTATATTTTTCTTCCTTTTCATCCTTCTTCATTTTTACCACCTCTTTGACTTTCGCTTTCATTTGCTTGTACGTTACTTTCACTCTTGCCAGATCATCCGTCACGTTTGTTGCCTCATTCATTCTATTTTGGGCCTTACATGCTAACACATTAAGCCAAGCCTCTTTCTTCTTCTTCACCACCTCTTTTACTTCATCATCTACCCAAGTATCATTCGTACTACTACCACGTTTCCTCTTCGCTATACCACATAACTTTGGGGCTACGTTCACCATACTACTTTTCACTATTTCCCACATATCCTCTAAACTGAAATCATTCATACCATCAAATATCTTATCCGTCTTCTGTTTTACTTGCCTCTTATATTCCTCATTTACTTTTAGTTCTTGTAATCTTTCTACTTTTATTCTTTCTAACGCGGTCACAGGAACTTGAACTGGATGACGCCAATGTCAAAATACTAATATCATTATTAAGATTTTAATTATAATATCAAAATGTATGATTTAAAAATTCATTAACGGAATAAAAACATATGTCTAAGAGCCAAGCAAACATTCTACATTTAAATTTATTAATTGGTAGCATTCTCAGGGCAGGTCGTAATTTATTATAAATTTTAATTGTCATGCAACTGGCATTACTACCGACTAACAGCAAACTCTGAGCAGACACTAGTAATTTCCCGGCATGTTTTTTGTTCAGTCTTTCGGAGACCTGTTCATTCAATGGAAATAAATGACGGTTTTTTTTTACAAATAGACAAACTTCAAAAATATACAGACATGGTAATGGGAGAATTATTAAGTCCTTAAATAATGGCCGGCATTGGCCAAATAATCTGTTCCACTCATGGCTCTGATACATTTCTTTTGCACTATGAATGCTCTTTCCACATCCATTGAATTACCCCATATGACTAGGCCGTAACGCAATACCGATGAGACATATCCATGATAAGCATTTAAGACTGTTTCTCTACTGGACACTAGTCTTAACTTGCGAAGAGCATACAGAAACCTATCAAGCTTACTGCATACTCTTTCTACATGTTCCTTCCAGTTCAATTAGTTGTCAATTACTATACCTAAAAATAAAGCTGATGGCTCTGGTTGTATAATTGCATGATTATGCCTAATTGCTGTTGGTATTACTGACAAGTTACATGTTTGAAATTGAACTATTTTGGTTTTTTCAATATTAACATGAAGATTATTGTACCCCAGCCATTTTATCACATTATTTAATTCATTGTTAGTATCTATTTCTATGTCAGTTTTGTTGGAACATTTTATCGTCAATGTAGTATCGTCCGCAAATTTGATACATTCATATTTTAAACATTTTTTGAGGTCATTAATATATAATATAAATAGTGGCGGACCCAGTACACTTACGACCCTGCGGGACGCCAGAACCATTAGTCTTTAGTTCTGAGCAATATGTCGTCCTAGTATTATTTTCTATTCTAGAGATAATAGTTCTCCGTTGGCGATTAGGTAAGTAACTTTTAAGCCAATCATCAAATCAAAAAATATGCGCTTTGCCTCTTATGCCATATTTCTCAAGCTTGTAGAGTAGCCGTTCGTGTGATACAAAATCAAATGCTTTGCTCATATTTAGGAATACCGATAAAGTAGACATTTTTTTATTAAGAGCTTCGGTAATTAGTTTCACTAAAGAAAAACAGGCTAGAGTAGTTGAACTATTTTTCCTAAAACCAAATTGTATTTAGTTACAAAGCTATTTATTTTCTCATGCATTGCTTTTTCAATTTTTTATGCAAAGATTGGGATCAGTGTAATGGGCCTATAATTGCCCATATCAGTCTCTTGTGGCTACACCGAGCATCGTACCGGAACACGGCTAGGCCGCTTGGCGGTACGTCTTTGCTCGGTGAGTAATCGCAAGCCTTCGGCTGAAACCTACCACCAATTGGTGTCACCTGATTAGCACCCCCTGGGGACCTTGTGTAGAATAACAAAAGGGGTACTCACCTACGGACGCGGGTGACTCAGCCCAAAAAAAAAACTTAAAAGATTTACGAAGAATCATACGTAAAATAACGCTTTGTATCATTGTGATTTATGTTGTATTTTATGTGCATCTTTGATCGACACGGTTGGCGCAGTGGTAGAGCGATTGGCTGCTGCGCTGCGTGTCGCGGGTTCGATTGCCGCACGGAACTAAATATTTGTATGACCTAAAGATAGTTGTTCCAGTCTGGTTGTTTGTGTATGTGAGTTTGTATGTTTGTAAAAGCACTTAAGATACATGAGAAGTTCCTATTGTGGGGCAAGGTTAAAAAAAAAAGAACCCTTTGTTGTAGATCCAAATAAATAAAATATTGTTATTGGGAAGCACTGAGTCATTTTGATATTATGCAGTAAATTAAACCTGCCAATCACAATGATTATGATGTATTTCACAAGCTTGTAACATACTTAACAAGGAAATTCAAAACATAATATTGAAACATATTTTACTAAAATAAATAAGATTCCAACTAACGTATTAGTTGTGTTTAGTATATTGCGTTGCACAGTCGGGAGTTGATAGGGTGCTTTCAGTAGTAGCATTGAAGACACTATGAGTGAAAGCACTGGATACCACGAAGGAGTCTATGATCAGGATTCTGAAAAGATCCAAGAAGTGAACTATGAGGAAAATGAAGTGAAAAAATATAAGGATCTAGAAGTGTACCTTGATAAGGAGGAAATAATGAAGTATGATGAGGATTCTGAAGAGAACCAAGATGTGGAATATGATAAGGACCTTGAAGTAAACTATGATAAGGATCATGAAGTACACCTTGATATGGAAAATGCCGTGATCCAAGATGAGGATGATGCCCGAAGAGAGCTTTCTTTACTTAATTCGAACGATGGTACCAGATGGTATGGCAACCACATTAACAGTCTGCCGTGGCTTACACGTGACAATCAACGCCGGAAGTAAGTACCCTTTTTTAGTACTTAGTTCCCATTCTTCCACGTGATAGTTTCACGAACGCTGACTAGTTGCGTGTCACAAATATATGTCTGTACTTACGTAGGTATAGACAGACAGTTATATTCTGACTTCACTGCGCTGATTCTGTGCAATAAGTACGGACTGACGAACATGATCAGGAAAAAGGAAACCAAATTACTTATTTGGTCGTTTTGTTACCATGCAAATCGACATCATAATATCTGTCTATATTTAAAGAAGGAGTGCAGTGGTGGCCTCGTGGTATCGGCCTTGACTTACAACACAAAATAGTAAGTATACGCCGCCGCTTACGTACTTTGTGCTTATAAGTTGTAGGGGTTTATTCCCATCGGCCACCGCCAACTTGCCACCCCGGTGGCCGATGGGAATGATTTAGTGAAATTTCCTACCTTCCTTTATTCCCATCTGCCACCGGGGTGGTGGATGGCACTAACTAGTGGCGTTTGCCGGTTTATTCCCATCTACCACCTTCATAAGTTTAGTCGGGTGGTTGATCCTCATGACCGTAAAACGGGGTGAATAGAAAAATATCAAGAAAGTTTTCAAGGTTCATATTTGACTATTTTTCGTTGAAGGATTTTGTTAGAATTTTAAACCATCAACATTTTTCTTTGAGTTGTCAACAATTTTATGACATTAAAAAAAAAATAGAAATAAAAAAATAAATAGAAATAGTGGCAAAAACTTTCATGTCCTTGGCAAAGCATAATAGTTTTGATGAATGGAGGCTCTGATCGATATCGTTCACACATACTACAAACAAAAAAGGACCGAGCAACGAACCCTGAGATTCTCCGCTGGGCAAGTTTACCCAACTAGACTTATAATTATTGAGAACTACTGCTTGTGTCAGAAGAGAACCAAGAGGACCCCACGGATGTAGCTTTGCTTCTTTATCAGGGTATTGTGGTCGAGCCGATCAAATGCCTTATTACAATCTGTGCAAACCACATCGATCTGCTTACCGCTATCCATAGCATCCGTGCTGAAAAAGCTAGCAAGGGCGGATATAACTGGTTATAGACAATCCTCTCAAATATTTTAGCTATAATACACAGCTTGCTTATAGGCCCATGATTAGTAATCTCTTTTTTATACCCCTGTTATGTATGGGTGAAATAAAAACAGATTTCTATAATATGGGGACAACACCTAGAGTCCGACTTCCAAAAACCAAAATTGAAATAGGTAGGGCAATGCAAGGCGCGCATTTAGTTAGAAATTTAGGTGATATTATTAAATTATCAGGGCCAGCACCTTTAGTTGGATCCAAGTAACAAAGTAAACCGGTCACAGCATCAACATTCACTTTTATGTGACAAATGTCATGAGAATCGCCCACCACCCCGGTGGCAGATGGGAATAAAGGAAGGTGGCAGATTTCACTAAATAAGTCCCATCGACCACCGGGGTGGCAAACGCCACTAGTTAGTGCCATCCGCCACCCCGGTGGCAGATGAGAATAAAGGAAGGTAGGAAATTTCACTAAATCATTCCCATCGGCCACCGGGGTGGCAACTGGGGGGTGGCCGATGGGAATAAACCGTTGTAGGTCGTGTGTTTAAACCCAGGCAGGCGCATTATTTTGTGTAAATTATTTCACTACCACTGCTCTCAAAACGGTGAAAGAATACATTGTGAGGAAACCTAGAAACAAAATATTCGAATACATTTGACATCCACCAACCTGCGTGGTTGATTACGGCCCATTCCCAAGAGGAGCAGCAGCAGCTTCCAGCAGTGAGAACATTAAAAAGGCTGATGATGATGATGGTGATGATATTTAAAGAAGTCTAAAAACAGTCACATAGTCCATCGTCGGTCACCCATCCATAACAACTCGAATCCCCTGCGTACCTCAGAATGCAGGTTAAACCTCGGGTTTAGTAGAAGACCAGAAGCCCGCCAGTCTGACAACTGGTCTTACCAAAGGGTATCTTGTAACGTGCTGTAACGTCTAATCTGTTCGGGTCAAATAAAAGCGCTAGGTCCCAGTTTAAAAGTGGTTTAGCTAACTCTCACCGAAACACGTCACAATAAAAATATATTAAATATTTTCACACTGCGGGTTTAAGAAAAAATAGTGAAAGCAAAATGCCTGTCCCTCGGCAGGGTCGCAGGGCCAACTCCACACCTCGAAGCCCTGCCTCAGGCGGACTGCCTCAGCCAGGCGGACAGTCGGTCTTAGCCGGACGGTCGGCCCTGACCTAACACCTCCGGCAGTTACAGAATAAAATGAGCCAAGCTTGAGAACACAGACATGCCACATGCAGCTTCTAGACCACTTATCCACGACTGCGCACGCGAACCGGCTATTTCCAGCACAACAGACTCCCTTCATCTAAGGCCGGTACAGGCAGGGAACAGTCAGCCGCACGGAGCCCGACACTCCAGTTATGTTTCTAGGCCACTCCCTTTAACAGAACTCCGCTAAAGCCGTTCACCAAAAAAACTGGTCACCTCCGCTCCTTGGTTCGTCAGAAAAAAAGGGTGCGGCAAGACGCGTTTTGCACACCACAACACCAAGAGCCATAGCCATAGCCTAATTTATAACTAGATTCCATAAAAACATTATTAATAAATGACATCCTGATCGACTACTCAGAACGCACCACGCCGCTCCAATTCACGTCAATATCGTCTTCGTACCTGTTTCCCCTTAAGTATTTTTTCAATTTGGGGAACAGATAAAAATCGCTAGCCGCCAGATCTGGTGGATAAGGGGGGTGGTCAACCAATTCGAAGCCAGCTTGCTGAATGGCAGTCATCGCAACTGCCGACCTGTGCGCGGGTGCGTTGTCGTGATGAAACAGCACGCCCCTTCGAAGTTTCCCTCTCCTTTTCTTTTGATGGCATTACTCAACTTGGGAATTAAAGCTGCATAATATTGGCCTGTAATAGTGGTTCCACGCTCCAGGTAATCAATCAACAATATCCCTTGTGAGTCCCAAAATATTGAGGCCATAACCTTGGCCATAAACCAGCCGATGCCACGACACGAAACTTCTTCGGGGTCGGTGATGATGGCCGTTTCCATTGCGAAGATTGCTGTTTTGTCTAGGGATCAAAATTATGGACCCATGTTTCGTCCATTGTTACGAAACGAGACAAAAAGTTTTCAGAATCTTCTTGAAACTTGTCCAACAATATCTTCGAAATGTCAAGTCGATTTTGTTTCTGACTGTCGGTTAACATTCTCGGCACCCATCTTGCGGAGACTTTTCTCATATTCAAAGATTGTTTCAATATGAATTGAATAGTTCCATATGAAATGCCCGTTTCTTGAATTAAGTATCGGATGGTAACTCTGCGATCGCTCAATACAATTTTCTCGACTTTCGCAAAATTTTCTTGGGTGACTGACGTCGATGGACGGCCGCAACGTTCGTCTTCCGTGCTCGTTCTCCCTACTCGAAATTGAGAAGCCCACCTTGCGACAGTGGAATACGGCGGAGCAGACTCTCCTAATGTTGCCTCAAAATCGCAATGAATCTCTTGCGTCGTTAAATTTTTTAATCAGGGGTATTTAATAACGGCTCGCACTTCGTTTTTAGGGTTCCGTACCCAAAGGGTAAAAACGGGACCCTATTACTAAGACTCCGCGGTCCGTCTGTCTGTCTGTCTGTCTGTCACCAGGCTGTATCTCATGAACCGTGATAGCTAGACAGTTGCAATTTTCACAGCTGATGTATTTCTGTTGCCGCTATAACAACAAATACTAAAAACAGAATATTTAAGGGGGGCTCCCATACAACAAACGTGGTTTTTTTGCCGTTTTTTGCGATATTGGTACGGAACCCTTCGTGCGCGAGTCCGACTCGCACTTGGCCGGTTTTTCTCCATTTTCGAGAACACTTTCCGACACGAAGCAAATAAATGACTACATTCAGAAAATATACACATATCTATGTCTGTGCTAAATTTCATCCAGATCCGTTCAGTAGTTTTTGCGTGAAAGAGTCATAAACATACAAACACACCTACACACTCTATTAGTATCTAGGTATAAGTATATTATAATTAGTATGGACTAGTTGTCACCCGTGGATTCGCTCCCGTCAACTAGCTACCTACCTGCCTATCTGCCCTACCTACCCACCCTTTTTTCGTTGTAGAATTGAAGAAGTCGACAGTAAGCTCACTTATGACTACTGGACACCCAGAAGTGTGGAGCACTGGCCTCCCCTCGCCGACCCGCCAGCCTGGCAGACAACTCACATTGAGATACCGGAGATTGTTGTACGTATCCGTTAACTTCTACTGTTCCCTTGACAAGTTGATCATCGGTATTTTTAACCCCCGCCGGAAAAAGTGGGGTGTTATAAGTTTCACATGTGTTGCTGTGTATCTGTGTGTCTGTGTATCTGTGTGTCTGTCTGTGGCATCATAGTGCCAAAACGGATGAACCGATTTTGATTTAGTTTGTTTTTTTTTTTTTTTTTTTTTTTTTTTAAATTAAACGTTGCCCCACACTAGGAATTTCTTCCTGTATCGTGGGTGCGTTTACAAACATATAAACTCAAATTTACAACACCCAGAGCCGGAACAACTATCTGTAGGTCATACAAATATTTGTTCCGTGCGGGAATCGAACCCGCGACACGCAGCGCAGCAGTCAATCGCTCAACCACTGCGCCAACCGTGCACCCCGTTGTTTTGTTTGAAAAGTGATTTTGTCGAGATTGTTCTTAGCTATGTTTGAATAAAATCGGTTCAGCCATTCAAAAGTTATGGGCGTTTTACTGTTTGAATCGGGGTGTTTTCGCAAGATAAATGTGTCGGTGGTTTTTTAAATTTTGACATTTTACTTGTTAATGGTGGGCTCACGTTTGTTTACTATCTCACCTGATTTCAATATTTTTCTTGTTACTCTATCATTAACCTACTTCTGAAGTTCTAAGACAAAACTAAGCTGATTATCGTTTACACCTAAACAATCATAATTTTAGTTTTGCATATATTATATTGTAAATTGTTAGACAATACCACGTGAAAATTGAGGGTTCGCTAGCACCACACGGTGGTAAGGATCGCACTATGTTGCTGATTTTTTTTTTATGTTATTATATGTGATAGTTTGAGCCGCCGCCGCGACCGGAGCAGATTCACCCGTATCACTCAGCGCCGCTGTCATTTGAAACGATCGGCGTGTTGATTGGGATGACGTTCGTCGTAATGGTGATACACAAGGTTATCATAAAGTGCAGAGGTACGTATTATCTAAGTATATAAAAAAATGGCGTGCTTAAGTCTCAGAAAAATTCGAGAATGGGACGACCGATTTGGCAGACTTTTTTGTTTTATGCGTAAGAATTTTATCGGCAAATTCAGTGACATTAATTTAAACCCGTGAGAGCCGAGGTGGGTCGCAAATCTTCAATAAATGTTGCCAAACATTACGCTTACTCAGTTTTCATTCAAAATCTCTTTGAAACTTTGGAGTGTTGTTAACCAACTCGTGTTCATACAAACGCGGCATTTGTATCGTAGAACGTATGAATAGGCCAGCATCATTTAACAGTAATATTTTCCTCTGCTCGTGCAACCTCTTCAGTTCATCGTCAACGAGGTATTCGCTCCACGACCAGACCGTTTGTCCGACCTTATTGGGAGGTACGTTATCAATTCTGACTGTATGTTCTTAAGTCTGATTTATCCACCGTTAGGTAACTGTTTACCAAGGAATAAGAAAGGCGCTTTGACCGTTATAGTACAGAAAATATCTCAAACCCCCATATTTATAAAAAGACTATTGATAAATCAGCGCTTAGTTTGATAAACAATTTGATTAATTTCAGCAAGAAGCGTACCACAACAACAGACGTCCGACCGGCCTGCGCCATCTGTTCGGATACAGCGCACCAATAGTCGTGAGTCTTATAATAAGTACTCTAACGTGTAGCTAATTTTGTACATCCATTGTACATATTCACAATTTTTGTAGCAGGGATGGCCCAGTGGTTACGGCCCTGACTTACGAGTCAAAGATCGTAAGTCGAGGCCGTATCGTGGTTCAAATCCAGACAAGCGCATTACTTTGTGTAATTTATTTCGTTACAATTACTCTGAAAACGGTGAAGGAAACCATCGTGAGGATCCTGGTATGTCCTAGAACTCAAAATTCGATGTCATGTGACATGTATGAACCCGCACTGTTGTCGCGTCGTAGAGGAGCTGTTTCTCAGCATCGCAAATAATATAGGCCAATTATGCTTTTGCTATGCAGTTTTTGCATAAAATATTAATCATTTCACTAAACCAGGTCCGCTAAACAACGACGTGCCGCCGTCGTACTCTGAGTGTTTGCGCAAGATTGAAGAGCCACCGCCACGTTTCTCCGTCTGCTTTCTGAAACCTAAAGACGCAGAGCCACAAGTACACATACACAGACAGACCGTCTTCGATGAGCGCGGTCTTTCTGGCATCGACATTGATAACGCTCTGAACAATATCATTGAAAATGGGCGCACAAGCGAGGCCGTTACCATGACAACCAGTCCCAATGGCGCTGAAGACATTGCTCCGGAGATGAGAAAGGAACTAGTATTCGAAAACAGCAGGGATAGTATAGAGACCGAGCTTAGATCTGAAAAGTAGTAAAGAGACAGCAGATAATGTAGAAGAGCAAAGTACTAGACACGCAGAATTTAAAGTCAGAGTTGTGTATATTGATAAAACTGGTAATGTAAAGGTCTCTATAAGTACTAATTGATTGCAATCAACAAATGACGTTATTAAGTTTGTAGCGCTCATTTACTAGCCTAGGACGCCTCGATGGCAGTTTATTTTTTAAATTTATAACATTAGTCTGGCACTACACTTGGCAAAATATTTGTTAAATTTTAGCAATGCAAAACGAACCTTATTGAAAAAAAGGTAATTTTGTAATAGAGATTTGTTGCTGTATGCTAGTATTATATTATCTGTGCCCGTAATATTCTGCTAGACATTGTATTTTTGTACTACGTATTTTTTGTGTACTATAATGGCAATAAAGAATTAAGAATTATATTCTCCAAATCTATTTCAATATTCACTATATTTTGCTACACCTTAATTGAATTTGTCTAAATAAAATATTGATAATGGAATTCTTCTTCTGTATACTTTAACATGAGCCTTTGAATTGGTTGCCCATTACACATCTTATCTTATGGAAGGGCCGAGAAGTAACTCGGACACTTCGACCCATTGGGATCTATTTACATTACACATACATCGAGATTTAGCAAATAACTAGTTAGAAAGTTATATCACAAATAAGCTAATGCATAATGGCAAAAAAGTGCAATAAAGAAATCAATAGAAATTGCATATAAATCCGAACTAGAACTAAATAGATTTGGAGTCCCAGAAGGTTGGTATATGGGTCCGATTCTATTTGAACTCTTCATTAAAAACGTTCTAAATTAGATCGAAATAAGAACGTACAAAATAAGAACGTTTCAAATATTCTCTGTAGTGAATTAAAACTTTAACAATATTCACAAACTATCAAAATTGCAGGCTTTAAGTGGAAAATTATCCGTTTAAGATAATATAATACCAGTTTCGACAAATATCAAAAGTTGTCTAAATTAAATCTTTTAAAAGTTTTCATATTATAATGTAATTTGTGCAAAAATACTTATTTCATGTAACACGTGATAACTGCGGCAATTCTTACATAAGTTACGTTAATTAGTCTTACGTAATCTAGGGGTATTTAAATCCAACAGTGAATAGGTTTCTTCTAGGCAAGCGTGCTTCACCATCGACCACATCATCGCTTACCATTAGAGGTCAAGCGCAAGACAAAAAAAAGTACTAATGATAGTTCAACTCATCTTTGCACGCACGGATGGGTGTTTGCTCGAACGACGACTGCTGCGTCACTGCCACACAAATGAATAATGTAGGATTACGTGTACAAGTGCACGCACATGGCTCCGCGCGTACAAATGAGTTGAACTATCTAAAAAATTTGATAAAAATAATATCTTTTTTTAGGATAATCAGAACGATGCCTGTTAAACCACAATCCACCAGTTATTTATTTGCATACATACATACAGTTATCCGATGGATGCGAGATGCACAGACCCTTCAGTAGAGGCCTATGTTCAGCGGTGGGCATTAGGTCTCCACGGGTCTTTCGGCTGAAATGATGATGACGTTTATTTTTTCTTTATTAATGATAGGCTCGCGTTTGAACACTATGATGATGATACAGCTGTCATTATAGTTGTCTAACTCTAACTAATAATATAATTATTTTATTCAGCCGAATTCATAGAATTTCATAAATAAAATACAATTCAGCTAGTAGATACAACTCAGTCAACACCGCGATGCTGATCACCATCTCGCTGGTCAGATCAAATCAAAGCGATAACAGGACTCATTGAGTCAAGATCCAAGACAGAGTGGTCTCGTCAGTGAATCCGTCAAAGTTTTCCAGGATGCCCGACCTAAAACTTTGACTGATTTTGACGGACCTTCAGGAATAAAGAACATGAATAAGAAGCGGAATTGGGGTGAACCTAGTTCCATACTGGGCGGAAATCCCGACATGCTCCTATTAAGGTTCGCAATCCTGGAGAAAAACCCCGTAACACTCATGTGCAGTAAAGTTAGAAAACGAAAGACGCACGGACAAGGAAGGAAGGAAACAACAACTTATTACAACTATTATAATAAATCAATAAAGGATTTCTGTTAATGCAGTAATATAGCCAGTCAGTTGTATGTCACCTGCAGTCTTGTGAAGTCGCAATAATTAGGTACTGCTGTGCAATGGAGGTACCCGAGAATAATGGTCGGCAACTTAAAGAGGTGTTCTCAATAGGCAGGTAAGCGAATCATAAAGTTGGGCAAGTTTTGGATTACTCTAATAGACTGCTCAAGTCCTGATGACAGATTAACTAGTCAATACAGTTTGCAGGGGACTTTTTATTTTATGTGTTGTTATTCATTTTGTCACTCATGTAGTTATTCATTTTTTAATGAATATTGTGGTGCCATAAGCTTCGCCTGAGGTCGTGCATTTAAATCTGGGTAATACCAATGTGATTTTTCAATTCATATGTAAGTCCACTTTCTAATTTTATCAGGCATCGCAGGCCACATTGAAACAATAATTGGCACTTGTGAACGTTTTCTTACTAGCTAAAAATATTGTACTAACTCGGATATTTTTATTTTCTGGACTAAAATGACATCTGTGAATGACTTAATTATTTTTACAAGCTTCTATTTAATTTGCAATGTATGTATGTAAGTATGTTCGCGTCAAATCTAGCAACTGAATTTTAAAGCTGTAATCCTATTTCCTCAACCGATTAAGTTGACATTGTGCATACACGTTTAGTTTGGATGACAATGCTTGGTTAGCCAAGTGACATTATTCTAAATCCAATATGGCGGACGGCCCAAGATGGCGGAGTAATTATTTTTGGTGCACTGCCATGATATGGGTATCAAATGAAAGGGTGTGCTGAGAAGAATACGATAAAAGCTTATTTAAAAAAAAGATTTTTTATGTAAGATAAGCGTTGTAGTATGACTCATTCATAAGTGATTCATCGAATCGTTGTGACATGACACCTAGATTTTTACCGACTACAAAAAAGAGGAGGTAATCAATTCGACATGTATGTATGTAATATTGTTGGAATTGCACAATATTTACAAGTTATTCTATATGTGCTTCTTAACATGTCTGCCAAATTTCACGCATTTCGCCAAAACCATTTATCGGATCGTGATCATTCTTTTTTATTGCATTAAGCATCTCTCAACTTACGGAATAGTGGTAAGTTTCATTAAAATTGGTTCAGCAGTTTTCAAGATATGGAACAAACAACTGAACTCCTTAGCGACAAATAGCAAGAATATGTAAATTAGGTTATTAGTCCAATAGCCAGAAGAATATGCCCTTCGATAATTCAAAAGTTTTATATTTTTGCTGAGTGGATCTTATGTGAATTCATTGCTATGTTCAAAAAAGCTAAACTTTTAGAGTTATGCAATAGGTATGAAGTAAATAATTCCTAAAATTTCGTGTTGTAACAATATTTTAAAATTTTAATTTTAATAATTTACTGTTGCTTTATTAGTACTATCTAAACTTTACATTAGTCAAAATGCTAACAGGTAGGTACTGTGGAATAATGGAAAACTGAAAATGTCTCGTAACTATGTCAATAAAACCTTTAAGTTTTTCGAATCATTACCTATATGCATGGAGGGAATAGTTATACCTTACAACAAAAGTTCTAACAACTAGGTATTACGAGTATGCTGCACAAGTAATTTTATTTTTAACCGACTTCAAAAAAAGGAGGAGGTTCTCAATTCGTCAGAATCTTTTTTTTATGTATGTTCCCCGATTACTCCAAGACGCCTAAACCGATTTCAAAAATTCTTCTTTTGTTTGAAAGGGTATGCTTCCTAGTTGGTCCCATAGTCATCAGGTCAGGATCTGATGATGGAATCCTGGAGAAATCGAGGGAACGCCTCAAATATTATAGGCAAACATATAGCGAATTTGTTATTTTCATCAACAATGTAATCATTTGCACTCAGATAGTATCATTTGGTGAAGTGGAACTGATGAAGAAGACCACAGATGGCCACTAGAACTCCTAAATGCTAATTATGTCACGGGCATAAGATATCTCGATTAGTTAACCGACTATAATGAAGCAAATACTTATAAATAAATGGTACTGATAAAAATGGCACCATCGAACTGATCTGATGATGAAGCCGGCAGGTAGGCACTGGAACTCTAAAATAAAACAATGTATCCTAGTCGTGTTTGGGCTTATTGGAATCGCCATGAGATGTACTTTGACCATAAATGATAATTATGTTAATTGGAGGTGCCTACCAAAACTAAAAAAAGAAAAATAAAAAACTTTTTAACAAAAAATCAAACAAGTCGGTTTTTAATTCGGTAATTTCTTTTCCAAAGTCGGTGTCAAAAAACGGAAAACAATGGGTACAATAGACACCGACTTTGGAAAAGAAATTTATTTTTTGCTTTGTAGTTTTTTGTTCTGGAAGTCAGTTTGATTTTTTGTTACAAGGTTTTTTTTACTTTGCGATATGCGAAATATTGAATATAAGTTTATAATTTTGAGCCACCATATTCGTAATAATCTAATCACTCTGGCACCATACAAAAGTTTTAACACTTACGTGCTATGCCTTTAGGTTAATAAATAAAATACAATTTGGGTATTATGGGGTGCGGTGTAGGTATGTACGATCAGTATTAAATTCTTTGAACTATAGAATTAACGGAATGAAGTAGAACAGTTGACAATCGACATCTGAGGATTTAAGCCTCGCCCACTACCATAGATAGCTTAAGGCCACACTTAAATTGAGAGAAAAGTATTTGAAAATTTAATATACATACAATACCGACCCCAGAGACCCACATCATAAACGGACTCTTCCGATGGTTTTTACAAAAACATTACCGCGCAAGTTCTTACTTCAAACTGGCGGCTAGCATCTGACAACAGACCGTTCACTGTTATGGCTATCAATGCAACCTTATTGCTATGAAAATAAAGATCACTACAATAGGTAATTTGTCATGTGTCATACAAGCCTTTGCCGTGTGAATCAAAGACCTTATACTTGAAATACGTATAAGGTCTTTGCGTCATTCATACATTAAGTACTGTAACGAGGTCGGTTGCATTGGATGGGTTACCTTTATTATTTGTTACAGACCGAATTTACTTTTTTGTTTTTAATTCTTTCTTTCATATTTTTTAAGTTATAAAGGTCATTAAATCTTTCAAGATGACAAATTATAAATTCAGTATCTAGGATTATAATAAATTATTTTAAGTCCATAGACGAAATTGGGAACTTGTCATAATAATAAGGTTCAAGTCAGCCTACAAATATGTTTCCTCCGACTGCACAGCATAATTTTCTTCTTGTTTAAGATCATCTTTGGTTTTTTGGTTTTATTAGCTTACCTGTTTTTCACATTTATATTTTTGTCGAGCTTGGTGCATTATTACACTATTACTACGTCTTGATACTATCGAATCTTCGTCGTATGTGGCGTAATATTAAATGTTTCGTGATATTAAATGGATATTTGATGCCCTGTCTACCCTCTAAGGCATGTAAGCATGGTATGATGTATGTTTAAACGAATCGATGTATTTATGTTTGTAACTTATACAACCTACTCTTTTTTTTAAAGTCGGAATCAATATAGTAGCAACCCTAGTGAATTTGTCAAGTTTAGCTGTCAATTTTCTAAACGGCGGGAGTGGTCCTTCTGTATACTTACTATTTTGTGCTGGTACTATGCGACTGCCCCATATAAGAAAGCAGTACATTACATTTATTTTTTAATGGTTTTATACCCAGATTATCATAATCATAGTATTAATTTGCGATTTGGTGCTGTAATTTATCAATTTTATCATTATTTACAATAGGAAAGTTACTTCAAATTCTAAAAACACATTAAACGAGCAAATATCCGGCTTTTACTAGATATTGAGTTGTCTTATTTCATCATATCATCCATCATATCAGCCGAAAGACGTCCACTGCTGGACATAGGCCTCCCCCAAGTGTCGCCACATTGACCGGTCCCGTGCGTCCCGCATCCAGCGAATCCCCGCAACCTTCACCAGGTCATCGGTCCACCTGGTGGGAGGCCTTCCAACGCATCGTCTTTCGGTTCGCGGTCGCCACTCCAGAACTTTTCTGCCCCATCGGCCATCCGTTCTGCGAGCAATGTGCCCTGCCCACTGCCACTTAAGTTTGGCCATTCTTCGGGCTATGTCGGTAACCCTGGTTCTCTTGCGGATCTCTACATTTCTGATTCGATCACGCAAGGATACTCCGAGCATAGCCCTCTCCATTGCCCTTTGCGTGACTGTAAGCTTTCTGACGAGGCCCATTGTGAGCGACCACGTCTCAGAGCCATAGGTCATCACTGGCAACACACACTGGTCATAGACCTTCGTCTTGAGACACTGTGGTAAGTTGGACGAGAAGACACCGCGCAATTTCCCGAACGCTGCCCAGCCGAGTCGGATTCGACGGTTGACCTCTTTCTCGAAGTTGGCCCTACCCAACTGAATCGTTTGTCCCAGGTAGACATAATCTTCCACAACTTCGAGTGTAGTCTCCAACATTGATAGGAGTGGGTGTTACATGGGCATTCAACATAACCTTGGTTTTGTCCATGTTCCTTTTAAGACCCACTCTTTTGGAAGCTCTACTGAGGTCATCGAGCATTATACTGAGGTCCTCCATGGTCTCAGCCATGACCACTATATCGTCGGCAAACCGAAGGTGAGTGATGTACTCGCCATTGACGTTGATGCCTAGCCCTCTCCAGTCCAGAACCTTGAAGACATCCTCCAGTGCAGCGGTGAACAGTTTCGGAGATACGACGTCTCCCTGTCTCACACCTCGCTGCAGAAATATAGGTTCCGAGGCCTGATCCTGAAGTCGGACTGACATTGTGGCGTTTTTGTACAAACACTTCAACACCTCGATGTACCGGTAGTCGATTTGGCACCGTTGGAGAGACTGCAGTACAGCCCAAGTCTCGATTGAATCGAAGGCTTTCTCGTAGTCCACAAACGCTAAACAGAGAGGCAGGTTATACTCTTCGGTCTTCTGTATAACCTGCCGCAGCGTATGTATGTGGTCTACGGTGCTAAAGCCTTTTCGGAATCCGGCTTGTTCGGGAGGCTGGAAATCGTCAAACCTGCGCGCGAGACGATTCGTGATGACTCTTGAAAACAGCTTGTAGACATGGCTAAGAAGTGAGATGGGCCTATAGTTCTTCAACAGGGCATTGTCATCACCCTTCTTGAAAAAGAGTACCACCACACCCCTGCACCATGCCTGTGGCGTTTTCCCCTCGAGTATGACGGCACCAAACAGCTTCTGAAGGGCCTTAAGTATTGGTTTACCACCCGCCTTCAGGAGTTCGGCCGTAATGCCGTCATCACCCGGTGCCTTGTTGTTCTTAAGCTGTTTAAGAGCCATCCTAATCTCGTACAGGCTGACGTCCGGTATGTCTTCGGTATAGTGACGGGTCAATCTAGCTCTAGGGTCTTTTACTAGATTTGCGACGGGTTTACTGGTTGACGTGTACAACTGCCCATAGAATTTCTCGATCTCCCTCAGAAGCTCCGGTTTGGCGGATATGATCCTGCCATCGTCGGTCTTCAGTTTCGTGAGCTGGCTCTGCCCAATAGACAGATCTCTTGCAAAGACCTTGGAGCCCTTATTCCGCTCAATTGCGTCTTTAATACGCTCAGTATTATAGCGGCGGAGGTCGCTTTTCAAGGACTTTGAGATCCGTCTATTAAGCTGCCGGTATTTCAACGCATCGTCTGAAGACTGCAGGATCATCTCACGCCTCTCCTTCATAAGCTTGAGAGTAGGATCAGAGATCTTTTTGTTTATATCTGTACGGCGGGTCTTGACGGAGCGTTGACTTCATCAGTCGAGACCTTTCAAGCTTGATATTAATGTTCAATGTGCCTCTTACCATTCGGTGATCGCTCCCGGTTTTCACCGAATTGATCACAGAGACATCATTGAACATTTGCTTCTTGGTTGACATGATGAAGTCGATCTCGTTTTTTGTTGCACCATCGGGGCTTTGCCAGGTCCACTTCCTATGCTCACGCTTTCTGAAGAAGGAGTTCATCATGTAGAGGCCATCCTTCTCCATAAAACTGGCCAGTAGGTGACCCCGGTGGTTCCGACGTCCAACTCCAAATTGCCCCACTTGCAGCTCATCCTCGTCTCGTTTGCCCAGTTTTGCGTTGAAGTCCCCCATGACAACGGTGAAGTGAGTTTTAAAACCATGCATGGCTATAGAGATATCCTCATACATGGTCTCTACCTCGTCGTCGGGGTGTGCCGAGGTCGGTGCGTAGACCTGTATGACCTTCAGCGAATATCTCGAGGATATTCACCATTCGATCTTCACCACGTTGTTGACAAGGGACTTGTGGACGATAAACCCGACACCACCCTGGGACTGCCGGTCACCCTCTCGGAAATAGAGCAGGTTACCGGATTTGAGGATTATCGAGTCCTCCCCCTCTCTTCGCACTTCAGATAACCCTATAATACTCCATCGCAACCTGCTCAATTCCTCCTCGAGTTCGGCTATCTTCTCGTCGGTCCGGAGTGTTCGCGTGTTGTATGTTGCCAGGGCCAGTCGTCGGTGTTTATTGGGGTAGCCGGGTTCACTCCAGGGATTCTTCGCACCCCTTGCCACGCCATCGCCTCGACCGCTACCGTAGTCGAGGGTAGACGGGCTGCCGGGTACTCGGGGCCGTTTTTTATTTGTGCTATTCATTTGGTTTGGGGGGGTTTGCCTTAGTCGCCTCTTACGACACCCACGGGAAGATATGGGATGGTGAGATTCTTTACGTCCGACACCATACGGAACATGTCTTATTTAGAGAAATATAAAATATTTATTTTAATATTATTTGTGTATATATAAATACAGTTCAACCCTATGCTTTGTTCAGTACACTCTTAAAATGTTTTTTGTTTTAGTTAACTAACACAAGATGACTTTCCATAGGCTAATCCATATTTTTTGCGGTATCCTGGAAATAATAGCTTAAGGCATTTATTAGATTTTCATGCACAGCAGCCATGTGGTAAGGTCACGTGGTGTCGATTTTTCTGTTCAATAGAGTTTAAAAACAAATAGACAGGGCGCAAAAAACACGATCATGTAAAATGTATCTACCTATAAAAAAATACTCTATGAGGTGGTAAGCGTATCACAAGGTAACGGCTGAACCGATTTATCATTTTTTACCCGACTGCAAGGAAAGGGATAAGTTTTTCGCACGTATCTTATATGTATGTATCTAATACCACAAAATAGAAAGTTTACAGACGGACCATTCCCTCCATCCTCGAAATGTACACCTAAACTTGCCGGACTCACTAGGGTTGCAACTATATTAAATCTGAAATTAAAAAAAAATTGTAGATTCCTAGTATTTTACAAACATAAATACATCGATTCGTCTAAACATATATCATATCATGCTTACATACCTAAGAGTTTAGAGGGTAACACTGCCTTTATTGTATAAGGTCTTAGGACCAGCGATGCAGTCAATTTAGCTATGTGACAGTTGCACCTGTTATAAGATGTGTATATTTCTACAGTCACATCTGTTTGGTGAAGGCTTTTGCTTGCAGTTTTCCCTAATATGTTGGTGTTGGCTTCCAATGCTTTCAGTCGAAGCAGATGCAGCTGAACACCAGTATTTTATATGAAGTGACTGCCTACCCTGCCAACCCAGATTATACGGTAATCCTACTGGATAATACGGTACCCTTTTCTGACGACCTGTAATGACTGTCAAAGATTCCGGATACGGAGAATTTTAGCCTGTTAGCATTTTAACTAATATATAGTTTAGAAAGTACTAATAAAGAAACAGTAAATTATTTAAATTTAAATATTATATTATTGTTATAACACGAAATAATAGGAAATAGCTACTTCATACCTATTGCATAACCCTAAACTGTAAGCATTTTTGTACATAGCAATGAATTCACATATATTGTCGACCCAGCGAAAATAACAAACTTTTGAATTATCAAAGGTTATGTGAAAAATAATTATATCCTTACTGGACTATATGGTTATTTTGTCAATCCTTTAGGTACCGTACTATTGAAATTGCGTACTTTTTAGTGATAGGGTACTAAAACTAATACAAAGAGATAAATAAAAAGATTGTCACAAAAAATAAACCGACTTATAAAGAAAAACACTAATAAGTGCAAAAATAACTTTCGTTTCGGCAGTCGGTATTGAAAAACGATAAAAACAAGAGGTACGAAAGACACCGACTGCCGAAACGAAAGTTTTTTATTGCACTTTTTAGTGTTTTTCTTTAGAAGTCGGTTTTTATTTTAGTTGATACTGCCTCGTAGGTGTAGTGGTCGCAAGCGCTACTGCTGAGCATGCGGTACTGGGTTCGATGCCCAGGTCGAGGAAAGTGTTATTGGGTTTTTCCATCTAGTAGCAGCTCAGCGTCTGGACTTGAGCCCCGTTGATGGCAACATGGTTACCCCTGGGCCCTTACCTATACATAACTGGCGAAATGTTGCTGTACTTACTATAATAATACTTGCAGCTATTCCTAATCCTTCGGGCATATACATAGACATGATGTTATGTATGTGTTAGACTCAAAGATACGCACAATGAGCGAAAACATCGCTCAGAACGCGTTGTGGCTTCTTACAAACGGCCACAAAGTGAATTTCGTGTTGTGGCTTTCACAATATTCGACCAAAACGCGTTCTGGATTTGCAGAAAATCCAGAACGTGTTCTGAGCGCCAACAGATGCGACCAAAACCCGAGTTTGCGACGGACTGGTGGTATTGTTGTGAAACAACACTAACTAAGGTTGGGTTTTTAGATGGGTCAGTGTTTTAACATAGCTGGCCGGGGTTGTAAGGGCGCCAAGTTAAGCAACACATACTAAGGTACGGTTTTTGGATGGGTCAGTGTTTGACTTTGAGTGGCTGGAGTTGTGAGCCTCCTGGTTAAGCAACACTTAACGAGGTAGGTTTTTGGATGGGTGTAATTTTCTTGGTATTCGGGGTCACTCATAACGATTTTAGGGTCAAATCCAAAATCCAAGATGGCGCCGATAAAAATCGCGCTCTGAGCTATTTTCTAGCTCAATGAACGTTTTCGATTTTTGAGCCTAACATCATCATCATCATCATCATCCACAGCACGACATCTCTTCTTGAGCCTAACATACGAATGTATTTTTCAATAAAATTACAAATAGCCATTTAGACGTGATGTTCATTTTAAAATCAGTTTTTTTTATATCTGCCTCTTATAGGAAGGAATTCGAAGAGGAGCTTAAGTTGCACGCGTTTGACGATTGGCTCGGCATGGAGTTCCTGGTAGATGATGATACGACGTACAACCTGCAGGACTTCCCGGACGACGACAGCACACCACCCGATGACACGCCTAGCACCACACCATCCATAAAGGGGACTACTATAAAACCAGTCGAAAAGGGGACTACTGAGATATCTGGCGTAAAAAGGCCAGCGACTGAGCACGGCCCTTCACCAGGTCACACGCCCTCGCTAGAGGCAGGGCCCGCACCCCCGCCAGCGACCGAGCACGGCCCTTCACCAGGGCATGCGCCCACGCTAGGGGCAGGGCATGCACCCCCGCCAGCGTCCGAGCACGGGTCTCCGCCAGGGCACACGCCCTCGCTAGGGGCAGGGCACGCACCCCTGCCAGCGTCCGAGCACGCGCATCCACCAGGGCATGCGCCCACTATAGGGGCAGGGCACGCGTCCCCGCCAGCGTCCGTGCACGGGTCTCCGTCAGGTGCAGGGCACGCACCACCACCGTCCGAAAAGAAGCCTACTATGAAACCGCTCGAAAAAAATCCTACCTTCAGAACCCTGGACCCGTGGGACATATACAGACACATTGAGAATGAACCGCACCCCTACCGACCGTCCTGGATGTGGACTCCCGTCGAAAAGTCCACTCTGAGACCGTACTACTTGCCCCCGACAAAGGCGATCAACACATGGAATCCCCATGACCACCCTGTCAACCATTACGACTGGGGGTTGCCGAAATACAAGGTATCCGTGAATATTCAATAATACACCAGTAATTTTAAAATGAGTAAAAGCAAAAGCCCGTTGCCGTTGATCCTGAACATCTGCAGTTTTAATAAGTTATGAGTTAGCAACATAATAAAATTATTTGATGGTTTTGCCGAGTTTCAGTATTTATTCAAGTTTTTGTTACTATTGATAGGCTTCCGTTTGTCCACGATATATGTCAACTTATGGTAAGCGATGATGTGGTCGACGGTGAGACACGCTTGCCTAGAAGTAACCTTTCCTTCTACCGTAAAAAATTGTGAGATGTATGTAAAACCAAGTTGAATAGATTATTCAGTAGGTACATTAATAATTAGATAACAAACAAAATTCAGACACATTTACATTTAGACACAATTATTTTACTTAAATTATGACTCTGGTAAGTCGACATCCTCAACTTGGTCTGTTTGGCAAAGGCCTTCTCCAAATCTTTCCATTCTCTTCAACCCAATGCCATCCTGATCCACGCTTTCCCTGCTATTGCTGCTATGTCATCGTCCCATCTTCTGAAGAAACTGTTTTCAGCGTTTCCTTTTTGCGTTCCTGGGATACCAAAAAACTAAGGCTTTATTCCATTTTTCAGTACCTCTTATTATGTGGCCTGTCCATTTCCACTTGAGTTTACGGATCCTGGTTATGACATGACATCGTCTACTTTCGTGCGCTTTCTTATTGTCTTATTCTGTCGCTTTTCCTGATTTTGAGCATGCTCCTTTCCATCGCTGTCTGGCTGGTTCTTATTTTGGCGTTTTGTGCTTTAGTGAGGGCCCAAGTCTGACAGCCATAAGTGAGGACTGGTAGTACACATGTATTGTACAACTTTTTCTTGACGAATGTTGAATACAGGCCTGTGGATCACAAAGCCAAGAGCCGAACACTGGGGCCCATAGCAATATTGCGACTCCCTGATCCTAACATATATCCGCGAAACTGCGATACGCAGCAGCGGTCACTAGGGGTCTTTTTCATGGGCTACCGAAATTGGAAAGTGAATATGGTATAGTTAAAAATATACACTTACTCTTGTCCTCGTGGTGGTCGCCTAGTCTTCGTCCAATCCCGTATCAGGTCGTGAGATTAGGTAGAGGAAAATATATATAATAAATTTTGAACAGACAACAGACGTGATCTGGTGGTATTCCCGCCAGACCGCCAGACTGCGTGACACGTTGTAATGGCTTAGTCTGCGCAGGGTAGCCGGCACTCAATCAAAAGCTGTAAAATCAATGACAGCGTGCCGACACAGTGTTGCAACCATAGATTTAGATTTTTTTTTGGTTGCAACAAAATAACAAAAAAAGGAACGAAACGTTTCGTTTCGAACAACGAACATTTCTACTTCCTTGTTTTTCATGACTTATTTTAAGCTCCAATAACTTTTCCGAGCATGACCTATCCTTTTATCTATTCCTTTAGTCATTTATTTATTTAAACTTAATGTACAATAGTGGTACATAGGCTTAATGCCACAAGGCATTCTCTACCAGTCAACCTTTGGGTTAAAAATGAAAACGTTGTGTTCACAACGTTTTCGGGTACAAAATAACAATTTTTATACGAAAATTTATAAACTATACAGTATATGATTTAGTTGTTGAAATAAGTTGGCCGAAGTAGGTGTATTGCTTCACATATTCGATAGGTTTGCCATTAAGTAAGATGGTGTCTTCGATCGCGTTTTTCAAGACTTTGGTTTTAGAAATATTCATCGTTAGGCCAACGAGGCGGCTTTCTCTTTCTACGTCTACAAGCATGCCTTGGAAATGGATTCTTGACATAGCGAATATAATGATATCGTCAGCGAATCTTAGATGGGTTAATTGTTCCCCATTTATATTTATACCGTATTGGTCCCATTTTAATTTGCGAAAAATATCTTCTAAAACCGCAGTTAGGGGAAAGAGGGTCTCCTTGCCGTACGCCTCTAAGTATTTTTATTTCTTTGCCCTGTTTTTCCAGTGTTATCTTGGATGTACTGTTTGCGTATATATTTTTCTAAATTCTAATGTATTTATACTCCACTCCTTTATTTTTTAGGCTTTGCCAGATGCTTTCGTGCTCAATTGAATCGAAAGCCTTGTTATAGTCAATAAAACAGCAGTAAAATGGTACATTATAATCCCTATTATTTTCAAAGACTTAAAATTTGTTTCAGTATAGCTACAACGGCGTTTTTACAATCCATTAATAGTTCATTGCTGATGAGGTCAGTTCCAGTAGGTTTATTTGATTTTTGTGTTTCGATGGCTTTGTTCATCTCCTCTTCTAGGATAGATGGCACAGTTTCGTGACTCTTTAAATCAGTTTCGTCTATGTTATTTTTTCTAGAATTCAAGTCTTCGTAGAATTTTGTAGCTATCTATCGATAATATATCTGGTCTTTTGGTCTTTGTCACGTAAAACGATCCTTCATATTTGGTATCTAGTTTGTCTTGTCCTTTAACAGTTTTACAGCTCTCTTAATGCCTTCGGTCTTGGTTATCTATTTCTTAAAAATATCAAGTCTATGCTGTTCTCGGTCTTTTTTACCCGACTGCCGAAGGAGGGTAATGTTTCATTTGTGTGTTTTATTTTTTTAGTTAGATTACCTATTTCTTCTATGATACTTTTTGTTTTATTTGTAATTTTAGTCAGCTGAGAGCTTTTTTCTAGGAGCTCTTTAGCTTTATCCGATATGTTTACGTTTGGCTTAGATTTATCGTTAGTCTCTGATGTTGATCATATAACGGTGTGAGTATTTCATGTAAAGTATTATATTTTTGTTGAATATCGATGTTTTGGAAGGATGTTTCTTTCAGAGAATTAAGTTTTTCCTTTTATCATGGATGTTGATTTGCGGTTTAACAATAGAAAAACATAATAATGTTGACCACTTATGTAAAACCAAGTCGGTAAATTTGTTTGACTGGTAGTAGCTATCAGGAAATAGACTCCGGCAGGGAATTCCACTGCACTTCCCCCACAGTCACAATAGTTACAGCACTGATAACAACATTTGTGCCACATGTTAAATTTAGTCTTTTTGTATTTTTTTAATTTTACCTTTGTATAGGTTCTTTTACCGATTGTTTTGTAAATGTGTGAACATTGTAGCATATAATATATAATCTTTTTTTGTTTTTCTTACGACTTATTGTCGGGCCTACATTCCCCCCATATCTAAGTACTATGCTGTAACATGGAAATATTGTAAAACCAAACCATTTTTTAAAATACATAGGAAACGACCAACCCGAACCGTGCACCTTTTGTCGACTTTTATAAGTGCCCATGTAGGCCCATTTGAAATAAAAAAAATGATTTTGATTGTTTGAGTCACAGTTGTACGCACAATAAAAGACATTACCTATATAACTTCCACGCGGAAGCATTTGCAGAGTCTTAACTCATGTTGTTTTATCATACGGAACTCTAATTGTATTTCGCGATTAAATTATTTGACTTTCCAGTTCGTGTTTGTGACCGAACCACCACCGCCTGTTCACAACAGTGGCGCCGCCATCTTGAAGATAATCTTCGGTGTTGTGGGCTGCCTCGTGGCGTGTTTGGTCTTAGCCAGCTATGCGCAGAGACGTAAACGTTCTCAAAGAGGTATGTTGGAGGCAGTTGGGCCTAGGCAAAGGGACGACTGTCGGCAATAAAAACTTTTTCCAGGCCCTTTTTTTGTTAACGGGGGCAAACCTTTAAAAAACGCCTGGACTCTTGGGGAATGAAGACCAGGGAGTGTGGGCCTTTTAAACCAAAACCACCGTGATCTTCGGATTACCAACAGCACCTAGAACTCCGTTAGCTCTTAAAATTCCGGCAGGCTTATGACGTATCTCTTGCAAGAGCAAAACGATAGCGATTTTGCGCAATAATTGCTCTTCAATACAAAGATTTTAGAGTTGTTGGCAGTTTATTTTTTAAATAAGTGCATTAGACAAACAGCGAGCGATTAGCAAACTATTGTGTAGGACCTAGCATACCTACATAACACTGCAGGTAACTCCAACTTTTACTACATAAAGCGTTTGATCGCTATAGTTTTGCTCTTGCAAAAGATACGTAATAAGCCCGCGGGACTCTCTCTGTGCAACGCCTGTTATTTCTCTCCTCCCTGTTGTCAAGGCATTAAATGCGAAAGTTTGGATGGATGTTTGTTTGTTACTCAATCACTCCAGAACGGCTGAATGGATCTGGATGAACTTTGATACAGAGTTTATGATCGCGTGGGATCATTTTCGACTATCTCGCGGGCGGAGCCGCTGGCAGAAGCTAGTACTGCAATAATTATAATGGTGATGAAATAGTTTCTCACTTCTCAAGTACTTGTGGTCAATTTGTTTACGGCAAACAACGTATTTAAATAGCTATGTTGATAAGAGTAGCGTGACAGTGACACTGTTGAGGAAACTGCGTCTGCAACCGTGCAAAACAATAATTATGCAGACGCTTTTCCTTCAATTATAGAGTTTAATAGCGCCAAACAATAAATACAGGGTGCCTTGAGCTTTAAAACTTATACACGATAGCCATAAGATACTGTCTTCTGTGCTGCATACAGAAGACTGTACATAAGACCGTCTCTGGAGGTTGAGAAAACTCTTCGAGTGCATAGGCATCACCTACAAACGGACACAAAACCCTTGGTTCACCCAGTTCCCTTACATATATCCTGCAAAAGCTATGCCTGTCTATGTACCTTTATAATTCATGACGTTTTAATAAATAAAAGACTCACGCACAAAGTAGACCCTAAGGACTCTAAGTGCGGAAACCAAATCCCAATAGATATATTGGCTATCCTTAAGAAGTATCCCCTTATCTGAAAAGTATTAATTATCGACTCATCTTGATGTAATCGGTTTCAGGAAGGGTTCTCGCGATAGATGCAGGAGGACTCGAACAACGCATACTGGACAACAGTAGATTTTCCGAGCCAGGAGGTTTGTCACCCACTTTTAACATCTGATATCGATAATCCACCCTTAAGCTGTCACACTATGAATCATATCCTTTTCATTCATATCATAGATCTTACATAATCCACTAATCAACGAAGCAATGCTGCCAGAGTGTACGTTTCCTATTGACATCGATGTGGACAATTTTTTTTATGCGCAATGAGCCCTTTTCCCTCTCCCTATTTTGTGATAAGTTTTCAAATATTCAATTGAATATGTTATAATGGAATACATCTCTATTTATCAACAGTCTCTCTATTTATCACTCTCTTTAGTTACAAGCATTTCATGCCTCCTCATCTTCCTTCATTCCATCATCCTCCTTCCTACTAAACGCATTTCTTACTTTTACCCTTTCTCTTCAATCTTCTCATTCATTTAACAGTTTTTATTTTATCATTCTGTTTAACATTTAGTAAATATGATTATTTTGTGCCTACGGTTCCACAGAACCAGGTCCTGTTAGCAATGACTTACCACCGCCGTACTACGAATGCACACTCTATAGCATGAACAAATGCGTCGGTGAAGTGCCACCACCTTACACTGTCTCTGAAGATGCCAAACAACAGGATCACAAACAACTAACGGACCAATGTACGAATGGTTTTAATGAAAACGCCGCTCCGGAGATGAGAACGGAACTAGTATTCGACAACGGGAGGATAGTAGAGAGGCTGAGCTTGACAAACAATGAGAGAGGAATATCCAGCAATGATAATGCAGAACAGCAGAGTACTAGACACGCAGACTTTAACGACAAAGTTGGGTATACTGATGAAACTGGAAAAGGCCAAATCAATAAGTAGGTAAAGGTGGGATCAACTAAGAATGGCATGAGTTTGGTAGCTCTCGCGGCCCCAGTAGCGGCCTGGCGAGCGCTACAACTTAACTGCGCACCTGGTGTTGTGATGTCACTGTGACGTTCGACTCTCGCTATTGGCGCACGAGGCGAACGCGGAGCGCCACCAGGGAGTGGCATCGCACTCCAACGAGATGGACAGTTAAGTTAACCGTGTCATTTAAGTTGGTTGCAGTTACCAGGCTAGGATGGCCCAAACCAATGGGCCATCCTAGCCAGTACCAGTACTATTTTAGTATGTATAAGATTCCGTATAATGCCAAACTATTTTACCATAGTAATATATTCAATGTACTGCTAAGTTTTTTTTTTTTTTTAATAAATATTTTTTTTGTTTTAACAACTGATCGGCATTTTTTTTTTTTTTTTTATTCGGTTGTAAATGTATTATAATTTTCAGTGAATGTTTAAATGATTCCTACTTATGTCATTACATTGGAGCTTGGCTATCTCTAACACGTGAGTAGTATCAGAAAAAATATTGATAAAGATGGTTACTTCTGCGCAATGGGCTTCGACATGCGTAAAGCGTTATAAAGATACTATATTTTGCTCATGATCAATTACTCCAAAAAGCGTTTGCAAAACTGAAGGTTTTTAACACGCTTTTATTAGCTTGGTGTGTATGTATCTATGTAACGGAATCTTTGAACGTGATTTTCACCCCCTTCAAAACGTTGGATTAATTTGAAACTTTGCACACAAGGACCGATGACAATGCAATAATTTAGAAAGAAAGAAAACCAGTTTATTTGGCACACACAGATACACACAATGTAGGTACAAAAAAAACTTTTTTGCAAAAAAATACTACCGACTTCAAAATAAAAAACTACAAAGTGAAAAATAATTTTATTTTTGGAAGTCGGTGTCCATATCGCAAAAAAATGGGAAAAAAGAAAGACACCGACTTACAAAAATAAAATTATTTTTCACTTTGTAGTTTTTTATTTGGAAGTCGGTAGTATTTTTTTGCAAAAAAGTTTTTTATTTTTCCCTTTTTAGTTGTACCTACTTAAAATAGGCAAGTTGTTTAGTAAGGTACTCTATAACGCCAGATTAGATCACCCGAATAGCATGAAACTTGAAAATAACCAGTGAAATGAGAGATCTGCGTACCCCTTTAGTGCGTACTGGCGTGATGTTATATTATGAAATGGTATATACAATAAACAGACATGCGATTGCAGCAATTTTTGCCGTTCCGAATGATTTGCCGTTATTTATTGAAGAGTTCTGTTGTATATCTCCGAAGTTCTTCATCAGATCTTCATCAAATTAAAATGGGACCAATTTCGAAACATACTCTTGCAAACAAAAAAAGAATTTTCAAAATCGGTCCACAATTGACGGCGATATCGGTGAAAATACATAAATAAAAAAATAAAAAACATACAAGAAGTCGAACATAGAACCTCCTCCTTTTTGGTAAGTCGGTTAATAAAAGGGAACGTAATTTGAGAAACGTAATTTAAAAAAATACGTAATTTAAATAGTTTATTCCATTATACTTACCAAGATCTTCTGAGCGCTATTAGTGATTTTTTAGGGTTCCGTACTCAAAACGGGACCCTATTACTAAGACTTCGCGGTCCGTCTGTCTGTCACTAGGCAGTATCTCATGAACCGTGAAGGCTAGACAGTTGAAATTTCATACAGATGAAGTATTAGTGTTGCCGCTATAACAACAAATACTTTAAAAAAAAAATTGTAGGGCTCCCTTACAACAAACGTGATGTTTTTGCCGTGTTTTGCGATAATGGTACGGAAACCTTCATGCGCGAGTCTGACTCGCACTTGGTCGGCTTTTTATATGCGATAACCCGTAGTGTCTTAGTGGCAAGTACCAAGGCGCGTGCTAAATCATGTGCATAGCTTAATATTTAGTTATATCCGAAGACACGGTAGTGCCTTGCGCCAAGAACACGTATTAAATAATGTTATTATATGAGCCTGAGAAAGGGCTGGGAAGGCTGTCGGCAGTGTCGACACGCTAATTACCCGCTCCCATCATAGGGAGATAGGTGCATTAATAAATTGTCGTTTAAAACACTAAAAACACATTAATGTGTGTTACCCCAAAACTAGTATGAAATACTTGGAATAACCTAATTTGATACTTTAGAATTATTTATTAACGGAATGGAATAACCTAATCAAATATAGGTAGTATCTAGTATCAAATTAGGTTATTCCAAGTATATCATACTAGTTTTGGGGTTGCTATGCCGAGATTTTTTAAATTTGCCGCGATTTTTCAGTCTCTACTTTCGTTTGCCAGACTCTAGGGGACCACAAAAGATCCCAATGGGTCAAAGTGTCCGAGTTATTTCTCGGCCTCTCCACAAGATAAGAAGATAAACTTAAAAGCTTGTTTTACAAAAGATTTTTTAAGGCATGGGGGTGTTGGTGGGGGACTTTGAAACTCCGGGCTGCTGTGAAATTTTACTCTACTGAGAAATTTTTAATGTGTGAGGAGCTCGTGGCTAAATAATAACAGCCGCACGGGTCGATCATCAAGGTTAAGCAATGCTTGACGAGGTCGGTCCGTGGATGGGTGACCATTTCAACATACCGAGTTTCCTCCGTGCCTCGGAAAGCACGTTAAGCCGTTGGTCCCGGCTGTTATTTAAAGATCTTTGACAGTCGTTACGAGTAGTCAGAAGCTTGAGATCTGACAATAGTCTTGCCAAGGAGTACCGTGTTACCCAGCTACTGTGTTGTGAAGGTCAGATAGGCAGTCGCTCCATGTAAAACACTGGTACTCAGCTGAATCCGGTAAGACTGGAAGCCGACCCCAACAACAATTGGGCAAAGGCTAGGCAGATGATGAGAAATTTTTAATGTAAAATCTCAAAATCACTTTTTCTCGACCGGAATCGAAACCCGGGGCTTTCGCTCAGCAGTCGGACTTGCAACCGTAAAGCCAACGAGGCAGTCCTATATAATAGGGGCGGGTCTTTTGCCATTTACCGGGCAGAAATCAACTCACAGGGCTGCTCCTAAGTACCGCATTCCAGAAGAAAAACCCCGTAACACTTCGGCGCAGTTGGAAAACAAAAGCCGCACGGTCACCTAAGGAAGGAAAATGGCAATTATTATGTTAGAATAACTGTGTTCTAAAATAATAACATACCTAGTTAGTTGTGTGTGACCAGCGGCATTGCAATGTCGATGTGGGAAGGTGTTCCGGATCTACGGAAGAGAAACGGACGGAGAAATAAACCTACGCCGACGCCGGTGTTCAAGAACAGTCCTACTGCGGGACCGCTCCTCTTCAATACACCGACCACGTGGTCTACACTCAAGCTCTCTGATAAGACACCCTTGCATATTGAGAAACCGTTGTTCCATGAGACATTAAACTTCAGAAGGGTCCCGTGGGCCTCCAGCAGAATCTTTGACAACTTGCCTCCACTTCCTAGAACTGTGAGACCATTCGACCGGCCTTTCACGTTCAAATCTTTTGAGGAATGGAAACACTACAAGTTGCCCGGCTTCAAGGTATGCGACCATCTATAAATCAGTAATTTAGTATTAAAGATCCTGAACATTTGTACTTTTTTATATAATTTGCTTTGTTAGTTAGTACTTAGTATGTATGTGCCATATCTTGGCTTGGCTTTTTAACCCCCGCCCCGACAAAAAAAGATATTATAAGTTTGACGAGTGTATCTGAGTATTTGTGTGACTGTAGCTCCTTAACAGATGAACTGATTTCGATTCAGTTTTTTAGGGTTCCGTACCCAAAGGGTAACAACGGGACCCTATTACTGAGACTCCGCGGTCCGTCTGTCTGTCTGTCTGTCTGTCTGTCTGTCTGTCACCAGGCTGTATCTCATGAACCGTTATAGCTAGACAGTTGAAATTTTCACAGGTGATGTATATCTGTTGCCGCTACAACAACAAATACTAAAAACAAAATTAATTAATATTTAAGTTGGGCTCCCATACAACAAACGTGAGTTTTTTGCCCTTTTTTTACAAAAACCGGTACAGAACCCTTCGTGCGCGAGTCCGACTCGCACTTGGCCGGTTTTTTTTGTTAATCTATGAACGCTTTCACCTTGTCTTTGTCGAGAGTGTTCTTACCTGTTTGATGAAAATCGGTTCAGCCGTTTAAGTTATGGGCCATTTTACCCTTTGAATCGGCGTATAATATATATAATACGCAAGATATCGAGTCGTTGTTATGTGTTTCGGTAGATTTTCGATCGGTTCGGTTTTTTAGTAGACACGCTTCGTCTCTACTAAAGTCATCACAATCTAATCTAAGAAGTCCGTTGACGTTTCTCATTTTAAATGCCGCGATAACTTTCTACGTAAGAAATCGAAAAATGTAATTTATAATCTTAATGTATTACTATGTCACCCATACACTATAACAACGAGTATCATTCGCAAGCATCAACTTTAATTATTATTAAGTATTTTTATAGCTGTCAACACGGGCCATTTACTTTTTAACAACTTCACTAGATCAATTATGTAACCTAAAAAGGAAAAGTTAATAAGCAATTGACTCTTAAGTAGTTAATAATGTGTGTTGTATAATGTTGCTTTATTCAAGATCGATGAGAACCATTTGCAAGTAAATGATTTGAATTTTCAGTCCGAATTGCCGGCGGTGACACCTTCACCATCCTTAGAAGCTTTGCACATGACCACCAAGGTCATTTGTGCGACCTCGAGCCTTGTGGGAGGCTGCCTGGTGATCCTGATTGCATACGGCATCTTTGTGAACAGAAAAAATCGACCCCGAGGTATGTTGGAAGCAGTTCTTGAACTTAGGCCTCAGGGCCTGAAGGCATGGACTTTGTCTATACAGAGTTACATTTTAGTTTTCACAAGACTTTTGAAAGAAAGAAACAACATTTATTTGTGATCCGCACAGAGGACAAGAGAGATAACGGAACAAAAAAAATTGAACAACAATTTAAATTTAAAAAATGTTTAAAACCTGACTGCTTTCGAAGCGAACTAAAACGATGTAACGAAGAAAATCATGCTAAGCAGTCAGAGGATACATATTCGCGAGCTGGCTGACCAAAACCAAAATTATGTAGGTATGCTCCGACTGCATAGCATGATTTTATTTTTGTGTCTTGCCGTGTCCAGCAGTAATGCTTTCTGGATCAGGCACTTAACTTAAGGTGTTTTTAGAGGATCCTGACTATTAAGAGGAAGCTATTAAGCCATTGGTCGATATCGGTACAATGATCGCCGTGTCCACATCCCACATGTTGACCGTGTGTCTGTCCGTCGTCTGTCACAAAATGTAGTGCCGGATTTTTTTTTAACTGCCCGTTGACCTATGATTTGGAAGTTTGGTGATAGTGTTTATTATTACGTATATTAGACTAACAAATACCAATATATTCCACGTTTAGTACAGAATCCTAAATGTGCGAAGACCGAAACGGCCGGGTTTTTCTATGGCAATACAGGATACTTGATTTGCTTACCTTTCTTGGATTGTGTTCCCGTCATGCGGGACGGTAATGTCAACAATCATAGCATGCTAGGCTCTCTTGTATTATGGTAGTCAGCAATATATTTACTTTAGATTCTTTGGCCGTTGCAACATTATGGTGGTGAAATAGTTTCACAGTTCGCAAGCGCATTTGGTCCAGTTGTTTAAGGAAATTTTCATAACCAAAGTATTTATAGCTTTCAATAACATGCTCACAGCGTCACCGTCAAGGAAACTGCGTCTGAACACACACAAAACAAAATTTCAAGACATCGATGTGCTCTTTGGTGTAGTGGCCGCAGACGCTACTGCTAAGTCCTGGGTTCGATTCCCGAATCGGGCAAAATGTTATTGGGATCCGTCTGGAATTTGTCAATAGCATCCCGGAGTCTGGACTTGGGCTCGGTGGACGGTAATAGGCTCGCCCCAATATTACATGGAACTTTATCTAAAGGAGCCCCTCTACCTAACCCTTCGGGGAATAGCTGCGTGATGTTATGTAAGTACGTCCAATGGTGCGAAACTCAATAACAACAGGTAACACAAAAAACGTACGCGCCTCTAATCTGTCGAATATTCGATGTCGACTCATCTCTCAACGGTCGCGAGCGCGACTACTGAACGTGAAACCCAGGACCCCGGGTTCAATTCCCAAGTCCAGCAAAATTAAAATATTGGGTGTATCCGTTAGTTTCTCAGTAACAGCCCGGAGTTTGGTAGTGGCGACATCCTCGTGCCTCGAAAAACACGTAAAGCCGATAGTACTGTGCGTGATCTCTCCCCGCGAGGGTCGGATCGCCGTCCCATCCCATCAGGCTGTGAAAGTAAAGAAACAGAGAATGAATCTGAAACTCTAGAAAAGTGAAGTTCTATCAAAGAAAGCATGCCACAGCGATTGAAAAATTACAAAAATGTATGTGTTTGTCAAATGTCACGTGATTAATCCGTGTAGTGTGCAGTTCGCCAAACCTTATATTTGTAACTGCACACACTATAATTATGGGCTTTATTACACGAATCGTGGCATTGAACAGTTTTCTTATATTTTGCCTACATCACTCTAATACATGACGACCCTTTGCCAGCAATTATAATTTTGCAACTTATGTTAAAAGCGAAGATGTCTGCAATTTAAGTAATCATGTTTTTTTGTTTATATACTTGGGAGTCCCATAGTAAAATCTTACGATTTATTAACTGCTTAACTGGTCTTCCCTGTGAAGACTAAACTATAGTCTCCAGCCAGGCTCAAAAAGCTTAACCTAAGCGACAACGCTGAGGGCTACCCGCTATGGGATTGGAACTCGGCTGAGGGCGTCGCTGGTTGGACAACAAAGGCTGGATCGTGATTAAGTGATTCTACCATCCGTTCGGCAAATACCTACGTGGAGAAGAACGGACAAGACATTCTTTTTATAGCTAATATCTTAACTATACCTCAGCATTTCGCGGGCTGGCTTGATTTTAATGACATGGACAACGCGACGGGTCTCGGCGGCGAGGACGGAACGAATGCGGTCGTTTATGTGTACTAAATCTATCCGGGTCGAGAGGGTTCGTACTAAATACGAACCCATTACCGTCCCTTTACGTACCGACAAGGCTATCTAGTTCCCTAGTTATGCTTTCGTACCTCGAAAAGAGTACGCTGCATGAAGCGGGGGTGAAAGATATCATGAAGATTTTTACTGATAGAAGTTTGTGAAGACGCACGGCGGGTTTGTGGCATTTGGACCATCACCATCGCTTATGGTACTATACTGTTTCTAGAGCCTCTGTGTTTACGCACCCACTTAATTGTTCACTATACGCAGGTGATATAATTATATACTATATATCACCTACGTACTTAACTAATCTCCGTTGAGGTTAACCACCATGATCGAAACGAAACAGCCGGACTGAGTATTATTCTTATTATTGACGTCGACTCATCTTATATGTAATCGTTCCAGGTGTGATTGTCCCAGCTCCTCCAAATGCAGGCACAACTGAGCAAGGCATAAAGATCGACAGGAGACCTTCCGAGCCAGGAGGTTAGTCAAACTGCAACAAGTTTCACCGCCTTTTCATTCACATCACCGCTTTTTCATTCACATCATCCTTATTCATTCTTTTCTTTGGCGCTAAAAATCTTTTTAGGTCTTGGCCTCCTCAACGATCTTCTTCCATTTTGCTCTGTCTTAGGCCTCCCTTCTCCAAGGTGTTTTCCTGCCTATGCTTCTCAAATATTCCTCTATACAATCTTTCCAACTCTTCCTGCGTCTTCCTTTGGGTCTTTTTTAATGCCGAGTCCACTTTACATACATACAAAAACTCACGCCTTTTTCTCATGGGGGTCGGCAGAAACAACAGAACGCCACCTGCTACGATCCTTACATACTTCAATATGACTTTAAAGGCTCTGGTAACATCATCCGTCTCACACAATCCCTCAAGGTTTTCTTTAGTATTCCTCTCACCTTTTATTCTCTCACCATTAATAGAATTCATAGCTCTCTTTTACAAAGTTAAACGATTGTTATCCAACTTATCTGTCTATGTCTTCACTTTTTGAACGTAAAACTTCTAGATATAGACATTTCTCCAAAACGCCCGCCCGTCACCACTTATTAGTGTTTTGCATGCGAGAAAGAAGTGGCGAAACAAACTCCCCAGCAACACAGCTGTTAAGTTTGAAGAACTTGAGTCTATACAATATGTGCAAATTAATTATAATTACATGACACATGACAGGAAAATAATATAATATAGGTATCTGCACTATATGAATCATAAAATTTAATTAATTGCCACTTGTTAACTCTCCATTATGTCATCAAAAGTAAATTATTCTCATCAATCTTTACATCCACTTTTATTAAAGTGGATGTAAAGAATAATATATGTATAGTAATGTGTGTTCTATATTTGTCATTCTGTATTCCATTTCATAAACATTTTTCAATTAGGTACTATCATTGATAGGCTGGCGATTGACTACCATCTCGCCTGATGGATAGCTATGATGTGGTGGACGGTGAAGCCCTTTTTCCTTACATGTTTGTTCCCTACGATTCTTAATATCGTTGATGCTCCCACAGATCCAGGTGCTCTGAAAACTGACTTGCCTCCACCGTACTACGAATTCCAGCCATCTACGGACAAATGCATCGGTGAGATGCCACCACCGTACAGCCCTGAAGATGTGTCACAGGATCACAAACAACCAATAGACTATACTAATGTCATTGGATTCGACGCTTATATCGAACACGTTGATCCGGAGATGAGAACGGCGCTTGTATTCGACAACGGTAGGATTGTAGAGAGGCTGAGTCTAGACGGGAATAGTTATAACAATGAGACAGGAGTAGCCGGCAATGATACTGTAAAAACTTAATAGATACGTAAACAGGCTTGTGTACTATACAAGGTGTAGCTTAAGTGTGGTCATATTTTAAAAACTGCTTCTACCTAAATAAACCTGTAAATGAACGCCTTTCTCCAAGGAAGTCATAGACAATGCCCAGGAAGTATAAAATACTTGAATAACAATAACTATATATAAATAAACTTAAATAAAAAAACTACGGACGCGTATAAAAAGGGCAGGGTCAGTGGGCGTTAAATAATTCGTCCTCATCGCTGACGTGAAAAGTGCCCAGAAAGCTGGTAGCATTGTCACGTTTGATGTCAATGCTGATTCTCTGGCCGAATAAGAGCCCAACCCTCTGGTCACGTGAAGAGTCGACTAACCTTTTGATTACATCTCGAAAAACTCGATGAGCACTCGGACCCCATGTACTTAATGTTTCAACTCCAAACGGCTCAAATATATAGCTTCCAACATACGAAGTCGTCAGCTGACCAAAATTTGTATGTGTAATTATTAATATTTTGTAACACAAAACTAATTTATATATTTTACAATGGTGTGGTTCATGGTATTATTTATAAAAGCAACGTTAGAGTAACAATTTGTTGCCTTGCAAGGCGATATTATGCCTATTCTAGTTCAAAGTTACAGATAATTAAGAAAATGAGTGAGTAATTGAATCTTTAACAAAATAATAATACTATCCAGAAAACTAAACTATAACACTAACAATTAGCTAATAATAATAGTCCTAAACCAATTTAAGTAGATACCCAATAAGTAAATCGAAGAATATGGTATTCATACGTAATGCCGGCTCGCCCTGAGTCACCGCGTTATAGCGAATTCATTTGCTAGCGGGGGGTAAGGAGAGGGGTACTGCGCAACGAAAAGAGAACTTCACAGACGTCATTAAGTTTGAATCAACCTAAAAAGTACGACTCATTAGTATTATAATAGGTACCTACTTACCATGTTCTTAGAACAAGGTCAAAACCAATATACAATTTAAATAAATCTTTATTTTACTTAAATGATTCGTTTTATTTGTGCCTGTTCATATTTATGTTACTGCAAAAGCCAGAAATACTGTAAAACTGAAATGATCTGTGATGATCGCTAATTTCGGGCTTTTACCACCAGCCACACGGTAAATCTTATAATTTACCCTAGAGACTGGTCTACATGTATAGCTACGAGTATAAGCTCTCCAAACATCGATCATAAATTTATTGGTCCTGTCATCCTGTGTTTCTAGCAATTAACAATCCCAAATGATAACAAGCTACAATGATAGGTTTGATAACCTATTAATAATATTAATGCTAATTATTAATTGATAATATAATAGAATATACTTTATTGTACACCAAAAAAAGAAATAACACATATATATTATTATTTATTTGGCATTGTTAATTAACGTTTATTTTGTTTTGTTAACAGTAAAATACTAAAATGATTTTAAAATGTTTCCGAATGCAATGTGAACAGTTTTAATATTATGTAGGTCTTTTTAGGATTCCGTAGCCAAATGGCAAAAAACGGAACCCTTATAGATTCGTCATGTCTGTCTGTCTGTCCGTCCGTATGTCACATCCACTTTTTTCCGAAACTATAAGAGCTATCCTGTTGAAACTTGGTAAGTAGATGTATTCTGTGAACCGCATTAAGATTTTTACACAAAAATAGAAACAAAAACAATAAATTTTGGAGGTCCCCATACTTGAAACAGAAACTAAAAAATATTTTTCATCAAACCCATACGTGTGGGGTATCTATGGATAGGTCTTCAAAAATGATATTGAGGTTTCTAATATCATTTTTTTCTAAACTGAATAGTTTGCGCGAGAGACTCTTCCAAAGTGGTAAAATGTGTGTCCCCCCCCTGTAATTTCTAAAATAAGAGAATGATAAAACTGAAAAAAATATATGATGTATATTACTATGTAAACTGCCAGCGAAAATTGGTTTGAACGAGATCTAGTCAGTAGATTTTTTAATACGTCATATATCGTAAACCGCAATTTACCAAGTACGGAACCCTTCGTGCGCGAGTCCGACTCGCACTTGGCCGATTTTTAATCATGTAACCAATGCTTACTTTGGTAAAGCTAACTAATCAGTCCTTAACCCATTGAGTGTACGAAACGTGGATCCACGCAAGACACAATGGCTTTTTTAAAATTAATTCGGTAATTACGGCATTTAATGGATACATTTCGTATCTAGTGAGCCATAGAAATTTAAAATTTTCAACATTTTCCAGTCTGTGAGGTAAATCCTAAGATTTATCCTAAGATTTACCGTGGGATTGCTGGTATAAACCTGAAATTTTACCAGTAAGGCTTGGTAAATCTTAGGTTTTGCCCGTAAATCTTAAGTTTTATCGGTAAATCCTATGTTTTACCGTAGTTCGGGTATATATACAGTATGTTTCTTCTCTTTCATGACTTTTATAGGATGCTGCTTACTTAGTGAGCATCTTACTAACTGGAACATTAAAATATGTAATAAGACCAATCTGTTACTGTCCTACTGCAGAGCTCGTGCCTCGTCTCATACATACACGAGGATACATGTCGTGGTGCCCAGGCTAACACCTCACCTCTCGTGCTTTAGGGGTTCAAATCCGGTCAAGTCCAAATGTGACTTTTTCAAATGCATAGTTACGTACTTTCTAAGTTTATCTTGAACACTCAATAATGTGTAAGTTGTGGTCACCTTTAATTGAGTGTGCATAACATGATAATGTTTTTCAATGTATATATTTTTTCTGAAAGTTTTGTTATGTTACTCGTTGGTGATCCTTAATCAATAAATAAATAAATAAACATCACAGGTAACGGTGAAGGAAAACATCGAGAGGAAACCTGGATTTATTTAATGTAAATCTGAAAAAGCCAAGTCTGAGGCCTGGGGGGTTGTGTAATTAACTGGTTTCCCAGAGGCGGCTTAATTAACTCTGACACCAGAGGTGGCCAACTGGCCACATCCTCACACGAAAAAGAAAGAACACCACGCTTGCTCAATGTGGGTTGAGAATTTCAATTAGAAATTAACTATAAGTCCACGTTTCTTCTACAAAGTTGTCAGCGATGTTCAACATAAACTTTTTTTTTTACTTTTAGGTTTTAATATTTATTAACATATATACAATTGAATATTCAACATACCGAGTTTCCTCCGTGCCTCGGAAAGCACGTTAAGCCGTTGGTCCCGGCTGTCATTTGAAAATCTTTGACAGTCGTTACGAATAGTCAGACGCTTGAGATCTGACACCAGTCAAGCCAAGAGGTATCGTGTTACCCAGTTACTGGGTTGTGGAGGTCAGATAGGCAGTCGCTCCATGTAAAACACTGGTACTCAGCTAAATCCGGTTAGACTGGAAGCCGACCCCAACATAGTTGGGAAAAGGCTAGGCAGATGATGATACAATTGAATATTCTAAAAACAAAAACAAACCTATATACGAATACAAAAGTGAGACGGAAAAGAGTTGTAGGAAATCGATAAGGTTTGAAGTAGATAGTTTTGGGAAGGGCACGCTGTGATCTGTCAATATCATGAAATTTGATCTTGGAGGCACCACCCCAGATAGGAATGCAATAGGTTAACCCAGATTGGGCTAGAGCAATGTATATTTGTTTAATTAGACTCGCTGATGCAACATGTCTCAGTGACTTGAAAATCCAGATTAATTTTCTCAAACGATCACTAACCAACGATACATGAGAATGCCAAGAGAGACGCTGATCAAGTACAATACCCAGGTATTTGGTTTTCTCCATCTTCTCAATAGTTGTACAAGCACAATTGGTAGCACATTGGTGTATTTTTACTCTAAATTTTGTATGCGGCTGGGTTCTATCACATATAGAGAAGCACATGTAGATTGTCTTCTGGCTATTCAGCGTAAACTTGTACTTGAGGACCTCAAGTACGAGAGGCGAGGTTTTAGCCACGGGGCCTCCACCAAAATTATGTATATGAAAACTAAAAAAGGTAAAATTCAATCCCAAACGGAACTCTCTCAAACTTGTTACATGTCAATATTGACTCATCATCACACAACATCACGCATTTTTTTTGCGTGATGATATGCTCATGCATACTGCGCTACCCCGGGGAGATAGCGTAGTTTTGTGGGACTCCAACCCACTAAAACTCCACGGTGTCATCCTATGCTGCTTATAGCGGAAATATGGGGACCGTCCTCTGGCGAGTATCCCCCATCACCGGCGCACCAGAAAATACTGCACTCCGTGACCACCCTAGGGACCAACCATGCACATGGGTGCCAGACGACCCCGTGTATGGCACCCTTGGTCTCCCTGTAACGGGTCAGATCAGTAGCCCCGCCACCTATCACTTTTCGGCCGCAGGGGATAGGGAGAGTGGCTGACGCTATACTGACACTCCTTCTCCCCTTCCACCATCATACGGTGGTGACCCCATTCAGGCCGCGGAAGGTAGGGACAACGGCGCACCGCAATACCGATACTCCTCTCCCGCCGCGACCTCCAACTCACAACCGCGATGCCTCCCATACAACATCGCTGCCTACCTCAGTTGCGATGTCGCCCAAGCGACACCGCAACCTACCTGTTGGGCACTGCGTCATTGGATTCTTCTTCGCTTCACGGTGGGTGACCAAGCCACGGCTCCTGAGCCCCCCGCCTCGACAATGCACCTATAGAATCCTCGTTTCGCCAGTTATGTTTAAGTCTCATGTAATAGTGGGCGAGCCTATTGCCAGCAACCGGGCACGAATCCATAGTCCGGGCTGCTACTGAGAAATTCCAGGGAAAACCCAAATAACAGTTTGCTCGATCCAGGATTGAACCCAGGCCCTCATACTCAGCAGTAGCGCTTGAACTCCAAGACCAACGAGGTTCTCAATATCAAAGTGCCCTTAATTTCCCACTATTTCTCAATTATGTTGGGGTCGGATTCCAGATTAACCAAATGCAGCTGAAAACCAGTATTTATAACGAGCTACTGTTACTGTACATCCCAGTAACTAGGCATCATGGCGAGACTGGTAAAGATTTCCTGGCTTTACTATCCGTAACGACTGTTAAAGACCTACAGTTGACAGCTGGCGCCAACCATTTAACTTGCTGTCCGAGGCATGGAGGAATTTCAGTATACTATGATGGTGAACCACCCACGAACGAAACTCTGGCTAGCGTTTTTTAATCTTGAATCGACCCGTGTTGCTATTATTATTTAGGAGCTCCTCACAATTAAAAACCGACAGTATCTTAAAAAATAAAGATTCTAAATATCTATTTTTTTTTTATATAAGATAGCTAAATATAATAACATGTATACAATTGAATATTATATAAAAAAAAACAAATCCATATACAAATACAAAGGGGAGAGGGAAATGGGCTCATTGTGCATCAAAAAATTCGTCCACATCGTGTCACCATTGTGTCAATGGGAAACGTGCCCAGAGTACTGGCAGCACGTTGGATGGCAATGCTCATTCTCTGGCCGTAGAAAAGGCCAGCCCTCTGGTCACGTGAAGAGTTGACGAGCTTTGTGCTAATTCTATTAAATTACCAGTTATCGTCACACCTGCGCCAGCGCAACCTACGCTACGGAAACATCGCGTTCGTTAGGTACTTACTATTACGTATTAAGAACGTCTGTGATACTTTTTATATTTCCAAGAAACATGGGTCGTAAAACGTGGCATGAATCAGGTAGCACTTCGCCCTTCTTTTCTTTGCACACGTATAGGAATTAGGAATTACTTCGTGTAATTTCTGTCCTGGGTTACATCGTTGGTGTAGTGGTTAGAAGCGATATGTACTGCTGAATGTAATGTTTTGGGTTCGATTCCCAGGTCAGGCAAGGTGTTTCAAGGGAGTTTCGAAGCTGCCCGGATTTGTGCTTGGTTATTAATTAGGCTGATCCCTATTTTTTATGGGACTTAATCTATATACAGAGTGAAATTCAAGATTTGAAATCAGAAACATTGAAAATTAGTGATAAACGATTTTGATGAAAACTAAATCTTCATCATTGGCTTTTAGAAACATCAATATTTTTAGCCAGGAACGAACCCGCTCATTTTGGATGGTGTAATAAGCGCGTACTTTTTTTTCCAAAATAGTTAGCGCCACTATCGGATGATAGTGGCGCTAACAAGAATAAAATCCTGGCAAGTAAAGTTCTACGATAAACATGAGGAAAGGACGCATTTATAACAAAATACTTCTTTTTGTGAGAATTCTACAAAGACTCGTACTATCATGATATTGATTACATGAAAAAATCTTCGGAGAATATTCTTAACAGAATCAAAATTATTGTAATGTTGAATGTACCTAGTACAATGATTTTTCGAATCTGGCTATGTATTGAAATTAATAACCGTCATTTTGAAAAATCAATCAGTTTAGGTTTAATATGTAGGTGAAACAATAATAGGAGTATTGATTGATTTTTCAAAAATCCAATCATCCAGGTTTGGTATTCATCAAAATCGGCCTCGATGATACACCTTTTTGGTCATCCACGCCCACTTGGAAAACTGAGTATACAGTATTAGTTTGGATTTTTAAATAGTGAATTTTCCTAGCCAGGAATGGAAACCGTTAATTTTGAAAAAATAATGAATTATTACACCATCCATTATAGTGTCGCTAATGAGGATACAATTTTGAAAAGTGATGTCGTAAGTTGACGCAAACTTAGGGAAAGACCTCATTATTAACAAAATACTTAGTTTTATAGGTTAAATACCTACTTACCTATTAATTAATGGTTAATATTATAATTGATTGTTTATAATGATAGTCATTGTTTATAATACATAGCTGGTTTCAGGTGAAATAAGTTTTTGATCAATGAAACAAACATAACATGCTTAGTACACCCGTACTTAAGTACATGATATTATTTATGGCAGGTACGAGTCTACACTACAGTCACAGTTATTTTACGACTGCCAGCAACCCAAACAGCAACGACCCTTAAAGCTAAGTCACTAAAGATCACTTTGATTTGAACAGGTAATATAAAAACTGTGGACGCACTGGTATGACTGTACTACGGTCATCCACCAACCCAAGCAGCAATTAACCTTAAAGCTAAGAGGAAAAGGATCATTTTGATTTGAACAGGTAAAATAACTGTGAACGCACTGTATGTAGCTACATAGCAACCAACCTTAAATCAAAAGGAATAAAGGTCACTTTGGTTTGGACGCACTGTACTATGTCATCCTTCGTTGAATCGTTCATAAGGAAAACCTCACATTCCGAATGAGTAAGCAGATGAACCAGTTCTCAGTTTTATCCAATTTAATTCTGTCTGACTGTTTGTTAGCTTTTCCCCTCTGAACGGCTGAACAGACTCGGATGAGACTTGGCATATCGGTAGATCATGTCTTGGATGGTAGGTTCCCTTGGGATAATATCCGACTTTGATGTAGCTGCTAGCAGAAGCTAGCCAAGCGACCGAAACTAACCGACTTTCCAAAAAGGAGGAGGTTCTATGTTCGACTTCATCACAGATAATATAATACTAGCAATTTTTTGTTTGTGTTTGTTTGTTCACCGATTACTCCTTTAATTGTGAACCGATTTTGAAAATTATTTTTTTGTTTGTAAGGGCATACTCTCGAGGTGGTCTGATACAGGATCTGATGAGGGGATCCCATCTCCTAAAATTTAAAAAGGCATACATATAGCAATTTATTTTCATCAGAATGCAAGCATTTGCATTCAGCAAATATCATTTGGTGTAGTGGAAATGACGAAGAAGACCATAGATGGTCACGGGAACTTCTCAATGTTAAGTATGTTTTGGGTATAAGATATCCCGAATAGTTGACTGTGATGAAGCAAATTTAAATAAATGGTACTAATGAAAATGGTACCATGAATTGCTCTGGTGATGAAGCCGGAAGGCAGGCACTGGAACTCCGTAATAAAACAATGTATCCCAGTCGTGTTTAGGCTTGTTGGAATTGTTATTTTTCTATTGCAAAACTCGTTTGTTTTTGTATCCGTAACTTTGAACAAGTTTCTCTGACAGTTGCATACTGCGATACCTTGTTATATGAACGACATTTTTGTACGAGTTTTTTAGGGTTCCGTAGCCAAATAGCAAAAAATGGAACCCTTATAGATTTCATGTCTGTCTGTCTGTGCGTCCGTATGTCACAGCCACTTTTTCCCGAAACTATAAGAACTATGCTGTTGAAACTTGGTAAGTAGATGTATTCTGTGAACCGCATTAATATTTTCACACAAACTGTAACAATGTAAACTTCCACCGAAAATTGGTTTGAACGAGATCCGGTCATCTGTCCATCAGACCGAATCGGATTAGAACAATGGTAATTTCTATTGTGTCTGGAAATGGACAGTTGAAGGTTAGTTTTTTTTTAATACGTCATAAATCGTAAACCGCAATTTACCAAGTACGGAAACCTTCGTGCGCGAGTCCGACTCGCACTTGGGCGGTTTTTTTTTTAATAAAAGAACATGAAACCCGACCCATGTCGATTTAGCGTTATATTCCGTAAATATAACATGGCATAAAAATTAAAAACTGGCCAAGTGCGAGTCGAACTCGCGCACGAAGGGTTCCGTACCATTATCGCAAAAAATGCCAAAAAAAACACGTTTGTTGTACGGGAGCCCCATTTAAATATTTATGTTATTCTGTTTTTAGTATTTGTTGTTATAGCGGCAACAGAAATACATCTTCTGTGAAAATTTCAACTCTCTAGCTGTCACGGTTCATGAGATACAGCCTAGTGACAGACAGACAGACAGACAGACAGACAGACCGACAGACAGACAGACGGACCGCGGAGTCTCAGTAATAGGGTCCCGTTTTTACCCTTTGGGTACGGAACCCTAAAAAGCATATACCTGTTACCAATACTAACTTTCTACAGCTGCCATTACCGTATCACCAGTAGAAGTCAAAATTGGTTGAACGGAATCCTATAAAAAGGATAGTTTAAATGTCTTAAGTTATTCCAAATGGAGTTGAATATTCGGTGAGCCTACTGTCAATTATCATTACCATAAATGAGAAATGAATTCGTTTAATTAGCAAGTACCTACAATATAATTAATAATCGCTAATTCTGAGAAAAAAAAAGCCCATCTTTGAAATAAACCGGTCTTAAGGTCAAGCAAAAAGGCATTCGGTTATTAATAAATTCTTGCTAGAATTTCCCAATAACACATTAACCAAGAATCGAAAGACGAGCGTGCATTTAGGAAGGAAAATGAAATAAAATTACAGCTAATAGTGTGACTAAATTTAGTAATATTCTTAGTTGTGAGTAGACCACTGTGCAGTGCAGACGTGACTAGAACTGATATTATTGTTAAATTTGTTTTATCATTGTGCAATGGGTTCGAAAAAGAAAGACTCAGACTTCTTTGCTACAGTCTTGGAGAATGTCTTCAATACGCAAGGACACTACCTACCCAATCAATCCATGAGTCCGAAACACGCGAGTTTTACCGAGACACCGTTCCAGGAGAAACCGACCATAGACCCACTCCGGGCGAAGAGCATACGAGATTATATGAGATCGATCTACGAGCATCCCTTCTTCAAATCGCCTGACAAGAGGCCTATATTTTGGCAGATACCTGAGAGGACTACAATAGGGCCGTCCCGCAAGGAGACTACATTTACACCAGCTCTGGAGACGACTACCGCAGGACCGAACAAGTGGTATCATTTCAAATATGATAATAATATTTTCTATGAGAGGACCCGAAGACCCTTCACGCGGCCTACACCTCGATATAATCCGATCTACGAGAGGCCAAACCACAACAGTGTGAGTTTTTACTATTATAAGTACTTAGTTTTTACATACCATTATTCACATACTTTAGGTACAGACGGCCTTTGAAAACCTTGGCACATTTGACCATATTAAAGTCAAAGTCAAAATCGTTTATTTGCATTAAATGCGGTATAAAAGATGTTAGTATATAAAATTAAAATTGGTACCTATATTTTATAAAGTACAATTTCAAATACTCAACACATAAAACGGTACATTAGAACGCATTGATGAGGTACCGACTGTTTATATACAATTATATATATATTACTTAGGTAGGTATAATATAAATGAGTCATATCAACTCAACTAAGAGAACGAAATAAATGTCCCGACCACGAACTCGATACAGTTATTATTATTTAGAAATGAAACTAAAAAACCTATCTACCGGTAATTTAACAATATCATGCCGGCTTTTATGGAACAAAAAATAAATTACATTATTGATAAACAAGAAAAGGCGCTCCTACTGCCTGCCTGCCTAGCCTTTTCCTAACTATATTGGGGTCGGCTTCCAGTCTAACCGGATTCAGCTTAGTACTAGTATTAAAGACAAATAATGAATAAGAAAGGGATCAAACATTCAATCTATCAATCATTAGAAACATAATACTCGTAGTTGTCTTGGTCTTAATAACAATGTAACGTAAAAACTCTAAAAATTAATGAATTATTATTATTATTATTAAATATCTGTGACAATCCCGGGAACCTGGGGTCCCGGAAGTTAGCTCGCAGAGGCCTTATAAGATATCTTTAAATTGAAAAGTGACACCTTTTATTATATTCGGATAAGATCAAAATAATAAAAACGATTTAATTTTGCAGATTGGCCAGTCGATAAGTCAGCCGGCCCATTATTCTGGTCTGGAGAAATGCCTCTGGGTGGTGCTTGGAGGCATCGGGGTGTTAATCCTGATGGCGATCTTCATGAAGTTAGGAAAACCTATTCGTAGAGGTACGTTGAAAACTGTTCTCGATCGATCGTTGGATCAAACCTCTGTAACTTTGCAAGTATTGACTTTGAGAATCGAAGTTAGACACAAATTGTGACTTTTTATTCAACCTTGCCTTTTTCAACTATGTTGGTCGGCTTCCAGTCTAACTGGTTTCAGCTGAGTATTAGTATTTTATATGGTACGACTGCCTAACTGACCTCCACATCCCAGAACTGGGTAATACGAACAAACAAAATGTGACCTACTTATTTAGACCACTTCAGCTCAGCGATCATCTACTACGTTATTGACCACGCTTGTTTTGCTGGGATTGTTTGATAAACTTTAATCTTTTGATTTTAGTAAGAAGACAACTGTCGAACGCACGGCCTGCACCGGATGAGACAAGACTTAATAGTAAGTGTAACACATTAATTCAAACCAGTCGCTATTTTTAACTTACTTAAAAAAGGAATTTTTGAGTACCTAGGTTCAAAATAGTTCAGTCCGTTTCATTTTTTTACTTAACCCATCAATTATAGTTATAGGTAGAGACCGGCATTCTTATTGCGTAATTAATTCGGCAAGGCAAAGGGCAAAGAGTATGAATAATCGACCAATTACATGCGAGATGAAAGACGCGGTGTGGATTTCATACTCTTTGCCCTTTGCCTTGCCGAATTCATTACGCAATATGAATCAATCAATAAGGCTGCCGATTAACATTTGCATGTTGCATTATGCATATTTAGCCCGTTTTCGACGGTTTTTACATATTTTAATTAAAAACTAGTGATGATGCATATTTTTGGATATACTTCGATGTAGAATGGCATTATAACCGGTCTCAAGTTATTTATAGCTTCTGATTATATTGAATTTTTAAATATCAATGTTTCAGTGAACTCCGATGACGGCAATTTGGACATGGGCTCTCTTCTTCATATGAGTGAGACTACCGCTTCAACCGCCTCAGAACTCTCTCTCTACAGTGATCCACCGCCGCCGTACAACGAGTGCGTTCGCTCCAGTATACACAAGTATGATATCGAAGAGCCACCGCCACGGTACTCTGAAACCTTCGTAACATACACCAACGACACAGATGGAGAACCAACCGTACACATACGACTACAGAACAATGATAACTTTGAAAACGATCAAAATGAAAACGAGATCAGTGCTGAATTAATTGCCAAGACAAATTCGTGTAATGACTCTGAAGACGCCGCTCTACGCATGAAAAAGGAATGGGTATTTGAAAACGGTAGGATAGTAGAGAGGCCGAGCTTACATCTGAGCAGCAATGAGACAGTGATAATGTAGAAGAACCGAGTATACATAGTAATCTGCTTTGTAAAAGTAGAGCTTAAAATATCTGTAGCGGTAATTTGTGATCTCATTTTTACTGTACCTCGCATTTAATATAAATATTAATAAGAAGTCTTTGCATTTAGTTAAGTTTTGCATACCAGTAATGGTAGGATACTATATTATTTAATTTTATATTGTTACCTAAACATTCTGTGCCATATATAAACCTGTATATGTATATAACATGTAATGTAAGTTTTCAGTAAAAAGAAAAGAGTGGCTTTAAATCAGTATTACTAATATTTGCTGAGCCCACTTCTTTGTCACACTAAACTCCGGTATATAATAAACTCTTTGTAATATTACTATTAACATTACTATTGTACACTGTTAATAACAAATCTTTCTTCATAACTACTTCGCCAATAAATTATTTAAGACATTTGATTTTGATTCGTTTTATTGTTGCATAATATCTACCTAGGAAAGCACCTTTTAATGTTGTTTTTATAATTAATATATTTTGTTCTTGACGTCTTAATTGACACCATTACAGAGCGGTCTCATTAAGAGAGATTAACTAATAGTTTTTTAGTTCAAGAAGAGTTATAATTAGTTCTAGTAGATAGAAATGGCAATAATATACCTACTTAGGAGGCCCTCGATGAGACCGCGTTTTGTTGTTTTGAAATAATTACCTGACTATTGAGACATCCCTTGCAGTCTGTAGATAAAAATATGGGAATCCAAAATAAATTAAACACTGGGTAAATATTCGAAGTGCTTTATTAATACAACTAAAACAACTTACATCTAGAGTTTAAATAAATAAATTCTAACATAAAGTAGTTCTTAACTTTTATAATAATTGTGTATTTGAGAACCATGCTCCCTCAAACTTTTCTTAATTCATCACTTTTCTGAGACGGCGAACTGCTTCGAAAACTGATATATTCAAAGCGATGAATGCTAAAGAATGATCTAAAATAAGTAAGTCAAAGGAAGCATGGTTGGTTGTTTAAACTTTACATACAAATAGTTACAAATTATAAATGCAATTTGAGCTTCAATACATTCCTCTATACTCTAAGAAGACACTACATTAACGAGTATTTCTACAGGGAGGATATAATATTTATTTATCTTTTTATTCTTACCCTAATTTAACTTTTAAACCAAGTAATCTGATTGGTTGGTCTGGTGAAAATAATATTAAGAAGTATAACACTTAAATTCTGATTCACTGGATGTATGAATTTGAATATATTAAAACTGTAATATGTTGACTGAACACACTTATTGTATTAAAGTCTAAATCGTTAAGAGATCTCTCCTCCCATTCCTATATATTTTGGTACGAACCTACTTAGTAATATAATTATTTAGATACAGTCTTAATGTCACAACGTTAAGTAGCAATAGCACCAAAATTAACATTACATAACGCTATAGGAATACATACATTGATAATTATAAATAACTAACGTTTATTATTTCAAAGGGTAGGGATTTATAATGTAGAGTTGGATAGGGCTTACCACCAGGTAGATATAGATTCTATATTTGAATGATAAACGCAAAAAAGGTCATCATAATGTATACATATGGGAATTTATTTATCATAGTAATACCAAGTTGATTTGGCAAACAAAAAGCTTAAATAATCTCATTTAGCGGATTCAGTGATGCAAAATATGAAATTTATCTAGATGACTTTCTAACCACCTATTTTTTTTTTAATAAATTAATTTACAATCTGGTCTCTGTGCATGAATTTATCTAAATAACATTATATATAATTGCAATGTGTTTGGGTGATTTCCTTAGAGCTCATTGTTCTGGCGACGACGCACGTATCTCGCGAAGTAATCTGGTCTCCAGCACTTGCAGGAACCGGGAACCAAGAACCAATCGTAGTAGAGACGAACCTGAAATATTTTATAAAAGATTATTACCGACTTAAAAAAGGAAACGAAAGTTATTTTTGTCGGTTATTTTTTTTGTGAAAAATGTTTATTATTATATGTGATTGTGTAAAAACCTCCAAAGTAATCGTATGCTGTAACAGACAGAACTAATAAAAAATAAAATTGTATTTAAACTTTCTGCATGCACAATATAAATAAATATGAAGGATGGGAGAGTTATAGAAATAATAATATATCTGCTTTAGAAGCAGATCAAAGTGCTGAAGACGGACTGTGTGGCAGATCTGAAGATGTAATCGCTAGGCAGGAAGTAAAGGTGATACTTAATTGATATGAATGGAAGGAAGAAAAAGAGTTTGTGCGGCAATGCCATTTAAATTGGCTTATGAGAATTAAGATGATGATGAGTAAAAAAATAATGTTTGGTTGTTAATATAACAAAACAAAGTGTGACAGACTAAACGCAAAAATTTAAAGGGGGATGACCCCCTTGTACTCAATATTATGAACAACTTATTCACAACTGCTCTATACAGTAGACCTGTTTGCTTGCATAAGTCGACGAAATGTAGGTACTTAACAGCAGCTCTTTTTGACGATCTGTTACACGTTGTAGACAATAATCCCAACATGATATTATAATGTCAAGTAACGATAGAAGATCAGGGATAATATAACGAATGAATCTTATGTACCTGATAGCAGCCCATCTCATCGTGACCGTCGCAGTGGCTGGGCTTGTCGGTGCTGCTCTCTGGCTCGGGCTGGCCGGCGCCGTTCTGTAGGTATTGTTCGTAGTCCTGCCGGGGAAAAGATATAATAAATAGAAAAAACAGATAGCGCTGAGCGTTATCATCATCAGCTTTTTTAACCCCCGCCGGAAAAAGAGGGGTGTTATAAGTTTCACGTGTGTTGCTGTGTATCTGTGTGTCTGTGTATCTGTGTATCTGTGTGTCTGTTTGTGGCATCATAGCGCCTAAACGGATGAACCGATTTTGATTTAGTTTTTTTTGTTTTAAAGGTGATTTTGTCGAGAGTGTTCTTAGCTATGTTTGAATAAAATCGGTTCAGCCGTTCAAAAGTTATGTGCGTTTTACTGTTTGAATGGGGTGTTTACGCAAGATAAATGTGTGGGGGGTTTTTAAAATTTTGAAATTTTACTTGTAATGTTCCCACTTCTGAGACACAGGCCTCCTCTCTGTGAGAGAGGGAAGCGCTGTAGTGTAGTGTAGGCAGTGTAGCCATACCGAACGGATTACCAACTCAGATTTGCAGGACGTCAGGCGCTGGTTTTCATTTGGCTCCCCGCAGTGACACACGGATGTGGGTAACAAATTAAAATCTATATATATAAAAATCAATTGCTGTTCGTTAGTCTCGCTAAAACTCAAAAACGGCTGGACCGATTTGAATAATTCTTTTTTTGTTATGTTCGACAGAATACAGGGAAGGTTTAAAAACAAAAAAAAAATATGGTTGGTTGGATAGGGTAGGTAGGGTAGGCTAGGTTAGATAGGTAGGTAGGTAGGTAAGGTAGGGTAGGGTAGGGTAGGGTAGGGTCGGGTAGGGTAGAGTAGGTAGGGTAGGATAGTGTAGGGTAGGGTAGGGTAGGGTAGGGTAGGGTAGGGTAGGGTAGGGTAGGTAGGTAGATAGGGTAGGTAGGTAGAGTAGTGTAGTGTAGTGTAGGTAGGTAGGTAGGGTAGGGTAGGGTAGGGTAGGGTAGGTAGGTAGATAGGGTAGGTAGGTAGAGTAGTGTAGTGTAGGTAGGTAGGTAGGGTAGGGTAGGGTAGGGTAGGGTAGGGTAGGGTAGCGTAGGGTAGGGTAGGGTAGTGTAGGGTAGGATAGTGTAGGGTAGTGTAGGGTAGAGTTGTGTAGGATAGGGTAGTGTAGCGTAGGGTAGGGTAGGGTAGTGTAGAGTCGGGTAGGGTAGGGTAGGGTAGGTAGGGTAGATAAATGTTTGGTGTTTTCACGGCAAAACAAAGTTTGCCGGGTCAGCTAGTAATACAATAGATTGCTACAGTTAATTACTCGTCAATAGCAATTTTGACATGACAGTGCCATTATTTCGTAATAGTAGACGTCATAGTTCAAGGTTATAAACTGGTGTGCCGTTGACCATACTTCAGGATTAAGTAATTCAGCCTACACAGGTCCTGCGTAGGCATTTAAGTAGAATGCCTGCGCAGTATAAATACTGCGACGCATCAGTCGTGCCCGGTTATTGGAACTATTGACTCTACCTGCCAGTGTGTCATCATAATCATCCGCGTACAGCAGCCCACTGCTGGACATTGGCCTCTCTATCATCATCAGCAGTTTGCAGCAACTGGCGTCCTACCTTACGTTTACTAGTTCACGGTCTCAACTCAAGAACATGTCTACCCCAACGGTTATCGGTTCTGCGGTTTATATGACCGGCCCATTGCCACTTCAGATTACTTATTCTCTGAGCTACGTCGACAACTTTGGTTCTCTTCCGGTTCACCTAGTTCCGGATTTGATCCCTCAGAGAGTGCATCAGTCGCTCGCTGAGCGACCTTGAGTTGATGGACCAGCCGTACCGTTAGTGTCCAAGTTTCGGCCACGTAACCTCGTAACCTGTCAGTATGTACTGTATGGTATTGATAGGACATAATAATGCCTTTAGAAACTTAATATGAGATTTACAGATCATACTTTAACTTTGCTTATAAGTGTTTCACACAAAGATGAACCTTCTTCTTAAGCAGTCAATGTTGATATTCAGATAAGTAATAGATACATACTAGACTTAAACGAATAAAGTGCGATCTATGATTCTTGCTTTTAGTCTTGAAGCTATGTGCTTGCGCGTGTACGTTGTGTGATATGTGTGTGTGTATGCTTATGTGTGTATTTTTCTCATGTGTATTCTTTCTTTCTTTTCTCTCAATATATGTACCTGTACGTGCTTGTTCTGCCGGGGCGGGTAGTGTAGCTCAGCGACCAGTAGAGACACCCAGCGCGGAGAGCTCAGACAGCCGCCGTCCAGGTAGTGGCAGCGGGACTGCATGCATCTGGGAACACGCCACATGACTTCATTAGTACTCAGATAGATCCCACCTCAGGACCTCACCTCAGGCACACGGCGGCTGTGCTCACGTGTGCGACACTACGAGGCTCAGGGGAGGCTCCTGTACAGTGTACAGTCTCATCAGGCATGCGCTGTCACAGGCGTTGCATAGGAGGCTCCGGGTAAGTCTTTAAAGAGGTAATCGGGCTCTTTCTTTGAGCTGATGTTGTTCACCGGGCTAGTGTTAGTGAGGCTGAAATCGTACACTGCCTGATCTTTTCCCCCAAAAGTCTAGGCGCATTTTAATTTTTTCTATGGGTAACTCTTTTTTTTCTTTTTTTTTTTTTTAAAAACGTTGCCCCACACTAGGAATTTCTTCCTGTATCGTGGGTGCGTTTACAAACATATAAACTCACATACACAAACACCCAGAGCCGGAACAACTATCTGTAGGTCATACAAATATTTGTTCCGTGCGGGAATCGAACCCGCGACACGCAGCGCAGCAGTCAATCGCTCAACCACTGCGCCAACTGTTTTTGCTTTCGAAGAAAATACATATAGATATCCAATACGCGATAGCGAGTGTCAATACTCAAGAATGTCTGGTTCTGCTACGCACTATTTAAATGTTACGTGAGCAATCCCATAGAACAAGAACAAATAAAACCCTTACATTTTATTATTTGGACAATCAGTAATTCACAGATTAATGATGAGATAACTCGTTACCTGGTGACCTCGACGGTCTGCGTGAAGTAGCCCTCGTAGGGTATCTGCACGACGTAGCGCCACACGCCCTGGTAGTTGCGCGCGAACACCGGCGTCGCGTACTCCACTCGTGCGGGGCATGGCGTCGGGGGGCCCTGGAATTAACATGAAAAATAAGGATTATACTTATATTCAGGACTAGCTGACCCCCGCGGTTTTTGCTCCCGGCAATTCGGCAATCTACCCTACCTACCTACCCACCTACCTACCTTACCTACCAACCATTCTACTCACCTCACCTGCCCTACCGATCAACCTACCTATCCTACATACCTTCCTACCCTACCCTATCCTACATACCTACCTACCCTATCTTACACCCTACTTACCCTACCCTACCTACCAATTTGTTAAACTTTTATTTGAATAAGAATTAATACTACAATACGAATGTAAACAACTTTTGTTTCTACCGGAGAACTAATAAAATTTTAGAACACAAATGGTCCTATTGTGACTTAACTATGATAGTGAGATATATTCTCTCACAGTCTTTTTTGTAGGTAATAATGAGTACTTTAATCATGTACTACATAATTTTTATGTATTATCAATAGTTTTCTCAGTGCACGCCAAATAATGAATTTAATAGGCAAAATGTTGCTAGTTTGGGTGCCTTATTGTAATTTTCATAAAGTTCGCAAATTTTTTAACAATAAATTATAGCCTATGTTACTCTGGAGTAATGTAGCTTTCCAACACTGAAAGAATTTTTTAAATTGGTCTAGTAGGTTCGGAGCCCATTCGGTACAAACAAACCAACAAAATAATCTTCATTCCTCATCATCTTTTTAATATTGGTATAGATAGAGGTTAATTATTATAACTTGGGACAGACTTATAATAAAATTCTTGGTGATTTGTAATACTTTTTAACTGCCTTTGAAGAATTCATTAGAAGACAAGGGGAAGAAGAATGACCCAAGGCTTGCGTTTCGTTGCCTTCTGTTCTGAGACTTTCGGAGGTAATTGAGGGCCCGAGTGAAATCAAACGAAAGTGATTGAACATTCTAGCTCCAGCTCTATTTTTTTCAATAATCTACGCATTCTAAAATTACAAAATTATTGAAAAAAAAAGTTAAATCAAAAAATCAAAAAACCCGACTGCTTCAAAAGCGAACTAAAAAGACGTAAACAAGGAAAAAATCATGCTGTGCAGTCGGAGGATACATATTCGCGGGCTGGCTGACCAAAATCTGGTGTATCCTCCGCCTGCACAGCATGATTTTTTCCTTGTTTACGTCTTTTTAGTTCGCTTTTGAAGCAGCCGGGTTTTTTGATTTTTTGATTTAACTTTTTTTATTTATAAGTTTTTACTTAAGTTTTTTTCGAATTAGATACATTTAAACATATAAGTGTTATATATTTTTGAAATCACCTCTTAAAACCCTTTATTTTGATCCCTCACACAATGGGTTTAGAAGAAAAAAAAAATTTGGGACCCCACAATATGGCGCCCAAAACCCGCCATTTTTCTATTTTCCAATTTTAATGTGGCCAGTGACACTCGCAGGGTTAAGACGAATCGATTGACGTATGAATCATCAAAATCGGCCAACGCGTTTGGTCTCTGGAACGCCACATAGGAACAAACATACATACATACATACATACATACATACATACATACATACATATATAAATACATACATAGACTGATAAACACATTACCCTCCTTCGGCAGTCGGGTAAAAAGAAAACTTTTGAAATTCTACGTTGTTCTATGCGTGATTGCTCGCTTAATATGGGCAGGCGTTTTGCAATCTAAATTTATCTATAACAAATAGCTTTGTTTGCTGCTCACCTCGTATCTATGGTGCGGCGCGTGTTGTGTGGCCGTACCGTGCGCCTGCGGACCGGGGTCCTCACGCCTCTCTACACCGGCACTGGACTCGCTGTCTCCGTTGATGGCGCGGTATAGCATGCAGAAACTGTGGAAAATAAATGAAGTATTAATTATAATGTTTATTGTTATTAGTTTGATAGTAAAAACAATTCGTACCTAATTTTCCAAAAAAAAAGAAAATACTCGTCGGTAACATAACACGCAACTAAACGTTAGCATAAGAATCATGCAGGTAAAACCATTGAGATAGGAAATATAGGTAAAACGGAACGTATTTGCGCGATGTTTGACATTGACAATTTATTCTCGGTTGACAGTTGAAACTTGACGTTTCACAATCACATTTTTTTACGCTAGGTTAGAATTATATTTCCGTGTATAACAGCACAATATAAATGTTTTTTCTGCGCGTGTTGTACTAAAATGTCTTCAGCATTAGTGCGACAGGCTCTGGAACTCGTCGACCAAGAAGGTATGGACAACAACCTTGACAAATTCGTGCTTAAGTTTTTATTTTTTCGGTGGTATTTTTTCATTGTTGTTATTGTTTTATAGACAGTGTCGAGGGGAAGCGTGGAGCTCGGAGGAATCGGCCACGACACGCGGGTCAAGGTTCGTTCAAACTTCACCGACTTACGATTGATATACATATCGTCATTACGTCACATGCTAACTCGCTCACGGCTCCCGTCGTGTCGCATTTTATTGCGCCTATTACTACGATTAGACTCGCCAGTTTTATTGCCCACTTTAATACTAACGGTCCTTTCTTACATAACAGACCGCGACACATTTCATACTTAATCTATTTACTGTTATTCCACTAACAATTATTTTACAAATGCTCTTATGTTTAGATCAAAAGCATTTGTTCAAAAGTAAGAGCAAGAAACCGAAGGCGCCGGTCAAGTCGAAGGATCAGATAACTGAGGAGAACGTCAAGAAGTTGTTGAAGCTGAGCAAACCTGTGGCACACAGCAGTATCGCTGATAAGGTATAATACTCAAGGTTTTCCTACTATTAATATTATAAATGTCTATGAATTTTGGTTACCCTTTCACACTAAAATTACTGAACAGATATCGATTAAATTTGTTACACAGATAGTTTATAACCTGCATTAACTTATAGAATACTTTTTATCTAGGCTGTGGCCTCCTTTGAGATAATTTCACATGGGCAATGCCACAGGGTGTCTCTACTATTAAACATAGCTATGAAAATAAGTGACATTCCATACTTCCTTAGCAACAATAGCTAGCCAATTGTACTTGCAAATAATATTCATTCTAAGTCTAGCGCTGATTGAATTAAAACTCCAGTATTTGTTATGATTCTTTATCATAATTTGACTTAATTATATTCCTTTTATTATAATTCACAAAACTGATGTACAATCACAAAAGCAAAAGAAAAGGTCCAATATAAAAAGTCTGATTGACATCTACTAGATATCAGTCTTACATGCACATATACACGATACAGGAAGAAATGCCTAGTGTGGGGCAACGTTTTTTTAAACCAAACATATTCACTTAATAGTAAAAACACTTAAAATTTAGGAAATGTATAAAAAAGTCAAAATTAATATATCAAAATCAAATTAAAAACAATTTAAAAAATCTATCAAAATCAAATCTTCTATATATATAAAAAATAATCCCTATTTCCCTTGGTCACGTCATCACGCGTTAGGAGAAGGTTCTTATGAAAAAAGAAATTGGTTGGTTACCTACCAACCAATTAGTAGGTATGTAGGTAGGGTGGTATGTAGGTAGGGTAGGTGGGATAGGGTAGGTAAGGTAGTGTAGGGTAGGGTAAGCATTTGATGGGAGCGAAGCTGCGGGCACAGCTAGTCATAAATAAAATAAAATAATTTAAATTTGAATTATTTACAATGAAATACTAAAATTAAATCAGAATATTAAAATATAAATTGCTAAAATAATTGCTTCATGCATTTGATGAATATGTTTTCATGTTGTGAGAGTGTGCTGAGTGTGAGAGTTATTATTTTAGTATTTATGTACCTACCAATGCACATTCAGAATCATCATAACATTATTATTAGTTAGTTACACAATTATAATATCATTATTATTGTGTAATTTGTTTTGTTTACTAACAGCATGTTATGTTTTATTTTTGTGTGTACTACTAACAACCCTACTAACGCTATATCTGTAAAAAATTATGGACTTTCGTCTGAAATAAAGATAATTTCATATAAAAACATCCCAACAGCTTTCTTCATTCTGAGGCTGTGGCGTATCTGTGGTACACCAACATTGGGCCAGTTATTGTGAGCCTATTTGCAGAATACAATATATTACAATAATTATTCATCATTTTAATGGCAAATTATTCTGTTTGTCCAATCATCAAACAATCCCTAGCATCGGTTGGGAAAACAGCTCTCTTCACCTAAGTCATCACAGTGAGATGTCTACAGAATCGAGCAGCTGTACACCAATATCCCATAATTCCATTCTATAACAGATTCAAACAATGTAATAATTACGTCAAGGTTATTTTCATTAAACTACATCAATAATTGATAACCTCTTAAAATAATGGTCATTGATCAAAATACTGGTACTCAGCTGCATCAGGTCAGACTGGCAGCTGAGCAGAATTAATGGTCATTATCACAAATAACTAGGAGAGATGGACCCCCTTTGCAGCATTTAGACTCCCATTTGATCCATTGTGCATGCAGGCCTGGACTGAGAGGGAGAGGGAATGGACCGTAATCCACCACGCGGGCCCAGTGTGGGTTGGTGGTTGTCACATGTCTTTGAATCTTTGGTTTTCCGCACAATGTTTTCCATCACCGTTTTGAGAGCAGTGGTTTTTCATCACCACTGCTCTAACATTATTATAGTTATGTCTACTTTGTGTAAACTTTACACAAAGTAGACATAACTATAATAATGTTTAGCAAACAATAGTTCAGCATTGTTGTTTCAAGTGATGCATGAAAACTTCACTGATGATAAGATAGCACAATATGTTTGTGTGAGACTATGTGTGTGTCAAGCACAAGTGGGATGTGTATGTGTGTGCATTGACACTGGGCTATTTAATTGTGCAGTTGTTCTCAAAATAAGTCTTGAATTTTATTAATAGGAAGAGTAAGTATGTATGAAATATAATTAAACATTTGATTTACTTACTAGAACTGAACTAAGATGTGCAGGTATTATCATTGCATAAAATTGGTAATGAACAAATTTTATGCAATGATAATAATTCAAATAATATTTGTGGGTATTAATCCTCAGGTTAATTAAGTTTTGATAATATTATCATTTATCAATGAAGAATAGAGACAAGGAAAACATTAAGGCCATGTTTGTTCGTGAATCAAGCTGTTAATGTACTGATATTAACACATTACTGTCAAATGTCCTTTACAAGTTATTTCTCCTACAAACATGATGATATGTTTCTGTAACATGGTTGTGTAAGAGCCGGTCCACACGGCGCGTTGCGTCGACGGCGACGTATCGCTGTCGCTGCGTCGTTTTACATACTAATAAAATAACCATAGTGTACACGGTTTGCTGCGTCGACGCAACGCACACACGACTGACTGCAGCCCCCGAGACGAAGCTGGAGTGTTCAGTTGTTTTTGTGTTGATAGGAAAGAGACACACGCAAGCTCATTTCATTTACAACGCAACGCAACGCAACGTGTGGTCTGGCTCTTAGTTGTGTTATTTGTAAAGTAATTAGAGTCCTAATTTCGTCTTGTTGTCGCACACATATCAACTTGGACACGGATCAACCCCATATCAACTCGAGCTGTTCAGTATGCTTTGTATGGAATTCCCTAGAGCAACGCGCATCCTAACTGCATCGCTTCGCCTTGGGACAAGACGTGCTTTAGCTGCTGATCCGATTTGGTTACGTGCTTACGTTAGGTTGACGCCTGCATGGTTCACAGAGCGGTAAAAGGCAAGACGGTGACGATCCGTTTCCGAATTAATACGTGTGCGACAACCTTTATATCTCAGCATATAAATCAAATCCAGGTGATGAATTTCGAAATATCCTTCCTTAGATATTCTTTGCAGACATCACCTTCATGATGACTTCAAATCTAGTACAATTCCAACGTTCCAATTCATAATTGGTCGGTGGTTTACGCGTGAAAATGTAACAAACAGACATACAGAGTTACTTTCATATTACAATATTAGTGTCGATTTGGTTTATTAGACTGATGTATGACCTACCCAACTAGTCAAAGATGATGCATGAACTCAACAAATATTAACTCAATGACATTCCTAATATTTGGATTCTGATAACACTCTGTTTGAGTTTTATTTATGTTTTGTGCTGATGTAAGATGTGACTTAATTGTTTTTGTGATGGTTTTAAGTGTTAAATAAATGTTATATTATGACTTCCAAAAATATCTGGCAGTAGCTTACAAATGATGAATGGCTTATATTTTATGACCATCCCAAAGATTTTTAGTATAATAGTCACAACGGATCTTAGTGGCTCTGAATTGGCTGCAAGAGGCTGCGCACTAGCTATTTTTGTGTCAATATTGAAATTGAAAATAGCATTGTATAACTGTCTCTTTCACTCGCATACGTTTGTCACATCATCCTATCTCGTTTACTCTATGCAGTTAATCTGTTTCGAGCGCAATAGTTTTCAGAGCCAACTTCAGAGCCACAAACACAAACACACAAACATCCGTTGTGAGTATTATAGGCGAAGCCATTTATTTGCAGAAGCTAATCTTCTGCCAGCAACTTATCCGTATGAATGTCGGCAATTATCCCAAGTGATATAAAATACTAGTTTTTTATAACTTCGTAATAGTAGTTTATGCCGTATGCAAAGGTCATAATATGCCGTTGCATACACTTTTATCTTTATCCATACAGTTGAAATAAAACAAAAGTGGAAACGGGAAAAATATGTGGTATGGCGGGCAATTTAGATTCTCATTGCACTGCACAGCGCGGGACTCCATAGACAATGACACTATTTTTCTATATTAAGTCAATGAGCCCATACGCGCCAATAAATTAAAAGTAAAAGTGTGTTGTTTGAAAACTGAAGGAAAATGTTGCACTGTAATCGTATTTTTTTTAATTTTGCCTAACCAAGAAAAAAAGTACGTGTTTCTACAATGTTTTTTGAATTCATATTTGGAACAATACGTTGTGAGTGTAGATAGTAAAATACTTTAATTACTAGCTAGTTCATGATAGTAGAAATAAACAAAAATAAAAGCGACTTAATCCAATATTACAGTCATTGCAAGTCGGATGGTAATAAAATATTTATAGTTCTTATCTGTTTGAGTCATGCATGCTGTTCTTCTCAAGTCATAAAACTGAATAACATTGATAGTTTTTATCAGTTTTGAAGAAACCTCTTAACTTGTAGTCCGGTTTGGTTGCGACTCAGAAAGTACAAGTCAAATATTAGAAAATGATTATAGAGTCTGTGTGGAAAGAGAACAGTCGTGGCGTAAAATGGAACCAACATTATAATAATATATCTAACATAGTTACAAAATGTCAAGATGTAACAGTCGCACTATAATGACGTAACAGTGTTGCCAACATAACAAACACGGTAATTAAACACAGCTGCGCACTCAAATCTTATGACGGTTCTCTTTCCGCACAGACTATCAAATTCAATTATTGCAATAAACGTATCTTTGTCATAAGCCGCAAAGTATAGGGGCCCCTTTGCGAATGTCTTGTTTTTACAAGGCTTTTATTTACATAAGTGTGACCTTGCCTTTAGATTTTAGAACTGATTGAGCTGAAATTTTGCATACACTTTTGGTTTGGATGACTTTGTATGGTTAGCTAAGTGACTAATTCTAAATTCAATGTGGCGGATTCTCAAAGATTGCGGACCAATTATATTTATGATATGGGTATCAAATGAAAGTGTTTGCTGAATGGAAAGAGAAAATTCTTATATTTAAATGTTTTTGTAATAAAAAACAACATTTCAAGTCTATCTTGTGCTTGTAAAAGGCGCCATTTTAACCATCTATATCTTTCTCAACAGATAGTGGAGCGCGCGATCAAGCGCAAGCCTCTCGCCGACAAAATAGTAGTCAAAGAAGACGACCACAAGTCTATACTATTCCCAGAAGGAGAAACATTCGAGGACTTCGAAAAGGAACTCTTCTGTAGTTAAATCTAAGCTATACTACCCAAACATTAAAGTTCAAAATCACTTGTAATTGAAGATATTCTACAGAAAGCTCTAGTAACCTAACAATAAAGTTTATAGTCGCATAGCAAATCAAAGGAGGGGGCTACAGAGGAATCTATGCGTTGTGTCTTGTAGCATAAGGTCGAGATTGGAGTGATGCGAATATATGGACATACCTGACGCTGTGATTGGCCGACTGCTCCTGGTGTCGACCAGTGTGCTGTTTGTGCTGTTTGCCCTTTGGGTTAATTCTTACCCTTTTATTGACGAAGGTAAGTTTATAACATATTTTTTTTTATTCATCGATCCTAAATAATTTTTGTACGATTTCATTACGTTTACGTATTGATCCACGATTATTCTTCTACTCAATAGATATTTAAAGTTTCAAAATACCGAATCATAAATCTCCTGTCGAATCTCGTTCCCATCCTTTCATTTCGCGCGATCGATTTCCTATTCGCATTCCAATTTCCAACAAGTAACTCGTATTACGGCAATTCAGTAAGATATGTGACTGAATTGCCGTAAAAAAGTCCTAATTCGAGGTTTGGTTCTCGCCTATTTCCTTCTCGAATACTGGATCAATCTAAAAGATGTTTCATAAACTAAAGAAGAAAGATATATAATATGTCCTTATGTTTTCCTTTTTGATGATACATTATCTTTAGAAGCACTAGAGACCTCAAAAGGTGCTAAAAATTGCGCTGTCAACAGAGGCCTAGTGTACCAATTTGACAACTATAAATGATAAAAGCTTCACCCATACAAAGAAACGTGCCGACGTAACTAGCGGTTTTCATCTGATTAAACTGATTATTTTTTGTGCATCGATTGCGTTTGGTGCCGTTCCACGGCGTTAGATAGGTAGTGTTAGCCGCGACTTGCAAGTAAAAGGGTTTACTCGGTTCGTGAATATATTTTTCTTTAAATACTGTGACTATTTGTTTTATAGTAATTTTTTCACGTTTTTACAGTTTTTATTGCACCAAATGTTTTACAATATCAATTTAAGTAATAAAGTAATAAATGCCTCAGAAATTTAAAACTGCGCCATCTATTGGCATCTATTTCAAATGATTCTTTCAAATAATCGTAATGTGAATTAAGAGTCCAATATTATTTCATAATTTTGTGCTTAGGAGGGTTGATTAAAAAATAAATTTTTATGTTCAATTCTAGAAAATGTGAATTTTACGTAAAATTCAATAACAAATCAATGCATACCGCGCCATCTAGTGATATTTATTTGAACCAATTTTTTTTGCTTAGCGTCGGAATTCCGTGCACATACTTGGTCCTATTTTTGATGCCAAAGCTTTTTATCCAGAGATAATTGCCACAGTTCCCGTAATTTAAAGGTGATTGTGTAATATTCCAGATTCTCAGTTGTACGACGTAGTGCCCGACCCGGCGTGGTGCTTGCTGTGCTGCGGCGCCTTCGGCCTGTGCTTCGTGGGCGGGCTCATGTGCTTCACGCTTTATCACCTGCTGCCTCACCTGTGACACTACAAGCGCTACGCTCGCTTCGCTTGCTGCAGTGTTCGCTTCGCTCGCGACTCACCGCAAGCATGGCGCTCAGTCGTAGCGATTGGATTATTATAGGTATGTCATCGTCATCATTTCAGCCGAAAGACGTCCACTGTTAGGCATAGGCCTCCCGCAAACGACGCCACACTATTCCGTCCTGTAGTGTTCGCATCCAGCGGCCTTAATCAGGTGCACGGTCCACCTAGTGTGGGAGGCCTTCTAGAAGTATGGATGTTGGCGCCTTAGGGCCGATTTCACTAATGAAACTAATCGCGATTAGTTCAACTAACCTTGCAAATGCAGTGTTCTGATTGGTAGTTTCGCCGCGGTCTCAACCAATCACTTTTTTTTATTACTATAATTTCTTAAATTCTCCCTTCCAGGCATATCCGGCGTTACCTGCGGCGGCAAAACCTCCCTCGCAAACCACTTAAAAGACACCCTCACCCCCGTCCACGTGTTCCATCAAGACAAGTATTTCTTCCCCGACGACAGCCCGAAGCACATCAAATGTTCAGGTATCACATTTTATTTAACTTTTCCTTATTCATATAATTTAATTTAATTTTGGACGACACAGTTGGCGTAGTAGTTGTGCGATCGGCTGCTGTGTTGCTTATCGCGGGTTCGGTTCCTGCACAGTACAGAATACAGATAGTTGTTCTGGGTGTCTTATGTATGTGAGTTTATATGTTTGTTTTGTACACCCACGATACAGGTAGAAATTTCTAGTGTGGGGCAAAGTATAAATAAAATTATTTATTAAACAAGCTTTTTGCGTATTCTTCTCAGCAAATCCTTTCATTTGATACCCGCAGTGCACAAAAAATAACTAGTCCACCATCTTGGGCCGGCCGCCATATTGGATTTAGAATGACGTCACTTAACTAACCATACAATGTCATTCAAACTAAATATGTATGTAAAATTTCATCTTAATCGGTGTAGGATAACTGCTTTAAATTCAGTTGCAAGATTTGACCCAAACACACTTACATACATACATTGCAATAAAAGTTTTAAAAAAATAAAAGTTTGTATGTCGTTTAAATACATTTTGTTTCTTTTTAGGTCTCTCACACAACAACTATGACATCCTGAGCGCACTGGACATGGAGGCCATGCTCGAGGACATCAGCTCCACCCTCAGAGGACAGGACCGGGCGCATGTGACGTGCAGTGAGGCACACGACAGGTTCAGTGTGGCGGGGAAGAGGTTCCTCATAGCCGAGGGGTTCACCGTCTTGAATTATAAGCCCATTATGGATATCTGTGATTTGAGGTGAGGCTAACATAAGTTTATGTTATTTCTTAACCGATTCCAAAAAGGAGGAGGATCTGCATTAAACTGCATTTTGTTTTTACCCGACTGCCGAAGAAGGGTAATGTGTTTATCAGTCTATGTATATTACCTCAGAACTTTTTGATGATTCTTTTTTCTTCTCATTTAAAGATCAAAATCTGACGAGTAGTTGTTGATTAATGCGTATTTTCATGATAATATAAGGTATCAAAACTAAAAAAGAGTAAAATAAACATGTTTTTAACAAAAAAAATAACAAAACACTATAACTACGACTTCCAAAACAAAACACTACAAAGCTAAAAATAACTTACTTTTCGGAAGTCGGTGTCAAAAACGAAAAAAATAGGTACCGAAAGACTCCATCGAAAAGTTATTTTTAACAGACTTCAAAAAAAGGAGGAGGTTCTCAATTCGTCGAAATCTTTTTTTTATCTTTTTAAAGATAAAGATAATTTATTTGCCATAACATGTGTACCTTATGCATGCAAGATGTTGACTTAATTTGTAGCACATACATGTTTTGCCTATAGAGGCGTACAAATATAAAGTTTACAAAATTATTTATATTAATTAAATTGTTATAAAGAACATTTAGATTATAAATTTTAAACAAAAACAATAATTTTTGTGTATGTTCCCCGTTTACTCGAAAGACGGCTGGACTGATTTGAAAAATTCTTTTTTTATTTGGAAGGGTATACTTCCTAGTTAGTCCCATAGTCATCAGGTCATGATGTAATGATGGGATATTGGAGAAATCGAGGGAACTCCTCAAATATTATAGGCAAACATAATAGTGATTTTGGTATTTTCATCAACAATGCAATCATTTGCACTCAGAAAGTATCATTTGGTGAAGTGGAACTGGTGAAGAAGACCAAAGATAGCCAATAGAACTCCTTAATGCTAAGTATGTCATGGGTATAAGAAATCTCGAATAGTTAAACGACTATGATGGAGCACTGATCTGATGATGAAGCCGGCAGGTAGGCACTGGAACTCCGAAATAAAACAATGTATCCTAGTCGTGTTTGGGCTTATTGGAATCGTCATGAGATGTACTTTGGCTATATATGATTTTTATGGCAATTGGAGGTACCTTTCAAAACTAAAAAGAGTGAATAAAAAACCTTTTAACAACAAAAACAAACCGTCTTCCAAAAAAAACACTGTAAAGCGAAAAATAATTTTCTTTTCCAAAGTCACTGTCGAAACACGGAAAACAATAGATACCAAAGACACCGACTTCGGTAAAGAAAGTTATTTTTCGCTTTGCAGCGTTTTGTTTTTGGAAGTCGGTTTTCGTTTGGAGCGACTAGATATCTGATGAACTCCATAATCCAATTATTGGATAACACGATATTGCTTGGCGTGACTGGTTGACATACTTATGAGTAAAAGTATATTAATATAATAAATATTCCTACAGCTTCTGAGTCTTCGTGAAAATGTAACAAACAGGCAGACAGGGAGTTATTTTCGCATCTATAATAATATGCATAATGCCAGTGTTACTGGCAACATTAGTCCGTAACTTTGATATACCAGTGCAGTCTTACCGAGTACGATAATAATATGTGTGTCTCCAGTGACCGAGTTTACTAATTCTGAATTAATGTTATCTGTTCAGTACCTAAATGATAAAGATTTTCATTCAAATAAACAATGGAATTTAATCGAACTTATGAACAGATAAAGAATGTCCATTCATTCGATAATATTTATCAATCTTTATTGTGGGATTATTATTTGTCGTTTCCGTAAAGATTAAAATGTTAATCCATAATTATATTATAAATGCTAAAGTATCTCTGTCTGTCTATTTGTTGCGTTTTTATGCCTAAACCGCTGAACAAATTTTGAAGGTAGCTAAAATTTTATATACTTATTGGTTTGAATGAAAATGCACGGTTATTTAAGTGACATTATTCAAATCCAATATCAGACCAGTATTGTTGCCAGCGATGACATATGGCTCTGAGACGTGGTCGCTCACATTGGGACTCATCAGAAAGCTTACAGTCACTCAAAGGGCAATGGAGAGGGCTATTCTCGGAGTATCCTTGCGTGATCGAAACAGAAATGTAGAGATTGTGAACCAGGGTTACCGACATAGCCCGAAGAATTGCCAAACTTAATTGGCAGTGGGCAGGACACATTGCTCGCAGAACGGATGGCCGATGGGGCCGAAAAGTTTTAGTGTGGCGACCGCGAACCGGAAGACGTTGTATTGGAAGGCCTCCCACCAGGTGGACCGATGACCTGGTGTAGGTTGCGGGGATCCGCTAGATGCTTGGGATCGGTCAATGTGGTGACGCTTGGGAGAGGTCTCTCCGAGGTCCAGCAGTGGACGTCTTTCGGCTGATACTCGTATGATGATGATATCAGACACCGAAAGATGGCGGACCAATTTTTTTCAAGCACCCCTATGATGAAATGCTTGTTATTTTTAAAGTTTTCTTATATAATAATAATAATATTTTTATTGTTCCTTGTTTGTTTCCAGGTACTACTTCGTGCTAGAATACGGCGAGTGCATACTGAGACGCTCGTACCGACTGTACGACCCGCCCGACATCAGCGGCTACTTCGAGCAGTGCGTGTGGCCCGAGCACATCAAGTACAGAGCCGAGGTAGCTATCATCATCTGCCTTTTATTGTGCCCACTCCTGGGACACAGGCCTCCTCTCTGTGAGAGGGAATGGGCCGTAATCCACCACGCGGGCCCAGTGAGGGTTGGTGGATGTCTCTCGTCTTAGAATTTTTGATCCTAGGACATGGCGGTTTCCTCACAATGTTTGTGGTATGTGATGAATTTTTTTCCACAAAGTAAAGCGTCTGTCTGAGTTTGAACCCATGACCTACGACATGTTAGTCTGTTGCCACTGGACCACCACTGCTCTCACATCTATTCTTCACGGGGGTAGGCAGACACTACAGTCCGCCACCTGCTGCGATCCTTATAATATACTCCTTTTGCTTCACTAACGTTCATACATCTAGTCATGGAGTTTCTTGACCGTTTCTCTCCATAACAAGCTACTTTTCCGAATGGACTGTAGAACCAATTGTTATAATTTATTTGTAAATTTTAATTATTGACGTTCAAAAGTGCCGCCTTTTAGGCCTAGTTGAAATTAATATATTTGACTTTGATACACGCACGCCGGTCCTGGGTACTGCGCTCCTGGCCTTTCTGAAGAACATCACAATATCCATGTATGTCCTTCTAGGGTGTTCCGCCGTTTCCACTTAAGTCTGCCTTGTGATCTAAGATATACCTTTCATTCATCCTTTCAACATGATCAAACCATCAAAGCATACTCTTTTAAATGTTACCAAGAAAATGTCAGAAAATGTTCAACTTTATAATATTATGGTTCCAGATCGAGAAAGATGGGCGAGTGAAGATTTTAGACGGAACCCAACGCGACGCGTACGACACTGTCATGGCCGACCTGCGCGCGTACAACACGTAGCACACAGATACATTTAGCGTACGGCTGTAAGCGCACACATACGTCACGTCACCGTCACAATTCGATACGTCACGTAAAAAAATATGGTTTCGTAAAAGTCGCAGTCACTCATTCACATACAGTACTCTCTCACTAAGGCCTTGACGTAACTGCAAATTAAAGAAAAACTATACTTTTGACGTGACCGAACGGCTTGGGACGGTGACGTGACTGATGTGTGTATATGTCTAATATTACTACGTAAGTGCTACTCGGAGAACGCTCGGCTAGCTTCGGTTTAGTTCGTTTTTGCCTCCATTTTATTTAATAATATTCTAAATAAGTGATAATTTCCACATGGCCCGACTATCGGGGGATACAGCTATACGGGTGTATATATATAAATAGATAAAATGGAAATGTCCGTATGTCATATCAAAATAACAAAGTTTTATTGAATGCATGTGAAAGTATATAATACGGCACTAATAACAAATATGCAATTTTTAATATTTTTGTCTGTCTGTTTGTTCCGGGAAATCTCCGAAACGGCTGGACCGATTTTGACGGGACTTTCACTGGTAGATAGCTGATGTTATAAGAATAATTTAGGGTTAATTTATTTTTATTTTGGAACAAGAATTAGGTATACGCATTAAAAAAAAACTTTAAATATTTTTTTGTTATACGGGTTTGATGCGGACGATTCGCGGGAAACAGCTAGTCGAATATAATATGTGTGGCATGTAGGCCTGTTCAAACTGAGGTGAGTCCCGCGCGGGATGCGGGACGGGACTACGACTATTAGATTGTTTTAATGATAAGGTAGTCACGAGACTATTCGTTCCAGTTTGAACACCTCCGTAAAATCAGTTGATACATTCGGTATGAACGAGTTTAATCCCGCGACCGAGCAGTATTCGCCTCGGTTTGACTGAAGCTTACAGGTAACTGTACCAATGCATGTGTAAATACACTCATTCCTGAATCTCTTATTTCGAGAATGAGTTTTTGAATTTTTCGGTTTGTATCATAGAAAGTTGAAATCATAAAACTGTATAGTCGCCTTAATTGTACAGCTAATCTTAGACAATGATCGAAATATTAGTAAAGTTGTTATGTTTCACACTAATGTGGTATTAATCTTTTTGCATTGAGCTAAGGGCCACAATTAAAAGGTTTTAGGGTTCCGTACCCAAAGGGTAAAAACGGGACCCTATTACTAAGACTCCATGTCTGTCTGTCACCAGGCTGTATCTCATGTACCGTGATAGCTAGATAGTTGATATTTTCACAGATGATGTATTTCTGTTGCCGCTATAACAACAAATACTAAAAACAGAACAAACTAAATATTTAAGTGTTATATTTTATATTTATTTTAATTTTTTTCCCATACAACAAACGTGATTTTCTGCCGTTTTTTCGCTATGATGGTACGGAACCTTTCGTGCGCGAGTCCGACTCGCAGACACTTGGCCGGTTTTTATACAGAAATATTGATTTATCCAATAATGCAATACTGTAAAAATAAATACCGTCGAACAAATATTATAATGAGACATTTAACGTAAGTTATTTTATACACATGAATGCAAACAAACTTGTTCCTAAATTGTTACGCCGAATGTTAAGATAAATAATTAAAAGTAAAAATGTATTTTTATATATCAATCTGCTGGTTACTTCCTTGTACCGCAAGTCGCCTTGTACTATGCGCATACGCTTCGTGTTTATCAATAAATGCTGTATATTATATACAAAGTTATAGGTGATATGGAATGTCAGATGAAAGGCCAGTTCACACGAACACTAACACTGACGATACATTTTAGAATGCATATCTGAATATGCATTATCATCAGTTTTTGGAAAGAAATTATCGACTCAAAACAATAAATTAACGCAGTTATTTGGCTGAAGACAATAAGGTAGTTGACAAAAAAATATCTTTTTAGTCCGTCAGTTAGACAACCTAAAAATAGTGGATACGTATTTTGTCTTTTGCCATGTAAACAAAAAAATACGACGTTACAGTGCGTTGACATATCGTGTGACGTCACGGTGTGCTACACTTTATACTGACAAAGTGACGTCACAAAGCTCCCACTCCTGAACGTTGATGCGCTTTATCTTTGTCATTTTTTATTTATTTGCTAAAGCAAAAAATACGTGTCCGATATTATTTGATAATCTCACTGACGGACTAAATAGAATTATCATTTTTCTACCCAGGAAACATATCTATTGACGACACGGTTGGCGTAGTGGTTGAGCGATCGCCTGCTACGCTGCGTGTCGCAGGTTCGATTCCCGCAGGGAACAAATATTTGTATGACCTACAGAAAGTTGTGCCGGCTCGGGGTGTTGTGTATGTGAGTTCGTGTGAACTGGCTCTTAGAGTGTAGAGCAATTTGGTGAGGTGAGAAGTGTTGAGTGTGGTAGCCAATTGTATGTTATTGTAAGTATTGTTAAATTATTCATTTTCAATAAACTTTGATCATGTATTCGTGCGTTTTATTTTAGAAGTTTGTTACGATAGTAACTAGAGGCCCAAGTCAAAGTGTCAATAAATAAATAAATTGTTAATTGATCAAAAAGGTACAGATGGTGAGAAAACAAAAAATTATACTAAATAGTTACAAGCAAGGTTATGAAATTACAGTATAATATATTATGTTGGTAGAACATGTTGATGTAAGTACATGGTACATCTGTGGACAATTTGCGTTGCCCTGTCTCTTAAACTAGGGTATACCTGTATCTTACGAGACAGTGGACGGCCATTAAATATTACCTCAGTCAATGTATTAGTGATGGCGACCAGTGGCTGAAATGTCAAAACAACATTGTGATGGCGTTTGTTCCACACATTTTGCAAGCTTTTATTTAATTTGCAATGTATGTATGTAAGTGTGTTTGGGTCAAATTTTGTAAGTGAATTTTAAAGACGTTATCCTCCATCGATTAAGATGAAATTTTGCATACACGTTTAGTTTGAATGACCATGCATGATTAGCTAAGTGATGTTATTCAAAATCCAACATGGCGGACTAGTTATTTTTCGTGCACTGCCATGATATGGGTATCAAATGAAAGTTCGCTGGGAATTTTTAATGAATAATTTTGTCATGCCCATTGGTTTTCATTGATAGAATATCCCTTGTTTTAGAGTTTTAGTTGTAAATATGATTCATTGATGGCATCTAATGTTAGATGTTGACTGTAATTTCGAAAGTTTGTTCTATACACAACCCGATTTGCAATAGTTGTTTAAGTTGGGGTAACTTCTATCAATTTAAGTAGTATTATGAAATAATGGTTGTTATTTATTTTGAGATTATATTAATTGATATTGCACTAGATCCGTTGTCTGACGAGTTATTCAATATTTTGGTGTTTCAGAATGTTGAAGTAAGCTTACATTTTGCTCTTAGAACATTAAAAAAAAACTGTTGATTGAAAATTACCGCACTGCACAGTTGAGGTTCGACCCGTCTTACAGACATCTCGCTAAAAGACTTTTCAAATGAAATAGTTGAGTATACTCACACTCCGCCATTATCGCAGAACTTGCGACTCTCCCGGGGCGCGTCAGCTGCGCGGTGCTCGGCGCGCAGCTCGGCAGACGGGATGACGTCACTGTGCTCTACGACGGGGTGCTCGGGCTCCGACAGCGAGCGCTCCAGCCTGCGGGGAGGGGGGGGGGGGTGACAGTGACAGTTTGCACGCAGTATGATACACACTGCGGATCAAAGTGTCTCTGAATTGACTGCAAGACCCCGCGTAATAGCTATCTATATTTGAGTCAATGTTGAAAGTGAAGATAGCATTGTATAACTGTCTCTATCAATCGCTCACGTTTGTCACATGGTCCTATCTCGCTTACTCTATGAAGTATACTCGATAACAAACTGTTTCTTGCGCAATAGTTCGCAGAGCCAACTTCAGAAACAAAAATCTTTTGTGACTATTATAACTTGGAATTTTATAGATGACTTTCTGTAAACTAGCCTCTGACGAACTGGACTTAGGGGGTTTTCGCTAAGCCTTGAATTTTAACAAATGAAATTATATTTATTTGTCAGAATAATTATAGTTTTACTATGGTGCTGCTATGATAAGTTCTAAAAGATTTTTAATTTTACCATAACATGCCTAATTACCTGTAGTCTATAAAATTAAATATCATGGAAATATATATTTTTGAATCTATTTCCAAATAAGAACAAGATATTATGTTCAGTACCAAAATGCTATGATTAGATTGTACAAACATTTTCAGAAAAGAGGCGGAAAATATTGAGCTCGCTTCGCTCGCTCTTATAAGTTTTTATTTTGTCAAGCTTTCCTACGTATCACGACATCATACAAAGAGTTTTCAATACAAATGATAACTAGAAGCAACGGTTTAACAAGCTTGCCGAAAAACAAGGATCTAGATACGTAAAAGATAATCACTCATCCATTAATTAATGTCCACAGTCGTTATTTCATCCTGAACATCAACGCGTTCAACAACTTTTTCTATTGATAGTCTCTTAGACCACTATCTTACCTCATAGTAAGCAATGATGTGGTCGACAGTAAAGCAGACTTGTCTACCAAGGAACCTATTCACTCTTGACCTAGGTTGTAGGTATCAAGAAACACATGCTCTGGCAGGGAATTCCACTTAGCTATACACTCAATGAAAATATTACTGACGTACCGATTGTGCTGCACATCAGGTACGGCCGGCGTGCCCTCCCCAGCCGGCGCGGGCGCTGTGCCCGCAGGCAGGTGCGCCACCCGCGGCAGTGTGTCGTCCGCGCGGAGAACAGGCAGAGTGCGGGACAGGAAGCGGAGCGTCTGGTTGCGGATCAGCTCGCTGCGGAACAATACTTAACATAGAATTTGCTGGAAGAAAATTCCATTTGGAGTGAAGCTCACCTTTGTACATGAATTTTGTTTAAATGTAATGTCTTGGTGAAGAATAAAGCGTAGAATCAGAAACGTGGTAGTTATTGTGATTCCCAGGCGAAAACCTAATCTCTGTCTTAATTTGGGGTTGGAAGTTGGAAATACACTTCACTTTCTCTACTTACTCTTCTTCTTTTTCAATTATGTTGGTATCGGCTTCCAGTCTAACCGGATTCATCTGAGTACCAGTGTTTTACATGGAGCGACTGCCTATCTGACCTACACAACCCAGTAACTGTGTAAAACGATACCCCTTGGCAAGACTGGTGTCAGATCTCAGGCTTCTGACTACCCATAACGACTGTCAAAGATCTTCAAAAGACAAACGGGGCCAAATACTTAACGTGCTTTCCGAGGCACGGAAGAAACTCGCTATGCAAAGATGGCCACCCATCCACGGACGAACCACAGCAAGCGTTGCTTAACCTTGAAGATCGACCCGTACGGCTATAATTATTTAGCCACGAGCTCCTCTCCGCAGAAAATAAGGTTCTCTATTCTAATTTTGACCGAGAAGGTTCCTGTGAAGCCCTGCAAGCTTGAGGACTCGAGACCTCATATGATAGTTTAATACTTTCGGTTCTCTATTAGGATTCTGTCCCATAAGGTATTACCCCTTGGTTGAAACACTCAATAGCTTGTAGACTGGAGGGCTCCTATGATGGTGTTATACTCACAAGGGATAAGGTTCTCCGTTGGGGTTCTGTCCCATAGGGTTCCTAGGTATGACGCCCCTATTCAGGTCTCCGCACAGATTGTTGGCAGAAACATGAGGCTTGTTGGACTCCACCTCAGCACACGATGACGTCACTTGTCGGTACGGAGGGGGGCGGACTCTGAAACACAAGAGAAATTGATTATAGAAATGATAGAACTCTCTCTTCAGGAAGGTAATTTTAAGTCACCGTCAAGACTCGTCGTCATAATCATCATTCACAGGCTGAGTTAGCCCACAGCTGGGCATTGGCCACTCTTTTTTTGTGCCAATTCCCACACTTCTGTGCCACCCTTACCCCGGTTCTACCCGCGATGTCAGCAATAATGTTTAACCAGACGACCGCTAAGGCTACCCGTGGACATAGTAGGTAAACATTGAGCATTAGGACAAATACGCATGGGTAGTTAAAATAAATTCACATTGTGGAATAGTAAGGCTTTTAACCTGTTCAAACATTCAGCCTTTCATTGAAACTTGTACTGTCATGAAAAAAAGAGTTCACAGATCACTCCAATTTTTCTTAAGGTCAAGATTCACCTTGTAGCAAAACTTCAAGTCATGGAACAGCTTAGAATATAGAATGGAGTTCACAGATCACTCTTAAGGTCAAGACTCATAGTCAATCATTCCTCGACACGAACGCCTTATAATTTGTAGGTACTGTCAGGTACAATACAAAGCGACGTGTTCTTCAATGACGGACAGATGTCAATACAACTGCACATCGGTCCAGCAGATGTTAGTTTATTGTGTGTTAGTGAAAGTGAGAGAGATGTCTTGTTGTAGTATAGCAACTTCGAGAGTTGCCTACCTTTTGTGAATACGAGTTGTCTCGGTTCGGAGTGATTCGGAGGCTCTCGAATAGATAGAAATTATTTTCCGATAATTTGTAGAGAACAGTTTGACCAAAATCTAAAGAAAAGCGTCGGTCTCTTGGTTCACTGGCGATGTAGTGACGATTGTTTTAGTTCTGTAGTTGCAACAAAGACTGCTGAGCAAAATGTTTTCAGGTCTAATCAACAGATATCCCTTAGTAGCATTTCGAATTCAGGATAAATTGTGTCCGGAAAAGATAAACTCGCTACGTGGAACTTGAAATGTCGAAATGCTACGTAATTCTACTTACCTCTTCGGCAAGCAAAATATTATGATGTTTTAAATAAGTTAACTATCCCACAGCTGATGATTATCTCTAACGAAAGCGTAAAGAACTTATCATTAGTCCAAAGATAATGTGAAGTTATCTTCATTCATTTTGATTATCTCCACTAAGATTCTGATGCTTGGCCGATCTCGCGACGAAAGTGCGAAGCTTTCGTGCAAACATTATGTGTTGTGACTGCAGACAATTACATATCTATTATGTATAGTTAATAATATAATTTGGAGGAGAAAGTACGTCGGAAGTTGTAAATATAAGAGAGAGAATAGTGCGGTAGCCTTCCGTACGGCAGTTGAAAGTTGAAACGTAATTTTATTGACAGTCGTGAAAAGTTACTTAGATAACATTACGTCATGGGTGTGTACCTCGGAGGGATAGGTAGAGGCACAGATAATATAATACAAAGCATAGTATCTAGAGGTGAACACATATCACTAGTTACAGGGCACAAATTAGATTCCGAGCTGCTTTAGATCGATATAAACTTAAAGACTGCTGTGTTTGCTTTCTACTGCGCAGCATCCCAACCTTCTACCCCGTTGACATAAAATGATACTGAGAAATTACATACGGAGAAGCCAAAACAACATATACGAGTACTTGACCTGAGGGAACAAACCCAAGGCCTCTTAAACTCAGCAGTCACCAGGCCATTGAAATGGTTAAAATGGCCATTAAAACATAAAATGTCTCAAAGTGACTTGTCTCCATAATTCAGGGTCAATTATCTAGTTAGTAACATTAGTTAGTGGTAACTGCAGCTTTCATCGCCCCACAATGCAACACCTATATCGCAGAAGAAAATATAATAGGTACATGGCTAGAATATGCATTCAGAACACGTCGCGACTCTTATGTTTCTGAGAATTAAATAAGTTACCTACTTTCAAGGTTAAAAACCTGTTAATAGAACCTAAATACCTATGTTTCTTACCGTTAATAACATTAGTCATCAACAGAACTTCGTTCAGCAGAAAGACGTCCACTCCTGAATAAAAGCTTGTCCAAAGCATCACTACTTCGAACGATCCTGTGCTTGCCCCAATCAGCGCTATCTCTTCACCTTAACCCGCAGCCGTATTGCGTAAGTACGCAAAGAGTTTGAACGCTATCCATCCGATTAAATCGACCAATCACACATGACGGAAAACCCCATCGCGTCATGCATCTCGCATGTGATTGGTACGGTACGGCTGGTCGTAGATCTACCTCGAGATGCTTATTTATGGTGGCAAGACAAGATATTAAGAACATACTCAATAAGGCTCAGGGCAAGTTTCTCGATCGAAAATCGTCGTAAAATTAATGTGACAAATTATGAAACTCAAAGTTGGCTACTGCCAATGAGTTACTGTCAAATGAATTTTTATCAACTCAAGGTTGTGTCGATATTTTTTTCCAGAAATCGTGGGTTAATGTTCAGTTTTATTCTAGTGACAGTTTGGACCTTAGTCGAACAGGAAATTAAAGTAACATTAGTCTGAGTCTCATGGTCAATCACACACGAGCTGACATGAGCACTTAGCTCATAGTAATCGTCTCATTAACCTTGCTACTAATATTAACGTCTTTGCTTTTGGTAAGTATTCTCTCGCAATGAAACATTTAAGTAGCCCCTTGTGTTCCACGAAAGGATAGGTGTCATTTCGCCATTTATGTACGAATTCTATACTGAGTTTAAGGCTGATATTGCCAGGGGCTTCCTACAGAAAAATCATGGTGGTACCTACCCAACAACACTTGGTCAGATCTAGGAATCGATGCCCCTCTGTTCATCAGTTACGCTTGTGACTGCATGACCAACAATCGTTCTAGGTGTACTTATAGGTAGATTTGCAACCGTTTATTACACAGCCAACATTGAGACACTAATTGAATAAAAAATAAATTGATGAAAGGTTGATTTTGATCATGGATGACGATCAAGATTGGTTTAGCGATCGGCTGCTGCGCTACGTGTCACGGATTCGAATCCCGCACGGAACAAATATTTGTACGGCTTACAGATAGTTGTTCCCGATATGGGTATATAGTGTATGTGAGCTTAAATGTTTGTAAATGCATACCACCCACCTATCATACAGGCAGAAATACTAGTGGGGACAAAGCTTAAAAAAAGAAAAGATAAAAAGTGACCATGTCAACAATTGTTAAAGTCGAACATGTATGTGATTGACGTGGGACAATCGTTATTGCTGATAGAACTTTATTTTCTTGAGGCTTTTGTATGTAACGGAACAAATGGTTACACCGGTTACGCCATGCTTTCAGTCAAAGTCCTTCTCACCTGGGCGGCGTAGCGTTAGGCGACTCCACGAACGCGTAGTACCCCTCCGGTGGCTCCTCCGTGTCATCCAGAGCTTCGTCCCGAGGCTCTGCTGTCGGCTCAGTTGGGGGCACTGTCGGCTCTGGCAGTACTAGTCGCGTGGTGATGCATAGGATCTGAGGAGGAGAGAAAGGGGATCTGTTAGACTGGTGATGACATTGCATTTCATATTGTTTAGATTTAAGGCTTTGGCCATGGATACCCATAGGTATTATAGGACAAGTTATCCTTCTTGATTTTATAACAGTTCTACGATATTCGCTTTTCCGATGAATGGTTCGTCGATAGAACGGTTAACTTATCAGTGTTTCGTCGATGTAACTTTTGATCAGTGAACACTTTGTCGACACAAGTGTTCGTTTATTAGGGTTTCGTGGTAAGCGTTCGAAAGCATTCGAAATTGCGTCAGCTTAGAACTTATCTATCAGGAGTTTAGCATTATCAGTAGCATCCGTCAGTTCCTGTAATTTGTAGGTGGCAGCACATGCAGGTCATGCTATCAACTGTCCCATCGCTGAACCGACTCAGTCGATAAAGGCAAAGTATTGATTTATTTAATGTTAAAGAATTTGGGTGACCTCGAAGGGTGTCTTCTACCATAAATGTGGCTATTGTCCATCTTAAGATAATATTTATGTTTATTACGGTGATTTTGTTTTTAGCGTGGAGTTTATCCAAAACCCATAAAAGACGAAATCATGTTGAAGCCCTGTTATAAACACCATAAAACATAGCGCAATAAATTGATGATACCACACGCAACTATACCACTACTCTATCGAAGTCTCATGGGAAATCATTACGTGTGTGATAGATACATTAAAATTAAAGTAATTGATGCGAGTTTGTCACGCCAGCAGATAGTTAACGGGAGAGAAGCGTTTGTTGCCAAGTGCTATATAATATATACGTGGGACACTCAGAAAGTTTTGCGAAACTAAAAAAAATTGTTCTATACGTACATATATTTTTATTAAATCTTTTCAAAGTACTTTCCACCAGCCTCTATACAAAGATTCATGCGCCTAAACCAGTTTTCAAAACACTTTTTCCAGTCCGCCGCAGACACCTCGTTTACAGCCTGCTCGAACCCAGCCAGCGCATCTTCCGGCGACGAAAATTGTATCCCTTTGAGCTGATTTTTTATTTTTGGGAATAAAAAGAAGTCACACGGTGCTAGATCAGGGCTGTAAGGAGGGTGACCCAGGAGTTTGACTGGCGTGCTGTCCAGGAAGTCCCTCGTTTTGAGTGCGGTGTGCGCAGGTGCATTGTCGTGGTGGAGCAGTAGCCCGCGGAGCCCTGTGTTTGGTCGCTTGTTGCTTATAACAGAGAAAACTTCTGGCAAACATTTGGTAGTATACCATTCGGCATTAATGCTTCTTTGATCCCGTAAGGGAATTGATACCAAGTGGCCAGTCAAATTAAAAAAGCTAGCGATCAAAATCTTACCCCCGCTTCTAGATCGCTTCACTTTGGTAGGCGTTGGCTCATTTTGAAACACCCAAACAGTCGACTGGCGCTTGGTTTCTGGGTCGTATTGATAAATCCAGGACTCATCACCTGTAACGATGTCGTAAACACGCCGAGACGAGCCTGCTTCAAATTTGTTAAGCATATCACGGCACCATTCCACCCGGGCCTGCTTCTGAGCATCGGTGAGGTTGTGCGGCACCCAGCGTGATACTATCCTCCTCACGCGAAGATGGCTGTGTAGAATCTCGTGAACGCTTCCCGATCCAATCTTCAATATGTGTTGAATCTCCTGATATGTAATTCGCCTATTGTCTTGGATTAAATTTTTCACTGCTAGCACGTTTTCTTCGGTAACAGCCGTCAAAGGGCGACCGCTTCTTTCGTCATCCCCCAAAGTTGGTCGACCGCGCTTGAATTCGTTATACCAACGATACACGGTTGCCTTGGAAGGGCCTTCATCCATGAATGCCATTTGAAGTCTATCGTACGATTCATCCGGTTTCAGGCGACACTTGAAATCGTATAAAATCATAGCTCTAAAATGTTCCCGGCGCAGATCCATATTTCAGTGAGACACAATACTTTGAATTAACTCGCAAAAAATGTGGAGGGAAATTTTGAAATTGGAACTTACTTATTTTTACTTATAAATAATCATATTTTCGAAAAACATTATAACTGGCCAGTCTCCCATATATAAAAACTTTTTTTCGCAATACTTTCTGAGGGGCCTGGTACATAATTCAATTAAATAACATTTATTTCAAATTCTGACAATTTTGGAGTCCATTTTTTTAGTTTTTCACTTGAGTTAGTAATTAGTACATGACAAGAAAACAATTTAAAATAATTATTTATAGGGATCCAAGCATAAATTTAATTAGAAAAAAACATAAATAAGAAATAATTTTGATTTAATTAAAATGTCAAAAAATAGGTATTCAAAAAAAATTACATGTCAGTAAATTGTAAATTAAACGACCAAAACAAGAATAAAAGAATAAAATTAAAAAGGGGTATGCAAAAGAAGTGAAAAAATATAGTGTTGTTAATTATTTCTTTAAAGCAAAAGTATTAGTCGTACACAAAACAATGTTTCACAAATACCAGGCCCCTCAGAAAGTATTGCGAAAAAAAGTTTTTATATATGGGAGACTGGCCAGTTATAATGTTTTTCGAAAATATGATTATTTATAAGTAAAAATAAGTAAGTTCCAATTTCAAAATTTCCCTCCACATTTTTTGCGAGTTAATTCAAAGTATTGTGTCTCACTGAAATATGGATCTGCGCCGGGAACATTTTAGAGCTATGATTTTATACGATTTCAAGTGTCGCCTGAAACCGGATGAATCGTACGATAGACTTCAAATGTCATTCATGGATGAAGGCCCTTCCAAGGCAACCGTGTATCGTTGGTATAACGAATTCAAGCGCGGTCGACCAACTTTGGGGGATGACGAAAGAAGCGGTCGCCCTTTGACGGCTGTTACCGAAGAAAACGTGCTAGCAGTGAAAAATTTAATCCAAGACAATAGGCGAATTACATATCAGGAGATTCAACACATATTGAAGATTGGATCGGGAAGCGTTCACGAGATTCTACACAGCCATCTTCGCGTGAGGAGGATAGTATCACGCTGGGTGCCGCACAACCTCACCGATGCTCAGAAGCAGTCCCGGGTGGAATGGTGCCGTGATATGCTTAACAAATTTGAAGCAGGCTCGTCTCGGCGTGTTTACGACATCGTTACAGGTGATGAGTCCTGGATTTATCAATACGACCCAGAAACCAAGCGCCAGTCGACTGTTTGGGTGTTTCAAAATGAGCCAACGCCTACCAAAGTGAAGCGATCTAGAAGCGGGGGTAAGATTTTGATCGCTAGCTTTTTTAATTTGACTGGCCACTTGGTATCAATTCCCTTACGGGATCAAAGAAGCATTAATGCCGAATGGTATACTACCAAATGTTTGCCAGAAGTTTTCTCTGTTATAAGCAACAAGCGACCAAACACAGGGCTCCGCGGGCTACTGCTCCACCACGACAATGCACCTGCGCACACCGCACTCAAAACGAGGGACTTCCTGGACAGCACGCCAGTCAAACTCCTGGGTCACCCTCCTTACAGCCCTGATCTAGCACCGTGTGACTTCTTTTTATTCCCAAAAATAAAAAATCAGCTCAAAGGGATACAATTTTCGTCGCCGGAAGATGCGCTGGCTGCGTTCGAGCAGGCTGTAAACGAGGTGTCTGCGGCGGACTGGAAAAAGTGTTTTGAAAACTGGTTTAGGCGCATGAATCTTTGTATAGAGGCTGGTGGAAAGTACTTTGAAAAGATTTAATAAAAATATATGTACGTATAGAACAATTTTTTTTAGTTTCGCAAAACTTTCTGAGTGTCCCACGTAATGTGTAGGAATCAGTAATAAATATTTTTAATTTCCAAACCTTTTTAACCTAGCCGTTACTAAAGATATGCTTTAGATTAAAAAGTAACCGTTTTATAGCACTAAAGCGGTGTAAGGGCCTTAATCTTTCGAGGAATTTATTGTGTCATGTTACTTTTTGTTAATTATGAAGAGTGCCTCTGCATTAGATAATACTGAGACCCCTCAAAAATTCTGCCAAGCAGTCTTACCAACACTAGAATAGATATGTTCCCGTTTTGTGGAAATCGAATAAGCATGACGCTCTATGTAAAATACTGTTATCAGCAGAACCAGCTGTGAGTTACCAAGAAACCCAACCACAATATTTATTATAGTCGGGCAAACAGAATCAAATACTAGGGGTTTTTGGTTCTGTTCTTTGGGATGTCGTTTTAACCTTTTCACGTTTATAACTGTAACTTTACAATACAGAAGGTTTATATGGTAAACGCCTTTTATAATGTTGCCCAAATTACCTTGTTAGGGTATATTTATTTCATATTTACATACATATTAAGACTTATGCGCAGAGTAATAACGGTAGATATGGTCCGAGAGATGTAGGGACATTCACCCCGCATAGCGCTTACTTAGAAGATGAAAGTGGAACAGACACATTCTAGATCTTAAGAGCTATAAACAGAGAAAATTATTATCCACTTTGCAGTTAGATGAGTATAATAACAGCCGCAAGAGTCGATCTTTGAGGTTAACCAACACTTGCCGATGTCGGTCCGTGGATGGGTGACATGCTAGGACTCCTCCATACTTCATAAAGCACGTTAAGCCTTTGGTCTCAGCACGTTAAGTCATTTGTAGAACTTTGACAGTCGCTACAGTAGTCAGAAATTTGAAATCAGTCTTGCTATAATAACAGCACCTGTAGCCAAGTTGACAATCTACAATCGATAACGCTAGTAGAAAACGAATCAATGTATGGGAATGACACATCTGAACGTTAAGTCACGTGGTCAAACCATACAAATACAAGGCGTTATCGATTGTAGAAAGAGATTCGATACGAAACGTTTGTAACTTGGCTAGAGGGTCGCTATGGTTTTTTTTATTATTTGGTATGTGTTTGCTCTTGACTCTAGTCTAGGTCGGAGGTGACAAGAAACAAATTCGACGATGAAGTGCGCTTACCCAGAAGCCTGTTCACTTTAACTTTAAAGAGATTCGGGTTAAACGCGTTCGGTTGATGTTTTGGAAGCGCTTGGTGCGAATACTACGAATTGGTGGAATGGCAACTTGGTAAGGACGGTAACTTGCAGTGCATCTAGATGTCCGATGGTAGAAGGGGGCTGGTGGGATGACGTCGTAGAGATCTTGAGCACATCGCCCAGTTATTAGGTTGCGGGCAGATAGGCAGTCGCTCCATGTAAATACTGGTACTCAGATGCATCCGGTTGGACTGGAAGCCGAGCCCGAAATAGTTGGTAAAAGGCTGGGCTACTGATGATTAATCAGAAGCTCTAATTACCGCAACAAGTTCAAAACTATGCTTTCCTTTTACGACTATCTTAAATCTAACTGCATTTATCTTCCTATCCATTTCTCCTTTTACCGCTATCATTCTAATCTTAGCCCGGTTTTACTTGCTATACTTATTATCCTGTGAGGTGGTTTGTAATAATAATAATAATAACGTTTATTGTGTCTAAAAAAATTATACACAAACAATTTTGGGTTTGGAGTCTTCATTTAAGCAAGTAATGCCTGTATTAAAAGACTCCGCTCCTTCACAACAGTACGTACTTACTTATAGCACAATAAAAACTGTACATGGGAGTATTAAACAAAATATAGTTATGTAAACGTGTGTGTGCGTATACATGAGTGTTTGTGTGTTGTTGAGTGTATATGAGTGTTATGGATGAGTGGTAGTATGTGTATGCGTGTGTGAATGTACGTGTGGGTATGGGAGAGTCTCAGTAAGTGTGAGAGTTGGTCGTGCACTTGTATTAAGTTACGTTTTGTAGGAGAGCTTCAGTATTTTCATATGTCAGTGGTTTTAACCAATCAGTCAACATTTCTTTACAAACATGATAAGATTTTGAGTATACGAAAATGTCTTTATTTATTTTGTTATATAATTGAGCTGATCGTTTACTAAATTGCGTAGTACCGAATTTGGTCTTGGTTGTTGGTATTTGAGCTATATTGTCTTTTCTTCTTCTTACGTGTATATCCGCATTATAAGGTAAGGTTTAGTGCTTTTTTTAAATTATTTGAGTAATGTATAGTTTCCTAACTGACAATACATCACTAAGTTTGTAGAGGTCCTCTGTAGAATATCTCCTTTTCTTAAAATACATTATTTTGAGCAAGGCTCGTTGTGCTCGCTCCAATTGGATGAATTTAGATTTTGTTGCCCCACCCCAAATAGGAATACAGTATATCAGTATTGATTGCGCAAGAGAAATATATATTTGAGTGAGCACATTTCTAGCAGTCTTACCGCTTCTCTGTATTGCCCTAGGCAGCACGTGACGCAGGGTCTTAAAGATCCAATTTAGCTTGCGGACTCTATTTGCAACTTGCTCAAGATGGGGGTACCAGCACAATCTCTGATCCAGCGTGACCCCTAGATATTTTGTGCTAGAAACTCTGCCAATACTAGAACAGTTACATTTATTAACATTAGTACGATCACACCTGTGAATAGTGATACGAAGATCGCCACTTGGTTGAGTACGATTGCAGATACTGAAACTTATAAAGTTTGTTTTAGAGGTATTTAATGTGAGAACATTGGCATTTAACCAATTCGCAACCTGAGACATTCCTGTTTCACGTCTTTTCGGTTGAAAGAATTTGGCAAACTTTTTTTACAAAGGGTCCATATCCTGTATAGGCGTAGAACGATTTTATCTTAATAAATCATGTAAGTCAGCTGTCCACGCATTTAGGAGATATTAACTAATTACTGTAAATAATTGTCAAATAAAGGTTAAAATTAGGTATTTGAGTTTCATAATACTAGTAGTACCTACATAAATAAATAAGATTGAACTTAGTTTTGGCTAAAAGGTTTGTAACTCATGCCAAGTGAAAGCGTCAAGGACGCCCTTTACCGCGATACGTTTGTTTTGATCGTTTTAGCGACACTGCCTTTAAACTTTTTTCGTTTTGAAATATTAGAATACTTTGGTAGACAGGCGTTAACGGCTTTTATTGTTTTGTAATGTGTCGTATGTTCGGGGAGGATAATCCGGGGAGTATGTTGGGATGATAAAACACTTTTCACTCGGGCGAACCTGCTGGCAGAAGCTAGACGCATATAATTTATCTACCGAGCCATTTCACCTTTTACCACTTATCATTTCTAATCTAAGCCCTGTTTTACTTATCCTACTTCCTACTAATGTTATAAATACGAAAGTTTGGATGGATAGATGTTTGTTATTTAATCATGCCTGAACGGATATGGGTGAAATTTGGCACAGATATAGATTATAGTCTGCAATAGCACCTAGGCTTTGCATCCCGGTATAATGTACCTACCCTTAGGATAAGAAAACATTCTTCACGCCGGCAAAGCCACAGGCAGGTGCTAGTCTGCCTACATATCGCGACACCGACCTCGCTTAGGCATTCGGCACGCCTGGTGCGATCCCGCGATAATCTAGAGCCGCCGCGTCACCGCGCCGCACTGGCCCACTTCTCCGGCCCACATAGCGCGCTTGTCTTGTTGCCGTCAGCCGTCAGTTCGCGGACAATGTCGCATTACTCGCATTGTTGGCGCGTAGCCGCGTAAATGTGGCGGCTGCCTAATTTGTAATTCTGAGTGGATCGTGTGGATACTTTTTATTGCTTTGTGATTGTGATTAGTTTTCAGAAGCAATGTGGATTGTGTTATTTAGGTATATTTTCAGAGTGTTTACAATTACTAGTATGTATCACATTTTCAGATAAAACGTAGTTTTTAGAGCAATTTTTTTAGTTAAATAAAACCGAGGAAAATTTAACCGAGGCGTTCGTTGATGTCTTTTGTAGGGAGAGTATAAAGATCACTATTGCTACTGCTGAACAAGAATTCATGACGTATTCGATTCTCAGGCCCAGCGGTGTTATTAGTTTTTTCAATCAGGATTTGTTTTATTTTTCAAGGTTGTTTTGTGGCCTCGTGCCATCGTGGTTATCTTACGCCTGGCACTTGGCAGTCGCACTTTACACGTCTAGATTATCGGGTATTCACTATCTATAATGACTAGAACATCTCAACAATTAGCGTAGCCGCTCCACTTTGAGTCGGCTAGCGAGTAGCGACGCATGCGGTCGCGTGCCGCAGGGAGTCGTGGCCGCGGCATGCGCCAGTCCCAGACACACCGTTAACTCGCTGACCCGCATACCGTACTGCCGCAGCCGATAAACTTGCCTAAGAGCATAGTGCTCCAGCTGTTGTGATGATGGTGTTCGTTTGTGAGGACCTTGACCGTACTTATAACATATAATCTTACTAATATTATAAATGTGAAAGTTTGGATGGATAAATGTTTGTTACTCAATCACGCCCGAACGGCTGCACGCATCTGGGTGAAATTTGGCATCGAGATAGATTATAGTCTAGAATAGCACATATAGGCTACTTTCCCCGTTACAGTGTTCCCTTGGGATGATAAAACACTTTTCACGCGGGCGAAGCCGCTGGCAGGAGCTAGTGTGATATAAATTGCAACGTTAAAAATGAGCCACAACGACTTAACTTCTTCTTCAAGAAGTTTTAAATGAAAGTAGAGTTCAGTGTGACAAGAAGTTATTCAATGATGAAAAAGAAGTTTATTTTACGTTCTTCTCCTAGATCTCTAGATCTACCTAACACTTCGGAATGTGCAACTAGCTTCAGTTTTTAGGCTGACCGACCTGGACAGTTCAAAAGTGTCAGTAAATGGTGATTGAAATGACGATCTTCCATAAAGACTTTCATTTCAGTCCTTTATCTATCTATCTTTATATCTCTTTATCCCCCGTTAGTGCTCACCTTCGTTTTTAAGGATTACCTCCGCAACAACTGTGCGTGTTCTGACAGTGAATCATAAGTTTATGATAAGCTCAAAAGAAACCAGCCTAAACAGGATGGGTGTCGTAATTTCCTAAATGATAAATAACATAATCTTTCAAATAAATTGTAAGAAGTATCACTTTATGATAATGTGGATCCGTTCATGAATTGATGTCACATTCTCTACCGAAAAACCAACAACACTCCGAAATTGTCCAATTATCTTCATCGAGCAGTAATTTTATTGTTTCTACTACTTATTACGTTAATTGTATAGAAGCTATGCTTTGTAACTACATATACGTCGGGCACTTATGGGCTTCCTATAGTCATTATTTTGCAATCAATTTTCTCCCTAAAGGTGTCAATATAACTGTATAATTTCAATAATTGCTGCCATTATTTCGCGTTTCTATTTGGTAGTTTCTATCGAAGTTCTGGGAAAGATAATTTTCTGTAATTGGATGAAGACCAGGTTAAATGTGATATGTTTTCACAATTTAACCTAGAAGATAGTTAAACCTATTAAAGAGTAATATGTCGGCATTCAGAAGAAAAGGCTGAAAGGAACTTCAGTGAAGATGACAATAACATAAGTGAGTGATTAGCAGATGAGATAATTTAATGTGGAAATAACCTTTCGTCACGGTACAACAAACCCCGAAAAACAAGCAGGGCAGCAATAATACAACTACAGATGTTGTACACAACTGTGGAAGCGAAATAAACTATTGGGATTTTGTAGGACTAGAGCCATTTGAGAGTATATAAATGGGAAAAGCAAATGGCAATTCACACATTTGTATAAAAATAATAATATTACATACATACATACATAAACTCACGCCTTTTTCCCATGGGGGTAGGCAGAAACTACAGAACGCCACCTGCTACGACCCTTACATACTTCTTTTGCTTCACACACATTCATACATCTAGTCATACATACACGCCGGTTATGGGTACTGCGCACTTGGCCTTTCTGAAGAACATCACCTATAAGGTCTATGTATGTCTTTCTGACGTCCGTTTCCGGTTTACGTGACGAATCACCTACTAACGACTGCTCCGCAAAAATATCTCCGTTTTAGTATCAAACTCAGTGATTTCTCCATTTAAAGTGCTAAACCAGAAAGAACTAAGATCATTGTGAAAGTGAAACTAATTGGTGCGATCAATAAAAGTGAAATAGTGCATTAAAAACACTTAGAACAAATACGACATTTGGAGGTTATCTGTCAAAAAAATCCACCATAGACTTCGAGCGCTGCGAGCCTGCGACTCAGTAGTACCACCATCACAGAATTATAAAGGCTCCTATATACGTTCCATTCCGTTTTAAACACACTCATCCTAATAATAACCATCCATAAACGAAAAATGGCAACACATCAAGAACTGTCACCCGAAATGGCATGTTTGTTTGCTCGATTAAAGATAGAACTTGATAACCAAACAAGCCAAATAACTGAAAATATAACTGCTACGGTGTTGAAAAATGTGGACGATAAACTAAAGCCTATACTAGCTGAAAACGAAATACTCAAAACGGAAGTCCAAAATCTCAACAAAAAGATCGAACAACTACAGCTAAACAACAGGAAGAATAACGTGATCCTGCACGGAATTCCAGAAGAAAGAGAAGAAAATTACGAAAACCTGGAAGCGACGGTGAAAGAAACACTGAAAACAATAGATGTCGACATTACAACCAGTGAAATAAACAAAGTGCAGAGATTAGGAATGAAGGGGAGAACAGATGGCAAAAACAGACCTATCCTGCTCACTACTACTACCCTAAGCAAGAAAATACAAATCCTGAAACACAAGCAAAATATGAAAGACAACACCTACATCACGCATGACCTCCCCAGAGAGAAACTACAAGAAAAGAAGGAAAAGAAAGCGTTACAGAACAAAAGAGAGAGTGACAAGAGAAAAAGGGAGTCACAAACGCCAAGTCCCAATAGTTCGACAAACATCCAGTCAGATCCAAAGGTGCAACGCATTAATGCATTTCAATACATGCGTGAAAGGTCATACGAACAATCCCCGAAAAATACCTACAAAAACTAATACAAACACACCACAAACCGGAAAACTACAAATCCAACAACGTAAAAAACAACAACAACCAACTCTCCCACCACGGCTGGTCCCCGCGGGAGAAAAAGACCATCACCCTCTAACAAAAGCCAACAACAGGATATACATTGCAACATTGAACACTAGGACTCTCAGGACACCCGAATCACTAATAGAGCTTGAGGAAGCACTGAAGAATCTCAATTGGGACATAGTAGGGATAAGTGAAATGAGAAGAGCAGGCGAATCGATTGAAGAGCACCCAGAGTATGTAATATTCAACAAAGGAGAAACCGGGGGACAGAGAGGAGTCGGATTCATAGTCAGATTGTACCTAAAAAGCTATATCCAAGACTTCATAGGAGTTTCAGATCGAATTGCCATACTACACATCAAACTACCAAGCTTCAGAAAAATTTGGACGGTTATTCAAATATATGCACCAACTGAACAAGCAGAGGAAAAGGAACACAAATCTTTCTATAATGATTTATCACAAATCCTAAACAAGTACCTAAACAACATCATCATATTGATGGGTGACTTTAATGCTCAAATCGGGACTAAAATTAACAAAGACGAACATACGCTGGGAAGCTTTGGCCATGGCAAGAGGAGCGTCAGTGGCCATAGACTGGCAGAATTTCTGCTAGAACATAACCTTACTCTAACAAACAGCATTTTCAAGAAGAGTATAAATAACAAATGGACTTGGATCTCCCCAGACGGAAAGTATAGAAATGAAATAGATTACATTATCAGCAGCCACCCAAAACTCTTCACAGATACGTCAGTCATATCAAAACTAAATTTCAACACAAACCACAGAATGGTAAGAGCATCACTCAAAATATCACAGCTTAAGAAACCTCGATTGCACTTTGTTCAACAGAATATGATCCCCAACATAAAAACTGGCAACCATACACCTCATCCCTTAATAACGCTCAACGAGAAATTAATAGAAGCTGACAAACCAGGGTTTAATATGTACTACGCAGAACTACAGAAGCAGCTCACATGCCACAAACAAAATAAGAATCCCAAGCATAAATATGTTCTTAGTAATGCAACACTCGAACTTATACAAGAGAGGACACTTCTATTCACCAGCCAAATGAAAAAACAAAACATAGAAAAAATAACAGAACTAAGTAAAAAGATAAAACATGGTATAAGGAAAGACAGAAAAATCAAAAGACTTCAAACATTGGAAAAATATATTATGAAGACTGGAGGAACAAAGAAAGCTCTCAAAGAACTTAGAGAATCAAACCAATGGATACCCAATTTGAAAAACAACTCTAAAAATATCACAAACAGGAAAGACATCAACAAACAAGCAACATTGTTTTACCAGAATTTGTACTCGAACAAACATGACACTGAAAAGGGAAAACCAAAAACAGCCAATATTGATCCGACAAACTTAGAATTAGAACCTGAAATTCTACAAAGCGAAGTAAGGAAAGCTCTATTAAGCCAGAAACTAGACAAGGCTCCAGGACCAGACAAAATCACAAACGAAATACTGAAAGGAAACCTCGAGGAATTAATACCAACATTGACCATAATTTTCAACAACATCTTGGGATCAGGACACGTTCCTGAACAATGGGAAACATCACACATAACACTTATTCACAAGAAAGGTCCAAAAGAGGTTATAGGAAATTACAGGCCAATTAGCTTGATGTCTAACATTTACAAGGTTTTCTCCAAGATCATCCTGGACCGAATGACTACCAAACTAGATGAAAACCAACCAATAGAACAGGCCGGTTTTAGGAGGAACTTTTCCACAATCGACCATATACATACTGTCAAACAAGTAATAGAGAAATATAACGAATATAACAAGCCTCTGTATATGGCCTTCATCGATTACGCGAAGGCCTTCGACAGCATAAAACATGAAGCTATATGGGAGAGCCTGGCAACTCAGGGTATCAGTGCGGTCTACATCAACCTTATTAAAACCATCTATTCCAAAATTAAGGGAAGAATACAGCTGGAAACACTAGGCGAAGAATTTAAAATCAAAAGAGGAGTTAGACAAGGCGACCCACTGTCTCCAAAGTTATTTGCCGCCGTTTTGGAGGATGTCTTCCGAAAACTGAATTGGGACCTACTAGGACTTAACATCGATGGAAGGAAACTGAACCACCTCAGGTTTGCTGATGACATTGTCTTGTTCGAAGAATAACCACAAAAACTGGAGAGAATGATTCAAGACCTTAGCAATGAGAGTAAAAAAATTGGATTATCACTAAACACAGATAAAACCAAATTACTAACAAACTCCAAACCAGTTCAAATAGCAATTGATAACCAACTTATTGAATATGTGGAAGAATATATATACCTGGGCCAGATCATCTCCCATAAAGACCAGACTACCAGGGAAATAAACAGACGAATCGCAAACGGCTGGAAAAGGTACTGGTCAATGAAGGAAGTGGTGAAATCTAATGACCTCAGTATGGGAATCAAACGGAAAGTCTACAACACCTGCATCCTCCCTTGCATCACATATGGATGTGAAACATGGTCACTTTCGAAATGCCATAGAGATATGTTGGAGCATTGCCAGAGATCTATGGAGAGAAGCATGTTGGGTATCAGGAAACTAGACAAACAACGAAACACCGTCATCAGAGCAAAGACCAAAATAACAGATGTGCTTACCAAGATAGACCAACTGAAGTGGAGATGGACAGGCCATATGCTACGTAACTCACAGGAAAAATGGAGCAAAATTTTGACTGACTGGTATCCTAGAGGTGGAAAAAGGAACAGAGGAAGACAGAGAAAGAGATGGGAGGACGAATTAAAATTGACAGCAGGTCCTAATTGGAAAAGAGTCGCTAGAGACAGAAAACAGTGGAAACTGTTGGAGGAGGCCTTTGCCCGGAGGCACACTGAATTGAGAGATATACTATAAAAAGAACTGGAAAGAACTACAACTGAACAAAGAATCGAAATTCAGGATGGAGAGGCTTATATTATATTATATATTATTATTATGTCTTTCTAGGGCGTCCCCTCCCGGCGTTTCCATTCACGTCTGCCTTGTAAATACCTTTCGTAAGTCGACTTTCATTCATCCTCTCAACATGGCCAAACCATCTTAACATACCCTTTTCAATTTTAGTCACTACATCTTCTTTTAAACCACAACGTTGTCTTATTACCTCATTCCTCAATCTATCAGTTAAAGTTACACCACACATACTCCGCAAGGAGCGCATTTCTACTGCATTAATCCTACTTTCATGTCTTTTTTGCCATACCCAGCCTTCACTTCCATACATAAGTGTAGGCACCAGCACGCTGTTGTGAACGGCGAGTCGAGCTTCCGGAGACATCGACTTGCTGGTCACAACTGCATGCATAGCACCATTCACTTTATTCCCTGCATTCACTCTCTTTTCCACATCCTCTTCAATCTTTCCATCCCTTGTGAACATACTTCCCAGATATACAAACTCGTTCACTTGCTCCACACTCTTATCATTTATTTTCACTTCACACTTCGATACATCTAACACACATAATAATATTATAAGTTTAATAAAGTAAGTTTCAATGTGAATAAGCAATTAATATAAATGAAGATAAAATGCCACCAGACTTTTACTTAGTAATTAAAATGACTTTATGAAATAAGTAGGTGTTTCACGAGTAATAAAACTCGGGCCGCACCACGAGGCAAAACTTGATAATTTCTAAGAGAAACTGGAAAGTGTAGAAGTTATTATCAACTAGAGAAATGTTTTTCATTTCTAGACTGGTCTAGAATGATTTTTTTGAAAGTGGGGTCAGAAGAGATAATGTTTGTTTTTAGGGTTCCGTAGCCAAATGGCAAAAAACGGAACCCTTATAGATTCGTCATGTCTGTCTGTCTGTCTGTCTGTCTGTCTGTCTGTCTGTCTGTCCGTCCGTATGTCACAGCCACTTTATTCCGAAACTATAAGAACTATGCTGTTGAAACTTGGTAAGTAGATGTATTCTGTGAACCGCATTAAGATTTTCACACAAAAATAAAAATAAAACAATAAATTTTGAGGGTTCCCATACTTGAAACTAAAACTAAAAATATTTTTTTTCATCAGACCCATACGTGTGGGGTATCTATGGATAGGTCTTCAAAAATGATATTGAGGTTTCTAATATCATTTTTTTCTAAACTGAATAGTTTGCGCGAGAGACTCTGCCAAAGTGGTAAAATGTGTGTCCCCCCCCCTGTAACTTCTAAAATAAGAGAATGATAAAACTAAAAAAAATATATAATGTACATTACTATGTAAACTACCAGCGAAAATTGGTTTGAACGAGATCTAGTAAGTAGTTTTTTTTAATACGTCATAAATCGTAAACCGCAATTTACCAAGTACGGAACCCTTCGTGCGCGAGTCCGACTCGCACTTGGCCGGTTTTTGTTAATTGTTTTAACCAAGTAACTAAAGTTGAAGAAACTATCAAAACAATATGATCTACTTACTGAAGATAATATTATAAGTATTCAGAAGAAACAGATATTAAAATGGATAGATATAGCCATCGCCTTAAAGAGATGTATGGAATAAGAAACCTTGCTGTATTGACTACAAAATAAATTGGGATAAGGCATAAAGATGATAAATTTACAGTATGTATATGCACATACAATTAGTGCTGGAGATGCCGCTGCAGCTGCAGAAAAGCTAAAGCGGAGGTTATATTAACCTCATCGGAAGTTATATTCTCGAGCCGTTAAGGGGCTGAAACTCTTGGTCCGTGGGGTCCGAGCGTTGACGCTTTATTTAAGATCTATCTAAACGCCAATAGACACTTTGCGTGACCCAAGGGCTGGCTACTTTGGTCAGAGGATAAGCATTGCCATACAACGTGCCAATGCTGGCATAGCATGGATGGATGGATGTAGAGGATTTTATTGACGCCATATTTTAGATTAGTTTATTTTTAGGCTTAGTTAGTTAGTAGTTTTTGATTTAAGTGTGTTTGTATGTAGTTATAATATTTTATAAACTGTAGGAATATATTTATATCCATGTAAATAATAAACCATTTTAATAAAGGATAATATATAAGCAGAAGAAGCAAAATATGTAGAAATGTTCTTTTATCGCTAGTTAATAATAATTACCTGTAGCAAAGCATAAAGAATTGGACAAACATCTTGATAACTTGGGACCAATTGCCAGCTTTGCATTTAGAAACTTCTTCACAAATATCGAGAAAGACCTCATCAATGTTCCACGCACTGTTTTCCTCAGAAGTCTAATAAAAATATATCAACTTCAGCTGTATAAACGATTCTGTCATCAAACCTACATAGTCAGGTAACTGTAAAGATGGCGCTTGCGACAGCAACAGCTGTTGGCTCATAACAGTCACACGCATTTACCCGCGGTTGTCGGCAACCACATCATTATATCTTACAACTTCTACCATCTCTTATCCCAATACGTTAAAGTTTATTTTAGCATAATCAAGATCTGTGTCATCTTTGGGTGAAGACTCCCATATAATTGTAGCGTCAGTTTGGGCTATGATAGCTCTTATGACTTTGGTTTAAGGGTGATGTTCCTGTGAATAAGATATCGTATTCATGTCATCTTAGGCTGTCATTAGTGAGGGTAGCCTACCGTGGTTTGTGTTTCGTTACTGTGAGATTAATGGGCAAAATGTTCTCGTTAGTGTAATGCTTTTTTTGTAGTTTAGTTTTCATTGTTTTCATATTTCTAGGTATACTTTAGACAAGACTGGCAATACAGCAGTCCACGAGTAATCCGTACAGGAGAAAAATATAGAGGTGTTTACGAAAGGAAACTTACATACAAAAACTGCTAGCAAAGACCAAGAGATGGCTTGTATTAAAGTTAAGCCGTCATCTCAATAGTTAACAAACTTTGTAGTAATTGCAAAGGTTGTTAGCTTTTGAGAAAAAGGAAACATGCTGACATCGATCCCAAAAAAATAAGATAGATACAGAAACATGTCGAATTGACGATGACAATTATTGACATGCATGCATAGGTATGTAAAGTGCGCGACCCGTAAGTTGACCCAAAATGTATTATCGTTCTCTTGAAATTAAACAATTTAAACTGAAATAAATAACTTTTCTACGACCTAATCGTTTACAATACACACATCTTCAACTGTTAGGTCATATAGAAAGGATTCATTCCGGTTTAAATCGTTTTGGGTCAACTTACGTGTCGCGCACAATACTATACCTACTAGGTACTATGATGGTTTTATGTAACTTTAAGTCGCAGATACTAATACACATATATTAATTAGGCGACTCGAATAACATATTAATTACTTTAAGCAAAGTCTTCTGCTGCTATATACCTCATCAATCTGATGACGTTAACGAAATCAATATTTTCTAAAATATTTCAAACCTATTCGAAATATGCATAATCCTTTAAAAGCATATGCAGTTTTAATTCGTAAAGTTCAGCTTTGAAGAGCGTATTGAGCGTATCATATCTGGCATAATTATGTTGCTAAGCTCATACCCCATGTACAGCTTCATTTCAGACATTTTCTGCCTAAAAACCTGAACTAGATAATTATCAGTGCTTTCGAGACAAGTGCATCTCAGCAGCCCTGCTACTCATAATATAATCACTTTCATCATGGACATCATTGCCGCCTGTGGCACGAGGTGGCGAGCTTGTTCCCTTTCATTTCATCGCAGCACGATATTATATTGTGGTGACACACATTTTTTACTCGCCAACACTAAATTGCACTTTCATGCGGTTGCGAGTACGTTTTTTGTAATACTTTTTTATAACGACTTTTTAAGCCGAGTTTACTTCTTAATTATAAGCTTATAAGTAGTTTAACTACGTTTTAATGAGTAAAACAGTTTCTTTGGCTATAAAAGTAACCTGTATCATGAATATCTTCTTCAGCCTACTTAACATCATCATCATCTTGCCCATGTCCTCATCTTCAACCTGCTTGGATAATAATAAATATAAGTCAAACAGACGTCTTCAGAATTCTTTTTTCATTAATTTCAACACCTTGGATTCATTCATTTTGGTATCGCCTCTCTTTCAGTTTCAGACAGCGTTTCTTCTTTATTGTCTCTTCCTTCCTCATGCTTATTGATGTTTTTACAACTTCTAACAGTGATAACAGTCCTGTAGCAAGTCATATTCTTCGCACCTGCCACTGTAGAATCTGAACCTATAGTCAATCGTCTATAGCAGTGTTACGAAAATTGACTGTACTGCTTCGATAGAAAGGTGCTATAAATGTCAAATTGGTGCTAAATGCGCGGTTGATGGTACTAACGTTATGCGTAACATGAGCAGTCTTTGCGCACGCGCCACGAGCTGCGATGCCGTTACGACGCTACGCAACCAGAGCGTGACCGCTGGGGACAGCCGGATCTTACTCCCTATGCTCGAGTGTTTGTGGTGATTGTGAGAACATTAAGGTGTACTGGTTAGCTCTCATATGATTACGGGGGCCAGCGCGAAGACTTGGGTAATTTCTTGACAAAAAGGCAATAAAGACATTTTTTTTTGGGCGGTGGGTAAAGTTCAAATAAAGTTTATATACTTTTGACAATAACTAGATGCGGAGGAATATCACCTGAGGAGATCATGTGAAAATAGCAATGAAACGAGGGATGGACCAAGTGAATAATATAAGTGTGTAGAAAGGGGATGAACAGAAGAAGAAAACATGTTGCGACGACCACTAGCAAGACAATAATGACTTTGGTGATGACTGGTTTGACCATTTTAGACCGCATCATCGATTAATCACAATTGCTATGATAGTAAATTTCTGCTGCTGATCACTGGTATATTCGGAAACCAGTAGTTGTCTGAATCAAATCGCAGCACGCTGCTTAATACCCACGTCATCAACGTTGAATATCTAACATTAAAGTGCAAATATTCACACGTTATTACATGTATGTAATTATCTATGTAAGTAGTGTTATGTGATGTTATCTAGATATGAGTGAAGGAACAATGCTATAATGAAGAGGTGGCTTGTTGTATGTACCTAATTAAGTATTGTATGTAATTAAGTAAACATCTCCCTGTAACAGTGAGGAGGCCTGTGACTCACAGCACTGGGAACATTATAGGCTGTATATGAAACACCTATGGACAAGGTACAGTGGAGAGAGAAATTCATGTCACCGATAGAAGATTTGGAAGAATTGAGCTATAAATCGACCACTTTTGAAAAACATGTTGGTAACGGTGAACATATTCTGAAGAGTAATAATAATAATAATAAGTGAGTGATGCGCTTTGTGAGACGAGCGTTTTCGGGGACTGATATCAGCCCCCGAGACTACATATCCCATGTCACAGAGCGCATCGACTTCCTGAAACAAAAAGTGTTTGCATGGGCAAACCGTATTCGTAGGTACAGGCGGAGAGTGGAGCGATACACCCAGAATCGTACGTTCCAAAGTAATGAAAGATGGGTTTATCGGGCTTGGGAGCGACCAGACCAAGGTGTGACTGATACGCGCCTGCCGGATGATGACGCTATGTGTTCATTCTGGCGCAGCATCTGGTCGGTGCCTGTCAGTCACACCGAAGGTGAATGGACTCGGGAGGTCGAACGAGCGTGCGATCCAATACAAGAAATGGGGGCTATAACGATCAGCCCCCAAGATGTAGCCCGTGCAGTCCGTCCGTTGCCGAACTGGAAATCTCCAGGGCCGGACGGGCTGCACAACTTCTGGATCAAGTGGTTACAAAGGTCGCACGCTCGTTTGGCATCTCAGTACCAGGCAGCCTTGGAGTCTGGTTCGCTACCCAAGTTCCTTACAACAGGAATAACCCACCTGCTCCACAAGTCTGGTAGCACCGCGGAACCCAAAAATTATAGACCTTTTACATGTTTACCAACGGTCTATAAGGTTCTAACATCCATTTTGAGAGTTAAAATTAATAAACACGTCGACGATAACTCCATTATGTCGGTCTCTCAGAATGGATGTAGGAACGGGTCCCGCGGTACTAAGGAGCTACTCCTTATAGATATGGCCATGAGCCAACAGGTTCGGCGTTCCCGAAAGGATCTGTTCCAACAGGATAGATTATAAGAAGGCCTATGACTCGGTGCCTCATACATGGCTCATGAGGGTGCTAGAATTGTATAAAATAGATACAACTCTACGCACCTTCCTGATGTCGTGTATGGCGCAGTGGAGCACAGTCCTTCGCTATCCGGGATGTCGAAATATCCAGAGGAATAGCGAACCTGTAAGGATCGAGCGAGGTATATTTCAGGGCGATAGCTTGAGTCCACTTTGGTTTTGCCTAGCCTTGAATCCTCTAAGCATGCTGCTGGAGAATTCAGGGCTAGGCTATCGGTTGAAGAGAGGCGGTCAGGTTATATCTCACCTCCTTTACATGGATGACCTGAAGCTCTTTGCCCCCAGCAATCTTCAGCTGATGGAGCTACTGAAGGTAACTGAAACTTTTAGTAACGCCATCAGGATGGAGTTTGGTGTGGACAAATGTGCGGTCATGCATGTAAAGCGAGGAGAGCTTGTGGAATCCGTGGGAATTCAACTCGCGGATTCCATAAACCTGAGATCCCTCTCTCCAAACGAAACCTATAAGTATTTGGGTATGTCGGAAGCGTTAGGTATCAGCACTACTGACATGAAGCAATCGTTGAGGGAACGCTTCTTTGGCCGCCTGAAGAAGGTATTCAATAGCCTTCTTTCGGGCGGAAACAAGGTGCGCGCCTTCAACGGTTGGGTCATGCCGGTATTGATGTACTCTTTCGGCATACTCAAATGGACTCAAACGGAACTTGACGCCCTGGATAGACGGGTCCGTACACTGCTGACTGCATATCGAATGCATCACCCACGATCGTCGGTCATGAGATTGTATATCCCACGGAAGTGTGGAGGCCGAGGCTTTTTAAATGCCAAAAACCTCCACAACCGCGAGATATGCAATCTCAGGGAATATTTTCTAAACACAGACGTGGGTATGCATCGAGATGTAGTAGCAGTGGACAAGGGACTCACCCCGCTCTCCTTGGCGAATGAGAAATGGCGCAGGCCTGTAGTGGCCTGTAGTGAGGTATGGCAAAGTAAGGAGCTTCACGGACGCTTTTTCCGGGCCCTACATGGGTCCGATGTAGACCAATCAGCGTCCGTAGCCTGGCTACGTTTCGGTGACCTCTTTGGGGAAACCGAAGGTTTTGTTTGTGCAATTTGGACGAAGTTATCATGACGAATAACTACCGGAGATTTATTGTGAAGGATGGCACGGTTGACATCTGTCGGGCATGTCACCGGCCGGGTGAATCGATCCGCCACATTATCTCTGGTTGTTCTCGTCTAGCTAACGAAGAGTACTTGCATAGGCACAACCTTGTAGCCAGGATTATCCATCAGCAACTTGCTCTGAAATACACTCTTGTGGCATCGGAGGTGCCGTACTACAGGTATGTGCCCGACCCAGTTCTCGAGAATGGCAATATCACATTGTACTGGGATCGGTCCATCATCACTGACAGGACTATTGTAGCCAATAAACCTGATATAGTGGTGGTGGACCGAATCGAGAGGCGTGCAATGATTGTTGACATTACCGTCCCTCATGACGGGAACCTCGTGAAAGCCGAGAAAGATAAGCAAATCAAGTATCTTGACTTGGCTCGCGAGGTTGTCGACATGTGGGATGTGGACTCAGCGATCATTGTACCGATTGTCGTGTCGGCCAATGGCTTAATAGCCACGAGCCTCGACCAACATCTTAGGAGGCTCTCGTTAGGCGGCTGGGTCAAGGGCCTGATCCAGAAAGCAGTATTGCTGGACACGGCTCGTATTGTTAGGAGGTTCCTCTCTCTGGAGCCCTGACCGCCGGTAGCTTGGACCCTGTTCCCGATACCGGTGGGCCTCTATTTTTTATATTTTTAAATGTTTTTTTTTTTGTATGAGTTTTTTAAAAATATTTAAAAATGTATAAAATAAGAAATAAAATTAAATAAAGGACATAATAATAAAAATATAAATAAATAATATTTTTAAATGTTTTTCTTTTTTGTATGTGTTTTTTAAAAATATTTAAAAATGTATAAAATAAGAAATTGAATAAAATAAAGGACATAATAATAATAATTTATTTATTTCCAAAAAAAATAATACTACTTTAGCAGCAACATAATCCTGCTAAACGACGAAATCAGGTATTATTGGCATAACCTAAACCTATACTAAATACGAGTCTTGCAGTAAGTATACATATTATTATTCGAAACACTTAAATGCAAGACGCACTTTATCCTGTTTACAATCATGTTCTCATCTTGGTCAATGTAGGGCACAAAACAGAGAGATTAGAAGGACCACACGACACTGAAAAGTTTAACGAAAAATAAAACCATATCTTCAAGATTTTGTAGGCACTGAGGAGAAACGAAGAGAAAATTGATACAATTTTAATGGAAAAGAAAAAATAGAGACACGTAAGAAAGAGAACGAAACAAGAGATTGAAACAGGTAGCATTATACCTATTCTTGCAATTGTGGTTTGTAATGTATCAAGGAAAGAATTACAAGAAACGAATCTGTGAGTGTGGAAATACGAGTGGAAAGTGCATTTTCTTGTATGGTCTTTTAGTCTTAAAACGGGGACCCCGAGTACAAATCTGCTGTACTCTGTTTCGTAGTTTTTGTTGGTTACTTGCCCTACTGCTATATCAGTGTGTGGTGGAGACTGGATGCATGTCAGTGGACAGCGGTTAGGTCGGTGACCGCGGCCGGTCGGAGTCGGATCTGGGTGAAGGTCACACGCATCTCCGTTAACGGTACCAACACCTACCACGTGTGACGTCATATGTAGAAATATTTAGGTTGGGGCTTGTTGACTACATAACAAGACTTCAAGTTGTTGATATTTGATCGTACTAAAATCATTTATAAAGCAGGTGGTACCAGTTGTGAGTATGTTGGAATGATTTCGAACAGGTTTTGTAAGAATTGGGTCATTTGGGTCATTGGGTCATAATTCACTCAGTATTGACTTGCAGGATGCGTTTGATTAATCTACCATGTATGATACATCTTTAAAGGCCTTTACTAATTAAATTTTAATGGTTAGTTTAAACAGATATTTATTTATTTATTATATACTTTATTGTACACCACTTAAAAATTACAGGACAAAACATTTACAAAGATAAGTGTGATATTTTTGAGAGAGGAGAGGAGAATTTGAATTAAGAATCTACTAATCAGTAATTAAACTTACCAAGTGGTTAGTATTTTTACCTTAAGGTTAAATACTCGTATCTATACATATAGAGGTCGGGATTTATATATTGTCATTTTTGTGCAGTCTGTGGTCACGAATACCTCCTAAAACTCAGATAAATTCCGTGTCAGAAATGAAGGCCAATTATGGATGTTTACGATATCATTCTTTATTACATTGAACCAGATGACGCCAGCACCACTTTTGATTCTACTTTCTCTCGAGAAGAAAAGTGAATCAGAAAAAACCAAATTTTATTTTATTTTTTTATTATTATTATTGATAGGCTCACGCTTGACTACCATCTGTGTGGTGAGATGACAAGACATCGTCAGAACAAATGTATCTTTAAGATTTTTGATCACATTTTGAGCATCAAGCAAATCCAACGCTTTGTCCGTATTTTCCATGATAACTAAAGACAACAATGTATTCAAATGTAAAGCAAGCCTATATAGGACAAGAATCGAGATCAATCATTCTGAATTCAAAGCATCAAGCATCGTGAAATGCGCTGATCAGCATTTATAAGTAGGTACTAAACTATTCTTAAATGTATATACGAGTATAGAGACGACTCAAAGAATGATAAAGTTTATCTTAAAAACACAATCTAACCTAACCCTTCGGGGAATACACGCCTGATGTTACGAGTATGTGTGTGTTGTATTTCAAAAACTTTGTTCTTATAACTTAATAATACTTAGAGAAGTAGAAATAAAACATAACAAATTGATTTCAGGTGATACTAAATGACCGTATATAAGACCTCAGATAAATAAATTGCAAACTGAATGTAACAACAGATATTGATGACGAATCACTTCAAGAGCAAAAGCAACAAAGTATTTTCTTGCAGCAAGTTACAATATGGACAATTCCGACGCCCAAGATCCTAGTCTAAAAGCAATCTCTAAAACCAATCAATTCCAAAAGGAATGCACCCACCCTACAGTTCAATAAAAGAATGCCCACGCTTGAGCTCGTGACGATCATTGACCCGTCGGTCACTAGGTGAAGGTCAAGACTGACTAACGGTGACGGTGACGTCAGAGCTGATTAACAACACATTGTATTAGAAAGTGGAGCTAGAAATGAAAGACAGGTGAATTATGAACCGATGGGTCGTACAGATAAATGATAGAGAGCTAGAGGGGACGAATAACAGGTGAATGTTAGAGAGCTAAAGGAGACGTATGACAGATAAGTTATTGTAGCCTAAATGTGAGCCTATGATAGGTGACTGACAGAGAGTGAGAGGGGACGCATGAAAGTAACTAATAAGGGAGTCAATGGGGGAATGATATATAAGTCTGTAGACATTTAAGACATGACATTGACTGATATAGCTAAAGCGAAGACCAGTTCACGTAAGACAGGTGACTGATGAGCCAATGGGTAGGGCAGGTCACAAAGAGCCACAGGGGACGTACGATAACTGACTGAAGCTGGAGCCATCGGTAATATTGACTGATATACCTGTCCTAGAACCAGTGGATGACGGGTGAGTGATATACCTACAGCACAGGTGACTAATATGACATGCATGAGACAGAATTTAATTTGAAGAGGGGGAACATTAAGATGTTTTGGTTGAAACTCATTTGTCATGTATGAGGCTAGAAGAGAAAGCTACTTCGTTTTCGGGGAATCATTGGAGTCTTTGGAATTTGGGTCATGTATGTGGACTATTAGTATAGTAAGACTTCGAATAGATTAAAAGATTCAGTTGTATTTGTACATTATCTTCAAAATGTTCTGTAATATATCAAGTCTTGAAAATCTCTTGCAACAAAAATAGCCTTAACATTTCTACCTTTTACCTACTTAATACTTAGGAACTCTTATCCACAAGTACTGAAAGTGCTGGTGTCGGATCCCTTTTTACCCAATCCTACGCCTAGTGATATCTAAACATCAGGTTTCTCTAGATTTCGCTTTATATTTTTGTGCTCTTACTCCAATTGATTTGCCAATCTCTATCTATCCACACATCAGTCTGTAACAAGTTCATTTATGTTTATGTTCCACTTGAGAGTTGAGCTTGAGATCCCTTGTCATCAATATTGTTGTTCTTTATTTGCTTCTCCGTTCCATATTTATGTTGTTAGTTTAGTTTTGAAATCGTCACTATGGTGTTATGCTGTTACATTATTGACTTTATCATTATGATCTCTACTACAGTTGTCACGGGCAATGACCTAAGTTTGTGTACACTTTTAACAGTTCTCAATGTTGTGGACTCATGGCATGGCATACCATTTATCACCTACTCGTATACATATAGGCTCAGGTAATTTATCTTCAGGCTTCGTTATTTCTCCTAGTTTCACTCGATTATTATGATAAATGGTTTTGCGAATTAATAATTTCTCTTGATTGCCAACATGTCCCTAATTTGCTATTCTAGTAATTATAGTAAAAAATTGCCTGTCTTTTGTCTTTTTTTCTGCATGCAAGGCTCAGCTTTTACTCATTAATCACCGTTTAAGACTGGCCTTAATTCTTTGTCGACTGTTTAGGATTCATCCATATAAGTGACCAGAGAAAGCTTAACGGGACTTGACGTATCCTCGGAAATTGGAAACGTGTGGGTAGCTTGGTGATATATTGTGGGTTATACTAATTCACGACACTGATTCAAACTTCTAAAGAAGATTCAAACATTTAAAGGTCAGTGGCCTTACCATGACTTGTCAAAACTATCATGACGCGACTGTGAAAAAGGGACAGATGTACATGAATTATACATCTGTCCCTTAAGCAAAATGGAAATAACAACAAACAAATAACAAAAAGCTATTGGCGAAGATTAGCGATTTTCTTTTGTCATTCTTAAATTCAAAATTCGAACGGCCGAACGGTGTCGTCGATTTCTTTGAAGAAATTTATTACAATGAAAAAGAAAATATTTCACTATGAAAAGTATGCGTGCGTAAAAAATCGTAGCACACAATAAAAGTTACAAAGCGAATCGAATTGAAAATTTAAATTAAAATAATCATCTCAATTTTAGTGGGTTTATAGAGCAATGTCGGCCCAGAGACAATGCACAATGGATAGCGATGGTAACTATTGGTCTATAGATTGTGTTGGTGTATAGTTCTATGGAGAAATCTTTTAATATTCAAGTGTAACGGAACCACATCGGACGCGTATCGACTGTCGATGTGGTATCGATTATTATCGATCCAATACGCTCGCATTCTTAGAATCTAAATAGTGGGACATTGGTTTCCTAAACCGTGTTGTCTAGTGATCTATGCCTTTATATCGGTTGGCACTTATTTGTTGTTTTTGGACATTGATTGCTTATTTGGATACTGTTAAAATTATGTCAGATGTTGATGTCTTTTACTTTTTAATAGAATTCTTGAGTAGCTTGTGCGCTCGGGTAAATTTGACCAAAAAATATTGCAAATTATAAATCTACAAATATGAGATCAAAAGTTTAATAGTCTCTAGCCTGTACGTATGTCTGCACTGTGAATAATTTTGTCTATGAGGAAAACGGTCCTTAGTTAGTAGCTCTAAGTTATTTGTTGAGCTTGCATACATTCTACAAAACTGGCCACTAAGTGCGTCACCGAAGCAGAAAAACCTTAACCTCTTTTCGTGAGTCTTCGGATTTCAAAAAAGTGGAAGTGAACTCCGAGATGCGTTGACAGCGAGTGGCACCAGTTATTGTTGGAGAAAGTTTTGTTTATGTGCCGACAGCGTCCTCGAAAACAAACCAGCTGATTTACATACTTTTATGTTGTTTACCGTTGTGGCGCCAGCGAGCGAAACAAAAGCTGGAGAAATATTTAAAGTATTTAGCTCTTGGGGAAACTGGTTTGGTATGATGGAGATGTTGATGACTATGATTCTAGTAGTCAAGATGAATCATTGTTAGAAGACAAACTAGAAGAGCCAAACTGAGGCAAGACTTAAGTAATAGATGAAGAAGAAGATATTTATAAAAAAACATTCTGGTAATAGTGTAGATGAATTGCTAACAGATTTCTTAGTAAAATACTACTGCGATAGGCTAGACCGAAATAAAATGGCTAATTAAAGTAAAGACGATAAAATATTATGATGTCAATCTGGTACTTAGAAAATGAAGTTTCTGCAGCTGACTTTATTGTATATATTACAATGGTAATTTATTAATTCAGTGATTATTTATTATTACAAATATGGTAACCATTGTGTAGGTAGTTTCAAACTAGGCAGTTTTTATATACCTACAAAGATTTAAACAGGTTGAATCAAACACGGAATAGTCAATAGAAAGTATGACAAAATTATTGGCATCATCTTCATTACAGCATCAAATTTATTACAGCTCTCAATTTCGATAAATCGATTAGTTACTTAGATTAACAGTTTGGTTTTTAGTTGAAATATTATTACAACCGTTACGCCAGCACCCGTGAAATATTGGCCATTCACAAATTGGCAGAAGTGATCAATCTGCCAAATCTTTTCCGGTCCATGTTGGGGTTGGCTTCCAGTCTAACCGGATTCAACTGAATACCAGTATTTTCAAATTCAAAATATTTATTTCAGACTTACATCCATATAATTATTGTTAATAGTAGTAAAACTTAACCTAATATTAGTATTTTATTAGTTTATTTGGATAGGTGTGTCTGAACACCAATCCACCTACGTAAGAGGAGAGAGTCCCACCGGTCTGCAAACACACTCAGGATGCCATTGGAGGTGGAGCGCAAGCGCACCATCATGGAAGCGCATCGCTTTCGCATGATTGCAGCAAACCCATCGACGCACGCTTCCGCGAACATTCCTGACGCACTACATCGCCACGGCAACCCCAAGAGCACCCTGAATGCGTTATTGTACTGTACACGCAGGTCGCTGTATGCTCGCTGGGTATTTCACGTGGAGCGGCTGGCTATCATGCCTCTACAATCAAGTAGCTGGACAACACGATACCCCATGTCAAGACTTGTGTCAGATGTTCTTATTTGTCAAAGATGTGAAGAAGAGATCATAAGGCCAATGTTCTTGTAGATACTTGAAAATATTAAGCCTAGGCCTGTATGACAGAACTCCGGGCCCCCCATTACATCGTTAAAATAAAAAAATGTAAACGTAGAAATCTCATTTAAAATGATCACTTATTGTATTATAAGTGGGTTATTTTCTCGCGCTTTGATTTAGAACCATTACATCCAATTGCCACTGATGTTTTACTCTCAATGACCATCAATTTCCTTTAACAAAATCTCTCTCTTCATTGCCTGCAATGCAATGGACTTTAGCAACGCCTTTGGCAGCAATCACCATAACTTGCTCCTCAACGTATGTAAGCAGGCTAGTAGGGTGACACGGTTCGTCTTTTACAGTTACGAAACTACCGTTTATGTAATCAACTGCTACAGGTTTTATTTAATTAAGACGGTACCCTGACCAAAAAATCGGCATGAATTACAGTAGTGAATTCGCCCAGATTTTAGATTAAAATCTTTATAAAATCGAATTTTGGTCTTTTGAAAAAAATAATTCTACAAAAATGTTCGTTATTAAATTGTCTATCCATTAGTGTTAGTACAAAAAATAATCAATGAACACTTTACGAGGAGATGCATAATATCAATAATTATTTCTCATTTTTATGTTTTTTTGGAAGTAGATTAGTGAAATATATACAACATTAAAAAAAAAACGAAATCTACCATTTTAGAATCAATATTATGTAGAAATTTAATGTATTTTTATTAATTGATATTTCTTTTTAAATAACGAGTAGATAGCTCCTAAAAACAGTACAAAAAACGGCTTGCGCGGCGTTTTGCTCGGGGTACCGCCTTAAGTAGTTTGGTCAAACGGTCACCAAAGTTCACTGCGACTTTTAGTACGAGCGGCGACCGCAAGATAAGCTACATGATTTGATGCTACATTCATTCATTCATTCACATGTTCATAAAAATGATGCTAAGTTTCGAAAATTCGGTGGAAAAATTAGAATTGGCTGAAAATACAACTAAAAGTAATGTGGCAGCCAAATTTCGAGCGATAACTGCTATGTACTACGATTAATACTCTCTCTTTCTTTTTCAAGTTTCCACCCAAAGCTAAGTATTGGTCTCCTCCATCGCACCTAAATTGCCATTTCATACAATTAACAGTCAATCCACATACCCTAGGTCTACGAGCATGAAATTTGTCACAAGAGGAGATATTTAATTTACAAATTTGATATTTTTGGCGATGCAATTAGGTACACCGAGAAATCAAACCTATCACAATGGCTACTATTTTTAAATGTTTTCTAAAGGGCTGCCTGCTGTTTCTTGAAGTAGTTCTTGCATAACTTGCCTGGATTTTTTGCTTGAAATAAATGCGATGGATCACTAATTGCAACTTATAAATGCCTATCTTATCTTGTGGAGGGGCCGAGAAATAACTCGGACACTTCGACCCTTTGGGATCTATTGTGGTCTATAAATTCCTAACGGTGGACACCTCAATCGCTTGCCATACAAAAACAAAACACCAAAGGGATTCGAAATTTAAACGTCGCCCACAGAGAAACGTCACCAGAGCGTACAAACAATTTTCAGCAATCGCTTCTCTCTAACTCAAAGTAAGCGGCGGCGTTTCTATTTTATGTCTTCAATGTAGACTAATTTAGAGTTACTCCTTTTGTAATCGCATAATTTCTCTGCAATAAAATTGCAAGACTTGAGCGGTCGCTTTCTACCAGAGTAACACACATAACTACGTCTGCATTTATTTATGTGGTTATTTTTCATTTCAATCAAGTTTCTTTCGTAGAATTCATTTGTTATTGAAATAGGTTATGAATAATCGTCTATGAAATCGTTTCGTAAGTTGACTGTCTTGGAATTTGAACTTGGAACGTCCGTTTTGTTTTAAACTTAAGTAATTGTAGTCAAAATAAATACAGTTTCTTTTTGTCAAAGTGGATTTAAAAAGAATAACTTAATAAAATTAAAATCTTGGGTGAAAAGTAGACTTAAAAGCTTAGCCTACGGTTGACTTGTCTATTGTAGCTAGATAGGTAGTAATATAAATAAAATAAAATAGTTTTCACTTACCAAAAATATTAACGTATGTCGCGCCATATTAAACGCAGAAAACGTAGAATTAATAAATCACAACACCGAAAGAAAGTAGCACAGTTCACCTGAACATTTAACAACTAAAATATAAAGTCAAACGTAAAAAAACTAAAAGATTAAAATAAAAATGTTTTACAACAACTTTCGAATTGGCGCGCTTGCGTGCGCTGTCGGCGTAACTTTTTAAATAGTTTTTTTTTGTGGTTGTAGCGCGGTCGCGTTCGGCCGACGCGTTCGGAAGTGTTGGCTGGCGGGGCTGACTGGGCTCCGGTTGTAGCGGGACAAGCGAGAGAACGGGAAATTGTAACTGCTTGGAGAGAGGACATGGCATAGTGATGTAAACTCGAAAAATAAATTATAATTCAAATGTGTTTATTTGTGACACACAGGCTTAATGTTAAGGTACATGGTGTTATTACATACAAAGCCTGTGGACGCAATAATCTCCATGTAGTTTTGCCTCTAGGCCTATCTATGCCCATCCTAACATGGTTGGGTTAGCCTATTTCCCAACTACGTTAGGGGGGCTTTCACCCAGTCTAACCAGATAGAGCTGAACAGATGTAATTTTTAACTTGGCGGAATTATATGATCGTTACTCCTATCTATCTAGATCATAGATAGATTGATTTAGATCAGATCTGATTATGGATCAGTTTATCAGATTATATCTAGATCTGATAAACTGATCCCTAACAACTGCCAAGGGGTCAGATATAAGTCTACAGTTTTCAGGGACATGTCAAAACTTTCCTTGACTCGAGTGTCAGACACATATTTCAAGAATCACTCTACTTTCAATTATTACGACACTTCTTTCAAGTGTCACAACACCGTGTGTGTTCGACCTTCATTTCAAACTTTTTATTTGTCACACTTTTAGTTCACAATTGCTCACACAACACCTCTATACAGTTCCTCACGGCGACGGCCGGTACAAAGTTGTAGATCACTGAATGGGAGGTGGTAGTAGGCCGAATAGTCATCATCGTGTGCTAACAAGGTGGAACCGAAGAAAAACTAGACTTTCCGATCACTGATACGTTTGTCATTCAATGTTGTTGATCAGGGTATCTACCTTTAGTGAGGTTTGAACGGGCTAACAAGGAGGTTCTACGTTTTATTAGTATGGACTGTATGTGTGCAATTTTCCCAAAAACTACTGAAACAGTTTGGATGGTTATTTATAAGCTAAGTGCTGGCTCGCAAAATCGCTCGGTGCTTGTATAGCATGAAAATATCCAGGTCCATGTACACCTGCAGCCTGTGGGCTAAATACACGCAGAAAAGCTACAACACTCTCCGCATCAATAGAACGCTGTCAGGGTGGTTTTGGGTTTGCCTCGCTACTGCAGCGCTTCGGATATGTTCACATGGGTGCTCACGAACTATTTTCAAGGGATCATGAGGAATCGCTACGCATCTCTTCTGCGCAGAGTGCGGGAAAGCTCCAATACCGTTCTGAATGTGATAGCATGTAGGTTGGACTATCCTAATGTGCGACACAATCTAGGCCATTGTTTTGGTATGGTTATGGAAGTTAAGTACGATCTTCAATCGCGCAGTTGCAGTTTTCGTCTGCGCCTGACTACTTTATTAACGCAGTGAATCACGTTCCAACTAAAAGTCACTTCAAGAAAATACGAGTACATCTTATTTTAAGTTCATACAAGCGGGTTTATTAGGAGAAGCTTCCGGCTTAATAATAGCAGCCGATGGTCAAGGACAAGCAATTCTTACCGAGGTGAGTCCGTGAATGGGTGACCGTCCATTATATACCTAAAATACCTCCGAACCTCGGAAGGCACGGCACTTGGTCCCGGCTGTCATTTGAAGATCTTTGCCAGTCAATACGGTAGCCGTAAAATCTGACACTAGTCTTGCCAAGGGGTATCGTGTTATCAGTTATTGAGTTGTGCAGGTCAGATAGGCAGTCATCATCATCATCATAAGCCTTTTGAATGTGCCCACTGCTGGAACACAGGACTCCTCTCTGTGAGAGGGAATGGGCCGTAATCCCCCACGCGGGCCCAGTGCGGATTGGTGGATGTCACATTTATTAGATTTTTTGGTTCTAGGACATGGCGGTTTCCTCACGATACGATAGGATGTGGATAGGCAGTCACTCCACGTAAAATACTGGAACATTAGCTGCATCCGGTTTGATGCTTCATGAGCTGATTTGTGAGTGTTTGTAGCTATCAGGAAATACAGACTCCGGCAGAGAATTTCACTCCTTAACTGTACGCATAATAAAAGTATTTTCAAAACGTTTGATGCTTAAGGGGATATCAACTATGTACCGATGACGCATCGCCGTACGACTTGTAGTCCGATGATGGAACGGGCTAGGAGGAATCAGTTCATGCAATTCCAACGCATACCTACTCCCCGAAATGTTACCGATAAAAACCGACAGACTGGCAACTTGGCGTCGATGTTCAAGGCTCTGCAGGCTAGGCTCACTGTCTTACTTACGACAGGCATGCAGATTAATTGATTCTAGCTTATTATTATTGTCATTTAATATCTACGTATTGACAATATCCAGTACTTACGTATCATTTAATTATTTACTAATTGATTGCTTTTTAAACTCATCGATCTAGGAACTAAACAAAAAATACCCATCATGCGTCAATCCGTAAAAGACAGACATGAAAACGAGATTATCAACAAACATACTATTATTAAAACAGATATACAAATAGTTAATCTGCAATTAGTGACTAATTTGAAGCAGATGATAAAAATAAAACAATGGATGTGGTGACAAAAACAAGAGAATAATTGATAGCAATAAAACTGTCTTTTATTTAATTGTTTGATTGTATATGTCGGTGTGCGTGGTTAGTTCCGTGACACGGATAAAAGGATCAAGAATTTGTTTGAATGTTTTACACTAGCACAGTGCTGGGCTGCTTTACAGGGTATTCCTCGAAGCGCACCAAAAGCACAAAACTCATTCAAATATATCCGTGTTGCTTTTTAAGAGACACGAAGACTTTGTGAAAACCGCTTGGTACGGACAAGTGATGAGACGTAACTAAAAGAGTCACGAATAAAAAAGACGGAAAATGAGGCCGTGGACGACCACCTGGTTACGAACCATAAAACATGACATGATAGCAAGGAACTCAATCAAAGAGACAACCCACAACCGTAAGATGTGGCGCAGAAGTATAAGAAAGGCTGACCCCAAATAAACTGGCATAATAGCCAGGAGAAACAAGAATATAGTTTTGCAGGCGAATAACAGAGGGCTTTCCTAGACACGGATCTTATTGGTGATGATCTTCAGAAAGGTCAGGCACGTAGTACATACCTTAATAGTAGTATAACCGGTGCATACGAGTAGTACCGAAGCCTGTCCATACAAGGTAGAGTCCAAACTCAATTTAATGTTATTACAAAATAATAATTATACTTAAATGTATGTGTGATATTAAAATTTTAATTAGAAACTTACGTTTAATCTTAAAATTAATTAAAGTGCATTTATTTATGTCCGACTTCCAAATAAAAACACTATACTTAAAGGGAACTTAATAACTATTTAGAAAGTAATAATATTCTAGCAAATGAACAAAAAGGTTTTAGACACAACAAATCCATAAATATGGCCATATATGACTTTCTGGATTTTGTTATGGTTAATGTTGATAAAAAAATACCTGTCTGCTCTATATTCATGGATATGACACAGGCTTTCGATTACGTTGAGCATGATATATTATTGGATAAACTTAATGATTATGGAATAAGAGGTAATGTTCTGAAATTATTTGAATCATACCTCAAAGGCCGTTTTCAATACACTGAATTGACTAGAGTGAATATCCTAACAAAAAAAGAAGAAACATTTGGATCATGTGAACGTCAACTTAACTATGGTGTTCCTCAAGGAACCGTTCTAGGACCACCACTCTTTATATTGTACATCAATGACTTACCTGATGCCACTGATAATCCTATGACTCTTTTTGCGGACGACAGTACAGTAACGATAAAATGTAAAGACAAATATACTTATGGAGCTGACATAAATAACACATTGAGCTCAGTCATGAATTGGCTTAGTGCTAATAATCTTAAAGCCAACTTAAGCAAAACTAAATTAATGAACTTTAGACAGCGTTTACCGGCCCCTAATAACCTAAATGTAAATTATAACATGCAAACAATAGAGGAAGTAGACAATTGTAAATTTTTGGGCTTACATATTGATGACAAAATGACCTGGAAGACGCATATACAACAACTATGCAAGCGGGTGAGTAAATCTGCTTATGCCCTACATACACTTGCATATAAAATAAATCGTAGTGCCCTTTTAATTGCGTATCATGGGCTGGTAGCATCTGTTCTGAGATATGGTATAATTTTTTGGGGGAATTCCACTGACAAAGAGCTTGCCTTTAAAGCACAGAAACGTTGCATTCGGGCTATGTTTGGTTTAAAATCAACAGAGAGCTGTGTGCCTTTCTTTAAAAAGCACAATATTCTACCACTACCGTCACTTTATATATTTGAAATAGCTACTTTCGTTAAACAAAATCCTCATTTATATACCTTAGCATCTGTAGCTTCCAATCGAACCCAAAGGGACGAAAGTCGTCTGTGTGTACCAAGAGCGAATACTGCCTTAATGTATAAAAGTGTCTTTCACATGGCACCAGTTATATTTAATAAACTACCGAAAGAGCTTAAAAAACTTAATTTTAATCTATTTAAACAGAAACTGAGAGGTATGCTGTGTCAAAAGTGTTATTATAATGTATCAGACTTTTTATCAGATAAATTTTGACATTCTGTAGGCAATTGCAATTGCTTTTCTTGACGATATTGTAATTACAAATCATACTTAATTTGAATGCCGAATTATTCTGACATTAACAAATTGCTTTGACTTGATTGTTGTAACATTGTATAATTTGATTATTTGACAATATTAAATTTATAATTCATATTTTTTTATTTTGTTAAATGGAATTATTTTGACATTTACTTACCAAATAGTTTTTTAACTTAATCTTCTTCCTTGACAATAACTTAATTCTTTTATTTTTTATCTTTTGGCATTTTGACATAATTGTACTTATAGAAGTGAAATAATGTAATCATTTATGTAATTAATTTGTAGTTCAGTGCGAGTAAGCTCTGTTTATTTTATTATTATTTGTTTTTATTACTTGCTGAGTGTAAAAATTGTAATTAATTCTTTTTGTATGCCTATAGTTGGCAGATCATAGCGAACTTTAATAACAAATATGACCAACCTCTGTACCTATGTATCACAAATAAAATATTTCTGATTTCTGATTTCTGAAAACTAACTTCAATTTCGAAAGTTGGTCTCAAAAAACGAAGAAACAAAAACAGGAACACCGACTTCCGAAATTGAAGTTATTTTATGTAGTGTTTTTATTTGGAAGGCGTTGTATTTTTTTGGATAAGGTTTTTTGTTATTATTACGTACCATTTAATCAAAAAACTCGATTTCATTATTTACGGTTTTTAAGCATCACCTTGCTGGACAAGACTTGAACGAGCGTGATGATTAATGCTTCTATCTAGCCGCTTGGAAACCACTGCACCAACTGCTGTCATTCCGCACTGCCGCTGTCATAAACGTTTTGGAAATACTTTCATTGTGCGTACAGCTGAAGAGTGGAATTCCCTGCCGTAGTCTGCGTTGCCTGATAGCTACCACCTAGGTGTTTTCAAGTCAAGTTACTTCTAGGCAAACGTGTTTCACCGTCGACCACATCATAGCTCACCATCAGGTGAGTGATCAAACGCGAGCCTATCGTTACTAGAAAAAAAAACTCAAAGAACCTTAATAAATTAGATGAGACTACTAAAAGTAGAATAGGTAATCATACCAGATCGAGATGCGACACGCACCTGGCCGCACCACGTCAATTACTTGTCATTCTTAAGGAAGTGTCATACATGATTACAATAGGTACCAATATATAGGTACATTCAACTGGCCTGGGAATACCCTAGGTGACGCCATTTTCCTTAAGCGTTGGTAACCTATACATGCATAGCTTTTTTTGTAAACTTCACAATACGCTCTAGATAAGTGAGATTATATTATTATCAACGAAGCGTCGCGTCGCCTTAGCGATATGGAACGTTAAAAAAACCGACTTCCAAAATAAAACATTACATTTTCTTTTCGGAAGTCGGTGTATTTGCAACTATTTTTGTTTCGTTTTATGACACCGACTTCCGAAAAAAGTTATTTTTCGCTTTGTAATGTTTTATTTTGAAAGTCGTTTTTTTTTGTTTTTATTATTATGAGCCTGTGCCTTTGCCCTGCTATGTCCCACTGCAGGGCAAAGGCCTCCCTTCCGTCTTTCCATTTTTCTCTATCCCTAGCTATATCTGGCCAGTCGTTCAGATAGACGTCTAATTCGTCACGCCATCTCTTTCTGGGCCTACCGCGTCGCCGGTTCCTGTTATTCGGAATCCAGTCAGTGGTTACTTTTGCCCAATTCTGTTGCGACATTCGGCAGATGTGGCCTGCCCAATTCCACTATAGTTTGGCGGCTGTTTTGCCTACGTCTGCGATTTGTGTTTTGGAACGAAGTGTACTGTTCCGAATGTTTTAATTAATTAATTATATTTCTGTTTTTGTTTTTTTTTTATTTTGTTACCATGAAAATACGCATTATTGAGGTTAACTTAAAACTTCTCGCCAGATCTTGATCAATTTAAATGGGACCACATGAGAAGTACCAGCTTTCAAATACAAAAAAGAATCATCAAAATCGGTTCATAATTGGCGGAGTAATCGCGTTACAAACATACAGTAGAATTGAGAACCTCCGCCTTTTTGAAATCGGTTTAAAAGTATAGGTTTGCAATGTGCTATAGAAATGTAACGACATTTCTACCATCTCTGATAGAATGACACTTTAGAGTACTAGAGCCTAATTAATACGTATGTTACTTTTTCTACAAGCTTTTATTTAACTTGCAATGTATGCATGTATGTATGTATGTAAGTGTGTTCGGGTCTAATCTTGCAACTGAATTTTAAAGCAGTTATCCTCCACCGATTAACATGAAATTTTGCATACACGTTTAGTTTGGATGACAATGCATGGCTAGCTAAGTGAAGTCCTTCTTAATCCAATATGGCGGACGGCCCAAGATGGCGGACTAGTTATTTATTGTGTACTGTCATGATATGGGTATCAAATGAAAGAGTTTGCTGAGAAGAATACGAAACAAGCTTGTTTAAAAAAAAAAATTTTTATGTTTTTTTTTATTTTTACCAATATTGTCCTTGTGTTTTGCCTTCTCTTCCTTCTAAGTGGTCACACCAGCGTTTCCTAGGCCTCCCTCGGCGACCTCTTCCGGCTCCCACTGAGAAGATGACTCTGGTCCATCTGTCGTGGTGCATTGTGCGTAATATACATGTTACTTTTATAGCGAAACCTCTTTTAGAGGTGTTCTCTTTACCTATATTCTAATACAAGTTGTCACCCGCAGCTCCGCCAGTATGGAATTAGTACTTCCCCTATTATCTTTATAAATGGTGGCTTTTGTGTTATTCTGATGCATTACAAACTAGTAGCAGGAATGTTTTGTTAGGTTTCCTTATCCGAAGGGTTCAAACGGAGCCCTATTGCTGTCGCTCACGTATCCGTCTGTCTGTCACACAATTTTGTTTCGAAGATTTTTTTAACTTCCCATTGACCTACGAGTATGAACATGAAAGGCGAACGGCAGGCTCGAATGGAAATTTCGTGTTTTGTGATATTTTTTGTTTTAATTGGTAGTTAATATGATAGATAATCCCTTTATAAATTCTTAGATTTTTAGAACTTATGTTTTTAGAAGTTTCTAAAAACATAACTGCGTTTGGTGTACGATATTTTATTTATAAGTATGTATTAACTTGAAACTGTACAATAACTTTAATTATGAGTATCTAGGTATCTAACTGTTTTTTATTTTTTTATTTATAGGCTCGCACTTGCCCAGTATCTTATCTGATGGTAAGCGATGATGTGGTGGACGGTGTCCCTAATAAGTAAATGATATCAAATAAATGTTCCACCAATTAGGCAAATAAGGAAAATTATTACAGCTTAATTTTCCTTGTTTACCCATTTTGCATAAGTTGTCAACAATAGACACAATAAATTATCTATTCTAGGATTATCTCAGTACCTATTTACTGCAGTTATGAGCTTGTGACACACTGGTCAACTTTCTTTGGTACTATTTAGTACGTAAATGTTTATGATTGTATCCTGAAAGTGTGTAAAATACACTGGTATTTCGGTGAGGGGCCGGGTAAACTGTCGTTGGTACTAACAACTATTATTTGTGATGCGTAAAAACGTATAGAAATGTGACAAAATACTTAACTCAAAATATTAAAAAAAAATAAAAAAATAAGTTCGCTGAACAGCTTTTATTTTATTTTTAGAATAATTCAGTTTAGTATCAAGATCTTTTTCCAGAAATTCTGAAAGTGTTAGTATTAGGCTCCTCAAACATCCTCCTCCGACTGACTGTGTTGAGCCTGCAGAAAGGCTCCCTGCAGGCTACCAACTTTCATGGCCCACCTGGCAATCTTTAAACCGCCTCTGAAGCCAAGTGGGTCGCTGCAGGCACAACTTAGTTAGATGGGGGTACTCCAATGAGCTACGTCCCAAACAATGCCCCACCTCCTATCGCGCTCTCTGTGCAACAACACCTGCACCCTGAAGGACCTTTATGAGGCAAATGAAAACGCTATTGCCGGGACTGAATTCTGGTCAAAACATATATAATTGATCGTCGATACGACGAAGAAGAAGAAGAAGAAATTCTGAGAAAAGTCAGTCCACTCGAATGAATATGAATCTATAATCGATTGATATATAATTAATATATCAATGATCTATTCAGAAAAAAAAACAATTCAATGATCATTTTCCAGAAATTCGTATATTTTTCGCAATCCACAGATAAAAACCAGTTTAGTGAGTGTAATGCCTAATATTATTGTTTATCTGTGCCAACAGTCTGCACCTGCATCTGATAAAGACATAATGGTACTGGTAGTACTGCCACTAACAAGTTGAACAAGGAAAATTGCAAAAATAAATTTAAATGAAAAGCAAGTGACAGCAGAAATAATCCTTCACACACAGCTTCAATATAAGCCCTGTGCAGTGCGTGTAGTCTTCAGTGCGGGCTCACCTCAGTTAATATGAGGGTGTGTGTGTTGATTTGTGCTGTGTTTGCGTGCGCGGGCGCCGCTCATGATCATCACCATGAGCATGGACATGGAACAGGTGAGGGTGCATTTGAATTTCAATGTTTAAAAAAAGATACTTACTTTACAAAAAAAAACTTGTAAAAATAAGAGCTTTTTAATGTTTGTAAATATTTTAAAAACATCTTCAAAATTAGCGAAGTAATAATTTATACTGAAAAAAAAAAATAGTACTTAATTCTTTTCATTTTATTACAACGATTTATTTAGGACGACAAGTTCCATGAACAATATCGACCCAGCCGAAAAAAATTGATTGAATTTACTCGTAAATGCCGAATATTCTAAAAACCTGTACTGATATTGAAAGTTCTGGATGCCAAAGAAAATGTTATTATATCGAAACACTTTTATTGAATGATTTACAGTAGCCATAATTAATAGAAAATATGTTTGTTTCTGAAAACAAAAAAATAAATACTCATTTTGGTTTAGAACCACCAACCAGCCCATCAACCCGCGACCCCATGGCGCACAGCGTGTCAGGTCACTTCCGCGGCTCCTGGATGCTGACGAGACGCGGCAAGAGGTTCCAGGCCTTCAGAGGCATCCGGTACGCTCAGCCACCAGTCGGGGAGCTGCGGTTCCAGGTAACTATATTGCAAGTCTAATGGAATGGATGACTGGTGGAAAATATGATGAGAAAAATTGATCACATGTTTTTTTGTGTTAACTGTCTATATTGCCGAATCGGATTAAAACAATGGTAATTTCTATTGTGTCTGCTAATTGGCACTTGACGACAGATTGTAATGGTCCTTTTGTAATTGAAATATCGTGCGTTTTATATGCGGATTTAGAAGAATTACAATTCAAATCAAATTAAATATCCCCTTTGCAGTATCTATTATGACTATAACATAAATTCAACCTTTTTTACAAGCTTTTAAATACAAATCTTGCATGCTAATGAGCCACGTCCCAGTGTCCGATTACGCTGAAATTTAGCAAACACGTTAAGTTCTCTGGACAAAACAAGCTTTTATACAAGCTTTTATTTAACTTGCAATGAATATATCATATATTTTGAATGAACCATTTGTATGCCTAACAAATTCTTTTTTTTTTCTATAAATTACTAGCTGTTCCCCGCGGCTTCGCGCCCGTGGGCCACCCCACAGGACCCGTTTTCGGGATAAAAAATAAGGAATAATGTAGCTTTCTATTGGTGAAAGAATTTTTTAAATTGCTCTAGTAGCTTGAAAAGTTTTGCACTACGGAATTGCATAGGTTACGTTGTCTTCTTATGTAGTTTCACAATCAAGGGAATTTAGAACGCAAGAGCGGACGAATTATTATTGATGCCGAAAAATTTTGCCACCCCGCTTCGGATAGGTTAGATTTTCTTGTGACAGACAAGAGGTTACGGTGTGGGACGCAAGTAGATATTAAGTGAAGTAGTGCTTATCTCAAAAAAAAGGCTGGCACTATCCGTTGCAGTCGTCTGCTGCCACTTAGGCCAAAAAGATCTTGGCCCGCAAGGCCTTTTTAGCCTAAATGTAATTACGTTACTGAACGCAACGACTAACTCCATCATTCTCCCGCTAGCCACCGCAGCTCATCACAAACTACAGCAGCGAGGTGGACGCCACACAGGAGGGCCCCGCCTGTCCCCAGCCCGTCTATGAGAACTACCCCGTGGACGAGGACTGTCTCCGGCTCAACGTGTACAGACCTGAGGGGAATACGTAAGTACCTCTCACGGTGTACATATTATTCTCAGCTGATCACAGCGAGGTGAACGCCACAAAGGAGAGACGCCTGCCCTCAGCCTGGATGAGCACTGTCTCCGGCTCAACGTACATTCTCAGCTGATTACAAATTACAGCAGCTATACTTACTAATTGGATTGTATTGTTTTTGGTCTTCTAGTCTCGGTGGCTAAATAATAACAGCCGCATGGTTCGATCTCCGAGGTGAAGTAACGGTTGCCAATTCCAGTCCGTGGATGGGTGACCATCCATTATACTTTTAGGTATACCAAGATTCCTTCGTGCCTCGGAGAACATGTTATTCCGATCATCCCGGCTTTCATTATTAGATCATAGAAAGTTAAAAAAGTGTAGTTTGTTTCAAATAAACCTTAAAGGTACTTTTGAGTTGTCAAACAAAAAAAAACTTAACTCTAGTTGCAAATTCGCAAGCGTCAGCAGGGCTCAATGGAGGAGAATTTGCAAGAAACTCCACGGACACTCTTTTCCATTAGTTCCAATTACAAGTATATGGTTACATCATTCTTGTCGAAAAAATTGAACATATATGTGAGAACGATGTAAATACGCTCATAAATACGCGCGAAACACACAACCCAGTCGGGTGAAAAGACGTGCACGTAAAAGCGTCGTCTAGAGTAACAAACAAAAAAAAATACAATAACAGGCTGAGACAGCTAAGTTATGACCAATCCCACTGATGGCACCCGTTCACGAACATGACGCATGGATCGGCACCACTCAGCTCAACCAACATGAAGGGAACTGAATGATCCAACACATGTGCCACCATCAGAGAGACATTAGAGACAAAAAGTCAATGAGAGTATGACACAAAAAGTCGTTACGGATAGTCAGATGCCAGGAACTCTGACCGCAGTCTTGCCGAGGGATAATGTGTTACACAATTACCTACTGGTTTTTTGAAGTCAGATAGGCAGTTGCTTGGTTATATTGGAAGCCAGCCCCAATATAGTTGGGAATAGGTTATAGGACTGATGGGTTTTTGATTGATGATTCGGTACACTCACTCTTGGCATACATAGCCAGTTCTTTTTCTTAGAGAGACTCCGGGCAGCCACGATTGACGATGCGACGCCATCTCTTTCTGTTGGCTGTCACTCGTGTCCACGCATGCAATGACCTACTGCAGACTTGATCTGGTCGGTCCATCGTTTATGTAATCTATTCACTCTTGACTTAAAGAACTGTTGTTGTGTAGAAACAAGCTGCCAGTGCTGGTGTTCATGCATGCTGGCGGGTTCTACTCGGTGTCTGGTCGCAGCGACGTGGCTGGACCCAGTCATCTCCTGGACAGGGATATCGTGCTCGTCACTATCAACTACAGGCTGGGATCGCTTGGTAAGTAGCTACTCTTTATAAGTTTTAAATACTTAGCTGTGATAAAATAAATAGCCTGATATATAAGGTGAAATAACCTTATGAAGAAAGTCGAAACAATAAATTTATGACATAAACAACTGCAGATCTGAGGGGCTTCCATATCAGCTATGCCCATGTCAAGGCTGGGACGTCAAACAAATCAGATGTTAATGATAGCCAGAATAAGTTCGACACTTAAAAGTATGCTACAAACTTTTATTTCAGTTGCAATTTAAGTATGTATGTAAGTGTGTTTGGGTCAAATTACAGTATAATATATTATTATGATGGTAGAACATGTTGATGTAAGTATATGGTACATCTGTGGACAATTTGCGTTGCCCTGTCTCTTAAAATAGGGTATACCTGTATCTTACGAGACAGTGGACGGCCATAATGTTATCTATACATATAATAAATCTGTAGAAAAGTCATTTTTGTACATTGAAGAAATTGAAACAAAAAATAGCCAGCGTGTGAAAAGATAAGTAACAGAACCCATTTCCATCATTTTTGAAATTTTTGTCTGTTTGTCTGTTTGTCTGTTTGTCTGTTTGTTTGTGCGCACATCACGTAAAATCTACGAATTCAATGCTGACAATGTTTATATACAAAAATTATACGCAACTTGAGGTTTAACTTAGTTTTTGTTTCATCGAAATCGGTTCACTCTATCAAAAGATATGATTAATTTAGTGAGTTCAAGAAGTAAAATATTACGTTACGCAATTAAGTATAGTACTTGCAACGACATCTTAAGACTAAAAATAGAACTAATGTTGATAGTTGAAATCTAAATCCGATAGATGGCGTTGTGCAAATGACGTCATTTTCTGAATCGCGGTGTTAAGATTTTCCGCGCGAGGATGACGTCCATCGTGTTTACTAGGCAAATTGGGTTTCGTTAGGTGTCTTAAAAGTTCTTGCGTGTGTCGTAAAAGTTCTTTGGTTGCTTGGTTTATCGATTTTCTAAATTGGTCGAAAAAAAAGTATTTGCTTATCTTATTGGTTTCGTTTGGTCAACTTTGGTCATTGGTTTGAAGTACGAAGTTAAGATTGTATTTGATTTACTTCGTAGTTTGAATCCAATAGTGCCAATCGTTATACAGTAAGTTAGTGTTGCCAATTCGTTGAGTCACGACCACGAACAGACGATACGTTGTTAATAAATCTGTAGAAAAGTCATTTTTGTACATTGAAGAAATTGAAACAAAAAATAGCCAGCGTGTGAAAAGATAAGTAACAGAACCCATTTCCATCATTTTTGAAATTTTTGTCTGTTTGTCTGTTTGTCTGTTTGTCTGTTTGTTTGTGCGCACATCACGTAAAATCTACGAATTCAATGCTGACAATGTTTATATACAAAAATTATACGCAACTTGAGGTTTAACTTAGTTTTTGTTTCATCGAAATCGGTTCACTCTATCAAAAGATATGATTAATTTAGTGAGTTCAAGAAGTAAAATATTACGTTACGCAATTAAGTATAGTACTTGCAACGACATCTTAAGACTAAAAATAGAACTAATGTTGATAGTTGAAATCTAAATCCGATAGATGGCGTTGTGCAAATGACGTCATTTTCTGAATCGCGGTGTTAAGATTTTCCGCGCGAGGATGACGTCCATCGTGTTTACTAGGCAAATTGGGTTTCGTTAGGTGTCTTAAAAGTTCTTGCGTGTGTCGTAAAAGTTCTTTGGTTGCTTGGTTTATCGATTTTCTAAATTGGTCGAAAAAAAAGTATTTGCTTATCTTATTGGTTTCGTTTGGTCAACTTTGGTCATTGGTTTGAAGTACGAAGTTAAGATTGTATTTGATTTACTTCGTAGTTTGAATCCAATAGTGCCAATCGTTATACAGTAAGTTAGTGTTGCCAATTCGTTGAGTCACGACCACGAACAGACGATACGTTGTCACACTAGACTGTTCGACGCACCGTTCTTTTAAGTTTGTAGGCTATTCAGTCATAAGTGTTGTTAGTTTTGTTTATTGCTTTAATTTTCCTTGAAAATGCCTCAAAGAAAAAAAACTAACCTTTCGCTGCGTAGCCGAAATGCGAAAAGGATGAGACTTTGTAGGTCTCAGGAATCGGAAGAAGATCGTGAAGCACGGTTATCTGCTAACCGAGAGCACATCGCTCTTTCACGTGAATCGGAAACGTTCACCGAAAGGGAGTCACGTTTAAGTTCACAAAGAACACGGACCGCGACTTTGCGGTCTCAAGAGAGTATCCAGGAACGCGAAGACCGGCTGTCTGCTGATCGGGAGCGCCACTCTCTCTCACGTGAGTCAGAGACATTCACAGAAAGGGAGTCGCGCTTAAGTTCGCAAAGAACTCGGACCGCGACTTTGCGTTCTCAAGAGAATATCCAGGAACGCGAAGTTCGGCTGTCTGCTGATCGGGAGCGCCACTCTCTCTCACGTGAGTCAGAGACATTCACAGAAAGGGAGTCGCGCTTAAGTTCGCAAAGAACTCGGACCGCGACTTTGCGTTCTCAAGAGAATATCCAGGAACGCGAAGTTCGGCTGTCTGCTGATCGGGAGCGCCAGTCTCTCTCACGCGAGTCAGAGACTTTCACAGAAAGGGAGTCGCGCTTAAGTTCGCAAAGAACTCGGACCGCGACTTTGCGTTCTCAAGAGAGTATCGAGGAACGCCAAGCACGTCTGTCATCTGACCGAGAGCGACACGCTCTCTCGCGCGAGTCTGAATCTCTCTCCCAAAGAGAAGAACGATTAGAAATAGCTAGACATAACTATGTAGGTGTACAAAGAAACAATGAAAGTTATCTTGCATCTGAAAGGGAAAGAATAGATGAACTAAGACGAGCAGAAACAGCAGAACAACGTCAATCTCGCCTAGAAATAGAACGAGCTCGATACCATATGAATAGAGAAACAAATAGCGGAGCTGATGAGTCCATGGAAAATGACGATGCAAATATTTTATTACCTTGGGACAATAGGGAAAAATCAGGGTTCACATATTCGTCTAGAATTAATTATGCTGGCTTTACTTTTGTGTGCATTACCATGATATCAAATGTAAGGGTTTGCTGAGTAGAATACGAAAAAATCTTGTTTTAAAAAGATTTTTATTGAATAATTTTATTTTATCTTTGCACTTAGGGCAACCTAAGTGAAATCTTTTTGACCCAGCTTTGCTGCTTTAGCGTGATTTTAATAGTTAGTGAGTGAATAATAATGTTCTGCAGATTAGTTGTAGATAACCTGACTAGCCTTTTTAACCGACTTACCAAAAAGGAGGAGGTTCTATGTCCAACATTTTTTTAATGTAATTATACAACCATGTAAAATATTTGCCATCGATTGTTTCGGTCAAAAGAAGAACTTATTAATACAATCGTAATCTTTAGTCAAAGTTACTTAGATCATAAAAGGCGTCTAGTAGCCTAAAATTACTCACACTTACTTAAAGATTGAAGATTTTTGAGCCTATAAACCTTAAAACCTGTTATAAAATAGATGTTTACCTTTCGTCCAGGCTTCCTCAGCACGGGCGATAAGCACGCCCCCGGTAACAACGGGTTCAAGGATCAGGTGATGGCTCTGCGCTGGTTGCGGAGGAACATCGCCGCCTTCGGGGGAGACCCCGACCTGGTCACCATCTCCGGCTACAGTGCTGGGTCCTTCAGTGTCATGCTGCATACGATCTCGCCCATGTCGAAAGGTGGGTAGAAGCATCTATATTTGAATTAAGAACTCGAAATAATTATAAAATTTTGGATAAACAAATTACTTAACAAACTTTAAGTAAATACGTATATCATACAAGACAACATAGTCTTAAAATACTATTGCAACCCGTACTTTAAAAAAAACTTTTTACCATAACGAAAAAAAATGGTATCTACCAAAGACACCGCCTTCCAAAAATAAAGTTATTTTTCACTTTGTAGTTTTCTTATTTGGAGGTCGGTAGTATTTTTTTGTACAAAAGTTGTTTTATTTTTCACTTTTAAGTTGTATATACCTATTATGCAAGTTGTTTAGTAAGGTACCTATATTGCCAGAATAGATTACCCGAATATCATGAAACTGAACATAACCTGTGAAATGAGAGTGTACCAAGGTGTACTGGACTTCTGCGTACCCCTTTAGAGCGTACTGGCGTGATGTTATGTTATGTAATAGTATAAAAAATAAACAGAAATGCGAATGCAGCGAGTTCTGATGTATATCTCCGAAGTTCTTCACCTAATTATAATCGGACCAATTTCGGAACTGACAAAAAAATAATTTACAAAATCGGGTTTTACAAAATTGACGGATATATCGATGAAGAAACACAAATAAAAAACATAAAGTAGACCATAGAACCTCCTCCTTTTTGGATAAACGGTTAAAAAGAAATACAATTTTGGAAAAGCAAACTCTACGCCGTACAAAACAAACTTGAAATGCCATTGCAAGTATTAACCCATCCTTGTTTGGCCTTTTGAAAACGTAAGCATGGAATTATTGTAGGTCCTGATTGTTGGTTTTGTTATAACAACATTTACTAAAAGAAAAATATTTATTTCAATAAATAAATATCCATAAACAGTCCAATTAAAATATAAAATTAAATCAACAAAACAATTTAAAATAAATCTTTAAAACAAATTAAATAATACTCAAAAAGATCCTCTCCGGCGGGGAATCGAACCCCGGTCTCCCGCGTGACAGGCGGGGATACTTACCACTATACTACCGAAGACTTGCTAACTAAGTCGAAATTATGAGGTACTTTATGCTAATAGCATTTTCTTTCTACTACTGACGTGCTTCAAGGTCAATCGATAACCGTTTCGTGCGATAAGTATATAAATAATAACTCGCAGAAAAAATATCAGATAACCTGTCTTTCCTATAATTCTATTGTTATAATTTCTTAAGTAGGTAGATAATCTTGTACACATCCACGCTGGCCTTCAATACGAAGAAACACTCGTTGATAAAATATAATACCTACTAACTTTTCCTGTTTAAGTAGGCTAAGTATGTAATTCGTTTTAAAATTGTTCAGATTTATAGTCCTGAAATACCTCTATAGTTAGATTTAAACTTAATGGCGGCTCGCTACTAAAGGGTCAGTCGCTGCACAGTAGCTAATTCATGCGGCAGCGGGGCTGGAGGTTGGTGTACTGCTCAGCAAAAAGTTACTTCACAGCTGCCATTAAATTTGGATCGACCTGTTCATCAGTCGTATTTTCAACAAATTTTCTCGAATGTATCTGTATGTTGCTGAACGTGGTGTCAACGGTTTGACTTCTAAGTCAGGCAATGTTCTATTGGCTTTTCCTTCTGAATATTTCTCAGAATCAACTTGCAGGAGACTTCATTTCTGTCTGGTTAGTGGCTAAAAAGTGGCCTTTTTTTTACTTTAGACAAATTTATGTTACCTGTTTTTTTTCTTACTTTGTTACTAGCTTCTTCCAGCGGTTTCACCCGCGTGAGTGTCGAAAATTATCACATAAAACGTATCATCAAAAGTATGTGCTATTCCAGACTATAATCTATCTCTGTGCCAAATTTCATCGAGATCCGTTCCTTAGTTATTGCCTTAAAGAGTAACAAGCATACAAACACACTTCCATTTCCCTAGGTGTTTTGCTTTGTGCTTCATCTCGCCAATTCATTTAGTTTATTTCTTAAAATACTTCGAATTATTGATGTGTGTTTATCTTCCCCGTCAGCCTTCTCGTTGCCCATCCCAATGGGGAACACAAGCGTAATATTAATGTCATCTTTCTCTCCACCAGGTTTATTCCACCGCGCAATCTCAATGAGCGGCTCCCCAGTGTCCCAGATCGTGATCCCTCGCCACCAGCGACACCTAGCGGTCAGACAGGCGGAACTGCTGCAGTGTCCCACCAACTCCTCGAAAGCTATCATCGACTGCTTGAAGAGCAAGACGTCGAAGGAGCTGGGTAACTCGTTGAGTAAGATGTTTGTAAGTATAGGAATGAGTCGTCATCCTCGTGCCCTCGTCCCAATTATTACTGACTTGCTTTTGCTCGCGATTTCGTCTGCGTAGCATTACGGGCCTACCTGTCTGAACTTCACAATTCAGTTACCAGAAGGGCAATGTTGACGTATGGGGAAGAAGATTCATGAGTCTCAGAGACCACTGTGAACCAATCTGGTCAGGTTTAATGCTGCTAAAACCCAGGCGTGTCTTTTTTCCGCTAAAAAAAGCCAATTTTACCCAGCTCCAACTTTCCGAGATGCGACCGTCCCAATAACTGACCATCTTGAGCTTCTTGGCGTTACGTTGACATCTACTCTCAATTTTGGCCCTTACATTGAGGCAAAGGCTCAGCTGGCTGCCAAAAAGCTGGGGATCCTTGCAAAGGTAAGAAGGTACTTCAAACCGGAACAGCTCCTCAATTTGTATCAAGCGCAAGTTCGATCATGCATGGAGTACTGTTCTCATCCCTGGGACGGATCAGCCAAATACCAGCTTGACGCACTAGAGTCGATCGAAAAGCGAGCCAAGAGGCTCATCGGCGATGAGGCGCTGGTCAAGTCAAAGCTCCAGAGTCTTGAACATCGTCGCCGAGTTGCCAGCCTGTCGGTTTTTTATCGGTTACATTTCGGGGAGTGTGCGATGGAATTGCACGATATAATTCCGCCCAGCCCGTTCCATCATCGGACTACCAGACGTACGGCGATGCGCCATCGATACATGGTAGACATCCCACCCATACGCACAAAACGTTTTGGGAACACTTTTATTATGGGTACAGCTAAGGAGTGGAATGCCCTGCCGGAGTCTGTGTTTCCCGATAGCTATAATCTAGGGGTCTTTAAGTCAAGAGTGAATAGGTTATTTCTAGGCAAGCGTGTTTCACCGTCGACCACATCATCACTTACCATCAGGTGAGATTGTGGTCAAGCGCGAGCCTATAAGATAAGAAAAAAAAATATTACCAGTACCCTAATGGCGTATCTATCTGTTTTAATGGCACAAAGCACACTCCTTTCCTTTCATTTTGGTAACTCAACAATATATTCATTGTGTGTGTTACGCTGCCGAGTAGACGGATGTTACATATGGAGCAATAAATGCAAGGGAAACAATCCGCAGCTTACTCTTTGAACTTACACAATTAGGGTGCAAGAATACCATGGGGCTGTCTAGATGAAGAGACGATCTTCACAGGGTAAATGTTAGCAGATGAGAGGAGGGAACCAATACAGTTCATACATCGTTTCCCTGGTACTGGTACTCCTATTAGGCATATCTTGTTAGAGTCGCGCCTGTATTTGATAGCAATAGTCAAAGGAATAATAGTGGTCCAGTCTGGATTATTATTATATAGACTTCATTCAAGATGGACTTAATGTCTTAGGTATTTTCTACCAGTCATCAGGTTGGTAAAGTGATAACATGGGAAGTGCATTGTTTATTTAATTTATTGGGAGTCACGAAGGAGATAAATGTTGGTAGTTAGTTAGTCAACATAAATATTGTGTACTCACACCTACCCCTTCGGAAAATATAGATGTGATCAGCACTTATTTCACATTTTTCTTCTTCATCCAGGATTTCGGCTACGACCCCGTCCTACTCTGGGTGCCAGTACAAGAGCAGCAGTTTGGCCAGGAGATGTTTCTGCCCCGGCAGCCGCTAGAAGCGATATGCTCGGGAGAGATGCAGCAGGTGCCGTACATCATCAGCCAGACGCAGGATGAGTTCTTCTGGAAGGCGCTTGGTAAGTTCATGTGATAGATGGACTTATTCGGTCTCATAAAAGCTTTATAATTATTTGTATCATCATCATCATTGGTAGTTTTATTATTATCAAATGATATATGTATTATATAGGTCTTCTCCTTTTTGTGGAAAATGAGGTGTAAATACTACATGAAAAGGAAGGAAGTGTAGATATCATCATAATTCTGGGCTTACTTATTAGTGTAACTTTACAATACACAACTACAACAACGATTTCATACAAGAGTTCGTATCTATTGGCAGACTAATAATCAAGTTAACTGAAGAACAACCATGATCTCTTCCTAAAAATACCGAATGACTCAATATGCTGTTACTACTAGATAAATTCGCTCCTTCAGGGAATACACTTTTTCAGTCTACCCAGAGATGTGCTCTAACAGGCATTGCACAAAGTTTCGAGATGGTCTTTCCACGTGTAGATTGTTAGGATAAAAAAGATCTAGGTATGCGTTCCAATCCTTAATTACCATCTCATTGCAGATGTCCTCCGCAATCAATCCGCATTCGAGTCCTGGCGGGCTGACTGGCCGCGCCTGGCCTCCATCGCGCTGTACCTCTCTGGAGACAACGCCACCATCATCAGTGCTGCCAATAAGCTGAAGGAGGCCTACCTCGGAGGCAGGGAGCTGGCCAATGATACCGCTACTGGTGGAGGGTTCGGGAAGCTGTACTCTGATGCTATTATTGGGTTCGGAGTGCACAGGTAAAGATTTGCAATGGCTTTAAAAATTTCGTTAACCACTTCACAGATAATATAATACACACAGCCTCTTTCTGGTATATTTAAAGATAGGGGGAAATAAAATATGCGACCAACAATACAGCACCTCAACGATGCATCTCTAAATGCCACGTTGCAACAAGATAAAACAATTCAAATAATTTTGTTTTGTACAAAGCTGGTACCATTGTATTTTGATATAATATTTTTCATCCCGGTTCTTCATCATAGACATTTACGTTTTGACACGGCTTCAACTTTCTGACTTGTTGACCGACTTTTAACACTGCATTAGTGCCTGTTAATCAAATAATTGAAACATTTTAACTGATAATCACTTTGTGTACGCTCATAGACTGGTGAACCTGATGGCGCGTCACTCGTCGAAGCCGGTGTACTACTATGAGTTCGGCTACATCGGCAACAGCAGCCACTACGTCGACCCCGACACCAAGAAACCCATCGGTGAGAATAACAACAGCCCATGACGTATAATATCTGCTATAGACTTTCTGGAAAACGTTGCAGCGAAGAACTGATTTACTTTTGTACAGAACCAATTATGGCAATTAACTATATACTGATACTCTTTACTATATAAGGATCGTCAGAAAATACACTTCTTATACTCTTTGTATTTGAGGGTATCATCGTGAGGAACTCATGAAGAATGCAGTGATGTTATTTCAGATATTTTGGTAAAGATAATATTTTATGTTTAATTCACAATTTGAACTTGTTCCTTATTATAGCACCACTTATTTGCAAAATAGTTACAGCAACACTTATTTGCGTTCGCCTTTCCTAAGATATACAGGCATGTTATGCACCTAGTTTAACAACATTTCCTAGGAAGCAACTCATACCATGACAATAACACCGATTAAGCAACACTAAGACCACAACCTTCTTACAAAATGCCACCCACCATCTCCAATCTAAACCTATCGATCTGTTCATAGCGGCCGTCCACCACGACGACCTGCTGTACCTGTTCAACGTGAGCTACTACTTCCCCCCTATCCCTCCCTCGGACAGTCAGGACTCGCAGATGGTGGACAAGATGACCGCCATCTTCTACAACTTCATGAGATACGGGTGAGAACTTGTTTGATTACATACACTGTATATCTGTTATCGTGAGCTACAACGTATTTTTTTAAGTCTCATAAGATTTTTAAATTCTTATTTTGTTTGAAGGGATATACTTTCAGATTGGTTATTTTTTATCAAAATCCAGTTCTGATGATGGTATCCATTATAATAACCATGACATTCTCCACCACACAGAGACCCCAACCCCAGGCCCGACACCCCTGAACTCTCCACCCTGTCCTGGCCGCAGTACAAACCAGACGAGAGAAAGTACCTCCGCATAGACAGCCCCTTCAGCGTCAAGAAGAACCTGTTCGACGACCGATTCCGAGTGTGGGAGGAATTGTTCCCTATCGACTATCAGAAGTGCAAATAAAGAGATAGACTGGAAATATCCTTGTCCAAATGAAGTAAAGATTTTGTAAACCATTGTCTAGTTGTAAGAACTTATAACTGCGTTGTAAGAACGTCTACATAACAATTTAGTTTGATAATAAAAGATACATAATATTAATTGATACATAATATTAATTGATGAAGAGTATTCGTTTATTTTTTTTTGTACCCTATAGACTCGCGCTTGACCACTTTCTCACCTGATGGTAAGAGATGGTTACCTTTCCTAAGTTCAATCTTCTATTTCTTGGGGATGTCCATGAATACCCTCCGACTGGCAAAAACGGAACTTTGTTTAGGACTCCTACCGGCTAAACCACCATAGTTCCTACAGCAACCATTAGTTGAGGGCCCGAAATGCAACTAAATTTACGTGCACCCCGGACTAGTATCTGCCCACCATTGCTAGCGGACTCCATCACCTAGTGCAACGATCCAGCGACCGCTTATAGTAGCATAATAACCCGTTGAATGCCGTAATTATCGAAACAATAGACACTCAAGGAATTAAAGGAGTGCAAAACATAATTATATTCAGCTTCTCTGCCTTCAGTGCAGCCTTTTCAAAATCTGTTGGGGTCGGCTTCCAGTCCCACCGTATGCAGCTGAATGGAAATGGAGCGCCTGCCTTTCTGGGAATAAAAGCCTGATACTATGGGCTAACCGAGATATTCTTCACCCCCTAGCAACCCCAACCCCAAGCCCAAGCCCAACACTCCAGAGCTCTCGACCCTCGCCTGGCCGCAATACAATACAAGCCAGAGGAGAGGAAGTACCTCCGCATAGACAGACCCTTCAGCCTCAGGCAAAACTTGTTTGAGGACCGGTTTCGGGTGTGGGAAGAGTTGTTCCCGATCGAATATCAGAAGTGTAAATAAGATTTGGTATGAAGTGGAATTTTCTTATTAAATTAAATGAAAATCAGATTCTCGACAAAGTTTTATTCTATCTTCGATTCATCATCATCAACAGCCTACAGCAGCCTCACCAATTGCACGCCATTTGAATTGATTTTCGACAACTGTTATCCAACTGCTACCAGCCACCCTGCTCGTATCGTCGCTCCATCAGCCTGAGGGCGTCCTACCAGTTCGCGGTCTCCACTCAAGAACACATCTACCACTACGGTTGTTGGTTCTACGACTTATAATAATATGGCCAGCCACTTCAGCTTGCTTATTCTGTGATCTATGTCGACTACTTGCGATTGCGATGGTCGAAATGCCATCCAATCTTTATAGCTACAAACTGGGAGTCATTAAGTCAAGACTGAATAGGTTACTTCTAGGCAAGCGTACCTCATCGTCGGCCACATGGTCGCTTACCATCAGGTGAGATAGTGGTCAAACGTGAGCGTATCAACAATAAAAAATTATACTATGTGCCATTCTATCTGCGATGCCGATGGTCGAAATTCCAGAATGTAAGGGATTAATCACATGACATTTCCATCCATTTCAGGTCCAGAATGTCCAGTTCCCGAAATGTCCAATCTATGATATTCCCATCCATATTAATTTGCGTTTTTACAATCGCTGTCCCGACACTTTCGTTGTAGAATGTCACATGTCTAGAGCCTCTAGAAATTCATTGTGTCATAAGATGTAGATTTAAAGCAATATTGCATTGTAAAATGTTGTATTTACAATGATTGTACCTTAAATTAAAATCATTAAGTTAGTGGCAAGATACAAAATATGTGCAAAAGCAATTTAATACCATATTGTTTTGTACATAATATTTGATGACCACTTTTTGTTACCTTGCCTTACAGTCAAACCTGACACAAGGTTCCCCGTCATCTCTGCCTACGCAGCCTTTTCAAAACCATATCGTGATCGGCTTCCAGTTCAACCGTACCTGTGCAGCTGATTACTGGTATTTCTGCATGGAACGACATTTAATCTGACCTCCATCACCCACTAAATAGGTTTTCGAACGCTATGAGCTTGCTGCATAATGCCATAAACGCCATAGTAAAATAAATTTTAAAACGACTGGAGGATATCTGATCCCAATAATTGCTGGCATCAGCTCATGCAGAGAAGGAACTAATTTGATCACACAACGAGCTATCTCATTGACCTAGTGGCAGAAAACGCTGCTGCTGGACATGAAGATCTAGGTTCAATGCCCAGTTTGGGACAAAGTTTAATAGGGTAGTTGACCAAAAATATCTATTTAGTCCTTTAGTTAGATAACCTTAAAATATTGGACTAAATATAATTATCATTTCTATCCAGGAAACATCCCTATTTGATGTAATGGTTCTAAATTAAAACTTGAGAGAATACCTATTACAACAAATACGGGTCCAACTGTATTTGATAATCTAATTGACGGAATAAATAGAATTATCATTTATACCCAGGCAACATCCCTATTAGGTTTTTCCACCTAGAATATACTAGTAGTAGCAAATATTATGGGATCGTGCTCAGGTGATGGCAACAGCAACAGCCATGTTACGTGGGACAAACATAGCGGGTGTATTACATAGGTACACCTCAGCTCTGACTGAATCATTGCGAGGATAAGCTTAAAAATCACACTATACACCGTGAAATTTAAATGGTTGTTTTCCCGCAGCGAAATGGTTTTTTCTATGTAATACAATCGTTTCGTAGTTATGTAAAATATTAGAAACAAAAACTGGCATATTTAACATTGTGAAAAACTTAACTCGAAAGCGATCACGAACCAATAGTAATACCTCCCGATATCTACGGCCGAACGACAGCGGGGCGTTGACCCGGGTGCTAAGTAGGTCAGGATCACTGTCAAAAGGATTAGGTTCGAAGGCGGCTCCGTTTGATAATGTTGCGCGCGGGCTAGTTTATGCCGTATTACTACACGCGAGAGCTTATTTTACTTTAAACATTTAATAAATCGGTATTTGCTTTGTCGGCTTAGCGGCGATTTTTTGTATTGTTCCGGGCAAACTATTTTATGACGTATCACTACGTGCGAGAGTTTATTTTGGTTTGAACATTATCTTGTGCATCGCTTTTCTTTGCCGGTGGTGACGCGAGTAGTACCTAGTACCTACAAGTTACTATTGTAACTCACTTTTTCGAGTTGATGAATATTTTTTAAATTATTTTAAAACAAAAACATCGTATTTTTTTTACTTTAACTCTATTCTTCGAAAGTACTCCTTAAGGCAAGTCGTTCTGCCGCGGGAAAACAACCACTTAAATTTCACGGTGTATATAATATCACACTAATATTATAAAGGCGAAAGATTGTGAGTATGTGTGTGTGCTTGTATGTTTCATACTTCTTCACAACAAACGGCTGGACGGATCTGGATGGAATTTGGCACAGAGTGCTCTTGGGATAATTTTCGACATTCACGGGGGTGAAGCCGCTGACAGAAGCTAGTAATTATATAATAAATTACGATCTAGCCTAATAGACTTAATAAGCAATTTAACTTTAACTTATTCAAATTTAAATTAAATTTATTGCATCCATAATGTACATACAGGTGGTAATAGTACATTACAGCAGAATCCAGTAAGTAAGCCTTCCTGGCCGAGTATGAGTTAACCGGACCGAACCGCAGGTGAGGTCCGGTTATATACGAGGCCAGGATGGCTTTCTTACTGGTTGAGGTTTGTATAATGCTTTTCTCAAAAATGAAAGAAAGTTTAACAACAAATTCGTTTAATTAATATTGAAGGTTACATTCATATTAGGGCAATTACTGATAGATATTGTGATCGATTTACCGGGGGCATTTATATTTGTTTGTTGTACATCTTGATTAACGGACTCTTTAATCCAACATGATTTATAAACTGAAATGACTAAATACAAACATAAAATCCCACACTATACTTCTACAACATTACTAAGTACAAAACGCAACGTGCATACTTTTTCTGCGTCGCGTTATGTGTCACAGACCCATAAAAAAAAAAAAAAAAAAAGTGTCACAGACAATAAAATGGATGTTTAAGGCTCCAAAATATATTATGTATCTCATAAAATGTCATACCAAAAAGAGATAGATATATATTTGGAGCCTCCCTCTAACCATGTTATAATGGCTAAACTCTAATCTGTGTCTGGTACTATGTTTTTTTTTTCTAAGCAGATCTAAAGAGGATGACCTAAACCGTGCGAAGCCATAAAAAAAAAAAGGGATGAAGGATGACCAAGTGTCCAGTAAGTAAATTACATACTTACTTACTGGACAGTAGGAGATTCCAAATTTAAAATCTCGCTTCTTACCGGACAGTTGTGAATAGTCTCCGGTAGAGTTCACTTTCTGGATACTTTTTAGAGATGTTATGTCAACATTACATACCATTTTTGAGAAAATATAAGTTACAGAAACAATTATGGACCCTGTCGGGCACAGCAACATTCTAGATACAGTCAGTGTCTAGGAGAGAGGAATAGCGCTCAATATTATTACAAATAAAAATATGTTCCTTATCTATTAACATTTTAGTTATATATTCCCTTTCTATTTATTTTGTTTGATGTACTAATACGTAAATCTTTTTATTTTCATGTCAAATTAAATATTAATCTTAAATATTAATTATTCGTTTAAGTTTTTATATTACAATAAGTATTTTTGATTTAGATAGTTTACATTGAATAAAATTATTACATAATAAAATTTAAAATGTCCATATTATAATTTAAGTCAATTATTTATTAATGTCATTTTACAGTTTTTTAGTTAAGAGCGGACTCTAGTCAACAGGAATTTGAAAAATAGGTATTTGAAGAAACTATTGTCGACGCGTCACCTCCAACCTCACCCAGTAAAGTGCGAAAGGGACAACTGCAGCTCAGGCTGATTTTACCTACAAAAACTTTGACTAAAAGACGTTTCGTATTCTGCTGTTTTCTTCATGAAAACTGGTCTGATCTGAAAAATTCTTATATCAAAATTTAGAGGAAAAGTATAAGAAGGAAGGAAAGTATATCTATGCTCCTATCATTTCCTTTTTTGTTAAAAACTTATAAATTTTGTCTGAAAGTCTTCTGAACACGGCGGTAAAAACGGGCATTTTTTTCGGATTTTTGGATTGTCATATTTCTTTTTGTGATTATGCTTTGGAAAAAAGGAAATGATAGGGGCACGTATTAATTAGACCCAGATTTTATGGGGAAAAATCATCATTATCCACGAAGAAAACAGCAGAATGTTTTTGTATGGAGAAAGTCTCACTAGAGTCCCCTCTTAACAGTTGAAATTATTTTTACTTTAATTTGTCTGTCAGATATTCGTCAATTGTGTACTAGCTTTTACTAATTAAGAATTGTTTTAATTTAATAATAAAAATATTGGTTTTGCTTACTTGTTTTATGTATTCCGGTAATTTGTCATATATTTTTATCGACATAGCATACGGACTAGAAGAGTGTAATTTGAGGCGGGAGGAGGGTAGATCTAGTCTGTTTTTATGGTGCAACGAATAATTTATTTGCATGTCTTCCCGTGTGTTGTAAGACTCTGGGTATTTACGGACTAGTTTACTTATTTCTAATATATAAATATTAACTAAGGTGAGGATTTTATGTTTCTTAAAGCAAGGTTTGCAACTATCTGTCTGTTCTATGTTAGTTATTATTCGTATCAGCTTTTAAGGGTTCCGTAGCCAAATGGCAAAAAACGGAACCCTTATAGATTCGTCATGTCTGTCTGACTGTCTGTCTGTCTGTCTGTCTGTCTGTCCGTCCGTATGTCACAGCCACTTTATTCCGAAACTATAAGAACTATGCTGTTGAAACTTGGTAAGTAGATGTATTCTGTGAACCGCATTAAGATTTTCACACAAAAATAAAAATAAAACAATAAATTTTGGGGGTTCCCATACTTGACACTAAAACTAAAAATATTTTTTTTCATCAGACCCATACGTGTGGGATATCTATGGATAGGTCTTCAAAAATGATATTGAGGTTTCTAATATAATTTTTTTCTAAATTGAATAGTTTGCGCGAGAGGCTCTGCCAAAGTGGTAAAATGTGTGTCCCCCCCCTGTAACTTCTAAAATAAGAGAATGAAAAACTAAAAAAAAATATATAATGTACATTACTATGTAAACTACCAGCGAAAATTGGTTTGAACGAGATCTAGTAAGTGGTTTTTTTTTAATACGTCATAAATCGTAAACCGCAATTTACCAAGTACGGAACCCTTCGTGCGCGAGTCCGACTCGCACTTGGCCGGTTTTTATTTTGTAGGATAAATAGGGAGGGAGTGTCCGTGCTATTTCCCCATAATATTACGCCATAGCTTAACCAAGAGTGGGCATATGCGTAGTATGTCACTAGTGCGGTTTGTAGATTGGTAGTTTTTTTATTTCACGTAGGGCATATGAAAACTTTGAAATTTTCGATTTAACTTTCTGTATGTGGGTTTTCCAATTTTAGGGCTCCCACACATAACTGCGAATTCGTGCGAATTCGCATCGCATCGCAAATATCTGCGAGCTCGCTAGTATTAAAATGTAAAGAAATCGCGTCGCATCCCATCGCATCGCAGTTATGTGTGGGAGCCCTTATATGTGTGTCTATTGTCAACCCTAGGAGAGTGAAATCGTTAACTACTTCTTTTTTTTGTTGATTGTATGTGAAGTTCAAATTAATTTGGTTTTTTTGCTGGGGGTAAAAAGTAATTCATTTGGTTTTTGTAAAGTTGATTTCAAGGTTATTTATTTATTATTTATTATTCGTTCGTTCGTTCCTTCGTTCATCCAGTTTATTATTAAATTAAGAATAGTGGTAAATTTTTCGTTCAAATTAGCATTTGTTTGGCATGAGGTGAGGATTAAAATATCATCTGCAAACAGTACACATGGCCCATCTATGGTTTTGGGGAGGTCATTTATGTATATTAGGAACAATAGGCCGCTTACTACACTTCCCTGGGGAATTGAACCATGTATTGATCTGACATCTGACCTAATGAGCTGTACTTCTTTTATTTCTTTATTATAATACTCAACCTGAACAAATTGCTCTCTGCCTTGTAAATAAGATGCAAACCATTCGTGAGCTTTTCCGCGCACACCTATTCTGTATAGTTTATTTAATAATATTTTAAATTGCACCTTATCATAGGCTTTAGTCATGTCGAGTAGTATTCCTATTGCGTATTGTTTGTTGTTTAGAATATTTAAAGCTTCTTGAATGTATCTATAAACTGCCAACATTGTGGATCTATTTTTGCGAAATCCATTTTGGCAATCATCAAAAATTTTATATTTTTCACAAAAGAAATATACACGATCGCACATTGCTCTTTCAAAGATTTTAGATGCTGTGGGCAGAAGGGCGATAGGTCTATAATTATTTGGGTCTGTTTTGGCATCTTTTTTATGAATCGGCTTTATTAAAGATGTTTTTAGTTGATTTGGGAAAATGCCTTCTTCAAACGATTGATTAACTAATTGATAAAATGGGATGGTAAGTTCGTCAGCGCACTGTCTGAAGAGAGTTGGTGGGAGTTCGTCTATGCCGTGACTGTTTTTATTTTTTAAGTTTTTTAAGATCCGGTTTACTTCGCATCCATCGACGAGGCTAAGAAACATGGTATTTTTAGTGAGGTTAATCACAGGTGTTTCTCTCGATTCGAAGAAGTAGTTGAATATGTTTGCTACTTGTTTTGGTTCACTCACTAGGTTTGTCGTTTGTAATTTTATATTTTGCTTATAACTTTTAATATTTTTAAGTGTTCGTTCTTTTACAATATCCCACATAGTTTTAACTTTATTTGCTGATTTACTCATTTTGTTTATGTAGTATAATTTTTTTGCCGTTGTTATAGTTTTTTTCAGGATTTTTTCATCTGTTTTGTAGTATTTTGTAAGTACTGGATTATTTATTTTTAATGTTAGAATTTTTAATAGTCTTTTATTTTTACAGGATTGTTTTATACCAACGGTTAGCCAATAATTATTTTGTTTTGTTTTCAATTTAAGTCAACGTTTAGGGATACATTCGCCTAAAGATATCTGTCAGTATATTATGGAAAGACTGATAGTTCTCGTCTACATTTTTATTCGGCAGTATGATATTGTTCAATTTGGACTTGAATTTTAGTATGTTACTTTTGTTAAAAATTATTTTATTGGCAAACCAAACAGATTGTTTAGTTTGTTGGTTTTGTATCATATGTATGATTGTTCCACTGTGGTCTGAAAAACCTAATTCTTCTACGTTTGTATATATATTATTGTCATTAAAGTTCGTGAATATAAGGTCCAAACATGTTTACTTGGTATGTGAGATTCGTGTAGGTTCTTTTATATGTGTTCAATACAATGTGAACATATAAATTGATATTCTGAATTATTATGGATTGATGAAATTAATCGCAGTAATCTATAATAATTTAGAATATCAATAATATTTTTGTTAATCTTTATTGCTTTTATGTAGGCAACATTAATGTGCCTTAAAATTGTTTATGACGTGTGGCAACACACGTTTTTCTTTGTCACTTGTGTAAAATTACGTCGAGTGTAACGACCATTGCATTTTTATCTATTTTAAATAAAAGTAAATCCATATTTTTAAAATAAAATAAAGCGTTAGTTTGGTTACTTTCTCTCTTTGTTTTATTCCAAACAATATGTTGTTTAAATTTATACTCTAAGACATAAGATTAATCAGTAGGTTAGTTTTTGAGCTATTTTCTAATATATTTATGTTAAAATCTCCTCCTATTACGACATTATTTTTTTATATTTATTAGTTATACTATTTATGTATAACTAATAAATATAAAAAATAATGTCGTAATAGGAAGAGATTTTTTGGAAATTTATTTTAAAAAAAAGTTCTAGCTAACGTCATCGTCGTCTTAGCGTCTGTCGCCAACTTCTTTCACCTCTCCTCGCTCCCTGACTCACCGATACATCCTTTCACTCACTCAAGCATTACGTTTCCCACTTAAATGATATGAAACTTATACAATTTTAATATACCTCTGCCTACATCTTAGTGGGGAATTATGTTTGTTATATTTCAACCTTAACCTTGAAGAACTGTACAAGAGACACTGCGTAATAAACTCGTGGTCTACCAGACAGCATCATAACATCCGTCATCAGATCATTTGTATTCACGGAAACCAGCAGAGGGAAACTACAATACCTACATACATACAGATGTGGGTAAACAATGTAAATCTGTAGGTACCTAATGTTTTGGACAATAGATGCGCATTCATGGTTCTTGTTATGAAGAAAAACCCAATGACTGTAATGGTGATTAAAGGAATTAATTAAGGTCTATATTGTAACTCCACCCCAATAGACACAAAAAGAGCGTCAATTACATTAATCACACTAATATTATAAGGCGAAAGTTTGTGAGTGTATTCGTTACTTCTTTACGCTCAAACCGCTCGAAGGATCTGGATGAAATTTGGCACAGAGATAGATTATAGTGAGGAATATGTTCCGTCGGGATAATTTTCGAGTTTTCCGCGGGCGAATCCGCTGGCAGAAGCTAGTATAAAATAAATGTGGAAGAATGGTGAAGAAGGGGGAAGGCCAAAGAAAAGATGCATGGACAATGAGGAATGTAGAAATGCAATTATGTGTGGAGTGATATTAAAGAAAGAATATTAACGGTTGACAGGACGGAATGGAAGAAAACGTGTTGTACCGAGTAGCATGGGACAAGGGCAGGATGATGATGATTATGATGATTAAATAAATGATAAGCTAATTATCAATTTGACTGAGTCGAGTGGAGGAAGTGATTTAGAATATATGAGTATCTATTCATATTTAACTCAATCCAAAGAGAACCGTTAACACTGACCGATCGTAATCTCGACTGAATACCCTGAGTTCCTTGGGTTCGAATCCCAGATCAAGTATTATTAAATACAATAGGAAACCGTGTTAAGCAATCTTCAGATTTAGATATTAGACAAAAAGTCATTCTAAAGTGTCTAAAACTTAGGATACAGATGTAGCAATGCACTCCCAATAATTTGGAAGTTTTGATTATCGCTGGTAGAATGACCCTTTATAGATAAAGACATTCTTAATATTCAGTTGTGTAGGTATCATGGTAACTGGCAAGAGATTTCTGAATAACACATTATATATTTTTCAGCAAAATGTAGGTAAGTGTCAATAGCATAATAAAGCCCGTTCAAAGGTCAAACTGCTGTCATTACTGCTCTTGTCAGCGTACCCTTTCTGAGAACACAGGGATAGTTGTACGACTCATCTTTCCATTTATTCCAGTGCCCAACACGAGTCACACACACCTTTGTTCTTAAGTAAGGTAATTTATTCCGTAGTTTGTAGAAACGGGTTTCCCAAATGACTAGTAAGACAGTTGAGACATTTCCTTGTTTACAGATTCCTATTTACCGTGTTCTGGTGTTTAGGTCTAAACACGTCTTTTCATAATATAATGTATTTTACAATCCCACCGTACTATTCCCAAACCACTGCAAATCCTAATAACCAGAATCAACAGTGTCGACCACCAGAAAAATGCCGAGGCAATGAAGCTCGACGAAGTCCCGGTGAATGAATTTAACTGTCTTGGATCCCGCAACGAAATTAATCACAAAAGAATAATGGAGGAGTAGGAAAAATATAATGTACGTTTATCATAAGGTATAATTAGTCGTAACTAACATTATGGTTGTCTGTAAGAGACTGCCCTGTGCGATAAGACCGCCCATTGTACACTTTGTTTTTTGAAATTGTTTGTCTTGTACCTATGTTTTTTTGTGGTGTACAATCAAGTGTATAATAAATATAAATAAATAGATTACAAAAATATAATATATGAAGATATATATTGTTTATTATTTTGTACTTAACAACTAAACTTAAATATTTAGTGAGAGATTACCTTATGCGAAATGTTATCTCTGGAAGCAGATACTAATCCGGTCGAAAATTATTTCAGTGATAGAACGCTACACTAAATGGAAACCCGTGTTATGGTACACAGTGAGCAGGTTCTAAAGTAATGTAGGTACAAACCAGACATGCGATTGCAGCAATCCCGAGAGATTTGCCGTCATTTATTGAAGAGTTCTGATGTAAATCTCCCAAGTTCTTCACCAGATTTATATGGGATCATCTCGCGAAAATACCCTATCAAACACATAAAAGTTTTTCTAAATAGGTGACCATAAGTAAGTAACCCAAGGTGGATTGCAACAATTCTCTACCATGTTTAAATCTAAATTAAATAAAAAGTAACCTAGAGGTCCACGAATAGCAAGGGGAACTACTTGAAACGGGTTAGTCATTTTATTTTTATACTGTAATCAATTGAATGCGAGTGTAATACGAATCGAAAGGTTACAGATTATCTGGCAAGTTCAAGGTTTTGTCTGATAACTGTTTGTTTACCTGATAACTATAACTAGTGGTGCAGATTTATTAAATTATTACACCTGCACTCTCTGAAGGGGTAGCTAGAGATATCCCACCAACAAAAATTCGCTAGTTATGGTACTAGGGGAAGAGACCGTTGATACAAATCTAGACAGATCCCCAATAAGATTTTTTTATAAAACGCCATGACATTTACCCGACACGGAGATCTATTCCTGGACTCGACGCTCAGCAGTTGCGCTTGCAACGACTACAACAAACCAGGCTGTCAAAAAATTTTCATTGGTGATTATTCTTTAGTCAAAAATCTTGCAGAATAGCCCACTCACAACCACAAAATCCCCACTGGCTATAAAAGCCCCAGTTTTCCTGTCCCCGCGTCAGTCGCGCCCTCTGTGCTAGACTGCGCGCATCATGTTGATCGCGCTCCTAAGTGTGGTGTGTGTGAGTGTGTGCGCGCTCGGACACGGATATCATGCGCATCATGGCGAACAGCTTGAGTCAGGTTAGTTTGTTTGTAAACAACGTTAATTCAGCTTAGCTAGTTCCATCATCGGACTACAAGACGTACGGCGATGTGCCATCGGTAATTAGTTAGTGCATCCCACCCATACGCACTAAAGTTTAGTTATTTTTTTAATTTTCCCACAGGAACTGTGAATTTCTCCGGGATAAATATTATTGCGTATGCCACTTAACATCAGCCTATGTTACTTAACATCAGCTATCTACCAGAGAAAGTCCCGTCAAAATCAGTCCAGACGTTTCGGAAATTATCCGAAACAAACACACAGCCAGACAAAAATTGCGTATTTGTTATTAGTACCGTATATACTTTCAAATGCTTTCAATAAAACGTTGTTATTTTCGTATTACATACTTACATACACTTCAATTTTATTTATTTATATGGACAATACAAGATGCCGTAGACAAGTAAAATATTCTATCAACGTAATCGTCGCAATAGCGATTGAAAAATGAAAAATGTATTGGATTGTTCTACCGAAACGTCACGAGATCAATCCCTTACGTACGTCATTTCTACCATGGCTATAGCTGACATCGAATGACAATTTGTTTATAGTCTGTAATGGGAAATTGAACGATAGGACAATCTACCTACTATTGTCTTGAGAGAGTTAGACCGCTTGTACACGCTAAGAAAATTCACCCAGCAAGCAAGCCTACGCAAGCAAGAATTCATGTCAATTCTACACACGAACTGTGTACAGTGTACACTGCCACAGTGCTGGATATCTTCATCATCAAAAAATCTGTTCTGCGTTAGACAAGATTCGTGCCTAGGTCCGACCACATTCTCGTCCGGTTTTTTTTTTACAAATATTTTATTTAACTTGCAATTTATGTGTGTTCGGGTCAAATCTTGCAACTGAATTTTAAAGCAGTTATCTTCCACCGATTAAGATGAAATTTTGCATACACGTTTAGTTTGGATTACAATGCATGATTATCTGAGTGACGTCATTCTAAATTCAATATGGCGGACGGCCCAAGATGGCGGACTAGTTATTTTTTGTGCAGTGCCATGATATGGGTATCAAATGAAAGGGTTTGCTGAGGTGAATACGAAAAAGCTAGATTAAAAAAAAAACTTACGTTAGTTTCGCGTTTGACCACTATCTCACCTGATAATAAGGGATGATGTGGTCGACGATCAAGCACGCTTGCCTATAGCCTAAAAAGTAACCTATTTACTCTTGACTTAAAGATCCCAAGGTTTTACCTATCAGGAAACAAAGACTCCGGCAGAGAATTCCACTCCTTAGCTGTACGCTCATTGAAGGTTGTGTACTACACAAATTCTTGCTTGAGCCCGGTGAATTTTCTTAGCGTGTACAAGCGGCCTTAAAGAGCCAAGACAAATGCAACGGCATCCTGCTTATCAACCGGGGATCACGTCTGCTTATTCAATTGTGGAACGATGGATGTACTTAAGCGTCCGAATTCCGGTGGTTTGAGTCTGTAGAGTCATTTATGTAAAGTACGTAAGAACGTTGTTAGAATGCATTCTGAATCTGGATAATCTACAAGTGATTTTACACATCCGGCTTTCAAGGCAAACACATAGTTTTTAAGTCATAAGTAATTTATTTCAGAACAACATACGTTGTCCGAGGACGTATTTCGGCTGAGATGTTAATGGCTATAAATTGTGTAGAAATAATCAAACAATGACAAAAAATCAAAGGCATAATGTCTACGGAAACTAGATCCACCATCAATCTTTGCATTTTGTCTGTGCGGATTTAAAAAAAAATTGTTTTCCTGTGTTTTCTTTTCACTACCCGGACCCGGTATGGGTTGCTGGACATCACAATAATTTAAATAAATATTTGGTACCTACTATGTAGGACATGGCGGTTCCTAAGAACACAACCATGTAACTATGGCGTTAAAGCTATTGTGTACATGTAGCTGTTTGTACAGAGTCCTTGCACGAATCTGAGTCGCACTTGGCCGGTTTTTTTCTCGAGTCTGTAACTCATGTGCGAGTCACAAATAAACTATTTTCTTTCTTGCTTTCTTTCTTTTCTACCTTAACTCAAAGTTGAGTTATCTCCAAGTAAACCTTTGAGTGAAAGAGAGAGACTTATAGTACTAGATACCACTGCAAAAATCTGCAGTCATATTTCTTTTGAATTAACTTTTTTATGAAAGGTAAGAAGAATAGATTACAGTGGCGTTGCGGTATGGTTGCGGCCATATCTGATTGAAAATTAAATTTTGTCAGAAACAAAAATATCTACAGATTTTAGCGGAGGTATCTTAGGCCGTTATAATGGCTAGGTGTTCTTGTTTTTCCAGTGCCCGTGATAGCTGACGTGCCCGGCTTTAACGTGAGCCCGCAGGGGCCGCTTACCCGCAGCGCGTCGGGGCAGTTCCGAGGCTCCTGGATGGAGACGCGGCGTGGGAGACGCTTCCAGGCCTACCGGGGGATCCGTTACGCCGAGCCACCTGTTGGTGCGCTGAGGTTTCAGGTATTTAGGCTCTATGTTAATGCAGAAGCCATTACCACTGGCATGATTTTCCTATTTGTTTTCAACTATACTAGGGTCGGCTATAAGTAACAAGACATCCCTAAGCAAATCTGGTTGTCAGATGTTAGGGTTATCTGATTACCCGCCACGACTGACAAAAAATCTTTGAATTACAACCGGCAGCCTAATTGCAAGTGAATACGGCAAGGCAAAGGGTTTGACCCCATGAAAGAGTATGAACAATCGACCAATCACATAGACGGAAATCCACATCGCGTCTTTTATGTCACATGTGATTGGCATTAGGCTGCGGGAGTCCTACGGCTCTACGAGCTGTCCGAGGCACTAGAGGTCTCGGTTTGTGATGAATCGTCACCCATCCGCGGACAAACCTCAGCGTTGCTTAACCTTGTAGATTGACTACACAGCAAAAAAAAGTACAACCAACTTCTAAATAATAAAAACACAAAGTGAAAAATAACTTAATTTTCTTGTCTTTTTTGTCTAAAAACCAAGCAACGAAAACAGGAACAACGACTGCCAGAATTGGATTTATTTTTTACTTTGTAGTGTTTTTATTTTTTGGAAGCCGGTTGTATTTTTTTTGTTTTAATTTTTATTTTAACAAATTTCGGTACAATGAAACTGTAAAAACGTCCATGAAAATACTATAAAACTAACCATCACTATATTTAAAGAAAAGTAATCACGTACCGAGTAAACCCTTTTACTTGCAAGTCGCTGCTAACACCATCTATATCCGTGGAACGAAACCGAACCCGATCGATTTTCTTAGAAAAATAATCAGTTTAATCAGATGAAAAACGCTAGTTACGCCGTACCGTTGGCACGGTTTCTTTGTATGAGATGAGAGATGAGACATCTGTATGCTAGTATTATATTACTAACTTCTGAAGAAGTGAAGTCGAAAATTACCCCGCGGTAACATATCCAGTGTGTGTTGCCAGTGATCACCTATGGGACCGAGACGTGGTCGCTCACAATGGGCCTTATCAGAAAGCTTAAAGTCACCCAAAGGGCAATGGAGAGGGCTATCCTCGGAATTTCCTTGCGTGATCACGTCAGAAATGATGATATCCGCAGGAGAACCAAAGTTACCGACATAGCCCGAAGAATTGCCAAACTTAAGTGGCAGTGGGCAGGGCACATTGCTCGCAGAACGGATGGCCGATGGGGCCGAAAAGTTCTGGAATGGCGACCGCGAACTGGAAGACGATACGTTGGAAGGCCTCCCACTAGGTGGACCGATGACCTGGTTAAGGTTGCGGGAAGGCGCTGGATGCGAGACGCACGGGATCGGTCAATGTGGCGACGCCTGGGGGAGGCCTATGTCCAGCAGTGGACGTCTTTCGGCTGAAATGATGATGATGAACATATCCCTGGGATAAAAAGTATCGTATGTGCTATTCCTGATCTATCTCTGTGCCAAATTTCATCCAGATCCGTCCAGCCGGTTGAGCGTGACCAAGTAACAAACACACTCACAAACTTTCGCCGTTTATAATATTAGAGTGATATATATATATATATAATATTATAATAGTGTGATGAAGCTATTGTCCCTGCACGACTGCATTAAATGCTTATTTGCAACTTTTATCGTGTAATTAAAATATGGTAATTTTGGACTGAATATAAGGTTAATAAATACTATAGGTACTAAGTTACTAAGGTAGATAATAATTGCAATATTGTTAGCGATAGATACAAGTAGAACAATGCACCATACAGGTCAACAGCACTATAAAGAATTACATAGATAGGTGTGTCTGGTGCGTTGTACATTAGCGAATGCTTCGAAACCCACGCTCAAACCCACAACGTGTTAGTTACTGGAACAGGAAAATCTTGCCGCGACCTGACCTTGAAGATGTGACTCAAAATGTTATTGCGCGTTTATGAATGAATGACTCAAAAATGAGCAAAACACACTCAATAACAAGCTATTTTTCTATTATTTTCCTTATAGATCCTCATACTTTATGCTAGCAATTATATGAAATTTTCATTTCTTTTTTCGTATTCCGTACCTATTCAGAGATACATTTACTATCTCAATTTGAAAAACATTACGTCACACTATACTTACAGTCTAGGTATGACGTTTTTGAGGCTGTGTAAGAGCAGACTTTCTTCACACATTACATCCTTGTTTTCAGGATCGTTTTATACGGATCTGTCGCTACTGGAGTTGCTGTTCACACCGCATTTAGTCAGTGGACCACCAACTTTAAAACAACGATACGATAAAGCGGACCGGTAAAACGCGACTGCTGTATATTTTATCGGATCGGTATCTTTACTGAATCTGGAATAATTTCATGTGTGTGAACTCGAACAAAAAAAAAAGTCCGGTCATGCATGGAGTACTGCTCTCATCTCTGGGACGGATCTGCCAAGTACCAGCTGGATGAACTTGAGTCGATCGAAAAACGGGCCAAGAGGCTAATCGGTAATAAGTTACTGGTCGAGTCTAGGCTCCAGAGCCTTGAACATCGGCGCTAAGTTGCCAGTCTGTCGGTTTTTTATCGGTTACATTTCGGGGAGTATGCGTTGGAATTGCATGAACTAATTCCTCCTAGCCCTTTCCATCATCGGACTACAAGACTTTTGTATATAACCCGATTACTCAAAGACGCCTGGATTGATTTGGAATTTTCTTCTTTTGTTTGAAACGGTATATTTCCCTGGTGGTCATCAGGTCAGGATCTGATGATGCCATGTCACGTCACCCTGGCGTACGACGCCCGCTATTGGCGCACGAGGCGAACGAGGGTCGATGTACACAGTAATTTTGACCGTGTTGTAGATTGTATGATCTCCGCATTAAAAGCTAATGTCTCTCCCCAGCCACCGAAGCTGAAACTGGAGTACGAAGGCGAGGTGGACGCGAGTGAGGAAGGTCCCGCGTGTCCCCAGCCCGTGCCTCTGAACTACTACGTGGATGAAGACTGTCTCACTATCAACGTGTACACGCCTGTACACAACAGGTAGGTGACACAGCAGACAGAGCCAGAAAGCATCAGCACAACGTTTGCTTATACATGTTCTTTGTCAGCGCCGGACTAGCCCTTGATGAGGCACTCAGGGTAGAGCAAGAATGTCTTTCAGCACCCTTTGGTTGACGCCTCCTCACTTCACATAAATTGAATTTCGGTTTTATGTTAGATAAAAAATTATTTACAAATTAACTTTTATAATTTTAAGCGATTCGTTTTTTTTTTAACCTAGCTTTCCCGCGCCTCTCAAAAGGAGTCATCAAATTTTTATTTTGCGCAACGAGTCGTTTTTCACATTTGGCTTTTTGGCGCCCCTTGTCGTCTGGCGCCTAAATGCGACCGCTACTCTCGCTCTACCGTAGGCCCGGCGCTGTTCACCGTCAAAGAAAAACGGACAAAGACAAAAGACAAAAGACAAAAGATATTTATTTCAACTGGGCCACCAAGCGGCACTTTTGAATGTCACAATTTAAATGGAATACAAGTTGATTCTACCGTGCATTCGGAAAGTAGCTAGTTATGGAGAAGAATGCACAAGAAACTCCATACTTTTTAAATTTACATGGAATAAAAGTTGATTCTACCGTGCATTCGGAAAGTAGCTTGTTATGGAGAAGAATGCACAAGAAACTCCATAATGCACAAGAAACTCCATTTTGAAACGGCATTTTGAAACTCTCATTTTAAATAACCTACTACGTGTCGAGTTCGCTTCGGTCTAGTATGACCTATGTGTGACCAAATTGTGGAGTCAGGAAGATACTCAGTTTGCCCTGTCCCTATTATATAATTAAATGAACACACCACACACAGTTAGTTATACCACACACAAATTACACACATGAATTAAAAACGTAAGCTATACACTGGCCTGCATCATTCCTGAATGTTTTTGTAACTGTTACAAGATTGTGTCACTCTATCTATTAAATTAGACCACACACGAAAAACCAAACTAACCATATCTATTTTTCCAGCACCGGCCTTCTACCAGTGATCTTCTTCATCCACGCGGGCGGGTTCTACTCCATGAACGGTCGCAGTGACCTGGCCGGTCCACACTACCTCCTCGACCGGGATGTGGTCCTCGTCACTATCAACTACAGGATCGGATCCTTAGGTGAGCCAATCTAACATGTAGTTAGTCTATTATGTCAGTTGCTGCTTTAATTGTTAGTTTATCTTATTCGATTTCAAAGTCACGCTGCTCTTTAAGATTCTTGGATATTAGTAACGTGTCGCAAAGTTTACTTTTTCTTAATGTTATCAACGTACTTCAATGATACTCGTATTCTTTACTTATCATGTGTATATCTTAGTTTAACATTTCACTTTTCTTTGAAACAAAGCTATTTGATTTCAATGATTGTATTACTTAGTTGCCTTTTACTGCTTCGTTGGTGTAATGGTCGCAAGCACTACCGCTGAGCTGGCTTCAATTCTCGAGTCACGCAATGTGTGATTGCATTTTACATTTTGGATTTCGCAGTAACAACTCATAGTCTGAACTTCGTGCCAGGTTAATGGAAATATAGACCAGGGTCGATAATAGTAATGTATATTTTTTTTACACCATCAGAAAGTAGAGATTTCAACGAACAAAGCGCCCACCCACTTTTTAAAAAAAGCAAATATTTGGACAGGAGGATTGAAGATTAGGGTAGTTTTTTCGATTAAGTCAAAATAAGGTGAAAAAATAAATATTTTAAATAAAAAAAATACAGTGTTTGGGACATGAAAAGGTAAGTTTTTACCAAATTATGCAAAAAAAAGTAAAAAATTGTAAAAGATAAAAATTTAAAACGAAAACTTGATTATTTGAATTTTCACATACATTTTGAGGTTAAGTGAAAAAAGTGTCAATGCAAAAGTTGTAGATCTTTTTATTATCTACAACTCTGGTATTTATTTTTTTCCATGGGACTTGTAGTTTTGCCAGAAATCGAGATAAACCGTTTTCACCCTTAAAAACTCACCCCCTTCCCGACCTCAGATCGCCCGAATTTTTTTTTCCTATCCTTTTTATAATATTCTTCTTCTTTCTCAATGGGTTTCAACCTACTATATCCTTTTTTCACTTTTTATTATTTTTAAAGGCTTCTACCCTGGTCTAATAGTCTCGCTCCCTGTTACAATGGGTTAAGGTTGCCCTAGTCAATCATTCTTCTTTACAAACGTAATCTGGCGATTACTCCAGTTTTTGAAGGCGTAAGTTCAAAAAAAAAAATATATCAATTTATCTCATCATTATCAAGCCCGTTAGGAAAACAAAAAAGTAGAAAAATATATATATTTGTAAAATATGAGCCTCGAAACTTCCATATTTCAATAGTAATTTTAACGCATCTTTGGGCGCAAATAAATACTAGAGGTAGAAGGAAAATTGCAAAACAGTCACCATACAGGGATAGATTATTAGTTCAACAATGCAAATTATTTTATTTTCAACAAATACATTTAATAGTTTAATTTAATAGGTTTTTCATGATATCCATATCCCAAAGGATTATTTATAATTTCACGCGCTTGTTTTCGTCCTAAATCATCATCCATTTTGCTACAAATTTGGTAAAGTGTGTATTCGTACGCGAACTAGCTTCTTACTCATCACAGCATCTATCTCTTTCGCACGTCGTCAGATGAGATAGCATGCATTTTAACCCCTCGCACAAAATAGTTTGTGCCATCGACTAGGGCAACCTTAAGCATAACTAGCACGGTGTGGGTGTAATATTGGTGCAGCGCTTCCTAACCATTCGGGGAATGTAGGCATGATATTATGTCATAATATGTTTAATTACTTTAAAGTACTTATTTGCCTCCTAACATACAGGATCTTCCTACTTTAGGAGTCAGGGCTCCAATTTTTGTATTGACTGTACTTTCCTATCTTTCGCTCTTCACTATTTTTTTTGTTAATTTCTCTGTACCCTAGTTGTCAGTTATGTGTACTTTAGTATGTGTCAAACTTGTATTTTCTGCTAATAAATATTATATTATTATATTTCTAGCCTTATAAGCTTGCTATGACTAGTTTTTTTCTTCCATTCTTCTACAACTGCCACAACTTATTCCGTAGTATAAGTTCTTGTGTTTTAAAGATTGTCACTGACCATCCCAATTCTCCCAGGCTTCATGAGCACCGGCGACGCGTACGCCCCCGGTAACAACGGCATGAAGGACCAGGTGGCAGCCCTCAAGTGGGTGCAGAGGAACATCGCCGCCTTTGGGGGAGACCCCAACCTGGTCACCATCACCGGCTGCAGCGCGGGATCCACCAGCGTCGCGCTGCATATGATCTCGCCAATGACTAAAGGTACCTACATAGATCTTCATCATCATCATTCTCTTGGGGTTTATTTGGGGTTAGTGCAAAATGTATTTACGTTATGATGAAAAAGAGTACAAAAAGAAAACAGTACACTTACGCATCAGAGTACTTATGCACATCGCTGTGACCCGGGAACGAACCCAGAAGGATCGCAGCTTTATCATGGAACCCAATTATGGGTTAAGCTCATCTTTGTACATAAGCTGTCCTACTGTATTTGTACATGTTTGTTTTGTGTACAATAAAGAATATGAATATGGTGAATAAGAATGATAAATCTTTAGCAAAAAGAAAAACAAACATCAGTCTGATATATTATACGTATAACCTCCTCTTATTTGGAAAGTATGTTAAAATGAGCCAGCCCTCTGGTAGGCTCACGATTGACCACTATCTGATTTGATGGTAAGCAATGATATGGCACTCTTTTAAAGTAACCTTTTCACTCTTGACTTAAAGATCACCAGATATTATAGTTATCTGGAAACACAGACTTCAGCAGGGAATTACCCTCCTTATCCAGGAGACCAAAATTGTCTTACTCTACCACTGTTTAACCACGTTTTCCCATCCAGGGCTCTTCCACCGCGGCATCGCAATTAGCGCGTCTCCCGTAGGCAAGGCTCTTCAACCCCTGACTCACCAGCGCCACCTCGCGGTCCGCCAGGCTGAGATCCTTAACTGTCCTACCGACAACTCCTCCATCATTCTCGACTGCCTCATGACCAAGCCCTGGAGAGCGCTCGGAGACTCGCTGACTAAGTTTTGGGTACGTTATTTTTATTTAATCATCATAATTTCAACCAAAAAACGTCCACTATTGGACATGGGCCTCCCGCAAGAATCACCACTTTGACCGATTCCGTGCGTCTGGCAACCAGTGGATTCCCGCAACCTTAACCAGCAGTCTAATTGTGTAAGTGAATTCGGCAAAGGAAAAAATCTGCCGAATCAACTTACACAATTAAGCTGCTGGTCACCTTCTAACGCACTCTAAAATTTGTCAAATATTCATATACCTCATAATCTCCAGGAATTTGGTGACGGTGACCCAGTGGGTCTGTGGGGGCCTGTGCTAGAGCCCGACTTCGGGCAGGAGCGCTACCTCACCGTCAACCCACTGGACGCCATGAAAGAAGGCAAGATGCACACCGTGCCGCTCATCATCAGCCAGACCACTGATGAGTTCTTCTGGAAGGCTTTCCGTGAGTAGAACAATAATGTTAATGTAGTTCGCACGGCATGGCCAGGCCAAGATGAATGACGGCTTCGATTAAGACTGGTCCTAAATAACCTTATACAAAGAGAAGTAGAAGGAGACTAAGGATGTCTTTGAACTGCAGTAAGAAAATTCACACTGGGAATAATGTTTAAGCAGTTATCAACTAAACCTTAGGTTCTTTATCAATACGTTTTTTATAAACATGGTGATGCACTTTCTATGCAAACATTTACTATCATAACTTTGGACGCAAGTATTATATATTCTGTGGCCTTGGTCTGCTCTGTTTTCGCGTTAACAACAGACATAGAGAGAGACATTCTGTTGTGAAAATATGATTACAAGCTTGATCCAATGTATGTATCGTTCATAATAACTATCGAATGTTTCGACAACTGCAGTGTTTTGATTGATCAATTCAACTAACTATTTGTTGATACTAACTATTGAAAATATAGTTGGTAACACCAAACATAGAAGCTGACACGAGCATATTATTTTGGAAACAACTGGTAATTCTAACAAACAATTATCTTCCTAGCGGTCCTCCAAAACGAGACCCTTCTGAAGACGATGAACGAGGAGTGGGAGAGGATAGCCCCGATCTCCTTTATGCTGCCGAAGGAAAACCGCTCCGTGGCGGTGAGGAAGCTCAAGGAGGTCTACCTAAAGGATAAGCCGCTGGTCAATAACAAAGAGAGTGAGAAGGCTCTGGGGAGGCTTTACGGTGACTCGGTTATTGGGTTTGGAGTGCACAGGTAAGAATTATTTGATCATCTGATACAAATATCTACGGTGGCAATTTCTAATGTCATCAGGGATATTTTCACTTTTAGATTTTCAGCGTTCGGTGCAACACTAACAATACACAATACAATACACTATGTAAGTCCTTTATGACATTTGAAATTTTTGGCATCGATATGTTCTGAACACCAATAAGCAGTCGAAGACATAATTTATAATTATAAGTAGTTTTATTTAGAAAACACCAAATTCAAAAGAAACAAAAGTAAAAAAAAATACCAACCAATGTTTATCATGGACGGGGTTTGTTTCTATGGAATACGCGGTAGTAGGCTTCACTATTCATAATGATTGCTAAATGGTCAAGGGGAATAAAGTTAAATAAAAGTTAAATAAACTGACAGCATTGACATGCCATTTGCAAAAAACTGAAATGATTAAATTAAAAAATCTGTCTATTAATTTGCTCGTTTTAAGCGCTCTTGTTTTTAAATGGAATGCTTTGAAGTGGAAGTTGGGTATCTACTTATGCCACAAAATTATGTCAGTAACGTTTTACAAAACCATACAGTTAATTCTAGGTGTACCTACTCTCTTTCCACCAGGATGGCGAACCTGATGTGTCTTCACTCGAAGCACCCAGTTTGGTATTATGAGTTTGATTACATCGGGAACAACTCCCATTACGAGGATCCCAATGGAAAACCACAAGGTAATGTACTACTCACCAAAAGTTCCAACATTTTCTCACCAACCTCCTGATGTGGATGAGGAAATGAGAATAAAAATAACTTACATACCTACATGCAATGATATTCAAATAAACATATATGTTATAAGCGCGCGCATTGTGAAGACTCGAATATGACACAATTGTGACCTTTAGTTTATGCCACGCATGGCGAAGAGCGATAGGCTTTAATGAAACAAAGACAAAAAAAAATGCCATCGTGTGTATTTAGAAAGTGTACCAATTATGATACGAGTACCAAAGTAAATAAAACAGAAGGGATCTCATACTATAATGTAAGTACGCAATACACCTCAATTTACAAATTTTTTTTTTTTTTTTTTCCTAATATTCTGATATTCGGAGTTTAGAAAAAGAAAAAAACATTGGTGGTCAGAATAATGTTTGTTTACATTCACACGCAAGTGACAAACACTAGCTGTCTCTTTTTTTCTTTTTGGTTTTATCAAGCCATCCCTTTCGACTTGTAGTGAAATGTTAGATGAACGAAAAGTGTGTAAGTGTGCTGCCGCTGCTGCGCGGAACACTTTTTTCAATTGTTTTGTGAGTGTATAACGTATCTGTTTATTTGAATATCATTGCCCACATGTGTACATAAACTCACGCCATTTTCCCATGGGCGATGGTAAAAACTAGAGATCGCCATCTGCTACGATCCTTTCATACTTCGTAAGCTTCATTTATCATAACGTTCTTTGTATGAACGTAAGTGACCAGTCATACACGCGCTCTGGTTGTGAGTACCTACTGCGCAACCAGCCCTTCTAAAAAACATCGCCAATAATACGCCCTTCCCGGCGTTTCATCTCACGTTTGCAAAGTAAATACTTATATTTTGTTAATCGGATTTCATTCATTTTCTCAACAATACCAAATCATCTAACTTCATCCATCACTTCATCTTTTCGTTTCAATTGTGGTCAAAGAGTATGCATAGATGTATCTTTAGTGAAACCATCCCTTGAACCTTCTGCTCCTGTCTCTACCTCAGATAAATCTGCAATATTTCAGCAACACACTCTACTGTTCACAGGCGCGGCCCATCATGATGACCTCATATACCTGTTCACCCTGAGCTACCGCTACCCCACCATACTTCTAGACAGTCCGCATTCCCACGTCGTAGATGAGATGACTGCCATCTGGTACAACTTCGCTAGATACGGGTAACGAAAAACTCCTTATAGCCATGCTATCCTGGTACAAATAGTGCATGTGGTTTGTTAAGAACCAATCGTATGAAAACCGACTGCAGGATCGATAATGTGAGACATCAAAATGGCTAGAGAGAGTTCAATCACATTACCTTACTATTAGTAATTAAGACAACGCCAGCTCTACATTACAACTACATTGCTTACTGCGGGGACAGCGGTTAGAGCAGATTGAGGAACAATTTCTTCTTTTCTGCTGTCCTCCTTTGACAAGTCATTGTGCTAATCATTCAGAGGTCTATTTGCAGCAATAGGCATGCTTTTATGTTCAATATTATAATCTCCTCTCTTCTAGGCCTAGATAAAAAACATTTCTGTAGCATTAAAGCCAGACGCTAACTACAAAATGTATGGCAAGGTAATGTCAACCTGCGGAAATGACTCGTAATGTCACGCGCCACTCCGTTTGAAGTGTTTTGATTCGGACGCGTGTTACACGGCCCTTGAGACTTTCTTGCCGTAACTTCTAGTGTTACAGCTTACGTTCAGTACGGAGCGTGTGCGGAAAGTATTTCGTCAGAATATAATATGGTCAATCCCTTATTTACCCATTTTTATCCTTCAGAGACCCGAACCCTCGCAAGGACACACCCGAGCTCGGTAACCTGAGCTGGCCAGCGATGAAGCCGGACAAGAGGAGCTACCTACACCGTGGCGACCAGCTCAGCATCCGACAGAACATGTTCGAGGACCGGTTCAAGATGTGGGACGACCTTTATCCCATAGTGTATTGAGCTGAGAGGATAACGTTTTTAATGTTATTTTTTTAAGTAAATGTTTAGTGAATATGTTTTAATAAATAATAATTATTAATTGAGTTTTGCTTCTATTTATCGACTTAAAAAGGAGGTAATCAATACGATACGTATGTATGTAATATTGTTATCTTCAAGTCGTTAGAACACTTTTTAAATATTTTGGGCCCAGTAGGTGGCCACATTTTTTTTTTATATTTTTGTTTATTTTTATTAAAACGTTGCCGGGTTCATTGAGCGTCAAAAAATTCGTCCACATCGCTGTCAATATGAAAAGTGCCCTGAACACTAGCAGCATTGCCACGTTGGGCGACGTTGCTGATTCTCTGGCCAACTATCTGTAGGCCCAACAAATATTTGTTCCGTGCGAGCATCGACCCCGTAACTTGGAGTGCAGCAGCCGATCGCTCAAGCACTACGCCAACCGTGTCGTCATCATCAAAATTGTAATGTCAATGCGTTCATTAGGTCCTCTAAAGTGTGAGGATTCTATACTGGTGAGCAGTACTCGAGATGACTGCGCACAAATGCACAATACAGAATTTTGAGTGTTTTTATGTTTTTAAAATCGGCTGATATCCTCAAGATGAAACCCAGTGCTTTAGAAGCTTTTTTAATAATATTATCGATGTGTGTGTCAAAAAGAAGTTTCGAGTCAAAAGTGACGCCCAAATCCCTAATCGTATTAACTCTGGCTAATGAAGTGTCGGCTAGTTTGTAATCGTAAAGAATAGGTTTAGGTTTACGAGTGATGGTACATGTATAACATTTAGAAACATTTAGATCCAAGCGGTTGGTCACACAGTACTCTTGGAATCTGTCCAGATCACGTTGGAGATGCTCAGCATCTTCATAAGTTCTGATTTCACTTAGAATCTTCATATCGTCCGCAAGCAAAAGAACTGTTGCGTTAGAGAAACATGAAGAGACGTCATTGATGAAGATGTTGAACAACAAAGGTCCCAATAGCGATCCCTGTGGAATCCCTGAGGGGATAATCATAATCAAAATCATAAATCTATTTTTATAAAAATCAATTGCTGTTCGTTAGTCTCGCTAAAACTCAAAAAGGGCTTGGCCGATTTGAATAATTTTATTTTTGTTTTGTTCGCCAGAATACAGGGAAGGTTCAAAAACAAAAAAGTTGGTAGGGTAAGTAGTTAGGTAGGGTAGGGTAGGTAGGTAGTCAGTTGACGTAGCCGCGGGCACAGCTTTTAAAAATAATAAATATAAAATTACATACAAGTAACTAGACCACCGGTGATTTACCATCTGAGTGATCGGAAACGGAATCGGATCGGCAACCTACCACGACAAGACGTGAGGCAACTGTGACTCTTCAAACAGTCACTAAGTCGTAAATAAAGAGCTGGGTTTACCCATTGAGCAATATTTACCTTTTCTTTTCCTTGTACAGCGATGTAGATAATTGAAATATTTTTACAGACATCTCCTTTGTCTTGAGGACGTGTGCGAGAAGACAATGATCGGTATGATAGAATAGGCTTCACTTAGGCATGGGATATATAACAATAATAAAGGAATATCTTTACATTATCTCAAGTTATTGTTAACTGTATAACTCTATAAAGAGGAAAAAGAGTTTGTCTGTTCATATTGTGTTTAGACGGTAGGTAATGTCAGGAAGAACTAATTAGATTCCAAAAATTATTTCACGGAAATGAGACTATCTCCGGGAATCCTGGGTTTTTATCCCGGTAAAGTTTTTGGTTCCTGTGGAATTAGCCACGGAACCTAACCGCGGGAAAAACCTGGTCGAAACTAATATAATAGTAAAACTGTATGTCTTTTATGTTTTTAAAAGTTAGGTAATCTCTAGAAGTACCAAAGTTTTTTTTTTAACTCTTACACAGTAAGAAAGTCACACTATTGCTTTAACGTTAATTTTCATCCGGAAAGTGACGATTCATACAAAATAGGCAACAGAAGCGAAGCCGCGTGAAAAAGCTAGTGTAAAAAGAGGCATTATATTCCCACTTACAATGGTCTACAAAACTTGCAGAATAGCCCGCATACCTAGGCTACCTACAAGCTACATACAAGTCAATAAAAAGTTCAACTGGTCCTATCATCGGCTCAGTACTGTGTCGACCTCTTGAGGAACATGTATACTGGAGTGTGGATACCGCTATGTCTTGCTTGTGTTGTTGTGGTGAACGCGAACCTGAATTGGAACGCAGACGTGGATGCAGGTAACTATTTAACGACTAGCTTCTGCCATTATCCCAAAGGAACATATTCCCGAGGTAAAAAGTTCAGATCCATTCAGTAGTGTTTGCGTGAAAGAGTGTCAAACATACTCAAAAGCTTTCCCCTTTAAAATATTAGTGTGATTTCTGCAAAGTTTGATCAAAATCCGCGACCTTGGATTGGAACTTTTATTTAACAATGATTTTACATAGTCCTGTCTTAGAACCTCAGATTTAAGGAGAGACCACGATTTCTTCGTCAGATTTAGCTGTGCGTCAAACCCCTAACCCTAACCGTCAAACCCTACCTATCTGGCCATTTTTTTTCTAGGGTGTCTTTCGCAGAAAATCTTAACACCGCCATTCAGAAAATTACTTCAAATGCACAACGCCATCTATCGAATATGGAGTTCAACTGTCGGAAAATCTGAAATGCGTGTGTTGTGATAACTTTATTACTTGAGCACTTTAAATTCATCTAACTTTTGATAGAGTGAACCGATTACAATGAAATAAAAACTAAGTAATACTTCAAGTTACACACAATTTTTATGTATACAAGTTATCAACATAACATTACATATAACATTAGTTTCATAAATTTTACGTGATGCGTGCACAAATAAAAAGACAAACAGACAAAAAAGCCTAAAATGCTGGAAATGGGTTCTGTTGGTTATCCTTTGAAACACTGGCAATTTTTCTTGGAAATATTTTTGATTTTCAAAAACGACTTTTCTACAGATTTATTATATGTTTTGATTGCCAAAACTGTTCACGTTTTCTCGGTGAATGCGACCAATTCAAGGTCGCAGGTCAGTTGGAAACAAGAACAATCATTATTGGTAATAGTAATTCATCACGCCATAGACCAAGTAATGTTTTATCAGTATACCTAATCATCAATCGTCTCGTGTCTTCTCTAGGTACATATTTTTAGAGAAGAGTCCTTTGCCCTACAGTGGGTCAGTAACAGGCTATTGGTAACGGCCCAGTGGTAACGGCCTCGACTTACGTGTCGTAGGTCGTGTAAATTATTGCATCACCTCTGCTCTAAAAACATTTAATGAAAACAACGTGAGGAAACTGGCATACCAAACATTCAATGACATGTGACATTCACCAACCCGCATTGGGCTGCGTGGTGGATTAAGGCCCATTCCCTCTCACCCAGGGACGAGGTCTGTTTCCCAGCAGTGGGAACATTAATAGGATGGTGATGAAATCAGATAAGTCTCTTCCTCAACCTAGAATCTCCTCTTCGTCCTAGCGTCGTTTAGGTAAGGTCGGCTCTCCTTAATTCATGGTGCCAAGACATTCTGTCGAGGGTTGCTGGGTCAGGCAATTTCTCCTTCTTTAGAAGCTTCGTTATACTGGTCCACCAAGTAGTATAAATAGAATAAACACGGTTTTAATTCAGGTGGTAATTTGAATCAAGTTGATTGATGGTTTCATAACGCAAGATTAATATCATCGTCAGCCTATTAATGTTGCTACTTCTGGGACACAGGGCTCCTCTCTGTGAGAGGGAATGGGCCGTACACCACAACGCGGACCCAGTGTGGATTGCTGGATGTCACAAAATTTTATTTTAGCGTGCTAGTTTTTTGTGTTCGTTTTAATTTTGCGATAACTCCTAAGTTATTCATTTAAATTATATGGTGTAAAGGATTATCGTAATGTCCATGAAATGCTTTTAAGGTGACTAACGTATTTAATTTCATAAGGATTAATACTGTAATCCGTCTAAATAGTTTTCCAATTACCGCGACCTACGACTTGTAAGTATCGGCCGATACCGCTGGGCCACCACTGCACCCGAGATCAATATATTTTTGGTACAGTTGATAATTGTACCAAAAAACCAATATATCTTGTTTGATGTATTTGACTGTAATCTGTTGTCATTGTTCTTGTGTTTTGTGCTCGCATTTCAATCTGATGACATCCACGAGACCCATGAACACTGAATTTGTTAAGGCATACAACTTTCGGTCACGTGACGTCAACTTTATAATATGGACCGGTACATTCGAGTGGTAATTGATGGCCGCTCGTCTGACCAACTGGGTATTATTGCCGGGGTCCCTCAGGGGTCGGTAATCTCAGCAACATTGTTCTTGCTGCACATAAACGATCTGCTAAAACCCGGCACCTTTGGGTATGCGGATGACAGCACTGTTGCTGAGAGATACGTTGAAGCGCGCGCTACCGGACCTCAGATTCAGTCTCTCCGGGAGGCCATGGTTGGGCGCTTGAAGGCAGTCTCCGAATGGGGCGATGCCTTTTTCCGCTAAAAGGAGTCAATTCCACCCGGCTCCTTCTTTTCTAGGTGTAACCGTGCCGATAACGGACCATCTTGAGGTTCTTGGCATTACGTTGACATCGACGCTCAATTTCGGTCCATTCATTGAGGCAAAAGCTCAGCTGGCTGCCAAAAAATTGGGAATCCTCGCGAAGGTGAGACGGTACTTCACGCCAGAACAGTTGCTGAACTTGTATCAAGCGCAAGTTCGATCATGCATGGAGTACTGCTCTCATCTCTGGGACGGATTTCCCAAGTATCAGCTGGATGCACTTAAGTCGATCGAAAAACGGGCCAAGAGGCTCATTAGCAATAAAGTACTCGTCGAATCTAGGCTCCAGAACCTCAAACATCGGCGCAGAGTTGCCAGCCTGTCGGTTTTTTATCGGTTACATTTCGGGGGGTGTGCGTTGGAATTGCATGAACTGATTCCTCCTAGCCCGTTCCATCATCGGACTACAAGACATACGGCGATGCGTCATCGGTACATGGTGGACATCCCACCCATACACACCAAATGTTTTGGGAATACTTTTATTATGCGTACAGCAAAGGAGTGGAATTCCCTGCCGGAGTCTGTATTTCCTGTTGGCTACGACCTGGGAGTCTTTAAGTCAAGAGTAAATAGGTTTCTTCTAGACAAGCGTGCTTCATCGTCGACCACATCATCGCTTACCATCAGGTGAGATAGTGGACAAGCGCAAGCCTATCAATAATAAATAAAAAAAAAAATGGAAAATCCAAAATGTTTTCCAACTTGCAATCTTTAATTACACACAGACTCTGGAACAGGTGGAACTAAACCAAAGTAAGTGGTGGGTGTGTTGAAAGCCTGTATTTATGTCAATTTTGAAGTTCATAAAGTGCTGATTCTTCTCTCGTTAAAATAATTGACTTTTAATTTGTCACCCCTGCAGATACCGATACCGGCGATAATAACAATACCGGCGATATTAACTATACCGGGCATACCAGAACCAGTAAACCCGAGGATGACGGACCAATCGCGCAGTCGTTGTCGGGCCAGTTCCGGGGATCGTGGATGACGTCACGGCGTGGCAGACAGTTTCAGGCGTACCGCGGCATACGGTACGCGGAGCCACCCGTGGGAGAACTGAGGTTCCATGTAAGTTATTTCTTCCTTTAACATGCAACTTTTGCACGTGCCCCGCCGTTCGTTCTTTACAAAGAGAGAGTGGTACAGAACGAATGGCTCTGCCCCTCTTTCTTTTTTTTTTGAACTATGATGGCATTGACACTTCATAGTACGGCCTCAGTAGGTAATCCCTGTAATCCCCAGTAGCATGAAGTGATGACCATGTTTTGATGTACCGTTTCAGTCCCATCTGAACTCCAAAACAATAAAGGCACTAGATCTTTTTCCGACTAATTTACTAGAGATTTTATAGCTGCTTCACCGCTTTGATCTAGCTAAAACGCAAGGTAATGTGCCGAGCTGGCTTTTCGAGGACCGTCTCGTAATTCTGGCGCATAAAAGGATTGTAAGCCTTACTTATTTGAATAAATAAATTGATTTTGAAAGAGACTGATCCCATAGCCACCGAAGCCGATCCTGTCTTACCCGAATATGGTGGATGCCAGCAAGGAAGGCCCCGCGTGTCCGTCTCCCACCAGACCAGGCTACTACGTGGATGAGGACTGTCTCGTCATCAACGTCTATACTCCTGGGCTTATCAAGTAAGTACTGGCAATGCTAGTGAACCAAAGGGTATCATAGCCCAGTTAGGAAGTCGCCTCAAGTAAACTACTGCCGATCTCAACATCAGACAAGGATATTAAGACTGTGACGGCTAGAGCTAATTAGATTGAAACTCGGTATTAAAAAAAAAAACGGCCGAAAGATGTCCACTGAAAGAAAGAATGACACATGGTCATAGGCCTCCTCCAAACCTCACCGCACTGATCGGTCCTGTGCGTTTCGCATCCATCGGAATCCCGCAGCCTTAAACAGGTCATCGGTTCAACTAGAGAGACGCGTTCCAACATTGCGTTGATCCTTGCGTAAGAAAGGAAAGCGGTCCACAGTTCTATAAGGCATAACATTATACTCCACGTAAGGTGGAGTCCGGGCCTGTGAAGGTTGCGAAAATCCTCTGTACACGAGAAGCATATTACTGACCATTGTGGCGATTTTTGGTGGATATCAATGTCTAGCAACGGGCGATCAAAGTCTGGCTCCCTATGTTTCGGAACGTTTGCAAAGGCACATCATCATATACCCTAAGACTTAAGAGCCACAGGTAGACTGAAGCCTGGTCGAGTTGGTACATTTCTCCATCGCTATACGTGCTTCATCTTTCTTTCTCTTACGCTCTGTCGTTCTGGCCGACGACCTGGTTAAGGTTGCGGGAATCTGATGGATTCGAGACACAAGGGACAGGTCAACGTGGCAAAACTTTAGGGTAGGCCTATGGTCAGCAATGGTCTTTCAGCTGAAATGATGAACCTCTGGCGGCTATGATGTGTCATAATTTGCACAGGTCTGGTTTGATGCCTGTGATCGTGTTCATCCACCCCGGTGGGTTCTACTCGATGTCAGGCCGCAGTGACCTGGCGGGGCCGCACTATCTGATGGACAGGGATGTTGTGCTAGTCACCATCAACTACAGACTTGGCTCTCTCGGTGAGTAGTAGTTCAACTTTCACCGAATTCTTGACGAAATTGTAAAAGTTGTAACATGTCATTGACCAAGTGAATATTAGTAAGTTGTGGCAATAGACAAAAAAGTTCTTCTTATCTATCTAGAGCATCACCGTAATGAGACTTACAAAACGAATTCTAATGCGGAGAATTCATAAAACAGACTTGCATGCAGGCTTGCCCGCGGGCTATGACGATCTTAGATGACGATAGGTCTGTCTTTCCGCGATGGTCTCACACTGAACAGACCCAAGTGTGGTGCGGCGGACATGCCTTAAGGCGGTACCCTGAGCCAAACGCCGCGCAAGCCGTTTTTCGTGCTGTTTTAGGAGTTATCTACTCGTTATTTAAAAAGAAATATCAATTAATAAAAATACATTAAATTTCTACATAATATTGATTCTAAAATGGAAGAGTTAGTTTTATTTTATGTTGTATATATTTCACTAATCTCCTTCCAAAAAAATCATAAAAAAGAGAAATAATTATTGATAGCATGCATCTCCTCGTAAAGTGTTCATTAATAATTTTTTGTACTAACACTAATGGATAGACAATTTAATAAAGAACATTTTTGTAGTATTATTTTTGTCAAATGACCAAAATTCGATTTTATAAAGATTTTATTGTAAAATCTGGGCGTATTCACTACTGTAATTCATGCGCCGCCAGTGCCGCTAGACCAATAGGAATGCTCATATCTCACGCCGATTTTTTGGTCAGGGTACCGTCTTAAGTATGCCCCGTCTAAGCCTAACTAACCTTACTAACATTTTATTAACTTTAGTACTGAGTCTAAGATTTCAAGTGCATGGAAAATAACAGGCCGGACGTACGGTTGAACTATAGTAAGAATTTGCTTATAAGCGGTACCTACGAGTGCTCGTGACCAAAATGTTTGTCTCATCGTTTTAGGGCTAAAACCGGATACCATCGATAGATTTGGTTTTTCTAATTACAAAAATATTTACTAATTTCAGAAATTTTTCGCGTCACGTCTGATCTTACCGCATTTTTAATATGTTTTTTTTAAACGTAGCCCCGTACTAGGAATTTCTCCTGTATCGTGGGTGCATTTACAAACATATCAACACATACACAACCAGACTAGAACATATCGGCGGTTTTATAGCAATCTGTCTAATTTTTACCCGACTGCAAGGAAAGGGTAATGTTTTTCACGCGTATCTTAGTATGTAGGTATATATGCATGTTTTTTTTTTTTTTTTTTTTTTTTTATAACCTATAGGCTCGCGCTTGATCACAATCTCACTTGATGGTAAGCGATGATGTGGTCGACGGTGAAACACGCTTGCCTAGAAATAACCTATTCACTCTTGACTTAAAGACCCCGAGATTGTAGCTATCGGGAAACACAGACTCCGGCAGGGAATACCACTCCTTAGCTGTACGCATAATAAAAGTGTTCCCAAAACGTTTTGTATGCGTATGGGTGGGATGTCTACCATGTATCGATGGCGCATCGCCGTACGTCTGGTAGTCCGATGATGGAACGGGCTAGGTGGAATTATATCGTGCAATTCCATCGCACACTCCCCGAAATGTAACCGATAAAAAACCGACAGGCTGGCAACTCGGCGACGATGTTCAAGACTCTGGAGCTTTGACTCGACCAGCGCCTCATCGCCGATGAGCCTCTTGGCTCGCTTTTCGATCGACTCTAGTGCGTCAAGCTGGTATTTGGCTGATCCGTCCCAGAGATGAGAACAGTACTCCATGCATGATCGAACTTGCGCTTGATACAAGTTGAGGAGCTGTTCCGGCGTGAAGTACCGTCTCACCTTTGCAAGGATCCCCAGCTTTTTGGCAGCCAGCTGAGCCTTTGCCTCAATGTAAGGGCCAAAATTGAGAGTAGATGTCAACGTAACGCCAAGAAGCTCAAGATGGTCAGTTATTGGCACGGTCGCATCTCGGAAAGTTGGATCTGGGTAAAATTGGCTCTTTTTAGCGGAAAAAAGACACGCCTGGGTTTTAGCGGCATTAAACCTGACCAGATTGGCATCGCCCCATTCGGAGACTGCCTGCAAGGACAGGTTCAAGCGCTCCACCATGGCCTCCCGGAGAGACCGGATCTGAGGCCCGGTAGCACGAGCGTTGGACAAGTATCTCTCAGCAACAGTGCTGTCGTCTGCATACCCAAAGGTGCCGGGTTTAAGCAGATCGTTAATATGCAGCAAGAATAAAGTTGCTGAGAGTACCGACCCCTGAGGGACCCCGGCATTGATATCCAATTGGTCCGACGAGCAGCCATCGATAACCACTCGAATGGACCGATCTCTCAGGAAGTCTGCAATCCAATCACACAGACCACCGGGCAAACCGAATGAAGGAAGCTTACCAATAAGGCTTTCGTGCCAGACCCTATCAAAAGCCTTCGAGATGTCGAGGGAGACGGCAAGCGCTTCCCCGTGTCTCTCGATGGCCTCACTCCAGATGTGAATGGCATACGCTAGAAGATCCCCAGTAGACCGATTTCGGCGGAAGCCGTATTGGCGGTCACTAAGGATATCGTTAGATTCTAGGTATGCCAGGAGCTTCGTGTTAAGTACACGCTCCATACTCTTACAGAGTATGGACGTTACAGAGATGGGTCTGTAGTTGGCCGGGTCAGCTCGACTACCCTTCTTGGGCACGGGCTGTACGTTAGCTAGCTTCCAAGCATTCGGCACTTTTCCAGTCTCATACGAAAGGCGGAATAGGCGTGTCAAGATCGGAGACAGTTCAGGCGCACAGGTTCTGAGAACTATTGCTGGTATTCCGTCCGGGCCACTAGCCTTGTTCACGTCGAGGTTGCGCAGTACCTTACGGACGTCCTTTTGATGGATACGAATGTCCGACATACTCGTCTCGCATCCATCAGGATAGGAAGGGGGCCGCGCGTCACCAGGGTTCAGACGTGAAGATTCCGCAAAAAGAGAGGCAAATAAATTTGCCTTCTCCTCAGCAGAGTGGGCCAGCGACCCGTCGGGTTTCAGCAGTGGTGGTAGTGAGGGACGGCTGAAGTTGGACTCGACCGACTTAGCCAGGGACCAAAACGCTTTACTACCTGCTGGGTAAGAAGCAAGTTTCGCCCCTATTCGGCCAATGTGGTCGAACCGAGCCCTTCTCAACACCTTCTTGCAGGACTTGGCAGCCCTGTTATAGGCTTTCTTCCTTTGACCCACGTCACTCGCTTTGCGCGAACGAGCGTCAACCCATGCCAGGTACGCCTCATGTTTAAGCGCGTCGGCGCGATGACATTCAGCGCCAAACCATGGCCGGTCAACATTGGTCATTGTTACGTCAGAAAACGGAATGTAGTACTCCATTCCCTGACGCAACACATCCGTCACGTTGTCCGCGCACGCCGTAGGATCATCCGAAGAAAAGCAAGTAGGCTGCCAAGGATAACATGCGAAGAAAGATCGCATGCCATCCCAATCTGCTGACCTGTACCGCCAAACCCGCCGCGTGCCTCTTGGGCTGGGATCGGGCGGGGAGTAGACGGACACAGACTTCACCAGACAATGGTCGGAACTACCCAAAGGTGAAGTTATCGACACAGAGTATCGGTCTGGCTCTGTTGTCAGCAGAAGGTCCAAGCAATTGGCCGTGTGCGAAGCAACATTCGGCACCCTCGTTGCCCCCTGGACCAGCTGGGTAAGGTTAAGCGCAAGCGCAAGCTTACGCATCTCCCGTCCAGCATGGTCAGTGCACTGGTATGGGAAGAGCCACTCCTGGTGGTGGGCATTAAAGTCCCCCAGTAACACTAATTGGGCGGAAGGGTACCGCTGCTGTGCCGCATCAGCCGCCTCACTGAGGTACTCTGTGAGCCTGGTTGTCTCCTGATCTCCACTGTGCGAGCGGTAGACACAGGCGTAGATAATTTTATCCAGACCTGTGTCCACTAGAGCCCACAGCGTCGAAAATCTTGGGTCCTCAAGGTTACGGAGACGCCGATAGCAAGTGTCGTCACGGGCGTACATACACACTCCCGCGCGCGGTTTATAATTGTGCTCCAGGGTAAACCCTGGGTAAGATAGGTACGACGCGTCTGACGGACTCGCTATCTGCGTCTCCGTAAGGAAAAACAGCGCTGGTTTTTCAGTCTCCAGGTGGTAGTGGACTGCAGAGAGATTTGAGTGCAGACCTCTAATGTTGGTGAGGTACACTTTGTGTGGGAGGGGGTGCAGCCGCTGTTTATATCCTGTATTTTTTATCCTTGGCATTTTGATTTAAAGAAGAGTGAATGGAAGAGAGGAGTAGGAAGTGAGACGAGGTTCCACGCTGCTAACCTACAGACACGCACTGAAAGGACGCCATCATTGGGGCACTAGCCCGGAGACTGCGGGGACGCCCGAGCCCCCCCGGAATGTCTATCGGGCCCTCCCTTCTGGTCGCCAACCAGCACGATAGTGCATTCCGGGATTTTTCGACAGTTGGCGGGGCAGCCTTTCATGTGTGGCTGGCACACTACTTGGGCCCCCAACTACCTGCGGTCGGCCAGCGGTGCACCGTGCCTCGGATCCCGCTACCCTCCGCGACTAGTCTCCCGATACGCCCATAACAGCGCGCGCCAGACTGGTCTGCTTGCAGTGGAACAGCTATCTCGACCCAACTCCTCTAGATGGCTACACTGAGCATCGTATCCGGAACACGGCCAGGCCGCTTGGCGGTACGTCTTTGCTCAGTGGGTGGTCACAAGCCTTCGGCCGAAGCCTACCACCAGTTGTGTCACCTGATTTGCACCACCCGGGGACCACGTGTAGGGAATCTAAGGGTACTCTCCTACGGACGTGGGTGACTCGGCCCCCAAAGGATGTTTATGTAATATTTTTTATTACCTCATATATTTCAAACCGCTAGACGGATTTATATAAATACCAGCGACCCACCCCGGCTTCGCCCGTGACAAATTATACACAAAAACACTCGTCTTAGTCTTTCTATTGGTGAAAACCGTATGAAAATCCGTTCAGTAGTTTCTGAGTTTATCGCGTACAAACGCCGCGGGGGACTTTATTTTATAATATGTAGTGAAGACATCGTTAGATACGTCTTGACCGCTGCCGCCGTTCAAAAAAACCAAACATGGCGGATTTTGTGTGCCATATTGTGCGGGTCCCAATTTTATTTTTCTTCCAAACCCATTGATTAGAGTACCAAAATGAAGGGATTTAAGAGGTGATTACAAAAATATAACCACTTATTATGTTTATAAGTAATCCGAAAAAGAAATGATAACTAAGTAAACTGTTGTAAATAAAAAAAGTTAATTCAAAAAATCAAAAACCCGACTGCTTAAGTAGCGAACTAAAAAGCTGTAAACAAGAAAAAAACATTTTGTGCATTACATTCGAACTGGCTGATCACCTGGTCCTCCCTGACCAGGTGATCAGCCAGTTCGAATAAGTAATGTAGTTGAACGATAGAGTTTAGATACCGATTACTTACACAATTTTCAGACACCAATAGCATCACAAGTACCCAGGAGACCATTTGAGAAAATAAAAATGAGGATGATCTAAACGTATGCTCTTTCAAGCATTCTGAATAAATTACCAAAGACAATATCCAAAAAAATGGATATAAAAAACCTCGAAAAATAAAAAAACATCTTGAAAATCTACTTTACCGTTGAAAAGTATAGAATGGGAGAAGGACCTACGTGTGGGTCAACTACCAGATAAACTGTGAGCGATTAACTTTAACCTGAATCGATAGCGCATTGCCTCAAAAAGATTGAGCGTAAAAATTGTATGAATCAATGCTTGTGGCAATAAACAGATTGACTATTTTTTTTTTGGCAATAAACATGTTTTCATGTGAACATTAGTAAGTTGATGAGAATTAATAATTTTTCAGAAGAAAGTGTGAGTCTTCTATGTGTTGAAACCATTTTGAACGTTGAAAAATTTTACCTTTCGGCAACACAGCGTTCTGTCTGAAAACTATTAAACAAGACGAAAAAAGTTGCCCAGACATAGAAAAAAAAATTATCAGACAAATTTAGTGGCGCAACTTACTAATCAGACAATTTTTCAACAGTAAGCCATTTACAAGTTTTATTTAACTTGCAATGTATGTATGTATGTATTTAAGTGTGTTCGGGTCAAATACTGCAACTGAATTTTAAAGCAGTTACCCTCAACCGTTTAAGATGAGATTTTGCATACACGTTTAGTTTGGTTGACAATGCATGGTTAACTAACCCTCAGTTTCCCAGCTTAAAATTATCGGAGAATAAATGTGACAAATTGTCAAGCACGCGTTATTTGCTGTGATTGGCTGTTGCAAATTCATTCAACCAATCACAGGAGATAACGCGTGCTTGACAATTTGTCACATTAATTCTCCGATAATTTTAAGCTGGGAAACCGGGGGTAAGTGACATCATTCTAAATTCAGTATGGCGGACGGCCCATAATGGTAGACTAGTTATTTTTGTGCACTGCCATGATATGGGTATCAAATTAAAGGGTTTGCTGAGCAGAATACGAAAAAAGCTTGTTTTAAATAAATATTACGTGATGGAAAAAAACATACTACACTGTACATCCCATGGCAACATAATAAAGTGAGCGACTTACATCGGTCAGAACTACCTGCCGCCGAAGTCAAGCGAGGGGTACCAAGTAACCAGAGGCCCTCGACAAGTGACATTCTATCAACGAAGGCGTGGCGATAGCGATTGTCAAAAAGGCAAAACTGTATGGGATTGACTAGCGATATCGAAAAGTCACGTCATCCCTTATATTTTGACTTTTCGACTATCGCCTTCGCTGACATCGAATGCCACTTGTCTACGTCTCATAGGACCGTGCGTTTGCCGGCCAACTCCGAAACAATTACCAACGATCCAAAAGATTCAAAAAAAGTTGGATCAGGCTGTTATGAGACGGGTCGGTTTTTTTTTTCAAATGCTCTCATCCCACATGTGACGCGCAAAATGTCTGAAAACTAACTTTTTCATAACAAAATTACGAAACCTATGTAAGTTAACCTAACCATTTTTAATATATCAGCCAGAAATGACCCCCATAACACTGTGAAGTTTTTGGCCGGACTCACCTAGCCGGGTTCAGATTCATCTAGTCTAGCGATTTTATACGGTTTTAACCGTAACACATTATGACATGGTTTTGGTCGTGGGCACTCGTACTACTTATTAGTAATACCACGGTAAGAGTTATCAGTGATGTCTGAAACGCAAACCTCATGCTTCACCAGGAAGGCTCTACGGTGACAACGCCTGTCCTCTTCCAGGTTTTCTTGCTCTAGGCAACCAACTGGCTCCCGGCAACAACGGCCTCAAAGACCAAGTGGTGGCTCTGAAATGGGTGAAGAAGAACATCGCTGGCTTCGGGGGCAACCACGACCTTGTCACCATCGCTGGCTGCAGTGCAGGGGGTGTTAGCGTCATGACGCATATGATCTCGCCTATGTCGAAAGGTGAGTCGATTAAAATACGAAGAAAATCTACTTTGTCTTTGCTCAGATGAAAATAGATAAAACTGTTTTTTTTTTCGAGAAAACGAATTTTCTCAGATACGAGACCTAGCTAGATCGATTTTTCGCCCCCGAAAACCTCTATATTGTAATTTTTATCAAAATAGTTAGAGCTGTTTTCGAGAACGAACGTGATTACAAAGGTATATACAAATATTGCTCATTTAATAGTATTGGATATTTCATCATTAGGCCTGTTTCACCGCGCCATATCCGTGAGTGGGTCTCCCACGTCCAAGGTCCCGCTCCCCTCAGACCGGATGGATCTGGCCATCAAGCAGGCGCGCATGAGCGGCTGCCCAGAGGACAACGCCACCGTGATCTATGACTGCCTCAAGACCAAGCCCTGGAAGGAGATCGCTGGCTCCCTGCTCAAATTCTATGTGAGATTCTTTGCTACTTTTAAGGTAAAGGCACCATGCCGGGGTATTTAAAAGAATACTCGAAAGAAAACAAACTCGAAAAGACATCCAAAATTAAACATTTATTTTACTTTCCTGAAGAATTGGCAATTTTATCAGAAGCTTAATTGTCTTTACTCCTGAAGAGTCCTAAATGTATGCATTCAGGCCTGCTGAAATACCCATCTGGTGATGCTCGTTTAACGGAAAGATAAATATGTTATCAAATGATTAAGAGATCTTCAAAATTTTGTTGCTTTTTAGTAATTAATTTATATTTTTTACGAGTTTTTGATCGTACTGTCATGTTTATGTCTTTTTTTTTTTTTTACTTGGGACAATCCCACCGCACTATTCCCAAACCACTGCAACTCCTGAAAGCCAGAATCAACAGTGGCGACCACCAGAAAAGCGCCGAGGCAATGAAGCTCGACGAAGTCCCGGAGAATGAATTTACCTGTCTTGGATCCCGCAACGAAATTAATCAGAAAAGAATAACGGAGGAGTAGGATGTTTATGTCTGTAATGTAACGCACATTATGTTGTTTCATGGCATACAATTGCTTTCTTTTCTTTCTTCTACATACCTCGGAAAAATATTTAGAACCCCACGAAATGCCTTTACGTCTATATACTTCTGAATGCCCAGGAGTTCGGCTACGACCCCCTGAGCCTGTGGCGCCCGGTGGTGGAGCCTGACTTCGGCCAGGAGAGGTTCCTGACGGAAGAGCCGATGGTCTCCATCAAGCAAGGCAGGATGCACTCCGTGCCCTTCCTCATCAGCCAGACTAATGGAGAGTTCTTCTGGAAGGCTTTTAGTAAATATATAGTTTTACTTATTTAGTAAGCACTAGCTTCTGTACACGTTGTCACAGATGAAAAGTAATCTGACTATACCCTACGCCAGGAAATGCTATGCCCGTCCCGGTGCAACATTCTAGACGAAGATTTGTCTTCTTCTTCCATAACTACATCTCTATTCTGTATTTAGCCGTCATCACCGAAGACACTCCCTTTTTGGCGATATATACCTATAATTCTTCACGCTATCAATCCATCGTTTACCATCGGTTTCTAAATTGAGAATCCAAAGTTGATTACTAGTCAGACTCTAATTACCCGACTGCCGAAGGAGGGTAATGTGTTTATCAGTCAAAATCAAATCAAATATGTTTATTTGTTCGAATATGGTAAAAAAGATGTTACAATATTGGTTCCAGCATATCCTGCCATAATATGGCGTACAAATATTTATTAATAATTATGAATTATAGTATATAATCTGAATCTGTTATAGTTCATTAATAAAGATTGAAAATGTATTGCAGTAATAATAATGAAGAAAAAATAAAAAATTGTATTAAATTAGTAACGACTTATCTTCTAAATATTCTTGAACACTGTAATAATTTTTCGCCAATAACAGTCTGAACAATACCCTTTTGAACAACGGCAATGGCAAATCTTGAGTATTATTTGGTAAATGATCACTTTTTAATGGTCACTTTTTTTCACTAGTGCTTTTTACTTTCCTGTATTTTTTTAATTTTTAACTCCAACGTCAGCCCGACGCTTAGAGTTTTTATTATTTGAGAAAAGTTTTAAAAATTAGTTATGTACAGATTATCATTCATATAAAAGGTAAAATAAAACTAATACTTTATTTTAGGCGTTTTTAATTACTCTAGATTTAGATTTTGATCAATAAATTAATTTTAAATATACATTAAATATGTTTGGCAGAACGTATATTTTGCTCGTGCCTTATTGCGTTATGATGTGACAGCTATTCGCACATGCGCAGTAGATATGCCCGAGGAACTATTAGTTAATCTGTGGATATGCTGAACGCGCTTGAATAAGCCCGCCATTTTATTAATTTCATTTTATTAATTTATTTATTTCCTCGCACAGTGCATAGTAAAATGTTGTATGATACACGTACGTAAGATGATTTCCGACTTGTGTCGATTTATCCACTCACTCGCTTCGCTCGCTCGTGAATAAAAATGCCACTCATCGGAAATCACCTACCTTCCGCACTTGTAGCATAAATAACTATTGTAGTCTATGCAGGTATGTATGTTTGTTCCTATGTGGCGTTCTAGAGACCAAACGCGTTGGCCGATTTTGATGATTCTTACGTCAATCGATTTGTCTTAAAGCTGCGAGTGTCACTGGCTACATTAAAATTGGGTAAGAAAAAAATAGCGGATTTTGGGCGCCATTTTGTGGGGGGGAAATTTTTTTTTTCTTCCAAACCCATCGTGTGGTATCAAAATAAAGTGTTTTAAGAGGTGTTTTCAAAAATATATTACACTTATATGTTAAAATGAACCTAATTCTAAAAAAAAAACGTAAGTTTGTAAATAAAAAAAGTTAATTAGAAAAATCAAAAAACCCGGCTGATTCAAAAGCGAACTAAAAAGACGTAAACAAGAAGAAAATCATGCTATGCAGTCGGAGGATACATCTGGTTTTATTCAGCCAGCCACGAATATGTATCCTACGGCTTTCTTAATGTATATGTCTTTTGTATATGTCTTCTTATTGTATATGTCTTTTTGTTCGCTTTTTAAGCAGTCGGGTTTTTGTTTTTTTGTAGCATTGGAATTTGTCACACTTTAGCATTAAAGTTAATGTTGACAAAATTTTAACTGACAATTCAGAAATAGTGGTTAAGTGCTGCTGCTACTTATCCAGCCTTCTTTGTCTCTCTTCACAGCGATCATCAACAATAAAACACTCCTCGACACGATGAACTCCGAGTGGGCCCGAGTGGCGCCCATCTCGTTCATCCTGCCACGCAATGATTCCGTCGACAAACTGAACAGGCTGCGGCAGGCGTACCTGGGAGACAAGCCGCTGGCCAACGACACCGAGACTGCTGCAGGCTTAGGGCAGCTGTATGGCGACGCCATCACTGGCTTCCCAGTACATAGGTGAGTAATTTCTGGTTTCTGGTGAAGAAGCTGTTCGTGCGAAAATCTTCAATGCTTGCCGAGGACGATACGTGGATCGGAGACCATCTTAACATGCCGAGATTCGTCTGTGCTTCGGAAAGCACGTTAAGACGACGTTAGTCGGACGTTCGTCCGCGCTATTACATTAGGTATCTGTAATGTGATAGTTGTAACGGAGATTTTAATAATAAATACATAAATAATATTATGCCACTGGCCCCGGCTGTCGTTTAAATAAATGATAAATAATTTATTTCTGTAAGTTGGTTTGTACAAACACTTGTACATGTCGATCATATTTTTTAAAACTAAATGAGGTCGGCGTTTCCTATCTGACTATTCTGAGGCCGAACAAAAAACTCAGAGGTCACAGTCTCTTTTAAAGTCCTGATAAAATCTTGGTTAGATAATGTGAAGACCATATATACTGATGTGTGAAATGGTCTTTTGAGGAAAGAACCAGCCAGATTGAGTGGACCTGTCCAGTCAGTGCACGCATTTGTCAATAACCGAGCAGCTCAACTCAGAATTTAAGGAGCTCAAAGATTCGACGAACAATACCAAAGAAAGGACATTCGGGTAGGCCACATAAACTTCTCAAACTGCCAGACCATGATTAAAAATTAAAAACCAAAATTTTATTTTTGAATGATCCACATCTTCACATATAATATGATATTTGATAGATGAAGATATTTGACAGTAATTACAGATAGTCAGAGGTCCGAAAATCTGACACTAGTATTGGCAAAAGGTTATCGTATTGCCCCATTGTGTATGAACTCGCTCATACAACTACCTACGTCAGCGGCGAATAAAAACGTGTACGATAAAGCGGACCTGTAAAACGGACTGCGGTGTATTTTGTCGAATCGGTTTTTTTTTACTGGATTTGGAATACTGTCATGTGTGTGAACTCGACCATACAACATACACACGTCAGCGCCAAATAAAAACGTATACGATAAAGCGGACCTGTAAAACACCCCTGTGGACCTCTGTGTGGACGAGCACTTACTAGGCTATGACCAGATAAGCTTAAGCAGACGTTTTGTTTTTAAAATATTAAAACTCTGCTGCATCCGGTTAGGCTGGAGGAATACCTCGACATATTTGGGAAAAGGCAGACAGATTGATTGATGTAGACTAGATGCACAAACGTACATACAAAGGGGGACTTGACGCCTTCTGCCTGCTTTCTAAACATTGCCTTCTGTTGCAGAATGGCTAACCTGATGAGCCGCCACTCCTCGCATGTGGTTTACTACGCAGAGTTCGCGTACGTCGGCAACCACAGTCACTATGAGCATCCGATCACTAAGAAACCAGCTCAACGTAAGTGACTAAATTTTACTTCTCCTTTTCATATTGATTAAGTAACTACTGTCTCAACTATTCAAATTTTCTCCTACCACTATGTTGCTACCCGTCACCGCTTTCGTAGGTACTTTTGTGTAATTGGACAGATCTTCGTTGTTTGTTTTCCGACATCACAAAAATATTTAGAAAGACAGTTCGTTATTCCGTCGGTTAATATTTTTTGTTAAAAAGCATTTTAATGTTAAGTTTTTGGTGTAAATGCTAGTGTATATAGTGTGTATGTTACTGTAAAAGCCCGAACAACGGTAAAACCCAAGATTTACCAAGTGATATTGGTAATAGTCCGATCTATGATATATCGCTAATTTCAGAGCAGCAGAGAGCAGTGGTGGCCCAGTGTTAGCGGCCGCGACTTATGTGTCGAGGGTTCAAACCCAGGCAATCGATTTACTTTTTGTAAATTATTTCATCACCACTGCTCTCAAACCGGTGAAGGAAAACATCGTGAGGAAACCGGCATGTCCTAGAACCAACAATTATAAAACAAGTGTGACATTCACTAACCCGCACTGGGCCCGCGTGGTGGATTACAGCCCATTCCCTCTCACAGAGAGGAGGCCTGTGTCCCAGCTGTGGGCACATAAAAAGTCCCATGCTGATGAATAGCTAATTTCGGGCTTCTACCAGTAAAACTTGGAAAAACTAAGGTTTTGCGGAAAAGAATTTAATTATCATTAATATCAATAAAATAACAGATGTAAATGACTTGTAAACATCTGTCACTTACGCACACTCAAAATAACCTTACTCTAAGAGATTAAGGTCACCCTCCAGGATGATTTTAAAACTTCTCGAATGCTTAATAAACAGGAAATGTTTTAAAATCAAGTAGCATTTCTTTTAAACGGGTAAAAAAATACCCACTTTAGTAAAGCTAATCAATTAGTCCTTAATTGATCTTATCATTTCGTATCATATAGTGGAACAAAATTTTAAAAAATCAACAATGACTTTTGTGATTAAAAGCCCGAAACTAGCGATTATCAATTCAATATTTTATTTATTTTCTCTTTACAATGGTTGCCTTAAAATTAACATTACAATCAATGCTTAATCTATATTACACCATTGCAAGAGACTGGTGCCTGAAGTATGTTTTTCAAAAAAAAACTGTGTTACAGGTCACCAGGCCCCCACAAGAAATGTGATTTAATGTGATTATCATAGATAAGTTCGCAGTTTTACCTGTAATACTTGGTAAATCTTAAGTATTACCGGTAAATCCTAGGATTGACCGCAATTCGGGCTTTTAAAGTAACATGTACATATACTTAGTTTCATATTAGGGTAAATGTTACTTTTTAGCCGACATTCCAAAAAGGAGAAGGGCCTATGTTCGACTTTATAATGAGACCTCCCTTTTTTATACGCGTTCGTATATATATAAGTACAATTTGTTCATATATATATAAGTACAATTTGTTCATATGTATTATGTATTAGTTTTTTTTTATTGCAGTCTGTTGGGAATAATAAAAACTTACTTTCATAAAAGAAGGAGGGTCTTGTAAGACTATCTTTTTTTTGTGCAGTCGCAGCTCACCACGACGACCTCATCTACTTGTTCTCGCTGAACTACCGCTTCCCCCAGATAGGGGCCGATGACTCACTCGACTCCAAGATGGTGGACAAAATGACCGCTCTGTGGTACAACTTTGCTAGAAACGGGTGAGATACAACCTTTGTTTATTCATATGGATAGGCTCGCGTTTGACCACTTTCTCACCTGATGGTAAGCCATGTTGTGGATCACGCTTGCCTAGAAGTAAACTATTCACTCTTGATTTAATAAATTTATTCATTTTATTCTAAATAATCTAATCTAGATCTGATATTTTTAAGTTTTTAGCGCCTGAAAAAAATGCTGTAGCATTAACTTATCGAAACGGCATTAGTTGCCTTCACGAAAGTAGGCATTATGAAACCTGTTTTTTTATAGATTCTGGCTTTATCTCTCCAGTTCTTAACAACAGTCAGGAAATGGAAATTAAGTGTTATTTTCAGCAATTAAAACTCCGGGAGGCTTATGGCTAACCGAAGATGTCGTTAATGATGATAAAACTTACGAAACATTCAGAAGAATCTCGCTGCTAAATAATAACAGCCGCACGGATCGATCTTCAAGATTAACCAACGCTTGCCGAGAACACATTAAGAGGAAAAATGGGCAGAGGGCGCCGACTGAATTTCCTTAGTAAAAAGTCATAATTCGAGGTTTGGCTCTCGTCTATTGGCTCCTCCAATATTGGAACAATTTAAAAGATTCCATAAACTGGAAATTAAAGATAAATACTATGCCCCTATGTTTTCCTTTTCGATGATACATTATTTTGACTTTAGAAGCAATAGAACCCTCAAAAAATGCCCAAAATGCTGTTAACAGAGGCTTAGTGTACAAAATGATAAATATAAATGAAAAACCGGCCAAGTGCGAGTCGGACTCGCGCACGAAGGGTTCTGTACCATTATCGCAAAAAAAACTCGTTTTTTGTATGAGAATATAAAATAAATATTTATTTAATTCGGTTTTTAGTATTTGTTGATATAGTGGCAACAGAAATACACCATCTGTGAAAATTTCAATTGTCTAGCTATCACGGTTCATGAGATACAGCTTGGTGACAGACAGACAGACGGACCGCGGAGTCTTAGTAATAGGGTCCCGTTTTTACCCTTTGGGCACGGAACCCTAAAAAGGATAACATATGGCAATATAACCCTCTGCAGCAGAAGGACAGATAAGCAAAATCCCGGAATAGGTAGCAAAATCCCAGATTAGCAGAAGGACAGATTTGCAAAAAGGCAGATAATGTACTGTCGCCGTCAAAAAAGTTACAAATCCTAGTAACCTTATTAACAATGTGTGACCTCTTTGATTTATATATTATTATCTAAAGGTCATGCATGGAGTACTGCTCTCACCTCTGGGACGGATCTGCCAAATACCAACTTGATGCACTTGGGTTGATTGACAGACGGGCCAAAAGACTGATCGGGAACGATGTGCTGGTTGACTGAAAGCTCCAGAGCCTTGAACACCGACGACGGCCGGAGGTTGCCAGCCTGTCGGTTTTCTATCGGTTACATTTCGGGGAGTGTGCGATGGAACTGCACAATTTGATTCTGCTTAGCCCTTTCCATCATCGGACAACAAGACGTACGGCAATGCGCCATCGGTACATGGTGAATATCCCACCCATACGCACAAAGCGTTTTGAAAATACTTTCATTGAGCGTACAGCTAAGGAGTGGATTTCCTGCCGGCACGGCGTCTTAGTTTCCTGATAGCTACAACCTAGGGGTCTTCAGGTCAAGAGTGAATAGGTTTTTTCTAGGCAAGCGTGCTTCACTTTCGACCACACCAAGATAGTGGTCAAACGCGAGCTTACACAGAATTAAAAAAAAAAACTAGTTACTTTCAAATAAAATTTTACCAATTTTTTAAAATGTAACTATTCAATTTTTGTTTTCTGTATGGGTCTGTACTTCTGCCTTTATGCAAATCTGTCCTACTGCTAATCTGGCATTTTGCTATTCCGGGATTTTGCTTATCTGTCCTTCTGCTGCAGAGGGGCAATATACCTTACTTTTTCAGTTTATGGAATATCTTTTAAATTGTTCCAATATTGGAGGCGGAAATAGACGAGAGCCATATCTCGAATTATGACTTTTTATTAAGGAAATTCAGTCAGGGCTCTCTGCTCATATTTCCTCTTAAGCTGTTGCTCCCGGATGATATTTGTCGATCTTTGATAGTGGTTACTGGTATTCAGAAGCTAAACATCCGGTCAGACCGACATCAGTCTTACCAAGGGCCATCGTAATAGTGTTACCCAGTTACTGGGTTTTGGAGGTAGTCGCTCCATGTAAAATTCTGGTATTCAGGCTGCATCAGGTTAGATTGGAACCGACTCCAATATAGTTCAAATAAAAACCTTGCTAAGTACTAAAAAAATACATTCAATTCCAAATAAAAACACTATGTAAAAAGTGAAAAATAACTTATATTTCGAAAGTCGATAAGTTTTTATTTTTACTTTTTAGTTGCGGTACATACCTGTAATTCCTAGTTATTCCAGAATAGATTACCCGAATAATATGAAACGCAACCGGTGAAATTAGAGTGAACCAGGGTCAACTGTACACATCTGCGTACCCCTTTAGAGCATACTAGCGTGATGACATAAAGTCATGAAATGGTGTAAACAATAGGTAAACGACGATTGCAGCAATCCCAGAGATTTGCCGTCATTTATTGAAGAGTTCTGTTGTATATCTCCGAAGTTTTTCATAAATAAGATCTTGGTCAAATTTAAATGGGACTCATCAAAATCGGTTTACCTAGTAAAAAGTTCTGAGCTAACACAAATGTCGAATTGAGAACCTCCTCCTTTTTGAAGTCGGTTAAAAAGGCCGGGCAGATTGAACAGATGAAACATACGGACTAACTAAACTCTTCTTCTTTCCTTAGCTACCCTATCCCGATACCGTTGAATGCCACCAAGGAGTTGACCTTGGACTCCTGGCCAGCCATGAAGCCTGCCATGAGGAACTACGTGCGCATAGACAAGGACTTCACAGTGCTACAGAACCTGTATGAAGACAGGTTCCGGGTTTGGGATGAAGTCTATCCGATACATTATTGAGGAGCTTTAGGTTTAGATCAAATGAAATACGATAATAAGTTAAAATTTATTGACAAAAGTTCACTGTACATACTAAACTATATCTACCAATTATAAGAATACTAAACCTTTATGTAGTTTATATTCATTTATTTGTACACACAGTAAGGTGTTAATTATTCAAACATAGCTAAGAACACTCTCGACAAAATTACCTTTCAAACAAAAAAAACTAAATCGAAATCGGTTCATCCGTTTAGGCGCTATGATGCCACAGACAGACACACAGATACACAGATACACAGCAACACACGTGAAACTTATAACACCCCTTCTTTTTCCGGCGGGGGTTAAAAATAGCGCAAGATCTCTGTGTTCTGCTGCAGTAAGAGGCAAACAAATCTTTAATATTCTTATAAAACGAAGTATTGTCTGGTAATGAAGTATTGCAATTCGGTATCTACCCTTTCTACACGCTTATGTATTTTTTATTCTTATCTGTCTTTCTAATACGGATGGTTGGGTACTATAACTTTGAAGTACCTAAGGCGCAACCTCGCTCTACCAAATCGTCTCAACCCCGACACAAACCAGTGCACCGCCAACCACATATTGTAGTCCCGCTTCCGCCGCGGCACAATCATTATAATGACGAGGCAGGTGATAGGGCAGTAAGTAGCCAGTGCAGCGAAAGATTGACGAGCGCACTGGAGGATGCGCTCCCGATTACCGCAGTTGCCTATGCACAAGAAGAATAGGGCGCTGGTGTGTGCTTTGGAACCTCGTTGATACGCACACAATCCTGTATTGCGGGGCTGTTGCGGCTTGTAATGTTAGCTGAAGTTTAGTCCCCAATTGAGACTATTTGACCAAAGCCTGCCGTGCCAGACTGGCAATGCAGGATCGAACGGCGTATCGATGGGGCCAGGGTACTCATCGGCAAACTATGCTGTTTCAGGGAGGGCAATACACGACCACGTGTAATGCGTTTCGTGAAGCAGGCATTTTCGGGAACTGAAATCAGATCTCGAGAATACGTGTCACGGAGCGCATAGACTTCCTGAAACAGAAAGTTTGTGCTTGGGCCAGCCGTAGGTATTCGGTAGTATAAGCAGCGCGTTGAATGCTACTCGCAGAATCGCATGTTCCAGAGCGCTGAGAGGTGGGTATACAGAGCTTGTGAGCGACCTGAACAAAATGTGACTGACGTGTGCCGCCCAGATGATGTCACCACGAGTACATTCTGGCGAAGTATCTGGTCGGTGCCCGTCTGTCACACTGAGGATGGCTGGATACGTGATGTCGAGCACGTGTGTGAAGCTTTATGCAGTCCGTCTGGTCCCGGTGACTTCCAGTTCGGTAGCGGATGAACTGCTCTGGCTACATCAGATAGACTGATGATTATTTTTCTATTTCTCTTCTGGCTAAAATGGTATAGCAGCTCACACGCGCTACTGGCATCTCAATTCCAGTCATGTTTAGAGTCTGGATCGCTGCCGCAATTTTTAGCAACAGGTGTTACCCACCTGCTTCATAAGACATGTAGTCCGGCGGAACACAAGCAATTACATGCTTATCGACGGTTTATAAACTTCTTACATCCATCCTGAGAGCAAAAAATGATAAACACATTGAAGGTAACTCAATCGTGTCTGCCTCTCAGAATGGATGTAGGAATGAATCCCGCGGCACTAAGAAGCTACTCCTCATTGATATGGCCTGTTTTGATGTACTCTTTCGGCGTACTAAAATGGAGCTCGACGCCTCTCTCGTCTGGCTTACAGTGAGCATTTACACAGACATAACCAAGTGGCCAGGATTATTCACCAGCAGCTTGCTTTGAAGTACAATCTAGTGGATTCTGAGGTACCGTATTACAAGTATGAGCCCGACACAGTTCTCGAAAATGACCATGTCACGTTGTACTGGGATCGATCTAGCATTACTGATAGGACTATTGTTGCCAATAAGCTGGATACAGTGTTGATAGACCGATTAGCGCACCGCAGAATGATAATTGAAGTCACCATCCCGCATGACGAGAACCTCGTGAAAGCTGAGAAAGAGAAACAGATCAAGTATCTCGTCTTAGCACACGCGATTGTCGACATGTGGTATGTGATTATTGTGCCGATATTGTTGTTACGGCTAACGGTCTGATAGCCAAGAGCCTCGACGACCATCTATCGAGACTGTCATTGCGCGGTTGGCCTGATACAGAAGGCAGAACTCCTCGATAAGTACGGCTCGCATTGTGAGGAGGTTCCTGTCTCTGGAGCCCTAACCACCGGAAGCTTGAACCCTGCGCCCGACACTGGCAGAGAAGTTCATTTTTTAATGTTTTTTTTTATAATTTGTTTTTGAAGAAATATTAAAAAATATAGATACATAATGTGTAGCAAATAAATAAAAGATATAATAAAAAGCCATTTATGCCATATTTCATAGTTACATTTCAAAGATTTGTTACTAGTTTCCTTAAATTTATGTTAGGTAAAGCTATATAATAATCATGCATAGGTAATCATCACTGTAATTTAAATTTAAACAATAATTACTTAAAGTTGTATAAAAGTAGAAATAATAATATTATAAATTTTTCGCATGCCTAAAAAAATGTAGTTCATTCATTAATAATAAAATAAATACCTATTTAAAATGTATTAACTATTACATTATGAATTATTAAATTAAAATGGTTCACTAAATTATAAACGTCGCCAACATTAGGATTTATCTAATATATAATCTTAAAAAGAAATAATAATACATAAAATATGTATCTACCTATAGAACAACGATGAGTAAAACAAAAATTCAGAAAATTATAAAACAACAATTAGTAATTAAAAAAAACGTAACTATATACTAACAACATGTGATATTTATTTTTTATTTTATAAAATATTTGTCGTAAAATAAACTAACTTGTAACTGTTTCTCAGTTTAGATAAACATCACAATTATAAATAAATGTAATGCGTATATATTCCCCAAAGTTAACGCAGTACTGGCCAAGGCCATGCGCTCGAATCCTCATGTACTTTCAAGTACATGAGGATTCGATATAGTACACTGCATTTGTCACACACAAAGGACAATATTAGTTTCTGAAGGCTCCATTTGGTTTGTTAATCTGTACTAAAGTATTTACACGATTTATCATTGTCATATAACGTGAATTGATGTTAGGCATATTGTGCTTAAAAAATTGATTTACTAATTAAAGATTACTTACTACATTATTACATTAAGAATTTGGATAGAAAAGTCGAATAATACATTCAAACCTGCTTACCTTGTTTGTTGGCATTTCGTAAAGCTGGCAAACAAGAAGAATTCCTGTCACCCGTTGAAAAGGGAGAGTCTCCATTAGATATATTGCACTTAGGTCATATTGGGCCTATGACTAAGACGAAGAAACAATACAACTATTTTTTACGGTCATTGATGAATTTAATTCACATGGATATTTCCTACAAAAAGCACAACAAGCCGAGAGGTGATAACAAAATTACAGACTCAAAAACAAGTGTGCAATCATAGACGGATTATTACTGACCAGGGTATGGCATTCACCAATGGAGAAGAGAATTTAGTAGTTATTGTGAAGATGGAAAGATTGAGCATGTTGCTATTACCGGAGGTGTCCCCAGGGGTAATGGTCAGGTGGAGACGATCCACAGAGTGATTGTTTCAGTATTAACAAAACTATGTATAGAGCAACCAGGTAATTGGTAACATCTACCAGTCGTTTACAACAAGCGTTAATTAAACAGCACTTATCAGAGGAGTATCACTGCTGCACCTTTTGAATTACTTATTGGTACAAAAATGAGGCTACAAACTGATCCTGAGATTTTGAATTCGAATCAACAAGAGAATCGCTATATATTTATATGAACAATAGAGAAGAGCTACGAATAAAAGCGAAGGAGCAAATATAGAAAGTTCAGGAAGAGAACGAACAGAATAAAGATATAGAGAATATAGACTGAGCTTGCAGCTTAAGTAATAGATAGGCATGTTCTAGTTTTTTTTTCTTTTTTGTTTAGTTTGATTTTATTATGTTCCCTACCATTTACGGTTTTATGTTTTATAAGCTCGGCTTTACCTTTCGTTTTTATGTTAATTTAACTGAGTATATATTGTTATATTATGTGATAAGTGGTTTATAATAAGTGATATTTTTAACGATGTTTGAAGTGTCAGTTTTGTAAACTTTTAATTGTCTTGGGGCAGACAAATTACAGAACGGCCGAATGTGGGAATGAAAGGAGTTTGGATTAGAGTAGATAGTTTGTCTGTGGAGAGTTGCTCTAGGTACTCTATGGGGACAGATGATGGTTTATGTCGACGATGAGACGATAGAAGACGTATTGATATAAATTAAGTCGATCAACTGATATTCAGGCGTTTGTTTTCCCACATGTATTATAAAGTGATGTTAAGTAACTTCCCACCACTTTAGAAATCAATCCACCGCGCAGTATTAATAAACTGTAGGCGAGTCGTCCATTAGGTATTTCATACATAGTTGAAATATCCAAGATCTTAAAAAAAATAGAGTACTTGTTCGATAGTGCGATTAATTTTAGTTTAATTAAAATTAAGTAAGTCAAACAGTAGGTCTTGAGTCGACCATTATGCGATATGAACATATGTGAATTAACCGTAGTTATTTCGAAAATAGAATACGTTTAGATATTATAATTTTAGAGTTTTGTTTTTCACAATTGTTCATTGCCATTTCTTGATTCTTATGTTTATTTATTTCATAAACCGATTTTATTGCCAAGACATAATTTCACTTTGGGATAAAGCGATCAAAATGTAACTATGTAAGTTTAGCTGTTTTATTAATTATGATTCAAAATTAAAAGGTTTTCACCTAAAAATAAATGTATCAGAGAGTTTGTATACCTAGAGAGAACGTATTTACGACGAAAAAGTAACTGTCAATTCTTTCGTTCTGGCTTATGGAAAAACTCTATGAAAAAAAAAGAGACAAACATAGACAAACGCTACCATCTTGAAAGTCAAAGTGATAACTTTTTAGTCACTGTTGTAACCCATCGGTTACCAGCTGTAATTAAAGTTCTTCGCTGTTTTCACGCCTTTGTTTCGTTTATATCAGGAAGAATTTTGTTGTTTAATTATCTGCATGAACTATGCCGTGTGTGGCTATCGGTTGCAAGAGTAAAATGAGTGTATTAAAAGAACATAATCAAGGGATATCTTTACACAGGTGAGTTATCGACTAGCATACTGAAATTATTGTGCAGGGTAAACGTTTCATAGGCTGTCCGGAATAAAGGAATCTTAGTGCTAAATACGTCGAGGACGTATAGTACCATTTAAACCATTATATTTAGTGAAAAATTAACTTTTATGCGTTCGCTGATAGAGCTTTGACAGTTTACGTACTTACGTTCTGATGTTAGAGATGTGACAAAAGTCACAAGAAAGATTTATCGATACTGTATATTTTACTTACTTTAATTTATTTCATAAAGTTTATTTGCTTGCTATTTGTTTATATTCATATAACATTGATTGTGCACAGGTTTCCAAAGAGTACTTATTTAAGAAATAAGTGGATCAAGAATATTGTGAAAGTTAGGAAGATGGCTAAATGATACTACTGCATATAAAGTCAACAATTAATATATTATTCGGACCAAAGGTTTAGTAATAAAAAGGAGCGAGGGAGCACACGCGATGACCGCTAATCGAGTACTAAATGCTCTACTAATATCAATTAGTGAAATGAGGTAAAATGCACGAATAAGCATTAGTGCATTATTATTACTGTATGGTTTCACCGTACAAATATAAAAAGAAATAAATGGCACCTTCACCATAATCTCGCTTGTGTTCACTGCATTTTAATGAATCATGCTATCGCAATCCCTCGACCCATCTATGGATACAGGTTGATGCATCATGTTTACCTACACATTTTACTTTTTAAAATTATTATAACTAAACCATTTTTTTATTATTTATTTTATTACTTTTAAATACATACTCGTCTGTAAACTTTATTTTCAGTTTTACAAAAGAACTAGCATACTATATATCAGTATATTGATGAGTAGCTGTTTGTGCAGTCCTACGAGTGTACCAAAAACGGTCACTTTGATTTCATGATGTACCTCGTTTTTGCGCAAGGCATGAATAAGCATTATTATACAACGCATATAATGCGCAGAAAAAATACGAAAGAGTGGAATTGTACTCTTACAATGTATAAGTGCACTCTTTGTACGAGTTCACATTCACTTTTTGAATAATTATAAAGAATCCCTAAACAAACGTAGAAAAAAATAGCCACAGTCAGGGACGATTCTTACAGGCATTTGACCAAATTTGTAGATCGCTCCAAAACTAAACTGGATAATATCGATATAACAGTGGCACAGATCTAGTACTGATAAATGTCTATAGATAAGTATCTATAGCATCTCGGTCACACTGGCACCATAAGATGGCATAGACAAAAGTATATCTATCTCTTTTTGCTTATGACGTTATCTGTTAGTGCGAAAGTGAATACCGATGTTGAAATTGCGTCTTAAACATGTTCTTTCTAGGTATACAAACTCTCTGAAATGTATGTCCTGTTAAACTAGTCCTATAGTTCATAAAAAATATAGCTGTATCTCTGCGACAGCTGTCAGTATCAAAACAGTAACAATCAAAGACCTTATACTTCTTACTACTAGACTGTGCACTATGGCGCAAAAAACGGTTCGAGCGAGAGGGCTCCCGTTGGTAGTGTGTCACTTTCTAATGAGGTGACCATGACCAAACATAACAAGGGACAAATTGATTGTAAAAACAATCATGTAAGTATCCCGTATATATATGTATATATCCTACCTAACTACGCTACCTAAACCTACCAAATTCAAGGAAAAAAAAGAAACGTGTGTATATTTTTTGGAATCTACATCACTTACCGTATTGTGTCATAAAGAATTTCAACAGCCCATGTTTTTCCATTGGTGTTATAAGAGGCGACTAAGGGACAAACCAGAGAATGGGCAGCAGCGTTCTCTGTGCATGTGTAACAACCATACTGGGATCGCCAACCCGCCTGCAAAGCACTCTCCATGAATAGCACAAATAAAACATAGCCCTTAGTGCCCGGCAGCCTGCCTATCCTCGACTACGGTAGCGATCTAGGTTAAGGTATGGCAAGGGGTGCAAAGAATCCCGGACGAGATCCGGCTACCCCAACAAATACCGACGACAGGAACTGGCAACGTACAACACGTGCACACTCCGGACTCCGGACCGACGATAAGATCACCGAACTGGAAGAGGAATTGAGCAGTTTACGATGGAGTATTATAGGGTTATCTGAAGTTCGAAGAGAGGGGGGGGACTCGATAACCCTCAAATCCCAAGTCTGGATAAGTCTTGTTCTTCAAGACCCATCGTATAGATAGGAACAAAAAGCTCTTCTTACTCTCAAGCTCATGAAGGAGAGGCGTGAGATGATCTTGCAGTCTTCAGACGATGCTTTGATATACCCCAAAGGATCTCAATTATTTCACATACCCTCAGTTTCCCAGCTTAAAATTATCGGAGAATTAATGTGACAAATTGTCAAACACGCGTTATCTGCTGTGATTGGTTGAATGAATTTTCAGCAGCCAATCACAGCAGATAACGCGTGCTTGACAATTTGTCACATTAATTCTCCGATAATTTTGAGCTGGGAAACTGAGGGTTAATGTCCAGTTGCGTAGACAGTTGAGAAACTTAACTTCACCAATTTTATTCCACTAGGAATCAATTTGCGAATAATATTAACAGACGCTGAATTTTACTCGAACAAAACCCGCCAAAAACTCCACAAACCTGGTGGTCCTACATTTAGTATTACCAGGCCCAAACGTTTAAAAGTACTACTCTTACTCAGTATTAATGAATTATTTTTAAATACAATGAATTGATGAATTAAATGAACTGGAACTGTAAAAATATTTAAATACGCTTCAAAGTTTCATAGACTTTGAAACGTATTTAAATATATTTTTTATTCGTTCGTTTTGGTATTACATAAAAAAGAAAATATAAAATTTTCTACCATTTCCACCAAACCCAATGATTAGTTGAGCTGGCAAGATGTCAGACAAGGACACACTACCAGCGGGCACCCTCTCGCTCAGGACCGCTTTTGGTTAGCTACCGCTTATAAGGGAATAACTAACCTAGATAAATGGCAATAGATTTCATTTTAGCTATACAAAAATTTTTGGTGCACAGTCTAGTAGTAAGAAATACGTATAAGGTCTTTGGTAACAATAGCGCTTCACGGGCTAATAATAACCTAGAACACGTATACGTCAGATTGACATATGTCGCAGAGATCAACCTATCTTGTATGATTAAAGTGCGCGCAAGATAAGTAAACGCGCGGCCAAAATCGGAACTAATCGTTTGCCACCATCTTGACGTTTATGTCAGGTGTCAAAAGAGTGTGTTGTATTCTGTGTTATTATTGGTTTCCGAAGTAAATAGGTCAAACGTGCTTGTAAAGAAGAACGCGATAATAACGGACCTACAGTACCGTTTTCCAAAGTTAGAGCCCGCGAAATATGTTTGCTGGAGCCGGAGGATGCAAAAAAAACCAATTTACTTTAGACTAATTTAATGAAATAAAAGAAATTACAATATTTATAATAAATAGGCAAGTTGTTTAGTAAGGTCCCTATAACGTAGAATAGATTACCCGAATAACATGAAACTTGAACGTAACCGGTGAAATGAGAAATCTGTTGAAAACAAGGTAAATTAATGGAGTAATCATTACGGCTAGTTGCATGCACATTCGTTACCTCAAAGGGGTCATAGTTCCATGGTAAATGTGGGTAAAACCTCTGAGCAGCTTCAGGGCTAATAAATGATTGGTTTGCTCCTGTGTCGATTAATAATTTTAATGGTGGGTCCGAAATTGCTATATATGGTAGGTAACGTTGGGTTTGTAGATTTACCTCTATTTTGATTCGTTTGTAGTCTGACTCCCCCGAAAATTTTCCTGGTTGGAAGACGCTGACCCTTCGGTAGGTTTCCCTTCAGATGTCACCTGATTTGCCTCTGGGGATGTACCTAATTGCTGGTTCATATATGCACCCAAAACGTCGTAGTAAGAATAGTCGGGCTGTTCCAAAGGGTTAGGCTGCGTTTCCACTGACGCGGAGCTGGGCGGAGACGTGCGGAAGCGACCAATCACAGACGAGACGAGTGGCGCGATGAGGATTTCAACCATTGTAATTGGTCGCTTCCGCACGTCTCCGCCCAGCTCCGCGTCAGTGGAAACGCAGCCTAATACAGATAACCGTCGAAGTTATTATCAAAATAAGGCTCAAACATATATTGATATTCAAAGCATTCGTTGAAATTCATTTCTCTTGTCCTAAAATAATTAGAAGGTGGTGGGTTCCCTTGCCTAAACCAATCGTTACCCCGGAATGGCATTGGTCTCGGTACGAAGTGAGATACGCCGCTCATTGGTTTTGGTGTATCATTTGAGTTCGGCCCTTTAGATTGATTATTAGCAGCTGAGTTACTTTGTGGATTATAGTTAGAAGGAGGTGCCCCGAATATCTGTTGCGTACGCGATGGACCTTGCTGCTGGAATTTCTGTGGTTGGTTAAAGCCTGGTCTCCACATTTGCGGCAGACGTTGCATTGGATGAGGCATAGCTATATTTTGTCGAGAAGGACCGGGCATATTAAAATTAAATGGCCTATGCATAGGCATGGGCATGTTTGGCATAACAGGATTAAATAATTTTGTCTGATCAGTCGGTGCCTGAGACTGTGGCTTTTTAGCCGGTGTATGCTCGTTTCGCTGTTGTAAGTAGAGAGTGTTCATTTCTTCATGAATAAACTCAAGTGCTTTTTCGATCGTGTCCGGTCGCATGCACCTAATGCGTGAACCTAAGGGGTCACGGAGGCCCCGTAAGTAAGATTGCAATGTTAACTTCTTATAAAGGGAACGTTTCGAATCTATTGTACTTTGAACGGTTTCATGTAATGACACATATGTCATTATAGTGGCAAACAGAGTTAGGCACTTTTCGTAGAAATCCTGTGGTGTGGAGGAACCTTGCGTTAATAGAGCCATGTCGTTGTATAGCGAGGTCTCATCGCGTTGGTCAGAGAAATTGTTAACTAAAGAACTACGTATGCCATCCCAAGTTTCTGGTACGCCGTTGGTGTTAATTAACCGGGCTGCGGGTCCAGTGACCTTGTTAAGAATCCCGTTTAAAAGAGTCAAATTTATTAACTCGCGCCCTGGTTCAGGTGACACGTAGGCTTGCACTAACTGATCACACAGTTTGATAAATCTTGTGAGGACATTAGGGTTGCCGTCAAACTCGGGGACTATGCTAAAGGCCTTGTAAATTTCGTCTATAGCCGACATTTCTATGTTTATCTCTCTATTTCCTAACTGTCTAAATGAATCTAATAATAATGATCTGGACGATCTAGCTAGCCTAAGGGTCCTCGATTGCCTGGGATGGAAAATCTTGGGTTTTTACGTTTTATGACACTTAAGGATAAGGATGAGCAACTCAAGAACTATTCTAAAGTACTCACATGAACATAATTGGTACCTCTGCGGTATCGATGTCTGGATACTCCTCCCGACGGCAGCTTCTGAAGATCCGGATACTCGTACGGTGCTAGATAGTCACCCGGGTGACTCGCGAGTCGCGATCCTAAGGTCGATTCCTATGAATTTACTCTCGCGAACCGGCCCGCGAGTATCCTACCGACGGCGCCAAATATGTTTGCTGGAGCCGGAGGATGCAAAAAAAACCAATTTACTTTAGACTAATTTAATGAAATAAAAGAAATTACAATATTATAACTCTAAAATTAGGTAGGTGATAATCGGTCGATGTATGTACCAAGAATGGATGAAACGTGGAATCGTGGAGGCAATCGTCGATGTCCGGTCCCACGATTGCGAAATGCTGCGTCGGCGGCACGTGTAAGTCGGTGGCGCGTGTAAGCTGTTGCGATGCGCAATATTGGTGTCATGTTGTCCACAGTCCATGTATTATACCGAATCGTAATATCAGCGATCCTTATGTTACACCGATGCGTAACACGCGTTGCTTATTTGACAGGTATTTTTTAGGGATGCTATTATACTGTAAAATTCCCTGCATTTTCGTACTACTGGTTTTTGGGTGGTACATAAATACACCAGCGGGACAGGACAGTAATATAATGCATTTTTTTTTTTTTAAGGCATTTTTTCCTGAACGCACCGACACCCAAATAATTCAAAAGGGTAATGTGGCAGGTAATGAGGCGAGAGATGATCCTGCAGTCTTCAGACGATGCGGTGAAATACCGACAGCTAAATAGACGGATCTCAAAGTCCTTGAAAACCGACCTCCGCCGCTTTAATACCGAAAGCATTAAAGATGCCATCGAGCGGAATAAGGGCTCCAAGGTCTTTGCAAGAGATCTGTCTATTGGGCAGAGCCAGCTCACAAAACTGAAGACCGATGATGGCAGGATTGTATCCGCCAAACCGGAGCTTCTGAGGGAGATCGAGAGTTTCTATGGGCAGTTGTACACGTCAACCAGTAAACCCGTTGCGAATCTAGCAAACGACCCAAGAGCTGGATTGACCCGACACTATACCGAAAATATCCCGGACATCAGCCTATACGAGATTAGGATGGCTCTGAAACAGCTTAAAAAAAACAAGGCACCGGGTGACGACGGAATCACGGCTGAACTCCTGAATGCGGGTGGAAAACCGGTCCTTACGGCCCTTCAGAAGCTGTTTGATTCCGTCATACTCGAGGTCAAAACGCCACAGGCATGGTGCAGGGGTGTGGTGGTCCTCTTCTTCAAAAAGGGTGACAATGCCCGTCTGAAGAACTAAAGGCCCATCTCACTTCTTAGCCATGTCTACAAGTTGTTTTGAAGAGTCATCACGAATCGTCTCGCGCGCAGTTTGGACTATTTCGGTGCCTGATCGACTACAGGTACATTGAGGTGTTGAAGTGTTTGTACAGAAACGCCACCATGTCAGTCCGTCTTCAGGATCAGACCTCGAAACCAATATTTCTCCAGCGTGGCGTGAGACAGGGAGATGTCATTTCTCCGAAACTGTTCACTGCTGCGCTGGAGGATGTATTCAAGGTTCTGGACTGGAGGGGCCTAGGCATCAATGTTAATGGCGAGTACATCACTCACCTTCGGTTTGCCGACGACATAGTGGTCATGGCTGAGACCATGGAGAGCCTCAATACAATGCTTGATGACCTCAGTAGAGCTTCCGAAAGAGTGGGTCTGAAAATGAACATGGACAAAACCAAGCTGATGTTGAATGCCCATGTTACACCCACTCCTATCAAGGTTGGAGACTCTACACTCGAAGTTGTGGACGACTATGTCTACCTGGGACAAACGATCCAGTTGGGTAGGGCCAACTTCGAGAGAGAGATCAACCGTCGAATCCGACTCGGCTGGGCAGCGTTCGGGAAGTTGCGCGGTGTCTTCTCGTCCAACTTACCACAGTGTCTCAAGACAAAAGTCTATAACCAGTTTGTGTTGCCAGTGATGACATATGGCTCTGAGCCGTGGTCGCTTACAATGGGCCTCATCAGAAAGCTTACAGTCACTCAAAGGGCAATGGAGAGGGCTATGCTCGGCATTTCCTTGCGTGATTGAATCAGAAATGTAGAGATCCGTAAGAGAACCAATGTTACCGACATAGCTCGAAGAATTGCCAAACTTAAGTGGCAGTGGGCAGGGCACATTGCTCGCAGAACTGATGGCCGATGGGGCAGAAAGGTTCTGGAGTGGTGACCGCGAACCGAAAGACGTTGCGTTGGAAGGCCTCCCACCAGGTGGACCGATGATCTCGTGAAGGTCGCGGGGATCCGGTGGTTGCGAGACGCACGGGACCGGTCAATGTGGCGACGCTTGGGGGAGGCCTATGTCCAGCAGTGGACGTCTTTCGGCTGATTTGATGAATGTGGCAGCAGCTTCATCTTCAAAAATTGTTAAAGAAGAAATGAATAAAGAATTGAAATTGAAATGGAAGTGGGTTAATCCACTGCAGGACTATTGTTATACCAAATTTAACAGTACTACTAAGTATTCAATGAAAGATTTACAATAATTGCATACAGTTTTTTTTTATATTCTATGCCAGTATAAAACCTAGTACATTAATTATGATTAACTTAAATTACTTTAAGTTTCGAGTAATGAAAAATAACTATTAATTAAATGAAGAAAAAAAAAGTTATGCTGGCAACAGGAAGCACGCCACCATTCGCGCACATACTTATCTTGTGCGCACTCTAGAATTATTCTGACATATTTTATGAGGTTGAATCTGTCATGTGTATTTGTAATTTATGCCTTTTCAAATAACCTGAGTATCTAAACCCAAGCTGACATACTTCACATTTGAAAGGCTTTTCATCAGTGTGCAAACGCAAATGTTTTCTTAAACTAGTATTGTCACCAAAACTACGCTGACATATCTCACATTTGTAAGGTTTTTCACCAGTGTGCACGCGCATATGAGATCTTACATTACTCTTTAAACTAAATCTACGCTGACACACTTCACATCTGAAAGGTTTTTCACCAGTGTGCACACGCATGTGGTTTGTTAATCTCCTCCTTTCACTAAAACTACGCTGACATATAGCACATTTGAAAGGTTTTTCACCAGTGTGCCCCCGCATATGGTTTGTTAATTTATTCCTTTCGATAAAACTACGCTGACATACGTCACATTTGAAAGGTTTTTCACCAGTGTGCACAAGCATATGTCTTGTTAAATCACATTTTTTTGCAAAACTATGCTGACATACTTCACATTTGTAAGGTAATTCACCAGTGTGCACAAGAATATGTCTTGTTAAACTACTCTTTTGACTAAAGCTACTCTGACATACGTCACAATTGTAAGGATTTTGTGTATGCACAGTCATATGGGTTTTTAATGTACTCTTATGTTTAAAGCTTCGCTGACATACGTCACATTTCAAAGGGTTTTCGCCAGTGTGTACTCTAATATGATTATTTAAATCATTGGAATTACTAGAAGACTTTTTGATTTCAGTAACTGGTTCGGTCGTACAACTTTGAGTTTTCTGGATAATATTCGAGTCTGGTTCTTTAGTGTTCTTTAGCTGAGTTGTTACTGTTTCTTCTGGTTTTGCTCTCCATGAGTCTAGTTTTGGAAGTTCATTCACGCCGAGAGCCCCTGTGAAAAAAAAATAGGTAAGTACGTAAATTTACGCTGAGATGGAAGAAGTGTCTTAAGACCATCGCACACGATCAACCCACGTCCGCCTCACTTCTGCGGGCGTTCTTGGGGCTCATCGCGAGCGTTTAGCGTAGCTACTTCTTCAATTCATATTAATTATAAGGTATTTTAGTAAATTAAGTCAGTATTGTATAAACAAACAAAGAAATAGTAGTATTTACATTAATTTATACATTTCTTATATAACTATATGCTTTACACAATTAAATCTAATATATACACCTAAAGACTTAATTATAACCTAATATTATATAAGTTTCGTTATAGCATTAAATTAAAAATTAAGACATCAGTACAAACAGATAGTATTGTTGTTAAATATTTTTACGTAGCTATGTGGAATGCGGACCGATTACCAGAGGCCTTAGTGCGAGTTTCTACTCACGCTCAATCGCGTTAACGTAAACATCAATTTGTATTGGAACTGGATAAGCGCCGTCAAATTTTTGTCTATTATGATACCAAGGAATTTGGTGACGGTAAGGGTAGTGTAGGATAGCGTAGGGTAGTGTAGGGTAGAGTAGTGTAGCGTAGGGTAGGGAAGGTAGTGTAGGGTAGGGTAGTGCAGGGTAGGGTAGGTAGGGTAGATAAATGTTTGGTGTTTTTATGGCAAAACAAAGTTTGCCGGGTCAGCTAGTATCTATCTTCTATAATATAAAACCGGCCAACTGCAAGTCGGACTCACGCACGAAGGGTTCCGTACTTGTTAAATTGCGGTTTACGATTTATGACGTATTAAAAAAAACTACTTACTAGATCTCATTCAAACCAATTTTCGGTGGAAGTTTACATGTTAATGTACATCATATATTTTTTTTAGTTTTATCATTCTCTTATTTTAGAAGTTACAGGGCGGGGGACACACATTTTACCACTTTGGAAGTGTCTCTCGCGCAAACTATTCAGATTAGAAAAAATATATTTTAGAAACCTCAATATCATTTTTGATGACCTTTCAATAGATATGGGTTCACACGTATGGGTTTAATGAATTATTTTTTTTAGTTTCAGTTTCAAGTATGGGAACCACCAAAATTTATTGTTTTTTTTTCTATTTTTGTGTGAAAATCTTAATGCGGTTCACAGAATACATGTACTTATCAAGTTTCAACAGCATAGTTCTTATAGTTTCGAAAAAAAAAAGGGCTGTGACATACGGACGGACAGACAGACAGACATGACGAAACTAACTAAAAAAAATAAAAACAGTCATTTTCTTTTTCCCATACAAAAGTTTTCTAACTAAAACGTAGAGTCAATTTGAGTTTTATTACTATTGTATAAGCTATTTTTGCTTTGTGTAGGGTAGGGTTTTTTTTTCTTTTTTTAATACTAATCCCGCTCAACAAAGTTGGCGCCTATTCTCTGCAAACCCTTTTATTCCATTCCTTTTTCATGCTTCTCGTACTTTTATACTTCATACTAATTGTTCTTCTTGCTTACATCTCTTGTATGCGGTGGGTGGGAATCCCACTTTCTTTAATTATGTAAAAGGCAGCTTTATTTATTTAAAATTGGGTCAAAGACAAAAAGTGCTAATATACAAGGTTACAGTAAATTACAAATGTGCAAGAAGTGCTGTTTATAAATACAATGTGCAAAAGTGCTATTTATCACAGTCAGAATATAACTATGTAGTTATATTCTGACTGTGATGATGATCACAGGGACAAAGATCAAAATTTTATGAATAGTGCCTTACAAATAGGGATGAGAAGCACAACAGTGCTTTTCATCATACAGACAATCTGTTGTTGCTAGGTGCTACCCCATTGCACCGCTCTTCACTGCAGTTTTGTGCGTGCTATTCTATGCTTCTTACAAATATTCTTATAAGACCGGTGAAGCATAGTGCCGCTTCAACTTCGGTTTCGTGCAATGACGGTGGAAGCCACATTAACACAGTACACCAGGAACTTTTCCCTGTGTTGCTTACTCATGAGCCCATGTAGGCTCTCCTTCGTCAGTCTCTTGTCCAGCTCACATTCGAGTTGGTAGCGTTCCCTGATAAATAACGGGCAATCTACAAGTATGTGCTAGACAGTCTCTGCCACGCCTGGATCGCAGACGCACGATGGGCTCTCCTTACACTTGGAGCGATTCAAGTATTCAGAGAACCCGCCGTGCCCCGTCAAAACCTGCGTGAGAACGCCTGTGGGCCGCACATGTTTTATAATACGGAAAGCCGCTATGGCATCCGGAAGAAACATTTTCGTTACAGAGGCTGTCTCGCCCGACACATATCTTCGGTTCCATTCATCAAGCGATTCCTAACGGATCTGTCGCTTGATAAATGACACCGGACATTGGTCGTAGTCCAGCTTCCTCCGCAACGACAATGCTGCCTTCTTTGCCAGCTCGGCCGCTCGCTCATTCCCCGGCAGGCCCGCATGGGCCTTGATCCAGAACAAAGATACAGCTTTGCTCTGGCCCAGGGCTTGAGCCAGATTGGCGCGCGCGTGAACCGTCAGGGGATGGAAAGAGCCATGGCTTGCAAGCGTCTGCAATGCTGACATTGAGTCACTGTACAAACCATAGCTCGTCTCTTGCCGCGTGAGGATCACGTCCGTCGCTTTGCAGATGGCCTGGAGTTCCGCCTGGTAGACTGTGCAGTACGCGGCTAAGCTTAATTTGAGGTTCCGGACTTCGCCTTCATTATCCCAAATAGATAATGCGGCTCCGACCTACCCCTCAATCTTGCTGCCGTCGGTGAAGATTCGCACCGCCTGCACATTGTTGGTGTCTAGCAACTGTTGGTCTGCCAGGCACATGAACTCCAGGGGCATTTGTGTAGCTGGATGAGGAGCCTCTGCAAACCTTACCGCACTTTCGATCTCCCTATCTGTGTAGGGTAGGGAAGGTAGTGTAGGGTAGGGTAGTGTAGGGAAGGGTAGGTTAGTGAAGGGTAGGGTAGTGTAGAGTGGTGTAGGGCAAGGGTAGGGTAGTGTAGGGTAGGGTAGTGTAGGGTAGGGTAGTTTAGCGTAGGGTAGGGAAGGTAGTGTAGGGTAGAGTAGTGTAGGGTAGGGTAGGTTAGTGAAGGGTCGGGAAGGGTAGGGTAGGGTAGGGTTGGTAGGGTAGATAATTCCAGGTTGCCTGGAAGAGATCGCATCATGCGATAAGGCCGCCCATTGTATATGTATTAGACTTAAGTTTCTTTTTGTTAATGTATTTTATGGTGTACAATAAAGCATATAATAAATAGTAAGAAAATTAAACGCTACCTTGAAATTGATTGATAATGCTATAAACGATTTGCAAAACGGGCAAATAACTGTGGGCCACTGCATTAATTAAAATATATATAATAAAAATAAATATAGTGAAATAATTTCACCCTATGAATTTTATTTTAATATTTTAAGTTTATATTAACAAATAAATTATCTTTATCTTTTATCTTTATCTTTTAAACAAGATATAAATAGTACAACTATGTTTTCAATTCAATTTAATATTCGTTCCTAGTAGTAGATCCTAGGCAACCACTGAAAATCAGCGCAGTACTGTGGGTCTCCCACGGCACAGCATTATGCTGAGTGGAACCCTTCTTGTCCCAGTCACATGCTTCTGCTTTTAATAACTTACTCATCATCCTTGTACTGTACTCAAATTTAGTATTTTATTTTAATCTTACTTTTCTTTACTAACATAATTTAAGTACTTACTAATACTATTTAAGGAAAAATCAAAAAGTTTGCATGTCTTTTTTGTGGCGAATAAACACTTTTCATATCTCTCTAGTCAGTTTCGAAGGTGGCTTAAGGAACATTGGATAATTACTCCTTGGAAACCAGTTACGTAGTAGTATAACAAAAGCCTTCATGGAAACCAGTTACGAAACCCCGGTTTCCATGACGGCCGAAGCGAGTTGTACAACGACGTAACTAGATGGCGTTGGCGTCGAATTAGAAGTCGCTAGCGAAATGGTTTGCCGATTTACATAGGCTCCTGTGAATTAAAGTAAATTCAACTTGACTTCGAAATCCGAATTCGAGTTAATAGCGAGTTGGTGGGTGAAGTGAACTACTTCTTCTATGATCCACCAGCCGCCACTGCCTTCAACCCTATACCGCTTCAAGCGCACCACCTTTAACCTGAAGACATCATTAGGTAAAACTCTAAAAAACAGCATTATCATAATAATGACAGGGACAGCTCGATGATTAGTGATGACATCTTACGAATGAGCTTCTAGCTATTACCTCCATAGCTTATACTTACTTCTCATCTTTTTAGCCGGTCGCTTCTTCTTAGATACTTCTTGTTCTTCTTCCTTCTCAGTTTTAAACTCCATCAAAGGTGCCCCATCTTCTGAATCTGACTCAGAATGGTGAGGTAGTAGTCCTGATTCAAGCTGTGGTAGCAAAATTTCTCGATCTGAATAGATATTCAGAAATTCTAAAACTTTGAATTCCTTTTCTGAGTCTGTAAAGAAACAAACAACATTGTGATAACAAAATCGGGGGCAAGTGTGATGTAACATCTTTCCATAGCTGAAGGATTAAAGAATTTGTTAAATAATGAAAATACAAAATGATCGACCGCATCAACGCAACGCATGCTATCAGGTGAGATAGTGGTGAAACAGCGTGTGTGTCGCTCGCTCAAGAAAGTTCGTTTTTGTTTCGCTCCCTTGCAATTTTTTTCAAAAAAATAGTAGAAAGTAAACCAATGCATTGCTGGTGAAGTGAACTTTTGAACAGTTTAAACTGGACACCAATACAACCACGGAGTGCAAAGTTATAGGTATACACATTTTCAATCAAACATATTATTTATACATTATTTATTTATTAAAAACCTTTGACTGATGTTGTTCCTCAAATGAACAATAGTTAGTGTAACATTTTCATGAGTATTTTTTATTTAGATGCCTTAGATACATTACTCATTTGCATCAGTTTCTTCTCTGTTCGTTGTTGGGATGTTAAATATAGTTTCTTAAAAGCTTTTATTTTTATTTTTTCTTTATCCACCAACCCGCACTGGGCCCGCGTGGTGGATTTCGGCCCATTCACTCTCACAGACAGGAGGCCTGGGTCCCAGCAGTGGGAAAATTAGGCTGATGATGTTTATTTTAACAACAACAACATAATCACTTACTACATCGACGCCAAGTGGCCAGTCTGCCGGTTTTTTATCGGTTACTTTTCGGGGAGTGTGCGATGGAACTGCACAATTTGTTTCTGCCTAACCCTTTCCATCATCGGACAACAAGACTTACGGCAATGCGCCACTGGTACATTGTGGACATCCTACCCATATGTACAAAGCGTTTTGCGAATATTTTCATTGTGCGCTGCCAGAGTCTTTGGTGGTCTTTGTTTCCTGATAGCTATAACCTTGGGGTCTTTAAGTCAAGAGTGAGTAGGTTACTTCTAGGCAAGCGTGCTTCACCGTCGACCACATCATCGCTTACCATCAGGCGAGATAGTGATCAAACGCGAGCATATCGTTAAATAAAAAAAATACCTACAGTTAAAATTATCTATTTTAAAACACAAAATGCCTGATTGTTTTGAATTTTGGCTTGATCCGATAAAGGGCAAGCCAGGATGGAATTACACTCTCCATAATCGTAATAATATGTGGATCCAAGTAAAGTAAATCTTTATAGAGCTCCATTCCGGACACACTCCATCAAAACGTGTTGCACATCTTCGAATACTCCGTATTCCTCACGGTTGGGTGACGTAACCTTTTTCATCACAAAACTAAACGTTTTTGATGGAATGTGACCGGAACGAAGTCTTAATGCCATGACTAAATCTCTTCGACTTAACACATTTTGGTCAATCCAATTATACACTGGGAGCTGTAGTTGGATGGTCTTATACCAAATACCCTTTTCTGTTGAGCTCTGGTTAAAAAATTCACTCCATACATCTGAACACTGCTGTTTGATTATTTTGACGTAATCAGTTAAAAGAGGAGGGATATTTTTACGGGAATATTTTCACGGCCTAGTAAGCTAATAGATCCGCTCTTTCATTATCCTCAATATGTACGTAATAAGTAAAATAACAAACACACTAATGAACAAAGGTTCGTTCAAGAATAAAATAAACAACGTAGTTAAGATAATAGTAGAATGGTTAGTACTAATTATAGTTAATAATCTGCCAGAAAACTCAATTGTACATAAACTCAAAGCAACATTGTTCGAACAACTTTTATTTAAAGATAATATTCATATTGCCATTATCAGTGAAACCTGGTTGGAGCCAGACAGACAGTTTAATTTTAATGAATACAACATTTTCGGACTTGACCGTGATGACGATAGAGGTAGCTAGTATTGGGATCATATATCTTCGATTTCAAATAACAAAACTTTAATTTTAGGTGACTTTAACGGTCACCATTCCAACTGGTTGACTGGTAGAGAATGCCTAAGGCATTAAGTCCGCCATTGTACCTTTGTGCATGAAGTTTAAATAAATAAATAAATAAATAAAACCGATCAGTGTGAATCTCAGATTTCGATTCAATGATTGATCAAGGCTTTATATCAGTTAATAAGTCCTACGCGTATAAGATTAGTAAGGTAATAACGTAATGCAACAATCTTCTCCCGACATTTCTTTTATTTCTTTGGATTTAGCTTTGAATTTTATTTAGAAAGCCACTAATGAATCGTTAGGGAGTGACCAACTAATTATAAAATTGTCCACCAATTTTAATGTAACTCCGATAACTATTAGAAAAAGCAATTTAAAAATCAAGTTGGAAAAACTATACTTCTCATTCTCTCTCTTTACATTCTCCGTGACTCAACCTTCCCTGTAGGCACCTGCAGTTCTGTTTTTCGAAAATACTTTACAGAAGGCAGCAGATTCCCACATCCGTCAACATATCAGCTCTAAGTTTTAACCAAAACCATACTTGAGTCCAGATTTGTCTAGATCCGTGGCAGCGCGATGGTTAGCCTTAGCCAAGTTTAGGCGTAAACCTACGCCACAAAATTACGCACTACTGAAAGAAAAATTTAGGAGTCGCAGAGGGTAACGCGTAAAGCAAGAGGTGCTTCCTTAAGGACTTTTTGTTCAAGTATCGATTCAACAAATTCTGCAAGTGACATGTGGCGCAAGATGAGATGGGTAAAAGGCCGTAAATCCAAATATTATCACATTGATTCAAGTTTAGCAGAACGGCTCTTTAATGACCTAACGCCTGATTACGTTTCTCCCCCTGAACCCTGCTTTCAATCCTACAACAATAAACAAGAAGCTACAATTTCTACTAATGAACTGGAAAATTCCATAGAATCAAAAGAAACGGCACCTGGTTGTGACGATATTTCATTTTATATGGTCAAGAATATGCCAGACAACGGTAAATTATTGTTACTTTCTCTATACAACACATTTTACGATTCTGGTTTTGTTCCAAGACAGTGGCGTAATATTCCAATCATTCCTATTCCTAAACCAGGACGAGACTCCGGACTATCATATTCTCTTCGGCCTATTTATTTGATGTCTTGCCTTTGTAAATTTTTTCATTTAATTTTGAACAATAGGTTAGAATGGTATCTCGAAAATAAATACATATTCTCTGATAATACTATAGGTTTTCGTAAGTCTAAATCATACCGTATGGTGACGGACGTAAAGAATTTCACCATCCCATATTTTCCCGTGGGTGTCGTAAGAGGCGACTAAGGGAAACACCAGAGAATGGGCAGCAGCGTTCTCTGTGCACTTTAAGAACCTAGTGCAATCGCCAACCCGCCTGCCAAGCGTGGCGATTACGGCAAACCCCCCCAAAACATGAAAAGCACAATTAAAAAGCGGCCCCGAGTGCCCGGCAGCCCGTCTACCCTCGACTACGGTAGCGGTCGAGGCGATGGCGTGGCAAGGGGTGCAAAGAATCCCCGGAGTGGACCCGGCTACCCCAATAAACATCGACGACTGGACGTGGCAACGTATAACACGCGAACACTCCGGACCGACGAGAAGATAGCCGAACTCGAGGAAGAATTGGCAGGTTACGATGGAGTATTATAGGGTTATCTGAAGTCCGAAGAGAGGGGGAGGACACGATAATCCTTAAATCCGGTAACCTGCTCTATTTCCGAGAGGGTGACCGGCAGTCCCAGGGTGGTGCCGGGTTTATCGTCCACAAGTCCCTTGTGAAAAACGTGATGAAGATCGAGAGTGTGTCGACCAGGGTGGCGTACCTTATACTCAGATCTATCCTCAAGATATTCGCTGAAGGTCATACAGGTGCACGCCCCAACCTCGGCACACCCCGACGACGAGGTAGAGACCATGTATGAGGATATCTCTAAAGCCATGCATGGTTTCAAAACTCACTTCACCGTTGTCATGGGGGACTTCAACGCAAATCTGGGCAAACGAGACGAGGATGAGCTGCAAGTGAGGCAATTTGGAGTTGGACGTGGGAACCACCGGGTCACCTACTGGCCAGTTTTATGGAGAAGGAAGGCCTCTATATGATGAACTCCTTCTTCAGAAAGAGTGAGCACAGGAAGTGGAAATGTCAAAGCCCCGATGGTGCAACTAAAAACGAGATCGACTTCAACATGTCAACCAAGAAGCAAATGTTCAATGATGTCTCTGTGATCAATTCGGTGAAAACCGGGAGCGTTCAACGCATGGTAAGAGGCACATTGAACATTCATATCAAGCTTGAAAGATCTCGACTGATGAAATCCACGCTCCGTCCAGCACAGATCCGGATCCAAAACCCCGAAACATTTCAGCTCGAAATCCAGAATCGTTTCGAGTGCCTAGGGAGCTCCGTGGACGAATACAGCGATGGGTTCGTGGAAGCTGTCCATACGGTCTTCAAGACCCGCCGTTCAGATAGTAATAAAAAGCTCTCTGATCCTACTCTCAAGCTAATGAAGGAGAAGCGTGTGAAAATCCATGAAAAGCGACCTCCGCCGCTTTAATAGCGAAAGTATTAAAGATGCTATCGAGCGGCATAAGGGCTCCAAGGTATTTGCAAGAGATTTGTATATTTGGCAAAGCCAGCTCATAAAACTGAAGACCGATGATGGCAGGATTGTATCCGCCAAACCGGAGCTTCTGAGGAAGATCGAGAGTTTCTATGGGCAGTTGTACAAGTCAACCAGTAAACCCGTTGCGAATCTAGCAAACGACCCAAGAGCTAGATTGATCCGATACTATACCGAAGATATCCCGGACGTCAGCCAGCACGAGATTAGGATGGCTCTGAAACAGCTTAAAAACATCAAGGCGCCGGGTCACGACGGAATCACGGCTGAACTCCTGAAGGCGGGTGGGAAACCAGTCATTACGGCCCTTCAGAAGCTGTTAGATTCCGTCATACTCGAGGGCAAAACAGGCATGGTGCAGGGGTGTGGTGGTACTCTTCTTCAAAAAGGGCGACAATGCCCGGTTGAAGAACTATAGGCCCATCTCACTTCTTAGCCATGTATACAAGTTGTTTTCAAGAGTCATCACGAATCGTCTCGCGAGCAGGTTTGACGATTTCCAGCCTCCCGAACAAGCCGGATACCGAAAAGGCTTTAGCACCGTAGACCACATACATACGCTGCGGCAGGTTATACAGAAGACCGAAGAGTACAACCTGCCTCTCTGCTTAGCGTTTGTGGACTACGAGAAAGCCTTTGATTCGATCGAGACTTTGGCTGTACTGCAGTCTCTCTAACGGTGCCAGATCGACTACCGGTACATGTTGGAGTATAACGCTGGCCATTTTTATGAAGGTTTTCTTTTTGAATTTAGTACTCTCTGTCAGCGCTGTCTCCGTCTATCAGTTTAGAAAAATATATGTCATGTGTCTGTAAAAATAATATATTAAATGTTTTTACATTGTTTACACTGCGTCCGTATTACTCCTTTAATAACCCTCCCTGTAATAGTACATTGGGAAGATGTTGAAGTTTTTGTACAGAAACGCCACCATGTCAGTCCGTCTTCAGGATCAGACCTCTAAACAAATCCTTCTACAGCGTGGCGTGGGACAGGGAGCCGTCATTTCTCCGAAACTATTCACTGCTGCGCTGGAAGATGTATTCAAGGTTTTGGACTGGAGGGGCCTAGGCATCAACGTTAATGGCGAGTACATCACTCACCTTCGGTTTGCCGACGACATAGTGGTCATGGCTGAGACCAAGGAGAGCCTCAATAGAATGCTCGATGACCTCAGTAGAGCATCCGAAAGAGTGGGTCTGAAAATGAACATGGACAAAACCAAGGTGATGTTGAATGGCCATGTTACACCCACTCCTATCAGGGTTGGAGACTCTACACTCGAAGTTGTGGACGACTATGTCTACCTGGGACAAACAATCCAGTTGGGCAGGGCCAACTTCAAGAAAGAGATCAACCGTCGAATCCGACTCGGCTAGGTAGCGTTCGGGCAGTTGCGCGGTGCCTTCTCGTCCAACTTACCAGAACTCAAGACAAAAGTCTATGACCAGTGATGACATATGGCTCTTATACGTGGTCGCTTACAATGGGCCTCATCAGAAAGCTTACAGTCACTCAAAGGGTAATGGAAAGGCTTATGCTCGGCGTTTCCTTGCGTGATCGAATCAGAAATGTAGAGATCCGTAAGAGAACCAAGGTTACCGACATAGCCCGAAAAATTGCCAAACTTAAGTGGCAGGGGGCAGGGCATATTGCTTGCAGAACGGATGGTTGATGGGGCAGAAATGTTTCCGAGTGGCGACCGCGAACCGGAAGACGTTGCGTTGGAAGGCCTCCCACCAGGTGGACCGATGACCTGGTAAAGGTTGCGGGGATCCGCTGGTTGCGAGACGCACGGGGTCGGTCAATGTAGCGACGCTTGGGGGCGGCCTATGTCCAGCAGTGGACGTCTTTCGGCTGATATGATGAAGTCTAAATCATGTTTAGATAGTCTTAATTGACGAGATAGATTCAAATTGGTTTTGCTTCAAATCCACTCACTGACACTATCACTGTTTAAATCACTGTTGGTTGTTCTCCTCCTGCAGCTGTTTCTAAGCAGACAGTTTCGCAAGTGTCTGAACCCGTGTTAACCCTGACCACCCTGTGTAATAGTAGTACCACAGACGTAACTACTAATATCTCTGTAAGATCTAAGCGACCACGACCGAACGACTCACCCAACAACGACGGCGCGTACGAGGCAACCTCAGAAGATAGCTCAACCAGCCGGGATTCGGTTCTTCAACTCCATAAGCTGGATAAAGCAACAATTTCTGAACTTCGTAAGGAAATGGAGTCTGTGTTGACTGTGCATCTACAGGCCTCACTCAGATCCTACTTCAGAGGGTAAATTTCACGAAAGAAAAATCTTTGCAAGGGTTCAACGGATCAATCAAGGGATGCCTCTCATCCGTTGAATTTATGAGCAAGAATTATAATGTTATGAAGACTGAATACGTGCTTGTTCTGGTCTACAGAACAAGCACGTCATGAATCAATTTAACAGAGAGAATGATGAGTTAAAAATCTGTATTTCTGACTTATATGCAAGAGTCAACATTATAGAATAACATCTCGCCAGGACAACCTAGAAATAAACGGAATCCCTGAAAATCAATCCGAAGACTTATTGAGTACGTTAGTTCAACTGGGGAAAACTATCTCATGCAGTATCGAAACGGACGACGTGTCATCAACAATTCGCGTCAAAAAACTTGACTTACAGAGTAGCTGTCCAGGCTCAATTATCGTCAAACTGAAAAGCACGAGGAAACAGGATGAAGTTTTAGCATTGGTAACCAAATTGAACAGTGCTCAATACTCATGAATTATCACTGGGTGCCTTCAATCATCAATAATTAAGACATGATTGTGTTATCGGAAACATGGCAATGGTATCATAATGACGGAGAGCTTTTCAACGTCCGCTGCTATTGTATTATTTTACAGAAGGAATAGAGCATCTAGCGAGAAGAGAAGGAGGTGGTGTTATTATTGCTGTTTCTAAGGCATATGATTCCGCGCGGGTTTTTCAATGGGAAACCTCTGCAGAATACCTCTGGGTACGCGTGAAGGTTAATGAGAGGAAGAAAATATACATTTGCGCAATCTACTTAACACTCTCTGTGACAAAGCAGCATCTAGATATGTTTCTCAATTCGGTCACGAGTGTCAAAGAAACTACTGGTAAAGAAATTATAGTACTCGGAGATTTTAATCTCATCTTCATCGACTGGAACCAGGACCCAAGACAATCTCATGCGACTTCTACTATCCTATCAAACTATAACAATAACCTAGGGTACTCTCTTATTGACTGCATGTCTTAAAACAGTATGTCACAATATAATGCTATTAGAAACACTAATATCGTTAGACTTAGTGTTTTCAATTATGCAAGGTGCACTGGCTAGGAGGTCCATCTCACCTATCTTTAGAGAAGATTGTCAACACCCCCCTTTAGAAATCATTTTATTTTAAAGAAGTATGTTCCACTAAAACATGTAACATTGACAAATTTTAAGGTCGCCCTCTACCAACTTATCAATAAAAAATAATAAGACAAAAACGTTAGAAAGAGCCACTGGATTCATTTATAAGTGTTAACGGTGTTGATCTTATAGTAGAAATAAGAATAAGAATTCCCTGCTGGAGTCTGTATTGCCTGATAGCTACAACATAAATGAGCCTCATCAGAAGGCTTAAAGTCATCCAATGGACAATGGAAAGAGCTATGCTCGGAGTTTCCTTGCATGATCGTATCAGAAATAAAGATATCCGCAAGAGAACTAAGGTTACCGACATAGCCCGAAGAATTGCCAAAGAACAATGGCGAAATCTTAGCTGACTTAAATTTGAGCAAGTGAGTTATATACGAAATAAATTCTATTAATTTTCTACGTTTTTTAAAGAATTAATTGGGCCGGTTCAAAACGGATAAAAAAAATCATTATAAAAAGAAGTTATTTGATTTTTTAGTTGATTTCTTTAGCTTAGGGTTGCCATTATATATTTTATCTGCTAAGTGACAAGTAGTAACTTTATTAATTAATAATTTAATTATTGTATTTATTGCAGTAAATGAGTTATCAATACAGTTTATGTATAAGTGTAGATGTTCCTTGCAGGTGGGTAAGAATATTGTAGTGTAGTGGAAATAAATTAATTACTTTCAATTAATGATTGGCAAAAAGACTAGTATCCAAGTCTAAAAAAATATAGCCTGGTTTTTGACGACGCGAAAACCTTTTGATACACGTCAAAGTCGCTTAGTTTAAATAAATAATACCCTTTCCAAAGAGTATATTATACATTTCATGCTGAAATAACTAGGTAAGGGAAGTACTAATGCGATATTGCCCTTTTACTTTCACGAAATTAAATAATATTACCTATTAAACACATTATTAAAAGTTACACAGACATAACCTACAAAAGTTTTATGACTGAATATCTATTATTCTCGACATTCTCGAACAAAAGTTTTTGCATAGACTAATCCAGAACATCACCCTGAGTTACACCAGATATTTTTCATTTAATGACGTAGGAATTTAGTCTCAGCTAAAACAATGTATGGACACCTGCCATTGTTCTTTAAATGGGCAGGGCATATTGCGCGCAGAACGGAAAAAGTTCTGGAGTGCCCACCGCGTACCGGAAGACACAACGCTCCTCCTTCTAGGTGGAGCGACGATCTCTCAAGGCATCAGTGTAGCGACGCTTGGGGGAGGCCTATAACCAGCAGTAAACGTCTTTCGGCTGAAATGATTATGAAAACCTGGGAGTAAAGTCAAGAGTGAATAGGTTTCTTCTAGGCAAGCGTCGCTCACCATCAGGTGAGATAGTGGTCAAACGCAATCCTATCAATAATAACAAAAAAAATGTGGTATACTGGATGCATCATCCTCACGTATATGAATTAATGTATACAGGGCTACAGATTAGGTTGACCTAGATCCTTTAAGAGATTGTAGTTTCCATTATTCCTGACTGATTTGACTATGAAAAACCGCACACCAAACTCAACAGTTTCCAAGATATTGGATTTTTAACAGAACCCACACGGATAACGGACGAAATGGGAGTCTAAGGTCTGAAACTGCGTTAAACGGACACCCGCGCGACAAAATACAAAAGTGCTCTGTCCCGGCGACCCACGCGGGCATACGGCGCAAGCGCATGCGCGGGTCCCGTCATTCGCAACAGTTGCAGTTTTTGCTGGTCGTCGTTTTGCTAATAATATATTAAGTCCATAAATTATTAAGATCCATCGACATTTTCTGCTCTGCATTTTCCAACTTTTCATCATCAAAGAAATCATCAAACTGTCAACACGCGTAGGTGCGCTGTTGGAGAAAAAGTGACTTTAGTGTGCTAGACCGCGAGTTTATGCATAAAAACATTGTGAAAGTGAACTGTGATAACTGTGAACTAACTATTGTTTATAGCTTAAAACAATTAGTGATTCTAGTAAAAACTGTGATTGAAACACTATAGTGACAGTCTAGTTTCAAAGTTTTTTTCCACCTACCCTCAATATTTTTAATTTTTATTCTTCATGTCAAATTGTCATCTGACACTTGAAAAAAAAGTGTTGCCATATTAAAACGCCGAGTCGATTTTGCTATTGTCTAGGTGAGATTAAGCACGCGATTCTTAACCTCACAGCTTATTTTGATAACAAAATCTGTTTTTAGTGTTGTATCTGTTGTTTTGTGTTGTCTGGTGGAGGAACCCCGTGTTAAGGTCTGTATTTTAACCTATTTTGGCACTCATTTCCTTAGGAAATGAGTGCCGAAGAACCCCCTGACGGGGGAGGAGGATCACCTCCAGATTTAGAACTGATGGATTGCTCTCAGATCTCCGACGATGGTCTCAATAGAGCCGAAATTAGAAAGCGCCCCAGAGAATCTGAGATTCTGGTTGACGCTAAAAGAAATAAGCCGCCGTCTAACTCGATTCAGTCTGTCTATACAAAGCCAGGTTTTGAGAGTGACTCCAAGATTTTATATAGTGAGAGCGACAGAGCACCTTTCACTGTGTTTGTTGCAAAAGTGGAAGCGGACCCAAAGCAGGGCCTTACGTTGAATTCTCTTAAGTTTGCACAGTTTATTCACAACAAGGGTTTTAAGGGTATTGTACAAGGAAGTGTGAAATCTATGGGACGTAACAGGATGTCCATTGATTTTGTGACATTCAAAGATGCCAACGATTTTGTCAGCAACCCCATATTAAGCGACTATAAATATATTGCAAGTATTCCACGCTTCCATGTAACCCGCATGGGAGTTGTTAGGAATATACCTACTGACTGGACTCTTGAGGAGCTAGTCAATGGTTTGGAAACCCCTCATAATTGTGGTGAAGTTGTTAAGGCTAGAAGACTTAATTTTAAGAATAAAAAAGAGGACATGGTAATATGGTCACCCTCAACAACTGTAGTGCTTACTTTCTCTGGCCAAGTACTCCCAGAGAAAGTCTTCTGTTATAATGCATCTCTGCCTGTCACAATCTATCATCTCCCCACTATCCAATGCCGTAACTGTTTGCGTTTTGGCCACATTAGCTCGCAATGCAGGTCTAACCCCCGCTGTTATCGTTGTGCCCAACCACATCCTGGTGATAGCTGTAAAGTCCCAGACTCGCATGTTACATGTATTTTGTGTAATGGAGGAACCCATAAGGCTACGGATGACATGTGCCCTGAACACTCGAGACAGAAATCAATCAAAATGGTCATGTCACAGGAGAATCTAAGTTATCGGGAGGCTTCAGTTAGGTTTCCCCATCCTAAAAAACTTTACTCTAATGTAGCAGCAGGCCCTTCCCAAACTTTTTCACCTCAAGCTTCTTCCTTTCTCTTATCACCCCCACGCATTACTCCAACTTCTTCTCCATATTCGTCCCCCATTAAAACCTCTTACACTAAGACTGTTTACCGTTCTCCTAAGCCGAGACCTGAATTGGGTAAGTCGTATGACACCCAAGCCCATAGGTCAATGGTTTATACTCCTAATTCTTCTCAGCCTAATGGCTGTGCTCTCAATTCTCCTTATGTTGAAACTACTCCTCTTCCCACTCCTAATGACAACCTAATAGAGCTCCTGACATGCTCTCTAATTAATATATTATCTAAATTTAGTGACTCAATACCGGACAATGTCGTTATATTAGTTGAACAGTTGCTCAAAGCTTGGACTCGCCAAAATGGGGGGAAAAATTCTTCAGTGGAACTGTAGATCCATTCGTAGGAAAAAACACGATGTAATCTACCTTATAAATCGATTTAAACCCGTCGTCTTTGCCGTTTCGGAGACGTGGCTCAGTCCCGGATCTCTCTTTAGGGTTCCTGGATTTTCATGTCTTCGGGACGATAGAGATGACGGATGGGCGGGTTGCGCCCTTATGGTTAGCAGAGCTATCTCTTTTTCCGAAATTCCTCTACCACGTCATGATCCTGGTCTTCATGTAGTTGCAGTAAGAGCCATGGACATATCCTATGTTTCTGCCTATATTCCTCACCCCAACTCTAATCTTTTGTCTGAATTTAACTCTATCCTTTCTTCTATTCCATCCCCATTGATTGTGTTAGGTGATTTTAATTGCCGTCACACTCTTTGGGGCTCTCACTGTAATGACCCCGCTTCCAGTTTTTTGTTAGATCTTTTAGATGACCGCAATCTTTGCATTCTTAATGATGGATCTGCTACCCGTAGGGTTTCCCCTACCCAAAATATTAGTGTCCCAGACCTTTCTTTCTGTTCTCCTTCCTTAGTTTCAACTGCTGCCTGGTCTGTTCTTCCTAATTCTTTCGGTAGTGATCATTTTCCTATACTAATTTCATTTCCTAATTCTCATCCTCGTACTCCTCCAATCCAACCTCTACAAAAATATCGCCTTCCCCAAGCTGACTGGCCTAAGTTCTCGTCCCATCTGGACTCCGAACTTCAAAACTTTCCCCAAATAAATTCTTCCAACTCCCTTGCACTCTACAACGATTTCGTTGAATGTTTAATGGGAGCGGCCGATTATTCAATCCCCTTGAAGAACTCCGCCCGTCACTTATTACCTTCTCCACCTTGGTGGGATGCTGAGTGCACGGATAGTGTTCGTAAACGCAAAGTAGCAGAAAACACTTTCTCCTCTAGTCTAAACATGACCGATTATTTGAATTATAAAAAGATTTCTGCAAATACATGTAGGTTATTGGCTAAAAAGAAAAGAAGTGGTTGGCTTAAGTTTTGTGAATCTCTTTCTCCACGCTCTCCAGTTTCCCTAGTGTGGAAAAAAATTAAAATCTTCCGCAGCTTGTGACCAGCCTCCTGACATTTCAACCAACGACACAGGTGCCTGGTTGGAAGACTTTATTATTAAATTAGCCCCCCCCCTTTGTTCCTAATTTTGATTGCCTTCCCACTATAAATCCTCCTTCGCCCTCTCCCTCTGATAGATTTGATGACCCATTCTCTTATTCAGAATTAACATGTGCCTTAGATCACCTTCGTGATTCTGCTCCGGGTGTCGACGGAATCCCCTACTCGTTCATTTCCAAAACTTCTTCTAACTGTAAACTACTCTTTCTTAAACTAATAAATTTCTTTTTCGATACAGGCCAAGTACCAGAGTCATGGAAATCCCAAATAATTATCCCAATATTAAAACCTGGGAAAGACCCAAAAGACTCAGCTTCTTATCGTCCTATCGCTCTATCTTCTGTCTTGGCTAAAATCATGGAGAATCTCATCAAGAACCGGCTTGAATGGATCTTAGAAACCAAAGGCATTTTATCCAGATCTCAGTTCGGCTTTCGAAGGGGTATGGGCACTCTGGATAGCCTTAGCATTTTTCTTTCTGATGTCCGCATTGCTTTCTCCAAAAATGAAAGTGTTCTTGGTGTTTTTTTAGACATAGCTTCAGCCTACGATAATGTCCAACTTTCAATACTCAGGCAAAAGTTGCTACAGCTGAGTATCCCTGTCAGGATGGTCAACATCATTTGTAATCTCCTTATGTCCCGCTCTATTTCAGTTCGACATCAAAACTCCCTTTCTCCAAGCCGTCTAGTATGGAAGGGACTACCTCAGGGGTCGGTCTTAAGCCCTATTCTTTATAATCTTTACACATATGATTTAGAGTCTTCAGTGAGCTGCTTCTGTAAAATCCTACAATACGCCGACGACATCGCTCTCTACTGTTCTTCAACTTCCTTCTCTGATTCCGCATCTCGCTTAAATTCTGCCCTTCATTATTTAAATCAATGGTTAACTGACCACGGCCTAAGCCTGTCAGTGCCCAAGTGTAATGCTGTTGTATTTTCCCGCAAACGTAATATTCCCCCTATAAACCTGTTAGTTGAAAACGAACCCATTTTGATCCATGACAAAGTTAAATTTCTTGGCCTCATTCTTGACTCAAAATTATCTGGTTTCTATCATTTGGACTACATTTCCAAAAAATGTGAAAAAGGCGTAAATGTCCTACGTGCCCTCTCTGGAGGACGCTGGGGAGCTCATCCAACTTCCCAGAAAATTATATATAATGACATAGTTCGTAGTCACTTTGACTATGGTAGCTTTCTTCTGGAACCATGCAACAAAATAGCCCTCGGTAAACTAGAAAAGATCCAGTCTAAGTGTTTGCGCATTATCACGGGAGCTATGAAATGCTCACCTATTAATGCCCTTCAGGTAGAATGTTTAGAGCCCCCACTTCACCTACGTAGACAATATCTCTGTGATAGATTTTTTTATAAAGTCATTCAGAATAAATCCCATCCTCTTCTCCCTCTTCTCCGTAGACTTTGTGAGCTAATCCCAACCTCTCCCTATTGGACCCATAAAAATCCTCCTCTACTTGTTATTAGCTTCAGGAAATTTAATAATATGCACATTTCTTTAGTCCAGTCAAAAACAAACCCCATCTTTGAAGTGGATTTTGACTCCTTACTCTTCCAACCAAAAATTTTGCTTAACTTTAGTATATCTAAACATGACCCTGCTGCCAATGATAAACTCAATAAAATTCTAGCTGAAGACTGGCACGATTGGCTAACGATATTTACAGACGCCTCTAAGTTGTCAGATGATAGCAATGTCGGTTCTGCTGTGTGGATCCCTAAATTCAAAATTATTCTAAATGTTCGTAGTTCTCCATTTGGCTCTATTTATACTGGGGAAGCAATAGCTCTTCTGGAAGCGGTTTCCTATATTGAATCGCATGGACTCAACAAATCCCTAATTCTCTCGGATTCTCTAAGCTGCCTTCAGGATTTATTAAAATCGCCTTTTCGCTCTCGCCACAATTTTTCCCTTGTTTTACAGATCAAACAACTTCTGTATAAATGCCATTGTTTAGGCATAGAGATTGCTCTGGCTTGGATCCCTAGTCACTCTGGTATCGTTGGTAACGAGAATGCGGACTCGATTGCTAAGTCGGCTACTCGGAACGGGATCGAATCTCGTTCATCTTGTTACCCCCGTGATTTGCGCTGCCTTGCTAAACCAGAGATGATGAAGTGTTGGAATACCCATTGGCAAAAGACTCGTTTACTGAAGGGAAAATTTTATGGCTCTATCCAACCATACATTCCATCTAAATGCTGGTTCAGCAAACTTAAATTTTCAAATAAAGTAGCTACCTCCATTAGAATTCGACTCCGACTTGGGTTTGTTTGCACTCCTGTCTTTTTGGCCAAAATCCACGTGAGAGACAATTCTTTGTGTGAATGCGGACTAGCGGAGGGTACTCTGGAGCACTTATTTTTTTCTTGTCCTCGTTTAACTATCCCTCTTTATGACTTACTCCCTGATAACATTCCCCGCCCAATTAACATTCCGTTCCTATTATCTTTAGTCCATACCCCCGCAGTAAAAATGCTTTATAGATTTATTAATATTAATAAAATCCAACTGTAGCTATAGTATTTCTATTTATGTATTATATACTTGATGTTTTAACATTTATTTTGTTCCGTACTATATGTAATAACCAAAAATGTTTTGTCCCCTTTTTTAGTATGGTGAACAATGGAGGTCAACGTTACAAACACCGATCAATAGTTATCTAAAAGTATTCTTAATAGTAAACCGACTATCACCAACTACCTTGACATTGGCAAAATCATCGAATGTTCGTCGATGGAGCTATAAACATAAAAATTGAATTGAATTGAAAACGCCGAGTCTCAGGTGGCGGACAAACCTGACTCAGCAGGACTAAAAATCCTGCGCAGTGGTGGTAGGATATGACCTTCACAAGCCGTAATCCTGCAGTCATTTTAGTGGGAACGGTGGTCTTGGCTTAATCGCCCGGGCCAAGAGGAAGAACACCTCAATAAAAATGACCCTTATCCCATGGTGGGAACGTGCCAAGAGGACACCAATCGGTAGCTAGTGGGGAAACTAGTCTCTAGCGCCAACCTCGATGGATACAAATTTAAATCAAAATAAAAACCTACCCCCAACCCAGCAAAATCTAAAAATTTACCACCAACAAGTTTTCCATAAAAACTTATTTGAAACTCGACCCAGAGCAAACTCGTTTTATGGAACCACAGCAGCAGAAACTGCAGTCATAGAAATAAGCGATAATACACAAATGCCAAAAAATACTAAAAACCTGCCCTTGGAACCGCCAGAGAGTTCAGAACAAATACCACCACCTTGGCAAAGAGTACCTAGCTCTAAAAAACGCAAACTATCGGACTCTCCTCCACAGTTACAAGGAACAGCTTTTGTAATCTCCCAGTTGATGAGCCAGAGCAAGTTACACAAAAACCTCCAAATAAACCCCCACCCATAATGCTCTATGGAATAGATGATGTCCACGAGCTCTCTAAGTTAATTGAAACTGCCATTAACCCAACCTGTTTCAGATTTAAAATAGTTAATAAGAATGTGCTTCGTGTTATGGTCGACGTGATAGAAGACTACAAAAAAGTTGTTGATCTAATAAGACAAAAGGGTCTTATCGGTCACACGTTCTCCAGAAAAGACACGAAAAGCTACCAAATAGTCATAAAAATCTACACCACACCACACCCCATAATGCCATTGTAGAAGAAATTGAAAAAAAACCAGCCAAGTGCGAGTCGGACTCACGCACGAAGGGTTACGTACCATTATCGCAAAAAACGGCAAAAAAATCACGTTTGTTGTATGGGAGCCTCCCTTAAATATTATTTTTATTGTTTTCAGTATTTGTTGTTATAGCGGCAACAGAAATACATCATCTGTGAAAATTTCAACTGTCTAGCTATTACGGTTCATGAGATACAGCCTGGTGACAGACAGACAGACAGACGGACCGCGGAGTCTTAGTAATAGGGTCCCGTTTTTACCCTTTGGGTATGGAACCCTTAAAACAGACAATAAAAAAGAGGAGAAATCATTAATTGCAGATATGGATCTGACAAAAAACCCTCATCCACATTTTTCATAAATCTGGAGCCTAGTACGTGTAACAAATCAATTAAAAATATGCAATCATCACCAACGTGTTAAAATTGAAGATCCCCGTAAATCTAGAACAATAGTGCAATGCCAGAGATGTCAGAAATATGGCCATTCAAAAAATAATTGTTTGCGGCCAGTTAGGTGTGTTAAATGTGGCGAAGGACACATAACAGCAGAGTGCCCAAAAAAAGACCACAACACCCCTGCCAAATGTGCATTGTGTTCATGCGACCATCCCGCAAACTACAAAGGCTGCCAGGTCTACAAAGAGATCCTTGCTAGAAAAACCAACAGACCAGCAGCCTAATTGTGTAAGTGAATTCGGCAAAGGTGTTTCGTTCCCAAAAATGGCTTTTCGCAATACAAATAATCAGAACAGAGAACACAGACTGAACAGACCGACCGACCGACCGAGAGAACAGTTTGTTTCCTTTGCCGAATTCACTTACACAATTAGGCTGCCGGTCCCAATCACGCAGTAAACAGTGAGCACAAAAATAAGGCATCCCCTCTTGTATCTGAGTTAGACAACAGAACAAAACAACTCGTATCAACAAATAAATGTGATAACAGATCCTACTCCGATGTTACCTCCTCCAATCATAGAAATACCGACCGAGCAGATGATCCTGATTCTCTACTTTCACAACAATCTTTAATCGAAGCTATTTTAATAAAACAATCTGAGAAGATTGATGCCCTCATTCAACAAATAGGAACACTGATAAACCTATTGACCACCGTAATATCCAAAATAAATACAATATGACATCCTTGCGTATCGCAACTTGGAACATAAATGGATTGTCACCTAACACACTAGAACTTGAAGCAATCCTTTCATCAAAAATGTAAAACTTAATAGAGAAAGATTGCATCTACTTAAACAGTTAGATATGTATTCATATAACTTAGAAAAAAGTACTAGGAAACACCAAACTGACACAGAAGACTTGCAGTATGAACTTGACCTACTACAGGAGAAACTTAGTTCTATGACCATCAAGTATACAGCCTCTGAAAACCAAATGAGGGAATATGTATTGGCAATGAATGAGCTGGTGAGCTCACAAACCAACAAATGTGATCAGTGTCAACCACCATCTGTTGAACCCACGCCGGACCATTCATTGACAATATGTGATGCCACCATACCGCAGTCTAGTGCCAGTTTGCCATTAGAAATTACTAACTGTTTGCCTAAAAATAATGTAAATACAGAAATAGTATTATTTTGTGATGAAATTGGAAAGGATCTAGGCCATTTGTTGACAAATAAATATCCAGGACACTCAATTATGAACTACTGTATGCCTGGTTGTTCCTTATTTGACATAATGAAAAAAGTTATTAAATGTAATTTTAACCAGGATACTACATTATTAATATTTATTGGTAATAGGGGTAATGTGAACAAAGGAGAATTACTCCAACATTATAGATCTTTGTGCGACCTTAGTTTAAAACAAATTGTGATGTTCACTTTCCCATACAGCCAAAGTTTGCCACAGGAAGAAAACAATCTTAGATTTGAATTGAATAGGACATTACATAATTTAACTTATAGTAGTAATTTATTCCATTTAATTGACACTAACAATTATGTTGGTAATCACTTTTATTTGACAAAAGATATTTTTTTTACGGATAGGTACTTTCTTTCAAAGTATTATAAAAGACAGATAGCTGTGTCGCTATCATATTATTTTTCTATTACAGCCAAGAATTTGGCTAAACAACTTGTTTCTATTGAACAATGCCAAGAAATGTTATGTAATTCAGACAATAATTTGGTATCAGTAATTGATATTGATAATAATTTAAATTACAAATTAGGACAATAGAGTCAACCTCTTGCAAAATTTTACAAAATGAAAATTGCAAAATAAAATCAAATAAAAGTTTTAATTCAGTAAATAGTATTAACCTGGTGCATCAAAATATTCAAGGCTTTATGAACAAAGATTTAGAAGTAGAATTGTTTATGAATTTTAACAGTATTGATATTCTTTGTATAACAGAACATTGGCTTAAAAGCCACCAGTTATTGTTCAATTTTAATAATCACCAGGTTGGTAGTTCATTCAGCAGAGTTAATGCTATACATGGTGGCTCCTTGATTTTAGTAAGTAACCAGCTTAAATTTAAAGACCGTAAGGATATTGTGAGCCTATCTGTTGAGCGGACAGTTGAAATAGCTTGTATAGAATTGGAGCAGTTTATTGTATTAAGTGTATACAGACCCCCTTCAGGATTGTATGACTGCTTTGAAAAGGTAATGGATGAAGTGTTACACAAGATTTGTAACACTAATAAATCCATTATAACTTGTGGTGATTTTAATGTTAATTTGTTGGAAAACTCAGGTTCTTGTAGTAAAATAATAAGTCTGTTTCAGTCCTACAATCTTGTAAACCTATTTTTGGAGCCCACAAGAATAACCCCTACTAGTGCCACATGCTTAGATAATATTTATACTAATGTTGTACCAGTCCACAAAGAAATTATAAATTTACTAGATTCTGATCATTGCGGGCAGAGGATTACTATACCAATCCAAAACAACAAAGTGGCTAAAAAGGATATCACTGTTAACCCCAAAACTGCAAGTCGCTTGAAAGCTTTTAAAGTTAAACTCATTGATAAATTACCAATTTTGCCAATTCATGCTAAACCTAATCATCAATATGATGATTTTTTTAGTATATACTGTAAACAATTTAATTCCACCTTTATTCCCAAGACAATCTCCGTTAATGGTAATGCATCATTCAGTGATTGGGCTACCATTGGTATTCATAAAAGTAGAACACGGCTTTATGAGCTGTACGATGAAAGGACTTATGTAAACACTGCTGAATTTAATTTATATGTTAGAAATTATTCAAAATTATTTAAAAAAGTTTGTTTTTTGGCCAAGTCGCGTTATTTGAGTTCGAAGATTAAAAACAGTAGTAATGTTATTAAAACGACTTGGAATATTATTAATAGTGAAACGGGAGGATCTGGTAACCGAAATATTGACTACAGCCTGTCTATTAATGACAACATCATAAAATCAGACTCACAAGTCGCACTGGCCTTTGAAAATTTCTTTCCAGATATTCCCGTTTCTACTACTAAATCCTTAAACTCATCACCTTCTGTTGCTGAGTCTTTGCTAAAATAAAATGTTAATGTTTGCGATTCGGAATTTATTTTTGAACATATTACTTGTAGAGACATAATTAAAACCTTTCACACATTAAATGTTAAAAAGACTGCTGATCTGTGGGGTCATTCTGTTGAAGTCGCCAAGTCTATTATTGATATTGTCGCACCTAGTTTAGCTATTATCTTTAATAATTGTATCGACTGTGGGGAGTTTCCTGACCTAATGAAAAATAGTAAAATAATACCTTTGTTTAAATCAGGTAGTACATCAGACCCTACCAATTATAGACCTATTTCAGTACTACATACTTTTAGTAAAATATTTGTGAAATTAATTTTAGAGCAATTGCAAAGATTTTTTAATAAACATAAATTATTACATAGCAAACAGTTCGGTTTTACAAGGGGTCGTTCAACTACTGATGCCGGTGTTGAGCTTTTGGGACATATTTATAATGCATGGGAGGATAAGTGCGATGCCTTGGGCATCTTTTGTGATTTGTCCAAGGCATTTGATTGTGTTCTTCATGAAACCCTAATCAGGAAACTCCGCCACTACGGGATCCGGAACAGCGCTCTGGATCTTCTTACTTCATACTTGAGTAATAGGATTCAGAGCGTTGACGTTAATGGAAAAAGATCTCCTGGATCTATAGTAGCAATGGGAGTCCCGCAGGGCTCGATTCTTGGTCCTTTCTTGTTTCTTATTTATATTAATGATTTGCCTTACCTCATAAAGGATAACCATAATATAGTGTTGTTTGCGGATGATACTTCACTTTTGTTTAAACTTAAACGTCAGCAGCTGGTTACTGACGATGTAAATAGCGCGATCTCAAATGTAGTTCACTGGTTCAATGTTAACAATTTACTTCTTAATGAAAAAAAAACGAAATGCATTAAGTTTACCCTACCTCACGTTAGGCAGGTGAAAACTGACGTGCTGATAAAGGGCGAAGTATTGAATCCTGAAAATAGCACAGTGTTCTTAGGTTTAACTTTGGATGCTAAGCTACAGTGGGGCCCACATATAGATAAATTGTCAAAGAAGCTAAGCTCCGCAGCATATGCTGTTAGAAAAAATCGTAATTTAACGGACATAGAGACAGCCCGTTTAGTATACTTTAGCTATTTTCATAGTGTAATGTCGTACGGTATTCTGTTGTGGGGAAATGCCGCCGACATCCAGACTATCTTTGTTTTGCAGAAAAGAGCTGTTCGATCAATTTATAAATTAAGCCCGAGACACTCTCTCAGAGAGAAATTTAAGGAGATTAATGTAATGACTGTGCCTTCTCAGTATATTTATGAAAATCTTTTATATGCCCATAAAAATATAAAATTGTTTAAAAAATACAGTGATATCCATAATATAAATACTAGGAACAAACACAAATTTGTAATACCTACAACAAGGCTCAAGAAAATAGGTGGCTCGTTTAGATGTCAATGTGTGCGCTTTTATAATATGCTTCCAAGCCACGTACAAAATCTAAGTCTTAATAAATTTAAATCATTCATTAAACGTAAGTTGTGCCAAAAAGCGTTTTATAGCATTAAAGATTACGTTGAGGATAAAACGGCTTGGGAGTGAGCTGCTCCAATTAAATTAATTTAGTTTTTTTTTTTTGTTTAAATATTTTGCACCATGAATTTTGTTATTTTTTAAAAAAAAAATTTTTTTTTTTTAATTTGTTTTCTTGCAATGACAAGAATATTTACTTTTTAAAGTATTATATTATTTTATTTTAATTATTGTGAATGTGAAGACTATGTGGATCATTATTTTGTTTTTTAATTTATCTTAGTTTTTAATCATGGTCTGGCAGTTTGAGTAGTTTATGCGGCCTACCCGAATGTCCTTTCTTTGGTATTGTTCGTCGAATCGTTGAGCTCCTTAAATTCTGAGTTGAGCTGCTCGGTTATTGACAAATGCGTGCACTGACTGGACAGGTCCACTCAATCTGGCTGGTTCTTTCCTCAAAAGACCATTTCAGACATCAGTCTACATGGTCTTCACATGATCGAACCAAGATTTTGTCAGGACTTTAAAAGAGACTGTGACCTCTGAGTTTGTTTCGGCCTTTCTTCTCAGAGTAGTCAGATATGAAACGCCGACCTCATCTAGTTTTTAAAAAAAAATATGTTAGACATGTAAAAGCGTTTGTACAAACCAACTTACAGAAATAAAATCATTTATCATTTAAAAAAATAAACTAGATATAATGCTGATATCTGAATCTCATGCAACAACAAGAAGTTCGTTTCGCATAAGGGGTTACAACATCTATGCTACACCCCATCCTGATGGTGGCGCTCACACAGGAACAGCAGGCATTATTAAATGTAACATAAAGCACTCCATCTTGGAAGAACACTATATGTTAACGACTTACATATATACGCTGACGATACGACCCTCAGTATTATAAAAGAAAATGACGACATTGTTGAGTACCAAAATGAAATAAACATGACATTAAATAAAATGATTACATGGGTTGAACACAATAATCTTCATATTGATATTAAGAAAACAAAAATGATACATTTCCAGACATAAAACAGTACGCGTCCACGGCTTAAAATACAATATGGAAATGAGACAATAGAAGAGGTTAATTACGCAAAATTCTTGATGATAATAATAGTCAAAAACTGTAACTGGAAAACTCATACTGATGATCTATGTAAGAAGATAGATAGATTTGTAATCGTTTTATATAGACTAACACGTGTGGCTAGTGTTAATGCGGCACTGTGTGCATACCATGGTTATGTCTCATCAGTTTTGCGCTACGGCATTATAATATGGGGTAATTCTGTTGACCTTAATAGAGTTTTTCGAGCTCAGAAAAAATGTATACGCTCAATTTGTGGAGCGAACCCACTGGACAGTTGTGTTCCACTATTTAAATGACTTAAAATACTGCAACTGCACTATACATTTTCGATATTTGTATCTTTGTACACCAAAACAGAAATTAATTTGACTTGCATAACGATGTTGTATCCAGACCCAGCCGCAAAGTGCATTTGCTTAATGTTCCTAGGCGTAGAATTAAGTTGTTTTCTAATGGTGTATACTGCATGTCCATTACTGTGTATAACAAATTACATTATGGCTTCAAAACTCTCAGCCTCAGAACATTTAAATTTAAATTATTTAACTTTCCTTTAAGCAAATGTTATTACTCAACTGATGATTTTATGAATAAAAAAAATATCTAAATATTTGTCATTTTTGCGTATCAGTCATATTTTATCTCCTTGACATCATTGAATTTTGACTTATATAATTAACCTCTTTTACTAGTATTGTTCAATTTATTTAAATTATTTGTAATTATTATTTTAATGATTAATGACCTGATTCTAATGTAATGATGACCCATAATTTTACAAACCATATTTGTACGCCGGAAACGGCAGAATATTATGATCATAATATAATTCATAATATTTCACATAACAGCTTTGTACAATATTCTGACAAATAAATGCATTCTATTCTAAAACACTCAATGGCTTATCTACAAGCCACCAAAGTCAGGGTGGAGGATCGAGCTGGCCCAATCACTGTGTCAGCCATCTACTGTCCCGCAAAGCATAAAATATGCGAAGAAATATTCTAAATTTTTTCAAAACTCTTGTGCATCGGTTTATTCCTGGGGGAGATTGGAACGCCAAGCACACCTTCTGGGGCTCACGATGCACGATAACTAGAGGCAGAGAATTGAAAAACTCAGTAGACAAGAACAATTTGAGAAGAATTCGAAGAAACAATTTGAAAAGATTCTTTGCGGCATTTCTGGATGTGCACAGGCCTTTGATCGTGTGTGGCACAAGGGCTAACTGTGCAAAGTAAAGGAAAAGCGGGGAGCTTTTCTCTCAGTCTCAGTGTTTCCCATCATAGCTTTATATTTAGAGGGCAGACAATTCCAAGTAAAACAAGGAGACGAATGATTTTGTCTGTATAATATCGAAGCTGGAGTTCCACAAGGATCGGTCCTGGGACCCGTTTTACATAATATTTTCAAATCTGATCTTCCAACTACAGCAGATGTTACGGTAGCGACAAACGCAGATGACGTTGCTTATCTGGCGAGTGCCAAAGATCCGGATATTGCCAGTAATAAATTACAAACTGTACTGGATAAAATTAATACCTGGCTGCAAAAGTGGCGTATCTGTGCCAGTGCCCAAATATCAAGTCACATTACCTTCACTCTGAGAAGAGGTGACTGTCCCACAGTAACATTAGGAGATAAAACTCTTCCACACAGATTGGGTTAAGTATCTAGGATTTCACATGGATAAAAGGCTCACTTGGAAGACGCATATAAAACAAAAAAGAGAACATCTAAATGCCAAATATAAAAACCTGTGTATTGGTTGATGGGTCGTAACTCAGTCCTATCTTTGGACAACAAACTACTGCTGTACAATTCTGTATTAAAACCTAAATGGTCGTTCGGCATCCAACTATGGGGAGTGGCCAGCTAAAGCAACATAATGTGCGTCCAAAGAGCTCAAAACGCGATCTTGAGGAATATTGTCAATGCACCATGGTTCACACGGAATGAAGAAATCCATTTAAATTGCTGGACAGCAGCAAATCGACTTAAGAGAGGTCAAGTAATCTGAAGAGGTATCAGCGGCAATGGCCCTTGTACCTGAAACGCCAACTAATTCACGCAACTATACTGATAATAGTCCAGAAAGGGCTGATGGCAGTTAAATAAAGGAAAAAAAAAGTAAAATCAAAAATCAAAAAACCCGACTGCTTCAAAAGCGAACTAAAAGTCGTAAACAAGGGAAAAATCATGCTGTGCAGTCGGAGGATACATATTCGCGTGCTGGCTGACCAAAATCTGGTGTATCCTCCGCCTGCAAAAAACCCGACTTTTTTTTTTTTTTTTTATTCTAGCTTTTTAGTTAGTTTTTTTTATAATTAGATACATTTAAACATATAAGTGTTATATATTTTTGAAATCACTTCGTAAAACCCTTTATTATGATACTCCACACGATGGGTTTGGAAGAAAAAAAATTTGGGGCCCCACAACATGGCACCCAAAATCCGCCATTTTTCTATTGGCCAATTTTAATGTAGCCAGTGACACTCGCAGGATTAAGACGAATCGATTGACGTATGATGCATCAAAATCGGCCAACGCGTTTGGTCTCTGGAACGCCATATAGGAACAAACATACATACATACATAGAATGATAAACACATTACCCTCCTTCGGCAGTCGGGTAAATAAAATCCAACTTTATAGGTTTTGCTTTTTGTCTAAAATGATAAACAATTTTTTATTTTTTTGGCAATTTACTCAAGATGAGACCGTTGTATCATAGCTGACGACGCTGAGAAGAAATACCACATGAATCTCAGTGGTTTGCAAAACACAAGCAGGAGACAAATAGACGACACCCTTTATAGGGTGCTATGGCCCGCTAGGGTCTATGCCTGTCTTGTTTGCGGATAAATTTGTAAGAGAGCTTCCACTGCCCTGGCACAAGCAACTGAAGGAACACGGGAGGGTTATAGTCAGTAAAAGTCTGACACACCCTCTCGCTTCACCCAGAGCAGGTGAAGCCTGTGAATGACTTTCCAATACAAAAAAAAGAGACTGTGGCTCCTCAAACATCCCCCTCCGACTGACTATATTGAGCCTGCAGAAAAGCTCCCTGTGGCCCACCAACTGCAAGAACCAAGTGGATCACTGCAGGCACAACTTAGTTAGATGGGGGTTGCCTTGTAATTACCTTTTGTTGGTTGCCTTTCATTCATAATCTCAACATGACCAAACAGTCTAAGCATTCAAATATCTATTTATCTGTAAAACAAATAAGAACATACCACTTTGATGTTCCTCCTTTAGCTCAACATTGTCATCATGTCCCTCACAACCCACTGGTATGTTTTCATTGATAACATGTCCACTTTCTGCTGGACATTCAGCAAATATATTTATCTGTTCTACGGGACTTATAATATACCCAGTGAACTCTAAGTGGCCTCGGTCTAGTAGAGGTTTTGCCTGTAAAAGGTTGTTTAGGGTTATAGCATATTGAAACAGACTCCAGACAGATTTATAACATTCTAATTCTATAGTACATAGCATTAGAATTAATATTTGTTTCGGGATATTTACCATGTATATTTTGCATTTGGTTGAGAGCTCGATATTTCCGCACTGTTACAAGCGCCATGATCACGAGAACTAAAGTCTTTGCGGGTGGGTGTTTTTTACGAACTGAAATATCTGTCTACCCTCTTCCTCACTCGTTTTTCACGCACGATACCGCTACCACCAGAACTCGTCTCAGTAGTTTCTCGACATTGTTCACGACAGACGATACTCACTGTATCCACTTTTGACACTCGTTCAGTAGTTTTACGACCTTTACATTGTTTAACCACTGGATTCCAGGCTCGCGACAATTGAAACCCGTCGTCCCTATTGAAAGTTTTGCACTTGGTTATTTCAATTGCTTCCCGAACCATTCTAGGTATGTAATGGCGTTCTGTCGAGATCACCTGTGGGTCATGTAAATCGATCCAGTGGTTCGAGTTCTGGTGGTAGCGGTATCGTGCGTGAAAAACGAGTGAGGAAGAGGGTAGACAGATATGTCAGTTCGTAAAAAACACCCACCCGCAAAGACTTTAGTTCTCGTGATCATGGCGCTTGTAACAGTGCCGAAATATCGAGCTCTCAACCAAATGCAAAATATACATGGTAAATATCCCGAAACAAATATTAATTCTAATGATTGTGACCATGTCAGCTTAAAAACTTATATAGTACATAGCATGTTGACCCCTATCTCAACAAAATAATGCACATATTTCTATCACTGCAAGAAAATTTCTGAAAATGCACTTTTTTTCACTCAGCCTCAGTGTGATTTAAGCCAAACAGCGTTTGGTTAAAGCTTGTGATCACGGTCATCTGGGCCAGTCTATAGATGGACAGCATATTCAGAATATAATTTCCACAGCTGGGACACAGGCCTACACTCCGTGAGACGGAGTGGGCTGTAATCCACCAGGCGGGTTGAGTGCAAGTTGGTAGATCAGGTACATGACACATGTCTTCGAAAAGCAGTGGTGATGAAATAAATCACACCAAGTGATGCCCTGCCTAGGTTCAAACCAACAATCTCACATGTCATGGCTCTAACCACTAAGCCACCACTGCTCCTAGTCTGTAGTGCCACTTAGAAACTCAAACAACCAGGCATAGAGCAGCCAAGACTCAATTCTCACCTCGTAGTCCTCATTCAATATCCGAGCAAACAGCTTCTCAGCTTCCAGACATTTTTTCTGCAATCGGTAGCATTGCTTCAGTCTATTGTAGCAGAGGAAACAAGCAATCATCGGTCTTCTGTCTTTGGTCAATAACTGCAACAGAACTAGTTTTAAACTATTTATTTATTTATGAATAAAATACTTTGATTACAATCAATACTTAAATTGGTATGCTGTCATAAGGGTGGAGGCAATAAGTTCTGGAGCGATGATGACACGATTTGCATAGGACTCCCACAAGCTGGACGGATAACCTGGAGAAAGTCACAAGAATTCATGGGATGGGGATGCACAGGGCTGTTTGATATTGCGACTCTTGAAGGAAGGAAAGAGGTCCAAAGGGTATCTTAAGCATTTGTATCAACTGCTACCTAATTCGAACAAAGTTATCTTACAATTTCTACATACACTTACTTACACTCACTTGCTTACACTTACATAATACACTTACTGGAATATCAGTCAGCTTCTCGTATATTTCCTGCAGGTTCTTGTTGGCAACCACAAACATCCGAACATTCTCCACTAAACATATCCTACACATTGATAGTTTTTGCACGTCATTCATCTTTAAAACACTCGAGTGTAACTTTATTAAGACTTCATGCAGTCTACAAAAACATTCGCCGAACAAAAACTTAGTAAATATCGTGTGCACTTCCTTCGTGGATCTCAGTAGGACAGGTCATTTGAGGCCATCACATCACACGGGGCAAGGCTTAAGGCTAGCTAGAGAGCTACACTTACGATAGCTATCTCTGCAGGTTGTTATTAAAAAAATACATATTAAAAATCACTTGGTTTTGATTCTTGAACGAAGAGCATTCGCTCTATTTAATTAGTTAATAAAATAATACTTCCACGATCGGCACTTGGCAGAATAGATCAACAGACATATTTTATAGAAAATTAGAAAGTCTCTGGGAATCACAGAACACCAAAGATTACTATAGTAGAACACAGTCTACATAAATAATAATTAATACTCTGGGCATTGGGAATCAACCGAATCAACCAATACTTTATCTAAGAATTAAACCTATTCATAGAGTATAGTAATTAATAGATTGGGAAACATATTGAACCAAACCAATCAACATTCAACAATTTCAGTTTTCACGCTGAACGGCTGAAGCTGTCAACAAGGAGATTGTCATTTGTCAGTTTCAAGTGTCACCAACGAGGTAGGAAAAGTCAATGAGGTAGGATAACTATGGAGACGGCCTATTCTACTATAATATGAAGAATAGTTAAACAAATATCTATCATATCGACACACACATGTCAAAAAGCGTTTTGTCTCTTTTTAACTAACCAAGAGCTGCATATGAAAAGAGAGACATCTAAATGTTTGTCAAGGACTAAAGGCAACACTTTTGTGTGACGTCAACATCATGCCTATGCGTGACCGGTCGCCATTTTATGCGCCAGAAGTAGTAAGTACTCTTTGTTTTTGTGGTAGTTGTGCTGTCAAACAGTTGCTTGTTCAGAATATTTTTGTTGTTTTACAAGGAAATACGTCTAGAAACTAGTTATTTTGGTGTTCTGAGTGTGGACATTAATAGGAAAATCATGCCCTCGTATTGTTTAAAACAGTCTGATAAGAGAAAAAACAAAAATCAGCCTAAATTGACTCTGCACATGTTAGTAACTAGTTTTCACTAATCCGGTCGAATTTTGTGTTAAATATTGTCACAAGATGGTATTTTTGAATATTATTCGAACCTGTGTCATGTTTGTATGGCATAAAACGTTATTATTTTCTATATTTCTTTGCATTGTTTACATACAATAATTATTGACAAGTAAGGTTAGTGATGATCGATGTTCGCATACGATAAGTATCGATAAAATTTATAGTATGTAAAATACATTGCAATGATATTTTAATCCACAGATTTCCTGGAAACGAAATTTTAATGAAGAAATGGATAGAAGCTATTGGTTTTGAAAATACAAACCCTAGACATAAAATGTGGCATATCAGAATCTGCTCCATGCACTTTGAGGAATCTTGTTTTAACAGAACCCTCGATGTGATAAGGTTACCTGATGGCGTAGTGCCCACATCGACTTTACTGGTATGTTTTTAAACAAAAGTTGCAAAATACAGTAATTTCAACACATCTTGTTACATACTTTTTTATTGACAGTATTTCTTTAAATGAATTAATTAAGAACCCGATGTATAACAACATTATTCATACACATAATACTCACAGTGGATCTTTGTGTCTCTGAATTGGTTGCAAGACCCCGCGCAGTAGCTATTTTTGTGTCAATGTTGAAGGTGAAGATAGCATTGTATAACTGTCTCTTTCACTCGCTTATGTATGTCACATCGTCCTATCTCGCTTACTCTATGCAGTATACTCGATGACAAACTGTTTCTTACGCAATGGTTGGCAGGACCAAGTTCAAAGAGACTAAAAATCCACTGTGACTACTATAATATAGGTACCTCATGTTCATTAATGACCGCCCCATTTCATGTCCAAGCAATTACTCTCCATACCAGGTTGCCTGGAAGAGATCGCATCATGCGATAAGGCCGCCCATTGTATATGTATTAGACTTAAGTTTCTTTTTGTTAATGTATTTTATGGTGTACAATAAAGCATATAATAAATAAATAAATAAATTAATACTAAAGACATAAATCAAAATTAAACAGTATCAAGATCGTTTAATCCAATTTCCCCAAAATTGCACACAACAAATTTTTATTTCCACATTTGCCATGAGATTCCGGTAGACCTTTAGTAGCATTAAGGTTATATTCTCTGTGGTATATCTATGGCACTTGGCAGCATGAAGGTATAAAAACTTCATGCTTGGCAGTGACACTTGACACTGACAAATGACAATCTCATTGTAAATACAGCTTTAGTTTTAAAGGTGAATGGCAGATTTCGTACCGCATACTTTTTTTGTTGTTCAGATATAGAATTTGTACCACTTATTAAGGCAACTAAGCCATTTATTTTTATGCAAGTTAACTATTTTTAGAACTTCGGATTAATTAATAATATCAGAGAAAGGATTTTAATAAATAAACGTTCTTAAATCGTACATTAAACGCAGTTATGTTTTAGAAGTTGCTTTGTGTAAAATAACACAAATATTGAAATGATAATTGATTATTTAAAAATACAAATAACACTAAATATAATAATCAAACTCATCATTATCAAACTGTTGCAATCCGCTGCTGGACATAGGTATCATATAATGCCCTGAGTAGGTACAATCATCATCTCAATCTACCTACTTAATGGTAAGGATAACACTACAAAGATAGCAAAAAACAATTTAGAACATTTACTTTACACATTATGTAACATTAAGTAACATTTACTTAAATGTAACATTGGTACACCAGTACATAACCTTAAAAATAAAACTGGTTATAACTTAAACGTCCCAAGTTCTAAAAATCTTAGAATTTAAAAAGGGATTATCTATCATATAAACTACCAATTAAAACAAAAAATATCCCCAAACACGAAATTTTATTAGCGGTACGAAATGCCCATACAAGCCTGCCATTCGCCTTTGAATGCAAAGATTATTATATACGGAAATTGAATGTTGATTCCCAGAGTAGTATCTTAAAGTATCTTTAAATCTAAGTAGACTGTGTTCTAGTTCGGTGGTGATCCCCAGAGACTTTCTAATTTTCTATAAAATGTGTCTGTCGATTCTATTCTGCCGAGTGCCGATCGTATTATTTTGTTAACTAAATAGAGCTGATGCTCTTCTTTCAAGAACTTCAAGAATCAAAACCAAGTGATTTTCAATATAAAAAAAAAATAACAACAAATAGCTAGCCCTGCCCCGGCTGATGTGATGGCCTGTCTTATTGTAATCCACGCAGGAACTGCACACGATATTTACTAAACTATTATTTGGAGAATGTTTTTGTAGATTGCCTGAAGTCATAGTTACACTCAAGTGTTTTAAAGATGAATCACATGCAGAAACTATCAATGTGTAGGATATGTTTAGTGGAGAATGTTCGGATGTTTGTGGTTGCCAACAAGAACATGCAGGAAATATACAAGAAGCTGACTGATATTCCAGTAAGTTCACAAGTCTACATAATGTAGAAATTTTTAGATAACTATAAGTTCGAATTAGGTAGCAGTTGATACAAATGCTTAAGATATCCCTTGGACCTCTTTCCTTCCTTCAAGAGTCACAATATAGAATAACCCTGTGCTTCCCCAATGATCCCCATCCCATGAATTCTAGTGAAATTCTCCAGGTTATCTGTCCAGCTTGTGGGAGCCCTATGCAAATTGTTTCGTAATCGCTCCAGAACTTATTGCCTCTACCTTTATGATAGCATATCAATTTAAGTATTGATTGTATTAAAAGTATTTTATCTATACCATACCAATGTTATAAAGAGGATGATTTTTTGGTTTGTTTGTTCTGAATAGGTTCCGAAACTACTGGACCGATTAAAAAAATTCTTTCACTTATGAAAAGCTACATTGTTCCCGAGTAACATAGGCATACATGATTTTGACGGGAGCGAAGTCGTGGGGGTCAGCTAGTTCATGAGTTCCGTACGCAAAATACGCGCTTAGACGTGGAGTTGCGGACACCTGCCCGTCTTAACCAAATAAACAAATAGTTTAAAACTAGTTCTGTTGCAGTTATTGACCAAAGACAGAAGACCGATGATTGCTTGTTTCCTCTGCTTCAATAGACTGAAGCAATGCTACCGATTGCAGAGAAAATGTCTGGAAGCTGAGAAGCTGTTTGCTCGGATATTGAATGAGGACTACGAGGTGAGAATTGAGTCTTGATTGTGCCTGTTTGTTTGAGTTTCTAAGTGGCACTACAGACTAAGAGCAGTGGTGGCTCAGTGGTTAGAGCCATGACATGTGAGATTGTGTGTTTGAACCTAGGCAGGGCATTGCTTGGTGTGATTTATTTCATCACCAATGCTTTCGAAGACATGTACCATCTACCTGATCTACCAACTTGCACTAGGCCCTCATGGTGGGTTACAGCGCACTCCATGGTGGAATATAGGCCTGTGTTCCAGCTGTGGAAATTATATACTGAATATGCTGTGCATCTATTGACCGGCCGAGAAGACCGTGATCACAAGCTTTGTCCGAACACTGTTAGGCTCAAATCATACTGAGGCCGAGTCAAAGTGAAAAATAGTGCCTTTTCAGAAGTTTGAAGGTCAAATGCACTTATTGGTTGTTGTGATAGAAATATGTGCATTATTTGAAATATGCTGGAATCTGTGGCGATATGCTGTAACCCTAAACAACCTTTTACAGGCCAAACCTCTACTAGACCAAGGCCAATTAGAGTTCAGTGGATATATTATAAGTCCAACAGAACAGATAAGTATATCTGGTGAATGTCCACCAGAAAGTGGACATGTTATCAATGAAAACATACCAGCGGGTTGTGAGGGACAAGATGACAATGTTGAGCTAAAGGAGGAACATCAAAGTGGTATGTTCTATAATGTTTACAATTAAATAGATATTTGAAATAGTACCTATGCTTTGACAGTTTGGTCATGTTGAGAGGATGAATGAAAGGAGACCTACAAAAGGTATTTATTTACAAGGCAGACCTGTGAGAAATGCCCTAGAAGGACATACACAAATCTTATTGGTAATTTTCTTCAGAAAGGACAGGTGCGTAACTCGTCTAGAATCTCATTGCCAATGAGCCCCAATCGGAGACTGCCTTCAAGGACAGGTCAAACTCTCCACCATGACCTCACGGAGGTACCGTATCTGCGGCCCGGTAGCCCGTGCTTTGGACAAGTATCTCTTAGCAACAGTGCCGTCGTCTGCATACCCAAAGGTTTGAGCAGATCGTGGCTCGATGGCGTCACTCCATATGTGAATGGCATACGCTAGAAGATCCCGCGTAATCAGTAGAATCTTTAGACTGATTTCGGCAGAAGCCGTATTGGCGGTCGCTAAGGATATCGTTAGTTTCTAGGTATGCCAGCAGGGGCTTAGTGTTTAGTGCGTAGTGTGTATGGACGTTACAGAGATGGGTCTGTAGTTAGCCGCGTCAGCTCGACTGCCCTTCTTGGGCACGGGCTGTACGTTGGCTTGCTTCCAAGCATTCGGCACTTTCCAGTCTCATATGAAAGTCAGAATAAGCGTGTCAAGATCGGAGACAGTTTAGGCGTACAGGTTGGTAGGCGTTTTCTTCAAAAGACCATTTCAGTCATCAATCTACATGGTCTTCACATGATCTAACCAAGATTTTGTCTGGATTTTAAAAGAGACTGTGACCTCTGAATTTGTTTCGGCCTTTCTTCTTAGAGTATTCAGTTAGGAAACGCCGACCTCATCTAGTTTTAAAAATGTGATCGAGATGTAAAAGTGTTTGTACAAGCCAACTTACAGAAATAAAATCATTTAGCATTTACGAGAGGACGATAAACCCATTATAACACTACTATACTACGTATTGGTATCACATCATCACACTATATAATGAATAATACGTATATTATAATATCACACTAATATTACGAAGGCGAATAAATCAAAATCAAAAATCAAACTTTTTTATTTCACATAGGCCTACATGGGCACATATAAAACGTCGACAAAAAGTGCACGGTTCGGGTTGGTCGTTTTAATGAAATAACTGACTTTGGCAACTTGTTATAAAAGCGTATACTGTTTATAAGAAAAGATTTGCTAGTATTCGTTAATCTGAATTTGGGTATTACAATTTCGTGCTTACTGCGTGTATTTAAATTATGGAAGTCGCTTCTAGTTTTGAAAAGCCCTTGATTTTTGCGGACATACAAAATAAATTCTAATATATTAAGTGAAGGTAGAGTCAGTATATCGATCTCTTTAAAGAACAATGGCGAAATTTTACCTGACTTAAATTTAAGTTAGAAATTGAGCTAGATAATCATAAATGAAAGTTATTTGATTATTGCGTTAACTCTCATTAGCTTAGTGTTGCCATTTTACACTTATTCTGCCAAGTGACAAGTAGTGACGGTCGTAAGTATAGGTCTACCGGAATCTCATGGCAAATGTGGAAACAAAAATTTGTTGGGTGCAATACTGGGGAAATTGGATTAAACGATCTTGATACTGTTTAATTTTTATTTATGTCTATTAGTATAAATGAACATAAGGTACCTATATTATAGTAGTCACAGCGGATCGTTGTGTCTCTGAAGTTGGCCCTGCCAACCATTGCGTAAGAAATAGTTTGTCATCGAGTACAATGCATAGAGTAAGACAGATTGGTCGATGCGTCAAACATAAGTGAGTGAGAGACACAAAACTAGCTACTGCGCAGGGTCTTGCAGCCAATTCAGAGACACAAAGATCCGCTGTGAGTATTATAGGTATGTGTATGAAGAATGTTGTAAATTATATATAAGTACATCGGGTTCTTAACATAGGAAAATATATCATGAAAAATAATTTTAAGTACAATTGTATATAAACAAGCAATTGTATATTATTTTAAGTACTAATTTATTATATATAATTTAAATCATTCTAATAACTTAACACCTCATTCAGAACTAGAAAACTATTCCAAGAACTCCACTGGCATTTCAAAATCTTGTATCTTTTTAGTTTTATGTCATCTCTCTCCATCTGGTTCTTTTTGATTGGCATTTAACGTATTCAAAACCGATCTCTTTATGTATAAGCCTGTAAAAAATAATAAAATTTAACATGTTACTTAAAGCTTAGTCATTCATCATTATCAGTCTATTATACGTCCCACTGTGGGGCACAGATTATTACTTAATATTTTTCTTACGACAAAGATTCTCATCCTCCGTTAAAATAAATATCTTGTCGAAGAATTAGTAACAGTTTCATTACTGTTGGCATTTCATTCCGGCCAACATTCCATGTGCCCTCACCTACGATTTACCGTATATTAAGGAAACCCCTGTAAAGTAACAAAATGTAAGTAAGAAAAATATAAAATAAACTAAAAGTATCTGTGATATCTCAAATAAACTCATAAATTAATTAATATGTATTTATTCAATACAGAGCTGCACATGACAATATGGATGATGGTAAGAAAAAGAGAGCAAAACTAAATGCGAGTGAGAAAGATAGTAAAAAGACTGCGTTCCAAATCTCACACTCTTCCGCACTTATTTTTAACAATATCTGATAGAAAATTTTAAATTAAAACATTTTAAATAACTAAATTAACTTAACAAGTATCTACAGACTCTGAACAAGTTAGAATTTGGTTAACATGACGATTCCATCTTTGACCTTCTACGTCAACTATGTATGTAACCCCTGGTACGGAGTCTTCTAAAATTTTTCCTAAAACCCATGGTTTTCTGCCTTTCCTGTGGTCTCTGACTATAACCTTTTGACCTATTTCCCATTTAATTTCCCTTCTCCCTTGATCTCTTTTTTCTACTACTTCCTGAACAGTGTCAGACAAGGGTGGTGGACGTAATAAACTGAACATATTCCTGATTTCTCTTCCTAACATGAAACGTGCTGGAGACTACTTCTACTTCGTACTTCTATAATCGAACAGAAACAAGTTGATGGCTGACATAAGACTACTACCACTTTCTTTTATTTTTGTTACAGCTGATTTAAAATTTTACACAAATCTCTCTGCTGCACCATTGGTTGCAGGATGATAAGGTGGTGTGAATGTATGCTTAATTTGGAATGTCTTACAAAATTCCTCAAATTCGGCACTTATAAATATTCATCCGTTATCAGTTATTAAATGAGCTGGGTAACCAAATCGAACGAATAAACTTTTAAAAACTTCTATTGTACTGGTTATGTTCGACATTTCAAACGCTTCTGGCCGTTTTGAATAACTATCAACAATCACTAAATACATTTTATTGTAAAATGGTCCAAGAAATCTTCATGAATTCTATACCAAGAAGACGGTGGTATTGGCCATGGTTTCTGAATTTTAGCAAGAGTCTTACTATTTTGTAAACACACTTTACACCTTTTTGTTACATTATCAATGTCTGAGTCTAGGTTCATGCGAATTATTCCAAAATTACTTTTATGTAATTCCGATAGCGTCTCTAATGACTAGTAGAATTACTATACGATATCCCCAAAATATGCAACCCTACGGTCGGGTATAAGTTTTTCAAGACCCGCCGTACAGATAGAAACAAAAAGCTCTCTGATCCTACTCTCAAGCTCATGAAGGAGAGGCGTGAGATGATCTTGCAGTCTTCAGACGATGCGTTGAAATTCCGGCAGCTAAATAGACGGATCTCAAAGTCCTTGAAAAGCGACCTCCGCCGCTTTAACACTGAAAGTATTAAAGACGCGATTGAGCGGAACAAGGGCTCCAAGGTCTTTGCAAGAGAACTGTCTATTGGGCAGAGCCAGCTCACGAAACTGAATACCGATGATGGCAGGATCGTGTCCGCCAAACTGGAGCTTCTGAGGGAGATCGAGAGATTCTATGTACAGTACATACACTGTGTCCACAGGCATGGTGCAGGGGTGTGGTGGTACTGTTCTTCAAGAAGGGTGACAATGCCCTACTGAAAAACTATAGGCTCATCACACTCCTTAGCCATGTCTACAAGCTGTTTTCAAGAGTCATACGAATCGTCTCGCGCGCAGGTTTGACGATTTCCAGCCTCCCGAACAAGCCGGATTCCGTAAAGGCTTCAGCACCGTAGACCACATACATACGCTGCGGCAGGTTATACAGAAGACCGAAGAGTACAACCTGCCTCTCTGTTTAGCGTTTGTGGACTACGAGAAAGCCTTCGATTCGATCGAGACTTGGGCTGTACTGCACTCTCTCCAACGGTGCCAGATCGACTACCGGTACATTGAGGTGTTGAAGTGTCTGTACAAAAACGCCACAATGTCAAACGACTTCAGGATCAGACCTCGGAACCCGTCCTTCTGCAGCGAGGTGTGAGACAGAGGGAGACGTCATATCTCCGAAGCACTTTACCGCTGCACTGGAGAATGTCTTCAAGGTTGTGGACTGGAGAGGGCTAGGCATCAACGTCAATGGCGAGTACATCACTCAACTTCGGTTTGCCGACGATATAGTGGTTATGGCTGAGACCATGGAGGACCTCAGTACAATGCTCGATGATCTCAGTAGAGCTTCCGAAAGAGTGGGTCTTAGGATGAACATGGACAAAACCAAGTTGATGTTGAATGACCATGTTATACCCACTCCTATCAATATTGGAGACTCTACACTCGATGTTGTCTGGCGACTATGTCTACCCGGACAAACGATCCAATTGGGTAGGGCCATCTTCGAGAAAGAGGTCAACTGCCGAATCCGACTCGGCTGGGCAGCGTTCGGGCAGTTGCGCGGCATCTTCTCGTCCAACTTACCGCAGTGTCTCAAGACGAAAGTCCATGACCAGTGTGTGTTGCCAGTGATGACATATGGCTCTGACACGTGGTCGCTTACAATGGGCCTAATCAGAAAGCTTACAGTCACTCAAAGGGCAATGGAGAGGGCTATGCTCGGCGTTTCCTTGCGTAATCGAATCAGAAATGTAGAGATCCGCAAGAGAACCAGGGTTACAGACATAGCCCGAAGAATTGCAGACAGGGCACATTGCTCGCAGAACGGACGGCCGATGGGGCAGAAAGGTTCTGGAATGGCGACCGCGAACCGGAAGACGTTGCGTTGGAAGGCCTCCCACCAGGTGGACCGATGACCTGGTGAAGGTTGCGAGGATACGCTGGTTACGAGATGCACGGGACCGGTCAATGTGGCGACGCTTGGGGGAGGCCTATGTCCAGCAGTAGACGTCTTTCGGCTGATATGATGTTGGACCAAAAATTCGTACCAAAGCTGCGTTATCAGTCTCTAATTCAAAAAATCGCCCATAGATATAATTATAAAATTTGTCATGCCAAAAATTATTGCCATTGCCTCTTTATCAATGGTGGATCAGAGAGATTTGTGGAAACTTTTAAATAAGCTGTAACAAAAATAAAAGAAAGTGGTAGTAGTCTTATGTCAGCCATCAACTTGATTCTGTTCGATTATAGAAGAAAGCCATGGGTTTCTGCCTTTCCTGTGGTCTCTGACCATAACCTTTTGACCTATTTCCCATTTAATTTCCCGTTTCCCTTGATCTCTTTTTTCTACTACTTCCTGAACAGTGTCAGACAAGGGTGGTGGACGTAATAAACTGAACTAAAACAAGTCAGTCCAACTTACCGGTCCATTCTACGACGCACTTTAATATCAAAGATTTAGTTTGATTTACGCCTTCTTCTTCCCTTATTTTACGATACACATTGAAAACAATATGTCTCGCTTAAGATCGAAGTGGCTTTTTCGACATTTTCACAAAAACAAAAAAATCAAGAAGATATCACAAAATCTCAGCAGCGGTTGACCAATCTTGTAATTTGATTTGACAGGTGACAATTGACATTGCCATATGAAAATCACAATTTAAAAAAAATAAGGAATGCCATGAGATTCCGGTTGACCTATATATCATTGTTGTATTTCATATTATAATAAAATGGAATAAACGAATTAACAATACTGTTTATGTCTAAGTGTAGGTGTCCTTGCAGGAGAAGAAGAATGTAGTGCAGTAGAAATATTTTTTATTTATTTTTTGGATTTTTGTATGTAACGAATAAACTTAAAAACTACTGGACCGATTTCAAAAATTCTTTCACCGTTGGGAAGCTACACTATCCCCGGGACTAGTGATGTAACTAGGAAATGCAAATACTAATGCGATATTGCCCTTTTACTTCCACGAAATTGAATAATATTACCTATTAAAAACATTATTAAAAGTTACCCAGACATAACCTACAAAAGTTCATAACTCATCAACATATCTTTTATTCTCGGCATTCTTGAACAAAAATTCTTGCACAAACTAATTCAGAACATGACCCTGAATTAAAACACATATTTTTCATTTAGAGTCGAAGAAATTCAATCTATGCTAAAACAATGTATGGGCTTCTGCCATTGTCCTTTTTCTCTGAGGCATTCGCGAGGTCCCATTTTATAGATCGCGCGGATAGCCCTCTATTGTAAGATGAAAATTGAGTTAACATATGCTGCTGATCCCCACAGCAGAATGCTATAAGACATCATACTGTGTAAATAAGCATAGTATACTAACCTTTTTTTTTTTTTTTTGATAACTTTATTTTGCTGGAAAATAATACATTACGCATACCCGCCCATTGGGGGAATGGGCGGGCTATGTGGGACTCCCCGGGCAAGCCCGGTATACCCACTAAAATAAACCAGCGCACTCCCGCATCGTCTGTGTGGAGGAGGACTGGGAAACCGGCACAGCCTTTACGTCCAGTCCTCCGCCGACGATTGCCCACCATAATGGCGGGCCCCGCACGCCCCTCCCTCAGTGGAGGGGCCCGGAAATGACCGTGAGTGCTCGGCCATTCCCGCCCGACGAGGGTGGTGATTGTGCAATGCAGACGACAGGCGCCCCCGCACCTGCCGCCCGCTAATCACCACCAGGAGGTGGGCGCAGGCGATCGTACAACCGCCCTCTCCCACCCCCACCGCTGCCTCCTTTTGCGACATGGCGTCCTCGCAAAAGGAGGCAACCGCCGCCCAGGCGTCCCCGCTCCCCAGCATGGATTTACCACACCGGGAAACGAGAGGACCTGCCACACAACCTCCTCCTCAGGGCACGGCCCAGCTACGCCCCCGCTGGGCACACCTAGACGGTGTGCCGCGCCGTACCCTCCACCGCGCTGGACCTAACGGTCCCCCACGTATGGCCCGCGAAGGCCAGACGCCGCCCTCCGCGTGTGCGGCGAAGCGTCGAGACCGACGCGCCGCCGCCTTCTCCTACCACCGACTTGTCCCTGCCGACCATCCCACGTCAAAGGACGGTCGGCAACGACAAGTCGTCCTCCTCGTGGGCCCACTTCCCGCCCCCGAGCCGCGGCCACCCCCACCCGCAGGAGAGATTCCGGGCTGCAGAGCCAGGTGCAGAGCGGGCAAAGCCCGGATGCAGAGCCGGGCAAAGCAGGGTGCAGAGCTGGTCAGTGCACTCGGGGAACTCAAACCGCACGAGTGCCGAGTGCAAAGCGGCTCTGCCCGCTCTGCACCTGCAGAGCGGGCAGAGCCGGGCAGTGCAGGGTGCAGAGCTGGGGTGCCCCGGGCGTTCCCCCCCGCAGGGGAAGGCGGCCCGCCCAGAGGCCTGGAAGTGAGCCCCACCGCTGACCTAACGCTACCTACCCAGCCTACCCCTGTGTCGCGTCTGGAGTGTCCCCTGCTAATCAGGGGAACACCCAGAGCGAAGAGTCCCCCCCCCCTTCCCCTCCGTCAGGCATTCGCCACCGCCAACAAGAACCCACGAATGGGAAGTTATTGACGGTGCCCAGGGTGCACCAGCCCAGCGGGTTGCTCTTCCCCCCGGACGTATCCGAAAGAGACCAGCAACCAACTAGGCCAACGTGGAGGTTACCTGACCCGCACCCCATAGTATACTAACCTAGCTGTACATCGGTTAACTGCCTTATTTTCCTTACTGCATATGCAGCTAAACTTAACCAATCCGAAATAGTTCAAATGTGCGCGCCCCACTGCAATTTAAGATTGTTACCTTCAAGATTTAAGTTTAGGTCACGTTGTGGTACATTTGGTAAAGAGAACTTTAGACATTTTGTTTTTTTAGCATTCAGTAAAAGATTGTTAGCTGCGAACCATTTTGAGAGAATTATTAAACTTTCGTTGACATCCGTATCTATTTTAAAAAATTGCGAAGTATCATCAGCAAATAGAATTATATCCGATAATTTGGCCATCATAAAAGGGAGGTCATTAATGTAAACAAGAAAAAGGAAAGGGCCGAGATTGAACATTGGGGCCCATCTTGACTAGAGACCCGGAGGACGTCGCCCCATCAACATTTACTTTTTGCTGTCTGTTTGATTAATAGGAAAGCACAAGATCAGCAGCTTGTTCTCCTCTATTCCGTAATAGTGTAATTTACAGATCAGTGTGTTGTGGTCGACGCAGTCGAACGCTTTTGAGAGATCACAGATAAAGCCAATGGCATCCTGGGATTTCTACTAAGATTCCAAGATGTGGCTGATGAGTTTTACTCCCGCGTCCTTTGTCGACCTACCTTTCGTGAAACCAAACTGTTGACTATGCTGGATCCCATTTGAATTGAAGTGAGACAACATCTGGTCCAGCATGATATTTTCATAGATTTTACTCAATGCTTTTTTTTTTTCTTTTTTTTTATAACCATAGGCTCGCGCTTGACCACAATCTCACCTGATGGTAAGCGATGATGTGGTTGACGGTGAAACACGCTTGCCTAGAAATAACCTATTCACTCTTGACTTAAAGACTAGATTGTAGCTATCGGGAAACACAGACTCCGGCAGGGAATTCCACTCCTTAGCTGTACGCATAATAAAAGTGTTCCCAAAACGTTTTGTGCGTATGGGTATACGTAACCATGTATCAATGGCGCATCGCCGTACGTCTGGTAGTCCGATGATGAAACGGGCTAGGTGGAATTATATCGTGCTATGTGACGATGTTCAAGACTCTGGAGCTGTGAGCGTCAACCCATGCCAGGTACGCCTCATGTTTAAGCGCGTCGGCGCGATGACATTCGTCGCCAAACCATGGCCGGTCAACATTGGTCATTGTTACGTCAGAAAACGGAATGTAGTACTCCATTCTCCGACGCAACACATCCGTCACGTTGTCCGCGCACGCCGAAGGATCATCCGAAGAAAAGCAAGTAGGCTGCCAAGGATAACATGCGAAGAAAGATCGCATGCCACCCCAATCTGCTGACCTGTACCGCCAAACCCGCCGGGTGCCTCTTGGGCTGGGATCGGGCGGGGAGTAGACGGACACAGACTTCACCAGACAATGGTCGGAACTACCCAAAGGTGAAGTTATCGACACAGAGTATCGGTCTGGCTCTGTTGTCAGCAGAAGGTCCAAGCAATTGGCCGTGTGCGAATCAACATACGGCACTCTCGTTGCCCCCTGGACCAGCTGGGTAAGGTTAAGCGCAAGCGCAAGCTTACGCATCTCCCGTCCAGCATGGTCAGTGCACTGGTATGGGAAGAGCCACTCCTGGTGGTGGGCATTAAAGTCCCCCAGTAACACTAATTGGGCGGAAGGGTACCGCTGCTGTGCCGCATCAGCCGCCTCACTGAGGTACTCTATGAGCCTGGTTGTCTCCTGATCTCCGCTGTGCGAGCGGTAGACACAGGCGTAGATAATTTTATCCAGACCTGTGTCCACTAGAGCCCACAGCGTCGAAAATCTTGGGTCCTCAAGGTTACGGAGACGCCGATAGCAAGTGTCGTCACGGGCGTACATACACAGTCCCGCGCGCGGTTTATAATTGTGCTCCAGGGTAAACCCTGGGTAAGATAGGTACGACGCGTCTGACGGACTCGCTATCTGCGTCTCCGTAAGGAAAAACAGCGCTGGTTTTTCAGTCTCCAGGTGGTAGTGGACTGCAGAGAGATTTGAGTGCAGACCTCTAATGTTGGTGAGATGCACTTTGTGTGGGAGGGGGTGCAGCCGCTGTTTATATCCTGTATTTTTTTTCCTTGGCATTTTCATTTAAAGAAGAGTGAATGGAAGAGAGGAGTAGGAAGTGAGACGAGGTTCCACGCTGCTAACCTACAGACACGCACTGAAAGGACGCCATCATTGGGGCACTAGCCCGGAGACTGCGGGGACGCCCGAGCCCCCCCGGAATGTCTATCGGGCCCTCCCTTCTGGTCGCCAACCAGCACGATAGTGCATTCCGGGATTTTTCGACAGTTGGCGGGGCAGCCTTTCATGTGTGGCTGGCACACTACTTGGGCCCCCAACTACCTGCGGTCGGCCAGCGGCGCACCGTGCCTCGGATCCCGCTACCCTCCGCGACTAGTCTCCCGATACGCCCATAACAGCGCGCGCCAGACTGGTCTGCTTGCAGTGGAACAGCTATCTCGACCCAACTCCTCTAGATGGCTACACTGAGCATCGTAACCGGAACACGGCCAGGCCGCTTGGCGGTACGTCTTTGCTCAGTGGGTGGTCACAAGCCTTCGGCCGAAGCCTACCACCAGTTGTGTCACCTGATTTGCACCACCCGGGGACCACGTGTAGGGAATCTAAGGGTACTCTCCTACGGACGTGGGTGACTCGGCCCCCGAATGCTGGAAGCGGCTATAGGTCTATAATTAGAGGAATCACTCTTACAGCCTTATTGGAAATTGGTACTAATTTAGTGTGTTTCATTAAGTCAGGAAACGTGCCGCTGTCCAAACATTGATTGAATATGCCTGTTAGGACAGGAGCAATTGAGTCAATAATATAAAAGTTTGTGAGTGTGTGTGTTTGTATGTTTGTTACTTCTTCACGCTCATACGGCTTGACGGATCTAGATAAAATTTGGCACAGAGATAGATTATAATCAGGAATAGCACATAGGATACTTTTTATCTCGAGAATTATGTTCCCTTGGGATAATTTTCGAAATTCACGCGGGCGAAGCCGCTGGCAGAAGCTAGTATAATATAATCGTACTAATATTGTAAAGGCGAAAGTTTGTGAGTATGTTTGTTACTTCTGCACGCTTAAACGGTTGGACGGATCTGTATTAAATTTGGCACAGAGATAGATTATAGTCAGAAATAGCACATAAGACACTTTATATGCCGATTGACGTAAGAACGTTCAAAATCGGCCAACGCGATTGGTCTCTAGAACGCCACATAGGAACAAAAGTACATACATACATAGACTGATAAACACATTACCCTCCTTCGGCAGTCGGGTAAAAAGGGTCCGTTTGCTTCATTTATATGAAAAGATCAGTAAAAGAACTAATTTTCATTTATATTACTTATTTACATGCTTTCAATGTGTTTATATAACCCTATGAATACTTAAAATTGTCATTAACTAATGAACCCTTAAATTATGTTTCTGGGATGTATCGTTAATTAACGGATTTAATTATACTTAGTTAAGTACTCATTAGGACTAATTTAATGAAACTTTCTGAGTGTGGCAGTTAGTATATGAAACTTGGTCTTAACTCGTTCTATAATTAAGGGTGGTATTCCACTTGTTATAAGTATATTCACGTGAAGACCTTAAAATTCACATAAATACCGGCTGTCATCAATAATGATTGCTGATTCTTACATTACAGGCACTTTAGGTAAGTGTTCCTAATAGAATCAATTAATTGAAAAAAATTAAAGAAAAGATAAAAATGACTAGTTTCTGATTTATTCCTTTGTAATTACCCAACTACCTATCTGGATGCCAAATTTAAACTTTCTAGGTCATCTGGAACTGGGTTAGAGTTTTGATCTATAGGTCAGTCAGTGACAAAATGACGATTTTTGGACGTTAATATCTAAATAACCGTTTGCGCTATTTTTATGAAATTTTGGTTTATAGTTTATCTTACGGATACACCAAATTTCATGTGTTTATTTTAAATAGATTGTCAGTTATTAAGTTGACAAAACTGGCTCCAAATGGTTCGTGTAATATTACACACAGCTACTACGTCGCCAGTTCGTTTTTTGCTTGAACTTGGCTTGACACGCTACCGCGTGTCTAAATAATTTGTGTGACAGAAGCAATAGAGCAGCTGCTCTGTTATACGCCACACAAATCACGGCGCCCGAACATTTTTGTAATGGTTACGGTATTCTAAACAACCAAAGTCACTGCCATTGCGTTTTATCAGGGTCGCCATGTTAGGCGGTATCTCGTGGAGATATTGAAACACCGAGAGTTGAGTCAACACTGACTTTATTTTACTTATTAAACAACTAGGACGCGCCACAAGATTTCGATGAACTAAGGCTGGTTATATACTATAAGGCACACACGCCCTTTAACCAGTAGACACTGGTTAAACGGCGTGTGTACTTGATAATTTTATTTTATATTATTTTCATTATTTAACGTAATTCTTTAAACCTTCAGCTATTGAAAGATGTAACATCACACTTGCCTCCGATTTTGTTATCACTATGTTTGTTTCTTCACAGACTCAGAACAGGAATTCCAAGTTTTAGAATATCTGAATATCTATTCTGATCAAGAAGATTTACTACCACAGCTTGAATCAAGACTTATACTTCCTCACGATTCTGAGTCAGATTCAGAAGATGAGGCACTTTTGATGGAGTTTAATACTGAGAAGGCAGAAGAACAAGAAGTATCTAAGAAGAAGCGACCGGCTAAAAAGACGACAAGTAAGTATTAAGCTAACAGCAACGACGAATGAATTAAACTGACTATGAGATCTTACGCACTAAGCACGCACGCAGCACCAATGTTTGAGCTGTCCCTGTCATTATTAAATAACAATGATGTTTTTAGGGCTTTACCTTATTATATCTTTATTTTATCCTTTTATCACAAAGTTACGTAAAAAGCGTCGCGCTGGCGATGAGCCTCGAGATCAGATGAGGGGGACGTGAGTCGATGATCTTGCAACTTTGCTCTTCTAAATCTTCTGCTATTAACGTAGGGTCTCAATGTGAATTTTCATACTTATCGGATTTTATCACAGGCATCGGCGAGAAGAAACCAAAACTAGACTCGCGAAGAGCAAAACCAGAAGAAACAGTTACATCTCAGCCAAAGAAAACTAAACAACCGGACTCGATAATTATCCGAAAAACACAAAGTCGTACGTCCAAGCCTGTTACTGAAATCAAAAAGCCTTCTAGTAATTCCAATAACTTAAAAAAACATATTCGTGTATACACTGGTGAAAATCCTTTCAAATGTGTCGTCTGTCAGCGTAGTTTTAGTAAAACGAGTAGTTTAAGACGACATATGCTTGTGCACACTGGTGAAAAACCTTTCAAATGTGATGTATGTCAGCGTAGTTTTAATGATAGTAGTAATTTAAGATCCCATATGCGTGTGCACACTGGTGAAAAACCTTACAAATGTGACCTTTGTCAGCGTACTTTTAGTGGAAGGAATAAATTAACAACACATATTCTAGTGCACACTGGTGAAAAACCTTTCAAATGTGATGAATGTCAGCGTAGTTTTAGTAAAACGAGTAGTTTAAGAAGACATATGCGATTGCACACTGGTGAAAAACCTTTCAAATGTGACGTATGTCAGCGTAGTTTTAGTGAAAGTAATAATTTAAAGACCCATATGCGTGTGCACACTGGTGAAAAACCTTATAAATGTGACCTATGTCAGCGTAGTTATAGTGATATTAGTAATTTAAGAACCCATATGCGTGTGCACACTGGTGAAAAACCTTACAAATGTGACCTATGTCAGCGTAGTTTTAGTGGAAGGAGTAAATTAACAAAACATATTCGTGTGCACACTGGTGAATTACCTTACAAATGTGACGCATGTCAGCGTGGCTTCAGTCAAAAGGGTAGTTTAACAAGACATATTAAACGTTTGCACATTGTTTAAAATCCTTATAAATGTCATTTTCAGATTGTCAGGCTAGCTTTAGTCAAAAGAGTAATCAGACATATTCTTGGGCACACTGGTAAAAAGGTTTTAAATGTGATGTATGTCAGCATAGCTTTAGAAACTCCAGTTATTTAAAAATATACAAAGTACTTACACATAACAGGCTCAAACTCATAAATGTGAAATATGTCAGTGTAATTTTAGCGAAAAAAGAAGTTTAACTGGACGTATTCGTTTTTAGATGAAAACACCTTTTAATTCTGAATCCGAATTATACCAATTGTCGTAATATTAGCATTAAAGATGATTCAACAAATTAATACTGAGCTGTCATATACTGTATCTGATCTTGCGTAATCAACTGGTCATGTACAAGCACATGCATTACTGTATATGTATTCATCAGTTGTCAATCTAATCTTAAGAACGTGTTACATTTTCGACAAACTCAAATTTAGGTATCAAGTCGCACACAGCAACATTACGCGTACGCACGCACGCACTCATTGAAACTACTGAGCGCTCGATTTTATACATCACTGAAATAATATTGATCTTTGATATTATTTTTTAAGTTTATTAAAGTTGATTCAGGAAGGTTAGTCGACACTTTGAAAATGCATTTGGTGACTAACAAACCGTCGCCGCGTCGTGGTAAAAAGTAGGTTATTATTTAAAAAACACCCTATGCAATCTCATGCATCAAGCCCTAAAACTAGTAGAGGAATGGTGCAGTGATCACCAACTCTCAGTGAACCCCACAAAAACGGAACTAATTCTCTTCACGAAAAAGAGGAAACCAATGACAATGCAACTACCAAAATTCTATGGCACAACCGAAACCAAAAAAAAAACAAAAACCTTTCAACTGAAACCAAGTACCTGGGCATTTATATGGACAAACAATTGAACTGGGCGAAACACATGAACAATATCATCACAAAAGCCAGCATATCCCTGTGGCAGTGTAAGGGACTGCTGGGTAGGCATTGGGGGATCAGCCCCATGGTCACCCACTGGTTATACACCACAGTCATCCGACCAATCATTACATACGGCTCGTTGGTCTGGTGGCCCGGGACAGACCTCAGTACAGCACAAAGAGATCTCGAAAAACTGCAGCGGTTTGCTTGCATTGCAATAACTAGCAGTATGAGAACTACACCCACGGCCGCCCTAGAGGAGGCAGCCCTGGCTGCTTTTAGAGTCCATCTATCAGGTACCCTAAATAAAGACTCCAGAGTTAAGCACACACGCATTTAGGAGGACGCGATCAAGCGAAAACCTATGTTAGCGTCACCATGCGACAAAGCCCCAAAAACACACCACTTTCATAGGCATAATACAACATAATACTTACAGAAGAATGATGTGACTACTCAGGCTCGAAAGAGATAAGAGTATACACCGACGGATCGAAGACGAACTCCGGTACCGGAGTCGGAGTCTTCTCACACGACCTAAATATAAATATATCCAGACCGCTAGGGGGGTTCAACACCGTCTATCAGGCGGAGTGTGTGGGCATCATAATAGCGGTCCATGCCTTAGAAGCCAGGAGGGATACGGACACTCGCATACGTATACTCTCCGACAGCGCTTCAGTCCTCCAATCTTTACGGAAAAAATATATTACATCGAAATTAATACTAGAATGCCACAACGCACTAGAACAAATAACTTTATCTAGTCGAAACACGGTAACACTGCAATGGATAAAGGGACACAGTGGATCGCTGTGTAACGACGCGGCTGACGAGCTTGCGAGACGCGGATCTAGCACGGCGGTCTATGGACACGAACCTGTTGTTCCCATCCCCTTGAACCAAATACGCAGGTGGCTACAGGAATTCACCCAGACACAGGCAGAAAACTGGTGGACCTCAGCACCAGGCTGTAGGCAGTCCAAAGAAGCTCTGCCCTCTTTGGACAGTAGGTAGGCTTACCAGACGATTGCTACGCCTGGACAGGAATAGCCTGCGCCTGATGACGGGGACATGGCTCACGCATAATGGTCCAGCTGAAGGACTAAGTGCGGAAACCAAACCCCCATAACATAGTACATAGATTATTATTTTCAACCGACTTCAAAAAAAGGAGGTGTTCTATCTATTCGACCCGTATGTATCCGCGGTTTCTTAAAAACTACTTATCCGATACTGATCGGCGGGCTTATTACGTAAGGAACAGCAATAATTGTACAATTATTGCGCGATCAATTTAGTGACCTGGCTACTGAGGCCTTTAAGCCAAGTCTTTTTTTTTGACAGTCACTTTTAACAGAAGCTATTTTATCTGTCCGATGATTTATAAAATTTATCGTTTGATGAATTAACCAGCTTATGAAAGAGCAACACTTCGTGGAGGCTGTTTTTTACACTGTTTTTACAATAGTCAATTTGATTACTATTTAGCTCCAATATTCCGATAAATTAATATTCGCAGATGTAAAGAATTTGTGTTAAGTACATATGGCATTGAAAATTTGATATTTGCATTTTATTTATTTAACCATTTATGCACACACACATAATATACAAACAAGAAGAAGAAACAGAAAAATAGGTACATTTACATGTATGTCAATGTGTAAAATCAATTAAAATTTCTTCGAATTGTCGATTGTTTTAAAAATTGAATCGATAACGCATTAGAACATCACTTAGTAGACTACATTATCTCGTATTTGAGCTATGAAACATAAAAAAGATTTTTCAAATTTAATTTAGACATTGGCAGATTAGTCGACATCGGTGTTTGCCATATAAAAAAAATATATATAGTAGAAGATACTTATTGCGGACTTATCACATTCTCATGTTTGTAAGCATTTAGTAGTAAACATATAAGCTTCGCTGAGGTAGCCAACACAGATTTTTTTATACTGTATATAAAAAAATCCTCCACTTTACCGTGATCACTTCTGTTTCAATGATTCAACAAATAGTCCAGTTGCGTAGACATTAGAGACTCAAAACAACACCAATTTGTCATTTACATTTACAATATTCACTAGGAATTTGTTATTTCAATATTTATTCTTATATTATTATTATAATTTGCGGATAATTAAAGTAGCCACAAAATAACATACGAAAACAGCCGCCAAAAACTCAAAAACTTCTGTACCTACTCAGCCATCAGCGAGCGATTGGCAATCGACCAACAACAAGGGAAAAAGTAATCGCAATTTGACAGCCACATTTGCTCGCCGATCGCTGTCGCTCTGCTGTCAAAAACCATACGTAATACGAAATTAACGCGATCACCTTGCGATAAATGCACATTTCAGTTAATAGATTTTTATTGTTAGCAGTGCTGTCGTAAAATTATTATGGTGTGGCTATAGCTCATATATAATGCGGATTCGCGATTGAAGAGCAATTATTTCGCAAAAATATGCCTTCCAATTTTTTGACGTAAAGCGATATTCGCGCGATGATTGTACAATCTCTGCGCAAATATTGTTAATTGCTGTTTCATACGTAATACGCCTGCGGGTTTTCGTCGATAAATGTATGTGTTTTCAGGGGAAAAATCTGATAAAGATCTTCGAAGATAGACAATGGAACTCTTCAATAACAAACAGCAAATGACCTGCGATTACTGTGATCGTATGTTTATGTTTTCTTTTCACCATACCATAATATAATATCACGCCTGTACGGTTTTAGGGGATAAAGAGATTATTTAGTATACCCATTATGGGGTCCCTACAAAAACTAAAAAGCAAAAAATAATAACTTTCCTGTGTCAAAAAACGTAAAACGATAGGTACCAACACCGACTTCCGAAAAGAAAATTAGTTTTCACTTTGTTGTAGGTATTTTAAAAAAACGCTATGTGAAATAAGCCTACCTACCTACCTATAACTTAATAATTTCCGGCCCCAAGGATTAAAAAATTACTTGAACATTTTGCATTACCTACATGGAAAATGTTTTATTTTTGCATTATCTAAAATTTTTGGTACATTACATATTGAGCAGCAGCTAATGACATACTACCCGAAAACCATGAAAATGACACCCATGACGAAAAGATGTCAAATTTTTGTCGGCGCCATCTTGTATTTTATTTTTGACCTCATATTCGATTTATGCGACCCCAAAACCATGAAAATGACACCCATGTCGAAAAGCGGCCAAATTTTCGTCGGCGCCATCTTTAATTTTGTTTTGACCCCGTATTCGATATAAGCGACCCCAAAATCCATGAAAATTACACCCATGACGAAAATTTGTTTAATTTTTGTCGGCGCCATCTTGGTTTTTGGTTTTGGCCCCGTATTCGTCATACATATATACAAACCGGTTAAATCATAAATCTCCCACCCATCAACTTCTAAACTTCACCACCGACAGCCCACCCATCCATTTCTCAACCTTGTCAACAACAACTATCCAAATCCCGATCTTACCCAACATAATTTCTACATCACATTCTAAAATAATAGGAAACTCAAACATACTTTTATTTCCATCCGATAAAATATCAACTCCTTTCGATCACAACAAACGACGAGGACGGTACTCACACGCATGCACACTACAATCTTTTTATTACTTTTATCGTAATTATTTTTTTGCGAGAAAGCGATACGCCCGTCCGAGCGCGAGCGCTTCTAAGCGCGGAATGATGAGCCTCGAGTGCAAAATGTATGAAGAAGTCGGCAAGTGTTTTTATTTTAGCTAATAATAAAAAAATATAATGATTTAGGTAAAAAATAATTAGCTGAACCTGTAAAGGCCTATATATACCGCAGTTTTTTTATAATTTTGAAGATAAAATATGCTGTTAATTTACCTAAACTGGGACCTATTCTGACCCTACTTTTTTATTTTTTTTGCGATTATTGTGATGGGCAAAACGTATTTGTGCGACAATTTTGTATGATGTCATACAATTTTTAGGGTCCCGTACCCAAAGGGTAAAAACGGGACCCTATTACTAAGACTCCGCGGTCCGTCTGTCTGTCTGTCACCAGGCTGTATCTCATAAACCGTGATAGCTAGACAGTTGAAATTTTCACAGATGATGTATTTCTGTTGCCGCTATAACAACAAATACTAAAAACAGAATAAAAATAATATTTAAGTGGGGCTCCCATACAACAAATGTGATTTTTTTGCCAATTTTTCGGTAATGGTACGGAACCCTTCGTGCGCGAGTCCGACTCGCACTTGGCCGGTTTTTCTGATGCCAATCTGGAGCTAAATATATTCTTTATTCTTTTGCACATAGTTACCAAAGGGGCTGCAAGGCCGAAATCATAGATTTAGCTCTCTCGGATCATACATCTCAAACTTTGAAAGTGCCCATAAAAAAGTCTTGCAAATTACATTTCTGGAAATGCAAAAGAAAAGATTATTCTGCAGAAAATCTTATTAAATTTAAAAATCTCCTAGGTTGTTTATCTTTCGTAGAAGTTTTTACGGCTAAAGACGCAAACATATCTTTTGAAGCCTTCATGGAAGATTTTATATTATTATATAAATTATGTTTTCCAGAAAAGATAATAACTGTTAAATTAAACAGGAAAACCAAGTGGATATCTCGAGGGATAAAGATATGCAGCCAGAAACAAAGGGAGTTACTTTGGAAATATCGATTTGACCCTAGCCTTAAAAATAAAAATAATCTAAGGAAATATTCTAATGTCTATAAAAAAATTATAAAGTTGACTCAGAAAGCCCAAAACAATTATTTTATAAGCTCATCCAAAAATAAATCTAAAGCCGCTTGGCAGGTTATTAATAAATCTAAAATATGCTTACCACAGGAACAAATTATGACTATAAACAGAGACAATTTGACTTTTACACGCCCCATTGACATCGCCAATGAATTTAATAATTACTATATTGACACAATTGAAAATAATATAAATTCTGATAAGACTAGTGGTAATTTTTTTGAAAATCATTCGTCACAATCTTTGTTTATGACACCGGTCTCAGATAATGACATTATAAGAATTATCTCTGATCTTAAAAATACGAATACTGTTGGTTATGATGGCGTTTGTACTAAGGTCCTAAAGTATGTAAAGGAAGATATAGCACAGCCATTAGCTCACATTATTAATCTTTGTATTGTAGATGGCATATTTCCCAACAGATTAAAAAAAGTTATTATCAAACCTTTATTTAAAAAAGGGGACAAAACGGATATGAAAAACTACAGACCTATTGCAAAAATCTCCGTCTTTTCAAAAATTTTTGAGAAAGTTATATACAAATCCATATACACATATTTTGAAAAATATAACCTATTTTGCAATGAACAAAAAGGCTTTCGCAAAAATATAAATATTAACATGGCACTTTTTGATTTAATTAATAACATTATGCCATCAGTTGACAAAAATAATCCAATCTGTACTATATTTACTGATATGACGAAAGCCTTTGACTATGTTGACCATAAGATACTGCTACAAAAGTTACATGGCTACGGTGTAAGGGGAAATATCCTAAAATTGATAAAATCATATTTATCTGATAGAGTTCAATGCACCGAAGTCACTAGATTATGTCCTAAAACCAAATTAGAAACCGTACACCTATCAAAACAAAAATGCATAAAGTATGGCGTGCCCCAGGGCGGTGTGCTGGCATCACCTCTTTTTTTGATTTACATCAATGATCTCCCAAAAACAATCCAGCACAAGATGGTTCTTTTCGCAGACGACAGCACAGCCATAATTGAATGCAATGACATAAATAACTATGAAAATGACATTAATGAATCTCTAACTAAAATAATAAACTGGCTCAATGATAACAATTTGAAAATTAATTTAAGTAAAACCAACATCATGCAATACCATCAACGTCGTGAGAATGCTGACATTAATATAATTTATAAAGACATTAAAATACAGGAAGTTGATAATGCTAAATTTTTGGGAATCACTATTGATAATAAATTGACTTGGAACAATCATACTGACATAATATGTAAACGATTAAGTAAATCTGCCTATGCGCTATTCCAACTCTCAAAAAAGGTTAATATTGAGACATTACTGACAGCATACCATGGACTTGTGGCTTCTGTTTTACGGTACGGTGTTATTTTCTGGGGGCAGTCAGCTAATAGGGAGTCTGTATTTAAGATGCAGAAACGCTGCGTAAGGTCTATGTGTGGTCTAAAAACGACGGATAGCTGTATTCCATACTTCAAAAGACTAAAAATATTGACACTGCCAGCAATGTACATAATGGAAACTGCATTGTTTGTGAAAAAAAACCCACATTTATTTGTAAGCCTATCTGCAGTCAGAAGGAATCCAATGCGTTCTCAATATCGTAACAAACTTTGCAATGTTAAATGTAAAACAGCCTTAATGAGTAAAAGCTTTTTCAACAACGCCCCAAAAATATATAATATAATACCCGATGCCATTAAAAACATGCCATTATTAAAATTCAAAAAAGCACTTAATAGCTTACTTATTGATAAATGTTACTATACAATGGAGGAATTTCTGAATGATGAATCATTGAAAACCATATAAAATGTTTGTTATTGTAATGCGTCAGTATAAATAAATGTTCTTAATAATATTATAACAGAAATAAAATACTGAGTTTTGTTTGGATTAATAATGTTGACATTTAATAATTTTGACATCTCATAATCTTTGACATGGTAATTTTTTGACATTTTAAATTAAGTATATTGATTTACGTACTTACTTGGTTTTGTCTCTTTTTACTCTCTGACTTTTTATTGTTAATTTAATTATTGGTTCTGCTAATTTAATACGCATGATCTTACGACAATGTTTTTTTCTTATTTTTTCTCTAGACATTTGATTTGTTAATCTCCAGGTAGATACCTACACCTAATATTTGTACGCCTCTTGGCATGACATAGCGCTCTATTTTCATTTTAAACGCAACATCTGTATTTTATTACCTATGTGAACAAATAAATATGATTTGATTTGATTTGATTTGATTTAAATTAAGACCATGATATCTTCACATTGATGATTGTATATACATTAAAATGGTACCTGAAAAGTACTGTTATTTGTAGAAAAATGTAATAGCGTCCTTAACTATACTTCAACCACGGGGTCTCAGCGCTTACAAATAAAATTTGGTTCATATAAATGTCACTAGATGGCGCGTTATGCATCGAACTGTTATTGAATTCTATGTAAAATTATCATTTTCTAGAATTGATCATATTATTAAATTGGATGTTATTTTTTAATCACAAGTCGTAAAATATTTGGCTCATAATTCACATTTCAAAGATTATTTGAACGGATCATTTAAAATAGATTCCTATAGATGGCGCGGTTTTAAATTTCTGAAGCATGCCACTTGATTTTTTATATTTGTATTGTAACACAAAAATACTATATAACAAATCATCGCTGTATTTAAAAATAAATAGTCATGAACCGAGAAAAGCCTTTTACTTGCAAGTCGCTGCTAACACCATCTATAGCCGTGGAACGGAACCGACCGCTATTGAAGAAGTACTTATAAAAATAATCATCTTAATCAGACGAAAAACGCTGGTTAGGTCGGCACGGTTTCTTTGTATGGGATGATGATTCTAGTATTATATTAACTGTGCTTCGACTATTCGAATTTTTGTTACTTTTTTTGTAATATCATTTATTTGATTATTTGTAGAGGCTCTTTAAGGTTGAACTAGTCGACGGCACGAACTATTTTGTGCGCGGGGTTAAAATGCATGCTATCTTATCCGACATCACGTGCGAAGGAAATAGATGTGATGAGCAGTAAGAAGCTAGTTCGCGTACGAATTAGCACTTTTGCAAATTTGTATCGAAATGGATGATGATTAAGGACGAAAACGAGCGCGCGAAATTTTATAATTAAACCTTTGGGAGTCTAGATAACATGAAAAAACAACTAAATGTATATTTATAAAATAACATTATTTGCATTGTTGAATTACTAATCTTTCCCTGTATGGAGGCCGTTATGCAATTTTCCTACTTCTTATGTTATTTATTTCCGCCCAAAGATGCGTTAAAATGAGTGTTGAAGTAGGGAAATTTCGACGCTCATAACTTTCAAATAAATTATTTTATACCATTCCCACTCTAAAAAGCTTATTTTATTCACTGAAATAAGTGAATAAAAAACACTTTTAATCACTGTTTTGGTGTTTGAATTTGGAACACACCATTGTACTAGACGTCCATCTCAATGCTATGTAACCTCCTTGCGCCTCCTTGCGCAAATAATACTCGATACACAAACTCCTTCTTCGATTTTAATTTTGAGTTTGTTATTTAGGATTTTAATAATGGTTTTGATTTTAATCTAAGATATTTATTGAATACTTGTTTGGATTGTAATTCTAATATTAATTGCAATGGTATTAAATTAATTTTAATTATGTCACGTAACGGAGGTGGTTACTGGTCCTAGCTCAGTGGTCAGGGTTTCATATTTTATATAAATTTTGAAGAATAAACCATTTATTTATTTATTACTCGTAATATTCCTTGTGCTTTTCGCTTAAATCTTTCTTTTTCTCGAAGTCATGGTATAAAATATAGTATGCAACTCGTGAATAAAACGGATTTATATCGAGGGCCATGAATCACTCGCGTCGCTCATGATTCTAACACTTGAATCACTCGCTATGCTCGTGATTCAATCATCATGAATCACTCCCTACGGTCGTGATTCAGTCGTTAGATTCATTCACTTGCTCTTGATTCATCTGTGGCCCTCGCTTTAAATCCGTCTTTTATTCACTAGTTGCATAATATACTATTTTACTTTTTGTTTCCATATAGGAAGAGATAATGATGAGACAAATTGATATCATTTTTTATTTTGAACGAACATCGTCAAACAGTGGAGTAATCTCTAAGACTACTTTTGTATGGAAGAATTTTCGACTAGTGTAACCTTAATGTCTCTTCGATGTCATCCTTCCAAAGTTCCAATCCTTCACAAACTAAGCTTGAAAAAATTCTGAGTCTATATTTTTTATTAACAAGCTTTTATTGGCTTGGTATGTATGTATCTATGTAACGGAATCTTTGAACGTGATTTCCACTCCGTTCAAAATAAGTTTAAAACTTTGCACTCTTATCAGGGACCGCTGACAATGCAATACTTTAAATAGTCTGTCCCAGATTCTTACAGGATCTTCAGGATTAGCGATCGAACTAAAAAGTAAAAAACAAATAATCGTTTAAAAAAAAAACGCTGGGTGGAATTCTAAAACTTTTGGAATCGCTTGCTTTGATGTTCCGCAGCCAAAATGTTCATCCTAACCTGTTCTTCGTTCTCCTGACAGAACTTCAAAGCTCGTTTAAAAGCCTTTCGCGCTTCCCTCATTTGTAAGAAAAGCTGCCCAGAATGAGGATTTCCACTCCAAACCCAGTTGAGAAAGGCCCTCCTGGCACTCCCGTGAGCGTCCCTGACATACCTGTTCCACCCAACGACTGTATGCTAACCTCCCCTATTTCCCATTAAGCCAGAACTGCCTTCTGCCGCTTGGCGAAGCGCTGCTACAATATTGTTATACATGCTGTCTATAACTATTCTATGGTCCTTATTTTGGCAAAAACTATCACAACAATCACACAATTCATCTGGGAAGTCTTTATGCTTCAGATTTTCCATACATAGCCTATAATAACAACCTATTTGGGCAGCATTTATTTCACCCCATATAGCTTTATCACAGTTATTACGTGGCATTACTGAAGCATCCGATGGTCTGGCCAGGCCCAGGTTAACATGAGTGACAAGCGGAAAGTGGTCAGACCAGTACCTACACATCATGATAAATTTAAACCTTCCACAAGCATCACACACAAAAGTATAAGATTCGGAGTCGATGCCTAGTTTAATATAGTCCGCACAACGCCAACTATGTTCATCACAGAAACTTAACATTTCTCGACTAAATAGACCGCCTGGGTGGGAGTTAAAATCACCGAGTATATAAACATTCTCCACATTCTCGCTCTCAATAACAGCCGCTGGCTCGCTTAAACACTCACAGAACTCGCTTAAGTTATTTATTGAGTCAGTAGGCATGTACACACTAAACAATAACAAAGTGCCACCGGCGCATAACACTTTTATAGCTGCGACGCGGTCACTCACACAAGGCACAACAGAAACAGACGTAAATACAGACTTTCTCCACAAAAGAGCTACACCCCCATACGATCTTCCTCTCAATACTCCCGATGACGTATCCACCGCAGATTTGTCAAAATTTACATTTAGGCTACCCATTGAGCTAGGAAAAACATGGAGGCGCCGCGATGTTCTATAGGTACATACATTAGCTTATACAAATATGAGTGAAATACGATACAGAATGTGAAACATCGTGTTGCTTCATTCTTTTTAATGTGGTAATCGTATTTGACAAAAGAGACAACAATATTTAAGTTGTTGCTCATTATGGCAACATTTTGTTATGACGTAGTGACAGTTGTAGGTACGTGCCCTAATCGCCATTTTATGTGACGAATTTTGTGGTTGTGTTCGTGGTAGTCCTGCTGTCAAATGGTTGTTTTCCTTTTGTATTATTAATGTGTGTGTGTTCCGTGATTGACACAACCATAGCATCGGCAGCCATTTTAATGTTTGGGTAGGCACGTTTTTTTTTTGTAGGTATTTCCAGTCCATATTATTTATTATGTCTATGAGGCTACCCAGTATTGACACCTCATGAGGCAGGCAGCGCGATAACATCCATAGACTTACATAGACCTTGATTGACCTCTTCAACGACTTACAGTTGTAACTTACAAACTTAGTAAGAAAATCATTATTGTTAAAAGTATATAATAAATAAATAAATAAATAACCATTATCGATTTTTATTTTTGTAAGTACCGTCACTCGGCTGCAAGTCACCCTGCCGCCGCTCGCTCATGCTTCCATAATTAACAAACCTACGGAAAGATACACCATCGGGCCATAGGCTTTCATTCATAAATACATTCAGCTCCCGCTTAGGTATGAAAAACTTATATGCCGCATATCCCTTATTCTTTTTCATATCTATTTTATGCAATAAAACGTCCACATTTCCCTGTCCTCAAAAAAATTGCTATAGCAGGTGACTTGAATATCAACACGCTACAATTAAATAATAAATCTAAGGCGTTAATCGAAGTTACATTGTACCGTATGGTCACGGACGTAAAGAATTTCACCATCCCATATCTTCCCGTGGGTGTCGTAAGAGGCGACTAAGGGACACACCAGAGAATGGGCAGCAGCGTTCTCTGTGCACTTTAACAACAATCTGCGATCGCCAAGCGTGGCGATTATGGCAAACCCCCCAAACCTAATGAATAGCACACCGAAAAAACGGCCCCGAGTGCCCGGCATCCCGTCTACCCTCGGCTACGGTAATGGTCGAGGCGATGGCGTGGCAAGGGGTGCTAAGAATCCCCGGAGTGGACCCGGCTACCCCAACAAACACCGACGACTGGACCTGGGAACATATAACACGCGAACACTCCGGACCGACGAGAAGATAGCCGAACTCGAGGAAGAGTTGAGCAGGTTACGATGGAGTATTATAGGGTTATCTGAAGTCCGAAGAGAGGGGGAGGACTCGATAATCCTCAAATCCGATAACCTGCTCTATTTCCAAGAGGGTGAGATGGTGAGAGGTCTTGTCACAAACATCTCGGGTTTGCCATGCTCGCCGGGCAGGTCTACGCACCGACCTCGGCACACCACGACGACGAGGTAAAGACTATGTATGAGGTTATCTCCATAGCCATGCATGGTTTCAAAACTCACTTCACCGTTGTCATGGAAGACTTCAAAGCGAAACGGGCAAACGAGACGAGGATGAGCTGCAAGTGGGGCAATTTGGAGTTGGACGTCGGAACCACCGGGGTGGATACCATAGGAAGTGGAACTGGCAAAGCCCCGATGGTGCAACTAAAAACTAGAGCGACTTCAACATGTCAACCAAGAAGCAAATTTTCAATGATATCTCTATGTTCAATTCGGTGAAAACCGAGAGCGATCATTGCATGGTAAGAGACACATTGAACATAAATATCAAGTTTGAAAGTTTTCGACTGATGAAGTCAACGCTTCGTCCAGCACAGATCCAGATCCTAAACCCCGAGAGCTTTCAGCTCTAACTCCAGAATCGTTTCGAGTGCCTAGGGAGCTCCGTGGACGAATCCAGCGATGGGTTCGTGGAAGCTCTCCATACGGTCGGGTCTTCGGGTCGCTCAAGAGAAAAAAGAAAAAAAAGAACCTACTCTCAAGCTCATGAAGGAGAGGCGTGAGATGATCCTGCAGTCTTAAGACGATGTGTTGAAATACGCTTACGACAGCAGCTACCGTAATACCGAGCGTATTCAAGACGCGATTGAGCGGCATAAGGGCTCCAAGGTCTTTGCAAGAGATCTGTCTATTTGGCAGAGTCAGGTCACGAAACTGAAGACCGACGATGGCAAGATCGTATTCGCCAAACCGGAGCTTCTGAGGGAGATCGATAATTCGAGAGATTCTATGGGCAGTTGTACACGTCAACAAGTAAACCCGTCGCGAATCTAGTAAAAGACCCTAGAGCTAGATTGACCCGTCACTATACCGAAGACATTCCGGACGTCAGTCTGTACGAGAATAGGATGGCTCTTAAACAGCTTAAGAACAACAAGGCACCGGGTGATGACGGCATTAAACCGAACTCCTGAAGGCGGGTGGAAAACCAATACTTAAAGTCCTTCAGAAGCTGTTTGGTGCCGTCAGACTAGTAGGGAAAACGCCATAGGCATGGTGCAGGGGTGTGGTGGTACTCTTTTTCAAGAAGGGTGACAATGCCCTATTGAAGAACTAGGCCCATCTCACTTCTTAGCCATGTCTACAAGCTGTTTTCAAGAGTCATCACGAATCGTCTCGCGCGCAGGTTTGACGATTTCCAGCCTCCCGAACAAGCCGGACTCCGTAAAGGCTTTAACATTGTTTTATACATTTCTGACATTTTTATATTTATTGGACCGTTTTAATTATTACTTTTAATTGAGATTTTGATTATTAATATTTTAATTAAGCATTATTTTTATTTTGGGTTTTTATCTGTTTTATAACTTAATAAATGTATAACTATGGCATTGAGATAATATGTACTACGTACTAGAGAAGCTATCCTAAGCAAAATAAATGCTCCATTTTGTCAATTTTGACAAGAGTTTAAACAAAAAATTCGCTGCAGCGCTGAAACAATAATTAGACGTCTAACAAAACAATATAAACATGCAGCGCTAGAGCGCTTCTAAGGTGTAGTTTTCTCGCGACCAAAATGACGGAAGCGCCGTGATTTTCATGGCGCTTACGCGTTTCGTACAACGTTCTGCAACACCTTGTCATTCATATAGACTAATTTGCTAACTGACTACAGAAGCGACATAGCTTTACTAACAAGCTTCATTAGAATTTTCACTTTTTCAAAATTTATTACATACATACATAAACTCACGCCTTTTTCCCATGGGGGTAGGCAGAAACTACTGAACGCCACCTGCTACGATCCTTACATACTTCTTTTGCTTCACACACATTCATACATCTAGTCATACACACACGCCAATTCAAAATTTATTAATACTTGAAATAACCGACTGTTAAAGTATAAGTCAAATGCGCTTACAATAAGTTAAAAAATATCAAATCGGAATAGGTAATTTTACATACATACATAAACTCACGCCTTTTCCCATGAGGGTAGGCAGAAACTACAGAACGCCACCTGCTACGATCCTTACATACTTCGTTTGCTTCACACACATTCATACATCTAGTCATACACACACGCCGGTTATGGGTACTGCGCACTTGGCCTTTCTGAAGAGCATCACCTATAAGGTCTATGTATGTCTTTCTAGGGCGTCCCCTCCCGGCGTTTCCATTCACGTCTGCCTTGTAAATACCTTTCGTTAGTCGACTAAATCGGAATTTTACAATTTGTTTGAAACACGAATCTTCTGTACTTTTTATTATAATAATAAACCTTAAATAAACAAAATGTAAATTAAGTCTTACATTATGTAATAATTGTTTTTCATCGTTCATTTTTTATCTTTTTTCATTGAATAACCACAGTCAGTTCTTTTTCTAAATATTGATTTATTTATTTATACTTCATGTACAATGGTGATACATAGGCAGACTTAATGCAGCAAGGCATTCTCTACCAGTCAACCTTTAGGTTAAAAAGAACACAGCAGTGGTAGGCGTCCAAAAAAAAAAATGAACAATAATTAAAATTAGCATGAATGGATGGAATGGATTAATATATGTTAGATTATTATTTTCCTCTTTAAAAAGAAAAGTCAACTAATTCTACCTACACTTGTTACACAAATTGTCACATCTTAATTTTTAGTCTACCAGGCCCCTCAGAAAGTATTGCGAAAAAAAGTTTTTATATATGGGAGACTGGCCAGTTATAATGTTTTTCGAAAATATGATTATTTATAAGTAAAAATAAGTAAGTTCCAATTTCAAAATTTCCCTCCACATTTTTTGCGAGTTAATTCAAAGTATTGTGTCTCACTGAAATATGGATCTGCGCCGGGAACATTTTAGAGCTATGATTTTATACGATTTCAAGTGTCGCCTGAAACCGGATGAATCGTACGATAGACTTCAAATGGCATTCATGGATGAAGGCCCTTCCAAGGCAACCGTGTATCGTTGGTATAACGAATTCAAGCGCGGTCGACCAACTTTGGGGGATGACGAAAGAAGCGGTCGCCCTTTGACGGCTGTTACCGAAGAAAACGTGCTAGCAGTGAAAAATTTAATCCAAGACAATAGGCGAATTACATATCAGGAGATTCAACACATATTGAAGATTGGATCGGGAAGCGTTCACGAGATTCTACACAGCCATCTTCGCGTGAGGAGGATAGTATCACGCTGGGTGCCGCACAACCTCACCGATGCTCAGAAGCAGGCCCGGGTGGAATGGTGCCGTGATATGCTTAACAAATTTGAAGCAGGCTCGTCTCGGCGTGTTTACGACATCGTTACAGGTGATGAGTCCTGGATTTATCAATACGACCCAGAAACCAAGCGCCAGTCGACTGTTTGGGTGTTTCAAAATGAGCCAACGCCTACCAAAGTGAAGCGATCTAGAAGCGGGGGTAAGATTTTGATCGCTAGCTTTTTTAATTTGACTGGCCACTTGGTATCAATTCCCTTACGGGATCAAAGAAGCATTAATGCCGAATGGTATACTACCAAATGTTTGCCAGAAGTTTTCTCTGTTATAAGCAACAAGCGACCAAACACAGGGCTCCGCGGGCTACTGCTCCACCACGACAATGCACCTGCGCACACCGCACTCAAAACGAGGGACTTCCTGGACAGCACGCCAGTCAAACTCCTGGGTCACCCTCCTTACAGCCCTGATCTAGCACCGTGTGACTTCTTTTTATTCCCAAAAATAAAAAATCAGCTCAAAGGGATACAATTTTCGTCGCCGGAAGATGCGCTGGCTGCGTTCGAGCAGGCTGTAAACGAGGTGTCTGCGGCGGACTGGAAAAAGTGTTTTGAAAACTGGTTTAGGCGCATGAATCTTTGTATAGAGGCTGGTGGAAAGTACTTTGAAAAGATTTAATAAAAATATATGTACGTATAGAACAATTTTTTTTAGTTTCGCAAAACTTTCTGAGTGTCCCACGTATATGAAAAATGTCACAACATGACGTCCACCAAATATTTTGTTCAAATTATATTTTAAAATGATTATCTAGTTACTCACCGATGAAAAGTTATTCCTTTGCACTTCGCCGTATTAGATGAATTATTAGTGCAATATCTTAAAACACACCACGGCATATTTAATGCGTCTGAACGTTTTTTTCGTTTAAAAACAAAAAATGACTTAAGCTGTCAAAATCTAGCAAGCAAATGAGTGAAATGCGGCTAGAAAACCGCAATTGAACGGCACGCAGTAGTGATGTGTGATGACTTCTCTAGTGCGTAGTACATTATTACCTCAATGAACTATGGACTGGAATTATGTATGATACAAATAAATAAAAAATAAAAACACCGTAGACCACATACATGCGCTGCGGTAGGTTATACAGAAGACCGAAGAGTACAACATGCTTCTCTGCTTAGCGTTTCTGGACTACGAGAAAGCCTTCGATTCGATCGACTTGGGCTGTACTCGACTCTCCAACGGTGCCAAATCGACTACCGGTACATTGAGATGTTGAAGTGTTTGTACAAAAACGCCACCATGTCAGTTCGACTTCAGGATCAGACCTCGGAACCTATCCTTCTGCAGTGAGATGTGAGACAGGGAGACGTCATATCTCCGAAACTGTTCACCGCTGCACTGGAGGATGTCTTCAAGGTTCTGGACTGGAGAGGGCTAGGCATCAACGTCAATGGCGAGTACATCACTCACCTTCGGTTTGCCGACGATAGAGTGGTCATGGCTGAGACCATGGAGGATCTAAGTATAATGCTCGATGACCTCAGTAGATCTTCCGAAAGAGTGGGTCTTAAAATGAACATAGACAAAACCAAGGTAATGTAGAATTCCCATGTTACCTCCACTCCTATCAAGGTTGAAGACTACACTCGAAGTTGTGGACGACTATGTCTACCTGGGAGAAACGATGTGCATCTTCTTAGTGGAATTTGTTTATAACGAATGCGCGTCTAAAACAACGAATGTCGATACCCTTTCGCAGGCGCAGGTAGCAAGTATTTCTTGCGCGTCATTGTGTGCGCGCAAAAGCACTGATGTGGATTCGCCTTTGAAATCTACGACGAGTCCGCGCTTAAACAACGGAAGCGAATCGACTGTTTCACAAGAAAGTTTCCCGACGACGCTAAATATGGATTGTTCACCTATAACCAAGACATTTGCTGAGGTTGTGAATTTGCCCAGTCACACGGAGAAGGAGAAACCAACAGAAGAATGGACACTTGTTCAGAAAAGACGTTTAAAAATAAGTTTATTGGACAGAAAGGTAAAGCAATCTATGAACCAGAAGCCAAATTCAAGGCAGCTGATAATAAGGTACCTTTGTTTATATATAATGTGGATAAAAGTACTGCTGAAGATGACATCTCTGAGCACATTTTTAGCAAGACAAGGTTGCGTGTTCCAATAATAAAAATTAATATGAAGTCACAGAGAGGTTACAATGCTTTCAAGATTTCCGTACCAAGACACCGACTAAGCATGTTCATGGATGAGAATTTTTGGCCAGATGGTATTCGGTATCGACGTTTTGTAGAATTTAGTCATTTTTTTTTTTTTTATTATATTTCACAAAACTGATGTACAAACACACGAGCAAAAAAAAAAAAAACTAATCAAAAGTCTGATTGACATCTACTAGATGTGAATCTTACATGCACATATTCACTAGTGAAACACTTAAAATCTATATAAAAGAAGTAAAATAAAGCCAATATAAAAAACAATAAAATAAAAAGCAATAAAAATTAAATCGGATCACAAATAAAATCAAATTAAATTAATCACAATGAAACTAGAATTAAATCAGATTAAAATATAAATTAAATTAAATCAAAATACAATTAAAATAAAATAAATCAAAATAAAATCAAATAAGTTAAAATTAAATTATTCACAATGATACTAGAATAAAATAATACAGTCAAAATAAAAATTAAATCAAAAAAATAAATTAAATTCAATAAAAATCAAACAGATTGAAATCAATAAAAAATAACTCGAGAGCAAAATACAAATCAAATTAAAGTTTAGAACATAAATGCAAATATTTACGCAATTAAGTCTCTGAGCTTCCTTCTCACTGAGGCCACAGAACCAGAAAAGACATCTATTTCGCTACGAATGGAGTTGGCAAGAGAAAGCATGCGGCAGATTGGTGAAAAATGACCCAGATTAGTTCGACTATTAGGCAGGACGAAAGTTTTTCGGTTTATCAAGCGGCTACCACTACGTGGAACACTAATATTCACTTTTTCTAGCAGTTCGGGCGAATCTATATGATCATTAATTAATTTATACAGAAACATCAAATCCAAAGACTTCCTTCGTGCACTTAAAGACTTCATTTTATAGTAACTCAACCTGGAGTTGTACGAGTTCAGTATACGACATCTGTTATCCGAGTAGCATAGGTGATATAGAAACCTTTTCTGAACGCGCTCTATCCGATCAGAGTGTACCTGATAAAAAGGATTCCATACCGCGCTACAATATTCCAGTATACTGCGAATAACGCTGTTATAAATGGAAATAGTCAGGTTCGGTTCTCTAAAAATTTTCATTTCTCTCACGATAAAACCTGATAATTTAGATGCCCGACGAATCATTTGATCGTAATGACTCCGAAAACTTAAACTACTATCTACATAAACACCAAGGTCCCTATTGGTATCCACTTCTTGGAGGGGACTGTTATTAATTGAATAACAAACCTGATCTGTTTTCCTTTTTCTGCTAAATTTAATGAAGTAGCATTTGGCTTTATTTAATGACATTTTATTTTCTAAGCACCAATTGTGTACGATATCCAAATCTTGCTGAAGCTGAATTATGTCTGATTCACTGTGTATAGTCCGATATAGCTTTAAATCATCAGCAAAAAGTTTATATTCCGAATCAATCTTCCTCCCCAAATCATTTATAAAAACTAAGAAAAATAAAGGTCCCAAGTGTGACCCTTGAGGCACGCCTGATGGTATGCAACACTGTTTAGATTTAAAACCTTTAAGATAGACCAGTTGCGAGCGATTTCTTAAGTATGACTCGCACCAACGCAACAACGACCCATGGACACCCATGCCTTTCAATTTAGAAATAAGTAAATCATGGTCTACTAAATCGAAGGCTTTTCTAAAGTCGGTATATATTGCGTGAACTTCACTACCATTGTCTAATGCAGATGATATATAAGAAACATACTCAACTAGATTAGTCAGTGTTGATTTTTTGGGACGAAATCCGTGCTGGTTATCATCTAAAACATGTTTTAAGTGAGAAAATATTTTTCTCTGAACGAGCGACTCAATAATTTTACCACATGCGGAAAGAATTGAAACTGGTCTATAATTTGTAACATCATCAACACTACCAGATTTGAAAATTGGCGTGATGTGCGCTATTTTCCATTGATCAGGGAAAACACCCTGTGACAATGAGTGGTTAAAAATTGTAGTCAGAGGATCAGCCAGGTTTGCTGCACACTTTCTAAGGAAGAGAGAAGGGATTGAATCAGGTCCTGGACCCTTGTCGCAGTCCAGGGCAGACAAATAATCAAGGACTTCCTTAACTTCAAGTTTGCAGTGGCTATAAGTGTTATTGTTGCTGGGAGTGGGTTCAACTGGCGTTAAAAGGTGTGTGTTACTACTTACTCTATACATAGACTGAAAATTCTCGGCAAATAAATCACTTACTGCCTGACCACCTGTGGCAAACCTAGTGTCACCTAATGACATTTTGTGGGGAATATAATTGTCACCTATACGTTTGTGTTTTAAGTACCTCCAGACATGCTTGGGATTAGTGCGAAGATGTTCAGCTATATTCTTTTTAAAGTTTGCATAACAATCTTGTATCAACTTATTGCAACGCGATCTTAGACATTCAAACGTAATCTTATCCCTAGGGTTCCCGTATTTTTTATAAAGGTTATGATATTTAGCTTTCTCTTTAATGACTTTTAGTAAAGCTCGGGTATACCAGACAGGATAACGTTCATCTCGAGGTTTTGTGATCGGAGTATGGTGTTTTATAATTGGCATGAGAATATCATAAAATTTCTGCAACATTTCGTTAACACTAGTAACAGAATTCCATTCATCAGACCAAGAAATCTTCGCAAGTTCAGCGTTGACCGCTTCATAATTACAGAGGTAAAAGTTCAAGTACGGGACCCTATTTTGCATTAGAGGTTTACTATGAGTTGTTGTAAATGAGATTTCCAGCGCTGGGTGGTGAGGATCAATCTGTATGAATGGACTTAAAGCCTGAGACACCAGCACAGTGTTATTACTACTACTAAGAACTAGATCTAAAACTCGTCATCGTGACAATGCTGGGAAGATAATCTCTAATACCCGCATTGAAAACGTTTTGCCGCCAAGTACTTAAATTTAAAATAAATGAATGATCACAATACCAATTTTACTTTTACAACGTTCAACTGTAAAAATGTTAAACGTTCACTTGAAGATATCCGGCATCTAATGCAGAGGTCTGAAATAGTTGCCCTCCAGGAAACGTGGCTACTACCATATGACTTACCTTGGCTTAGTACCATAAATCCCGACTTTGGCTATACGGGAACGTCGGCTGTGGACACGTCTTCAGGAATCGTGCGTGGCAGACCTCATGGAGGAACGGCAATATTGTGGCGTAAAAGTGTGTTCCCGTCGGTGACAGTGGTTGATTGCAACAACCCTCAAATTTGTGCAATCAAAATAGTGATAAGTGATCGACCCATTATGTGTGTGTCGGTGTACATGCCTACAGACTGTGCGGAAAATATGACTGACTTTACGCAGTGTATGGGTGCTATTAACGCTATAATTGAAGAGAGTGGTATAGACTAGGCTGTATCTATGTTCTTGGTGATTTCAATGCGCATACAAATGAGAACTTTTATAGGGAACTAATTAGTTTTTGTGAGGATATGGACTGGGTATGTGCTGACATTGTCAAGTGTGGGGTGGACTCTGATACGCATACTTTTGTTAGCGAAGCGCATGGTTGTCAGCGTTGGTTAGACCACATCATTGTAACTAGTGCAGCATGGCCCTCTGTTTTGGATATCTGGGTTGATTATAACGTTTACTGGTCTGACCACTATCCTGTGTCTATTAAATGTAATCTGGGGATAATTGAATCTAAAAATGTTAGTCATGCAGTTCCTAAAAGTAAAGTGACATGGGGTGAAAGGAAGCCAGAACAAATTGGTATGTATACGTGGGACACTCAGAAAGTTTTGCGAAACTAAAAAAAATTGTTCTATACGTACATATATTTTTATTAAATCTTTTCAAAGTACTTTCCACCAGCCTCTATACGAAGATTCATGCGCCTAAACCAGTTTTCAAAACACTTTTTCCAGTCCGCCGCAGACACCTCGTTTACAGCCTGCTCGAACGCAGCCAGCGCATCTTCCGGCGACGAAAATTGTATCCCTTTGAGCTGATTTTTTATTTTTGGGAATAAAAAGAAGTCACACGGTGCTAGATCAGGGCTGTAAGGAGGGTGACCCAGGAGTTTGACTGGCGTGCTGTCCAGGAAGTCCCTCGTTTTGAGTGCGGTGTGCGCAGGTGCATTGTCGTGGTGGAGCAGTAGCCCGCGGAGCCCTGTGTTTGGTCGCTTGTTGCTTATAACAGAGAAAACTTCTGGCAAACATTTGGTAGTATACCATTCGGCATTAATGCTTCTTTGATCCCGTAAGGGAATTGATACCAAGTGGCCAGTCAAATTAAAAAAGCTAGCGATCAAAATCTTACCCCCGCTTCTAGATCGCTTCACTTTGGTAGGCGTTGGCTCATTTTGAAACACCCAAACAGTCGACTGGCGCTTGGTTTCTGGGTCGTATTGATAAATCCAGGACTCATCACCTGTAACGATGTCGTAAACACGCCGAGACGAGCCTGCTTCAAATTTGTTAAGCATATCACGGCACCATTCCACCCGGGCCTGCTTCTGAGCATCGGTGAGGTTGTGCGGCACCCAGCGTGATACTATCCTCCTCACGCGAAGATGGCTGTGTAGAATCTCGTGAACGCTTCCCGATCCAATCTTCAATATGTGTTGAATCTCCTGATATGTAATTCGCCTATTGTCTTGGATTAAATTTTTCACTGCTAGCACGTTTTCTTCGGTAACAGCCGTCAAAGGGCGACCGCTTCTTTCGTCATCCCCCAAAGTTGGTCGACCGCGCTTGAATTCGTTATACCAACGATACACGGTTGCCTTGGAAGGGCCTTCATCCATGAATGCCATTTGAAGTCTATCGTACGATTCATCCGGTTTCAGGCGACACTTGAAATCGTATAAAATCATAGCTCTAAAATGTTCCCGGCGCAGATCCATATTTCAGTGAGACACAATACTTTGAATTAACTCGCAAAAAATGTGGAGGGAAATTTTGAAATTGGAACTTACTTATTTTTACTTATAAATAATCATATTTTCGAAAAACATTATAACTGGCCAGTCTCCCATATAATCATAATCATAATCATAATAATAATCATTCTTTATTTGCTCAAACATGAGTACAGTACATACAACAAATTGTAAATATGTAAGAGATGTTAAAAAAAGTTAAATACAGAGCGTCATGTTTGCCTTAGTATAAAATGGCATGCAAATATTAATAATAGAATAAAATTATACAATTCAAATCAAAATAATAAAATGCAAATCAAAATTATAATTCCTAAATGTCATGTCAATCAATGATTAAAAAAAAATGTGCAAATGTTACATTATCATTCTAGAATGTCAATAAAATTATTAAAAATGTCAAAATATTAAATAAAATTACAGTTCCAGTTTGTCACGTTTAGTCAAATGAATTAAAATGTCATATAAATGATAATAAGAATACAATTCAAAATTATCGTTCTAGATATTAAAAATGTCAACATAATAAAATAATAAATCAAATCATAAATCAAATCAGAAGTATCAATATAGCAGTAAATTATTAAAAATGTCAAGAATAATAAACTAATAAAAGCAAATAGACTAAAATTTTTCATTTAAAAACTCATTCAGGTTATAATAAGCTTTATCTGCTAGGAAATTCTTAACTTTCTTTTTAAATGCTAAATAATTTAACTGCTTCCAGCTTTTTGGAAATTTATTGTAAATTTCTGGAGCCATGCAAAAGACACTTTTACGCATAAGTGCCGTTTTGTGCTGATTTTGACAAATTTTGGTATTGTCCCGTCTGTTACGAGGAAATCGATCTGCCATGCGAGAAAATAAATGAGGATTAGTTCTTAAGAACATGGCATTTTCTAATATATATAGGCAAGGCAATGTCAAAATGTTGTGTTTTAGAAAATAAGGCTTGCAGCTCGTAGTGGTTTCAAGTTTAAACATCGACCGAATGCACCTCTTTTGAGTTTTGAAAACTAGTTCCCTATCAGTCGAGTTACCCCAAAAGATGATGCCGTACCTTAAGATGGACTCCACTAGGCCGTAATATGCGGTGAGCAAAGCATCAGCACTAACTATTGCGGCGAGTGTATACAGAGCATATGCTGAGGTACTTATTTTCCTGCTGACAGTCTCGACATGTGCCTTCCAATTTAACTTTTTGTCAATGTTAAGACCTAAAAACTTTATTGTATCAACTTCCTCAATGATATCATTATTGTAACGTATGTCAAGTTTATTTAAAAATGTCAAGGAACGTTGACTAAAATGCATGATTTTAGTCTTAGTCAAATTTATTTTTAAGTTATTATTATTTAGCCATTCTATTATAGCAGTCAGTGAATTATTAATGTCATATTTATATGTCATTCTATTTTTACACTCAATTGTCACTACACTATCATCGGCAAAGAGGCTCATCGGCTGCACTGTGGACTTCGGCAAGTCGTTAATATATAATGTAAATAAGGGTGGTCCCAACACACTTCCCTGAGGGACACCATACATAACTTCACGCTCTTGCGACCGATGTGACTCCTCCGATTTAGTAGATATGTTTACCCTATTGACTTCCGTTATTTGCTTCCTGTGCTGAAGATATGACTCAAAAAGTTTTAGTACATTACCTCTAATGCCATATGCTTCGATTTTTTTGAGTAAAATACTGTGTTGAACATAATCAAACGCCTGAGTCATATCACAGAATATACTGCAAACCGGTTTATTTTGATCCATATTCGTCATAACTATATGTAAGAAATCATAAATTGCCATGTTAATAGTCTTGTTTTGTCTAAAACCCTTTTGTTCATCGCAGAGGATCTTATTGCGTTCTAAATAAGAATTAAGCTGATTGGCAATATATTTTTCAAAAATTTTGGAAATAATAGGGATGAGCGATATCGGTCTATAATTTACCATTAAATCTTTATTGTCTTTCTTAAACAGAGGTTTGACGATAGATGTTTTAAGTGCTGTTGGATATATACCCGAATTAATACTCAAATTAATGATGTAACTTAAAGGTGAGCATATGACGTTTGCCACAGCTTTAAGAATTTTTGTGGAAATTCCATCATAGCCTACACTGTTTGTATTTTTGAGTGTATATATAATTTTAAGAATGTCATCCGGTGTACTAGGTGCCATAAACATAGAATCTCTTTTACTCAAAATATGTTGCGTGACTCTTGTACCACAATTTGCAATTGGTTGAATTTTGTCTATAAAATAGTTATTAAAAAGATCCGCTATGTGTTTTGGCTCTGTTATCGTTTTATTATTACTTTTTATTTTATCTATAGAACACTTTGGTATATTTAATTTACTTTGCTGAATTATTTGCCAGGTAGTTTTTGATTTATTCGTAGAGGTCTTAATTTTATAATTATTTTGAGCACGCTGAGTCAGCTTTATAATTTTTTTATATCTCATGGCGTAATTTTTAAGATGAGTTTTATTGGTCCGGCTAGGCTTTATTCTATATTGCCAGAGCAGTTGACGTTTCTTTTTGCTGCAAATCTTAATACCACGTGACATCCAATTCACTTTTTTTTTAATATTTACTGTTATCCCGATATGGGGGAAGCATAGGCCATAAAGCAATGTAAATAAATCCAAAAAAGCCTCATATGCTGTATCGGGGTTTTTAGCTTTATATACCTCAGTAAATGATAAGCATCTTAAATGATTCTTAAACCTAGATATGTTTTCTTCACTATAATGACGTCTATTTATACGCCAATTATTTATGGTATACAATTTGTTAACAGGGAATTTAAGTAGTTGCGCTGTGTGGTCAGATAAGGCGAATTCTAATACCAAGGTTTTGCAGGGCTTACTGAAATTATGCGCAAAATTGTCTATGCATGTTTTGCTCTTCATTCGAGTAGGTTCATTAAGAGCTAGTTTTAAGTTAAAATTTAATAGCAGATTTTCAAATTCAATCGAATTATTGTTTCTTTTTAATATGTCAATGTTAAAATCGCCTGCTATGACAATTTTATGAGCTTTCTTAGTTAGTGATTTTAACAGCGTCAACAGTTTATCGAAAAATCCGGTAAAATTCTTGGCGTTAGGAACCCTATAAATACAAACAAAAATGGTGTTATGGTTAATAAGTTCAACGGCGCAGCATTCGAATACACCGACAGCAGATATTTTTGCAATTTTAGGTAATTCTTTCCATTGATGTCCATTCTTCACGAGTATACATGACCCACCTCTTTTACTTTCTTTCCTGCTGAAACACGCTGCCAAACAATAATTATCTATGCAGAGTTGATTTTCATATCCTTGCATCATAAAATGTTCTGTTATGCATAATACATCGACTTCCATACCTTTTTCTGATAATTCGTGCAAACAGACAGATAGAGCGTCTGCTTTCGATAGCAAGCCGGCAATGTTTTGATGCATTGCATACAGGTGATTAGTCACGAAAAAATTGGCCATAGTCTTTGTTGTCATCGTTGCTTATGTCTTCTCCGCTTGATTGCCTGATATAGTTTGGTAAGTCAGTTATTAGCTTAAATATATCCTTAAATATTGTATGTAGTCCAAAGTTGTTGATTCCGCCTGATCTATTAAACATACTGTTGTCATATTTTAGATTTAAATTACTATCTAATAGAAGTGCGTGTCCATGAGTTGATACGTCCAGATATAATAAATTATTAAAGGTCTCGATTCTCCAGTTATATTCAAAGTTCTCTAAGATAAATGTTGGCAAACATATAATGATATTTGTATGTTCAATACCTCGTAATGCTTTTCTTATGTTTAGTATCAAACCAACATAATTTTGAGTGGTTTTAAAACTATTTATATAAAAACTTTTTTTCGCAATACTTTCTGAGGGGCCTGGTACAAACCTTTGTAATAATTTGTTGAGACCAATTGACTTTCCTATTGAATTACGAGAATGTGGGGATAAACGATGTAATGTTGTGGAACACAGGAAAATATTGGATAAGTTATATAATGACATTGTCTTATCACTTAGTGAGGCTTCTGAGTCTAGCTATAGGGTACGTACGAGTGGTAAGAATAGGCAAATTATGGGGTGGAATAAATATGTTGCAGAAGCTCATAGGGTGGCCAGGCTTGATTTTCAGAGTTGGTTACAGTGGGGTAAACCTAAAGTGGGATTAATTCATGAAGCAATGTGTCGTAGCAGAAAGGTATTCAAAACTAAACTTAAATGGTGCCAACAACATCAAGAGCAGATTAAAATGAACCGGCTAGCGACACTGCATTCAAATAATAAGTTTCGTGAATTTTGGAAACATACCAATAAACTGAATTTGAGGCCTGGCCTTCCTCTGAGTATCGAAGGTGTCACGGACACGAAGATGATCGCAAACATGTTCAAAGATCACTTCACTGTAGAATCCCCATTAGGAGTTTGTGATGCAATGATGGACGTGGACCCCGTTAGTGAAAACGTACTTTGTAAAATTTGTGCTCAGGACATAAGAAAAATTATTAGAAATATGAAAGGTGGAAAGTCACCAGGACATGACGGGCTCAGCGTCGAGCATTTGCAAAATGCAGGGCCACACATTGCTAGGCTTTTGTCGATGTTTTTTAATTTGTGCATTGGACACTCCTACCTACCCAGTGAACTAACAAAAACAATTGTTACTCCTATTTTGAAGAACAAGACGGGTGATAGTTCGCTGAAATCGAATTACAGGCCGATTTCGCTTGCTACAGTCGTTGCGAAGATACTAGACAGTGGCTTGAGACCCAGTTGGCGAAATGTATCCACCTACACGATACGCAGTTTGGTTTCCGCGCTGGACTTTCTACAGAGAGCGCTATACTGGGCCTAAAGCATACTGTTGAGTATTACACTAGTAGAAAAACGCCTATTTATGCCTGTTTTTTAGACCTGTCAAAAGCTTTTGACCTTGTCAATTATGTAAAAAGCTTAGAGACACCAATTTACCTCGTGAGACTATTGCTATCCTAAAGTTTTGGTACCTCAGTCAAGTTAACTATGTCAAGTGGGCTGGCATGTTATCAGATCCATATAGATTGCGATGTGGAGTGAGACAGGGTGGATTGTCATCCCCACTTTTGTTTAATTTGTAGATTAATGCACTGATCGTTGAGCTCAGCAGCATTCATGTCGGTTGCCATGTCGACAACATAAGTGTAAACAATCTCAGTTACGCGGACGACATGGTTTTGCTGAGCCCAACGATCGGTGGCCTTAGGAAATTAGCTAATGTGTGTGAAATGTACGCGGCTAGGCATGGCCTCAAATATAATGTTTTAAAAAGTGAGCTCATGATATTTAAGGCGGGTACAAAGTCACCGGAGCAGGTCCCTCCCGTTACTTTAAACGGAATACCTATGAAGGTAGTCACCCGCTTTAAATATCTTGGGCACATGGTCACTGAACACCTACGTGATGACGAGGACATGGACAGGGAGCGTAGGGCGCTATCGATCAGAGCAAATATGATAGCTCACAGGTTCAAGCGTTGTGCGGCGAGTGTTAAAATAACACTCTTTAGAGCGCACTGTACATCGCTTTACACGTGCAGCCTGTGGGCTCGTTATACGCAACGATCGTTCAGCGCTCTGCGCGTCCAGTACAACAACGCGTTCAGGGTGTTGTTGGGGCTGCCGCGCTGGTGCAGTGCGTCGGGCATGTTATGTCACGTAGACGGCTTTCACGCCGTCCTCCACAAACGATACGCCGCGGCGCTCTGTAGACAGCGCGCCAGCACCAACAGCATCCTGGCCGTTATAGCGGATAGGCTGGACACGCGGTACGTCCAACACTGGGTCAAGACCCACATGATAAAATAAATTTCTGTTTGTTTTCTTTAATTTTAGTTACTAACCCTATTTGTGTGTTTTGTTTGCTGTACTAACATTCTATGGATTCCGTAAATCTGAAATAAATAGTTTTTATTTTATTTTTATTTATTTTATAACTCCAGCTTCCTCATAAGTGTTAGAATAATTCAATCTATGCCAATATTTCAGGCATAATAGCAGCAATCAAAGTACCGAGTCTTTATTTAGCTACCACAAAAACTTCGCTAATATGTGTCGTTTAGTATGTGTCAGCTGGAGTGACGTCACCCCAGCTTCCTCATTCAATACAGGCAAACTAGTGATGTTAGGGTTTTGGACTATAGTCAAAAAAATAAGGCATAATAGGTGCACATGGCAGGAAAGAACTGAACGATAAAACTTAAAAAGTGTTGAATCTATGATAAAAAAACGTGTGTGTAAGCTGATGTGACGTCACCCCAGCTGCCATGTCATATCTTCTGAACAAAAGAAGATACGATTATGTATTATAGCTCAAAAATTAAGGAATAATAGCTGCCATTGGCAGCAAAATTTTCAAATCTGTTGTCAAAATACTCCATAAGTTATTAAACCGACAGATATGTGTAAGCTGGAGTGACGGCACCCCAGCTGCTCATGTCATATCTTCCGAACAAAAGAAGATATGATTATGCATTATAGCTTAAAACATAAGAAATAATAGCTGCCCCAGGCAGCAAAATTTTCAAATCTCTAGTCCTTGTAGTTTCCACGTAGTAAACAAAAAAAATGGTTTCCGCGCCAAAAAGATCAAATTATTACTTCGGAGGAGGTACGGAGCGGCGCTGTCGTTCTGTGCGCTATATTATTATTAGTAAAGTGATGGCCTGAAACACAGGTTTGAAAGAACCTAAATCGGGCAAGTCCCTACCAAAAAATTGACATTCTTTTTTTATAAAAAGCTTGTAGTTGTAATAAAATATTTTAGAAATAGTTTACTTATAAGCTCTATTTATACAATTGTTATAGAAATTAAATTACTGCACCTAATGTACACTTTTGTAAACGTCCTTACTTTTTAATAAATTATTCTTATTCTTATTATCAGTTTGAAGTAGTTTAAACTAGGTTATAGACTGGGAGCCGACTACACACTTTAATCGTAGGTACTATGTAAGTATTCAGGTTTTTTTATAGTCATATTTACACTAGAAAAATACGGATGTCTACTTAAACTTTTAATCGGTTCGCGGACAAACAAAACAGAACACAATAGAAGTTTTATTGTTATGTCGTGTGATAAACATATATAAGTCAACTGCCAGCGAAAGGGATAATATGGTGGTAATAAGGTGCCTCCTTCTCACTCACAAACACCAGAACACAGTTGCACCACCGAAATCTGACGTTAGCAGTTCGAATTTGAATTTTCTGACTACTGACAGCAGTGACAGCTCATTTGCGCCGCAAAAATTATGCCCATAGATAAATGGAATCGTTGTTTTAGGCGTTGGTCTTTGAGCCATCTCTTTTTTTAATAAAGTTTTTGTTTTGATTCGATGTTGCTTTACATTTACTATATATATAGAATTGTTCTCATATGTCACGATTTCATGAAAAAGTTATTCAATAGACCAATTCTAACTAAGAGATATGTATAATTATTCAAAATCTCATTATACATATATGTTATGGTCGCGAATCATATTAGATCAAGACAATTACAAGGCAATCTAACAGTGACCAGTAAATTGCAAAAAATATAACAAAATTTTAATTTAGCGGGCTAACTTTGCGCATCCACCTTAACCGAACTACAGAGAACAAGTCACAAAAAAAAAACAATAATAGTAGTTCTATCGTCGTCTAAAGTTGATAAGAATCTACTTTTTAATATTACATTCATAGTTCCATTATAGTTCAGTCGGCTCTCAGTCTATATCTTCAATAAAAACATTTTTTGAGCGCATGTTAAAATGACTTCTAATTGAATGCCTGCTAAGTACAAATTTGGTTGCAATAATGTAGCGCACGGAACGGCAACGCCGCTCCGTACTTCCTCCGAACTAATAGTGCTAACACACGTTCGGATTTGGTCCGGCCGGACTAACCCCGCCCACAAATCCGTTCTCGCTTACACACGCTCGAACTTGGTTCGGCGGACCGACCGGACGGCACAGGGTTGCCAACTTAGGGCTTTTGGCTCCAAATTTAGGGTAAAAATTTCCATGTTGGGCATAAATAATATTTCATGTATTACGAACGAAACCGATTGTTCCTTGAAATGTTTCAAAGTTTGATGATTACACGATTAATTTTAACACAAGATGATAGATAATTCGTTACATTTACCCCATTGCCGAAAATGGTTCAGTTTGTTATATGTAAACATGTATGACCTCAAGAATTCCGAAATCTCAAGCGAAATGGCAAGTCTGAACTAAACGATTTAATAATAATTATTTACAATATAAATATTTAATTCGTTTTAATAAGTTCTAATTTAAAGTAATTAAATCTAAGTTGTATTTTATTTACCCTAGAAAACGAGATACTATTTTTTTTATTAGTTATAATCTTTTCAGTCAGGTTTTTGGGTAATCCAGACCATGGACATCGGCAACACTGACGACTAGTCGTAGTTGGTCCGGCCAAACCAGCGGACAACTCTACACACGTCCGGATTTGGTACGGAGCAGACCATATCCGATGGGAAAACGAGCGGACCGAGACGGACTCAATTAATAATAATAATGTCCGGCGGACCACGCTACACACGCTCGGATATGGTCCGGCCGGACTAACCCCGCCCACAAATCCGTGGTCCGGCCGGACCAAATCCGGACGTGTGTTAGCACTATAATAATTTGATCTTTTTGCCGCGGAAACCATTTTTTTGTTTACTACGTGGAAACGACAAGGAATAGAGATTTGAAAATTTTGCTGCCTATGGCAGCTATTATTTTTTATGTTTTTAGCTATAATGCATAATCATATCTTCTTTCGTTCGGCAGATATGACATGAGCAGCTGGAGAGCCGTCACTCCAGCTTACACATATCTGTAGGTTTAATAGCTCAAAGAGTATTTAGACTACAAATTTGAAAATTTTGCTGCCAATGGCAGCTATTATTCCTTAATTTTTGAGCTATGATACATAATCGTATCTTCTTTTGTTCAGAAGATATGACATGGCAGCTGGGGTGACGTCACTCCAGCTTACACACACGTTTTTTTATCATAGTTTCAACACTTTTTAAGTATTATCGTTCAGTTCTTTCCTTCCATGTGCAGCTATTATGCCTTATTTTTTTTACTATAGTCCAAAACCCTAACATCATTAGTTTGCCTGTATTGAATGAGGAAGCTGAGGTGACGTCACTCCAGCTGACACATACTGAACGACACTTATTAGCGAAGTTTTTGTGGCAGCTAAATAAAGACTCGGTACTTTGATTGCTGCTATTATCCCTGAAAAATTGGCATAGATAGAATTATTCTAACACTTATGAGGAAGCTGGAGTTATGCACATGGAGAAACGACCAGTTGGGTAGGGCCAACTTCGAGAAAGAGGTAAACCGTCGGATCCGACTCGGCTGGGCAGCAATCGGGCAGTTGCGCGGTGTCTTCTCGTCCAACTTACCACAGTGTCTCAAGACGAAGGTCTATTGACCAGTGTGTGTTGCCAGTGATGACATATGGCTCTGAGACGTGGTCGCTCACAATGGCCCTCATCAGAAAGCTTACAGTCACCCATGGAGAGGTCTATGCTCGGAGTTTTCTTGTGTGATCGAATCAGAAATGTAGAGATCCGCAAGAGAACCAGGGTTACCGACAAAGCTCGAAGAATTGCCAAACTTAAGTGGCAGTGGGCAGGACACATTGCTCGCAGAACGGGTGGCCGATGGGGCAGAAAGTTCTGGAGTAGCAAACGCAAACCGGAAGACGATGCGTTGGAAGGCCTCCCAACATGTGGACTGATGATCTAGTGAAGGGTGCGGGGATCCGCTAGATGCGGGACGCACGGGACTGGTCAATGTGGCGACACTTGGGGGAGGCCTATGTCTAGCAGTGGACGTCTTTCGGCTGATATGATGATGAATGTTTTAGAATACGTAAATGAGTACATTTACTTAGGTCAATTGATATCACCAACCGAGACAATGCAGAAGGAAATCGAAAGAATAGTTAATACCTGGAAGAAATTTTGGCCCCTAAGCGAAGTAATGAAGAATAAACAGATGCCCATGTCGGAAAAACGGAAAGTCTTTAATATCTGCATTTTGCCATGCCGGTATGTCATAATGGAATAGAGAGAAGCGTATTGGGCGTAAGAAGTAGAGACAGAGTACAGTTAAAAAAGAGGAAAGCCAAAACAACATTTAAAAAAGTTCATGTTGCATGAAAAAATGAAATGGCGTTGGACAGAATATATGATGAGACAAAGGAAAGAAAAGTGGTCAAAAATAATTACAGAATGATACCCAAGAGGAAGTAAAAGAAGTAGAGGACGACCGGTAAACCGGTAGGAAGACCATATAAACACATCAACACGGTCTAGGGATATTTTTAAAAAAGCGAATTACTATCAATGTGTTAATTATTTATATGACATGTACATATTTAAAAGATACGTTATTTAATATTCTACCATTTTTTAATAATGGTTAAGGTACTTCGATTAAAATTTCAGGATTTTATGGAAAAAAATGAAGCATAGACGGAAACCGTATATGAATTAACTTTTAATTTATGAGTAAAAACTGAAAAAAATAGAAAAATCATTTAATTTGTGTTTATAAACTTGAAGTTAGTAGTCTGAGAAAGCGCCCATGATGTTTATAACACATCGGCAACGATTCGGCGTGCTCAGAACAAGGTTGTCAATGTCTTGCTGCGGAATATTGTCCCATGTCTTTCTGAGGTGCGCAAAAAGTTGATCTTCTGTAGCCAGATTTTCAGGAACTTCCTTCAGAGCTCTTCTTTGCAGCATATCCCACGCATGCTCAATGGGATTTAGATCTGGCGATTGAGCAGGCCAGTCTAAGGCCCTAACATTGTGTGTATGTAACCAAGCTGCTACCGTTCTCGCCGTATGTGCCCGGGCATTGTCGTGCATGAGCAGGATATCTTGCCCCATTTGTGTTCTGTGGGGCAAGATTACGGGCCCCAGCACCTGTTGTACGTATCGTTCTGCCGTCATATTACCCCGCACCCAAACGAGATCCGTCCGTCCTCCAAGACGAATTCCTGCCCAAACCATAATTGTTCCTCCTTGGCATGGGTGAACTTCCTGAGGGTTCTGAAGACGGCTCCATCGTCGAGCAGCCTAATTGCGTAAGTAAATTCGGCAACGGGAATTAGGCTGCAGGAACTCGCCAAACACGCGTCCTTCGTGAATCTGGATGGAAGCCGAACCTGGATTCATCCGTGAACAGCACATTGGACCTTTGCTCACGGCCCCAGTCCACGTGGTTCCGTACCCATTCTAATCGTCGTCCACGATTGCCTCTCCGTTAAGTTGGGACCCGGAGTGGTCTACGAGAGCGTAGATTACTTTCATGCAGTCGCCTTCTTACAGTTTGGTCACTCACAAGCACTTGGTGTTCCACTCGCAGCCTTTGGACCAATTGAGTCGCCGTTGCATTTGGTTGAGCGTGCGCAGTAATTTACAAAAATCGGTCTTGTCTGGGGGTAGTGATGCGACTTGGCCCCCGGTGCCTCTCCGCTACTTCACCTGTGGCACGATAGCGTGTCCACAATCTTGAAATTACATTTTGGTGGGTCCCTATGGCCTCAGCAACATTACGCTGAACAGACCCAGCTTCCAGCATTCCCACAGCTCGTAACATCTCCGCCCTCGTCAAATGTTGGCGTTGCATGGCTACAATACCTCAATTTTGGCGTTGCATGGCTACAATACCTCAATTTTAACTTTATCTTTCGTTTAAAAATGAAAAAATACTGTAACTAAACGTAATTCGTATTGTTTTCTAAATTTCGCACAAACGAAAATTCCCTCTCCTACACATCAAGACATTTTTATACCACCGAAACAGAAGAATTTTCAAAAATTTGAATTTGGAATTAGTCTGAGATAAATTACAAACAAATCGGTGTTTAAAAGATTCCAATGCGGCCAGTACTTTTCGAATTATTTAATTGAGTATGAAATATCCCTAGACCGTGTTGATTTGTGTATTTGAAAGTGGCAGGTCCAGAATTGTTACGGGTAGCGAGAGACAGAGTCAAGTGGAGAGCCTCGGAGGAGGCCTTTGTCGAAATACAAGCTGGTGCGAGGAAGAATATCCAGGTGCCGAGGAAAATAAATAAACAGTTATAAATACAGTGTAAATATGGTATAATCTCATTAAAAACCAAGTAAATTATATTATAAAACTAACTAGCAATAAAGGCTTATTTTATTTTTATATATTAGTTCATTACATATGAAATTGGCGTTTTGTAAGGGAGGAACATAAAGTCGTTCTTTTTTTAATATATTTATTAATCAAAGTATGTACCATTGCTATCTATGCACTTTTGCCATCTCATAGGTAGTTCATTGATCCCTTTACTAAAAAAACCATTCGCACGGGAATCAATAAAATCTTTGAAGGCGCTTTGGACTGCCCCATCGGAGTTGAATTTTTCCCTTGCAAGAAGTTATCCAAATTTCGAAAAAAAATATAATCTGTTGGAGCAAGGTCCGGGGAGTACGGTGGATGTCTTAGACATTCCAATTGAAGCTCCTCTAATTTGGTAGCAGTCTGTTGTGCAGTGTGTGGTCTAGCGTTGTCCTGAAGCAGCAGTGGCCTAGAGCGATTGACCAGCCTCGGCTATTTAGCAGCTAGCTTTTCCATCATGGTTTGCAGATGCTGACAATAGCAAGCTGTACGAGTAGTGAACGACACCGGCACTAGTCCACCAAACGCTTACAAGTATTTTTTTTAGAGTCAATTTTCGCTTGGGGCTGGTTCGCCAGGGCTCAGCCATTACGATGAGCGTTTATTTGTACATTTACATTCAAATAATTCAATACACAGATTTTAGAATAATAAATGTTGTACAGAGAGACAAAAACAAGAGCGAACTGCTGCCTCCTAAACTAGACCAGGGGCCTGTGTTTTGGGAGCCAATGTTCCTCCAGAATATAACTATACAACATAGACAATCATGCAATTACCTACACAAAACATTATAAACGGTACAATTAAGTAATACATTAAATACCAATTAGAACAATAAATTTAATACCATAATGAATAATAAATTGAATAAGATTACGAACATTAAATTGAATAATACATTGAACATTAAATTGAATAATAAATTGAGAATCAAATGATTGACATTAAAATTTATTTTATAAATATACAAAAACATTTATTCACTTCAATTCTAAGTTATGATAGCAATAAGATTCTCAGTCTCATCATACGTTAACTTCTGCAACCACAAGGTAAGTAGGACTTTGACTTTATGCTTAGTCAGGGGATATATTGAGATGGCTTTATTAACTTTGTTGTAGAGTCGAGAGCTGGTTGCCACAAACTGACGGCCGGCGAAGCTGGATCGGCATTGGACTGTATCGCAGACGTATTGTACAGGATCCACTTTTCATCACAGGTAATGATTCGATTTAAAATCCGTTCATTATTGTGCCGGTTTAGTAATGTAACGCAGCAGTCGACGCGCGTTTGTCGGTTTGCTGCACTCAATTCATGAGGTTTTTCAAGCCTTTCAAGCTTTTTCACCTTCCCAATTTGCAACTCAGACGTGGTTTGCGATGGTCCCGCTTCCACAATGGCTTTCAATTCTTCATTATCAACTTTGGTCTCCGGCCGTCCACGGGGCTTGTTCTGCAGGTCGAAATTTCCAGAACAAAAACGTTGGAACCAAAAACGCACTGTGGTTTCCTTTGCAACACCGTCTCCATACACATCATTAATCCTTCGAGCCGTTTCTGCAGCACTGGTGCCACGATTGAAGTCGTACTCGTAAATAACAGTTTTCCATTTTGTAAACTGACTGGCGCAATGAAAAAACCAAAAGAGGAAAAAAAAACAAATGAATTACGGTTTTCCAAACACAAAAGCATGAGTAAATAGCTGTATTAATTTAAAATTGGAATTCCAAACCAAAGAGATCAAAGTGGCAAGTACGACAAAACGCCAATTTCATAGGCAAGGACCTAATACATGCTGAAGCTAAACCCTTAACAATAGTCAACAACCGCCACACTACAAACCACTACATCAATTGAAAAATCTATCATCATTTGAAAGATACATTATTCCAGATGATTATAGGCTATCAGAAACTAACATAATTTCACATTTAAGAGGTTACAGCTATCATGTGTATTTGTAATTTATGTATTTTTAGATGACGAGAGTATCTAAAGCTATGCAGACAGACGTCACATTTGAAAGGCTTTTCACCAGTGTGCACACGCATATGAGTTGTTAAACTACTCTTTCTACCAAAATTATGCTGACATATGTCACATGTGAAAGGTTTTTCACCAGTGTGCACACGCATATGGTTTCTTATACTAGCCTTGTCACTAAAACTACGCTGACATACGTCACATTTGAAAGGCTTTTTACCAGTGTGCAAACGCATTATATGTTTTCTTAAACTACTCTTGTTACTAAAACTACGCTGACATACGTCACATCTGAAAGGTTTTTCACCAGTGTGCACACGCATATGGCTAAATAAACTTCTCTTTTCACTAAAACTACGCAGACATGTGTCACATCTGAATGGTTTTTCACCAGTATGCACACGCATATGGTTTCTTAAACTGCTCTTCTCACTAAAACTACGCTGACATACGTCACATCTGAAAGGTTTTTCACCAGTGTGCACACGCATATGGCATATTAAACTTCTCTTTTCACTAAAACTACGCTGACATATGTCACATCTGAAAGGTTTTTCACCAGTGTGCACACGCATATGGGTCTTTAAACTATTACTTTCATTAAAACTTCGCTGACATACGGCACATTTGAAAGGTTTTTCACCAGTGTGCAATCGCATATGTCTTGTTAAACTACACGTTTTACTAAAACTACGCTGACATACGTCACATTGTAAAGGATTTTCACCAGTGTATACTCGAATATGTTTTTTTAAATCATTGTTATTACGAGCAGGCTTTTTGATTTTAGTAACAGGCTTGGACGTACGACTTTGAGTTTTCCGGATAATTTTCGTGTCCGGTTGTTTAGTTTTCTTTGGCTGAGTTGTAACTGTTTCTTCTAGGTTTGCTCTTCGTGAGTCTAGTTTTGGTTTCTCCACTCCAGGAGCCCCTGTGATAAAAAAATCTGGTTAGTACAAAAATTCACAATGAGACCATTAGAGGAATAGCAGAGAATTTAGAAGTGCAAAGTCTAAAAATAATCGACACACGTCCCCTTCACTTCTCCGGACGTTCTCAGGGCTCATCGCGAGCGCACCACCTTTAATCTAAAGACATAATTAGGTAAAACTCTAAAACTACATCATTAAAGCATTATAGCGGGGACAGCTCCAAGATTAATGCTGCCATGTTACGGATGAGCTGCCAGCTATTACCGCTTATCGCCATAGTCAGTTCTAACAATTTATTCGTTTTTGCTGATAGCTTATACTTACTTGTCATCATTTTAGCTTGTCGCTTCTTTATAGATACATCTTGTTCTTCTTCCTCCTCAGTTTTAAACAACATGAAAGGTTTTTCATCTTCTGAAACTGCCTCAGAATGGTGAGGTAGTATATCTTCTAATTCAAGCTGTGGTAATAAATCTTCTTGATCTGAATATCTATCTAGATATTCTACAACTTGGAATTCCTGTTCTGTCTCTGTGAAGAAACAAAAATAGTGATAAGAACATCGGGGGTACAGTGTGGTGCTACATCTATCAATAGATGAAGGATTAAAGAATTCGTTAAATAATGAACATATACAATGATCAATAGAGGTAAGATAGTTGTCAAACGCAAACCTCGAGAGTGCCATGGTGGGCCTCCGAGCGGCGGGTCTGGGTCGCCAGGATCGGGTGAGACCTGTCTCTGCAAGTATGAGAGGGCTATGCTAGCGGAGACAGAAAACTGGCGGGCTAGGGCTAGGGGACTATATGGCTGCCTTCTATGAGATTGTGATGTTCCAGAAAGAGACCACCCAGTGGGATCGTGAGAGGGCTAGTCGCACTCGCCGGCCTCGACGCCTAACGCGTCAAAACCCCGCTTGTATAATTTAAGGCAGGCAGGAACTCTGGGTTTTCGGACGTTCAGAGTGTGGACTTTGTACTTCCACCGATTGGCCTCAGGACAGACGGTGGCACAGTGATCACGTGATACCGTGCACAGTGAGGCTCAGGAGATACTAATTTACAATCTTCCTACGGACGTGCCGTGCCAAGCGTTCTTCGGGTTCCGTAACCAAAGTGTAAAACCGGCCAAGTGCGAGTCAGACTCGCGCACGAACGGTTCCGTATCATTATCGCAAAAAACGGCAAGAAAATCACGTTTATTGTATGGTAGCCCCACTTAAATATTTATTTTATTATGTTTTTAGTATTTGTTGTTATAGCGGCAACTATAATACATCATCTGTGAAAATTTCAACTGCCTAGCTATCACGGTTCATAGCCTGGTGACAGACAGACAGATCGCGGAGTCTTAGTAATAGGGTCCCGTTTTTACCCTTTGGGTACGGAACCCTAAAAACGGGACCCTATTACTAAGACTCCACGATCCGTCTGTCGCTATAACAACAAATACTAAAAACAGAATAAAATAAATATTTAAGTGGAGCTCCCATACAATAAACGATGTCGGTAACATTGGTTCTCTTGAAAACAACTTGTAAACATGGCTAAGAAGCGAGATGGGCCTATAGTTCTTCATCCGGGCATTGTCGCCCTTTTTGATGTAAACATGGCTAAGAAGCGAGATGGGCCTATAGTTCTTCATCCGGGCATTGTCGCCCTTCTTGAAGAAGATTAAGAATGATAAGCACAGGAGAATGATAATTGCAATGCTTGTAAAAGGCTGCTAAGTCATAAGTACTAACATAATATAACACCAATATGATACACTTAGTTCGCAATAAACGTTTTGACTTTGACACCCCTGCACCATGCCTGTGGCGTTTTGCCCTCGAGTATGACGGAATCAAAAAGCTTCTGAAGGGCCTTGAGGACCGGTTTTCCACCCGCCTTCAGGAGTTCAGCCGTGATTCCGTCATCACCCGTCGCCTTGTTGCCATCCTAATCTCGTACAGGCTGACGTGTCCGGGATATCTTCGGTATAGTGCCGGGTCAATCTAGCTCTTGGGTCGTTTGCTAGACTCGCAACGGGTTTGCTGATTGATGTGTACAACGGTCCATACAATGTTTCGATCTCCCTCAGAAGCTCTGGTTTGGCGGATACGATCCTGCTATTGTCGGTCTTCAGTTTTGTAAGCTGGCTCTGCCCAATAGCCAGATCTCTTGATAAAACCTTGGAGCCTTTATTTCGCTCAATCGCGTCTTTAATACGCTCAGTATTAAAGCGGCGGAGGTCTCTTTTCAAGGATTTAGAGATCTGTCTATTGATCTGCCGGTATTTGCACGCTTCATCTGAAAACTGCAGGATCATCTCACGCCTCTCCTTCATAAGCTTGAGGGTATGATCAGAGAGCTTTTTGTTTCTATCTGTACGACGGGTGAAAAACTTAGACCCGACCATATGGACAGCTTCCACGAACCCGTCGCTGTATTCGTCCACGGAGCTCCCTAGGCACTCGAAACGATTCTGGAGTTCGAGCTGAAAGCTCTCGGGGTGTTGGACCTGGATCTGTGCTGGACGGAGCGTGGACTTCACCAGTCGAGACCTTTGAAGCTTAATATTAATGTTCAATGTGCCTCTTACCATTCGGTGATCGCTCCCGGTTTTTTCCGAATTGATCACAGAGACATCATTGAACATTTGCTTCTTGGTTGACATGATGAAGTCGATCTCATTTTTTGTTGCACTATCGGGGCTCTGCCAGGTCCACTTCCTGTGTTCACGCTTTTTGAAGGAGTTCATCATATAGAGGCCCTCCTTCTCCATAAAACTGGCCAGTAGGTGACCCCGGTGGTTCCGTCGTCCAACTCTAAATTGCCCCACTTGCAGCTCATCCTCGTCTCGTTTGCCCAGTTTCGCGTTGAAGTCTCCCATGACAACGGTGAAGTGAGTTTTAAAACCATGCATGGCTCTGGAGATAACCTCATACATAGTCTTTACCTCGTCGTCGTGGTGTTTTAAAAATTCTTTTCCACCAAGGTTGAAAGCTAAAGCTATGGGTACCTGCTTAATACCTTGCCTTACTTACGCGTGTCAAACTTGGTCCTTAACAAAGAGACAACAAATGAAAATTAGGACTTGTCAGAGAGGACTAGAACAAAGTTTCATGAACATAAAACTAAGAGACCGAGTGAAAACCTCGTTGATAAGGAAGGCAACAAGATCTACGGACGTGATTGAACAGGTACTCAAATGGAGATGGGCAGGACACATCCAGAGGCTGGAACCACAACGATGGGCCCAGATCTTAACAAACTGGACCCCCAGATCTGTTAAAAGGCGAAGAGGCAGGCCTTTTAAAAGGTGGAGAGATGAAATTGTCAAGACTGCTGGAAACCTTTGGGCCAGGACAGCTAGACTTCGCGACAAATGGAAGCATTTGGAGGAGGCTTTTACCGCCTCAGGCGGTCCTTACACTGAAATAGAGACAGACAACGGCAACACTAACTCACAATACTAACAAATATTTACATTTTACTAAAACACTAACATAATTTAAACCGTTGCTCGTTTATACATGATACAACTTCAAACCTGCAGTAAGGAATTAATAAAAGCTTTTTTTTTTTTTTGTTTTATGGCTCTGGAGATATCCTAATACATGGTCTCTACCTCGTCGTCGGGGTGTGCCGAGGTTGGGGCGTAGATCTGTATGGCCTTCAGCGAATATCTAGAGGATATTCTGAGTATAAAGTACGCCACCCTGGTCGACACACTTTCGATCTTCACCACGTTATTTACAAGGGACTTGTGGACGATAAACCCGACGCCACACTGGGACTGCCGGTCACCCTCTCGGAAATAGAGCAGGTTACCGGATTTGAGGATTATCGAGTCCTCCTCCTCTCTTCGGACTTCAGATAACCCTATAATACTCCATCGCAACCTGCTCAATTCCTCTTCGAGCTCGGTGATCTTCTCGTCGGTCCGAAGTGTGCGCGTGTTGTACGTTGCCAGGTCCAGTTGTCGGTGATTGTTGGGGTAGCCGGATCTCGTCCGGAGATTCTTAGCACCCGTTACCATGCCGTAACCTCGCCCGTACCGTAGTCGAGGGTAGGCAGGCTGCCGGTCACTAGGTGCCATTTTTTATTTGTGCTATTCATAGGAGGGGTTTTGCCATAATCGCCACGCTTGGCAGGCGGGTTGGCGATCGCAGTATGGTTGTTATAGAAGCACAGAGGACGCTGCTGCCCATTCCCTGGTTTGTCCCTTAGTCGCCTGTAACGACAGCCACGGGAAGACATGGGATGGTGAAATTCTTAACGACCGGCACCATACGGAACAAAAGTTATAAATAAAAAAAGTTAATTTAAAAAAATCAAAAAACACGACTACCTCGACTACGGTTTCGACAAAAGATCTTTGAGCATCGCGTTTGTATATATGTATTATACTTACACATACTTTGACCCACATTCAGTGTTTCGTTCTATTTTGTTTGTTATTTATATATTATTCTATTTTATTTTATTATATAAGTCCTGTTTCCGTTAGTGTGTCCGTGGCATCAACAGTAGGCCCTATCAGAATATCAGCGCAGCGTTATTACTTTTTTGGATATCGCTGCACATGCTGAGATAGGAACCTTTTTGGTCTCGCACAGGGTTTTTATTTTATTATTGTTTAAGTGTATGCTTATTTTCTCGTGTCTCCTGTGCGGGTCACAAATAAATATTTTTCTTTCTTTCTTTCTTTACTTAAGAAGCGAACTAAAAAGACGTAAACAGTAAGATAATCATGCTATGCAGTCGGAGGATACATCACATTTTGGTCAGCCAGTTCGCTAATATCGTCTTTTTAGTTCGCTTTTTATTAAGTTAACTTTTATTCAGATTCGTATTCAGACTCATTTTCAGACGATCCTCTTTTTGGTTTGATAATAAATTACACATTTTAAAACTATATAAAAATAACATAATATTGTTTTTTTTTATAACCTATAGGCTCGCGCTTGAGCACTATCTCACCTGATGGTAAGCGATGATGAAAAGAAATTAATTAATTTATTTTAAAGTTTCGATATTTCGTATTTAAGGAGTGTCAAATTCGAAATGAATAAACATGTAAATAAGGTTTGAAATTTCGAAAGTACAATGCCCATGGCCAGTACCTCGTACCTACTCACAAAAATAGAAATTGTGTACAAACATTTTCGGACAAAAATATTTCAAGTACTTATTTTAATTTATTTTCTAAAGATTCCATTCGGGGTAAATTTTCTTGAAATAATAATTATTTTTACTTCCATTTTACAGTTCTAAAATATTCCGCCATTTATATATTAGGTTTGCCATTTATGTTGATCTGACATCGATTAAACGAAGAATCCATTATTTCAGGTCTTAAAATCAATCTGAAACATTAAATCGATCTAGATTCTTTACTTAAGATCCTATGGCCCCTAGCTGGGGCAGAGGGCTTCCACAGTAGTCCTCCATCGAGACCGGACTTGAGCTTCGCGCTTCACCTCGCTCCACGTCAATTTGGTATTCGTCGCTTGAACCAATACGGTGCGTCGCCAGGTTTGACGGGCGGGGCCTCGCTTCCTTTTTCCTTGAGGACTCTAATCCATGGCCTGTTTAGGAATGTGATGGGAATTCCTCCGGAGCGTGTGGCTCACATCTGTACGCATCGCCTGGGTCTTCCGGATGTTAATTTTGAGCCCAGTATTCGCTGACTCCAGTCGCAGGTCGTTCAGTTTCACTTGCATGTCGGCGTAAGTTTGACTTAGCGGGCATAGATCATCAGCATAGTCCAGGTCTTCCAAGGCGTTGGTCAATCCCCACTCAATCCCGCGACGCTTGCTTTCGTAAATGCGCAACATGATTCTGTCGAGGACGATTATAAAAAAACCGGCCAAGTGCGAGTCGGACTCGCGCACAAAGGGTTCCGTACCATTATCCCAGTATAGCGGCAACAGAAATATCATCATCTGTGAAAATTTCAAATGTCTAGCTATCACGGTTCATGAGATACAGCCTGGTGACAGACAGACAGACAGACAGACGGACCGCGGAGTCTTAGTAATAGGGTCTCGTTTTTACCCTTTGGGTTCGGAACCCTAAAAAGGAGGGGCGAAAGAAGATAGCCCTGGCGAACAGCAGCGTGCACTGCGATGTCCTCCAAAATGAGGCCTTCGTGAGTCACCTTGCAAGAATATTTCCTGTAAATGCTCTCCAATAGGCGGACTATTTTTGGTGGCACTCCAATATCCAACAAGAGGGATAGCGTATCAAGTATTATCTTACAGACGACCTTAGAGGGAGTCGACAGCAACGTAATGCCTCTCCTATCGCAAGTGCTGAGATCACCTTTCTTGGGCGCGGTAATTAAAAGTCCCTTGTTTCAGTCGTCCGGGAGTTCTTCAGTGGTCCATATCCTTTCAATTAAAGGCATCAGCACGTCGTCGGCGGAGACTAAGTCGGCTTGTAACATTTTCGCAGTTATCAGGTCGAGTCCAGATGCTTAGGCTGCCTTCAAAGAGAGGATCGCTTCAGTCACTTCTGAGGCTGACGGTGGTTCCGTATCGATGTCGAAAGGTCGAGGTGGTGTAGAACCTACCTGCAGCGCGTCAGGCGTCAGAGATGCTGACAATCGGAAGACCTCCTGAAATTGCTGTCGCCAGCGCTGTAGCCGCCCCTCTGACGTCACAATAAGCTGCCCCTCTTTGGATGTAAGCGGCTCCTTCTTCTCTTCTGTAACTGGCTACCTCTGAGCCGTACATAAAACTGGTCCTACAAGCCAGATATAACAGGTGCGTATTCTCTCTATTAACGTTAGCGAATCCGTCTAGCTGGAGTCCCAGAAGAGCGGATCGTGTTAGTGAATTGCTGACGCACTTGATATCTAAAACGTGCGGAAGCTTCGCCACTTTGGTGAACTAGTACCTGCAGTGATACAACTCTACTCCACCAATGGTCAAACCAATAACTAACAACCATGGTTCAGAGCGTAACGGAACTGATAAGCCACCAAGAAACTACCTTCAGGCATTTGCACCAACTACAAGAAGGACAGTCCCACCAGGAAGAACTTTACCTGGAGGAGCGTCTTTCTCGGCTGAACAATAACTGGTAGAAGTTTGTTCAAAACCATCAACTACTGGAAGAGTCTGGAGCAACAGACCTTCAATACTTCAACTACGACATTTTCAACAGTACGAAGAAGTACTGCAAGACATGTAGAAAAGTAAATCGGAATTGCCGTCTGCATCTGCTGGTAAGACGGAACAACCACCTGCAACGCCTAAGCAAGGTAAGGGACAATCGAAATTTAATTTCGATGATACCCAATTCCACGCACCTCCTCTAGGAACAAGCCAGGCGGCGGAAAAGCAACAAGTTCTTTTGCGTCAACAATACTGCAACTTTAGAGCGTTCGAACGCACTATGAAGAAAATAAATATGTTTATTGCATTGGCAGTACCGATGGAAAAATGGGATTTATAAGACAACTTAAGCATCCTGAAAACTAAATGGCAGCATATCGAAAACCAAATTGGGAACTAGACTACCTACTACAAGATGAGGACTCAATTTGAATGACCTGAAAAGGAAACTACAACACAACATCTGGAACAATGCACATTATGAGAAATCTACGCCAAAAAATCAAATACCGGATTTTCATGGAAACTATAAATTATGCCATTGCTCATTAATTACTAAGACCACATGAATGAAACTTGGCAAGGCATTGTAGACCCCTACAAGATACAAATAAACGTAATAAGTTAGGCTCTAGAGCTCCTATTTTAAGAAATTGGACCTAATAACCTTATTTTATTTTTACGTGTATATTTTCTGAACGGTATGTTTTTTTTAATTCTGTTTTTACAAACATTACACACAAATTCAAAGCAACGTGCGTAAAAAATTACGACTCTGCACTAAACCGTTTTATATGATTTTCATCAAATAGCCAAACGTCAGTGCAGCGGAAACTTGATAATTTCCGCAGTTTTATGACACACAAATTTCATTTAAACTTACACATTTACCTCTCGTTAAACACTAATTATTAAATGCAATTTTTTTCTTATACGTCCATAGAAAAAAAAAGTGCCGCTGGGATGACGTATTTCCAGCGGAAACAGTTTTTATTGAATAGCTCCCCAATGATTGGATACACAAATTTGTACTTATCATACACAATTACACGACGTCATACACTAATTATCTGCTAAACTGAAATTAAGAAATCCGACATTTTTTCCGCTGCAACTACGAACACGCGAATTGAGTTACAGAAAAAAGTAGGATTTAACTTGAGAAAATGGAAAACGAACGTACAGATTACCTTGGAAGACTTGCGAGATGATCAAAACAGCCGCAATACGAACATCGACTTTAGCCCAGAACGAACAATAAACTCAAAAATGTTGGACATGAGGTGGAATCAAGACAACGATAGCTTCTTATACCAATGGGATCAACCAATAAAAAAAACTAACAAAACGCGTGCTACAGAGCGAAATAAGCAAGTTATACGGCCCACTAGGATTACTATCGCCACTTACAATAAAAACCAAACTTCTGTTCCAAAGAATCTGGATAAACAAAATAAACTGGGATGAAAGCTTACCGACGATCTCGCTACAGAATGGGAAACAATTAGAAAAGATTTGCGAAACAAACTTGCCACGATGGCAAAGAAAACTATCTCGAGATACACGGGTTTTACGACGCAAGCGAAAAAGCTTACGCGTGCTTCATTTATAGCCGAGTGAAAAAGGAAGCCGGCGAATACAAGACTACACTTATTACTGCAAAAACAAAGTTTGCACCAATCAGCAATAGGATAACTGTATCTATAATAGAACTTTGCGGGCCGTTTTATTAGACAAACAGCTAGAAAAGGTTCGGAACACTCTCAGCACTAAAAACCAACTTTTAAGGTGTTGGAGCGACTCCAAGGTCGTTTAAGCCTGGTTGCAGGGTGATATAAACCGATGGGAGAAATATATAGCTAACAAAGTAAAACAAATAAACTGCATTATCTCGGCAAACTGCTGGAACTATGTAAAGTTAGAAGAAACTCCTGCTGACTGTGCAATTCGAGGGCTCACATCTTTTCAACTCCTAAATTTTAAACTGTGGTGGAATGAACCAGAATGGCTAAAAACAAACATGCCAAAAGTTCATCAGGACAATCGCCTGACCTACACAACAAACACTGAGTTGCAGGAAATAAACTGCTGCGCAGTCATATACAAGTATTGAGAAATACTTGATACAGTACTGAATAAAAACAGTAAATATAAACGCGTAATACGTGTGCTTGGATTGATTGTACGAATAAGTGACATTCGCAAGCAAAAACGCACGCTAAACTGAACCAATAACTTAGCCGACTGCGGTAACAAAAAGGAGGTTATGTGTTTGTCACCACAAGACATTATGGGAGCAACAGAATTGACGTGTTTTATGTGCTCTCCGAAGAAAAATATAAAAGCCCAGTTTATAGGCCCTGGAGATCGCGAAATGAGGAATGGAAATTTTCAGAGGTTGAAGATATTAAGCCAAAAATTTTAAACAGCCTCTATTTGTGGAAAACCATCTCTTGGATCTCTCGGAAAAGCTGCCAAGCTGGAAAGGCTGGCTGTGTTTAAAACTCTCCTAGTTCTCGTTATTGGATCGATATATACATATTAGAAAAATATTATACATATTAGACATATTTCCTATTAGAAAAATCTGCCTCATTACTGCGCGCTCGTTCTAAAAAATTGGAGCTAAAGAGGCGACGCTAGCCTGCGTGCAACTCGGCAACTACAGGGCGCCGCAGCCGAAATGCCTTCTGGACTTCGCGGCGCCCGAGGCTGCCAGCGCGACTGCGCCGCTAATCTATATATATTAGTCTATGTGCGCTTTGACAGAAGTTGTCAAATTCTGTCTTATTTTTTGTGTTTCTTTACTTATCTTTTGGTTTTTTATTTGTTTTAATTGTAAATATTAATTAAGTGTTACAATAAAAATAGATAGATGTTAAGTGGTAGCAGTGATGTGATGGAAAATAGTGCGTGTCAACCTTCATCATCACTAAACATCCTGGAGAGGTGTCCTCTGTGCACCCAGGCACGTTTCTTTAAAGGTAAGCGGGGTCTGAATGTGCATATTGGGAAGGCACATAAGCCCCAAAATGTATCCACTTCAGACCCTGTTTTTATTACACCTCTTACACCAGCTACATCCACATTTGACCCTTTTTGGAAAACACTATCAAAATTCAAAAATTCTATTCCGGTTTTAAAACGAGTTCCCGCGACGCTAGACCTCTAGTGGTACAACATCTTGCAGGTTGCATCTGCCTTGCCGTCCGGGAGAACTCACAAAGTGCTTGGGAACAACTTCTCACCTTCCCTTACAGAATTTTAAACGTTCAAAAGAATTTGGCTAGCAAAAAGACATTAACTTCACAAATTAAAGAAAATTGTAACATTTCGGCCCATAATTTGGATTCAAAATTATCGACACAGAGGTTTACCTCTTCAAGAGGTATATCCCATCTGGTCGAATCGAAATTAGGGGAAGGTGATATTAGCGTAGCAGCCAGGATTCTTTTTAGTAGTGATGTGGTGGCACCGTGTTCTCTAGATACTCTTGCAGTTCTGGAGAGCCAACACCCTGCCCCAGTGGATGGTCTTTCTTTTCCCGATCCTCCCGATCCTGATATTAATACCCTCACCATTACAGGTCGAGAGGTGATCAGAGCCGTGTGTTCCTTCCGGAGTGGCTCTGTTGGCGGCCTCGACGTTCTGAGTCCTCAGCACTTACAGGACCTTATGTGTTCAGGCGCTGGGGAAGCTGGTAAGTTGCTCTCGAGGGAGCTTACGGCTCTGATGAACCTTATGCTGTCCGGTAAGGTAAACGAATCCGTCATCGACGTCTTGTACGGGGCTAATTTATGTGCCCTGCGCAAGAGGGATGGCGGGATTCGTCCCATGCCGTAGGAACTACATATGCGTATGGCAGCCAAGATTTGCTGTAAATTGTATGGTAAGGTAGTTTCGGATAAATTTCAGCTTCTGCAGCTTGGTTACGGCTCCAAAGGGGGCTGTGAGGCTGCCGTACATGCATTATCGACCTACCTAAATTCTGGCAAAGGTCATCCTGAAGGTTGATATTGAAAATGCATTTAATTCGGTTAATACCTCAATTTTTTTATTTTCTCTGGCAATGTTATAGGCATCCATCTAAATTACTTTATCGGGACAACCTTCTGGAATCCGCTGTTGGCTGTCAACAAGGTGACCCTCTCGGCCCAGTGATCTTCAGTCTGGCTATCCACCCAATTATTCGACAACTAAATTCAAAATTTTACGTTTGGTATCTCGATGATGGAACCCTGGGAGGCGATGTAGACACAGTTTTAGATGATCTGCAATTTTTAAAACACCAACTACATTCTATAGGACTAGATCTAAATTTTTCTAAATGTGAGTTATTTTTATCTGACAGTACCGACAGACAAGTGACACTTTCAAAATTCAATAAAATAGCCCCCGAAATCAAAATTATTGAAAAAAGCTCTCTCCGTCTCCTCGGGTCCCCAGATTTCGTTGATTCCTTTTCCGATTTTATTGCGGAAAAAATTCCAAATATTAATAACATTTCGGAAAGTTTTTTTTTTAATTCAATATAGGCTCGCGCTTGACCACTATCTCACCTGATGGTAAGCGATGATGTGGTCGACGGTGGAGCACGCTTGCCTAGAAGTAACCTATTCACTCTTGACTTAAAGACCCCTAGATTGTAGCTATCGGGAAACACAGACTCCGGATAGGAATTCCACTCCTTAGCTGTACGCATAATAAATGTATTCACAAAACATTTAGTGCGTATGGGTGGGATGTCTACCATGCACCTATGGCGCTTCGCCGTACGTCTGGTAGTCCGATGATGAAACGGTCTGGGTGGAATTAGATCATGCAATTCCATCGCCAAATTAAAAAAAAAACAAATTAACTTGCATTCGGCTATCACCATAATTCGCTTTTGTTCTTTTGGCCCCAAATTAACATATTTCCTTCGTGCTTCCCAAGCACCCTCCTCTTTTAGCAAAATGGAACAAATTATCCGTCATACACTTACTTTAATTTTAAATGTGGCCATGGACGACCGAGCTTGGGCACAAGCTACTCTTCCCATCCGTATGGGAAGCCTCGGCTTCCGCAAATTTTTTAGTATTAGTTTTCCGGCATTTATATCCTGGGTCCACGGTACTGAGAAATTAATCAGGAATATCCTAGCACCCATACTGATTAATTTTGATGTGCCGTGCTTCACCGAGGCTATTGATGCTTGGAGACTCGTTTGCCCGAGGGCACCTTAGAAGATAGGCACCTTGTTAGATGACACTACTTTCCGCCTCGCTGCTTCCCTACGTCTTGGCGCTCCCTGTTGTACTCCTTATCGTTGTCACTGTGGCGAAGTTGTCAACAGCCTCGGTCACCACGGTCTTTCATGCAGCCGAAGTGCGGGTCGCATAGCGCGTCACGGAAACTTAAACGACATCATCCGACGTGCTCCCGTCGCCGTCGGCGTTCCGGCGTTCCGGCCGCACGCGACAGTGGCAAAAGACCGGACGGGATGTCTTTGTTTCCATGGAAGATGAGTAGGCCTTTAGTGTGGGAAGCTACTTTTGTCGATACTCTTGCGCCATCCCATCTTCCTAGCTCGTCGTGTTGTGCTGGCGCTGCAGCTGCGGCTGCAGAGAACCTCAAGCGGCGGAAATATAATAACCTCATTGGTAGTCATATTTTCGAGCCGTTTGGAGTTGAAACTCTTGGTCCGTGGGGTCCGAGTGCTCACGCTTTGTTTAAAGATCTTGCCAAACGCCTAGTTGACACTTCGCGTGACCCAAGGGCTGGCTTTTACCTTGGTCAGAGAATTAGCATTGCCATACAACGTGGCAATGCTGCCAATCCTTTGGGCACATTACCAGTGGTCAACGATGTGGAGGAGTTTTTCGACGCCATATTTTAGTTAAGTATACTTTTAGGTTTAGTTAGTGAGTAGTTTTTGGTTTAAGTGTATATGTTTGTAGTCTTAGTTAATTAAGTATTTTATACACTGTATATACTTGTATCTTTACACTTAAATTATTATTTGCTTTGTAATGGAAGCTCATCCCACTTTTCCCTCGGGAGCATGTACGGTTCACGTACAGGCAAATTGCTAACGCCGCGACCTACTTTCGCTACTCGTTTTATTTACTTTTATTTTTGTACTTATTTAAGTTGACCAATAGCTGCCGTAGTGCTATAATAGCGGATTAGCATCCAACTTTACTTTCGTGTAACTTTTACGAGTATAATAAAGTTTTATTATGGTGAAATCTGTGGTTTTCGTCAACTCATATCGAACAACTCAACTGTAAGTAACTGGCTACCTCTGAACCGTACACGATCCCCATTGTCATATGTCGTTCGCGGTAAGTGTTAACACTCCCAACCTTTGTATTCAAGTCCCCCCATGACGATGACGATGTCTTGCTTTTTAGGGTTCCGTACCCAAAGGGTAAAAACGGGACCCTATTACTGAGACTCCGCGGTCTGTCTGTCTGTCACCAGGCTGTAACTCATGAACCGGACAGCTAGACAGTTGAAATTTTCACAGATGATTTATTTCTGTTGCCGCTATAACAACAAATACTAAAAACAGAATAAAAATAATATTTAAGTGGGGCTCCCATACAACAAACGTGATTTTTTTGCCGTCTTTTGCGATACCGGTACGGAACCCTTCGTGCGCGAGTCCGACTCGCACTTGACCGGTTTTTTATGCTCCTAAGGGTGGCGTTGAGGGCGTTGTCAATGCGTATCAATTTTTATTCCTTGTAAATTTTAATGTAATGTTCAAAAGTGCCGCTTGGTGGCCTAGTTGAAATAAAATATCTTTGTCTTGTCTATCCTCAGGTGATGCATTGGTTGCGGGGCGTAGCACTGTACAATAGAGATCTTACTTGCTCTTGAGTTAAAACGGGTGCACATAATCCGGTCCGAGATCGGTTTCTAGCCCACCAGGCTTTTCTTAGCTTTACTAGAAATAAGAAGCTCCACGCCATACTCGCGCACATCCTCCACACTTTATTTACCCGATTACAACAAAGTCAAGAATCTCTACACAACATCTTTAATGATAAGAACTAAATAATTGTAAAATTGGTGTGGTTCACTAGTTTAATGCAAACCGAAAATAACAAATGGCGCCCTATAGCACCGTTGTGAGGGCTCGAGCTATTGTTACTCTGCCGATCCTCTATTGACCAAGCGAGCATGTAATTGTTTTTATTTAGCATACATACATACATAAACTCACGCCTTTTTCCCATGTGGGTAGGCAGAAACTACAGAACGCCCCCTGCTACGATCCTTACATACTTCTTTTGCTTCACACACATTCATACATCTAGTCATACACACACGCCGGTTATGGGTACTGCGCACTTGGCCTTTCTGAAGAACATCACCTATAAGGTCTATGTATGTCTTTCTAGGGCGTCCCCTCCCGGCGTTTCCATTCACGTCTGCCTTGTAAATACCTTTACTTTTACCTTTTATTTAGCACGTGTTAAAATAATTAAAAGCAAAAAAAAACGATCTTTTAATGGTCTAAAAAGTAAGAAATGTAATATGGCTTGTCAATATACATCCAATGAGCTCAAACACGATGCTGTTATCTATTCTGGTTGGGGAGGTGCCATGAGATCTCCATCACTCCATCATGAGACCAACTCAGTAGCGTATTATTGGGAATTCTATACCACTGTCCTCCAGTAGCTCGGCGAGTTCGCATTCGCTACGGACAGTAGTATAGAATGTCCAATAATGAACGATCGACCTGACTCTCAAGTGTATTACTATACTCGACCAATGATCATGCGAAGCGAATCATTCACTCTGAATCTGATCATTGGTCGAGTATAGTAATACAGTAGACAGTCGAGTCAAATTCGCTATTGATCAATAATAAATTCACATGATTGATCATTGACTAAGTCGTTCGTTCATTATTGAGCATTATATACTATATAGTCTGCACTACTGTTCGGAGAAATGGCTTCAATTACGTAAGTACAGACTAATTTTAAAGAAATCTCAAATCCGTAACTGAAGATATCGTGTGCATCAGGATGGCGGGTGTATGACTACAAATGGTCATGCTATATGCGTGAGAGCAATGTACGAGCAATGTACCGAATGTACGTAAAATTTGAAGCAATGTACTATTTTAAAACCACAGTTTTTTGAAAAAGTATTAGAGTCGCCATCCTGATATCAGAATGGCGGGTGTATTTAAAATCTGAATAAATTACCAACTGGCTGATTGTGAAATGCCTACCGTAGCAATGTATGACCAATGTACGTTATCATATTAAAAGCATAACCAGATGCTATCAACGGTTAAAGAGTTATTATAAAAATCAAGTTTCTTCACATTTAGAGCCTGTTCAGTTTTATTAGCAACTTGTGCCTGCGTTATACGTTGCTATGTCTAAATTACTCGCCGTCCAACCTGTCATTTTACACTTTGACAGCTCAAAAACTAATCATTTAGTGATGAACTAATGTGGTAACCGATTCTATCGCATATAACAATTGAATTTATCCATGAAAAAGTTTCAATCGATAAAACACAGTTATTTTATTTTTGCTTTATACCCGACTGCCGAAGGAAGGCAAAGTGTTTATCTCAGTCTGTGTATGTTTGATGTTCCTAGTGGTGTTCTAGAGACCAAACGCATACGCCAATTTTGATGATTCATACGTCAATCGATTCATCTTAATCTTGCGAGTGACACTGGCTACATTAAAATGAGAAAATAGAAAAATTCCGGCTCTTGGGCGCCCTATTGTGGCGTCCGAATTTTCTTTTCTTCAAAGCTCTTTGTATGGGGTATCAAAATAAGTGTGGCGGGCTCTGGCTTGGCCACCGACTGGGATTTTAATTTTGATAACACCAAATATTTAGTCACTAATTAGTCGAAATTAGTCGCCAAATATCAGAATTAGTCGGTCACTGACTGGTTCAAAAGTTAGAAGGGTTTATAAGTGGTCAATCTGGAGAGATTCTCTCCGGCTTGGCCACATTTATGTGCCTACGTTATACGTTACTATGTCTTAACCTAAGGGATTTCTTGTGTGAACAAATGGCCATATTGGCCATGCGATATGCGTGAGAGCAATGTACCGAATGTACGCAATATAGGTACGTTATCATATTAAAAGCATAACCTGACGCTATTAACGGTTAAAGAGAAAGTTTAGAAATAAAAATTATACACATTTGGAGCCTGTCTAATTTTATTAGCAACAAATTGTGCTTACGATAAACCTTGCTATGTCAATTCCTTTATGCGACTTTTGGTGTGGGTCAGAATGACGGGTGTATTGTTGCAGAAATTAATAATTATATATGAAAAGAATGTACCTGTAATTAAATTTTATGTACTTCCATGAAACAAGAACAATTATAATAATAAAGTGAGCCGCAGTTCTGACAGTCAGAATAATGGTTGAATACTAATAATTAATGTTATATTTACCAGAGGAATGTACCTTCAACGTGCCTCATAAAATATAATCTTAAAATACAATGCGAAGAGTAATTAACGAGGAAATCAAGAAAACTTTTTTGACACCTTCCAGAAGATTATTGACATTTATATTGTCATTTTAAACATCGTATTATTGAAAGAATTGATGTGCGTTTCGATGGCGTGGCCAAGGTGATTTAAATAAAAAGTTGAAACCCAAATAAAAACCATAAATTTGTCAAAGTTATGGTTAAAAAGTTTCAAGGGTTTGAACATGGCCGCGCCCTTGAAACGCAGAGAACCACTCGGCTACAGAGATCTTTAAAACTAAGCGTTGTTGAGACTTAAAATTTAGGTAAATAACAGATTGAACATGTAAAAAAAAATGAAATGATCCTAGGTTTATATCTTAGGAGCTGTAAGACTAAAACCCTATGGCCACGCCATTGAAACGGTGAAAAACATGTTATCGCCGATATCTCGCTGAAAAAGTATCGCAGAGGTCTAAAGTTTTTTTGAAAAACCTAGATTTGCATTTGTCAAAATAAGTAAAAATAAACAAAAAAATCCTAGATTTATATTCAATTTCATGAGCTGTAGTACGATATCGCGGAGAAATTTGCAGAACCAGTGCATCTGCTTTATTTTTTGCCTTCGCAAGTACCGACACAGTCATGTGTCGGAATTTCGGACCAGATTGAAGTGGCTGCAGATTCGGCAAGTCGTGATTATCTATCAAAGAAAGTAAGTATTAGCGAGATCATTTTTGTAAACAACACCTATTAATATGTAGAACTACCGAAGGCAATTTATTTTTCCTTGTTTTTAACCTTCAATACGTTTTGAATGTTTCGATAGGGTGTATCATGGATTATGGTTTATTGTTTACAGAAGACTGTAAGTATTAGAAATTATATCTCAAGTATTCCAAATTAAATTAAAATGAAACAATACGATACAATAACAAGTTTATTTCTTTAAAAATAACATAAATTGTAGCTTTTAAATTATGAAAAAAAATATTGCCTATAAAAGTCAACCAATGAAACCTTTACCTATACGAATCGATGTTAGCCATTTGACAAAAATATTATTTAATTTATCGTGTTTTAAAAATGTTGAAAAGAGGGTAAAGATGTTTTATTTTCGTTGCTGGTCTAACATAATGATCCCAATATACCATTCCGAGGTACAAAATCCCTCATCCTCTAAAAAAAAAAAAAAGAAGAAAAAAATATTTGGGACACCCATATGGCGGCAAAAATCCGGCATTTTTCTATGTTCCAATTTTAATCTTGCCATTGCAGTAGCACTCGCAAGGTTAAGACGAATCGATTGACGTAAGAATCATCAAAATCGGCCAACGCGTTTGGTCTGTAGAACGCCACTAGGTATAAACATACATACACACATAGACTAATAAACACGTTACCCTCCATCGGCAGTGGCGTAAAAATAAAAATCAAAGCAAAAATAAAATAACTATGTATTTAATCGATTAAATTTGTTTCATTGTTAAATTCAATTGTTAAATGAAATCGAATCGGTTACCACATTAGTTCATCACTAAATGATTAGTTTTTGAGCTGTCAAAGTGTAAAATGACAGGTTGGACGGCGAGTAATTTAGACATAGCAACGTATAACGCAGGCACAAGTTGCTAATAAAACTGAACAGGCTCTAAATGTGAAGAAACTTGATTTTTATAATAACTCTTTAACCGTTGATAGCATCTGGTTATGCTTTTAATATGATAACGTACATTGGTCATACATTGCTACGGTAGGCATTTCACAATCAGCCAGTTGGTAATTTATTCAGATTTTAAATACACCCGCCATTCTGATATCAGGATGGCGACTCTAATACTTTTTCAAAAAACTGTGGTTTTAAAATAGTACATTGCTTCAAATTTTACGTACATTCGGTACATTGCTCGTACATTGCTCCCACGCATATCGCATGGCCAATATGGACATTTGTTCACACAAGAAATGTGGCGAAATTTTATTTTTATAATTACTGTTTAACCGTTGATAGCATCTGGTTATGCTTTTAATATGATAATGAATATTGGTCGTACATTGCTACGGTAGGCATTTCACAATCAGCCAGTTGGTAATTTATTCAGTTTTTAAATATACCCCCGCCATTCCAACATCAGGTTGGCGGCTCAAATATCTTTTCTAAAAACTGTGGTTTTAAAATAGTACATTGCTTCAAATGTTACGTACATTCGGTACATTGCTCGTACATTTCTCTCACGCAAATCGTATGGCCAAAATGGACATTTGTTCACACAAGAAATCCCTTTAGTTTTAACATAGCAACGTATTACGTAGACACAACTTGTTGCTAATAAAATTAAACAGGCTCTTAATGTGGAGAAATTTTATTTTTATAATAACTCTTTAACCGTTGATAGCATCTGGTTATGCTTTTAATATGATAACGTACATTGGTCGTACATTGCTACGGTAGGCATTTCACACTCAGATAGTAGGTAATTTGTTCAGATTTTAAATACACCCGCCATTCTGATATCAGGATGGCGACTTAAATACTTTTTCAAAAAACTGTGGTTTTAAAATAGTACATTGCTTCAAATTTAACGTACATTCGGTACATTGCTCGTACATTGCTCCCACGCATATCGCATGGCCAATATGGACATTTGTTCACACAAGAAATGTGGCGAAATTTTATTTTTATAATTACTGTTTAACCGTTGATAGCATGTGGTTATGCTTTTAATATGATAATGAATATTGGTCGTACATTGCTACGGTAGGCATTTCACAATCAGCCAGTTGGTAATTTATCAGATTTTGAATATACCCCCGCCATTCCAACATCAGGTTGGCGGCTCAAATATCTTTTCTAAAAACTGTGGTTTTAAAATAGTACATTGCTTCAAATTTTACGTACATTCGGTACATTGCTCGTACATTTCTCTCACGCAAATCGTATGGCCAAAATGGACATTTGTTCACACAAGAAATCCCTTTAGTTTGAACATAGCAACGTATTACGTAGACACAACTTGTTGCTAATAAAATTAAACAGGCTCTTAATGTGGAGAAATTTTATTTTTATAATAACTCTTTAACCGTTGATAGCATCTGGTTATGCTTTTAATATGATAACGTACATTGGTCGTACATTGCTACGGTAGGCATTTCACACTCAGATAGTAGGTAATTTGTTCAGATTTTAGATACACCCGCCATTCTGATATCAGGATGGCGACTCAAATACTTTTTCAAAAAACTGTGGTTTTAAAATAGTACATTGCTTCAAATTTTACGTACATTCGGTACATTGCTCGTACATTGCACTCACGCATATAGCATGACCATTTGTAGTCATACACCCGCCATCCTGATGCACACAAGATATCAATTACGGACTTAGGTAATTATTGTCATTATCAAACAATCAAAATAGAGATATTTTTGTTATAACCTAAGAAGTTCTCTGGGTGACAAAAATCTGAAATGTCCTGTCATTTTTGAGATCACATTTTCAAGAAGAAATTTCATAATTGGGACGAAAAGAAATGGTTTGACTTAATTATACTCGTACATAAGTTCTTGAATACATAATTAATTTTATAGAAACATGTTTTTTATTTTTATGTTGTTAATTCCTTAGTAAGTATATATACAATGTTAACAACAAAATACAACCGATTTAAAAAATAAGGAAATAAATACGAATTACGGAATTGGAGAAGAATTTGCGTAACTGACATTTCCGTAATTTTGGAAGCCCTAGTCACAATGCTCCATTTAATCATTTTAAATATGTAAATCATGTCATCAATTAATCAATCCCAATCTTTTCACTTCTTCATCACTTCATTTTATTTGCCAATATATGAAAGTAGTCAGTGACAAGTGTAAATTATATAATCGCAAAGACTATTAAATTGTATAAATTAATATTATAGTCGCAAAGACACAGCCAGCACTCCAGCAGGCCAGGCAGTCGATTTATACTGGGACAAGTAGTAGTCTTTCATTTGATTTATTGTTATGTTTTGTTGCGTCGAGTTGAGTTTTATGTTCCCCAGTAACTAACTACTTATCTTATCAATACAACACCGTGCACCGCCGCGTGGGTGTAAAAATAATGTTAAATAAGACAGGACACAAGACATATATTTGTGATTTCCGACATGGATACGGCTCGAAGATTGTGTTTCGGGATCGGCCTATCATCACTGACAGGACTATTGTTGCCAATAAGCCTGAAAGTGGTGATAGACCGACTAGAGCGTAGCGCAATGATTGTTGATATAGCGGTCTCGCATGACGAGAACCTCATGAAGGTCGAGAGAGATAAGAAAAGTAAGTATCTTGATCAGGCTCGCGACGTTGTCGACATGTGGGATGTGAATACAGCAATCATTGTGCCGATAGTTAAGAGCCTCGACGAACACCTAAGGAATCTTTCGGTGGGCAGCTGGATCAAGGGCTTGATCCAGAAAGCGGTATTTCTGGACACGACGCGTATCGTTAGGAGTTTCCTCTCTCAACCCTGACCACCGGTAGCTTTAACTCCGTTCCTAATACCCATGGGCGTATTTAACCTATAATAAGGCCAAAAGGGCCATGGCTCGGAACGGCAGGCTGTAAGGAGCTGCGCAAGCATAAAAACTTCGCTGCTGAGTTTTTATGCAATTCGATTGGCTGGCTGCGCTTCACCTTTGTCTGCTCCGCACCAACTGGACAGGTAGCCTAATATAGAAGCTGATTTGATAAATTCCGTTAATTGTGACAATCATCATCATCATCATCATATCAGCCGAAAGACGTCCACTGCTGGACATAGGCCTCCCCCAAGCGTCACCACATTGACCGGTCCCGTGCATCTCGTAACCAGCGGATCCCCGCAACCTTCACCAGGTCATCGGTCCACCTGGTGGGAGGCCTTCCAACGCAACGTCTTCCGCGCCCACAACTGCGAGTGTAGTCTCCAACCTTGATAGGAGTGGGTGTAACATGGGCATTCAACCGACTCTTTCGGAAGCTCTACTGAGATCATTGAGCATTGTACTGAGGTCCTCCATGGTCTCAGCCATAACCACTATATCGTCGGCAAACCGAAGGTGGGTGATGTACCCGCCATTGACATTGATGCCGACCCCTTTCCAGTCCAGAACCTTGAAGACATCCTCCAGTGCAGCGGTAAACAACTTTGGTGATATAACGTCTCCCTGTCTCACACCTCGCTGCAGAAGGACGGGTTCCGAGATCTGATCCTGAAGTCGAACTGACATGGTGGCGTTTTTGTATAAACACTTCAACACTTCGATGTACCGGTAGTCAATTTGGCACCGTTGGAGAGACTGCAGTACCGCCCAAGTCTCGATCGAATCGAAGGCTTTCTCGTAGTCCACAAACGCTAAACAGAGAGGCAGGTTGTACTCTTTGGTCTTCTGTATAACCTGCCGCAGCGTATGTATGTGGTCTACGGTGCTGAAGCCTTTACGGAATCCGGCTCGTTCGGAAGGCTGGAAATCGTCAAACCTGCGCGCGAGACGATTCGTGATGACTCTTGAAAACAGCTTGTAGACATGGCTAAGGAGTGTGATGGATCTATAGTTCTTCAGTAGGGCATTGTCACCCTTCTTGAAGAAAAGTACCACCACACCCCTGCACAGTGGCGTGCAGAAAAATTTGAGGGGCATGTATGTATGATACATACATGCCCCTCTAAATTATAATTAATAACTTTAATTTAAAAAAAAAACATGGTAATTTAGCTTAACCGCCATCTATTACTTTTTTTTTGGAACTAACTCGCAGCAGCAAACACACGGTCTGGCGCAGAGCACCGCGCAGGCAGCGCTCCCGTGAGCAAAAGCAATACTACGCCTTGCTTATACTTCATACAACGCATCTCGTGTAGTACACAGCAAAAGTGTGACTATATGCGTGAAAATGTGTGCACGTGTTGGAGTTTTAGAAGCAGAGCTTACATTGCAAACCGTCTAAATTGAGAACCCGTAAAAGCACCGCTTAATTTTTCATTGCAGAAGGTTGACTTTTTTTAGTCGGATTATCCAAATGACCGACTAATACATTCGTTCGGATTAGTTCGGAATAGTTCGTAACGTAATAAATTGCAAAGTTATTTCGCCATATTGTTTTTCTTGGCGCAAGTGATTGACGAGTACCTAATATTTAGTAAGTTTAATGTAAAAATGGAAAATTATACCTGTGAGATCTGTGCTGGCGAAGTGTGTTTAAATAAATTAAAATCGGCCGCGTTTTCGACGTTATCTTTTGAGGAAAAAGTTAAATCGATTGCAAAGGGAAGGTGTGTACCCGGGTTGGATTTAACTCAAAGAAAAGGTAATACTACTCGTTATTTTCATAAAAAGTTTTATGATAACTATTACTGGCTAACTGGTTGTGTACACACAAACACATTGTATTGTTTCCCTTGCATTTTGTTTACTAATCAAGATAAAAATAATGTTTGGACCCATATTGGATACACAGATTTAAATAATTTCCACAAAGCGGCTGCTAAGCATGATTCTTCAGAAAAACATCTAGAATCCTCCTTAAAGTTCCAAACTTTCGGTAAAGGTAGAATAGAGACTAGTTTGAATAGCCAGTTAAAGTTAGATATTGAAAGGCACAACGCGAAAGTTGACAGAAATAGAAGGATTTTCAAACGGTTGATTGATGTAGTTTGTTTTCTAGGTATTCCGTGGTCATGACGAATCCAGCTTGTCGTTTATTAAAGGCAATTTTCTGGAACTTGTAGATTTGTTGGCTAAATATGATGGAAATTTGGAAACCCACCTACAATCAACATCGGGCAGCTCATTCACGGGGCTATCGAATAGGACCCAAAATGATTTAATTTCTAGTGTTGCGTCTGTAATGTACGATAAGATAAAAAAAGAAATCAGTGAAACCGATTTTATTGCTGTTATGGTTGACGAAACTCCTGATACTAGCGGTCGTGAACAGCTAGTCCTGATCTTGAGATATTTTTGTCGCTCAGAAGTAGTTGATAAGTTCATAAAATATATTGATGTGAGTGCGGATCGGACAGCTGCTACTTTAAGCGCGATTATTATAAATGTTTTAGAGGAATTTAATTGCTTAGATAAAGTAGTTGCTCAAACTTATGATGGTGCGGCAGTTTTGTCTTCAGAGATTAATGGAGTTCAAAGTATAATAAGACAAAAATGTCCACTCGCGACGTATGTTTGGTGTTCAGCTCATGTGCTCAATCTTATTCTTTCAAAGTCCTTTGAACGAGTTTCTGAGACCAAGCGTTTTTTCAGTACAGTTAGATCATTGGCAATTTTTTTCATACCAGTACAAAAAGAACCGCGTTCTTTAACGAGTATGCTCAAATGCGTAAATTACCTCGCGTTGCCGAAACACGATGGACTTATCACTCTCGAACTGTTAATGTGATTGTCACAAATCTTAATAACTTAATAGGTATGTTTGAAGACATGCAGGAAAATGTCGATAAATGGGACGGAGACACATTGACACAAGTTTCTACCTTTTTAAATAGTTTAAAGGAATTCGAATTAATTTTTTTTCTAAATACTTTTTCAGAAATATTTTCTGAGACTGACATTTTGTATGAAATATTGCAAAAAAAGACTAGTGACATCGTTTACTGTGTCCGAAAAATTACAGATTTTGAAACTTTCATGGAACAGTACAGAACTAAATTTGTTCTCAAGTATAACTCTGTTTTGGAATCTAATTGCGACCGACCTAAACGAAAACGCGGTATTGATGATGTTCAACAGTATTACAGGCGCGTGTTTTTCGAAATTATTGACAATGTTTTAAACGAGTGTCGTACTCGTTACAAAAATTTAAAAGACTTGAAATATTTTAACCTACTTGCTTGCGAAAAGTTTTCTTCTTTTTGTATTAATTTTCCAGAAGATTCTGTCATTGACCTAATCCATATGCTTGAACATTCTTTTAATGCCGATCGCCTCAGGAATGAGCTCCGATGCGTTTATAAATCTGACGAACTAAAAACCTTGGGCATATTCGATCTCATTCTAAATTTACATTCAATCCATTTGACATCTTTATTTCCTGAAGTTTACAAGTTAGAAAAATTAGTAGTTACGATTCCAGTCAGTAGCGCATCGACCGAACGATCATTTCTAGTCTAAAAAAAATCATACATATTTACGAAACACAGGGCCAAAACAGACTCACAGATTTGTCTATGATTGCAATCGAAAAAGAACTTTTAGTCATTTTAAAACGATGTAGTACTTTTTACGACGACGTTTTGCAAAACTATCTGAAATAAAAAACTTTTTTGCAAAAAAATACTACCGACTTCCAAATGAAAAACTACAAAGTGAAAAATAACTTAACTCTTGGAAGTCGGTGTCCATATCGAAAAAAAATGGTACCTACGTAAGACAAGTTTTTTATTTTTCCCTTTTTAGTTTTGCCTACCTAATAGATACGCAAGTTGTTTCCTAAGGTCCCTATAACGCCGAATAGTTTACCCGAATAACATGAAACTTGAACATAACCGGTGCAATGAGAGATCTGCGTACCCCTTTAGAGCGTACTGGCGTGATGTTATGTTATGAAATGTTATAAACAATAAACAGACATGCGATTACAGCAATCCCGAGAGTGTTGCCGTTATTTATTGAAGAGTTCTGTTGTATATCTCCGAAGTTCTTGATCAGACCTTCACCAAATTAAAATGGGACCAATTTCAAAACATACTCTTCCAAACAAAAAAATAATTTTCAAAATCGGTCCACAATTGACGGAGATATCGGTGAACATACACAAAAAAAAAAAAAAAAACAAACATAAAGTCGAACATAGAACCTCCTCCTTTTTGGAAAGTCGGTTAAAAAGATAGGCGCGTCGATTTGATTTACAAACATTAACTTGTAGAAAGTAATCATCTTAAATGAAAGTAGTAATTTATATTAAATGTTAATTAATTTGCGCAAAGAAAACAAAATTAACATCGCCCGGCCCGCCTGGTAGGTAGGGGAGGTGCAACAAGCTGAAACTGGTAAGTTTTTTTTTGTGCATACCCTGTCCGAAATCTCTGTGCACGCCACTGCCCCTGCACCATGCTTGTGGCGTTTTCCCCTCGAGTATGACGGAATCAAACAGCTTCTGAAGGGCCATAAGTACTGGTTTGCCACCCGCCTTCAGGAGTTCGGCCGTAATTCCGTCATCACCCGGTGCCTTGTTGTTCTTAAGTTGTTTCAGAGCCATCCTAATCTCATACAGGCTGCCGTCCGGAATGTCTTCGGTATAGTGTCGGGTCAATCTAGCTCTAGGGTCATTCGCGACGGGTTTACTGGTTGACGTGTACAACTGCCCGTAGAATCTCTACATCTCCCTCAGAAGCTCATTGCGACAATGTTATTGAATAATGTATTAATTAATCTGACAGTCGGATCCATCTATCTTATCCTATCATACCCTACTACCTACCTATTTTTAGATTCTCTATGTGATGGCCTCACATAGAGAATCTAAAAATATATTCAACTAACACTCAAAATATAAGATATTTTTCTATTGAACCATAATAGACAATATTTAGACATATTTTTTTAAGTTTTTATTGCATTTCCTAAAATTCTGCAAAGATTTAGGGCATTAACATGTATTTTATGGATTTTTTGTTAGTCTTTAGAGTTGGTCTACAGACTGACAAAAGAAACACAGCTCTAAGCGAGGTAGTGAGTTCCATTCATTTGCTGTGCACATTATGAAGGATGTTTGGAAGCGCTTGGTGCAAATTGGTGGAATGGCAACAAGGTAAGAATGGTAACTTGGAGAGTGTCAAGATGTCCGATGGTAGAAGGGGGCTGGTGGGATTTGATCGTGGAGCTCTTGAGCACACTCACCGAAGTACAGTCTGTAGAAGACCGACAAGCAGGCAACCTTGCGGCGATGAGCCAAGCTATCAAGCCTGGAATCCACCAGTTCAACGTCACCGATGAGCCTCTTGGCTCTGCGTTCCACCGAGTCAAGTGCGGCAAGCTGATACTTTGCTGAGGCATCCCAAAGATGGCTGCAATATCGGACTTGCGCTTTGTATAGGGTTAAAAGCTGTCCAGGTGTGAAGTATCGCTTCACTCTATTCGCGAAGCTGAGACTGGATGTCAACTCCATGCCCAGGAGCACGAGCCGATCAGTCACAGAAACAGACGTACCCCGCAAAGTAGGAGTTAGATCGAAAATTCTCCTTTTAGCGGTAAAAAGGCACGCTTGTGTTTTGGTGGCGTTAAAGGAGACCAGATTTTCATCACCCCACTGGGAGACAAGGCTTAAGGCCAAATCTGTCCGCTTCACCATAGCCTCTCTCAAGGAACGAACTTCATCCACGCTGGTTTTTGCGCTGGACAAGTATCTCTCTGAAACAGTACTGTCATCTGTGTACCCAACAATACCAGGCTGAAGTAGATCATTGATGTGCAGCAGGAAAAGAGTTGCAGAGAGAACAGACCCTTGAGGAACGCCGGAATCAATGGCTATAAGGTCAGAGGAGCAGCCGTCAATGACTACTCGGATCGACCATTCATTAAGGAAGTCTGATATCCAGCTACAAAAACCAGCAGGGTTGCCATAGGCAGGAAACTTACTGAGTAGACTTGCATGCCAGAATTTATCTGTGACCTTTTTTTAGTTGCCTTGTGTTAGTTGCCTTTCGTTCGTCCTCTCAACATGACCAAAACAGTCCAAGATGAATAGATATTTGGAATAGTATATCTTGGACTGAGAGAAAATTATCATATTCATCTGAGAGAAATTTAAGAACTTACCACTTAGATGTTCCTCCTTTAGCTCAACAATATCATTTTGTCCCTCATGATCAGCTGGTATGTTTTCATTGATAACATGTCCACTTTTTGCTAGACATTCATCAGATATACTTATGTGTACTGTTGGACTTGTAATATACCCACTGAACTCTAAGTGACCTTGGTCCAGTAGAGGTTTTGCCTGAAAAAAATTGTTAAGGGTTACAGCATGTTGACGCAGAGTCGTAGCGGGTTTCGAATAATGTACATAGCATATTGACACATATCTCTAAAACATAATGCACACATTTCTACCACAACATCAACAATGGATGCATTTGACCATCCACTTTTCGAATACACATTATTTTTTCTTTTCGCTTTGACTCAGTCCCAGTGTGCTTTGGGCCTAACAGTGTTTGGACAGAGCTTGTTTTTACGGACATGTTGGCCAGTCTTTAGAAGCATAGCACATACAGTCTATAATTTCCACAGCTAGCACACTGGCTACCTCTCTGTAACACAGAGTGGGCTGTAATCTCTTACGGGAAAAAATTTCGCCTTCATTGGATGATTAACAATTGGGATCCAGTAGATAAAACACCGCCTTTTAGTACATGCACATGCTTATTTAATTCATTATTAATACTTCAATATAAACACCACATCTTTCTATCAAATTAATACACTCCAAAATTATAACATTCTCTGAAGAAAATTCTAAAACCAATAGCTAGAATTTTCTTTTCAACCAACTGTCAAAAACCCAACTTAATCCAAATTTGAAATCGTCTTGCTTTTAAAGCATAGACTATAAGCGTAGACAATTAAAACTCAACCAATAACATCCCCTCTGAATTTTATATTGTCTCAAATAAAATTAAAATCAACCTGTATTTAACTTTGACATGTTTTCCTAGAACACCCCTTATACAATTACCAACACTGAACACATAATTAATACAAAAATAAAAACCCATACTAGTATTCCCTACCTATCATTACATTCTACATAAATAAACCACCCCCTTAAATATAAGTTTCAAATTAACAATCAAAACAACCTTAAAACTATAACTAATACCTAAATTTCAAATAAGTTCCAAAACATTATCTCTACAAGATATAACATCTAACACCTATCTTAATTAACTAATTATTCCACTAAATTCACTTCATTAAAGTTCACATCAAACTCATTGATCACTCACAATATGCTTTCTTAAACGTAAAAACTTAGTTCTGTCTAATCCTTTTGTCAAAATATCTGCAATATTAGAATTGGTTGGACAATAGAAAATTTCAATTAAATTTTGATCTATCTTTTCTTTAATAAAATGATATTTCACATCAATATGTTTGCTTCTCCGATTTAAAATGCCGTTTTTAATTAAAACAATAGCTGACTGATTATCAACAAATAATTGCGTTTTTGGTGTATGACCTGTAATCTCCTTAATCAGACTTTGAACATAAAGTAAATCTTTAATACATTCTGCGGCAGAGATGTACTCTGCTTCCGTACTGGAGAGAGCGGTGACGGACTGTTTACGCGAGCACCAATGTATAGGACCACCACTGTACAAAACTACAAAGCCAGTCGTACTTTTCCTAGTATCAGGATCACCAGCGAAGTCTGCATCACAATACGCTGTCAAAACTAAACTATTACCACGCAAATATTCAATACCAGAAGATATAGAGCTCTTGAGATATCTGAAGAGATTTTTAATGTTAGCAAAATCATTTAAATTAGGATTCTCTTGATGTCTACTACAATAACCAACATGAAATGAAGCATCTGGTCTAGTTTTATTTACTAAGTATAGTAAAGACCCTATCAACTGCCTATAACGATGCACATCACTACTATTACCCTTCCCCTCTTGATGTGTATCAACTAAAATATTCGGAAATATAATTTCTTTCAAGTCATTAAATCCAAATTTATTTAACATTTGATCAATGTAAGATTCCTGATAAATTTTCAAATAATTTGCTCCAACCTTTATATCAATACCGATAAACTTCTCGACTTTATCAAATTTCAAATTCTTTTTGCATTCCAATCATTATATTATTCAATTCATTTTCACAATTTCCTATTAAAATTCCATCATCGACATATATTGCCAAGTAAATTTCTTTTTCCTTACACAAAAACAAACATGGATCTAATTTCAATTGTTCAAATCCCAATTTCTTTAAATAATCAGTTAGCCGCTTATTCCACATCAGCGGTGCTTGTTTAAGACCATAGAGACTCTTCTTTAATTTCAATACTTTATTGTCACCATAATCATATCCTAATGGAATTTCCATAAAAATATCCTCATTTAACTCTCCATACAAAAATGCTGTCTTTACATCAAACTGTTTTAATTTTAAACCTTTCTGTGCAGCAATCGAAAGCAATAATCTTACACTAGTAGTATTCACCACTGGACTATAAGTCTCTTTATAATCTATATTATATTTTTGTAAAAATCCTCTAGCAACCAATCTTGCTTTATATCTTCCTTCCGATTTCACAGTAAAAATCCATTTACTAGTTATTAATCTTCTATTTCCAGCTTCTATTTTATCAACAACTTCCCAAGTTTTATTTTTCTCCAAAGAATCCATCTCTTCTTTAATAGCTTTCTCCCATAAACTTCTCTCATCACTCTTCAACACCTCGCTGTAAGTTAAAAATGATGTTTCTAAATCATAATCTTTCAACCTTATTGGTAATCTTCTATCACGTTTTGGCAAAATCCTTTTACCACTAATTTCTTCAACGGACTCCTCCGCATCCACAAACAACTCATTTCCATCCACCGTCAATCTACTATTATCTTCAATTTCATTTCCATTATTCACTTCTTGACTACTATCTTCCAAAATAACTTCTCTTCTACTATTATTATCTGATAATTCTTCAGCAATACTATCTTCAAAAACATCAATTCCCTCATTTTCATCATTTCGTTCTTCTTCTAAAATATTTTCTATGACATCATTTCCCTCTTCTTCTATGACATCATTTCTTTCTTCTTCCAAAATAGAAAATTCCTCCTCCACCCTATCTTCGACATCTGTCTTCTTCTTCTGATATTCTCTATAAAAACTTCCCCTCTCAACTTCACAACCACTATCAGCTGTAATGACTCTTCTCTTCTCATTTTGTTCTTCCACCTCCTCTTCTTCTTTAAATAATTTATATAAATCTGTAACTTTTGCACTCTTATCACATTGCTTTAAAAATTCCAAAACATCCTGCGCATTATTATTAAAAGTCACATCTCTTGAATAACATACCTTCAAACCCACCGGATCCCAAATCTTATACCCATTGTTCGTAAATCCTACTAGCAAACCCTTATTACATCTGGAATCTAATTTATTTAGTTTTGTATTTATTTTGTAATAAGCCAAAGAACCGAAAATATTCATATGTTTTAAGTTTGGAATTTTATTAAACCACATTTCTGATGGTGTTCTCTCGTTAATTGTATTGGAACACCTATTGGTGATGTATGTTGCTGTTAACACCGCTTCGCCCCATAGCTCTCTCGGCAAATTCATGTCGAACAGAAGAGCACGAGTTCTCTCCATAATTGTTCGGTTTAGTCTCTCTGCCTTCCCGTTATGTTGTGGAGTATACGGTATTGTATAATCTATTGAAATTCCCTTATTTAAACAGTATTTTTTGAAATTATTCGATGTATATTCACCACCATTGTCACATCTAAATGTTTTAAGTTTTAAATTAAAATGATTTTCTGATAAATTAATGAAATTAGTTATTTTCGAAAAAGCTTCACTCTTAGTTCTGATGAGATAAATTTTAGCAAAATGAGTATAGTCGTCTAGAAAAGTGATAAAATATTTAAATCCATCATACGTTTCTGAACCTATTGGACCACAAATGTCACTATGAACTATTTCTAATGGCCTAGTAGCTCTATATCTTTCGGTATTGAATGGTCTTCTGCAAAGTTTTGCACGTGTGCAGACTTCGCAGGTGTCAATTTTGTTGTCACTATCTTTTGAATTTATACCATACACTATTTTCTGCGTTTTTGAAATGGGAGTATGTCCCAAAGCTCGGTGCCAAAAATTATTGTTCTTACAATTAGAAATTAAATTTACTGACTTTGTAGTTGATCGAGTCGCTGTCATCTCTGCATAATACAGTCCGTCACTCCTTAACTCACCAGTCAGTAAGCAGGTACCATCTCTCTCGTAAATTTTACATTCTTTTCTGAAAAATATAATTTTATAATTATTATCCGCTATTTTTGAAATTGAAATTAGGTTCTTCTTCAACTTCGGGACTAGTAACACATCATTGAATGTAATTTTATGCGAACTGGCATTAGACCTGCATAACACCTTTCCCACAGTGTCAATAATATGTGTATTGCCGTCAGCTGTCGAGATTTTATAATTACACTTTTCTTTAAAATGTAAAAATACTTCAGAATTAATTATATGGCTGCTAGCTCCGGAATCTAATATGAACTCAATAATAGTTTCCTCATCATCATTTTCTAATTTTGTACAATTACTTACCGAAAATTGTGGTTTTTCTAAACAAAATTTCGAATAATGTGTGTTTGACTTACAAAACACACAATTATATTTTTCTTTACATTCTGTATTTTTATGTCCATTTTTCAGACACTTGAAACATATGATATATCTGTTGTTCTTCATGCTTTTGGACTCATCTTCTTTATTTCTGCAGAATTTTGCAATATGTCCTTTCTTTCCACACTTAAAACATTCTTTTATCGTTAAAAATGTTTCACAATTTTCTTTATTTTCTGAATTTTTATTATCTCTTTCTTTCATTTTAATTTCTAATTGAATCCTTGACATTAGATTTACCAAAGTTTTGTCCTCTTTAGCCGTAGATTCCCATGCTGTCCTGAAACTCGATAACTCCGTAGGTAAAATACATAGAATCTTTGACACAATCTCTGTGTCAGTTATGTTCATTCCAGTACTCTTTATTGAATTAACGATGTTCATGAGGTCTCCTATATCCTCTAGTAAATCATTTTTTTCGAATTTATAATTATAAAAATCATGCAGTAAATAACATCTTTCCGTTTCAATCTGTCCCAAAAATATTCTATCCAGTGTTTCTAAACTTTCTTTTGCATTTTCACAATCTATTATTCGCCCAACATATTTTTGATCCACACTATTAATAATTATAATTCTGGCTTTAGCATCTTTGCTAATAAATTCTTCTTTTAGTTTTTGTTGAACATCTAAACCATCTAAAACTGATTTCAATCCTTTTGATAATAATAGTAGTTGTAATTTCTTTCTCCAAATTATATAATTTGAATTTCTGTCTAATTTTGACAATTCTTCTGTCATTTTTCTATTTTATTACTTCCAAAAATTATAAAATTATTACCATAGTAGTTGCCAGGGTAGGTAGCTTAGCTCATCCTCATTCAATCTTGGAGGCTCATCTTCATCCAATTTTCGAAGGCAAAGGGCCCATGACCTCTTATGGGAAAAAATTTCGCCTTCATTGGATGATTAACAATTGGGATCCAGTAGATAAAACACCGCCTTTTAGTACATGCACATGCTCATTTAATTCATTATTAATACTTCAATATAAACACCACATCTTTCTATCAAATTAATACACTCCAAAATTATAACATTCTCTGAAGAAAATTCTAAAACCAATAGCTAGAATTTTCTTTTCAACCAACTGTCAAAAACCCAACTTAATCCAAATTTGAAATCGTCTTGCTTTTAAAGCATAGACTATAAGCGTAGACAATTAAAACTCAACCAATAACATAATCCACCATGCAGGCCTAGTGCAATTTTGATAGATCAGGTAGATGAAACATGTTTTCAAAGCAGTGGTGATGAAATAATCACACCAAATGAAGCTCTGCCTGGGTTCAAATCCACAATCTCACATGTCATGGGTCTAACCACTGAGCTACTAATGCTCTTTGCCTATAGTGATATTTAGAAACTCAAACAAACAGTCATAGAACAGCAAAGACTCAATTCTCACCTCGTAGTCCTCATTTAATATCCGAGCAAACATCTTCTCAGCTTGCAGACATTTTCTCTGCAATTGGTAGCATTGCTTCAGTCTATTGTAGCAGAGGAAACAAGCGAGCATCGGTCTTCTGTCTTCGGTCAATAACTGCAACAAAATTAGCCTTAAACTATATGTTTGTTTATGAATAAAATACTTTGAATAAACTCAATATAATTTGTATGCTGTTGAAAGAGTGGAGGCAATAGATTCTGGAGTGCTGATGATAAAGGGTGCATCCACGGGCTCCCACAAGCTGGACAGATATCCTGGAAAAGGTCACAAGAATTCTTTGGTTGGAGATGCACAAGACTCATCTTTTGCATTTGTATCACCTGCTACCTAAATCGAACAGAGTTATCTTAAAAGTTCTACATAATACACTTACTGGAATATCAGTCAGCTTCTCGTATATTTCCTGCAGGTTCTTGTTGGCAACCACAAACATTCGAACATTCTCCACTAAACATATCCTACACATTGAAAGTTTTTGTACGCTATTCATCTGTAAAATACTCGAGTGTAACTTTATTTTATTAACTCTTCATGTAATCTAAAAAATACATTTGCCGAACAAAAGCTTAGTAAATTATCGTGTGCATTTCCTTCGTGGATCTCAAAAGATACACACAGCTACACTTAAGATAGTTATCTCTGCAGGTTGCTATTAAATTTTCTCAAAATTTTGTTCCTTGAACGAAAGCTATATTTAGTAATTCTATAAAATAATACTTCTACGTTCGGCAGAATGGAATCAATTCATTCAACCAAAGATTAAAATAATTCTTATCAAACAAATAACAATTCAACAAGCTCAAGCTGTCAAAGTGTCAACAACGAGATAATCAATTGTCAGTGTCAAGTTGTCACTTTTTTTTTCTTCTCCATACTCGGGTAGGCTAAGGTCTTGGACCATACCATACCTCGTCTTCAGTGCTTAATATCCTTTTTAAGGTGGAAACATACTGTGGCATCAACATCATACTTCTACCCAAAGATTACTATTATATACAGGGTATAGATGGGCAACTCAGCCTTTTTTTTGGGGTTCAAATGCAGCGCATGTGTAGCGCCATCTATGAACCGGTACCGGGACTACATATGCATGTGTGAGTGTACGTATGGATGTATTGCGTGTGTATATGTATGTCTATGCATGTGTGTATACGAATGTCTATGTGTATGTATGTGTTGTTTTGGTTGGTAAATTTTATTGGAAATAAAACAATAAAAAAACAAATACAATTTTTATTTATTTAAAAAAAGTACAGAATAAATAAATTCGAGCATAATGAGGTTTTTAGTATCAGTATCAGCACAATAAAGAAGAAAAGTAAAATTTTGGTTTACAAAAATGCAGAACTTTTTGTTTATTTTTTTAGGAAGCACATTTTTATCAATTATTCATTTAAATAACGTTTTATCAAAAACCCAGATTTCTGCAGATTTTTCCATTGGGATCTCATACTATATGTATTAATTCTTTACAATTTCAATAGATTCATTGGAAACAGGTCTAAACTCTAGTCTCTATATGTAAAAGTTTTGGATGATGTTATTATGTTTTTACAGGAATCAGGGTTTTTGATATAGAACATTATTTTAATGAATTATGGATAAAAACTTAATACATTGGGTACTGCCGGGTTGTCTTTCGAAAGTTAGTCGCCTTGTACCTTTAATTAATCAAATTGTAATGATTTATTTTTGTATTGTAAACAAAGACCCTACTATAGAACCCAGCAGCAATATATAATTTTTTTATCTATTATTTATTTTAATAACGTTTCATCAAAAACCCTAATTCCTGCAGATTTTTCACTTGGGATCTCATACCATATGTATTAACTCTTTACAACTTTAATCAAGATGCAGTGGAAACATCCAAACTCTTAACAGTCTCTAGGCGTAATAAAAATCTGCAGGAATCAGGGCTTTTTATAAAACTTTATTTAAATGAATAATTGGTAAAATTTATATATTAATGTATATAATTTTTACTGTACTACCGGGATGTCTTTCGAAAGTTAGTCGCAAGTACCTTTATTTAATTAAATTGTATGTTTTTTTTTGTATTTTAAACAAAGACTTACTAATAGACCCGGCAGCAATGTATAACATTTTTATCAATTATGCATTTAAATAGTGTTTTATCAAAAAAACTGATTCCTGTAGATTTTTGCCTTCGCATCTCATACCATATGTTTTAATTCTTAACTGCTGCGCTATTTCAATCAAGATGCATTTTAAAAAGATCCAAGCTCTAAAGAGTACCTATGCGTAGTTCACAGTAACTTTACAGGTTCTGGATGTTGTATATAAAATCTGTAGGAATCAGGGTTTTTGATATAACATTATTGAAATGAATGTTACTAATATTATAGACAACGAAGTAAATGGCAACGAAGGCAATACTCCTGGGTTAATGGTGTCACAAAATTTCGTCGTTTTCAGTATAGGCAGATTATAGTTCCATAAATTGTGGTTAGGTGAGGTTGAGATCACACAGTCCTGTAAATTTTATCTTCTATTATCGCGCAGAAACTGTCAGTCATGCTGTCAAATAAATCATCGAAGGACATGAGTAGATCTGATGCGGCGTTACTTTCTTTTTCAAGGACTCCACATTCTGCAAATGTGAAAAAATATATTAACACAACTGAAATTCGGCATTTACAGATCGTGTAAAGAAGATAGACAACAGCATCTTTGTTTGTGCTAAGAACATACTGCAATCAGTAATATGCCTACCAAGTGTAGAGTATACAACTGACTGATATTGTCACGATTGAAACTGATATTAAAGACAGATAGCAAACGAAAAACTGTAACTTTCAAACAATGATTAATGAATAATAGTAAACTGCTTACCTGCCATAAGTCCAAGGGTTACTCCAACTGATTACTTGATTACAATGGCTAGCTTATTATAGCTTCCTTGTTGAGTTCTTTTCCTGAAACATAATTAAATATCTATATTTAGTTGAAGACCAAGTGATTGTGCTTGCAGCTCAAGAATAATATTACAATATTGTCAATATTTATTATTTGTTCCGACCAAAATAAACTATTTAACGGAAAAATCAAACTGTCTTCCAAAATAAAACATCATTACAAAGTGAAAAATAACTTTCTTTTCCGAATTATTTAGTCTTTAGAAACTATTGTTTTTCGCTTTTCAACGTTTTTTTTTTTTTGGAAGACGGTTTGAATTTTTTTTTATATTTAACTTTTTGGTTTTAGTACCTCAAATTGCCATAAAAAATATTTACAGGCAAAGTAAATCTCATGACGATTCCAATAAGCCCAAACACGACTAGAATACATGTTTTTATTATGGAGTTCCAGTGCCTACCTGGGAATGGTACTATTCCATAAATTGTGGTAAAGTGAGGTTGGGTCACACAGTCCTGTATTTTTTTTCTCCTTTTATCGCACTGAAACTGCCAGTTATCCTGTCAAATAAATCATCGAAGGACATGAGTAGATCTGTTGCGGCGGTACTTTCTTCTTCAAGGACTCCACATCCTGCAAATGAGAAAAATATATTAACACAACTGAAATTCGGTATTTACGGATCGTGTAAAGAAGACAAGCATCTTTGGTTGTGCTAAGAACATACTGCAATCAGTAATATTCAAATTACCATAAAAAAATATTTAGAGGCAAAGTAAATCTCATGACGATTCCAATAAGCCCAAACAAGACTAGAATACATAGTTTTATTTTGGAGTTCCAGTGCCTACCTGGGAATGGAACTATTCCATAAATTTTGGTGAGGTGAGGTTGGGGTCACACAGTCCTGTTATTTTTTTTCCAATTATAGCCCTGAAACTGCCAGTTATGCTGTCAAATAAGTCATCGAAGGACATGAGTAGATCTGCTGCGGCGTTACTTTCTTTTTCAAGGACTCCACATCCTGCAAATGAGAAAAATATATTAACACAACTGAAATTCGGCATTTACGGTGCGTGTAAAGTAGATAGACAACAGCATCTTTGTTTGTGCTAAGAACATACTGCAATCAGTAATATGCCTACCAAGTGTAGAGTATACCTGACTGATATTGTTACGATTGAAACTGATATTAAAGACAGATAGCAAACAAAAAACTGTAACTTTCAAACAATGATTAATGAATAATAGTAAACTGCTTACCTGCCATAAGTCCAAGGGTTACTCCAACTGATTACTTGATTACAATGGCTAGCTTATTATAGCTTCATTGTTGAGTTCTTTTCCTGAAACATAATTAAATATCTATATTTAGTTGAAGACCAAGTGATTGTGCTTGCAGCGCAAGAATAATATTAAAATATTGTCAATATTTATTATTTGTTCCGACAAAAAAAAATATTTAACGAAAAAATCAAACTGACTTCCAAAATAAAACATCATTACAAAGTGAAAAATTACTTTCTTTTCCGAATTCTTTAGTCTTTAGAAACTATTGTTTTTCGCTTTTCAACGTTTTTTTTTTGGAAGACGGTTTGAAATCTTTTTTATATTTCACTTTTTGGTTTTGGTACCTCAAATTACCATAAAATGTATTTACAGGCCAAGTAAATCTCATGACGATTCCAATAAGACCAAACACGACTAGAATACATGTTTTTACTATGGAGTTCCAGTGCCTACCTGGGAATGGTACTATTCCATAAATTGTGGTGAAGTGAGGTTGGGGTCACACAGTCCTGTAATTCTTTTCTAATTTTATCGCGCTGAAACTGCCAGTTATGCTGTCAAATAAATCATCGAAGGACATGAGTAGATCTGTTGCGGCGGCGGTACTTTCTTCTTCAAGGACTCCACATACTGCAAATGAGAAAAAATATATTAACACAACTGAAATTCGGCATTTACGGATCGTGAAAAGAAGATAGACAACAGCATCTTTGTTTGTGCTAAAAATATATACTGCAATCAGTAATATGCCTGCCAAGTGTAGAGTATACCTGACTGATATTGTCACGATTGAAACTGATATTAAAGACAGATAACAAATGATAAACTAACTTTCAAACAATGATTAATGAATAATAGTAAACTGCTTACCTGACATAAGGTCAAGGGTTACTCTAACTAATTGACTGAATACTTGATTACAATGTTAACCCTTATTTTCGGGATTAATTCCGGCAACACGTGGTGAGATTAGCTTAACCACTAGCCTTAAACCTTTATAACTTGGACACTTTTTGTACATCTTCACATTGTGGTCCCATTTCGCAATGCATTCTTGGCCGTTAATAGTAAATTTAACGTCTTTAGTGATCAGATTATTTGTAATCCCTTTTATTAGGTGAGTCGATCATTTGATGTGGAAGCTAGGGTCGGCTTGCTTATTATAGCTTCAATGTTGAGTTCTTTTCCTGAAATAAAATTAAAATATCTATATTTAGTTGAAGATCAAGTGATTGTGCTTACAGATCAAGAATAATATTAAAATATTGTCGATATTTATTATTTGCGACAAAAAAAACATTTTAACAAAAAAAAATAAACTGACTTTCAAAAAAAACACTGCAAAGCGAAAAATAACTTTCTTTTCCAAATTCGGTGTTTTTGATACATATCGTTTTCCGTTTTTCAACGGTTTTTTTGGAAGATGGTGTGAAAACTTTTAAAAATTTTCATTTTTTGGTTTTGGTACCACAAATTACCATAAAAACTATTTATATGCAAAGTTAATCTCATGACGATTCCAATAAGCCCAAACACGACTAGAATACATTTTTTTATTTCGGAGTTCCAGTGCCTACCTTCCGGCTTCAGATCTATTTCATCTATATATGTATCAATCGCTATATGTATGCCTATGATATTGGAGGTGTTCCCTCAATTTCCATGAGATCCCATCATCAGATCTTGATCTGATGACCATGGAACTACCAGGAAGTATCAAACAAAGGAAGAGTTTACCAAATCGATCCAGTCGTTTGAGAAATCGGGCAACATAAATAATAATTAAAAAACTCAAAAACCCAACTGCTTAAAGTGAACTAAAAAGACGTAAACAAGAAGAAAATAATGCTGTGCAGTCGGAGGATACATATTCGCGAGTTGGCTGACCAAAACCAGATGTTTTCCAATTTAAATGTAGCCAGTGACACTCGCAAGGTTAAGACAAATTGATTGACGTAAGAATCATCAAAATCGGTCAACGCGTTTGGTGTCTGGAACGCCACATAGGAACAAACATACATACATAGACTGATAAACACGTTACCCTCCTTCGGCAGTCGGGTAAAAAAGATTCCGACTTGAGAACCGCCTACCTTTTTTTGAAGTTGATTAATAAGTGCATTGATGAATATATATAAAGTTAACAATTACTAGTATTACCTTGGATATGTAGTGTTCAATTCCAATTTAGACAGTCCACCAGTCGGATACTTATGAATCTCTTCAAAATGTCTATGAAAGACATGTTTGTTGTCATAGATACAATGATGATCCAATAAAACTAATTCACCACCAATATCTAAAACCCCAACTTTTAAATTTCTCTTCACTTGTCTCTGGATTCAGAAACAGGTGTAGCGGCACATCTGAAAAACATAAAACAATTAGGTGTATAACTTAAATCAGTCACTGGAGGAACGAGGAAATATACCTTATTCAGCAAGAGCTTGAGACAAAGAACATAATAATCTCTTCGGATTAAGGATTATATATACTATATTTTGACTAAGCATGATATTCATGACGTTAGTTTTCAAAATATTTTGTTTTGTTTTTCCCTTTGACTAATTAATACAGCCATATTTACATAGGTACTTTTAACTCTGATTTAATGTGATCAATGAGTCTTCAATCCACATGATCACTAATAGTTGCACTTGTGGGTAGCTAACTAATTGGCTTATAAGATAATTCTCATCATCTCGCTGTCACTGTGCAGTGTAAGCGCACAATAAGATGCTAGTAACTTTGACGCAAGTTCACAGGGCTGTTCATTGACAGTGCAATGAACAATATAACTCATGTAATTTAGTAATAAGCTGTTGAGTTTCCAAATAAATAAAACTTTTCTAAAGATTCATAAAAATAATTTCTGACAAAAAGAAATTGTGTTAAGCTAATCTAATTGCAACACTTATTTCCGAAGTAAGTTTTGATAATAAGATAGTTTTGTATAAAAGAAAATATAGTAAGATTGCTACACTTGGTACACTTTTTCCCAAGCCAAGTAGAATGAGTTAGATTTATATAATACTAGTTGTGCCTGAGGCTTTGCTCCCGTCAACCCTACCTACAGTACCTACCTATTACCTACAATTATGTCAACCTACCTACAATAATTATGCCAAGTTAAACTACAGCACACCCAGATACACACCTGGAAGTGCTGTGGTTTAACTTGTTACAATTCAATCTATTTGGGAGACTGCGACAGCAGACAATTTATATTTAATATAAAAATGGATAAAGTGAGAAATAAGTTTTTGCACAAATTGCACCAGTGATAGAAAATCTTAAAGGAAACCGTCTGACCTGGTAATGTTCGTACGTCGTGTGATGAGGAGGGATGAAACGCATGTTACTAAAAGGGGTCAGCCAAAGAAAAGAGGGATAGACTGTGTGAGGAGTGATATGAAAGAAAAGAGAGTCCGTGATAGCGTGACGGGGGACAGGTCGGTATGGAAGAAGAAAACTTGTAGCGCCGACCACAAGTAACATAAAGGGCAGGAAAATATAAATAAATGATAGAAAATGATCAAGAACAGTCTCAATGCAGATATTTTTCTGCAATGCAGAAAGACAAACAAAATTAACTTACCGTCTTTACCAATCACAGTACATCCAGGTACACAGCAAGAATTTTGTGGCGTAGTGTGGATTATGATAAAATATTTATATTATTTATATAAATGGCACTTGCGAAATAATGAGAACTTTATTGCAAAAAGAAAAAAAATACGCGCGGTTAGTTATACTCTCGTGTAGCGGCCATTTGTAATTTAGGTGTGCCCATATAAACAAAAGATTTGCATTTTATTTTAACCAAAATATATCTTCTGCATTATTGTGCTGATAATAAAAACCTCATTATATTGTAATAATTTTTTTCTGTTATTTTCTATATTTACTTCAAGAATAACATGTGATTATAATTTTATTTTTTGATTTAGGTTTTTTTTATATCTGACAAAACTCCCAGCATCGGCGTAATATATTTAACTATGGCAACACCGCAATTTTGGTTCCGGTACCGGTTCATAGATGGTGCTGTTTTAAATCAAAAAATGGAATTGAAATTTTGTTCTAAGTTACCATAGCATGCTTCTACCCACCGGTCTAAAGTGTACTGTGCTGTTATAACGCTCCACAATAATAATTACTTTTTATATAGTTTAAACAAGGATTTGGTTCAGTGTTGGTGACAAAGTTGTTTTTGGACATACGTGCTGCTTGTGAGTTGAAGAAACTACACATAAACATTACAAATAAGTCTAATTTGTGAAATAATAAGTGAACTTTTGTAAATGTACCCAACCGCACACCGAATATAGTGCCCTTGACGCGAACGCGTAAGCGACGCCGTATCCTGCGCACTTACGACCTTTTGGACGCGAGCTCCAAGTCGCTCACTCGGTGTGGGCATTTGTTACTGTGCGCTTCCAACTAGCGAATTTATTTTTTGGTCGTGGGCCTTTATTCGTATCCACTTTTTTGGAAGTCATTATATTTGTTATTCAGACTTAAAGATGACTACATTGCCATCCAAATGGGGCTGTTGTGCTCTTGAAAACATTGATAAAAGCTTTATTATATGTGGAGTATGCGAAAAGGCGTTTCATCATGAGTGCATTGGCTTAGAATCAACATGTGACCTGACATCGTGGTCCTGTTCTCTGTGCACCATAAAAGCTTCTGAAACGAGAAACGTCGATATTACGCCTGTACGGTTTAATCCAAATATAACTATGCGCACAAACAAGAGGCAAGCGTTGCAATCCCCACCAAATCCAGCAACTGCCCCCGTCACGGAAGAGGGTGTTCGTGCCATTGTTGAAAGTGTGATGGAATCGAAGATGAATTCTCTTTTGGAAAAATTGACGTTAACTATGAGCAACTTGCTGAACAAGGAATTAACTGAGATACGTGAAGAAGTTGGTAGCCTTAGAGTTTCCGTAGAATTTCTTAGCAATCAATATGACGACATGCTGAAGGAAAGAAAGGAGGGGGAAGAAAAAATAAAAGATCTGTTATATAAAAATGAGAAATTATCATCTACAATTAAAGATATGTCAAGTCGTATGAATATCTTGGAACAACACTCTCGTGCAAGTAATATTGAAATTCAATGTGTACCCCAGAAGAAAACTGAAAACCTGCTCAATATTGTAACTCAGCTGGGGAAAACCATAGGTTGCAACATAAAAGAAGAAAGCATCAGTAATTGTACTCGTGTGATGAAGCTCAACAGCAGCACAAATCGTCCTAAATCAATTGTTGTACAATTTGCAACTCCCAGATTACGGGACTCTTTCCTAGCAGCTTCTATAAATTTTAACAAAGCAAAGCCAGCCAGTGAAAAGCTAAACACCTGCCATCTCGAGTTTGATGGTGCAAAGTCTGCGATCTTCGTGACGGAACATTTGAGCCCGGCTAATAAGGCACTACACACGGCTACACGACTCAAAGCTAAAGAAAAAGGGTATCGTTATGTTTGGATCAGGGGAGGACGTATTTATGTTAGAAAGTCAGATGATTCCGATGCCAAGATTATAAAAGATATGGATTCGCTACACTCAATTGTATAATGTTAAATTTTCAACCAAAAGCTGTTATTGAGGTTATTCTAAGTTGAATTCGCTACCTTTAACATATATTACCAAAACACTCGTGGATTGCGATCTAAAACTCAGGAATTTTATTGTAACTTAGTGTGTGCAAATTATGACGCATTAGTATTAACAGAAACCTGACTCAATAATTGTATTCACAGCAGCGAACTTTTCGACAAACGCTACATTATTTTCAGACGTGACAGAGAAACTTCTGGTTTTCATGCTAAAAAAGAAGGAGGAGGTGTCTTGGTCGCTATATCGAAAAAGTACGCTGCTAACAGACAATGTTCTTGGGAGAGTGGGTGCGAGGACCTGTGGGTCACTGTTAGTGTTGCACCAGGCTTCAATATAGCTATTTGTGCTCTTTACTTGCCTCCACCTGTGCATTATTCAACTTTAGAGCACTTCATGGATAGCTATAATGTTGTAGCAGAAAGAAATGATTATTGTACTATTCTTATCGGTGACTTCAATATGAGCAGTATGGATTGGAATCAAATCACTAACAGCGATGTTACTTACACCTGCCCTACTTTCTCAAGGACTATTTCTAAACTAAATCAGGCCTTTCTAGATTTTATCCACGTAAATAACCTCAAGCAATATAACAGTGTATGTAATGTTAAAGATAGAATTCTGGACTTGGTTCTTGTAGACCTTCTCGAATGTAAGGTGACTGAAGCCCTTAATAGTCTGACAAAGATAGATCCGTATCACCCTCCTCTTGAAATTTCCCTAAGCCTTAAAGTAAACAATAATTTAAAACCAGAACCTAATGTTAGATTAAACTTCAAAAAAGCCAACTACTCTGCTATTAAATTAGATCTAGAAAATACCGACTGGCATACATTACTCTCGGATACAGACGACCCCAATATAATGTTGGAACAGTTCTACACGGTACTTTTTCAGATCATAGAGCGATATGTCCCATCGACCTTGGTTAAAAGTAATTCGCGACCACCATGGTACACAAAAAAGCTGGAGAGATTACTGCGTGAAAAAAACAACTTAAGAAGAAGGTATGGTACATACAAAAACCCTATGGATAAAATAGCCCTTCGTTGGTGTAGTAAACGCTGTGACAGATTGGCAAGGGAATGTTACAACTCCTATATAAGTAGCATAGAACAGAAAATAACAACAAATCCCAAGTTTTTCTGGTCCTTCATTAAGTCCAAACGGGGTGTTACTAATGCCTATCCAGCTTCAATGTCAAATGGCATCAGCAAAACTTGTAATGGCAATGAGATGTGCAACATGTTCGGGACCTACTTTTCTTCAGTATACAATCCAGCTACCCATGCCTCTAACGTAGTCCAAACTTCGCCTTTCTTTGAAAGCCTTCTTTCCAACTCAGATAGCTTTTCCTTGATCCAGATTCCAAAGGATAAAATAGCCAAGCATCTCAAAAGCTTAGACATCTCCAAAGGTTCTGGCAGCGACGAAATTCCCCCTAACTTTATCGCAACTTGCGCTGACCAACTGGCAACCCCCTATGCTTGATTTTTAACAAATCTCTCAGTGCTGGTATTTTCCCTAAAAAATGGAAGCTGGCAAAGGTGGTACCGATTTATAAATCAGGCGCTGATGATTTGGTAGGAAACTATCGACCTATATCTATCCTACCGACATTTGCCAAGGTTTTTGAAGCAATAGTATGCCCCGACGTACAAAACTATTTTAAGAAATATCTGTCTGACCACCAGCATGGCTTTACTACTGCAAGATCCACCTGTAGTAATCTAGTAGCTTTCGTTGAGGACATTGCTGCTTCACTTGACTCGAACCGGCAAGTTGACGCCATATACACTGATTTCAGCAAGGCTTTTGACAAAGTTTCCCATGAAGTGCTGATTCAAAAACTTGCTGCGTACGGCTTTGCTGGTTCTCTTCTTAAGTGGCTGCACTCTTACCTAACGGATAGATCCTTTTATGTTGTGGCCAATGGTTATAAATCTGAAACCATGATCATAACCTCTGGTGTTCCACAGGGTTCCCACCTGGGCCCCGTAATATTTATTATCTTTGTTAATGATCTTCCTTATTGCTTCTTTAACTCCACGCCATTCTTATTCGCCGATGATTTGAAAATAATCCGCGTTATAGATTCTCTGGCTGACTCAACTTTACTTCAGGATGACTTGAACAGACTTTTAAACTGGTGTAAGGATAATAACATGCAACTTAACGTAGAAAAATGTTCCCAAATTACGTTTACTCGCAAGTCTAACTTCATTGATTTTAATTACAGTATGAATGGTACGTACCTCAGTAAGGTTGATGTGATCAGAGATTTGGGAGTCCTTCTTGATCGTAAATTAACATTTATTCCCCACATGGATAACATCATTAAAAAAGCTTCAAAGACACTTGGTTTCGTGTTGCGTAATGCTAAATGTTTTCGCAAGCCTAAAACTAAGATTTATCTTTTTAACTGTCTCGTACGTACTGTATTAGAATACTGCGCGGTTGTGTGGCGTCCCCACTATGCAACACATAGTCTTAGGTTAGAGAGGATCCAGAAAAGATTTTTATACCATCTTGCCTATTGTGCGAGATTAGCCAAAAAAGTTCCGAGCTATGCAAAACGTCTTGAAAAATTTAGCATAGCTTCACTCGAAAAACGAAGAGATAATATAGATTTAATTTTTCTTTTTAAAATACTTCAGAGTAAAATAGACTGTCCCCAGTTGTTAAGTAAATTTAATTTTAACCTACCCTACAATTATCCGCGTCACCCTGTCAAACTGTTACGTCCTCCATTCCGCAAAACTGTATCGGGATCCAACTCCCCTATCCCCAGACTTTGCAGGCTTTTTAATAATTGCGATGTATCAATAGATATTTATTCAACAACACTTCAAAAATTCAAGCGCCTAGTCCATCAAAAGTAGTTACCATATTTTTATTTGTTTTTCTTGTCATCACTGTACCTATTGTGTTTCTAAAACTACCCACTTGTTGTTGTAAGTGTTATTTCTGCACTATTATTGTAATTTTATAGATGTTGTAATTTTTTGTTTTTGCATGCTGTGTCTATCGCATCATATTGTATACTATGCTTGTATAATATTGGTTGTATTACTAGAATAAACAGTATAACAATTGTAGATAGGCCAATAAATAAATAAATAAATAAATATCTTATGGGAGTGTATTCTTTGGCAGAATGAACGTAATATTATGTTGAATAATGTACAGGCTGCATCAGGAGTTGTTTACTATACGGACCTTGTGGAAACTAGAACAAATTTCCGTGCGTTCAAGCGTTTTTGCCATACCTATTATTGGAACCAAATATAACAAACAGCTCACAATGTTAGGACCCATTAATATGTATTAATGCTAATTTTTTTATCCGAGGTGCTAGGCAACTGGGCTTATCCCAGTTGTATATGACCCTTTGTGCCTATTGGCCTTGTTTGTTCTGTCTCCTGCTTGATATGGAGGGAAGTGAGCCATCTTGAGCTTCTTGGCGTTACGTTGACATCGACTCTCAATTTTGGCCCATACATTGAGGCAAAGGCTCAGCTGGCTGCCAAAAAGCTGGGGATCCTTGCAAAGGTTAGAAGGTACTTCACGCCAGAACAGCTGCTCAGCTTGTATCAAGCGCAAGTTCGATCATGCATGGAGTACTGTTCTCATCTCTGGGACGGATCCGCCAAATACCAGCTTGATGCACTAGAGTCGATCGAAAAGCGGGCCAAAAGGCTCATCGGCGATGAGGCACTGGTTAAGTCAAAGCTCCAGAGCCTTGAACATCGTCGCCGAGTTGCCAGCTTGTCGGTCTTTTATCGGTTGCATTTCGGGGAGTGTGCGATGGAATTGCATGATCTAATTCCACCAAGCCCGTTTCATCATCGGACTACAAGACGTACGGCGATGCGCCATCGCTACATGGTAGACATACCACCCATACGCACTAAACGTTTTGGAAATACTTTCATTATGCGTACAGCTAATGAGTGGAATTCCCTGCCGGAGTCTGTGTTTCCCGATAGCTACAATCTAGGAGTCTTTAAGTCAAGAGTGAATAGGTTACTTCTAGGCAAGCGTGCTTCACCGTCGACCACATCATCGCTTACCATCAGGTGAGATAGTGGTCAAGCGCGAGCCTATAATATATAAAAAAAAAAAAAAAAAAAAAAAAAAGTGGAAATTTTCATTTTTCCTACTCCTTCGTTATTCTTTTCTGATTAATTTCGTTGCGGGATCCAAGACAGGTAAATTCATTCTCCGGGCTTTCAGGAGTTGCAGTGGTTTGGGAATAGTGCGGTGGGATTGTCCCAAAAAAAAAAAAAAAAAAAAGTCCGCCTACTTGGATGAGTAACTACCTCCATCTTCATTTAGAATTTTAGTAAAATGCGTTTTAAAGCTGGAAACAAATTATCGGACGCGGCTTACGGACGCGACTGACAGCCGCGACTTATAGAGTATCTAGGTAATGAATGTACATTACATTGTGCAAACCATCGGACGGAAGTCGCGGACGTGACCTTGGGCGTTCGGACGTCTGATAGAGATCCGCGGCCTAATTGTGTAACTGAATTCGGCAAAGGAAACAATCCGGAACCTTCCCAAAAACACACACATATACACTCTGAAAACGAAGCAAGTTGCTTCTTTCCCATAATTGATTTTGACGTAGAATTGATTGGTTAGTTGAATGAAAGCGGCAGAATCGAGAGAAAACTTCACTCAATTCTAATTGTATAATGCAAATGTCATATAATTGACAAGCGTTATCTTGTTTCGTCGCTGTCATTGATGCACACACACATTGATCAATGTGTCCAATAAATAATTTTTGGCGCCTAGGATAATAGGATTTGTCGTTGCACTTATTTTTATGATTTACTCGTATTCGTTTCTAAATTAACACGTAAAAGTGTAAGTCAACATCTTGATTGATTGTGAAAGTGATTTAGTGTGCAATTAATCCGTGTGTAAATTTGTAAAAGTGGCCCCGACGGGCTACGCTCTTACTTCCTTCGGTCTGCCTAGTGTTCTGTGCGATTGGTTTTGAGGGATCGGTCCATCCAAATGATTATCAATGGAATGGATTATCAATTTTACATACCGCCGAAATACTCGAGAGCTCCAAGTAAGTAGCGTGAAGTTAACCTCACTTTTAGTTATCTTCTAATTAGATTTTATTGTTTTTTCATCATTCACAATGTCACGAGGTTATTTGGTGCATCTCGAAGAAGAGGAGCTCCTCAAAGCAATGCTTAAAATAAAGTAAACCGTAGTCTTTTGAGTAGTGCCAGCAACCCTCTCGATTTGCCACACCACAATAACTTCGTGGCTAACTTTAGGATCACCAAACTTCAATTCTTGAAGCTTTATGAGGAAGTGTTTCCACTTCTAACTCTCTTCTTTCTTCTGCAGTTCGCCCTCAGCTTAAGGTAACTTTTAAACCTCTAAGTACATATTGTTAAGTTTAATCTTTACAAAGTGTGTTAGACATAGGCTGGCAAAGTTAAATTATTTATTTCTAATAAACCGTTTTTGCATTATCAACCTGCCAGTCAATTAGTCACAAAGTTGAAGCTAGTTTTTCAAAACCTAGGTAATGTATGTGGGGCAGAAACTCAATGGCCAGTAAAACCCAGTTACTTATAAAAAAACCAAGCACAATATTGGTGCATGTGGAAAATGGTCCATAAATAATTGCTTAAAGAAATAATATGTTTGTGCAGGTTTTAGCAGCAGCTGCTTTTATGCTTATCAAAAAACTATTGGTGTATATTACCATCTGGGGCTATCACAAACAACCGTACATGATTGTCTGTGCGAGGTAAATGCTACTTAAATTCTTTTGTATTTAAACCCTAAGTTTCTGACATAATGTTCTTTTTGTTTTAGGTTACTGAAGCTCTCAACAGCATTGAGATTCTTCGAAAATATATTAGTTTTTCTATGACACAGGAAGAGAAGGGTTCTGTAAAAAGGAAGTGAGTATGAAATGAAATAACAATGAAAACAAGTGGAATACCTATATATCTATACCAATATTAAAAAGAGAAAAGATTTTCTGTTTGTTTGTACCAAATAGGCTCGGAAGCTACTGGACCGATTTAAAAAATTCTTTCACCAATAGAAAGCTACATTATTTCTGAAAGATATAGGCTATTTTTTAATCTCGAAAAACGGGTCTTGTGGGTGGCCCACAGGAGCGAAGCCGCTGGGAACAACTAGTATTAATATAAAGTCATAAACATCTATGACTATTATTTACCATTGTTTTACACAAAAATGATGAGAATCAGCATTTATGTAATGCAAATTTACTTATAGTGTTTGATTTTATTATGTATTAAATAAATACATAATACCTAATCCTAATTATTTGATTTCAGATTTATGGATATGTTTCAATTGCCCGGTGTGTTGGGTTGCATTGATGGAACCCATATTGCTGTAATCCGACCTCATGAAAATGAGGAAGCTTATTTCTACAGAAAGCTTTATCAGTTTTAATGTATTCATTGTAAGTAGGTATATTTCTTTCTTTTACTAATTTTTTGTTGTAATTAAGTTGTGATGTGACTAAGTTTTTGTAATTAATTATATCCTTCTGATAATTTGAACATGAACAGAGACTTGATTATTAAAAGTTTTACCAGTGTTATAAGTATGTATATTAATTAAAAAAAATACCTGCACTACTAGAACATACATAGGTACTATTTGTATAGTATATATGGCAGGATATTTGATGAGATTTAATTGTTTGTTTAACTTTTAGATTTGTGATGCCGAACTACACATTCAATATAATGATGCGTCATTCTGGGGTGACTCCCATATTTGGAAACAGTATCCTGTCCAAAATTTCATGCAGAACTTACATGATGAAGACGAAGTATGCTGGCTAATAGGTAACCAAAATTATTTATTGAAAAATATATTATATTTTTGTTGTAGGTAATTAAACAAGATTGCCTATACTGACTTATTTTTTCAGGAGACTCCGGATACGCGTAAAGATCTTAAGATCTTCAAAAATCCATGTTGACACTCGCAATGTGGTCGAGCGCTGCATTGGAGTTTGAGTCGCTGGCGATGTTTACTAGCTCACAGTACCCTGTACCCTGTGAGCTAGTAAACATCGCCAGCGACTCAAACTCCAATGCAGCGCTCGACCACATTGCGAGTGTCAACATGGATTTTTGAAGATCTAATACATTATTCTCCAATTACAGCGATTGTGACCAGCCAGTCCATGTACAAAAAGGTTCTTTAACAATCTTTTCACAATAGTGTGCTGGTGCCTTTACTTATGTATGGAAGTGAAAGTTAGTTGTTTAAGACTGCATAGGTATTTACAAATTTTCCTGCTTGCCCACCAAAAAAGACATGAAAGTAGAATAAATGCTGAGGAAATGCGTGTTTTAATGATAGACGAGGAATGATGTAATAAGACATGTTGTGGTTTAAAGAAGATATAGTGAGAGACATTGAAGAACATGCTTAGATGGTGAACACCCATGCTGGTAAGAGGATTGAATGTAAGGAGACTAATAATAGGTATTTACTAGGCAGATTTGTGTACTCATGACTGGCGTGCGTGTATGACTGGATGTATGAACGTAAATTAAGCAAAAGGAGCATGTAATTTGATACTTGCAATATTTTTTAAGTAAACAGGATCACAGTTAAATAGATTGCGGAATGGGCTTACCGGGGAAACCTTGTTAAAAAAAAAGCCAAGTACACTATCTCACAGGAGATGTGGAAACGTGTGCATATCAACTAAACTAAACAATTACTATAACTACAACAATTTTTCATATTCTTGATTTTAATCAGTTGTAAATAAATACATTATCACTATTTTTTGTTGTATTATTTTCTGTTCCTACCCATTTTATACATACACTTAGCTAGCTGCTGACAGCTTATAGGTCACTAACGACACATCAAAAATTCCAAAAAACTTTTTTACAAAAAAAAACTACCGACTTCCAAATAACAAAACTACAAAGTGAAAAATAACTTTATTTTTGGAAGTCGGTGTCTTTGGTGGGTACCAATTATTTTAAGTTATTTTTCACTTTAGAGTTTTTTCACTTTTAAGTCGGTAGTATTTTTTTTATTTTTCACTTTTTTGTTGTACCTCTCTAATAGGCAAGTAGTTACGTAAGGTACCTATGATGCTAGAATAGATTACCCGAATATCATGAAACTGAACATAACCGGCGAAATGAAAGTGCACCAAGGTGAACTGTACACATCTGCGTACCCCTTTAGAGCGTACTGGCGTGATTTTATGTTATGAAATGGTATAAACAATGAACAAACATGCCATTGCAGCAATCCCGAGAGATTTGTCGTTATTTATTGATGAGTTCTGTTGTAAATCTCCGAAGTTCTTCATCAGATCTTCACCAAATAAGAATGGGACTAATTTTGGAATATACTCTTCCAAACAAAAAAAGAATTTTCAAAATCGGTCTACAATTATGGAGGATACATATTCGCGGGCTGGCGGACCAAAATCTGGTGTATGCTCCGCCTGCACAGCATGATTTTTTCCTTGTTTACGACTTTTTAGTTCGCTTTTGAAGCAGTCGGGTTTTTTGATTTTTTGAATTAAGTTTATTTATTTATAACTTTTTAGTTAGTTTTTTTCGAATTACATACATTGAAACATATAAGTGTTATATATTTTTGAAATCACCTCTTAAAACCCTTTATTTTGATACCCCACACGATGGGTTTGGAAGAAAAAAATAATTTGGGCCACCACAATATGGCACCCAAAATCCGCCATTTTTCTATTATCCAATTTTAATGTTGCCTATGACACTCGCAGGGTTAAGACGCATCGATTGACGTATGAACCATCAAAATCTGCCAACGCGTTTGGTCTCTGGAACGCCACATAGGAACAAACATACATACATAGACTGATAAACACATTACCCTCCTTCGGCAGTCGGGTAAAAAGGAATTTTCAAAATCGGTCTACAATTGAAAGAGATATCGGTGAACATACATAAAAAAAAACATACAAGAAGTCGAACATGAACTTCCTCCTTTTTTGGTAAGTCGGTTAAAATAGGAAATAATTAACCTAAGAAATAAGTGACAACATAGAAAATAACAAAGGACAATAGATTGAGGGCAGATTTTTCAATCGTCAGATCCGAGGAATTAAAATGGGAATTTGACAGCACAGCTTTTGCATTTAAAATAACTTTTTCAACGCAAAAGCTGTTTGTTGCATTGAACTACTGCTGATATTTATTCTTCAGGTAAACACGGTTATCGGAACATTAAAAATTCTATTAGTACGGAAGGTCCGAAGTTTATAAATAGTTATCCATTATCAAATAAAAACCAATGTATTCTGAAAATATAATATTTATTCAAATAGTCAGATGTCATACATGAAATAATTTATCCATCAAAGACAAAACAATGTCACCTATTAGTAGCTAATTTAACAAAAGTCAAGAAGGAACATCAAGGGCGGATTTAAGGTGTGCGTTTCGACGGCGCGGCCATAGCGTTTTTTTAAAAAAAAACTATGCCAAGATAATGTAAAAATTTGTAAAAGATGATTCCCAAAACCATAAAGGCGAATGGCAGGCTTGTATGGGCATTTCGTCCCGCTAATAAAAAATCGTGTTTCGGGATATTTTTTGTTTTAATTGGTAGTTTATATGATAGATAATCCCTTTTTAAATTCTTAGATTTTTAGAACTTGGGACGTATAAGTTATAACCAGTTTTATTTTTTAAGGTTATGTACTAGTGTACCAATGTTACCTATAGGTAAATGTTACATATTGTTACATAATGTGTAAAGTAAATGTTCTAAATTGTTTTTTGCTATCTTTTTGTGTTTTATTTACTTACCATTAAGTAGGTAGATTGAGATGAGGATTGTACCTATTCAGGGCATTATAAGATACCTAAGTCCAGCAGCGGATTGCAACAGTTTGATAATGATGAGTTTGATTATATTTAGTGTTATATGTTTTTCTGAATAATTAATTATCATTTTAATATTTGAGTTATTTTACAAAAGGCAACTTCTAAAACATTACTGCGTTTAATGTACGATTTGATTACGTTTATTTATTCAAATCTTTTTACTGATATTATTTATTAATCCGAAGTTCTAAAAATAGTTAACTTACATAAAAATAAATGGCTTAGTTGCCTTAATAAGTGGTATAAATTCTATAACCGAACAACGAAAAAAGTATGCGGTACGAAATCTGCCGTTCACCTTTGTCAAAGTTATGGTTGAAAAGTTTTAAGGGTTTGAACGTGGCCGCGCCATTGAAACGCGGTGAACCGCGCGGCCACGGAGATCTTTAAAACTAAGCGTTGCAGAGATCTGAAATTTAGGTACATACATAAACTCACGCCTTTTTCCCATGGGGGTAGGCAGAAACTACAGAACGCCACCTGTTACGATCCTTACATACTTCTTTTGCTTCACACACATTCATACATCTAGTCATACACACACGCCGGTTATGGGTACTGCGCTCTTGGCCTTTCTGAAGAACATCACATATAAGGTCTATTTAGGTACATAACAGAATGAATTTGTAAAAATATAGAAAAAAATCCTAGCTTTATATTTTAGGAGCTGTAACACTAAAACTCCATGGCCGCGCCATTGAAACGGTGAAATCACGTTATCGCCGATATCTCGCTGAAAAATAATCGCAGAGGTCTGAAGTTTTTTGTACTACATAGATTTGAATTTGTCAAAACATGTTAAAATATACCTAGGATTTTTTTCTATATTTTTACATGTTTTGACAAATTCAAATCTATGTAGTACAAAAAACTTCAGACCTCTTGCGATTATTTTTCAGCGAGATATCGGCGATAACGTGATTTCACCGTTTCAATGGCGCGGCCATGGAGTTTTAGTGTTACAGCTCCTAAAATATAAACCTAGGATTTTTTTCTATTTTTTTTTTTTTTTTTTTTACAAATTCATTCTGTTATGTACCTAAATTTCAGGTCTCTGCAACGCTTAGTTTTAAAGATCTCCGTGGCCGCGCGGTTCGACGCGTTCAATGGCGCGGCCACGTTCAAACCCTTAAAACTTTTTAACCATTTTTTTGACAAATTTATGGTTTTGGGAATCATCTTTTACAAAAAAAACGCCGTGGCCGCGCCGTCGAAACGCACACGATTTAAGAGGAGGGGCACTTGGGCACGTGTCCCTCCCCCAGACGGTATTTGTGTGTACTGTGGAGATTCCATCACAGTACATACGTAGAAGCAAATCCAATTATCAGAGTTGTTAAAATATATGAATAAAATAACAGAAAGAACATGAGTGAAACTCTTGTCTATTTAAGGCTGGAATTGCGAATTTTGTTCGTTGTATCCCTTTCACGCACTTGCAAATGAAAGACGATAATCCGAGTTTGCGAGAGCGGTACGGTCGGAGGAAAGCGTGGGTCGTGGCGGAGCGCCGATTAAGGCTAGCTTTTCTAGGTATTTAACGCGCCACTGTTACCGTGAAGCGAGCGGCGCGCTCGCGTGTGCGTAAAGCCGACAAAACTGTCACAGCAAAGGTAAGGTAGGTAGTGAAGGCTCATTTTCTATTGCTTTTAAAGGGTAATAAAATATGAGAGTTACAATGCGTAGTAAATAAATAATAACTTATACTGTATACCTATAATTTAATAAAAAGGCCCTAAGTCGTATTTTATTCAATTATTTGACTATGTAATTATTTATGTTTTTGAAAACATAAACGGAAGGACTAAATAGACACATTCATGCAAAAAAAAATATTTCTACTGTTATTGAATCAAAATGACACCGATCGAAATTGCCAAACTTTTCGTCATGAGTGTCATTTTCATGGTTTTTGGGGTAGCTTTTTACAAATCTTAAAAAATATTTTTTATATAAAAAGAAAGTCGTGTTAGTTACACTATTTATAACTCAAGAACGACTGAATCGATTTGGCTGAAAATTGGTGGGGAAGCAGCTTAGAACCAGGAAAAGGACATAGTAGGGTAGGGTACAGTAGGGTAGATGAATGTTTGGTGTTTTATGGCAAAACAAAGTTAGCCGAGTCAGCTAGTATATATAAATATCTGCCTAGCCTTTTCCCAACTATATTGGGTCGGCTTCCAGTCTTACCGAATTCAGCTGAGTACCAGTGTTTTACATGGAGCGACTGCCTATCTGACCTCCACAACGCAGAAACTGGGTAACACGATACCCCTTGGCAAGAACTGGTGTCAGATCACAAGCTCCTGACTACCCGTAACGACTGTCAAAGATCTTCAAATGACAGCCGGAACCAACGGCTTATTGTGCTTTCCGAGGCACGGACCGACCTCGTCATGCTTTGCTTAACCTTGATGATCGACCAGTGCGGTTGTTATTATTTACCCACGAGCTCCAATACAAGATGGAGCCGGCCGAAATGTTTGATACTTCATGGGTGTCATTTTCATAGTTTTCGAGGTTGGTATTTGTGAATATGTGGTCAAAATGAAAATATAATATGGCGCCAACCGAAATTTCTGAAACTTTAGTCATGGGTGTCATTTTCAGAGTTTTTGGGGTAACTAAATGCTAATATGGGGTCAAAATGAAAATCTAAGATAGTGCCGACCGAAATTTTTGAAACTTTCGCGTCATGGGTGTCGATTTCATGGTTTTCTGGGTGGCTAATTGTAAATATGGGATCAAAATGAAAACATAAAATGGCGCCGAACAAAAACATCCATGACGAAAATTTCATAAAGCTCGGTCGGCGACATCATGGAATTACATTTGGACCCAAAATTCGTATCTAGCAACCCCAAAAACCATTAAAATTACACCCATGACGAAATTTTCAGAAATCTCGGTTAGCGCCATCTTGTATTTTCATTTTGACCTCATATTCACAATTAACTACCCTGAAAACTATGAAAATGACACCCATGACGAAAGTTTCAAAAATGTCAGCAGGCGCCATCTTAGAATTTTATTTTGACCACAAATTCGCATTTAGAGACCCAAAAACCCTGAAAATGACACCCATGACTAAATTTTCAGAAATTTCGGTCGGCGCTATCTTATATTTTCATTTTGACCACATATTCACAATTACCCACCTTGAAAACTATGAAAATGACACCCATGACGAAAGTTTCAAAAATTTCGGTCAGCGCCATCTTGTATTTTCAATTTGACCACATATTTACAATTGCCTACCCCGAAAACTATGAAAATGACACCCATAACGAAAGTTTCAAAATTTTCGGTAGGCGGCATCTTGGAATTTTATTTTGACCACAAATTCGCATTAAGCGACCCTGAAAAACAAGAAAATGACACCCATGAAGAAAGTATCAAAAATTTCGGCCGGCTCATCTTGTATTTTCATTTTGTCCTCATATTTGTAAAATGCTACCCCAAAAACCATGAAAATGACACTCATGACGAAAAGTTTGGCAATTTCGATCGGTGTCATTTTGATTCAATAACAGTAGAAATTTTTTTTTGCATGAATGTGTCTATTTAGTCCGTCTGTTTATGTTTTCAAAAACATAAATAATTATTTAGATAGTCAAAAATTGTATGAAATACGACTTGGGGCATTTTTATTAACTTTTAAAAGCAATAGCTAATTAAGCCTTCTCTACACACCTTTGCTGTGAGTTTTGTCGGTATAACGCACACGCGAGCGCGCCGCTCGCTTCGCGGTAACAGTGGCGCGTTAAATACCTACAACAGCTAGCCAATCGGCGCTCCGCCCCGACCCGCGCTTTCCCTCGACCGTACCGCTCGTGCAAACGCTGATTATCATCTTTCAATTTGCAAGTGCGTATATAGAATATAGACCAGGGTCGATAATTTTTAAAACCAAAAAAAAAAATAGTAGGATGAAACCCATTAGAAAAGGAGGGGAATATTATAAAAATAAAAGGAAAAATAATTTACGGGCGATCTGAGGTCGGGAAGGGGATGGGGGTGAGTTTTTAAGGGTAAAAAACGGGTTTTCTCGATTTCCGGCAAAACTAAAAGTCTTATCGAAAAAACTCAAATAGCAAAGTTGTAGGTAATAAAAAGATCTAAAACTTTTGTATTTACACTTTTTTCACATAACCTCAAAATTTATGTGAAAAATCCAAAAAACCAAATTTTTGGTTTTTTATTTTTATCTTTTACAATTTTTTTTTTTTAACGAGATTTGGTGAAAACTTACCTTTTTATGTCCCAAATACGCTGTAATTTATTTGATTAAATATATTTATTTGTTCACCTTATTTTGAATTAATATCGAAAAAACACCCCAATTTTCAATCGAAAATTCACCCGTCAAAATATCAGCTTTTTTTAAAAAGTTGGTATGGTTTCTGTTCGTTGAAATCTCTACTTTTTGATGGTGTATTACAAAAATTTTGAGGTTATGTGAAAAAAGACAAAAGTTTTAGATCTTTTTATTACCTACAACTTTGCTATTTGAGTTTTTTCGATAAGACTTTTAGTTTTGCCGGAAATCGAGAAAACCCGTTTTTTACCCTTAAAAACCCACCCCCATCCCCTTCCCGACCTCAGATCGGCCGTAAATTATTTTTCCTTTTATTTTTATAATATTTCCCTCCTTTTCCAATGGGTTTCATCCTACTATTATTTTTTTTCACTTTTTATTATTTTTAAAGGCTTCTACCCTGGTCTAATAGTTATAAATATTTAATTGACAGATATGAGTAGAGTGATTATCATTTCAATAATATCTTAAAAAGCACCCCACGCTTTATTATTTTTTTTTTTATTCTGTGTGAATTATATAAATATTATTAATTTATATTTATTGAAATTTTTAACACTATTCTTAATTTAAATTTATTTTCTATTTTTTAGTTCGGTTTTCTATAAAAAGCGTGTTTTTTAGTTTTTTTTAAACTATTATTTATTTTCTACTTTTTAGTTTGTTTTTTTTTAATTCTAATCGACAATTTCACCGAATGCGAATGGCTAATAAATTCAGTGTCGCTTAGTTATAATTAATAAAAAACGAAAACTACAAGACTGTATATCTATATATCCATGTAAAATAACATGGTTTTTCCTAGGCAAGCGTGCTTCACCGTCGACCACATCATCGCTTACCATCAGGTGAGATAGTGGTCAAGCGCAAGCCTATGAACGATAAAAAAAATATATATCTATATCTAGAAATATTATGTACATTTATTCTACCAGGGGCGCTTGTGCCTACCTTCCTTATAGTCTATACCAATATTATAAAGAGGAAAGATTTTTTTGTTTGTATGTTTGTTTGTACCGAATAGGCTCTGAAACTACGGGACCGATTTCAAAAATTCTTTCACCATTAGAAAGCTACATTATTCCTGAGTGACATAGGCTATTTTTTAATCCCGAAAATGGAGAAAGCGGGAGCGAAGCCGCGGGGAACTGCTAGTAGGATATATATTAAAGCTGTTTTTTCGGCAACTAATTTTGAACAACTTATTTTTTTTTTTTCAAATTAGTGCATTGTCATCGGTCCTCGATAAATCTAAAAAGTTTGAAGAAAATCTTGATCGTGAAAAAAAACGAAAAGTGGGTCAAAATCGCGCCAAAAGAAGTCGGTTACAAACATACATACAGGTGAAGCTAATATAAAGCGTGTAAAAATTCGCTATTTCAGACAGAAATAGACAAGAGTTGCACTCATGTTCTTTCTGTTATTTTATTTCATATATTTTAACAACTCTTTTTTCATAATCTTCCAGAAAAATAAGAAAATTATAAAAAAACATCGTTATAGAAGTCCTTTTCAGTTTTTTTTTATCGAGCGACGTTTTCGATATCATGTTTTGAATCTCAGAAATAAAAAGTATATATATATTTTTTTTTGCATTTAAACTACCACTATTTGTTTATTTAATAATGAATCAAAGAGATGTAAAAGTTAGACTACCTGCCCTTAAAGTCAGTCGCAACAGGATGACAGAAGAGCCTTTAAATGCATATAAGAGGCTTTAATGCATATCCATCAAGACATTGCAAAAATTGACGTTAATGAAATGCTGGACATCTTTAGCAGGAAACATAAAAGAAAACTGTCTTTATTAAACATTTAATTTGTCTATTGTTTTGACACCTTCAGAAACCTTCCTATACATTGAACTTGTAGAAATAAAAATGTTTTTTTTTTGCCCGCCCGCCCTTTGTGCCCCTCCCAGAAAAAAAACCTGGATCCGCCCTTATCATACATGGTAAAGTATAATTGTCATAATCAAATACAAAACATGTTAAAAGCCAATAAGTCAAATATGTCCAAAATCAACGATTCCTAAATAGGAATATTGATTTTTGAAAAATCTAATAAAGCAGTTTTAGTTTCATAAAAATCGCGCCCAAGTCTCTACTCTCCCTGCGCCTCTGTTGAGGACTAGCGATAAACATTCAAGTATTTTGTTAGTCCTCGAGAGACATTGCAGGGCCTTAACAGAATTCAGCATATGGCTGTGGTCAGGCAGAGCATACAATAATTTTTACTCAAATCTACACTATATTAATATAGGCCCTATATTATTATAGTGTGGCCCTATATATTCAAACATAGGGGAAAGATTTGAATGTTTGAAATGGATGAACTCAAAATCTACTTCACCGATTTAAAAAGAGTCAAAGGGTCTATAAGTCAAGAGTGAATAGGTTACTTCTAGGCAAGCGTGCTTCACTATCAACCACATCATCAGTCGATATAGTGGCCAAAAGCATCCTGCTGTATCCTCAGAACATTCTGCTGAATCCTGTTAAGGCCCTGCAGGGCTTCTGCAGTCATCTGCTTGTGTCCATCCGAGGAGGGGCCATCTGATTGTCTGAAAACATAATTTAATTTGGATTCTTAGATATTTTGAAATACAAAACATAATTATGTATCAATGGATTCTAAAGTTTTAGTCATATTTAAGTTTTTCAAAACAAATAGATAATACATACATGGTCTCCTCGCCCTCGGCACGGACGCACACGCACCATGAGTTCCTTAAAAATTAAATAAAACAAATGTTTAATCCTCCAATAAGAATAATCAAAGTCAAATATTTAAATGCTTATTACAGGTTATTACAAATAATTGCCGATAGATACACTGTGTTTTAACCTTATATAATAAACTAATATAGCATATATTATTTCTACATATAACAAAAAACTGTAGTTTGGTCTATTGGTCTCACTGGTTAAGTCCTAAGGGAATAATTCCATGTCAATTTTTAATTCTATTTATTATAATGTACAGATGTCACTAAATGATATCCATCAATAAAATAAAATAAAATGAGTGTCATGCTATGTCATTCAAAACAAGTATTAAAGAATATACTTTATTGTACACCATAAAAGTTACACATCTATTTTATAAGGAAAACTTAATTATACGGGTACAAAGGCAGTCTTATCACTGACAGCGATATATACCAGACAACCAATATCTATTTGCCCTCTATATATTTTGCCTTCTAATAACAGAAACAAATAAAATCATTGTACCTTTTGCAACATTCCAATACTATTATAAGTTAAATAAAATATTTAAGACATGACAAGCATTATTAAATTAGATAAGTCAAATGATATAGCAAAAACATAAACAAATCATTGTAGTTTTGACATACAGTAGAGTCCGTTTATTATGACATCGAAAGGAATTGACAAACACGTCATAATATGCGGACGTCATACAAAGCGTTTTGTGAAAAAGACACTTTTTTATGTAAATATGTACTTAAGTATTTACAAATTTTCCCACCACAATGTTTTGTCGAACTTTAAAACGACTGATCCAGCTTGCAGAACAATTGAAGTCAAGAATAACAAAACGCGTGGCAAAAACATTTGTCTTTTCATGTAGCATAGGGCCGCTGACAGGTATTCCTTTGTTTCTTATGATAAAATGGGTCATAATAAGCGACATCATCAAGGGAAGTCATTGTATCCGACTTTTTTATAAAGAATTTTATATGAAAACCAAACTTCGTAGTGTAATTACGTCATAATAATCGGTTGGTCAATATAAGCGGAGTCATAATAAAGGGATTCTACTGTAATTTATAGTGACCACCCACCACTAAGGGTTTAAATATGCACTTCTTTGGATGAACTTTAAATTACAACAATGACATGACGGGCAGATTTTATGGGAAATTTAGGTATAGCTTGACATGTCGTCATCACTTCACAACATTACAACTAATTTCATGTAATAATTACACCTACTTTAAGCCACTCCTTCCCTGTTTTAGAGCAGCCGAGCCCCACGCTGTTGAAGCGGGCTGCGAGCTCTTCCTATTTGACGAGGTTTGCCAGCTTTTCCCTGGGACCTTCGTTCGTCTCCGATCCCCTGGCGTTCAGATATTTTAGGATTAGCAGGCATAACTGAAGAAAAAAACAACAGAACTTAAGTAAAAGCAACAAACGTAATACTCTCTTCTAGAGTAGGGTTCTGTTATACTTATCTTACCTTACAGAAAGAAATTGTTAGCTAGGTAATTAGGTACTCACTTAATTTCAGCACAACAAAGTTTTTTTCATCCTAACTGCCGGTATGTTTGTAAGGCTAGTTTAATTTAAACCTAACTATTAACATGTAATTTTGTTTTGTTATTAGTCATAAGAATACTACTAAGTAAGTTACTTTATAGAAACCTTACATTATTTCAAACAGTGTTGACTGTTGCCGTATGAAATAAGTAATACACACACAAGTCACTACATAAATTAAAAAACTATGATTTGCTTTAATTGTAAAAGAATATGTAATTACTCATATTTAATCATTGAGATAGGAAATATATTTAGTATGTCTATGTATTTAATAATAATATGAATACGCAAGGTCGCAGAAACGGCAGAAAACTTATTTATCATAGATTAAAAATCACTACCTAGAACCACTGAATAAATACGTTTAATTACACGTATTAAGTCACGGCGTATAGCGTAGCGTACCGTTTAAATATTTATTTTTCAGTTTTTTGGGAACCATTGTACATTTTTAATTAAAAGCATTGGAAGGCCATTAGTTGTAAGTAAAACAAAATTAAATTATGTCATAATTATTTGGAAATAAATCATTCGAGTTTGAAGAAACATAACGCAGTAGATGAAATGCCACTCAAACTAGCTACATATTAGTAATCTGTGAAAGGAAAGAAATCAAATGGTTTCCGCACAAATTAGTTTCGCAATTCGAACAAAGTTGTTTGTATGTGTGTGTTTTTTGGGAAGGTTCCGGATTGTTTCCTTTGCCGAATTCAGTTACACAATTAGGCCGCTGGCAGCCGCGTCCCATACGACTGTGCATACATATCAGCCGCGGCTGTAATGTAGTAATATATATATAATACTGTCATGTAATATAGCATACGACGTATACTTACAGATCTGTACCCACAATACTATTAAAAAGCGACCCGACGCCACGCCTCCCGACGTGTCCACACCCGACGCTTATGTTGGAACCACACCTACGTGTCGGAGCGTGGCGTGGCGCAGAATCCACCAATCAAACGACTCTCTGTTCCAGCCTACGTCATAACGCAACGTGTTTTGTAGCCAATCAACTGCGTCAGAAGGCGCCACGACACGCCACGCCACGTAAGTGTGGTTGCGTCTTTACTGTGCACATATACAACACCCCACGTGATGCTACAACACGCTTCGTTAGTTTAGGGTTTCCATCCGTCCGGGTTTCCCCGGATTTGTCCTAGTTTAGAAGGCGTCTGGGCGGGGTTTTATTTGTAGTCCGGGGTCTTCAAATCAGAAACAGCAATTTTTATATTTTATGTACCCGAATACTGATGAATAAATTCGGAGATATTCAACGAACCTATTCAAAATATTACAGCTAATCGCACCCGAGATTGCATGTCTATTTATTGTACACTAATCTCCATTTGAAATAACATTAGACATGTTTCCAAATCTTTTTACAGTCCGTCCAACCGATTTTGAGTTCTGTCTCGTAAACTTAAGGATGACATTTAAAGCATAAACCTGTTACCAAAACCAACTGTTTACTACAGCTACCATTTGTCGTATCACCAACGCAATATAAGTCAGAATCGGTTGAACGGGCTGTAAAATAGGTTAATTTAAACGTCTAATGTTATCGCAAATGGAGTATAGCTTCCCGGTATAATGTTCCCTTGGGTGCACCGGAACTAGGTGTACAAGGGAACATTATAACGGGATTAAAAGTAGCCTATGTGCTATTCCTGACCATCCATCTGTCTGCCAAATTTCATCTAGATCCGTTTAGCCGTTCTGGCGTGATTGAGTAACAAACATACATCCAAGAAGTAGAATAGAATATAATTTATTTCCAAACGCAAGTGTTAATATTGTACGCCACCACTTAAGACTAAGTACTAAACCAAATAAATTTAGTAGTAACTTTACAAAAACAATATAAATTCCCAAAAATAATAATTAAGTAAACATTTCTCACTAAATTGATGCGGTTTACGGTAAAAAAATTACTGATGTTAGAATCATGTAAAGAAAAGATTAACCAATTGGTGGTATACAGATAAAAATTCTTTACTTGACGCGCTAGTCAAAGATGTGTTACGGCAAGGTAAGGATTCTCGCTCTAGAAAAACAACTGTAAAATAATTGACATAAGGACAGTTCTCCATTGTTTAAGGTCATAAAAAAGTTTACAAAAGATGCGATAACGACTAATGAGTTTGACGTAAACAAGTAGTACATGCAAAAATATCAGACAACATGACTTAACAAACCATAAATGTTATTATCAGCCTATAAATAAAATAATATGTTACTCAACAGGAGATAAGCTACTTTCATCACAAACTCATATTAAAATTATATTATACAGTAGTAGTAAATGGAATTTTGAAACAATATAATCTACAAAAAAAATGTACACTGCTGTATGAATGTACCAGTGTAGCACCTAAAAAACAAACAAAAAAAAATTGGATTAGCGTAAAAAATAGATGCACATGTATATTTTGTTTATTTATGTAATAAGAATACATATGATTTACTTGCATATTTCTACAACTTTTTCTGTCCGTTCAAAATCAAAATCAATAATTTTTATTTCACATAGGCCTACATGGGCACTTATAAAACGTCGACAATGTGCACGGTTTGGGTTGGTCGATTCCTATGGAGAAGAACCGGCAAGAAACTCCATGGTTACTCTTTTAAAAAATTGTTTGGTTTTACAATATTTCCATGTTACAGCAGTACTTAGATGGGGGGACAACGCAGGCCCGATAATAAGTCGTAAGAAACTAAAACAAGAAATGATTATTTTTTAAATAAACAAAAGATTAAAAAAAGTAAAACGAGATAAAATGTTAACAATCTAGAAATCTAGAAGGCCTACAATGTTCACACATTTACAAACCAATCGGTAAAATAATCTATACAAAGTATAACAAGACTAAATTTAACATGTGGCACAAATGTTGTTATCAGTGTTGTAACTATTCTTAGCAAAGGGCTATAAAGATAATTGAAAACCATTGTAAAAAGTCTTATTAAATGAAGAAAAATTAGATTGAGAATAGTTAGAGACATCCACATATTTGTGCCGTTTATGAGTTACCAGGGAAGCCGCATGTGCAGAAGGAGCTAAAACCAAATATTTTTATCTTCAACGTAGGTAGTCCTTGATTTTATAATATGCTTTTTTAACAAGGACACGTTTGATGTGATTTTTGAACTTTCCATCGGTCAGTTCTATAACTGACTTTGGCAACTTGTTATAAAAGCGTACACTGTTTATATGAAAAGACTTGCTATTTTTCGTTAATCTGAATTTAGGTAATACAATTTCGTTACTTACTTATTTACTTAGGTAATACAAATTTGTTTACTGCGTTTATTTAAATTATGGAAGTCGCTTCTAGTTTTAAAAAGCCCTCGTTCATAATCTAAACTACTCAGAAACTCATCCAGTGCCCACCTGCAATCATAGCTTGTCATGTCTTTTAAGGCCGTTACCTTACTTAAGCGATTGTACAGTAGCGGGGCCAGGAAGTAAGAAAAACACTGAGCAAAAGAAGTCTTACATGAAGGAACCTTATAAACTTCATGCGATCTTCTAATGGATTTAAAGGAATTTTATCCCTTTCAATTTGTCTCGACTCTTTGATACCAGAAGTAAAACTGCACAACTTTAAGTCTCTTTTATATTTACACTATTCACATGGATGTACATAAACTGAACAATAATGGACTTGTAATAATATTTGATAAATCATGGATTGCGCGACAGTAAAATTATCAGAAGACTCTCTGCAAAGAACCAAGTAATGACACCTATTCAAACACATAACATTTTAAAATCTTACTTATAAAATATTTACAAACAGCCAGTTACTATGTACAATCAGCCAGTACGTATATAAATAGGTGGCACGCAAGTCGCCACATCACCCCCCAACGCAGAGGAAAAACCCCCCTACAAAGGAGGCATAAAAAAAAAAACTGTGTCTACTATAAGTCCAAAATGTTTCTAAACCTAACCTGACGACCCGATCTGGTCACCACCGAAGCAGGAGGTGGAAAGGACGTCGGAGCATTTGCAGTATTTATTAACAACGAGCTTCGCGAATCTAAAACCTCATTATTAACCGTTAAAGAATCAGCTTCAATAAACGCAGGTTTTACGCGATCAATACTTACTGTAACCTCACGTCCCTTAACTTCTAACTTCAAAGTTTTATCCTTCCGACTAATTACTCGGTATGGACCGGAGTACGGTGGCTGCAACGATCGTCTTACTGTGCCGTCACGTAACCAAACATGCGACGCTGTCGCCAAGTCTTTGAAAATAAATAACGAAGGGTGCGCGTGGTGCGAAGCTTCTACCGGTCGAATCACCTCCATTCGCCTCTTTAAGTCCGAGACAAAACCAACAACTGACTCAGGGCTTCTAGACAAGTCTGTAGTCTCAATAAATTCGCCTGGCAAACGCAATGTCTCGCCAAAAACGAGCTCGGCTGGAGAAGCTTTAATGTCTTCTTTAAAAACCGACCTCATACCTAGGAGCACCAACGGAAGTGCCTTCGACCAAAACCCAGCATGGCACATTAACGCCGCCTTGAGCTGTCGATGCACACGCTCGACCATGCCGTTCGCGCATGGATGATAGCTCGTCGTTCGAATCCTTTTTGTTGCACAAACACACATTAACTGCTGAAAAAGGCATGATTCAAATTGACGCCCTTGATCCGTTGTTATAACATTTGGGACACCGAAGCGAGATATCCAACCATTTAAAAAGGTATCGGCTACTTCTTCGGCGGTGATGGAGCTCATTGGCCAAACTTCCGGCCACCGCGTAAACATATCTACCGCGGTAAGACAATAATTGAAACCGTTTGAATGCGGAAGTGGTCCGATAATGTCGATGTGGACATGCTTGAACCTACCAGATGGTCTGCTAAAATCACCTAGTGGTGATTTAACGTGCCTCGTCACTTTACAACGCTGGCACTCAGAGCAGGAGCGCGCCCATTTATGGCAATCGGCTTTAACGCCAGGCCAAACATATCTCTCAGTCACCATGCGTGCAGATGCCTGCGCACCAGGATGGCTGAGGTTATGGCATTTGTCAAAAGCTGCTTTTCGCAAGGAAGGAGTAAGGAACGGACGCGGCTTGCCCGTAGACATGTCACAAGTGATGGTCACATTTGAGCCAGGAATTAAAACCTCTTCCAACTTAAGCGAAGAGTTCACGCGAGCATGTGCTAATTCCTCATCAGCTAACTGTGAAGTAGCAAGAGCGGTAAAGTCCGCTTCCAAAGAAACAGCTTCGACACGTGATAAAGTGTCCGCAACTACGTTGTCAACGCCTTTAATATGGACAATATCCGTAGAAAATTGGCTAATGAACGACAACTGATTGAGCTGAGAGGGTGGCAGCTTTTCTCTCCGCTGAGAAAACGCGTAAATTAACGGTTTATGATCCGTATAGATTTTCGCGTGCTGAGCTTCGAGAATATGCCTAAAGTGCTGAACACTCTCGTAAACGCCGAGAAGCTCCCTATAGTAAGCTGGCCAGAGTGCCTGCTTGGAATTCAGCTTTTTGCTAAAGTACGCGATTGGCTGCCAATCATCCATCTCGCTTGATCGCTGTTGTAGGCAAGAACCAACATGAGTGCTCAATGCGTCAGTAAAAAGACCGAGAAATGCGCTACAGTCTGGGTGCGCGAGGATCCTCGCGGAAGTCAGACTTTTCTTGCACTCTTCGAAACACTCCATTAACTCAGGCGTCCAAATAAAAGGCTTGACGCCCTTGCCTTGAATGGCAACAACTGCGTCAATTAAAGGAGCCTGGTATTTGGCAGCTGCTGGTACAAATCGTCGATAAAAATTGGCCATGCCAAGAAATCGACGCATGCCTTCAACAGTTTTTGGGGGAGGAAAATCCACTAGGGCTTGGATTCTGTCATCAGGGGGCCTAACACCCTCTGCATTAATCCTATACCCCAGAAAGGTAACCTCTTTCACTCCGAAAACGCTCTTGGAAGTGTTAATTACTACACCATACTCATGCAACCTTCTGAATAGGATCTCCAGGTGTTAAGCATGACAGGAGCTGGAGCTGGAGTAAAACAAAATGTCATCAACGTAAGCATAACAGAATTCAAGGCCCCGAACAACTTCGTCAATAAAACGTTGAAACGTTTGGCCTGCATTTCTAAGTCCAAAACTCATAAATGGGAATTCGAATAATCCGAATGGTGTAATTATTGCTGTTTTGCAAACGTCAGCGCGATTTACCGGAATTTGCTGGTAAGCCTTCACCAGGTCGATTTTACTGAATATGGTACTCCCAGCGAGGTTCTGACCAACATCCCCAATATTTCGAACCGGATATCGGTCCGGAATGGTGCGTGCATTCAATGCGCGATAGTCACCGCATGGACGCCACGTTGAATCTTTTTTCTCCACTAGGTGTAACGCTGAAGACCAAGGACTGCTTGATGGCCTGGCTGTCCCAGCCTTGACCATGTCCTCAAATTCCTTTTTGGCAGCACGAAGTTTCAACGGAGCCAGCCGACGCGGCCGTGCCGAAACCGGGGGGCCATCAGTCGTCTTAATGAAATGCATTGTTGCGTGTTTTGGCTCCTGAAGTAAACCTGGCGGACGTGTAATACTCGGAAATTTCTTCAGAATGTCTGAAAATGGCGAGTCGGGAACAGAAATAACCTTCACACTAGACTGGCTCGCATCATGAAGCTTTGCGATGGATGACAGACCTGTCTTCCCGTCAAAAAGTCTCCCATGAGCATAGTCTGGTAATAAATTATAGTGCGACAAAAAATCTGATCCAATTATTCCGGACTCAACATCCGCTACTACGAAATTCCACGAAAAATTGCGCCTAAGTCCTAAATTCAGGCACAGTGCAACTAAACCATATGTTTTAATTTTCGAGCCATTAGCTGCAACTAAATCGTACGGCTGCACCTGCCTTTGTAACCTATTAACGTGGCCAACTGGAACGCAACAAAGATCCGACCCAGTATCAATAAGAAACTTCCTATTAGTATGCCGGTCGGTAACGAAAAGTCGGCGACTAGAAGTGGAGCGATCGGTAGTCGCCTGCACCGGGCGCTCTACTAGTTTTCCGAAGTATTGCCATCATTGCCAGCACTAGAAGGGGGAGGGCCAGTCCATTTACATGGTTGAATACACTTTTTCGCCTTGATGTTAAAACGATTGTGGTAAAAACAAAAACCTTTATTTGGCGAACGTGAACGGTTGCGATAATCACGGTAATTACGTTCTCGCGAGCGACCACGCTGTTCATTATTTAGTTTGGCCAATGAAGCCACAACACGAGTAAGTTCCTCAACTTTTTGTTTTAACTCAGCTATCTGTGGATCGCTACCCAATGAAGAATTCGACGTAGCCGACGCGCAACTCATATGTTGAGATGGCTGACCATTGATTTCCATAAACTGGTCAGCCAGCTCACTAAGTTCTGTCAAACTTTGAAGTCGCTGTGCAGTGAGCACGGTTTGAAGATACCTGGGAAGCCGACTCATCCAAATGGTCTTCAAAACATCCTCAGGAAAAGTAACTCCCGCTAGCGACTTAAGGTATCTGAAAAACGACGACGGCTTGCGGTCGCCTATCTGTTCTTTTTCAAGCAAACACCTAATCTTTTCTTCTTGCGAAACCGAAAATCTATGTATGATCGCATTCCTCAAGGTATCATATGGATACACCTTCGGAGGGGTGAGAATGATGTCTTCAACCTCCCGAGTGCAGGTCGTGTCTAAATGAGCCAACGCATAATTAAATTTAGTCAACTGCTGAACAACTCCGTTAATACTAAACTGCGCCTCAAGGCTCGCAAACCATAATGCTGGGCGATCCTTACAAAAAGGAGGCGTTCGTATGGTCACGCGGTTAACTACTATCTTTCCACCTTCTGCTTCGACGAAATCACCCTCAGTTTCTGACATATTAATTTTAATAACTAAATTGGGTACCAGAGCAATTCCCGTGACAGAGATGATGGGGATGATGTGGTGCGCTCACCTTTACAGGTTCAAACACTGTAAATAAAATTTTGAAATTATATTACAAATTAACACAATATTTATTTACACACACACTTTAATCCTTCTTGCCGTCAACAAAACTCGAAGAACAGGCCGCTGAAGTTGCTCCAAGTACCGGTAAGTTCAACGGTACCAGCATGAGTACCAGGTCAAGTTGGCGAAGAAAAATTTCGGAGATTATCTCATCAGGGATAATATTCTTCAGAAAATAATTTATTAAGGCGCGTTTTACCTCGATTATCCTCGTTAGTTTAAGATGAAAGTTGAAGTTTCTTACGCATCCATGAAGATATATTTACGTGCTCCGGAATCACGTCGGGGTCACCAATAAAGGAATTTTATCCCTTTCAATTTGTTTCGACTCTTTGATACCAGAAGTAAAACTGCACAACTTTAAGTCTCTTTTATATTTACACTATTCACATGGATGTACCTACATAAACTGAACAATAATGGACTTGTAATAATATTTGATAAATCATGGATTGCGCGACAGTAAAATTATCAGAAGACTCTCTGCAAAGAACCAAGTAATGCTCCCATATTATATTATTTTACTCTTTGAAGTAATGACACCTATTCAAACACATAACATTTTAAAATCTTACTTATAAAATATTTACAAACAGCCAGTTACTATGTACAATCAGCCAGTACGTATATAAATAGGTGGCACGCAAGTCGCCACAGATTGAATCTTAGGTCTTTGGCAGAAGTGTTGTCTCAGAACTATACTCTACCCTCTTACAAATAAACACAGAATAAAGTTATACCAGGTATAAACCTATGAAAATGTATGGGTATACCTTTGTTATACCTGGTATAACTTTATTCCGTGTTTATTAGTAAGAGGGTTAATGTAAAGTTGACGAATATTGAGGACCCCAACCTCTTCATATAATTTCGACGTAGAGTATCCAAAGGGTTGGTAGAGTATCCAAACTCTGGGCACGCTCAATTTTTCTAAGTGTACTTTTTCGTGCACCACCCCAGGCGGCGATACCGTAAGTAGCGATTGATTGACATAAAGCTAAACTATACTTTTAGTCATTCTGTCTCTTAGGTTTCGATTTTTTTTGAAAATTCGTATTAGGTATTAGGTGTTAGTATTGTCCACTGTGTAACTGGTGCCTCTATATTTAGTATAATATAGTTTGGGATTGTATAATTAACAATTTATGACTACTTTTGTTAGCTTGGGTCTTACCTGTTAAAACTAATGTATGTGTTAATGAATAAATAAATAAATAAATTATTTTTCGGAGTCCATTCTCAGCTGATGTTTTGACTTGTTTCCATGTTGAATGTTGAAATATAATCACCGTATCGTCAGCAAAAGTAATTACTTTTGATAGTAAGTAAGATTACTATAGAAATTGCTCACTAACTATGCCGTACCGTAATGTGCCACACAAAAAAGTAAAAATTAAACCTTTTACAAAAAATTCAACCGACTTCTAATTAAACCTTTTACAAAAAATTCAACCGACTTCTAATTAAAACATTTCAGAGTGAAAAACAACTTCAGATTTTGGAAGTCGGTGTCAAAAAACGAAGTATCGAAACCATAAATACCAACTTTCGAAATTGAAATTATTTTTCACTTTGTAGTGTTTTACTTGAAAGTTGGTTGTATTTTTTTTGTACAAAAAATATTTTAAGCCTACATTTAATTTAGCGTGTTGACTATGTTTTGCTGACCGTACTAAATGTATGGGATTGATTAGTACTTCAATGCGTCAGCTCAGAAGGCGTCGCGTGGGGTTTTAATAGTATGTGCCCACATTTATATTCTTTTCTATGCATTAGAATGCGGATGTAACCATGGACTTAATATAAAGATGTAACAGATTCTTATGTTTTTTGAAGTATTTGCCAGCAAATTGTATCGAGTCAGCCTTCCCAGCAAGCTTTGCGGAGGTAGTCAATACTACAATAAAATTCCCCGCTCCACAATCCCGATAACGCTTCTGTCAATGATTTCACATATTGTCCAGTTGCGTAGACAGTTGAGACACAAAACTAAACGAATTTTATATCACAATATCCACTAGGAATCAATTCGCAAATAATATTAGCAGCCGCTAAACTTTACTGGAAAAAATCCCGCCAAAAACTCCTTGTCAAGTGTCACTTCACTTCACTTCTTGTTTGAATGGCACTGCCGCGTGCAAATTGACGACTTTTTTTAAATTTCGTTTCCTGGCTGGTAAGGCATTTAAATCACTTCTTTAATTTATAATATACACAGTATTAATTTTAAGAAATAAAATCTTTGTTTTGCAGTAAAATGCGACACATAACAACTTTATGGGTGCGCCAAAGTTCACCTAAATTTTCAACTCCGATAATTGGAAATCCGAAAATGTTCTTCCTAACATTTTTCATCCTAACAATCACAATTTCTAACTACTCCGTCTCTAATGTTCAAATTCAGAAGCATTCAACTTCATAATGTCAGTAGCAATAAACATTTATTATACTTTTATTTGTTTTCCTATATTTTCTCAACATAACTATCTTTTACACTATTATTCAGAGTCATATCTTTTTTGTTTAGATTTCTTTTTATTCATAATAATCAGTATTATATACATTAGTTTTGCGTAACTTTATTTTCAAATAACATGTTTAACATATAAGAATAACAGGTACCATGGTACAAGTAGTCAAATAAATACATGTTTTCATATACACATTTAAATTAAATTAGTTTAATATTAGCGGCTATAGCTTTCAAATAATCACTTTTATTGCTGTATTTTGCTTTAAAATTCAATATATATTTAATTCTATCATATTTGCCGTTGATTTGGAAGTTCATTTTATTTTTGTAGGTAGTACTCATAAATAGAAAGCTTTATAAAAAAATATATGTAATGTAATGTAATTTATATATAATGTTATGTTTTTTTGTATGTTTTTCGTGAGGTAAAAAAATGAGAATTATTCCAAGAGCGAGCGAAGCGAGCTCGGGAACTTAGGGCATCCCGACACGGATAGGTTAGGTTCGAAGGAGATGACGGAAGCTGAAGTGAGCGAGCAAAGCGAGCGAACGCAGCTACCGTCATCTCCTTCATGTTAGGTTACTTTAGACCCTGCAGACAGAAATAGGAGCGCCGCGCAGCGGGGCTCCGTCGACTTAGTTGCTTAAATCTTAAACTTTAACCATGGATATCTTCCATAACCATGGGGTTCCGTGGGGTTTGGATGGTACAGTGAGGTAGCCCCTCTACCCTCCTTTTCCTTTCCTCCTTTCGCGCCCCTTAAATCGATGGAAATTTATGGATTTTTTTATTCTAACCTGAAAACTTTAACCATGGATATCTCCATAACTATAGTGCTCCGAGTGGTTGGTGTGGTACTGAGGGGTAGCCAAACCTCCCCCCAACCCCACTCTACCCTATCCGCGCCAAAAATCAACGACATATAATCGAAATTTTAACCTTAGACTTATACTTTTTGCTGCTTCTTAATTCACACGCCCAATATTGTTTATCCACTGTTTTTCGGTTTTTTTCATATGTAAATCCATGTACGTCTAATTTTAATCCTCCGCGACTGGTTTTAAATGATTTTACATATCTCTTGCTTTGTAAGTACACCCTTACACCCCTGAATGCCGGGGTGTATGACTATCATTACAGCATAGGTTTTGGAATTTGAAAAAAGAACTGTCATACTCTACTGCACGAAGAATATTTTTAAAAAGTTAATATTTTTTTTCTCGGTATCCATTAATTACTCGAATCGGAATCTAGACAATTTATTTTATAAAGATTTTATTTTAAATATGGAACTATTTGTTTCCACATCGTATGTTAGATGGAATCGATTTAAAAATCAAACTGGCCAGCAAGATTTGACGCGCTCGCGTGCGTGAAAAAAAAAAGGCAGTCTACTAGTAGGCGCGAAAGCATCGCGAAAATAATTAATTTTCTTGTTTGAGTTCTTTTTCAAAAGTTTTAAACATGACTAGTGACGAAGACATAGATCTAACGCCCGATTTTATTAAAGAAAGGGCAAAAACAGTTGTCGAAAATATATTACCGCCGAACTCGAAAGAAAGATATGTAAAGGCATACGACGAATTTATGAAATGGCGGTCAGAAAAAAAAGTGAAATCTCTTTCTGAAAGTGTTTTTATATCATATTTTGATGAATTATCTAAGAGGCTACAACCTTCCAGTTTATGGTGCTTTTATTCCATGCTAAAATCTACAATGATGACAAAACATGACGTGAATTTGAAAGATTTTTCTAAACTTACTGCTTTCTTGAAAAGGCAGTCTGACGGCTTTAAAAGCAAGAAATCGAAGGTATTTACTGCAGAAGAAGTACAGAAATTCTTAAATGAAGCTCCGGATGAAATTTATTTAGCAATAAAGGTACCTACGTATTTACTTGCCCTTTTTAATAAGTTACCAAAATATTTCACAAAAATACTATGCGAATTTGGTGCCTTTAATACAACTTATGTCTTTTTTACAGGTTGTTCTAATTTTTGGGATATCGGGAGCCTGCAGAACCGTGGAATTGACAAACTTGACAATAGAAAATGTAGAAAAACATAACAAATTACTACTCATAAAACTGCTTAACACGAAAACTAAAATTGACCGGTCATTTGTTGTGCATGAAGAATTTGCAAATTATGTTGAAAAATATCAAGCTCTTCGGCCTGAAAACGTGGATACAAATCGTTTTTTTCTTAATTACAGTAAAGGAAAATGCCACAGACAAGTAATAGGAAAAAACAAATTTACAGGCATGCCAAAGCAAATAGCCACATATTTAAAACTGAGTAACGTAGAGTTATACACCGGGCATTGCTTTCGCAGAACATCAGCGACTCTATTGGCTGATTCGGGAGCCAACCTCACTCTGTTAAAAAGGCACGGCGGCTGGAAGTCCAGCAAAGTGGCCGAAGGTTATATCGAAGATTCGATGGCAAACAAAAGCAAAATTACTTCTAAAATAACAGAAAATATAAACTTGAAATCACCACGTCAAAGCACATCATCTGAGCCATTTTTTAATGAAGAAAATAGTACCAGTCAACTGCCGCCATTTACGATGCAAGAACCTCAAGTCACTCAAACTCAAGTCTTATCATCACAAACTCATATTCAAACTATAAATATCCCTAAAAAGAACGTGACCATATCTCTTACAAATTGTAATAATTTTACTATTAATTTTAATTAAATACACATTTTTTTCTTCTTAATAAATGTTCATTGAAACCTGCTGTCTTGTTGTTTACTTACCTCACAATCGATATGTAAAGCAGAGTATTTATCTCGGGCGTAAGCATCAATTGCATACTCGGGTTAATTAGCGCCTTCGCTTCGCTCAGGCGCCAAAAACCTCGTATGCAATTGATGTCATACAGCCCTTGGTTAATAATCTACTATTAAATAATTTTTCTCTATATTATTAAAGCATTAACACAAACGTGCACGTAATGATAATACACCGACATGAACTTAACAATAGACACAACTCAGTACGTTATGCAAAGCATACCCCAAATAATAATCATCCCTCAAATTAAAACTATAAATATCATCTTCTACCCACATATATTTTTTATTACACTTGGTAAATTTTTCTTTCTGAGTATGATTGAAAATATTATGGTAATTATGTTTAGGGATAAAAGCGTTATGATATAAAACAGTAGGAGTTTAAATATATTTACATAATGATATTATTAATTACAACTTTCGGAAACATGAGTGTTATGAACATCGCCGGTAGCACTACAAATAGTATGAATGAAAACTTTAGGATGAAAATTTTTAGGAAGAGTGATCATTCGGATTACAAATCGTTAGGAAGAACAATTTCGGGTAAAGAACTTTAGGTGAGCCAATATGGACCCCAACTTTATAGATCTTCTAGTCTTTTCACAAATCTTTCGTGTGAAAGGCGATGCCCTTGGCACGTAGACCGTCTTTGATGAACATTTAAACCATAAGCCGGCGGGCTTATTACGTAAGGAACAGCAAGTAGCAATAATTGTACAATTATTGCGCGATCAATTTAGTGACCTGGCTACTGAGGCTTTTAAGTCAAGTCTTTTTTTTGACAGTCACTTTTAACAGAATCTATATTATCTGTCCGATGATTTATAAAATGTATCGTTTGATGAATTAACCAGCTTATGAAAGGGCAACACTTCGTGGAGGCTGTTTTTTTACAATAGTCAATTTGTTTAGTATTTAGCTCCAATATTCCGATAACTTAATATTCGCAGATGTAAAGTATTTTTGTAAAGTAAATATGGCAGTGAAAATTTTATATTTGCATTTTATTTACATAAATGTCAATGTGTAAAATCAATTTAAATTTCTTCGAATTGTCGATTGTTTTAAGAAATCGAATCAAAAACGCATTAGAACATCACTTAATAGACTACATTATCTCGTATTTGAGCTATGAAACGTAAAAAAGATTATTCAAATTTAATTTAGACATTGGCAGAATAGTTGACATCGGTGTTTGCCATATAAAAAAAATAGAAGATACTTATTGCGGACTTATCACATTCTCATGTGTTTGTAAGTATTTAGTAGTAAACATATGAGCTTCGCTGAGATAGTCAACACTACAGTATAAAAAAATCCTCCACTTTACCGTGATCACTTCTGTTTCAATGATTCAACAAATAGTCCAGTTGCGTAGACATTAGAGACTCAAAACAACACCAATTTGTCATTTACATTTATAATATTCACTAGAAATTTGTTATTTCAATATTTATTTTTATAATATTAATCTAATTTGCGGATAATTAAGGACGCTGTTACATTTTCGACGAACTCAAATTTAGGTATCTAGTCGCACACAGCAACATTACGCGTACGCACACATTGAAACTACTGAGCGCTCGATTTTATACATCACGGAAACAATCTTGGTCCTTGATATTATTTTTGAATTTTATTGTTTTTATTAAGTTGATTCAGGAAGGTTAGTTGGCACTTTGAAAATGCATTTGATAACAGTTACAAACCGTCGTCGTAAAAAGTAGGTTATTATTTTCAACCGACTTCAAAAAAAGGAGATGCTCTATCTATTCGGCCAAACTACTTATCCGATACTTATCGGGTTTTCATCGATAAATGTATGTGGTGGAATTTTCAGGGAAGGTTTTATTGTATAATATATTAGGATCTGTTAAAGATCTTCGGAGATAGACAATGGAACTCTTTAATAACAAACAGCAAATGACCTGCGATTACTGTGATCGTATGTTTATGTTTTGTTTTAACCATACCATAATAAATCATCACGCTTGTACGGTTTTAGGGGGTAAACAGAGGTATTTAGTATACCCAATATGGGGTACCTACAAAAATTTAAAAGAGAAAAATAATAGCTCTCCTGTGACGAAAAACAATAGGTACCGACACCGACTTCCGAAAAGAATTTTATTTTCACTTTGTTGTAGTAAGTAGGTATTTAAAAAAAACCGGCCAAGTGCGAGTCGGACTCGTGCACGAAGGGTTCCGTACTTGGTAAATTGCTGTTAACGATTTATGGCGTATTAAAAAAAATGATATTAGAAAACTCAATATCAAAAAAAAAAAAAAATGTTTCAGTTTCAAGTATGGGAACCCCCATAATTTATTGTTTTTTTTATATGTTTGTGTAAAAATCTTATTGCGGTTCACAGAATACATCTACTTACCAAGTTTCAACAGCGTAGTTCTTATGGTTTCGGAAAAAAGTGGCTGTGACATACGGACGGACAGACAGACAGACAGACATGATGAATCTATAAGGGTTTCGTATTTTGCCATTTGGCTACGAAACCCTAAAAACAACGCTACGTGAAATAAGTAGATACCTAAAACGAATTAATTGCCGGTCACAAGGATTAAAAAATGACTTGAACATTTTTCATTATATGGAATATATTAAATATTACTGTCACATCATCAGTCACTATTAATGTTCCCACTGCTGAGACACAGGCCTCCTCTCTGTGAGAGGGAATGGGCTGTAACCAACAACGCGGGCCCAGTGCGGGTTGGTGGATGCACATATCTTCGAATATTTGGTTCTAGGACATGCCGGTTTCCTCACGATGTTTTCCTTCACCGTTTTGAGAGCAGTGGTGAAGAAATAATTAAGACAAAGTAAAGCGCCTACCTGGGCTCGAACCCACGACCTACAACTTGTAAGTCAAGCTAATGACATACTACCCAAAAACCATGAAAATGACACCCATGACGAAAAGATGTAAAATTTTCGTCGGCGCCAACTTGTATTTTGGTTATGACTCCGTATTCGATATAAGCGTCCCCAAAAGCCATAAAAATGACATCCTGTATTTTGGTTTTGACTCCATATTCGATATAAGCGACCCCAAAAACCATGACAATGACACCCATGACGAAAAGATGACAAATTTTAGTCGGCGCCATCTTGTATTTTGGTTTTGATCCCATATTCGATATAAGCGACCCCAAAAACCATGAAAATTACACCCATGTCGAAAAGCAGGCAAAATTTACGTCGGCGCCATCTTGTATTTTGGTTTTGACTCCATATTCGATATAAGTGAACCCAAAAACCATGAAAATGACACCCATGTCGAAAACGGGCAAAATTTACGTCGGCGCCATCTTGTATTTTGGTTTTTACTCCATATTCGATATAAGCGAACCCAAAAACCATGACAATGTCACCGATGACGAAAAGATGTCAAATTTTAGTCGGCGCCATCTTGTATTTTGGTCTTGACCCCGTAATCGATAAAAGTGACCCCAATAACCATGAAAATGACACCCATGTCGAAAAGCGGCCAAATTTTCGTCGGCGCCATTTTGTATTTTGGTTTTGGCCCCGTATTTGTCATACATGCATACATACAAACCGGTTAAAATCATAAATCTCATCCCACCCATCCACTTCTAAACTTCCCCGTCGGCAGCTTAACCTTACCCATCCAAATCCTAACCTTAGTCAGAGCTGTTTAAACCCACCCATCCATTTCTCAACCTTGTCAACAACTGCTTAACACCCAACTATTCAAAACCCGATCTTACCCAAAATAATTTCTAAATCACATTCTAATAATAATAGGAAACTCAAAAATACGGCATACGTCCGATAAAATATCAACTCCTTTCGATCACGACGAGGACGGTACTCACACGCATGCACACTACAATCTTTCTATTACTTTTATCGTATTTATTTCCTGCGAGAAAGCGATACGCCCGTCCTTCCACGAGCGCTTCTGAGCGCGGAATGATGAGCGGCGTGTACAAAATGTATGAAGACGTCGGCAAGTGATTTTATTTTAGCTAATAATTAAAAAATATTATTATTTAGGTGACAAATAATTAGCTGCACCTGTAAAGGACTTTATATACCGCAATTTTTTATAATTTTGAAGATAAAATATGCTGTAAATTTACCTAAACTGGAACCTATTTGGACCCTACTTTTTTCATTTTTTTGCGATTATTGTGATGGGCAAAACGTATTTGTGCGAAAATTTTGTATGATGTTATACAATTTTTCTGATGCTTATCTGGAGCTGAATATATTATCTTTAAATTAAGACCATGATATCTTCACATCGGTGATTGCTTATACATTAAAATGGTACCTCAAAAGTACTGTTATTTGTAGAAAAATGTAATAGCGTCCTTAAAGTAGCCACAAAATAACACGAAAAAAGCCGCCAAAAACTTAAAAACTTCTGTACCTATTCAGCCATCAACGAGCGATTGGCAATCGACCAACAACAAGGTAAAAAGTAATCGCAATTTGACAGCCACATTTGTTCGCCGATCGCTGTCGCTCTGCTGTCAAAAACCATACTTAATACAAAGTTATTGCGATCACCTTGCGTTAAATGCTTTTTTATTGTTAGCTGTGCTGTCGTAAAATTATTATGCTGTGGCTATAGCTCATATATAATGCGGATTCGCGATTGAAGAGCAATTATTTCGCAAAAATAAGCCTTCAAATTTTTTGACGTAAAGCGATATTCGCGCAATGATTGTACAATATCTGCGCAAATATTGTTAATTGCTGTTTCATAAGTAATAAGCACTGACTTAGAAACCTATTATCCTACCTCATTGCCTATTATGCCTGCCGGCTCTCAGACGTGTGGCAGATGACAGCTACCTGATTGTCAGGATAAGTCTGCGCGCGACGGGTGGCGTGCTTAATGTTGCCAGTTGTGCTTAATGTTGATTAAATGAAGGAAAAAAGAAGAAAGAAGAGTTTCGAGTAATGAAAAAAGTTAAGCAAAATTAATTACTAGTTTTTTCTACTTGCATAGAATAATAATATGATGAAAAAGCATCATGAAATTATTGTAAATCTTGTATTAAATACTTAGTAGTACCTACTGTTAAATTTAGTCTAACAATGGTCCTGCAGTGGCTAATACCTTCAATTTCAATTCTTTTTTAATTTCTTCTTCAACAATATTTGAAGAAGCTGCTGCCACATAACCCTCTTTGAGTTATTTGGGTAACGGTGCGTTCAGAAACGCCTAAAACAAAATAACAATAGTGCAATTTATTACATGATGCCGGTCTTGTCCCGCTGGTATATTTATGTACAATCCGAAAACCAATACTATCGGGCACCGGTAGTACGAAAATTTAGGGAAATTTTAGTATAGTGGTATCCCTAAAAGTTACGTGTCAAATAAGCAACGCGGGCTCTATCTTTGTAAATCGGTACCTCAGGCCCGTTATTGTCTTGTTCACTTCAAAAAAACATCCCTGCCATCACTTTAAATTACTTTTAGCTTAATGATTATTTACTTCAGAAACAAATAAAAACACGGAATACAACACACTCTCTTGACACCTGACATAAATGACAAACGATTAGTTCCGAATTTGGCCACGCGCAGACTTATCTTGCTCGCACTCTACGTCTGTACTGCAGATGGAAGGTTTTCAAGTACGACATGGCAGTAGTTCTGATGAACTCATGTGTTAGCTGGGTTCTATCTCCAACATGATGGGAAGAATACGGGTGGTTTTTTTAGTGACAGCATCACGAAGTCTGGTTCTGATGTCAGCAGTGACGTTTGGTTGCCAGGCTGACTGCTAAAACTGTTCGTAGTTGGTATTGGCTCCGATAGGATTTGTGCAGCAGTTCTTTTTGGTATCTTCCATTCATTGGTCTTAATGGGGACTTCGAGAGGGCGTTTGCCAAAGACCTTATACGTATTTCTTACTACTAGACTGCACCAAAAATTTTTGTTTAGCTAAAATGAAATCTATTATCATCCTAGGTTAGCTATTTCCTTATAAGCGGAAGCTAACCAAAAGCGGTCCTGGCGAGAGAGTTCCCGCTAGTAGTGTGTCCTTGTCCTCAGAGCAATGACTAAAGCATAGAGGGAGCGTGAAATTTCAGTATAGTTATACTCTTTTTACTTATGACACATTCAGTGTGAATAACAAGGACAGGTATATAGTTATAAGGGTTGCTTATGGCAATGCTGTCCACATTTTTTGTCTCGGTAGTGATGTGCCGTATTTTGCAGTGGTATCGACAAAAAAATATTTTTGACATATAATTTACATATCGGAATGAATGTATTGTCATGTCATAAATTCCATGGATTATAAAAAACAAAGAATACATTGTTTGTTTAAAAAATCTCGCTCGGTTTCCAACAGGCTTTTACATGATAATCCTATTCTTCTTCTTGTCGTATGAGCTGCAAAGTCTATCAACCAAACACTTATGTCAGACTTTTTAACCGCTTTCTAATCTCCAACGTAAGTAACGAGCATTAGTTCGCAGCTTATCGTTCCTTCCGAAGCATGAAATCATCTTACTTTTCTTTTTACTGACTTAATACTATCAATTCGATACGTATGTAAGTAATATTGTTGGAATTGCACAATATTCGTATAATTTACGTTATGTGGGCTTCTGAACACGTGTGCCAAATTTCATTCCTCTTTGTATGTATGTATGTTTGTCCATTCCACGCATTTCGCCGAAACTCGTAATTGGATTGTGATCATTCTTTTTTATTGGATTAAGTATAAATTTCATCAAAATCGGTTGAGCAGTTTTCAAGATATGAAATATACAACCGAACTCCTTAACGACAAACAGCACGAATGTTTAAATTTGGTATTTTGTCCAGCCTTTAGGTACCTTACTATAGAGCTTGCAATTAAAAGTAGAATAAAAAACGTTTTCACAAAAAATAAACCGACTTCAAAAGCATAACACTAAAAAGAAAATAAATTTCGCTTCGGAGGTCGGTGTCGCTAAACGACAAAAATAAAGGAGGTAAAGAAACCGATTGCCGAAACGTATTTTAACTTTTTAGTGTTTTGCTTTGGAAGTCGGATTATTCTTTGTGATGGTTTTTTTATCAAAACGAATTTTTATTTAATATTTGTGGATATAAAATAAAATGAATTGAAAATCGAATAATTTAAACTGCTTTCTTCTAGTCCAATGTCCTTTAAATATTACAGTTTTAGTCAAATGTGACCTAATTTTTCTTGATTATCCCCAGTTTTCTTTGTTATGTAGTGAATTCTAATATTTAAATACTTCTGCGTAATCATTTTAATCAACAGTGCTCTGTGATCTTCTGTAAAAACAACAAAGAAAACTAACTTGGTGTAAGTAAAACAATTGGTAAAGGTTAACACGTTCACAACAGTCCATATACAAACCTTTTAGTCCACCCCTCAAGTCTGCAAGAAAATAATTATCTTTCACGAAGCTTTGGGGCACAGGACTGTGAACGTTTTGAGGTAGGCGAAAATTAACGCGAATTGACCACTAAGTGAGCGCACGTGAAGATGGCTTTACTTACCAATAATAGGGATGGTATGGCGCCAGCCATTTATCGCTTCTTATAAACCAGTCGTCCGTAAAATGTTTCGAACATATTCGGCTATGCTTAGTTGAATAATTTCTGGCTCTTGGAATCGCTTTAGACAAATTCTCTTTCTAATTTGGAGACCTACTGCAAAAAAACAACGATACCTTCTCTAATTTAGGGGCATAAAATTATCGTATCGATAAAAAGTATCACATCACTAGCTTATCAAATTAACAAATTATTTATTTGAAAATTAATTCGCTATAACAACATAATTTATAATAAAGATAGTTTGAAGGGATCAATATCAAAATAATATGTATGTTATAAGTGATCACATCCAAATATTTCGCGTGATTTTATATGAAAACTGAAAAAGAACTCTTACCGATGAAAGCTTACAAATTCATTGTTTTCTTTCCGTAACGAATGCGATTTACACGATAACACAAAACAAGCCATGTTAACAGCTTATTGATCTGTTCTTCGCACCGTTTTTTTACCAAATTATGCAAAAAATCTATTAGTTTTTAATAAAACAATGACCCAGCACACGTACTTACTTTCTCGACGTAATATACGACTAAACTAAAAAGTTTGTACGGTTAACCATGTATTAGGCAACTATTGTGCTCTTTTTAATTGATCGTATAATAAGAGACCAAGTGTGACCGTTTGACAATTTCGGAATGTCCATTTAGCTTTAATCATGGATAAATCCATATGTTTGTCTCTTTTAAGTGTACAATCTGCGTCATAAGAGAGAAGAGCTTAGATATATCGTAATTGGTCCCTAATTTGTATGCTCCCTCTATGCTTTAGAATAAATAGTCATTGCTCTGAAGTCCTTGTCTGACATCTTGCTAGCTCAACTAATCATTGGATTTGGTAGAAATGGTAGAAAATTTTATGTTATACCAAAACGAAATAAAAAAATATATTTAAATACGTTTCAAAGTCTATGAAACTTTGAAACGTATTTCAATATTTTTACAGTTCCTATATTTAATCAATTCATTGTATTTAAAAACAAAAATTCATTAATACTGAGTAAGAAAGAAACTTATAAAATAAATTAGAATAAGTACATAGATAGATGCTAAAAATTCTACGGGAAATAAAAGACTTTTTTTATTTTATTTTAGTATTTATTATAAGTAATCTATTTCGCTTTAATACCTACCTCTAGGTACCTATTCGTGCAGCCTAGTGGTGGAAGATAGGCAGTAAAATACAACAAAAAAAACACGGAAAGGTAAACAATAAGAGTAACAGAAAAGTAGGTACTTAAGTGGATTTGGCCTGGATTTGTTAACAAAGAAAGAGATAACATTAACTTACAATTCCTGTAAACTAATAACTACCTATTTTGGTTTTAAACGTACCTATATCTAAATTATATCGTCAAGAACAAAATTGGCCATGTTGTTGGCCTGCTCCGACCACGCTGCAAACCTAGATCCGTCCATTTCTGGAGCGTGGCTGTTCCCAGCGGTGAGCGCGTGCTGCGCTCCGCCTATAGCCGCCCCGCAGCCCGCCTCCGGACAGCGGCCCAGGGCCATCGCGCCGCCGCACTCACCGATGCAATAGAAATGCCCATTCGGACATTTATACCAGTGGCCGGCTTTTAAACCAATAGCTTTGACGATCAATTCGCGCTCGTACTTAGTGACGGGAGCGCTTAGTTTCACCACTTTTTGCAACTGCTTAAGAGATTCCAAAGCCCTGTCTTCATTAAATACGGACAGCGAGAACACAACCGCTTTTGTAGTTTCGACTTGCTGTGTTGTTACTTGTTCATCTTCTGGAATTATCGCGAGATGAAGCAGCTTAGAAAGTTGCACTATAACATTTAAGCGTTTAATCTCGTTGCCGACATCATTTTGTTGTTGTTCGCTTATTTTAATAGGGATCCTGGACTGGGGGTTAATCTTAAGCACCCCGAGTAAAATTTTGATATGGTTCTTCAGTTCATCTTTTAATGTGGTTACTGATGGTGTCTGTGTTCGGTATGTTTTCCAACATTCTACGATCATTTCAAATATATTCAAGTACACGCATTCCATTTCCACTTGCAAGAGCGACACATTTTTTTGTGCTTTTAAAAGTGATGTAAAAATTAATAACATATCTTTCAAGTAACCTGAAAAGAAAAAGAAAAATTAGTTTTACGCGTTTGTAGTGCAAAACCTTATAGCATGGGGACCTGGCGCACCCACTCCAAAGAGTGCAAGGCTTTACAAGACGGCAAAAGCTAGCAAAGGAGACAATTTTTGTTAGGCTACTGTAAATCATAATGTATATTAATCAAATTATACATACAAAAATGACCATTTTATTTTAATAAACAGACCAAAGATTATATAAAAATCTAACCGGACTACTATTATAGTGAAAAGTGATAAGTGAAGTGAGATTATAGTGAATGCGATTTTTATGTGATTACTAGTTGACCCGGCAAACTTTGTTTTGCCATAAAAACACCACACATTTATCTACCCTACCTACCCTACCCTACCCTACCCGACCCTACACTACCCTACCCTACACTACCCTACACTACCCTATCCTACACTACTCTACCCAACACTACCCTACCCTACGCTACCCTACCCTACCTACCTACCTACACTACACTACTCTACCTACCTACCCTACCCTACCCTACCCTACCTACCTACCTACACTACTCTACCTACCTACCCTACCCTACCCTATCCTACCCTACCTACCTACCCTACCCTACCCTACCCTACCCTACCTACCTACCTACACTACTCTACCTACCTACCCTACCCTACCCTATCCTACCCTACCTACCTACCTACACTACACTACTCTACCTACCTACCCTATCTACCTACCTACCCTACACTACCCTACCCTACCCTACACTACCCTACCCTACGCTACACTACCCTATCCTACACTACTCTACCCAACACTACCCTACACTACCCTACCCTACACTACCCTAACCTACCCTACGCTTCCCTACCCTACCCTACCTACCTACCTACCTACCTACACTACACTACTCTACCTACCTACCCTATCCAACCAAACATTTTTTTTTTTTTTTTTTTTTGCTTTTAAACCTTCCCTGTATTCTGTCGAACATAACAAAAAAAGAATTATTCAAATCGGTCCAGCCGTTCTCGAGTTTTAGCGAGACTAACGAACAGCAATTGATTTTTATATATATAGAATTACTAGCTGACCCCCGCGGCGAGTTCTCTCTATCTGGCAGAATCTTGATGCTCCGAAATTTATTTGGCAACACACTTGGCGTTAACTTCTTTTTAACGAATATTTTTAAGGCATAAAAAATATTTAATATAATTATTGTTTGGCCGAATGTTTCTATGTTCGAAATAACAATGGCATACTTTTAAGATGGCAGAATTTTATTTAATACGTAACGGTTAGGCAATTTGATAATTATGGTTAATGAATCAGTCCAAGAACGAGCGCAGCGAGCTCGGGAGCTTAGGACACCCCGACATTGATAGGTTAGGTTCGAAGGAGATGACGGGAGCTGAAGTGAGCGAGCAAAGCGAGCGAATTTATCTCCCATCATCTCCTTCATGTTAGGTTACTTTAGACCAGACATAAATAGAAGCTCTGCAGAACGGGGCTCCGTAGCTTAAATACTAATCGTACTTATATATTCTATATTAAAACCAAAGTCAGCATTAAAATAATTACTAAACTTTTTATCACCCAGCCCAATAAGTGATTATTCAGAAAGCTCGGTCAATTTAATTATTTCAATAGTTTTTATCATAATGCCAACTCATATTGATGAAAGCACTAAAATTGATAAATATAAATAGACAAAAAAGTAATGTAGATAAATCGAATTATATAAAAAGTATCAAAATATTAGATATTTAATGCTCATTTCTCTTGCGCCGGAGCCCTGGCAGAAACCAAGCCTGCTGCAAGCTGCATGCGCGCTTGTATGCTGCATGCGCGCTTTTATGCTGCATGCGTGGTGTATGCTTGTTTGCATGTTAGCATGCTTCATACAACGAAATAAAAACCAAAAAAAAATAGTGTGTTTAGTCAACTTTTTACATGACTCCGACAATCTTTGAAATGCGTGTGACGGGCCGAAGCCAACTCACAGAGACCTTGTTAGGCATGTACCTATCAGGAAATTTGACACCAACCGACGATTATCCCTACGGGTACTATACGGGACGGTATGCACTACGCAAGCGCACCCAAGGGCAATCCCCGGTTGGTGCAGGACTATTGCAAAATATGGAGAACAATGGATCCAACTTTATTATTATGGTTAAATACAAAATTACAATATACAATAACATAAATTACAATAACAATCAAAATATAAATAGCCAAAAAGTAATTTAGGTAAATCGGATTATATCAAAAAGTATCAAAATATTAGATATTTAATGCTAATTTCTGTTAGTTTTGGGGCCCAATAAGTAGTCTGGTAGTTTTAATATCATTATGCGTTAACAAATTTATGATTTAGAATGTTATGCTTAAACATTATTATGATTAGAGTAATTATGCCAAGAAATATGCGTAAGCTGTTATGCGAAAATAATGTTATGCGTCAATATAATAAAAGTATGCCATGTTATATTATTTCTAAAGTTTGTATGCAAATGGATAGTGGATAGGAAACCATATAAATTAACCAGTTTTATTCTGATATATCGCGGCTGCGTAGACCATTATTTTGGTTTCAAAAACAAAATCTTAATTTGCCATAGTGAGTGTAAGCTTTATGGATAGTGCTAATTGTGTGGTGCGATCATATTTTAAAAACCGCTTCGGCGCATTTATGAAACAAAGGGTTTTCCTTACCTTTGAATAGTCGTCAGCTGACCAAAATTTGAATGGGAGATTTCTAGAGAATTGTAAAGTTTTTCTCATATACATGACCAGAAGCAAAACAGAATGTAAAGTTGTTCTCATATACATGGCCAGAAGCAAAACAGAATGTGATCGCACCTTGTCATTTGACCCTGTATACAAATTGTATACTAGCTGTCCTCCGCGGCTTCGCCCCCGTCATTGGCTACCTACCTACCCACTTACCCTACCTACCTACCAATTCGATACCAAACCATCTTCGCATTATTGCCTTTCTAATGAAATCGGATTGGCGCACATCGGTTGGATGGTTTCAAAGATGTTTTTATATATTAGAATAAATTATTAGACCCAAAATTCCTTATTGCGACTTATTTATAAGCGATATACATAAAAATGTCAATGTCATGGGCTCTTTTTTAGGGTTCCGTACCCAAAGGGTAAAAACGGGACCCCTATTATTTAGGGTTCCGTACCCAAAGGGTAAAAACGGGACCCTATTATTGAGACGCCGCGGTCCGTCTGTCTGTCTGTCTGTCTGTCACCAGGCTGTATCTCATGAACCGTGATAGCTAGACAGTTGAAATTTTCACAGATGATGTATTTCTGTTGCCGCTATAACAACAAATACTAAAAACAGAATAAAATAAATATTTAAGTGGGGCTCCCATACAACAAACGTGATTTTTGTGCCGTTTTTTGCGACAATGCAACTCGCACTTGGCTGGTTTTTAGATCTACCAATAACCAGTACCTTTGTAGTACATGGTGCTTACGTATAATTAGCCTCTGCACCAGCGCACGCAGATAAATTAGTTCGATAGCTTTTTCTTGCGACTTACTTTACAAACATCAATATTTAAGGCTAACCAAGAACTTACGCGTATTGCTAAATGCTCGTAGCCTTCCTCACGAATGTGGTTATCATGAAAAAAAAAGCAAATCCGAGTGGTGGTGCCAGAGATTAGCGTACTAGTACTGTACTTAGCTGTTTGGGGAACAGACAGTTGGACTCTACCTTCGAACACGTTGTTTTTTATGTACAGTTCACAGTACACACGTACTCAGCTGTCTGGGGAAGAGACAGATGGACTCGACCCTAGAAGAAGTTGTTTAAAAAAAATTGGTCGAATAATACACAACCTGCGATGCGCTACAAAAGCTAACATAGTTCTTTGTAGATGGTTTGGATAGCAGAGATGAAGTTCTGAGTATATTTCTCTGTCTAGCTAAAGCGTTCGACACGAACTAAATATCACACGAACACGAAGGCAATAAATAACATATGAAGAAGGAAAACTGCAAAACGGCCTCGGCCTAAAATATATATTTAGTAGTTTTTCCATGATATCTAGACTTCCAAAGGTCTGTTTATAAAATTTCACGCGGCCGTTTTCATCATAAATCATCATCCATTTCACTACAAACTTGCAAAAGTGCTAATTTGTACGCGACTAGCTTCTTACTGCTCATCACAGCATCTATCACTTTCGTATTGCATTTTAACCCCGCGCACAAAATAGTTCGTGCCGTCGACTAGGGCAACCTTAAGCCAAAAGGTCGAAGACATGGCGTAAGGAGTTCCGCAAGGAAGCGTGCTTGGCCCAACCCTCTTTCTAATTTATATTAATGTTTTATGTAATCTTGAAATGGACGGGGTCTGATTGTCACTTTTGCAGATGATACGGTTTTATTGTTTAGAGACAAAATATGGTTAGCTATGCAGGTTAGGTTAGCTAGGCAGGGGTGCGGGTCAGGTAACCTCCACGTTGGCCTAGTTGGTTTCTGGTCTCTTTCGGATACGTCCGGGGAGAAGAGCAACCCGTTGGGCTGGTGCACCCTGGGCACCGTTAATAACTTCCCATTCGTGGGTTCTTGTTGGCGGTGGCGAATACCTGACGGGGGGGGAGGGGGGGACTCGTCGCTCTGGGTGTTCCCCTGATTAGCAGGGGACACTCCAGATGCGACGAAGGGGTAGGCTGGGTAGGTAGGTAGGTTGGGGTGGGTGGGGTAGGTTAGGTGTGAGGTAAGCGGTTTGGCTCACTTCCTGGCCTCTGGGCGGGCCGCCTTCCCCTGCAGGGGGGAACGCCCGGGGCACCCCAGCTCTGCACCCTGCACTGCCCGGCTCTGCAGTGACCGGCTCTGCCCGCTCTGCACCTGGCTTTGCACTCGGCACTCGTGCGGTTTGAGTTCCCCGAGTGCGCTGACCAGCTCTGCACTCTGCTTTGCCCGGCTCTGCATCCGGGCTTTGCCCGCTCTGCACCTGGCTCTGCAGCCCGGAATCTCTCCTGCGGGTGGGGATGGCCGCGGCTCGGGGGCGGGAGGTGGGCCCACGAGGAGGTAGTGACTTGTCGTTGCCGACCCTCCTTTGACGTGGGATGGTCGGCAGGGACAAGTCAATGGTGGGAGGAGGCGGCGGAGCGTCGGTCTCGACGCTTCGCCCCACACGCGGAGGGCGGCGTCTGGCCTTCGCGGGCCGGATGCTGCAATGGCGGGGACCGTAAAGGTCCATTGCGGTGGGGGGCACGGCGCGGCACACCGTCTAGGTGTGCCCAGCGGGGGCGTAGCTGCGCCGTCCCCTGAGGAGTAGATGAGCGGGTCTTCTCGCTTCCCGATGTGGTAAATCCATGCTGGGGAGCGGGGAGGCCTGGGCGGCGGTTGCCTCCTTTTGCGAGGACGCCATGTCGCAAAAGGAGGCAGCGGTGGGGGTGGGAGAGGGCGGTTGTACGATCGCCTGCGCCCACCTCCTGGTGGTGATTAGCCGGCGGCAGGCGCGGGGGCGCCTGTCGTCTGCATTGCACAATCGCCACCCTCGTCGGGCGGGAATGGCCGAGCACTCACGGTCATTCCCGGGCCCCTCGACTGAGGTAGGGGCGTGCGGGGCCCGCCATTATGGTGGGCAGTCGTCGGCGGAGGACTGGAAGTAAAGGCTGTGCCGGTTTTCCAGTCCTCCTCCATAAAGACGATGCGGGAGTGCGCTGGTTTATTTTAGTGGGTATACCGGGCTTGCCCGGGGAGTCCCACATAGCCCGCCCATTCCCCCAATGGGCGGGTATGCGTGATGCATTTTTTTCCAGCGTTATCAAAAAAAAAAAAAAAAAAGTTTAGCTAGGCAGGATGGCATGTTAACAATCTATTAACTTTGAACCATGCATATTATCTCCTTCAGCACTTCAAGCAAAACTCAGGCACCCTATCAGCTGCTGATCATCGCTCAGCATAACATTAGACCTGAGTCCGGGGCTGGGCGAAGAAAAGATATAGTTTATAATACTCCAAAATGTAGGACTGCGTTCGCTCAAACCTTTGGAAATTATCTTGGCCCTCGCATTAACAATAAGGTTAGCAAAAATGTTAAGCTAAGAAATCTTAGCAGTCGTTTATGTAGGAAGGCTATTGGTGGGTTTCTTGACGAGCTGAATTACTCTCAAGTGGAAGAAGTATTGAGATAACGTGACACCTCCTCATTAACACAACATCACACAGCACACAATGGCACGAGGGTAAAGAAGAAAATTATTATATTTATTTGCTTATTTTTTACGTATAATTTGTTCTACCGAATCTTATCTATCATCTTATCCTCTATATATATAAAACAAAGTCGTGTTAGTTACACCACTTATAACTCAAGAACGGCAGGACCAATTTTTATGATGTTTGTGTTTTTGGATTTATCTTCGTCCAGAATAGGATAATAAGTAATAAAACGTGGAGATATGATATCTCAAACAGTATCATTCAGTCCATGTTGTTGCAGTCAAGCATAGTGTAAATCAAGATGCCTTCGGAGCCTGCTGCTAAAGTCGTTGTGTGTAGATCTTATGAAGAGTTAACCATAATTATTGGTTTTTAACAATAGTAATAACGTAAGTAATATTGAGATTACCACTAACACTGGCAGTATTTATGTTTAACAAACGGGCGGCGGCGGCGATGGCGCGCGAGGAGCGGCCACCAAACAAGAACGAAAGATTGCCGAGAAGAGCCGAATAAGAGCATGTATGTGAAATAAATTCTGTATGAAGGAGATAAAAGAGTGGAAGGACGTCAATTGCAAAAGGAGTCGATAAGACCGCGCGTCAGAGGCACGGGAAAGGTATGGTTCCAGGTTCCTCTAACAAATTTGTATATTATGAAATACTATATACGTGGGTGAAACTGTGGGGCACACTAGTGATATTATAAACACTTAAATAACAAAAAAAATACAAACCTCCTAAGTACATTCGATATTCGCCTGTAAATCTATCCACTTTGCGGTGTAGTTCTTTCAATTTAATTTGTATCTGCTTCTGAGTTCCGTATACTCTGAGTTTTATTGGATTGATATCATCCTTGAACATTTTATTCACAGTATCTTTGTATCTGTTGGTATTAATGACCGCTTTGCGACAGAAAGGACATTTGCGTATTTGAATGTTTTCTTGGTCGCCCAACATGAGGCAGTCCATGCTATCGACCTCCAGAACGTGACCACAATCTTGAAGTACAATAAACCTGAAATTACAAGGTAAGTTGAATGACAATTTTGTAATACTTATATTACGTAGGTGCCTATGTCCTTCAGTCATTATTGTCTAGGCAGAAGCAAAACAACCTATTTGCGTGTCCTGTGGTGCTGTGCAGGTACTGCTAGGTATATATTGAGCATGGTTGGTTTAAAATAAAATTGAACCAGGGTACTGAGGATCAGAATTATAGTTTCTGATTTATGTACCTACTACGACACCGAAGGCGCGCTGGTCACTGCTTGTAACAAGGAGTCGAGTGCAGGATTCAGTGATAATTTTGTTTTAACGCAACCGTGACTCGTGACTGACTGCCTTTTATTAACTTAAAATATACGGTCAAATAAAATTGACTAGCCAAATTCCACAGACATGATGAATATCGACATTTTATGTCTTTTTCTAAACTTTTAAGTACGTTTACGACGACTTTCCCTAACTTATAAACAGGAACTCCTCAATAGCAGTACAATACAAGGTACGTATTGCAGTCGAGGGGGTCTCGCGGCAAATAAAGGGGTCTTACTTATCGGTTTGTTCGTACTGGTCACCGAGGAAGTCCTTGGGGAACTCGTCGGGGCGGCACAGCTGGCAGATGTCGGGGCAGGGCTCGCCGCACAGGCCGCGACACCTGTGGCCGCACGGGCGGCGGCGCGCGCACCTGTGGTCGCAGGGCGCGCGCGAGCACGGCTCGCCGCAGCGACGTGTGCACGCGCCGTGCACGCACTTACGGCTACATTTTTCCTGTGATGTTTGTGCCATGATTGTCACGACCATAGACCGAAATATACTGCACGTTCAACTTAACTGTGAACCTTGCTAGATTGCGACCAATCCCCCCTAAACACGCGGTCCCCCGCGTTCGCCGCTGACGTCGAACTGGACGTTCGGCGTCAGCGATGCCAAGTACACAGTCCAATTTAATTGTGCACTTGGCAACAGTGCCAAGTGCACAATTAAATTGGACTGTGTCACGGTAGCTCGGTAAGGTCCTGTGAAGGTCACAGGACCTTACCGAGCAGTAATATCGTCTGGTACTTAGTGAGACTGCGGTGCCCTTGTGCAGTATATAACACACATGCTGGAGTGCCCCAAGTGCACATACTCCTGCAGTTTGGAAGACCTAATGAACGTCACCGACAATGCAATTGGCGTGGCCACCTACTGAGCCTAAAATATTTAAAGAGTTTTACATCGACTCATAAAGAAGATCGGAATAGTGAAGATACGGTCTGCCGGTGATGTGAAATGCTTGCCATATTATTTTTTAATTCATGATTTTATCGTAATTCATGGAGACGCCGACTGCGTGACTTAGTTTAGTCATAGGTTAGAGAAGGCCATTATTAGGATCACGTTAGTGGCGTCATTAGAATGCACTCGCCTGTCCTTAGGTACTAGTTACTACACCTATTTATAAGTCACGCTCTTGCATCCAGACTTCCTTGATTTTTCTCATTACTCGGGGTTGGACTACCTTAGATTCAGAGTTTAGTTAGAAAAGCAATGTTATTCACCTGGCAGGGCGTGCATGGTTCGCCGCACAACTTCTTGCAGCGCGAGTGTACGCATTTTACTTCGCAGGGCATCTTGCACGGAGGGCAGATTTGATTGCATGGCTCCTGGCATCTAAACAAACATATCAAGTTATCGAATTATAGTTCAACTCACCACTTTCAAATAAAAGATAACATCACGCCTGTATTCAATGAAGTACCTAGGTACCCCCCACCTAGGCAGAGATGTAAGTTTAGCGACAAAAGTCGCCTCGGTGATTATATTTCAACTATTTTGATTTTTTGTATTTAATTATAATGATTTCATTAATGGTTGACTGTATTAATTGTATTCGACAGATTAACTGTTTTGATTTTATTTAAACTGTTTGACTGTATTTATTTTATTTTTTAACAATGATTTTATTAATTGCAACTTTGCCTTTCGTTTGAAGATTTTTATTGAATCCATTTTGTATTTGACTGGTTGCTTTTTTTATTTTGACAACTTTAACTGTTTGACTTTAATTGATTAATAGTTTTTTTTTTATGATTTTATTTATCTGATTTGGAAATGTATCTATATAATTTTTTATTGACTTATATTTGACTTTTATAATTTTTTACTGTTTTAACTCTATTTGTCAGATTTTTGTTGGTAGGGTAGGGTAGGGTCGGTAGGTTAGGGTATAGTAGGGTAGGTAAGATACGGTAGGGTAGGTAGGTAGGAGGTAGGTAGGTAAGTAGCCAGTTGACGGGAGCGAAGCCGTGGGGGTCAGCTAGTGATTTAATATGATTTGATGTACACGCGGCTCCGCAATGAAAAAAAGTAATAGGTATTAGGTACTCATGGCCTTGCTTCAAAAGCTTCATTAGAGTAATCTTCTGAAAACCAGAGATAAAAAGGAAGCGACAGAATCAGAGCGTCAACCATTATGAGTTAACCTCATTCAACACAAACAGCTTTTCGAAGATAAAAGAGATGTGTAACTTTTATGGAGTACAATAAAGTATATTCTATTCCATTTTATAAACGCTGGAACCTTTGGGCGTGCTCGTATATTTTGTGTCAGAGCTCTACTCTGTGGGAAGAGACTGGGTGATCCTAGACAAAGGTAGTTGAAGTAATATAACAGATGTCGTTTTTACGATGTTAACGCAATTAAATTTCTTCCTGATATGTAGATAATGTTACTTCCTACTATCTTACTAATCCTACTAATCTTATAAATGCGAATGTTTGGATGGATGGATGGATGTATGTTAGCTACTCAATCACGCAAGAATGGCTAAACGGATCGGGATGAAATTTGGCACAGAGATATATTATAGTATGAAACAGCGCATAGGCTACTTTGTATCCCATTATAAAGTTACTTTGGGATAAGAAAACACTTTTCACGTGGGTGAAGCCGCTGACAGAAGCAAGTTAAAAATGAAAAACATCGCTAGCAAGGCTCTCTAACCAAACTCACTTGCAAGCAGAGCGGCTCCGGCAACACTGACGCGGTGGTTGGTCTTTAAAGCGCCGCCGTGTATTAAGCTGTGCTTAAGCGTCCTAGACAAACCACTCATCCCAGCGGCGGCTGCAGTGGCGGAATGATTTGACTCGAGCACGTAAGCGACGCGTATTAATATATTCACGGCACTTATGACCTTCTCCCCGCGAATTTCAGTGTCGCCGGAGCTGCTCTGCACGGAGTATTTCCTGTAGAAATGTCGCCGTACAGGCCAGACTTACTGGTGTCCGCAGATGTTGTCCTGGTTGCACTGCTGCGTGCAGGGCTGGTGCAGGCGGCCCTGCGCGCAGCCGACGCACGAGCCCGCGCACAGGTGCTTGCACGCCAGCGTGGCGCCGCACGGCGTGCTGCAGTACTGCAGAAACTGCTCCGACTTCACCTCACCTGCACGCGCGGTTACCACTGTAGCTACATCTGTTCTTGTTTCATTCCTTTTTCTTATTACATACACAAAAAAAAATGCGTCCGTGCGAAAGGGCGCGGCGCGGGGGTGGTCTGGTCGCATTATCGGTGTTTTCGATCGATCAGCGAATTTATTATTGCGCGCGTTGGTTTTTTATTTTGCGATAACTCCTAAGATATTCATTTAAATTATATGGTGTAAAGGAACAAATTACCGAAATACATAGAAAAAGTAAAACCAATATTTTAATTAATAAATAAAACAATTATTTGTATGATAAGCTGTCTTTATGTCGCTGCTCATAAACTAAAGTGCCACAAATCGAAATTATCCAAAATCACTTTTAATTAAAAAATGTGTTCAAAATCATCCTTATTTTCATATTTCACGAAGACACCTGTCAAAATCAGCCTCTTTATCACAAATTTTTGCATGCGCCCTTTTGGCATTTTCACTCATCGATGGCTAAGTAAAGGTCTATCCACACATATCAGGGCCGTGCCCGGGACGTGACAGGACCGGGCCCATACATTGAAGCTCTGTCACTGGCCCGTGCACGGACGTGTGTGTACAAGTTCATATAAAATGTACACACCGGTAATTTTTTGAGCCCCTGACGGGGCACAATCCGGGCACGGCATCAATTTTAAATGATCCGTTCAAATTATCTTTGAAATGTGAAATAAGAGCCCAATATTCCATATTTTTTTACTTAGGGGAGTTGATTAAACAAGTATATACAATTTTATGTTCAATTCCGGAAAACGTTAATTTTACACACAATTCTATTGAATTATGTGTACTGAAAATCCCACTTACATTGCCATTCGGATAAAAGTTCCTCCTAGACGTCAATATTTGGTTTAAATAAACTAGAGATTTTCTCACGGTCACTCCGCATTAAAACGTCCGCGTCCATGTTCTCTCGTGCGGAATAGTACATTGCAGCACGTCGCTAATAGAGAATATATATGAAATTTAGATTTATTGGATTTGTGGATCCTCGTATATTGTACATCGATACAGAGCCATGTCAGACAATATAGTAAAGCTACACCCTGACTCCCTAGTTAGCAAATGCTGCTACTAAGAATTTTCAAGTGGAAAATTAACAAAATGGCAGACGAACTAAGGCGTGTTACAGCCGCGCTAGGATATTTATCTCCCAGAAATGCTGATCAATTTAGTAATCGATTTTTTACTGTGAATAAGTAAAGATACTACAATCCCAATATACATTTTTTATTACTGTTTTAAAAATACCCGATTTCATTGCCTTTGGATCAACCCAGTATTTCGGGAATGCTTGATACTGTAAGTACACAAATTGGTCGCCAGGCATACATAGGCAGGTATACAAATTCAAGTAAACAAAAAATTAACGAAATACCTTTATCGAATGAAGCTGATACATTGCATGGGAGCCTGACTTTGTGACCGCAAGGAGACAAGACCTCAACGGACGAAGGCGTGGTGCACTTCGTAGGGTCACACGCCGCTCCGCATCTATCCTTGCACGGATGCCCACATGACATCAGACGTTCACACTTTTCATTGCAAAGTTCATGACTCGGACTTTGCTTACATTGCAATTTTACTGTATGGAGACACCCGGGTATTACTTTCTCCACCTAAAAATACAAAATAATAAGCTCAGTGCAAAAACGCTTTCAAATGGTAGAAGTTGCTACGGCGTGGCTCGGCAACCGCAAGACTAACCGTAGTAGCGAACCGTAGTTCGAGTTTCTTTATTCGTTTGGTACGTTAAAGTAATCCCCCAATTTTTTTCGCAGGTCTAATGTTGACTACAACGGCTGCGCAGTAGTATATATCATAGGAACTAAAACAGCAGCATGCCATGCCATGCTCATTGGAAAGCCTATGTGCAGCCCGGCAAATAGATTGGGGATTACTATACCTTAGAGTCAAGGCACACTGATACAGAGTCGGAGCATCAATCTAAAATTGTACGTAGCATATTGAACCCTATGTAACAATTAAAACAATTTCTTTAAACCAAATGCTATTAAAGTGTAAATTTTAAATTTAACGAATAACAACCTGCTAAATAAATAAATCTATATTTTTATAAGGGTATTTGTTCAGTATAGTTAGGAGGTGACACCGTCAATGTGTATGTTATTTACATGTTTGTCTAATACTAATTACAAAATATAATATTCAATAAACTAAAGCTTACCTGTAATTAAAGAAACGACATTTAAGACGGTACCCTGACCAAAAAATCGCCATGCGATATGAGCATTCCTATTGGTCTAGCGGCACTGGTGGCGCATGAATTACAGCAGTGAATACGCCCAGATTTTAGAATAAAGTCTTTATAAAATCGAATTTTGGTCTTTTGAAAAAAATGTTACTACCAAAATGTTCGTTATTAAATTGTGTATCCATTAGTGTTAGTATAAAAAATAATTAATGAACACTTTACGAGGAGATACATGCTATCAATAATTATTTCTCATTTTAGTTTTTTTTTTTAAATGAGTTTAGTGAAATATATACAACATTAAAAAAAAACTAAATCTACCATTTTAGAATCAATATGATGTAGAAATTTTATGTATTTTTATTAATTGATATTTCTTTTTGAATAACGAGTAGATAGCTCCTAAAAACAGCACAAAAACGGCTTGCGCGGCGTTTTGCTCGGGGTGCCGCCTTAATGCTATTAATTACAATATAATTTCCTAACAAACAAGTACTTAAGTTTAATAGTTTTAACGAAGATTCTAGTTCGACCACAGACTAACTAAAAGCTGACGACATTGCGGTCTGCAACGTAATGGCGCTAGTAGCGCGGCCTATAACCTAATTAAAGGAAATATATATTCTTTACATTTATATAAAAACCGGTCAAGTGCGAGTCCGACTCGCGCACGAAGGGTTCCGTACCATTATCGCAAAAAACGGCACAAAAATCACGTTTGTTGTATGGGAGCCCCACTTAAATATTTATTTTATTTTGTTTTTAGTATTTGTTGTTATAGCGGCAACAGAAATACATCATCTGTAAAAATTTAAACTGTCTAGCTATCACGGTTCATGAGATACAGCCTAGTGACAGACAGACAGACAGACAGACAGACAGACGGACCGCGAAGTCTCAGTAATAGGGTCCCGTTTTTACCCTTTGGGTACGGAACCCTAAAAATTAACCCCTATTTCTCCTGGTCACGCTATAACTTGAGAACGGCTTTACAATTTCGCAAATTCTATTTTTCTTGTGTAATAACAAACACATTAGGAGAAGAATTAACATTTGTTTCGGGATATTTACCATGTATATTAATTCTAATGATTGTGATAATGTCAGCTTAAATGCTTATATTACGTTAGGAGAAGGTTCTTACTCTTAGATAGAAAAAAATAGTCGGTAAGCAAGGTAGGTATGAAGGTAGGGTAGGTATGTAGGTAGAGTAGGTTTGTAGGTAGGATAGGTATGTAGGTTGGGTAGGTAGAGTAGGTATGTAGTTAGGGTAGGTATGGTAGGGAAGGGTAGGGTACGTAGGTGAGGTAGGGTAGGGTAGGTAGGTAGGGTAGGGTAGATAGAGTACGTAAGGTAGGGTAGGGTAAGTAGGTTAGGGTAGGTAGGGTAGGGTAGATAGGTAGGGTAGGAAAGGCAGTTGACTGAAGCGAAACCGTGGGCACAGCTAGTTCTTATTGATTTGCACTCGAGTCGTTCGAAAAGCGGGCCAAGAGACTCATCGGCAAAGAGACACTGGTCAAGTCAAAGCTCCAGAGCCTTGAACATCGTCGCCGAGTTGCCAGCTTGTCAAGAGTGAATAGGTTTTTTCTAGGCAAGCGTGCTTCACCGTCGACCACATCATCGCTTACCATCAGGTGAGATAGTGGTCAAGCGCAAGCCTATAGATAATAAAAAAAAACAAAAAGAAGATTTCGCTAATTCTTTTTTTTGTTGTGTTTGTTATTGTTAGGAGAAAGTTCTGTTACAAGATAGGGCAGCGCCATCTAGTGACGAGTAGAAGAACTAAGTAGTAACTAGTGGCGCCATCTAGTATCGAATAGCGGAACTAATGTTCTCGAAAGTTCGTGTAGAGTAGAACTTTCCAGAATGTTCGAACCGAACATTCTGGAAGTTTCTAGTCGCTTCGGGATCGATGAGTTCAAAAGTCGATTGTTCTGGAAGATTCTCGAAGTACCTGGAACAGTATGGAACGTTCTAGAATCATCTTCCGGGCTATATAAAGAGCGGTCGGGTTCGTCGTGAGTCAGTTTCGATTGAGAAGCGATACAGAGCGATCAAAGCGGAAAATAGTGCGAAGTAATAGAATTGTTTAAGAAGTGTTTTTGTAATAAACAGTGATTAATTGAAGTCTGTTGTTTAAATAATTTATCCCTGAACCCCAGCTCGTAACAAATTGGTGTCAGAAGTACGGGATAAATTATGCCGGTTCTACCGAAGGAAGAAACGGAAGGGATGCGCACCAGGAGTCAGCGCCAGCAAGACGTAGACCAAAGGCGCATTGGAGACGCTCCCTCACCGTCATCAGGTGGACATGGAGATTCCGCGGCTGCAGCGGAACCAGCTCAATCGTCGACGTCGCCTGACTTAGCCGCCCTTATGGCATTCATGCAAGAGCAGGCTCGCCGTCAGGCGGAGCAAGCTCGCCGCATGGAGGAGCAGATGCAGCGCGACAAGGAGGAGCAGGCTCGCCGTCAGGAGGAGCAGGCTCGCCGTCAGGAGGAGCAGCTCTTGGTGATTAAGGACCTCCGCACAGCCATCGGTAAGGAGATGAAAGAGTTTAAGGACCAGGTCCAGCAGCAGGAGATCCGCATCGCCGAGTTAGAAAAGATTGTTCGTGGGCTCAAATCTGGAGGAGGGGCCGTGGCAGCTACGATAGTTGCGCCCTCACCGGTTGGTTTTAAAGTGCCACCATTTGACGGCTCTTCGTCATGGTCTGCCTACAAGATACAGTTCGAGGCCGTCATGAAATCAAATAGGTGGACCAAAGAACAGGCTTTGACTGCTCTAACCTTGGGTCTTCGCGACCAGGCTTTGACTGTGTTAGAGGCACTTGGACAGGACCTTACTTTTGAGAAGCTTCTGGAAGCATTGGAAGCTAGATACGGCGACGCGCACCTGGAACATGTGTTTCGCGCCCAGCTGAAGGACCGATCGCAACGTGTTGGTGAAACCTTACAGCAGTGGGCTCTGGAAGTGGAAAAGCTGGTCCGGAAGGCTTACCAGTCATCACCTGTGCTGATCGACCGGAATCTCGTACAGGCATTCACGGATGGAATCCGCGATCTGGAGGTTAGGGCTGCCGTAAGGCTAGGCCATTTTAAGAACCTTAAGAACGTCCTAGCCTACGCTTTGGAAGTGGAAGCTGTACGACAGGACGATCGAGCTCACCGCATAAGGGATGTTGTGACTTCACCCCGGTGCTATAGCTGTGGAGAGAGAGGCCACATCCGGTTGAGCTGCCCAAAGCGAAGGAGTCGCCATTGTGGAAGTCAGTCACCAGCATCAGGCAAACCAGTAGATGGCAGGACTAAGTGGCGGATGGTGACCGGTGAGGAAAGAGCCCCAAGGAACTCGATCTCGCAAATTGTGTGTGAGCCACAATTATGTGAAGGGAACAGAACACCACACGATGATGTAGATGCTCTCTCGCGTAGGTTGTGTTCCGATCAATGTAAGCCCTGTAGCGGGCAAGAGGCTGAGCACGTAACATTTGTGAGGATGTTGAGGACGGATCTTAGCGAAGATTGGAAGGCAACCTTGCAGAGCGCTCAACAAGAAGACAGAGACCTAAAACCGATCCTTGAATGGAAGAAATCAGGTGCTCCTAGGCCTCACTGGAGTGATGTCGCAACAACCAGTTCCATCACCAAGAGTTATTGGGCACAGTGGGAAAGCTTGGTTATCCAGGATGGAGTTCTGTGCCGGAAATGGGAGAACGCTCGCGGTGACCAGTGTCATCTACAAATGGTCGTACCTAAAGTTAAGGTGCCGGAGATCCTAAAGCTCTACCACAATGGATGTTCAGGGGGTCACATGGGAGTTAAGAGGACTTTAATCAAGATCCGAGAACGATTTAACTGGATCCATTGTCGAGAGGACGTTGAGGAATGGTGCCGCAAATGTACAAGTTGTGCGGCTGTGAAAGGACCACAAACTCGAAGCAGAGGGGCACTAAAGGTTTACAATGTTGGTGCACCATGGGAACGTATAGCATTAGATGTTGCTGGGCCATTTCCGGAAAGCCAAAGCGGGAACAAGTACTTCTTGGTCGTCATGGACTACTTCACAAAATGGCCGGAAGTGTTTGCAATCCCCAATCAAGAAGCGGTTACGGTGGCTGATAAGTTAGTTCACGAAGTGTTTTGTCGGTTTGGGGTACCCTTGGAAATTCACAGTGATCAAGGCCGGAACTTCGAGTCAGAAGTGTTCAAGGAGACGTGTCGTGTGATGGGTGCTCACAAAACCAGAACTACTGCTTATCATCCACAATCAGACGGGATGGTTGAACGGTTCAACCAATCACTGGAGAGGTATCTGGCAAAGGTTGTGGAAACCAGACAGAAGGATTGGGACAAACACATTCAACCATTTCTCCTGGCATATCGGAGTGCTGTTCATGAAAGTACAGCAGTAACACCAGCTTTTGCTAATTTCGGAAGAGAACTACGATTACCTGCAGATCTAATCACCGGTACCCCACCTGATTCTCCACGTAATGTAACGGATTACGCGAATGAACTACGGAATAGGATGAATGATGTATATGAGCACATCAGACAGACAGGTCAGCAGATGTCTGATAGGATGAAGACTCGCTACGATCGGAAGGCGAACAATAAGGGCTTCGATGAAGGATCTCTGGTATGGTTACATAACCCGGTACGCAGCAAAGGAAAATCGCCTAAATTGCAAGCCAAATGGGATGGACCATATCGCGTAGTTACCAAGATCAATGACGTTACCTACCGAATTCAAAAGGGACCACGAGGTGCATCGAAGGTCATTCATGTGGATCGGTTGGCCCGTTATCATGGGTCTAACAATGCTCGGGACGAGCATGTCTAAGAAGGAGGCAATGTTACAAGATAGGGCAGCGCCATCTAGTGACGAGTAGAAGAACTAAGTAGTAACAAGTGGCGCCATCTAGTATCGAATAGCGGAACTAATGTTCTCGAAAGTTCGTGTCGAGTAGAACTTTCCAGAATGTTCGAACCGAACATTCTGGAAGTTTCTAGTCGCTTCGGGATCGATGAGTTCAAAAGTCGATTGTTCTGGAAGATTCTCGAAGTACCTGGAACAGTATGGAACGTTCTAGAATCATCTTCCGGGCTATATAAAGAGCGGTCGGGTTCGTCGTGAGTCAGTTTCGATTGAGAAGCGATACAGAGCGATCAAAGCGGAAAATAGTGCGAAGTAATAGAATTGTTTAAGAAGTGTTTTTGTAATAAACAGTGATTAATTGAAGTCTGTTGTTTAAATAATTTATCCCTGAACCCCAGCTCGTAACAGTTCTTTAGAAGGTTAATAGATAAAAAAACAAATAGAAAAATAGCAGTAAGGTAGGGAGGTATGTAGGTAGGGTAGGGTAGGTAGGATAGGTATGGTTGAGTAGGTACGTAGGTAGGGTACGGAAGGGTAGGTAAGGTAGGTACGTAGGTAGGTATGCCTACCTACCTACCTTAACGTACCCTGCCGTACCGGATAAGGTAGGTAGGTAGGGGAGGGTTGAGTAGGTAGAGTAGGTAGGTAGGTAGGGTAGAGTAGGTAGGTAGGTAGGGTAGAGTAGGTGAGGTAGGGTAGGTAAGTAGGTTAGGGTAGGTAGTTTAGGGTGGGGTGCAAGTTGGGGTGCGGGTCAGGTAACCTCCACGTTGGCCTAGTTGGTTGCTGGTCTCTTTCGGATACGTCCGGGGGGAAGAGCAACCCGTTGGGCTATATAACAGCTCACAATGTTAGGACCCATTAATATGTATTAATGCTATTTTTTTTTTTATCCGTGGTGCTAGGCAACTGGGCTTATCCCAGTTGTATATGACCCTTTGTGCCTATTGGCCTTGTTTGTTCTGTCTCCTGCTTGATATGGAGGGAAGTGGAAATTTACATTTTTCCTACTCCTCCGTTATTCTTTTCTGATTAATTTCGTTGCGGGATCCAAGACAGGTAAATTCATTCTCCGGGACTTCGTCGAGCTTCATTGCCTCGGCGCTTTTCTGGTGGTCGCCACTGTTGATTCTGGCTTTCAGGAGTTGCAGTGGTTTGGGAATAGTGCGGTGGGATTGTCCCAAAAAAAAAAAAAAAAAAAAAAAAAAAAAAAAAAAAAAAAAAAAAAAAAAAAACCCGTTGGGCTGGTGCACCCTGGGCACCGTCAATAACTTCCCATTCGTGGGTTCTTGTTGGCGGTGGCGAATATCTGACGGGGGGGGTGGGGGGGAGGCGTCGCTCTGGGTGTTCCCCTGATTAGCAGGGGACACTCCAGATGCGACGAAGGGGTAGTCTGGGTAGGTAGGTTAGGTGGTTAGGAAAGCGGTGGGGCTCACTTCTTGGCCTCTGGGCGGGCCGCCTTCCCCTGCGGGGGGGAACGCCCGGGGCACCCCAGCTCTGCACCCTGCACTGCCCGGCTCTGCAGTGACCGGCTCTGCCCGCTCTGCACCTGGCTTTGCACTCGGCGCTCGTGCGGTTTGAGCTCCCCGAGTGCACTGACCAGCTCTGCACCCTGCTTTGCCCGGCTCTGCATCCGGGCTTTGCCCGCTCTGCACCTGGCTCTGCAGCCCGGAATCTCGCCTGCGGGTGGGGGTGGCTGCGGCTCGGGGGCGGGAAGTGAGCCCAAGAGGAGGTGGTGACTTGTCGTTGCCGACCCTCCTTTGACGTGGGATGGTCGGCAGGGACAAGTCAGTGGTAGGAGGAGGCGGCGGAGCGTCGGTCTCGACGCTTCGCCGCACACGCGGAGGGCGGCGTCTGGCCTTCGTGGGCAGATGCCGCAACGTAGGGGACCGTAAGGTCCAGCGCGGTGAAGGGCACGTCGCGGCACACCGTCTAGGTGTGCCCAGCGGGGGCGTAGCTGCGCCGTGCCCTGAGGAGGAGGTTGTGTGGCAGGTCCTCTCGCTTCCCGGTGTGGTAAATCCATGCTGGGGAGCGGGGAGGCCTGGGCGGCGGTTGCCTCCTTTTGCGAGGACGCCATGTCGCAAAAGGAGGCAGCGGTGGGGGTGGGAGAGGGCGGTTGTACGATCGCCTGCGCCCACCCCCTGGTGGTGATTAGCGGGCAGCAGGTGCGGGGGCGCCTGTCGTCTGCATTGCACAATCACCACCCTCGTCGGGCGGGAATGGCCGAGCACTCACGGTCATTCCCGGGCCCCTCCACTGAGGGAGGGGCGTGCGGGGCCCGCCATTATGGTGGGCAATCGTCGGCGGAGGACTGGGCGTAAAGGCTGTGCCGGTTTCCCAGTCCTCCTCCACACAGACGATGCGGGAGTGCGCTGGTTTATTTTAGTGGGTATACCGGGCTTGCCCGGGGAGTCCCACATAGCCCGTCCATTCCCCCGATGGGCGGGTATGCGTAATGCATTTTTTTCCAGCGTGATCAAAAAAAAAAAAAAAAAAGGGTGGGGTGCAAGTTGAAAGCTTCCATGCGGCACACCCTGGGGAACGTCGGCCTCAGCTGCCCATTCACCTTGCGGGGACAGTTGGGGCGTGCGGCTAATTTCAACACACGAGGAAAGCCTTTAAGCCGGACCGTATTTTTCCATCTATATGTGCATATTCATGTATCATGTTACAAGTGTTTTAAACAAACAAATTCATCTTTATCTAATCTTTATCTTTCTTTCAGTAATAGCGTACCTGGGGACAAACCGGTATGGAAGAGGAAAACGTGTTGCGCCGACCCCAAGTAACATGGGATGAGGGCAGGAAGATGATGATGATCTTATCTTTATCTTTAAAGGTCGCGGTTCCAAATACAGATCATCATCCATGATGGTCAGACAGTGGAACCGGGCTAGAGGCGGGACAGCTAGTCCGTCGCTGCGGTGGCCATCTAACGCCTATTTGGAGGCAGTCTGCTGTCCGAGGGTAGGTCAAGTGGGCGTGGAATAGAAATGGAACCCAAACCCAAGGTCTCGCGGGCCCAGGGGATGATTGGCCGGAGGGTTTGTATCCGGTCACAAGCGCAGGGAAAAGGACCTCACCCTTAAAAAGAAACAATAATGGAACGCAGACTAATGGAAAATAATCCTCAGGCGGGTATTCTTGCGCAACGCAAGGGCCAGTCCCACCCTCTAGAGATCTCCTGGAGGGCAGCCCCATCATGTCTGAGGGGGGCACCACTGGTCTCGCGGGCCGGCTGTCAACTGCCAACCTGCATCAAAGCCACGAGCGATAAAAGAAGCTCCAGGTTCACCTGGAGCAACTGGTGGATGCACCGCTTGCCGTCACCGACGGCAACAAGAGCCGAGGAGGCTCAAGTCACCATGTGGACGTACCTCTTGTCGTCGCCGATGGCAACAAGAGCCGAGGAGGCTCAGGTCCTGGAGACAACTTGTCTGACCAGGAATCGCGTGGCACCTCCAAATTTTGGAGGAAGCGTCCGCGCAATAAAGACTCGGGATCGCTGGGTCCTCGAGTGAGGAGAACCTATCGTCCCCGAAAGTGTCAACGGGGCGGAGAGGGCTGGGTTGTGCGTTGGCGGGTGTTGCCACCGCTCGGGTGCCGCGGGAACGCGACGTGCGGGGTCCCTTTGTGCCTCGGCCCAACACGCCTGCCCCTGCAGAGTGCGTGCAGAGCGACCCTGGGAACATGCGTACGGACCAGAGCGGTGGCTCCACCACGTCCTTGCTCGAAACAAACAAGGCGGAGGCGAATGCTGCAAAGCGACGGGCTGTCGCGGTAGACGAGGTTAGTGAGTTGGCCCGACAGGCTGGAGAGCGGCGCTCTGCTCGGACGGCGGATGCATCGGCGGTAGCGAGATGAGACGAGGGGCGAGATCCGTCCCAACGCTACCGGGCACGGCATGATTTGAGTGCGGTGCTCGGTGGCGGCGGCACAAAAGTCGCTAACGGTGAAGGAATGCTGGTAACCCACCCCGGGTTGCAGCGAGGGTCAAGCATTTTTTTATGCGGTGTGGAAAATCCTCATTGGATGTCCTCCGCCCTGGAGAGGACGGAGGGGTCTGTCAGACTCGTACTGACTAAAAACCACCCCGGGTTTCCATCTCACACCTACGCTGGGGGTCGCGGGAACAACGATACTTCCGCAACCCCCGGCTAGTGCCGGCCCGCCTCTGCGGGCCTCGGTGTCGTGTTGGGGGGAGAATGAGGTGTTGGACTCCCCCGCGACGTCTAAGAGGGGCGCGTGTGGAACACTACGCACCGCCACCTCGGGTCCTGATGTGTGAGGGGCGACGGACGTCCCCGAATCCGTCGCCCCTGGAACAATTTAGGGGGGTTGAAAGAGGGCGTTGTTCGCCCTCCGCCGACGCCCGGCGCGTCTGCTGCGGATCGGGTGAGCGGATGAAATTTCTCTCTCTCTCTCTCCGCAGCCTCCTTCTGCAAGACGACTGTTTCGCACAAGGATACCACCGCGTCCCATGCAAGTAGACCACATACAAACGCTGCGGCAGGTTATACAGAAGACCGAAGAGTATAATATACTACTAATTAGCGTTTGTAGACTGCGAGGAAGCCTTCGATTCAATCGAGACTTGGGCTGTACTGCAGTGTCTCCAACGGTGCTAGATCGACTACCGGTACATTGAGGTGTTGAAGTGTTTGTATAAAAACGGCGCTATGTCAGTCTGTCTTTAGGATCAAACCTTGAAACTAATCTTTCTCCAGCGTGGCGTGAGACAGGGAGACGTCATTTCTTCGAAACTGTTCACTGCTGCGCTGGAGAATGTACTCAAGTTTCTGGACTGGAGGGGGCTAGACATCAACGTTAATGGCGAGTACATCACTCACCTTCGGTTTGCCAAAGACATAGTGGTCATGGCTGATACCATGGAGAGCCTCAGTACAATACTTGATGACCTCAGTAGAGCTTCCGAAAGAGTGGGTCTTAATATGAACATAGACAATACCAAGGACATGGTGAATGACCATGTAACACCCAATACTTTCAAGATCGTTGACTCCACACTCGAAGTTGTGGGCGACTATGTCTACCTGGGACAAACAATCCAGTTAGGTAGAGCCAACTTCGAGAAAGAGATCAACCGTCGAATCCGACTCGGCTGGGCAGCGTTCGGGAAGTTGCGCGGTATCTTCTCGTCCAACTTACCACAATCTCAAGACGAAAGTCTATGACAAGTGTGTGTTGCCAGTGATGACATATGGCTCTGAGACGTGGTCAATTACAATGGGCCTCATCATAAAACTTACAGTCACTCAAAGGGCAATAGAGAGGGCTATGCTCGGCGTTTCCTTGCGTGATCAAATCAGCAATGTAGAGATCCGTAAGAGAACCAGGGTTACCGACATAGCCCGAAGAATTGCCAAACTTAAGTGGCAGTGGGCAGGGCACATTGCTCGCAGAACGGATGGCCGATGGGGCAGAAAGGTTCTGGAGTGGCGACCGCGAACCGGAAGACGATGCGTTGGAAGTTCTCCCACCAGGTGGACCATTGACTTGGTGAAGGTTGCGGGGATCCGCTGGTTGCGAGTCGCACGGGACCGATCAATGTGGCGACGCTTAGGGGAGGCATATGTCCAGCTATGTCCAGCAGTGGACGTCTCTCGGCTGATATGATGATGAACACTTTATTTTTTTCGGTATGGCTTTCTAATTGATAACAGGACACTACGCAAAGTCACCAAGACTTGGAATATGCTACAGTCTCCGAGTGCTTGCAATTCGATCTTTTTTTCTTAACCGAAGTCCTAAACAGTAAAAACACACAACATTACCACCCAGAATATAGCCTTTGATTAGTAAAACACGCACCTGGACGTTGCAGTCATCGCATTTCTCGTAGCACAGCTTCCTGCATTGATGGTCCCCCCGGTCTCCTAGCAGGTCGGCTACGCAACCAGCTTTGGCTCGTGCGCAAGGCTTGCGGCATTTGTACTGAAAAAGTCAAAGGCTTAATGAATGGATGAATGTTTGTTACTCTTTCACGCAAAAACTACTAACGGAGTTTGATGAAACTTTACAGTAATATAGTTTACCTACGCATCAGAAGTGTTAACACATAGAATACTTTTTATCTCGGGAGTATGTTCCCTTGGGATAATGTTCAACATTCCTGCGGAAGAAGCGGCTGGCAGAAACTAGTACATAAATTGATGTGATAATCAACAAATTCAACTACATATAAGCAAATCTCAATTGAACATAATAATTGTTATCTTTGATGTGGAACATGTAATGCGGCGGCGCGGCGGTCAGACCGGCTGTAGGCGTGGCGACGCTCTCTCTCTCAACGCGCCGAGGTTTCAATGGTTCACATCTGCCAGTCGTCCCGCGACGAGAGGCATTTTTTTAGGCAAATCCAGATAATATGGTTTTGCAATTTTATTTCTGTTTCTTGTAATATCCCGGTGTGTACAAGAGAAAGAGAAAATGTTGTATCTAATTAATTGTAAAAAACCCAGCCAAGTGCGAGTTGGACTCGCGCACGAAGAGTTCCGCACCATTATCGCAAAAAACGACAAAAAATCACGTTTGTGGACGCCCCACTTAAATATTTATTTCATTTTGTTTTTAGTATTATTTGCTATCGCGGCAACAGAAATACATCATCTGTAAAAAATTCTAATGCCTAGCTATAACGGTTCGTGAGATATAGCTTGGTGACAGAAGGAAAGACAGACAGACGGAACGCGGAGTCATAGTTATAGGGTTTTGGGTACGGAACCCTAAAAAGGTTTTTATTTACAGTTTTTGGATGTGGTACATAATGGTTAAGTTCTATAGTAATGTACCTATAATGCCAAAATAGATTTCCCGAATAACATGAAACTTGAACAAAACCGGTGGAATGAGAGTGTACCAGGGTAAACTGTACACATCTGCGTACCCCTTCAGAGCGTACCGGCGGCTTGATGTTATTTTATGAAACGGTGTGTAGTGCCCGTCACGTAAGTTAGCAAGGTTTCGGCGTAGTGGGGGTAAGTTCGCGCATATTCCGCGGTTCGCTCTATATGGTGGCCTACCACTAGAGCGAACGGAAAGTGAACGCGACGCGATTGATCATTCGATCCTAGTGTCAACTGACTAACCAATCGCGCGCTCGGAACGGTCCTAAACGTTCCCCGCACCCCGCTTCGTTAGTCGCATACTTCTGCGCATCTAACGACTCTTACGTGCCGGGGATTATTAACAATGAACAGACATGCGATTGCAGCTACCCTGAGAGATCTGTCATCATATATTGAAGAATTCTGTTGTATATCTCCGAAGTTCTTCATCAGATCAGAATCAACAAAATCGGTTCACCTAGTAAAAAGTTCTTAGGTGAAAACATTTTTAAATAATTAGTCGAATTGAGAACCTCCTCCTTTTTTGAGGTCGGTTAAAAACGGAAGAGACCTGCGGCACATAAACATTCAAATGATAACCTAAAAACTTTCAAATAACGGTCAGTGGATACGAAACGGGACACTATGGAAAAAGACACATCATGGGACGCCTCAAGGGCATTGACCTTGACCTCAGGGTCAATCTTGAAGTCAAGGTTAAAATTAAGGTTTTAGACATTTATTTTCTCAAAAGATTTACAAAATCACTTACAGAGAAAATACAATATTATAACTTAAAATATATGAAGCCGACTGGCGTAGCGGGTTAAAGTCGTTCCAACGACTAAGTATTTTACGACTAAATATTATCTACGTGAGAGATTGAAAAATCTAATTCATAATCCCAATGCATTCCTATGTTACCCATACACTATAACAACGAGTATCATTCGCAAGCATCAAGTTCGATAAAAACGGGCTCTTTATTTTTTGACAACTTTAGTACATAGTAAAACATTGGAATTTTGTAACAGTTTTAGTAACAGGGTAGTTGTAGTAAAATGTTGTGTGATGCATCGCCACTGCGGGTAGGTGTGCATGAGCTGAGGGAAACAATACAACATTGGACACATGTTTATTAAGGCCCATGACATAGTGATTGTTTCACTGCGTATGAACTAAGGTATTATTGTTATGTTTTTGTATGTATGTATGTGTGTGTATTTAACTAAATAGAATTTATCTATTATGAATATTTGAGTTTGTTTTCTATTAAATTAAATTCCGGAGGTTAAGATCCACGATTCTCAGGATCAGTAACAAGTCAATATTCATGGTTAGAGTCCTTGAGGTCAAGGTCAAGTGACTGTGTGGCCAAGTTCCACATAGTGAGGAAACCTGGACTTATATAGTTAATGTAAGTCTGACATAGCAAAGTCAGAGGCCTGTGGGGTTCCCTGAGGCGGCTTAATTAACTCTGACACCAGAGGTGGCCACATCTCACACGAAAAGAAGAAGTTCAAGTAATACTAGAGGGCATGATATATGTGATGTCAAGTGACCTTGCGAGTGTCTTTGGAATTCCAGTGCCCTGACACTACCCTTTTTACCCCACTGCCGAAGGAGGGTAATGTGTTTATCAGTCTATGTATGTATGTAAGTATGTATGTATGTATATAATTTAAGTATGTATGTATGTATGTTTGTTCCTATATGGCGTTCCAGAGACCAAATGCGTTGGCCGATTTTGATGATTCTTACGTCAATCGATTCGTCTTAACCCTGCGAGTGTACTTGCTACATTAAAATTAGAAATAAATATACTGGCGGATTTTGGGCGCCATTTTGTGGGGATACTATTTTTTTTTTCTTCTAAACCCATCATGTGGGGTATCAAAATAAAGGGTTTTAAGAGATGATTTCAAAAATATAAAACACTTTCATGTTTAAATGTACCAAATTTGAAAAAAAAATAACTAAAAAGTTGTAAATAAAAAAAGTTTATTTAAAAATCTAAAAACCCGACTGCTTAAAAAGCGAACTAAAAAGACGTAAACAAGGAGAAAATCATGTTGTGCAGTCGGAGGATACATCTGGTTTTGGGCCAACTAGCGAATGTATCCTCCGACTGCAATCATGATTTTCTCCCTGTTTACGTCTTTTTAGTTCGCTTTTTAAGCAGTCGGGTTTCTAGATTTTTAAATTAACTTTTTTTTATAAAGCGTACACAAATGTTTGGGACTTTTAACGGGTCTGCTTTTTTGTAATGAATGACCGTAATATAGATCTCTTGTCTCCATTCTACAAGTATTGTAAAAACAAGTTACGGTAATGTTTAATGTCTTCGGAACGATAAACTGAACCGTAACTCATATAAACTGATTGAATAGCGAGCCCACCCGTAGGTACCCTATTACGTCGCTCGATTACCTAGACTTGTCGTGGGAAAATATTGTGTACCGTAGTATTGTCTCATAGTCTTCGTGTGACTAAAGTATCCCACGTGGTAGTTTAAAATATGATACATGTAGGTTCCATGCGAATTTTAGAGTAGAACTACCTGTAATAGAACTTTTAATATACATAAGAATTAGAGAAAAGGTAGATAATTAGATAAGATTATATATATTTTCATAGCTCATAAGTAGGGAGGAATCTAGGTTAGATAAGACTTTTGTGTTGACCCGCAAATAAAGGCCGGACCGCTCAGGGGCTGAGACACAGTTGGTCTTCAGCTCTACAAGAAGTAACAAACAAGGAATAAAGGACATGGCCAGAATTTGTATAGAGCTGTGCCCTAACAAAAATTATTCATGTACATTGACATACAGTACATCGTATTAAAGCTTAGAGGTGTGGCTTTACAATAGTTTAAGTTTTATGATTATAGAAGAAGCGAGAGACACTCTAAAAAGGAAACAAAAAAATGCCTAATCATTTTGAATAGCAAAGATGTCGTCAGGTGGCACGTGTGATAGTTGACAGTGACAGTTGACAGTGACAGTTGACATTGACAGTTGACAATGACAGTTGACAATGACCGTTGACAATGACAGCTGATAATGACAGTTGTCAATGATAGTAACAGATGAGTAATTGAGAGCCTTTCAGAATTTATGGAAATAGAAAATGTATGAAACACTCTCACTGCCGGTGTTCCAAGCATTTTTCATTCATAGAATTACGCTTCAACAGTCGGCTAGTGAAGAAACAGTCAAAAATCAAAATACCAATAACGTAATCACATTGATGTAAGTAGGAAATAGTCTGTCCTTTGAAATATCGTGTTAGGGCAGGCCGCGATGGCGAGGAAGAGCTCGTCGTTTACTTTTATTACTAGGATATTATGACTATTATAAATCATACATCCTCATAGCTACTTAGCAAAAAATATACAATTGGATATGCAACAAAACACTAAAATAGAACAGTAACTAACAACTGTAACAGTAACTGTCTTTATCTGTATTTTGTATCTGCGGTGTTAAAGATGTTACAATATGCCTTAGCATTCGAGTAGTGGTCACACTACAATTCAGGCACCTTGACATCATGAAATCGTGACTCGTGAGCGTCCGAATCCAAATGGTAAACAAACAAGTACAGTAAGCACAGCACTAATATTTACGAAGAAGCGTAAACGGAAGACCGATAAACGATAGCGCGGGGTTAAGCTAAAATATCCAACAGAATAACAAACAAGAACACGTGATATGATCAACGCAAGACTGCACCACAGATTAGACTGCACCAGTGCGCGCGCGTAGAAACGTCATAATGACTAGGACGTTTGGATACACACTGGAATATATTAACGATGCATTCAGCATTATGGTGAAGCGCGGTAGCTTGAAAAGTGGTATCTGTGTTATTCGTAAAACCTTACCTTTTATTTTAGAGGTATTTATCTAGGCAATACGATTCATGCAGTTGCAGTTTTTTTTTTAAATCTTACCTTCAGGCGTACTTCAGAAACAGTGTTTGTCTTATTCGTGTATCCAAACGCAAATGCATTACACAGAAACCGCACAAAAACAATTAACATACTTATTTTTTGGAATTTTTTGTCGCCTGTTCTAGAGTAGTGTAATTGATACCATTAATTTTAATTTATTTTACAAGTAATTTTCAAATATTAATAACTGCTGTACATTACGTATTCTGAATTGATTCGTAGGGCAGAATCTGGCCATGTCTTTTGAAGATACGAATCAAGACATTTTTTGCATTCCTCAATAAGACCCCAACAAACACAAATACAGTCCATAACAGGTATTGTTTCATTTTAAAGTTGCTTCTACATCGTTTCCGACGCTGCGGGATGTGCAATCCCTTCGCCCTTACGTAACAAAGGATAGCCACCCATGCTCACCTCCGCAGCTTCGGCTTGCTGCCCGGCGAGCACGGCCTACTGTGACATCGCTTAAGTCACACTTTTATTCACAGTTTGGGCGATAAACCCATTTTGTCTTAAATGCTAGCACGGCGGCGTGAGATGATGGCATAACTTCTTGACGTTTATTTTTTTATTTTTCGGAAATTTCCCAATTTTATTGCTGTTTCGGTTGAACCTTGGCCATAAAAACCATTTAGGTATTAGGAAGCATAGTTTCCGAATTATGGGCCTCCGTATCTTATTTTATTTTGCATAAAACGCTCTATATTTCCAAAATGGTATCTCGAAAACGCTACATCTTAGGCAAAAAATAACCAAAATTTAGCCCCCCCCTTTGCTTACCCCCATGCTAGCAGAATCCCAACATGAATTTATGAAAAGGTTGTTGCATGGTTTTCAACTTGAACTACAAATTCTTATCAGATAAGTTAAGAGTGAACAGGCTTCTTCTGGCAAAAAAATTACAATTATAAAAAATTCATCATCTACCTTTTTCCCAATTATTGTTGGGGTCGGCTTCCAGTCTTACCGGATTCAGCTGAGTATCAGTGTTTTACATGGAGCGACTGGCTATCTGACCTCCACAACCCAGTAACTGGGTAACACGATACCCCTTGGAGAGACTGGTGTCAGATCTTAAGCTTCTGACTACCCGTAACGACTGTCAAAGATCTTCAAATGACAGGCGGGACCAACGGCTTAACGTGCTTTCCGAGGCACGGAGGAAACTCGGTATGTTGAAATGGTCACCCATCCACGGATCGACCTCGGCAAGCGTTGCTTAACCTTGAAGATCGACCCGTGCGGCTGTTATTATTAAGCCACGAGCTCCTCTCTACATTACTATTCTATACTTAGCAAAGGACAGAAAAGTAGTGAAAATACATAAAAACAGGACCGTGAGAAAAATACATTCGAACAGGGGGGTGACCACAAGCTCTTAGAGTAAGGTTATTTTGAGATCGAGTAAGGGACAGATGTATCTGACTTGTATACATCTGTCACTTACTCGATCTCAAAATAACCTTACTCTAAGAGCTTGTGGTTACCCCCCTGGCCAATAACCTTTGATGATGATGATGTTTAAAAAAATATAAATTAATTATAAAAAAGTAATAATATAAAATTAATTAATAATCCTGTAACATTTCAATTAATTAATAAGCATTGATCACCACACACACAAAATAAATTTTCATCCCACCATCTCGGTAAGAGTATTTTTAATCTTCAATATCTGAGTGGAAAAGCCGTTTTTATTCACTAGAGGATAAAGTAAATTGAATTTAGAACATCGTGTGTACTAAGTTTGTGAATTAAAAAAAAACATTAAACCTATTTACTGCTACCTCTATGGTGCCGAATATATCATACAACTTTTTTTTTAATTTGTTAAAAACTCAGACTCGGAACCTTCTTGGTGTTCTTTTTTCAATTTGCTTTGTACGCGGTTCTTTACGCGGCATTTTTTCACGTCATTGTTAAACCTTATATTAAAAACAAGAAACTTGAAAACAAGTGAAAAACTAAAATGAGTGATTCTAGCGACGAGGAAGTTTGTTTGACGCCAACAGAATTGACTGAAACTGTTAATAATGCGCAAATGAGCTTTCTCCCTCAACAATAACTGTAGCAACGTTACTTTAAAATTTTCTTAATTATACCTTAGTATTATTTTGTTATAATTTAAAGATTATTCTGTAATACTTACCTGTCATAATGTAGTAATTAATACCTAAACTGAAATACAAGTGTACCTATCTTGTGATTGTAAACGTTTTTTTTTGCATTTAGTCATTTCCTCGCTGCGGTGGAATGAAAAGTTACATGTTGCACTCGAGTGCAAAGATTTTTCACCTCGTGCTCTTTTGATTCCCTCGCTAACGCTCAGGATTCTAATTTTGAATCACTCGCTGCGCTCGTGATTCAATTTTAGAATCCTTCGCTTGCTCGGTCATCAAAATTGAACACGCGGTTAAAAAGCAACTTTGCACTCTTGTATAACAAATAACTATTTCATCCCACCATCTCGGAAAGAGTATTTTTAATCTTCAATATCTGAGTGGAAAAGCCGTTTTTATTCAATAGAGGATAAAGTAAATTGAATTTAGAACATCGTGTGCACTAAGTTTGTGAATTAAAAAAAAAACATTAAACCTAATTACTGCTACCTCTATGGTGCCGAATATATCATACAACTTTTTTTTAATTTGTTAAAAACTCAGACTCGGAACCTTCTTGGTGTTCTTTTTTCAATTTGCTTTGTACGCGGTTCTAACCATCTCCCTCTCTCTCCAACATTCACGCCAAGGGAATCCGATGAATCGGTACAACTATTAAGTATGACAGATAGTTTACCGAAAAACAGTACACAAGTGACTAACACCAATATTACAGTACCAAACAAAAATATTACACTCAATTTAAATAACTGTAGCAACGTTACTTTAAAATTTTCTTAATTATACCTTAGTATTATTTTGTTATAATTTAAAGATTATTCTGTAATACTTACCTGTCATAATGTAGTAATTAATACCTAAACTGAAATAAAAGTGTACCTATCTTGTGATTGTAAACGTTTTTTTTTTGCATTTAGTCATTTCCTCGCTGAGGTGGAATGATAAGTTACGTGTTGCACTCGAGTGCAAAGATTTTTCACCTCGTGCTCTTTTGATTCCCTCGCTAACGCTCAGGGCCTGCAGTCTCGACATAGCTAACGATCGTTACGTTAAGTAACATTCGTTAACTCTTACCACAAAATAGTAAGTATACAGAAGGGCCACTCCCGCCGTTTGGAAAATTGACAGCTAAACTTGACAGATTCACCAGGGTTGTAGTGTTCGTGATATTAAATAGATATTTGATGCCCTGTCTACCCTCTAAGGCATGTAAGCATGATATAATGTATGTTTAGACGAATCTTTGTATTTATGTTTGTAACTTGGGCAACCTACCCTTTTTTTTTTAATTCGGAATCAATATAGTAGCAACCCTAGTGAATCTGTCAAGTTTAGCTGTCAATTTTCCAAACGGCGGGAGTGGCCCTTCTGTATACTTACTATTTTGTGGTAAGAGTTAACGAATGTTACTTAACGTAACGATCGTTAGCTATGTCGAGACTGCAGGCCCAGGATTCTAATTTTGAATCACTCGCTGCGCTCGTGATTCAATTTTAGAATCCTTCGCTTGCTCGGTCATCAAAATTGAACACGCGGTTAAAAAGCATCTTTGCACTCTTGTATAACAAATAACTATTATTGCTATTTGGTGCAGTAATTAGAAGAAAATAGTATATTATGCAACTAGTGAATAAAGGACGGATTTAAAGCGAGGGCCATAGATGAATCACGAGCAAGTGAAGGATTCTAACGACTTAATCACGACCGTAGGGAGTGATTCATGATGATTGAATCACGAGCAAAGCGAGTGATTAAGTGTTAGAATCATGAACGACGCGAGTGATTCATGGCCCTCGATATAAATCCGTTTTATTCAAGAGTTGCATACTATATTTTATACCATGACTACGAGAAAAAGAAATATTTAAGCACAAGGAATATTAATAAATACAAAATAAAGGGTTTATTTCCTTCAAAATTTACAAAAAATGTGAAACCCTGACCCCTGAGCTAGGTAACAGCACCTGTGTTTCAGGGGCCGATGACCACATATGTTACGTTACATAATTATAATTAATTATACACCATTGCAATTAATATTAGAATTACAATGCAAATAAGTATTCAATAAATATCCTAGAACTAAATCAAAATCATTATTAAAATCCTAAATATAAACAAACTCAAAATTAAAATCGAAGAAGGAGTTTGAAAGTCGAGTATTCTCTGCACAAGTAGTTTGTACTCGTATTTTTTGCGCAAGGAGGCGCAAGGAGGTTATATAACATTGAGATGAAGGTCGAATATATTGGTGTGTTCAAAATTCAAACACCAAAACAGTGATTAAAAGTGCTTTTTATTCACTGTTTTCAGTGAGTAAAAAATCTCCTCTAAATCTTTTTAGAGGGGGAATGGTATAATAGTATATTATGCAACTAGTGAATAAAAGACGGATTTAAAGCGAGGGCCATAGATGAATCGCGAGCACGTGAAGGATTCTAACGACTGAATCACGACCGTAGGGAGTGATTCATGATGATTGAATCACGAGCATAGCGAGTGATTCAAGTGTTAGAATCATGAGCGACGCGAGTGATTCATGGCCTCGATATAAATCCGTTTTATTCAAGAGTTGCATACTATATTTTATACCATGACATCGAGAAAAAGCAAGATCTAAGCGAGAAGCACAAGGAATATTACGAGTAATAAATAAATGGAACCTTCAAAATTTACAAAAAATGTGAAAACCTGACCCCTGAGCTAGGTGCTGTTACCTGTGTTTCAGGGGCCAGTGACCACCTCCGTTATAACCATCTCCGAACGAAAGTGATACATTTTTTAAATCATCTGTCATAATGTGACATTTGTGACTAAATGGGTGCGCCCGTATTTGCAATTAAGACCCGATGAGTCCCAAATAAACGTTAGGAAATTTTCTCACGCCGCGGGTGCTATTATTTAAGACAAAATGGCTTTATCGCCCAAACTGCGATGAAATGTGTGACTCAAGCCATGTCACAGTAGGCCGTGCTCGCCGGGCAGCAACAAGAAAGGCATGTTGTTTCTTTAAAATATGTCACATGTTTGACCCGTGCTAGCATTTAAGACAAATTGTAAGACAAGACAAAATTTATCATGTCTTGTCACAAATGTCTTGGGTACGCTCATACTCGCTTGGCTGGTCGCCCCCGACGGCCGATATATGTGATAGAATCGAGAAAATAAACGATATAAAAAACGCACAGGATCTGTCAATGAGCGACGCTTGGGGGAGGCCTATGTTCAGCAGTGGACGTCTTTCAGCTGAAATGATGATGATAATGGATATAAAAGTCAAACAACTCACTTTCTCATGGGTCGGATCATCGGTCACGTGACAGTTGCGCTGGCACACATGGCCGCACTCTAACCGGTACTCACACCGCGTAAAACATTTCACCTCATTTATATTCTGGTAACAATCTTTCCGTGCCTGTAATTTTATAAATTTTATTTATAATAAAATTGACAGTTTTGACAGTGAAGTGAACATCTACTCACAAATAAGTAATAAGCTGTTCAAATTCCAAATAAATAAATAAAAAATGACGTGATCGAACACCGAAACTAGTTAGTGCGTTTTATTTATAAGAAGCTTGTTGCTTGTTTGTTTATAAGTTAGATAAAGTGACATCACTGGTTGTACACTTGCACGCCATGTTATGGCAGGATATCCTGAAATAAATTTACTGTAACACCTTATGGACCATATTCTAGCAAATAAATATTTTTGATTTGATTTGATGATTTATAGTGACAAAGGTCGTAACCTATGCCACATCTAACAATTAATGCATATCGGATTTCATTCCGAAATCCAGACTAAATATAAGTGACGGAATCCCTCTTTTCGAACTTGAAAAGGCGTACCTTGTGCTCACAATCTGGTAATGTAACATCAACTTTGGTAAGACACTTGTTCTGCGGGTCGCCGACGTCTCGATGGCAAAATGTGTTCATTTCATGTCCGCACGGTAGAGTCTTCCTTACGAGCACCTCGCACGGCTTGCAATCTACGTAGCACTTTAATGGACATACATGCCCGAGCTCGCATAGCACTCTAAAACAAAAAAAAAGGTTTACGGTTAATTTTTATTTTATTTATTTATTAGGATCACCAACGTTTTACACAACAGTAACTTATACAGACAATATTATTATACAATTTGATACCCTTCTTGTTATGCACACTCAATTATAGGTAACCACAGCTAACACATGTTCGAGTTTACACGCTCCATATAAACACAATCATTAACATTAAAAAAAATACAAAATTAAAATAATAGAAAAATAACTGAATTTATACATAAAATTATAAAGATTAAATTTATATCAACATTAAAATACACGTTCGATTAAATTAAAATAAAGATTATGACAGGTTAAATTAAATTAAAATAAAGAAAAGATTCTGGCATTTATTTATCCTCGTTAGCGGCTTGCTTCAGTCGCAAAGAGACCAAAAGAGGTGGGGCAAGTATACTAGTGAAGTCCGGTCATCAATGGAGAGAACTGCCAAAAATAGCAAAAATATCCATAAATCAAAAATAACATGTCTTTGAATGTTGCGCCATTGAACTGATTACCCACAAAATCGTATGTGTCCGTGTTTATAGAGTACCAAAACTAAATAATTTTAATGAATGTATTAGTAAATTAGAACAAATGTTACATAATTTAAATAAAAAGGATTGTAAAAATATTGTTTTAGCGGGAGATTTTAACATAGATGTACTGAAAAAAACTAAGCAATCTATAGAAATTGAAAATATGTTATTAGGCTTTAACTTGAAACTCGTGCTTTATCAACCGACTCGTCTTAAGAGCAAAACATGTATTGACAATTTTGCGCATAATTTTAACAGGTCCTGTAAGTCTTTAGTATTAGAGTTAGCATTGTCGGACCACACAGCCCAAATACTAAAATGTCCAATAAGCAGTATATTCTTTTAATCGATGGACTAGGAGAAGACGTGACTTTAATAATAACAACATTAATAAATTTAAGGCCTATCTGCAGAGTTTGATATTCTCCTTACTATAAAACCAATGCTTCCCCGAAAATATCATTTCAGTAAATGTCCATAAAAAGCAAAAATGGGTATCACGTGGTATTAAGAAATGCAGCGAGAAGAAACGGCAATAACTTCGGCAGTTGCGAAAAAAACCGACACAATACAATAGAATGCAATTTAAAAACTATACAAAGCGGTTTAGAAAGATTATTAGTTTAACTCAACGAGCTCAAAACAACCATAAAATAAAGACATCAAACAATAAATCTAAGCCAACGTGGCAAATTATAAATCAATCAAAGTTAAATATTCCTAAAAATAATATTAACAAACTAAGAATTAATAATAATGACATTTGTTGATTATTGAATGTGCGAACCATACCGACCGCTTGCGTTCGGTATGGTCGGATGGAGGCACGGCAGCTTACGGTTAGCGTAAAAATACTTTTACTAAATATTTAATTTAACTTATTTTTGTGAACTATTAAAATCCTTTTTTTGTGTGTAATCGTCTTGTTTATCGATACCGAGTGTCTTCAAAAATTCTTAAAGTAAATTGTATACACCGAAAAAACCGAATACCACGTTAACTGACCTGGGAATCGAACCCAGGAACCACGATCCGCAGTTGTGGGTTTAGAATTACCTTGTACCTTTCGCATTTCATAGTACACTTGGTGTTGATATGCTCTCTGTCAAATCCGTGGCAGTGCAGTTGACACTTGTGGCCGCAGCGATACTGGTAGTTACACTTCTCAAAGCATCCGCCATCTGGTGGTAACTTGTGGAAATCCTCTGGAGTCGAAATCTGTAAGTGTAACCCATTAATGTGTAATACTTTATAATCGATAAAATTGCATGTAAAATTATATTAAATTACTGGGCAAGATATAATCCATATTATTGTTATAAATGCGAAAATAACTGTTGTCTGGAGTTACATTTTGACACTTAAACCGCTGAACCGATTTAGATGATTTGTGGTCAAACGCGAGCCTATCGATAAATAAAAAAAATAAAAAGAAGATGAAATCAATCAATCCGCCTATGCTTTGCCCAACTTCATTGGGGTCGGCTTCCAGTCTAACCGGCTTCAGCTAAGAAATGAAATACGGTATGGAAATAATTTGAGACCCTAGTAGGACATAGAATAGTTTTTATCTCCGAAATGGGGGGTTTGTATGGTAAACCCATACGTGACTTCGTCTTCGCTAGTTTTAAAAGTTCAACTTTGAATTAGTTATGATGTTTGATACTTAATCACGCATCAAGGGCTGAACTTGGAAAATGGGCACACAGATTGTCTGTGACGACGGTTAACACATATTAAGGATACTTACTTTCTAGCCGGGTACATAATACATTACATATAGCATCTATTACGAATAAAGGACCGACGTCCGTCGCCTATAGTACTTAAGTACCTACTACTACGCTAGTATCATATTATCTGTGCTTACTACCAACCGAGGTTATCTGGTCAGGATGGTTTTGACATTTCAGGATCAGTGTTGTTCCCAAGGAGCCATTATTTTCTAATGTCGTTGCTATTTTGGTCCATAATCCTGATTTTGCGGTTTTCAGCATGTTCATATTGCCGAAAATATACAATCCTGAAAGTGATTAAACTGATAAACTTTGCACTCTTCTGTGATACTTAGAAGTCTTTCCGTTCCAGAAACCATGTGTATGAGTGAGCGTAAAGGAGGTTATATATATGTATAGAGGACACAATTATACGTCATTGGTTTAAAGACAAAACGTTACCAAGTTTCTCGAAGATATTTGAATAGGTTATCTATGCTAGAATCACGGGTTTCTTAATGTAAATTATATTTTAAATGTCAACCAATTTGGATTACAAGATTACAAAAAAATAAAACTACATCATTGGCAATATATAAATTGTCTGAATGTGTAAAGTATGACATTTTGCTTGATAAATTAGAAGGTATAGGAATAAGAGGTATTGCACTTAAATTAATTGAGAATTATTTAAATAATAGAATGCAGGGCACTGTTATTGAAGTATATAACGAATGTACAAAAATGGTGGAGGTGGTAAAATCTAAATTGGAATCAGTAATACTAGGCGTACCGCAAGGTAGTATATTGGGACCCCCTTGTTCTTATTGTATATTAACGAGCTTCCAAATATAATTAAACATCTTTTTTAATGTATGCTGATGACGCAACTACATTAATTTCAAATGAATATGCTAATGATATTATTTACGAAAGTGAAATAAATAGATCATTAATAACTTTAACTGACTGGTTGCAGTCAATAAACTTAAAAGTCAATATCTCAAAAACCAAGTTGATTCAATTTCGAAATTATAAAAGTAAACATACTAAATTTAATGTAACCATGTCTGATACAGTGATTGAAGAAATAAAAGACACCAATTTCTTAGGAGTTACAATAAATCAACATTTAAACTGGAAGGCACATATTGAAAAGATTAATAAAAAAATATCCAGTGCCTGCTACGCATTGTCAGTTCTGGCAGAAACTACAAATCCAAGTGTTACTAGAAATGCTTATTTCGGAAATCTGTACCCACTGTTAACTTATGGTGTCATATATTGGGGGAACTCGACAAACGTACAATCCACATTTATTCTTCAGAAGAAATGTCTTAAGACAATATATACCATGTATAGTACGGAATCATTAAGAGATGTCTTCAGAACGGAGGGTTGCCTGACACTGACTGGTATTTATATACTGGAATTATGTTTATTTGTTATGAATAATATGCAATATTTTGATTTAAAATCAAATTCAAAAAGAAACATTCGGAAACAAAATAAATATGACATTAAGACGACGACTAACGCCAACGACCTTGAGGGAACAAAACGCGCACTACTTTCACACCCGCGCGACCCAAAATTTAGTAGTTTTTTGTACTTTCCTTCTTGTTCTATGACTTTAAAAAAAAAAGCTTCAGATCAAAATGTAGATAATTAAATTGTCTTGGAGATGGTGTCGATTTCATTAAAATACGCCCAGCGGTTTTGGTGCGATTGTCGTGTTTTTGTCCGTTTTAGACATAACTTTAGTAATTAATTACACTATGTTATACGAATAAAACTCGAAATGTGCTCAGATGAAAATATTAAGAAAATGGTCTATAACATATATTTTTTCCAAAAAATTACGACTAGCCGTTTAGACGTGATTCTCATTTTAAAATCAGCTACTCAAGGGAATCGGCGCCTATGTATTATAAAAGTACCTATGTTACTGCTATTCGCGTGTACAATAAGTTACCGCCAGCAATTAAGCAATTAAATGGAAATATGTTTAAAAATAAATTGAAAAAAAATGTTAATTGATAATGTATTTTATAATCTGTATGAGTTCTTTGATAAAATATAATATCTGTGAGTACCTAATTTCTAAATAATATTGCATATCCGACTTGGGTAGACTGTTGAAACTGAAAATGTAATGTTTATTAATAAGAACTTAATGTACACAGTTATGCAATAAATATATTTTTATTTTTAATTGCGATTGCAGATTAGGTGTCGGTACAAATAATAGTAATGAACGAATAATAGGTTAGGTACCTACTTAATCATCTAAAATTAAAATCATACATTTAAATTCAACTATAGACAGATATTTATTCCATAATTGCTATAACAAACCTTCTTTTGCTCGCGACAGAGCAACGCACACCCTGTTGTCTATGCCAAGAAATCCAATCATATTTTCTTCGTTATTCCTCACAAGCGACAGAAGGATGATTTTAGATTCCTCTCCTTGATAATTGTCGACTACTGTGATTTTAACATGTGACAAGCTAGCATACTTCTGGCGTTCCTGTCAAACAAAACTGGGGTTTAGAAGACACTATAAGTAAACTAATTAAAAAAAATACCATACTGTTAGTTAGTCCCGCCAAAATTCAAAAATGGCTTGATTGATTTGATTTTTCATTTTGTTTATTCTAATACAGAGGTCGTTTAAAAATGTTAATGTGGTACAAAGTTCACCAGGTCAAACGGTGTATGAAAATATGGAATGGTTCTAGCAGGTCTAGCACGAATTATTCTTGCATACTAACAATTATAAATGCGAATGTAACTGTCTGAGACCGGCGTCTCTCTGTTTGTTTGTTACATGTTCAGTCCTAAAACGTTGAATCAATTTTGATGATTGACTACTTGTGAACCTTGAAGAAGGACAGAGGACTTGTTATCCCTGGAGTACGTTTGTTTGGTATAATATCTAACATTAAAGCTGATGAAGCCGGTGCTAGAAGGTAATAATATAATCTTAATTTCATTATGGACGAAGTTATGATGACGAACCACTACCGGAAATACATTGTGAAGGACGGCACGGTTGACATCTGTCGGGCATGTCCCCGGCCGGGGTATCCTTGCGTCACATTATCTCCGGCTAATGGAGACTATTTGTACAGACAAATCAATCTGCCTAGCCATTTCCCAACAATATTGGGGTCGGCTTCCAGTCTAATCGGATTCAGCTGAGTACCAGTGTTTACATGGAACGACTGCCTATCTGACCTCCACAACCCAGTAACTGAGTAACACGGGACCCCTTGGTAAGAGTGGTGTCAGATCTCAGGCTTCTGACTACTCGTAACGACTGTCAAAGATCTTCAAATGACAGCTGCGGCCAACGGCTTAACGTGCTTTCCGAGGCACGGAGGAAATTCAGTATGTTGAAATTGTCACCCATCCACGGACCGACCTCGTCAAGCTTTGCTTAACCTTGAAGATCGACCCGTGCGGCGGTTAGTATTCAGCCACGAGCTCCTCCTATTATAACTATTTGTATAGACACAACCTCAATATTTACCTTCAGAACGGTATAAGCAACAAAAAAGATGAATTAGAAGTGTACGAGCATCGCAACATAATATGTATTGTTTTAGTATTTACCTGAACAAGCATTTGGTAATTCACCGATTACTTGTTAACATTCGCTGACTAGGCAATCGCGCCCACCACTAGTAACCTACTTTATGTATTACCTATATAATTTTATGTTTTTAACTAATAAACGTCAATCATTTACGGACATATAACAGTTGATTTTATTTCCTGTACACATCCCGTGTGATCCGTCCACCTACATACCACATCTCAGTGTACGGAGTTACTGCCCGTACATTTTTGGTCCTTCGAGCCGGATCATCACTACTGGAGCAAACAGTCCTGCAAGTCACACAGGTACGAAGTGTTTTAACTTACGATAGCGAATCGGTTTGGCTGGTCTTCCACAAGCGGATCACCCCAGTCAGATTGAGAAGGCGCACAATATCGTACGGAGAGATTCCTAAGGACCCTGCGATCGCTACAGGAAACATCAACATTTGGATTCGGGAACAATTATTACATCCTAAAAATTCAACAGTGAAGTTAACAGAGCTAACGTCCATCAACAATACACATACATACAACAATTATGGACGCTAGACAACAAGAACTTCTCAAGCGGCATGGAATTATCGGTGTCAACTTCGGAAAGGATGGGCCTGACCGCAAGAACGCAACATACATCAGGGGTAGACTGGATCCTCCAGGCGCATTGGAAAGAGTTCGAGATGAACCATGGCGTGCTACAGACCGGACAGACATATACTACACTACTAAAGTATATGGCCGGGTCAAGACGGAATACTCAAGCATACAACATAAGCTGCAAACATGGTCTACCTATACTGCGGAACCCGTTAGTCACCGAGGTGAAGAGAACAAGAACACTGGAGTCCTTTCAAAATCAGACGAGCTCAAATCTCAACAATCAACTAACTTCAGTGCCTTCTCACGTTTCACCCGCAACTTGTGTACTGCTGACATTATCGAGAAATGGGACATAGAAGACAAGCTCAGGATCCTCGAATCTCGTTGGAGGGTGATTAATGAAGTGCACTGGCAGCTCAACAACATTCTCGTTGATAGCGACGTAAACTACGAGCTGGAGTTTTCGAAGTATGAAGAAACGTACGAGTGCACAAAGCGAGATCTTAACCGCAAGCTCAATCTGGCGGTCCAACAACGTGACAGTGCGCCGAGGATCGAAATACCAGAATTCTCTGGCAGTTACACATAATGGCCGACATTCCTCGATCTATACACTGCGGCTATTCACAACAACCCTTTCCTCTCGAAGGGGCAGAAGATGCAACACCTGCAAGGGAAGTTAAAAGGGGAGACTGAGCGCCTTGTGCAACATTTGCCTGTCTCCGAAAGTAATAACGACTCTTGCTGGAAAATCCTCCACCATAGGTATAACAACTTGCAGCTGCTCTTCACCAAACAAATGCACGTTTTGATGAGTCAACATACGATTCAACATCAAAACGCTTACGAGTAGAAGCGGCTACACGACACCAGCCTCGAGACCGTGTACTCGTTGCGTAACTTGGGCATTGACACGACAACATGGGACCCGATTTTGGAGCATATCCTGACGAGAAAACTGGACACTCAGACCTATTCTGACTACATGGAGGCGTGAAAAAGTCTAAGAGGACTTCTCGACTTCAAAGAATTCATCCAGTTCATCGAAGGGAAGTTCACGGAGCTGGAATCAGTGGTGAAGAAAACAAGCAAATCATACAAACAATCAGATGCCGAGGTCTCCACGAACAAAGGTAGCCCGACGACAACAGCTCAAAGGAACGCGTACAACAAATACATACGCTATCCCATGGCAAACCATACAAGCTCCGACAGAAACTGTCCTGTTTGTAAAACAAGCCACATCTTGATCTACTGTAAAAAAAATCAAGAAATTACGCCAGACATAAAAATGAGGACAATTGAGCAATGGAACATTTGCAAAAACTGCATGTATCCGCACAACAGAAAGAAATGCAACTCACAAAAAAGAAAGAAGGTGTGTAACGGCGCACACCACACCACGCTACATGACCTAACACGTGATACTACATCAGCAACACTGTCGTCAAGTCGACTGAACGACAACGTGACTAACAACAAGTCACAGCGAAAAACCAATCACATGTCGGGAAATTTCAACGAAGTCATGCTAGCAACAGTGCAGCTAAAAGTAAAGGCCGCAGATGGAACTTACACCGTACTCAGATGATCTGAAAGTGCTCTTGCTAGAGCAAGGTAACCAGCATTCAGTCAAAACAACCAAATCGCAATCGAATAAAAAACCGGTGCAGAAGCGTTTGAACTTTAAAAAATAATCTATATCTATAAAAGCGAAAGGTGACTGACTGACTGACTGATCAATCAACGCACAGCCAAAACTGCTAAGCCTAGAAGCATGAAATTTGGCAGAAAGGTTCCTCAAGTGACGTAAGTGTGCACTAAGAAAGGATTTTTGGAAATTTCACCCCTAAGGGGGTAAAAAGGGGGTTGAAAGTTTGTATGAAAAATCTAATTCCTTCGACCAAAATTCTTGAAACTTAGTACAAATAGTATTCTAAGTAAATGATAAAGATTGACATTATAATTTTTTCAAAACTACCCCCAAATAATGATTTAGGGGTTGTTGAAATTTGTATGGCTAATCTGATTTCTTGGGTCAATAAACTTGAAACTTGCCACAAATACTAACCTAAATGAATAATAAAGGTTGCTATTATTATGTTTTGAAACTACCCCTAAAAGACGATTTAGGGGTGTTAAAGTTTTTTTGAAGAATCTTATTACTTCAGTTAATAAACTTGAAACTTGACATAAATACTAATCTAAATAAACAATAAAGTCTTTCATTGTTAGTTTTTCGAAACTACCCCCAACAGATGATTTAGGGTATGTAATTTTTTTTTGAAGAATCTGATTTCTTGGGTGAATAAACATGAAACTTGACATAAATACATCTTAAATAAACAATAAAGTTTGTGATTATTCGTTTTTGTAACTACCCCCAAAAGACGATTTAGGAGGTATTACAGTGTTTTTAAAAAATCTGATTTCTTGGGTCAATAAACTTGAAACTTGCCACAAATACTAACCTTAATGAATAATAAAGGTCGCTATTATTATTTTTTGAAACTACCCCCAAAAGAAGATTTAGGGGATGTTAGTTTTTTTGAAGAATCTGATTTCTTGGGTGAATAAACATGAAACTCGGCATAAATACCATCCTAAATAAACAATAAAGGTGGTCATTATTAGTTTTTTGCAACTACCCCCAAAAGAAGATTTAGGAGGTATTACAGTGTTTTTGAAAATCTGGTTTCTTGGGTCAATAAACTTGCCACAAATACTTACCTAAATGAATAATAAAGGTTGCTGTTATTATTTTTTGAAACTAACCCCAAAAGACGATTTAGGAGGTATTAGTGTTTTTGAAAAATCTGGTTTCTTGGGTCAATAAACTTGCCACAAATACTTACCTAAATGAATAATAAAGGTTGCTGTTATTATTTTTTGAAACTAACCCCAAAATACGATTTAGGGTATGTTAGTTTTTTTGAAGAATCTGATTTCTTGGGTGAATAAACATGAAACTTGACATAAATACCATCCTAAATAAACAATAAAGGTTGTCAATATTAGTTTTTTGCAAATACCCCCGAAAGACGATTTAGGGGATGTAATTTTTTTTGAAGAATGTGATTTCTTGGGTGAATAAACATGAAACTTGCCATAAATACAATCCTAAATAAACAATAAAGGTTGTGATTACTAGTTTTTTGCAACTACCCCCAAAAGATGATTTAGGAGGTATTACAGTGTTTTTTTTTTAAAAAAATCTTGTGTCAATAAACTTGCCACTAATATACTAACCTAAATGAATAATAAAGGTTGCACTTATAATTTTTTAAAACTACCCCCAAAAGACGATTTAGAGGATGTTAATTTTTTTGAAGAATCCAATTTCTTGGGTCAATAAACATGAAACTTGACATAAATACCAACCTAAATAAACAATACAGGTTTTCAATAATTAGTTTTTCGAAACTACCCTTAAAATACGACTTCGGGGTGGTAAAGATTTTTGATTACTTTTACTGAACATAGCTTCTTTTTATGACGTTGGGGAGCACTTAGGAGGGGTTTTTGGAAATTCAACTTTTTAAAGGGTTAAAAGGGAGACATTTATTTGTATAAAAATCTTATTCCTTTGGCAAAATAATAAAGGATGGCATCATTAGTTTTTCGGCTTTACCCCCAGAAGATGATTTAGGGGTGTCAAAGTTTCTTTGAAGAATCAAATGGCACTAGGATGGGGACATCACTTCGATTTGAAACTACCGAACTGGACCGTTTGTCTCAGGTTTAATAGCAGCTTATTTTTGGTTGCCATCACACGAACGAAGTCGCGGGTGGAGTTAATATTATAAATGTGAAAGTGACTCTGTCTGTCTCTCTATCCACCTTTTCACGCTTAAACCGTTGAACCGATTTAGATGCAATTTGGTTCGGAGATATTTTGAGACGCTGGGCAGGACATAGCATAGTTTTTATCCCGCAAAACTAACATAAGGGGGTGGACAGAGAGGTAGAAGTTTGTATGCAAAACCCACAATATTATGCTGCGATATTAAAAATAAGCTATTCGAATTACTAATGCTTCGCAGACGAAGTCGCGGGCAACAGCTAGTGATAAATAAACGCAACATTCAGGCGTTTTTTTTTTCCCAATGCTAAAGCGTTTTATTTTTCGTTTTAAGTTGTACCAGAAGGCAAGTAGCTTAGTAACGTACCTATAATGCCAGAATAGATTACCCGAATATCATGAAACTGAACATAACCGGTGCAATGAGAGTGTACCAAGGTGAACTGTACACATCTGCGTACCCCTTTAGAGCGTACTGGCGTGAAAATATGTTATGAAATGGTATAAACAATAAACAGACATGCGATTGCAGCAATTCCGAGAGATTTGCCGTTATTTATTGAAGAGTTCTGTTGTATATCTCCGAAATTCTTCATCAGATCTTCACTAAATTAAAATGGGAGCAATTTTGGAACATACTCTTTCAAACAAAAAAAGAATTTAAAAAATCGGTCCACAATTGACAGAGATTTGGGATACACAAAAAAAAAGAAAAGAAAATACAAACTAAGACGAACCTAGAACCTCCTCCTTTTTGGTAAGTCGGTTAAAAAATATGTAGTTACATGTGCCTTTAATACGTCTTTAATTCTTATTTTTATTTTAATCCCAGCCGTTGATGCAAAACGTTTTGTAGCACTAATCGGGAGTAGGGCCCTTAAGGTTTAGGGGGAGGTTCCTTAATGGATCGGATCTAAGAAATCAAGCAGTAGAAAAATCCATTGCTATTAGGTTCTATATAGTTACACTTGGTAATACATACTTTTCTCATGTAAAACATTTGGCCTGAATATGCGGCGAGAATGGTGATATCCTCAGCGGTGTACCCTTGCTGCATCAGATAATTTGCCAAACCGAGAGTCATATCCGCTTCTTTGTGGTTTGCTCTGCTATTATTATCATGTTGACTCTGAAAAAAGTGAGGTTTTATTAGGATTTCAACTTAGTATTTAATTGCCAGATGAAAAATAGGTTTTAGAGTAGCGTTGGACACATTTTTAAATCCAAATAAGTACTCAATTTAGAAATTAGTCTCGCTGGAACATACTTTAGCAAATTGTGGTATCTATTAATTAACTTATACTGTACAATGTACATATGTGCAGTCAATAGAACACCTACTGCTTAGATGAGATGATTGAATTGAATACAATAGACACTCTAACCCGTAATAGTACTGGTTATGTGGGTTTACGTACTAAGTACCTGACTACTTAAACATCTGCCCGTTCGCGGTAGATATTACGATAATAAGTTAAGGCATACCTCTTCTCTGTAGTCATGAGTAAAGAAGTACAGATTTTTTTCAACCCCAGGAACATTTCTGAAGGCTTCGACAGACGGATGATTTCCCAGGTCAGGGTATATATGTGGAGAGATGAGCGCGGCGATCTCTGGACGCATGCGGTGCTGTAAAGTGAGCATAGACGTAGAGAATTTAATTATCTGAGGCCGTGGTGAGAGTTTTTTAACTTAGGTATTTGATCGCGGTAACGTAAACGATTGCCCATTAGTGCTCGTTTCTTGAAACGCGGGCAGTTGGCCGTTGCGGTGCGGTCCGCACTAAATTCAAGCATGTGGCGTTGTGTGAGAGTGTTTAAGGAGAGGCGATTTTACACGCTTTTGCCTGAGATGCAGACGGAGCCTGCGGATGGCACCGCCGCATCGCACAAGCCTGTACGAGTACGAACATACGGTGATATTCGCTACTTCACCCAAAGCGGCGCTCGAGACGGAACCTCCTGCCAGTTTTGTCGCAGACGTGAGCCAGCGTCATCAATGGTGTACGACATTTTCGTCATTTTGTTAGAAGATAATTCAATGCCGCGTGCAGTGCTACACGCTAGTGGGCCCGCTCAGCGCACAGCGTCCTCACAAATTAAATAATCTTCTTTTCGAGTCGATGGAAAACTCTTTAGATATTTGAGGCGCATAAAAGGAGCCTCCCCGAGTGGCATAAATCACATTGCGATATCCACACACCCGGCGCACCCTGGAGCTAGCCCTCGGTAATGCAGAGTCTAGCTGACCAATCCTTTCACCACAAAGGTAAACAATTTAAATTATAAACTCTGTGTTATGTTTGGGTTACCAAGATGCATGTTGTGCCTAGTTTGGGACCCGTTGCTAATCCATTAATGTCATTGATAGTTCAATTAATGTTTACCGAGCAAATACAATCATCTAACTGTGTAAGGTAAATAAACGAATTACATTATACATAGTAAAACGTCCGACGCGCCGCGAGACGCCACACTGCACGCGCTGCACGACGCCCTCGTCTCCTGAAAGGAGGCCTTACTGTTACCAAGCGGCGCTCATCCAGTTCCATAATCATATTGACGTTTACGTTAACGCGATCGAGCACGAGTAAAACCTAGAAAAAAGTCCACGCGACCTGCAGAGCCGACATTTCAATTAAGAGTAAAAACAAATTGAAAGGAATATTAGGGCTTTACACCCTGTGCCGCATACTGGTGATCCTCGAACATGAACATCAGCGCAGCCTTCGTACAGAGCTACTTCGTTGTGACGTCATCAACACTTCTTCAAGCTTTCGAGCAGCGTGCTGCGTGACACAGAGCCAGCCAGTACCCACGGCACCTACGGGGGTATCCTGACCACCAGCATGCGGCGGACGCGCGTTTCTGGTCATCACCCTCAGCCTTCTTCATCATCCTCAAACACATCAGCGACCCTGGCAGAGCACATTGCACCTTCGGCCAATCAACAAGCAGAGCCCTGAGGATGCTTACCTGGTCGACGCCAGCAGGCAAGCTCACTACAACACCGCTGCGACCCACTGGAGCCAGCAGCACTGTCCCGACTCACTGGAGCATCGTCACCCCGACTCACTAGGGCACCACCGCATACAGTTCCAACTCACCGTGAACTCTGCGACTTCATGCATTCATACTCACGGGGACCAACCTTCCACTGGCCTGGCATCACAAGATGCACGGACGACTCAAACCTGCTATCGACCTCCGGTCTCCCGAGGGGAGTGATGTAGCGGGATCAACGCCGCCACCTACGTACTAAAGACTTGACGTCACACAAATTCTGCACCGCGCAAGCAGTTTTCGGCGCGATTTGAACACATACAACAGTCTGACAATAATCGTCGGGTAGTTGCCCGGAACTGAAACAACACCCGTCTGGTCGGAGGATCCTCCCTTTTCTGTGAAGGTTATCGGGACTTTACACCCTGTTCCGCATACCCCAAAGGAATGTTACAAGCACAGTTTGCCCCGCCCCCCCTCTAGCTATGTTCACTCACTGTAAGCTCGGAACACCGTGTCGAGCATCCGCAGAAACGTTACATGGAAATGCTTTTTTTTTGTAAACTTTTGCTTGTATTGTAACATTTGTAAAAACGTAAGGTACGTTATTTAGAAACGCTCGAGAAAATGCTCTAGTGTATGAGTTACCTGTCCGGTAGCTAACACGATGGTCTGACCAAGTGAAAGAAAATATGTCCTCAAGCAAATTTCAGCAGATGGTAATGGCACCTTTGGACTAGAGCCTGCAGATTGTCCGCTTAAAGGGTTCCGGTGACCATGATCCTCAGCAATGAGGGACCAATTGAAAAAGTAAGAACTAGTTACCTGTACGTTCAGCCGGCGACTGTGGATGCCGTTGGTGATCATGCGCTCGAAAAGTGACACTTCCATGTTATAGTTCTTCGCGAGCTTTATGTGGGACGCTGATGGCCGCAGCTGCTGGTGATCACCTGGAAATGTCGTGATTAAGTTACATGATAAATGATTTTATTTCTGAAAGTTGGTCTGTACAAACGCTTTTACATGTCTAACATATTTTTTTTTTAAACTAGGTGAGGTCGGCGTTTCCTATCTGACTACTCTGAGAAGAAAGGCCGAAACAAACTCAGAGGTCACAGTCTCTTTTAAAGTCCTGACAAAATCTCGGTTCGATCAATGGTCTTTTGAGGAAAGAACCAGCCAGATTGAGTGGACCTGTCCAGTCAGTGCACGCATTTGTCAATAACCGAGCAGCTCAACTCAGAATTTAAGGAGCTCAACGATTCGACGAACAATACCAAAGAAAGGACATTCGGGTAGGCCGCATAAACTACTCAAACTGCCAGACCATGATTAAAAACTAAGGTAAATTTAAAACAAAATAATGATCCACATAGTCTTCACATTCACAATAATTAAAATAATATAATACTTTAAAAAGTAAAAATTCTTGTCATTGCAAGAAAACAAATAAAAATATTTTTATAAAAAATAACAAAATTCATGGTGCAAAATATTTAAATTAAAAAAAAACTAAATTAATTGGAGCAGCTCACTCCCAAGCCGTTTTATCCTCAACGTAATCTTTAATGCTATAAAACGCTTTTTGGCACAACTTACATTTAATGAATGATTTAAATTTATTAAGACTTAGATTTTGTACGTGGCTTGGAAGCATATTATAAAAGCGTACACATTGACATCTAAACGAGCCACCTATTTTCTTGAGCCTTGTTGTAGGTACTATACTATAATATGGATATCACTGTATTTTTTAAACAATTTTATATTTTTATAGGCATATAAAAGATTTTCATAAATATACTGAGAAGGCACAGTCATTACATTATTCTCCTTAAATTCCCGTGTGTCTCGGGCTTAATTTATAAATTGATCGAACAGCTCTTTTCTGCAAAACAAAGATAGTCTAGATGTCGGCGGCATTTCCCCACAACAGAATACCGTACGACATTACACTATGAAAATAGCTAAAGTATACTAAACGGGCTGTCTCTATGTCCGTTAAATTACGAATTTTTCTAACGGCATATGCTGCGGAGCTTAGCTTCTTTGACAATTTATCTATATGTGGGCCCCACTGAAGCTTAGCATCCAAAGTTAAACCTAAGAATACTGTGCTATTTTCAGGATTCAATTCTTCGCCCTTTATTACCCGACTGCCGAAGGAGGGTAATGTGTTTATCAGTCTATGTATGTATGTATGTATGTATGTATATATGTATGTATGTTTGTTCCTATATGGCGTGCCAGAGACCAAACGCGTTGGCCGATTTTGATAATTCATACGTCAATCGATTCGTCTTAATCCTGCGAGTGTCATAGGCTATATTAAAATTAGACCATAGAAAAATGGCGGATTTTGGGCGCCATATTGTGGGGGCCCAAATTTTTTTTTCCTTCCAATCCCATCGTGTGAGGTATCAAAATAAAGGGTTTTAAGAGGTGATTTCAAAAATATATAATACTTATATGTTTAAATGTATCTAATTCGAAAAAAACTTAACTAAAAATAAAATAAAAAAACCCGACTGCTTCAAAAGCGAACTAAAAAGTCGTAAACAAGGAAAAAATCATGCTGTGCAGTCGGAGGATACAAACGCGCGATCTGGCTGACCAAAACCAGATGTATCCTCCTCCTGCACAGCATGATTTTTTCCTTGTTTACGACTTTTTAGTTCGCTTTTGAAGCAGTCGGGTTTTTTGATTTTTTGATTTAACTTTTTTTTCAGCACATCAGTTTTCACCTGCCTAACGTGAGATAGGGTAAACTTAATGCATTTCGTTTTTTTTTCATTAAGAAGTAAATTGTTAACATTGAACCAGTGAACTACTTTTGAGATCGCGCTATTTACATCGTCAGTAACCAGCTGCTGACGTTTAAGTTTAAACAAAAGTGAAGTATCATCCGCAAACAACACTATATTATGGTTATCCTTTATGTGGTAAGGCAAATCATTAATATAAATAAGAAACAAGAAAGGACCAAGAATCGAGCCCTGCGGAACTCCCATTGTTACTATAGATCCGGGAGATCTTTTCCCATTAACGTCAACGCTCTGAATCCTATTACTCAAGTATTACGGACATAATGATAAATTATTTTATTACAGTAAAATGTCTCACAATAAAAATATACTAGTGTATAAAATAATATTTAAAGAATTATAAGTATATAGTTATATATATGAAGTTATAGATAATTAAACATCCTACATCTCTGCTTGTATAGTTACCCTACTTACTATTATAAACGTGACATTTTGTGAAGATGTAAGGATGGATGTTTTTTTGCTTTAAGGAAATATAGCTTATACATCAGAATAAAACATAGGCTTTAATTTACAAAGCTATTTAAAAAAAAACAATGTTTATTGTGTTTCGATTATGTTTTTTCGACACAATGTAAAAATTGTTTGGAATGAAATAAATACAAAAAATACAATACAATGCCCCATGATCCACTGGAGGGTAATTCTTTTTAATTACTCTCCATGGCGAGGTGGCACTCAAAGATTAGTTTGTTGTTAGTTAGTTTATTTTCTAAAGCTTTGAGCACAGCCAGACTACGGTATCAGTTAAGAATCTAATACCTTAGTTCTGGATGCCTATACGCTTTACGGTTGTTGCGGCTTCTGTTAAGGCGACACATTCACATTGAAAGATCGAACTGTGTGTGCCTAGCGGTATGTGAAAGTTAATGTTGAGGTCAAGGGAGTGTACGCCAGCACCTGAACCGTTTTTGTTTTTGAGCGATCTGTGTAGATCAATACTCTTATTGGCTCCTGACTGATCCCTTTCTTCCTCAAACGATAACAAACTTACCAATAAGAATAAAATGTTGGCAATCCTTTGTTAGCGAGGTTATTATGTGTTGTTCCAGAACTTCCGCGGCTTCTTCCACGATCACTGTAAAAACAAATATTAACAATCCTTATAAATTTCAGTATGGCAACACTTATTTAACGACCGTAATACATATTCATAGACTTAAGCTAGCTCTATGGTTAGATGGACCTCCTTTTTCTTAGACTATTGGGGGCTGAGTCACCCACGTTCGTAGGAGTGTACCTATTTTGATTCCCTACACGTGGTACCCGAGTGGTACAAATCAGGTGACACTTACTGGTTGTAGGCTTCGGCCGAAGGCTTGCGATCACCCACCGGACCAAGACATACCGCCAAGCGGCCTAGTCGTGTTCCGGTCTGATGCTTGGTGCAGCCACTAGAGCAGTTGAGTCGCGATATATGTTCCACTGCAGGCAGGCCGGCCTAACTCGTGGACGTATCGGGAGACTGAAGACTAGAAGACTACCAACGACATCCTTAGTGACAGCCAATACGGCTGCCGCCAAAATCGGACAACTGGGGATCTTCTAGCGTATGCCTAGCGTGTGACTGGATTGCAAACTTGCTACGGGATCGGTCCATCCGAGTGCCTATCGATGGCTTTCATCCGGTCAGTTAGGCATTAACGCCGGGGACCCTCAGGGATCGGTGATATCGGCAACATTGTTCTTGCTGCACATTAATGGCCTGCTATAACCCAGAACCTTTGGGTACGCAGACGACAGCACTGTTGCTAAGAGATACGTGTCCGGTGCAAGGGCTACTGGGCCTCAGATCCGGTCTCTTTGGGAGGCCATGGTTGAGCGCATGAACCACCTGTCTTTGGCTCCCAATCTAGTCAGTTTCAATGCTCCTAAGACAGAGGCGTGTCTTTTTTCCGCAAAAAAGAGCCAATTCCACCCGGCTCCATCTTTCCGTGGTGTAACCATGCCGAAAACGGACCATCTCGACCTTCTTGGTGTTAGGTTCGCGTACGCATCGACCTTAACTTTTTGTCCATTCATTGAAGCATTGGCTGCAAAAAAGTTGGGGTTCTTTCAAAGGTGAGACGGTACTTCATGCCTGAACAGCTGCTCAACTTGTATACAGCGCAAGTTCAGTCATGCATGGACTACTGCTCTCACCTCTGGGACAGATCTGCCAAATACAAACTTGATGCACTTAGGTCTATTAACAGACAAGCCAACAGGCTGATCGGCAAAGAAGCGCTTGTCGACTCGAAGCTCCAGAGCCTTGAACATTGACGCCGAGTTGCCATCCTGTCAGATTTTTACCGTTTACATTTCGGGGAGTGTGCGATGGAACTGCACAATTTGAAAGACGTACGGCAATGAATAAAAAGATCTCTGATCCTACTCTCAAGCTTATGAAGGAGAGGCGTGAGATGATCCTGCAGTCTTCAGACGATGCGTTGAAATACCGGCAGCTTAATAGACGGATCTCAAAGTCCTTGAAAAGCGATCTCCGCCGCTATAATACTGAGCGTATTAAAGACGCAATTGAGCGGAATAAGGGCTCCAAGGTCTTTGCAAGAGATCTGTCTATTGGGCAGAGCCAGCTCACGAAACTGAAGACCGACGATGGCAGGATCATATCCGCCAAACCGGAGCTTCTGAGGGAGATCGAGAAATTCTATGGGCAGTTGTACACGTCAACCAGTAAACCCGTCGCGAATCTAGTAAAAGACCCTAGAGCTAGATTGACCCGTCACTATACCGAAGACATACCGGACGTCAGCCTGTACGAGATTAGGATGGCTCTTAAACAGCTTAAGAACAACAAGGCACCGGGTGATGACGGCATTACGGCCGAACTCCTGAAGGCGGGTGGTAAACCAATACTTAAGGCCCTTCAGAAGCTGTTTGGTGCCGTCATACTCGAGGGGAAAACGCCACAGGCATGGTGCAGGGGTGTGGTGGTACTCTTTTTCAAGAAGGGTGACAATGCCCTGTTGAAGAACTATAGGCCCATCTCACTTCTTAGCCATGTCTACAAGCTGTTTTCAAGAGTCATCACGAATCGTCTCGCGCGCAGGTTTGACGATTTCCAGCCTCCCGAACAAGCCGGATTCCGAAAAGGCTTTAGCACCGTAGACCACATACATACGCTGCGGCAGGTTATACAGAAGACCGAAGAGTATAACCTGCCTCTCTGTTTAGCGTTTGTGGACTACGAGAAAGCCTTCGATTCAATCGAGACTTGGGCTGTACTGCAGTCTCTCCAACGGTGCCAAATCGACTACCGGTACATCGAGGTGTTGAAGTGTTTGTACAAAAACGCCACCATGTCAGTCCGACTTCAGGATCAGGCCTCGGAACCTATCTTTCTGCAGCGAGGTGTGAGACAGGGAGACGTCATATCTCCGAAACTGTTCACCGCTGCACTGGAGGATGTCTTCAAGGTTCTGGACTGGAGAGGGCTAGGCATCAACGTCAATGGCGAGTACATCACTCACCTTCGGTTTGCCGACGATATAGTGGTCATGGCTGAGACCATGGAGGACCTCAGTATAATGCTCGATGACCTCAGTAGAGCTTCCGAAAGAGTGGGTCTTAAAATAAACATGGACAAAACCAAGGTTATGTTGAATGCCCATGTAACACCCACTCCTATCAAGGTTGGAGACTCTACACTCGAAGTTGTGGAAGATTATGTCTACCTGGGACAAACGATCCAGTTGGGTAGGGCCAACTTCGAGAAAGAGGTCAACCGTCGAATCCGACTCGGCTGGGCAGCGTTCGGGAAATTGCGCGGTGTCTTCTCGTCCAACTTACCACAGTGTCTCAAGACGAAGGTCTATGACCAGTGTGTGTTGCCAGTGATGACCTATGGCTCTGAGACGTGGTCGCTCACAATGGGCCTCATCAGAAAGCTTACAGTCACGCAAAGGGCAATGGAGAGGGCTATGCTCGGAGTATCCTTGCGTGATCGAATCAGAAATGTAGAGATCCGCAAGAGAACCAGGGTTACCGACATAGCCCGAAGAATTGCCAAACTTAAGTGGCAGTGGGCAGGGCACATTGCTCGCAGAACGGATGGCCGATGGGGCAGAAAAGTTCTGGAGTGGCGACCGCGAACCGGAAGACGATGCGTTGGAAGGCCTCCCACCAGGTGGACCGATGACCTGGTGAAGGTTGCGGGGATTCGCTGGATGCGGGACGCACGGGACCGGTCAATGTGGCGACACTTGGGGGAGGCCTATGTCCAGCAGTGGACGTCTTTCGGCTGATATGATGATGATGATGATGATGACGGCAATGAGCCATCGGTAATTAAATACTTTCATTGTGCGTACAGCTAAGGAGTGGAATTCCATGCCGGAGTATTTGTTTTTTTTTATTTATGTGGGTTCCGTACCCAAAGGGTACAAATGGGACCCTATTACTAAGACTCCGCGGTCCGTCTGTCTGTCTATCACCTGGCTATATCTCATGAACCGTGATAGCTAGACTGTTGAAATTTTTACAGATGATTTATTTCAGTTGCCGCTATAACATATATAGGCTCGCGCTTGACCTCTATCTCACCTAATGGTAAGCGATAATGCGGTCGATGGTTAAGCACGCTTGCCTAGAAGTAAACTATAGTTAGTTTCCTGAATGTTACAACCTGGGGGTCTTTAAGTTAAGAATGAATAAGTTATTTCTAGGCAAGCGTGCTTCATCGTCGACCACATCATCACTTAACATTAGTTGAGATAGTGGTCAAACGCGAGCCCATCACAAAAAAACCGGGCAAGTGCGAGTCGGACTTGCGCACGAAGGATTCGTACCATTATCGTATCATTATTAAAAAACCGGCCAAGTGCGAGTCGGACTCGCGCACGAATGGTTCCGCACTTGGTAAATTGCGGTTTACGATTTATTACGTATTAAAAAAAACTACTTACCTACTAGATCTCTTTCAAACCAATTTTCGGTGGAAGTTTATACGGTAATGTACATCATGTATTTTTTTTAGTTTTATCACTATCTTATTTTAGAAGTTACAGGGGGGAGGGGACTCATTTTACCACTTTGGAAGTGTCTCTTGCGCAAACTATTCAGTTTAGAAAAATATTATATTCGAAACTTTAATATCATTTTTGAAGAACTATCCATAGTATGGGTTTGATGAAAAAAAAATGCGAACTTCATCCAATCCAAGAAATATCGGTCCGAAGTATCCGTAGCACTCAAAACACGGAATCACTTTTGGATAGGATGCAGTGCGTAAGCGCTCGATGATTCAATGGAACATTATCAAGTTACTAAATTATCGAAAATAGCTTGCTATTGGTGCAAGTAAAACAAGCTAGCTAATAAATTTATAATTGAATAGCTATTTTGAAATAGAATTTCTTTTAATTATGTATGCATTTTAATATCTTACTTAGGGAATTGTTTGTTATTATTTTTATATTTTTTATATGTGTCGGTGATGTCTAAATAATGTAATTATTGACTCTCTTTACGTTTTGGGTAACACTGTAAGTGCAGAGAGTAATTGTTAAAATAAATAAATAAAGATTTACCTATTTTAGGTGCGAGAGCCAGGAGCAGTTTCCGCATCCTCGCGGCTCCACTAGTGGTCATTCCTACGACCTTGACGCGCTTGTTCTTCAATAGTTGCAAGTCCATCATCATTCTAGCTTCGTCATACGCTGTAAGTGATGGGGCTACCGATGCCTGGTATAAAAGACTCGGTTAGTTACAAATAATAAAAGTAAACGTAGCTCAGATGTGGTGAAAAGAAAATTTACTTAAATAAGTTAAGTTTTTGGGTACTGAGTCACCCGCGTCCGTAGGAAAATACCCATTCTGAATCCCTACAAGTGCTACCTGGGTGGTGCTAATCAGGTGACAAAGTGGTGGTAGGTTTCGACCGAAGGCTTATGACCACCTACCGGGCAAAGACATACCGCCAAGCAACCTAGCCATGTTCCGGTGTGATGCTCGGTGCAGCCACTTGTGAGTCGAGATAGCTGTTCCAATGTAGACAGACCGGCCTGACTTACGCTTTTATGGACGTATCGGGAGACTGGCCGCGGAGGGTTGCGGGATCCGAAGCACGGTGCGCCGCTGGCCAACCGCAGGTAGTTGGGGACCCAAGTAGTGTGCCAGCCACACACGAAAGGCTGCCCAGCCAACTATCCAAAAATCCCGGCATGCACCATCGTGCTGGTTGGCGACCAGACGAGAGTGCACGATGGGCGTTCCCGAGGGGCCCCGGCGTCACCAGACCAGTCCCCCAATGATGGCGTCCTGTCGGCGCGTGTCTGTAGGTTGCCAGCTTGGAACATCATCTCACTATCTTCTCCTCTCCCTCCTTTTCACTCGCAGCAATAATGGCAAGGAACAAGAGAAACAAAGCTGAAAAGCAGCTGCACTCACTCTCACATAAAGTGCACCTCAGCAACATCCGAGGTCTGCACTCCAACCTTGTCGCAGTCCATCACCATCTTGAGACTGAGAAATAAGCACTTTGGTTCCTTACGGATCGGATGCCCGTCAAACGTGGCGTACCTATCTTACCCAGGGTTTACCCTGGAGCACAAGTTCAAGCCACGCGCAGGTGTATGCTGTACGCCCGTGACGACATCTGCTATCGGCGTCTCCGTGACCATTAAGACTCAAATTACTCAGTGCTATGGACCAAAGTCAAAGTCAAATGTGTTTATTTCAAGTAGGCCATTATGCGGCACTTTTGAACGTTAAAATTTACATTTAATAAAAATTGATTCTACCGTGCATTCGGAAATGTAGCTTGTTATGGAGAAGAACGCATAAGAAACTCCATACTTACTCTTTAAAAAAAAGTTTTATACAATATTTATATAAGTACATACATTAATAAATTCATATACGTGAGGACGATGTACCCAGCACTACTATACTACATATAGGTATGAGAGAATTACAAGCACTAACAGGTAAATTCCTTTACTTGATAAATAGGAACAAAAAGAGAAGAAAAAATAAAAATAAAGCGTTACTATAATTATGAATATAATACAAATTAACCATTTTGATTTTGTCCACACCAAAGATAGGCTTATGGAGCAGGACCAGCATGTTTCCAAGCATTCTGATCTTGAATATAATCATCTAATTTGTAATATGCTTGTTTACAAAGTGTGCTTTTAACTATTGTTTTAAATTTTCTTTCATTTAACTTTAATATCTCACAAGGTATTTTGTTATAGAATTTACCCTGGTGGACACAGGTCTGGATTAGATTATCTATATCCGGTGTCTACCGATTGCATAACGGTGATGTGGAGACAACCAGGCTCACGCAGTACCTGAGTGAGGCGGCTAATGTGACTCAGCTGCGACGTCGACAATATCATCAGTTATCACATCAGGCGAGATAGATGTCAAACGCGAGCCATTTTAAAACCATTTTAATGCGTTTTAATGGGTTTTAACACCGCAAAAACATTACGTAATATAGATAATGCCTGCCAACATTACGTTAAGCTTATTTAAGGTAGGTAGGTACCTGCAGGGGTGCGGGTCAGGTAACCTCCACGTTGGCCTAGTTGGTTGCTGGTCTCTTTCGGACACGTCCGGGGGACAGACCAACCGCTGGGCTGGTGCACCCTGGGCACCGTCAATAACTTCCCATTCGTGGGTTCTTGTTGGCGGTAGCTAATAACCTAACAGGGGGGATGTCGCTCTGGGTGTTCCCCTGATTAGCAGGGGACACTCCAGACGCGACAGAAGATTTTAATTTTTTATTGCCTTGTTGCCAACGACATTGCGGAGACCATGTCAAAATCTGCAGGCGATTTTTAAAACCCAAAGACCCTTCTAAGGGCCAACCCAAAGGCCCTTCTCAGGGCCAACCTAAAGGCCCTTCTCAGGGCCAGCGCGATGTTTCAGCGTCAGCGACGCTACGGACTCATTGTTGGAATCCGACAATGAGTCCGTAGCGTCGAGAGCGAGCTCAATGGAGGTCGAAGAAGGTCGATCTCAATCGCGGAAGCGGGCCTTCCTTAAGGAGGGTTCCGATGGCTCGGCCTCGGGTTCGGCAAAGGAGTCGAGAAAGAAGGCCAAAGCCAAAAAGCCGGTGATAGCGGCAGATACCCACGACGTGGGTCTGGCAGACGCCCAACGCCAGTTAGACCTGGCTCGGCGGACGCAGCTCCAAGAACAGCTGGAGGAGCGGGTTGCGGCCAAGGAGGAGCGAGCGCGCGTAGCCCGTGCCAAGTCCGGGTACGGTACGTCCCGAGTCCTGTACGCGGACCACTCCTTGCTGGAGCTGGAGCAAATGGCTGAGGAGGACGAGGAGGGGATTGTGGAGGTCGCCTCCAAGTCCTCGCACTTGAAGGAAACCTTCCAAAAGTCCCTCAAATGCCGAGCCGCGAGCATGCGCGGCATAGTTGGGGAGCTGGTGAGCCGGAAGGCTCCCGATGAGACGCGGCAGTTGCAGACGAGGGTCGATCGCCTGCAGAAGGAGGTCAGCCAGCCCCAACCCCGGAGTGCCCCAATACCTGCGGAACCTCCTGGCCAGTTACTTGGAGGACCGAAAGGTCCTCCTTGTAGACAAGACGGCCAGGGTCAGGAGGTACGGCGCGGAGTCCGGTGTTCCACAGGTGTCGGTTCTAGGCCCCCCCCCCTGTGGAACATCGGTTTTGATTGGCTCTTGCGGGCCACCCTCCTCCAGGGCACGAGTGTCATATGTTACGCGAATGACACTCTCCTCGTTGCCCGGGGGAGGGACTTCAGGGAGGCGGCCTGTCTTGCCTCGGCTGGCGGATCCTTAGTCGCAGGGAGGATTCGCCGGCTAGGATTGAGGGTGGCGCTGAACAAGACCGAGGCCGTGTTCTTTCACGGGCCTCGGCAGCGCTGCCCTCCTGACGCCCACATAGTCGTGGATGGCGTCAGGATTAGGTCGGGGCCCAGATGAAGTATCTGGGCCTCACGCTGGACAGCAGGTGGCGCTTCGGCCCACATTTCAGTGGACTGTCGACGCTCCTGCTTAAGGCCGCCGATGCCCTGTCGTGGCTCCTGCCAAATCTGGAGGGGCCGCAATCTGGGCCGACTTCCTCCATAGGAGGGAGAACGCGACCGCCATCCGCAGACCCCAACGGGCCATAGCACAGCGGGTGGCGAAGGCCTACCGGTCGGTAGGCTTCGCGGTGGCGTGCGCTCTGGCGGGCATTCCTCCTTGGGAGTTGGAGGCTTGGGTGCTCGAGAGAGTGTACGAATGGGCGGCGCGGCGTAAGGCGCTTGGAGAGCGCCCCGCCAAGGAAGAGCAGGAGGCCGTGCGGCGGGAGGCGAAGGACGCTATTGTCGTCCATTGGACGGAGGACCTCGCCACCGCCACCTTTGGCCGCCGGACGTTGGACGCGCTTGGTCAAGTCTTGCAGGGCTGGCTCGAGCGGCCCCACGGTTTCCTCTCGTTCCGTTTGGTGCAGGTGTTGTCCGGACATGGTTGTTTCGGAACGCACCTGCACCGGATCCGGAGGGAGGAAACCCCAGGGTGCCAGAATTGTGGCGCTGCGGAGGACACGGCGCAGCACACCCTCGAGGTGTGCCCAGCCTGGGCAGAGCTGCGCCGTGCCTTGATCGATGTGGTCGGGCAGGACCTCTCGCTTCCCAGTGTGGTGAACTCCATGCTGGGGAGTGGGCAGGCCTGGGCGGCGGTTGCCTCCTTTTGCGAGGACGTGATGTCGCAAAAGGAGGCAGCGGAGCGTGAGCGGGAGGACGATCCTCTCGCGCCGCCGCTCCGCAGGCGAAGAAGGGTCGGGAGAAGGCGGTTGTACGATCGTCTCCTCTCACCTTCTGGTGGTGACTAGCGGGCGACAGGTGCGGGGGCGCTTTCGCTCGCATTGCATGAGTCACTACCCTCGTCGGGCGGGAACGGCCGAGCACTCGCTGTCGTTCCCGGGCCAAAAAAAAAAGGTAAGGTCAGTTAGGTAAGCGGTGGGCTCACTTCCGGGCCTCTGGGCGGGCCGCCTTCCCCTGCGAGGGGGGGTTCCCCTGGTGCACCCCAGCTCTGCACCCTGCACTGCCCGGCTCTGCAGTGACGGGCTCTGCCCGCTCTGCACCTGGCATTGCCCGCTCTGCACCTGCCTCTGCACTCGGCTCTCGTGCGGTTTGAGATCCCCGAGTGCACTGACCAGCTCTGCACCCTGCTTTACCCGGCTCTGCATCCGTTCTTTGCCCGCTCTGCACCTGGCTTTGCCCGCTCTGCACCTGGCTCTGCGCCCGGCATCTCTCCTGCGGGTGGGGGTGGCCGCGGCTCGGGGGCGGGAAGTAGGACAAGTCGGTGAAAGAAGGAGGCGGCGGGGCGTCGGTCTCGACGCTTCGCCGCAGACGCGGAAGGCGGCATCTGGCCTTCGCGGGCCAGATGCCGCAACGTAGGGGACCGTAAGGTCCAGCACGGTGGAGGGCACGGCGCAGCACACCGTCCAGGTGTGCCCAGCGGGGGCGTAGCTGCGCCATGCCCTGAGGAGGTGTCAGGCAGGTCCTCTCGCATCCCGGTGTGGTAAATTCCATGCTGGGGAGCGGGGAGGCCTGGGCGGCGGATGCCTCCTTTTGCGAGGACGCCATGTCGCAAAAGGAGGCAGCGGTGGAGGTGGGAGCGGCCGCCATGAGGCGGGCAGTCGTCGGCGGAGGACTGGACGTAAAGGCTGTGCCGGTTTCCCAGTCCTCCTCCACACAGACGATGCGGGAGTGCGCTGGGTTGTTTTAGTGGGTATACCGGGCTTACCCGCCCATTCCCCCAATGGGCGGGTATGCGTAATGCATTTTTACCAGCGTTATCAAAAATAAAAAAAAGAAGGTAGGTACCTGCAAATTGGCAATTTCTTCTCTTATTTCATTGATTTTGGGTCGTATCCATCTGAAATACATACTCCATCGATGGTGCACAGGTATCAACGAAAAATTTGTATAATAATGTACCTTTAGACGGACGTTAATCGTCCAATAATTCGCCATAGCCTAAAACAAAAATAATAAATTTAAAAAAAACTTTAGGTAACATCTTAATAACAACGGGAGCTCCGAAGAATAAGGTCCAATTGCTCGGACACAAGCCTCCTCTCTGTGAGATGGAACAGGCTGTTCACCACCACGCGACCTCAGCGGGTTGGTGCATGTCACATGCCTTCGAGTTTTTGTTTCTGTTTCTAGGACATGCCGGTTTCTTTAGAGTTTTGAGAGCATCTGCTGGTTCATATGCACGACTCGTATGTCAGGGCAGGAAAATTAAAAATACAAAGTATGTGCCTACATAGAAAAGCAACTTACATTAAATAAGTTTATTCGAGCGTCAAGTTCCTGTATTGCTTTTTGCAACTTTTGTCTCTCCTTGAAATCACCACTTTCTTTATAAAACAATACTAACTTTTTGATATCAGCCTTTGCATTAGATACTAAAAACGATGCTCTATTTCTTACTAAATTATCCAAATCTTTTTGGTCGTGTAATGCTTTTCCATCATCCAAGATCATTTCTGTTCGTTTTTCATCAACGTCTTCTTCGCTCTTTAACAAATTATCATAATCTAATAGACAATCATCAAAATCTCTTTCGTATTCTGATTCGTAGCCCAGCACAGCTTCAAACAACCAATATTCCAAAGGATCTTCTACTCTAATTCCCTGATTTTTGTAAAAATATTCTAGATGTTGAACATCCGGAGTGCCAGTACCGCCGTGATCCCTGAGGAAGGGGTAACTAAGAACCCCGTTATTTAAAATATCAAGAGTCTTCAGAGCAAGCTGTAGATCTTGTATTGATTCTCTCAACTGACCTTTTTTGCCAATGGTAAAACTATGAGACGCCCTAAGACCGGGTGCAAGAGTCTGACGTCGTAAGTTTGACAAATTAAACTGGTCCATAGCTTCATTACGAGATTGCCCCCCGATGCGAACTATAGATTGAGTAATTTGGGATATTGCTTCAAGAAATTGATCTAAAGCATGATTTGTGTAACATATAATGAGCATGAGGCAGTGTCCTTCTGATTTAACATTGTGTAACAATGTTTTTGCCACTTTGATGCCGATGAAAGTTTTTCCTGTACCAGGTGGCCCTTGTATAACAGCAAACTCGTGAGTGAGTGCCAAGCGATACGCTTCATATTGACTTTGGTTGAAACCGAGCTGTTCTGTCGTTGGCCATGTCTCAGGGTGTAATACTTTAAATTTTAGATTTTTGTGTTCTCTCTCTGTAACTTCATCTCTACCCAGTTCCTCAACGTCACTATCTGAATCTGTTGTATCAAGGCAAGGGCAATGGCAATGGCACTGGCAGGCGTCCTCTATTTGTTTCAGATTTTTTCGTTCTCTATGTGTCATTTCATCTCTACCCAGTTCCTCGACCTCACTATCTGAATCTGTTTTATCAAGGCAATGGCAATGGCAAGCTTCTTCTATTTCTTTCAGATTTTTGTGTTGTCCATCTGTCATTTCATCTCTACCCAGTTCCTTGACGTCACTATCTGAATCTGTCGTATCAAGGTAACGGCGAGCTTCCTCTATTTCTTTCAATTTGTTATCCTTGTAAATAACGAACTCTGTATCAGCAGATAAATAAGCGGGATGTTTCGAGGCAGCCTGAAATGGCAAGGAACGTTTAATTATGTACCTAGGTAGTATAAGTAGGTAGAGGTAGCCTATCTATTCCATCACAAAAATATATTTCGTCAAATAGGTCAATATCTACCATACGTAAAACAAGACCTTAATTACTCACATCAACTTTGACAATATATTGCTGCATCGCCAAATGTTGCGGAAATGAAGGTTCTTGTAGAACTTTTAATACATGATAATAGGGTTCAAAATAAACTTCACTTTCTATCATAGTATATGTATGATCATTAAAGATACTATTATCCAAATCAGTGTCAATTACTGAAACTGGTATCTGAAAACAAAGATTATAATTAGGTTTGACTACTTAAGTGATATAAATGATGCACACTCAGGCTTGCAGCCTGTAGGTAGCTATTCCTAATGCAGTAAAAAATATGGCATAGAGTTGTATTATCCTGAGCCGCTACCCACCTTGCCAGTCGATAGTAGATTAACATCTCGGTGTAAAATAGTTGCAGCCATAAAAGTGGTACAATGATCCTTTGTGAATAACACTAAAGAACCAAATAGAAATCTTTTGTTGTGTGCCCAATTGACTCTATGGAAATTCTTGTGGCTTTTCAAATCGATCTGTGCGATGGCTCCGACTTTCAAGTTGGCGACATAAGGACATAGAAATCTTACATTATGAAATATCCTAAAACAAAGACGAATATAAGTAGTTTAGTTTAGACACACAATGTTTAAAAAATATGGTTTTCATCACCAATGAAACAATCATAATACGAACTTACCGAACGTGATCGTATTTCCCTTTATTAGGATCTGCTAAAAATTGATCTGAAAAAGTGGCTAGTTATTAATATCTGCCTAGCAAAGGCGTCGTTTGCCGATGGCCCAGAGGGGGAGGGGGCCAAGTTGGTATATGGACGATGGGAAAATTATGAATTTTAAATAGTCATAAAAACTTTTTTGCAAAAAAATACTACCGACTTCCAAATGAAAAACTAAAAAATGAAAAATAACTTTATTTTTGGAAGTCGGTGTCTTTCGTAGATACCAATTATTTGCGATAAGGACACCGACTTCCAAAATTAAAGTTATTTTTCACTTTGTAGTTTTTCATTTGGAAGTCGGTAGTATTTTTTTGCAAAACAGTTTTTTTTTTCCCTTTTAGTTTTACCTACCTAATAGGCAAGTTGTTTAGTAAGTACCTATTATGCCAGAACAGATTACCCGAAAAACATGAAACTTGAACATAACCGGTGAAATTAGAGTTTTGCGTACCCCTTTCAGTATACTGGCGTGATGTTATGTTATGAAATGGTATAAACAATAAACAGACTATTGTTATTTATTGAAGAGTTCTGTTGTATATCGCCGAAGTTCTTCAGCAGATCTTTAACAAATTAAAATGGGACCAATTTCGGAACATGTTCTTTCAAACAAAAAAAGAATTTTCAAAATCGGTCCACAATTGGCGGAGATATCGGGGAAACTACATTAAAAAAAAAAAAAAAAACACAAGAGTTCAAACATAGAACCTCCTCTTTTTTGGTAAGTCGGTTAAAAAGCACATGAGCACTCTTGTAGTGAGAGTCTTACGGCGATTAAAATAAACACAGCTTCACGAGGTCTTGACTGTACAAATAAAACTCACATCAACACGGTCTAGGGATATTTTTAAAAAAGCGAATTACTATCAATGTGTTAATTATTTATATGGCATATGTATATATTTAAAAGATACGTTATTTAATATTCTACCATTTTTTAATAATGGTTAAGGTACTTCGATTAAAATTTCAGGATTTTATGGAAAAAAAATGAAGCATAGACGGAAACCGTATATGAATTAACTTTTAATTTATGAGTAAAAACTGAAAAAAAAAAGAAAATCATTTAATTTGTGTTTATAAACTTGAAGTTAGTAGTCTGAGAAAGCGCCCATGATGTTCATAACACATCGGCAACGATTCGGCATGCTCAGAACAAGGTTGTCAATGCCTTGCTGCGGAATATTGTCCCATGTTCTTCTGAGGTGCGCAAAAAGTTGATCTTCTGTAGCCAGATTTTCAGGAACTTCCTTCAGAGCTCTTCTTTGCAGCATATCCCACGCATGCTCAATGGGATTTAGATCTGGCGATTGAGCAGGCCAGTCTAAGGCCCTAACATTGTGTGTGTGTAACCAAGCTGCTACCGTTCTCGCCGTGTGTGCCCGGGCATTGTCGTGCATGAGCAGGAAATCTTGCCCCATTTGTGTTCTGTGGGGCAAGATTACGGGCCCCAGCACCTGTTGGACGTATCGTTCTGCCGTCATATTGCCCCGCACCCAAACGAGATCAGTCCGTCCTCCAAGACGAATTCCTGCCCAAACCATAATTGTTCCTCCTTGGTAACTTCCTGAGGGTTCTGAAGACGGCTCCATCGTGCAGGAACTCGCCAAACACGCGTCCTTCGTGAATCTGGATGGAAGCCGAACCTGGATTCATCTGTGAACAGCACATTGGACCATTGCTCACGGCCCCAGTCCACGTGGTTCCGAACCCATTCTAATCGTCGTCCACGATTGCCTCTCCGTAAAGGTGGGACCCGGAGTGGTCTACGAGAGCGTAGATTGCTTTCATGCAGTTTGGTCACTCACAAGCACTTGGTGTTCCACTCGCAGCCTTTGGACCAATTGAGTCGCCGTTGCATTTGGTTGAGCTCGCGCAGTAATTTGCAAAAATCGGTCTTGTCTGGGGGTAGTGATGCGACTTGGCCCCCGGTGCCTCTCCGCTACTTCACCTGTGGCACGATAGCGTGTCCACAATCTTGAAATTACATTTTGGTGGGTCCCTATGGCCTCAGCAACATTACGCTAAACAGACCCAGCTTCCAGCATTCCCACAGCTCGTAACATCTCCGCCCTCGTCAAATTTTGGCGTTGCATGGCTACAATACCTCAATTTTAACTTTATCTTTCATTTAAAAATGAAAAAAAACTGTAACTAAACGTAATTCATATTGTTTTCTAAATTTCGCACAAATGAAAATTCCCTCTCCTACACATCAAGACATTTTTATGCCACCGAAACAAAAGAATTTTCAAAAATTTGAATTTGGAATTAGTCTATACTATAATAATATTATAAAGAGGAAAGGTTTGATTTTTTGTTTGTTTGTTTGTTTGTATGATATAATAGAGGAAAGGTTTGATTTTTTGTTTGTTTGTTTGTTTGTATGAATTGAATAGGCTCCGAAACTACTTGGCAGATTTGAAAAATTCTTTCACTGTTGGATAGTCCATTTATCGAGGAAGGTTATAGGCTATATAACATCACGCTACGACCAATACGAGCGGAGCATAAATGAAAAATGTTACAAAAACGGGAAAAAATATTCCTTTTTGAGAGCTTCCATTGCGTGCGCTGCGTAAATGGTTTAAGTTACGCAAATATCATGTATGATGGAATTGTTTCTCTTTAAAAGTTCTAAAAAAAAGTCCGTGACACCATATGTCTATCTTTTAAGGTGGACTCACAATAGCAAATTTTATGTTCTAAATTTTAATTAGATCAACGCTGCCGGTAGAAACAAAAGTTGGTTGCATTCGTATAGTAGTATATAAATTATTTCTTATTCAAATAAATAGTTCAACAAGTTGGTAGGTAGATAGGGTAGGGTAGGTAGGGTAGGGTAGGTAGGGTAGGGTAGTGTAGGGTAGGGTAGGGTAGTGTAGGGTAGGGTAGTGTAGGGTAGGGTAGTGTAGGGTAGGGTAGTGTAGGGTAGTGTAGGGTTGGGTAGGGTAGGGTAGTGTAGGGTAGGGTAGGGTAGGGTAGGGTAGTGTAGGGTCGGGTAGGGTAGTGTAGGGTCGGGTAGGGTAGGGTAGTGTAGTGTAGGGTAGGGTAGTGTAGGGTAGTGTAGGGTAGTGTAGGGTCGGGTAGGGTAGGGTAGGGTAGGGTAGGCAGGTTAGGCAGGGTAGACAGGGTAGGCAAGGTAGGCAGGGTAGCCAGTTGACGGGAGCGAAGCCCCGCGGGTCAGCTAGTCTGAGATAAATTACAAACAAATCGGTGTATAAAAGATTCCAATTCAGCCAGTACTTTTCGAGTTATTTAATTGAGTATGAAATATCCCTAGACCGTGTTTATGTGTTTATATTAGAATAAAAAGAATTTCGAGGCAATCAAATGGCCTATTGAAAATTACAAGATTTTAATAATAAAGTAATCAAAATATATTAAAAAACACAATCTTCGGTTTTTTTTTTGTTTTCTCGACCACTTTTTTATGAAAATTTTGAAAGTTTTCTGTGCACTCTCATCATGGGCGATTGACTTTGAGGCGATTTTCCGCCATTTCGCCTTGCGGACCCCGTCAGTTTGTGCAGACATTTCTTTGAGGCGCACGTGGAACACTACGCGCCGTCGACTCGGGCCTGGTCCTTATCGGAAGGGGAGCTAAACATTACTCGCCGTCCGCAAGCCCGCGCATACGGTGACCGGGAATCGTTGCGACTCCCGCCGCCCAGCGGCTCCTGCAGTGGCTAGGGGCGTGAGGGCGTCTCCGTTGCGTCTCCCTCCTCCTTCGCGAGCATTACTGCTTCGCAGAAGGAGGTGACAGTTTGCCATGCCCTCTCGCTCCGTACCATGGCCAGTTTTCTATATACCCACGGTTCGATATAGAACAACAAGGGTTCCACATCGCAAAAACAAAAAGTTGGGGCTCCATGAGATGTAAATAGTGTCCACAATTTAATTAATACATTTTAATTTCGACATTCAATGACTATAATTCATAATACCAACAATGCTTAGAGTCTGGCAAACGAAAGTAGACACTCGATTTATTTGCAAACTTTTTATATGGCAATGCTATACTAATGTCAACCTCAATTGTTCCAAAACAAGATGGCGTGTTGTTTTGATTTGTTGTGGTCTTGTTAATAGCATTTATTCAGTGATAAATTAATAAAATAATTAAAAGTGGATTACAGGAGTTGTTGTTTCCCACGATGTCTAAATATAAAGAAAAACAATAGGAGAAAGACGCCGAATTCAAACAAAAACAAGATTGTTTACGTGTGGTGTTAGATTTCGTAAGTTAGTAGGACGCTAATAATTTGATACCTACTTTGTTTTAATTTGTAATTACTATTGATGCAAAAACTATTACTCTAATATTATTCACATTCATTTTATAATAAGTTAAACACTTTCATAATATGTTTTTTTATCATACCATAATAAAAGTTGCATTGTATATTTATTTATTTTTTTCTTTTACAGAACATCTGGAATATGTAGCAGGGGTTAATGAGATAGTGAAAACTTACGGATTTAGAGCAGAAAAATAGGATAAGAACCCAGAAACAGTACTTGGGTGAAATAGCTAGCAGAGGAGTGGAAGAAAATGACTGATCATGTCATACATGTTGAAAATAAATATAATGAAAAGGACAGAATTACAGAAAATAATTTATAAAGTTTCATTATTAATGTACGACACACTGATTCCAGTGACTCTAATGAATCTTTTCACATGGAAGTCTTAGATTCAGATTTTGATTACCTATGGTAGTGAATAAACCAAAATTATTATAGAATACTGTTGTTTTCTTTATTCGGATTGATAGATACATAATATATAAGTATTGCCTACCTCAAGTAGCTATAGTACTTTTATTCAGACGAAGTAAAATTAATAATTCTAAAGTACCAAATTTGGTTATTCCAGGTATTTCATACTAGTTTTGGGGTTGCTATGCTGATATTATTTAAATTTGCCGCGCTTTTCTAGTCTCTACTTTCGTTTGCCAGACTCTATGAAGTTTTTGACACTACACTTCATTACAGTTAGAATTAGAAAAAAATATTTCAAAATGATTTGTAGGTAGCACTACAAAAACAAAACAAATTTAAATTTGATGGATTTGCATTAAAACAATAATAGGTAAAGGGTTTCACCAGGGTTTACGCAACACCGAAATACAGTGCAAATGGTCTACGAGACAAAAACAACTGGCAATGTCAAATTTAAAATATTAAAATATCTACTCACTTAAGCCATCTCTGAATGGTCCGAAGCAGTCTTCTCGGAGCAGCCTGAACTGAATGTCCAAGTAATGCTCCACGTCACTGTATCCCCCCTCGACAATGTTAGGTCGCAGGAATGGCTTGGACCCCAGTAAGTCATCTTTAGTTGGCACCACGCTAAGCTCACGGAAGCATTCTGGAGGCTGTTGCACTTGCTCGTTTAATCTCATTCGTTTTCTATCCGGCTACCATGAGACAAAATTTTTAAGATCAGATAAACGTAAATACTCTGCAGACTTAGCCAGGCATATTGTACTGCAAGTTTTTTGCAGTATAATGCTGAGATCAAAAAGTAACAACTTGATGTTAATACTGTAAAAAACGTGCGATTGTTATGCTGTGCGTGATTATTATGTCATCCCAGCCTTAGAATACGTATGGTATGATAGAGTCGATTGAGAGTCAATAAATTAAAACTGTCTCTAAAATGCGGTAGATAGGCGCAGTGGAGAACGATATATGAATGTATTTTCGTCTGAGTAATTAACAATTAAATTTCTTATTGAATTTAATAAAGTTAAACAGGTTGGTACCTGATATCTTTCGCTGTATGTTGTCAACTTCTGACGTATTTCATCCAATTTTAGGACATTCGCTTCGGATAAAACAAATCCATGCTTTTCCTTCAAACCTTCTAGACAAGTCTTCGTTATGCTTTCTATAAGCGCCCTACATCTCCTACGAGCTATTGCTGGAGCGGTTTCAACTAAGTCCACACAAAATTTTATAAAGCTGTCCCAAAATTCACTTTGATCATTCCAATATAAACGATTTGCATTACAACTCCATCTATCATCGGGCTCTGCATAAGGCAGATCCATTAAATAATTCATCAAGTAGTTAATAAACTCGGAATTGCAAACGTCTAAAAGCAATTCAGATTTCAATTCCACAAAAGGTGATTGAGTTACTTTCGATAATATTCTGATAAGTAACACATAATAATCGAGTTTGTCTATGTTGGATGTATTTACAACATTTATAAACCCTTCTCGTTTTTCGTTTATTTTCTGTAGCACATCCTTTTCTCCCGCTTTTGATATTTCTTCTAAGGCTTTAAATCCAAGGAACCTAATTCTCTCGTTGTCACGAGTTGACCTCTTGTTTCCTTCGCCACCTCTCATACCACCACGTCGACGCTGCGGTTCGTTAGTATGATCTAAAAAAACATTGTATTGACAGCATTCAATTACAAAAGGAACAATTATAGTATTTAACCCCCGCCGGAAAAAAAGGGGTGTTATAAGTTTCACGTGTGTTGCTGTGTATCTGTGTATCTGTGTGTCTGTCTGTGGCATCATAGCGCCTAAACGGATGAACCGATTTCAATTTAGTGTTTTTTGTTTGTAAGGTAATTTTGTCGAGAGTGTTCTTAGCTATCTTTGAATACAGAAAAAGCTGCAGAATTCTGAAACACCAGAGGAAAGAAGTAACCGGGAAGCTACTAGGCGTAAGGATCTGCAAAATAAGATGCAACCTCATTTAAAAGTAGTGAGTCATGCTGCAGGTTAAACTGTTTAATAAACTACCTGTACACTTAAAATCAGTTTACAATTTACATCAATTTAAGCAGCAGTTAAAATCATTTTTGATAGAAAAGTGCTACTACACCCTTGATGAGTTTCTCTGTGACACATACAACTAGACTACCATTATATACTTACCTACTATTTTTATTGACATTGTATTTTTATTTTATTTTTGACGACTTTTGTATGTGTATAAACAATATTTTTGACATTTGTATGGGAATTAGTAATATTTTTGATTTGCCACTATTATTTTTGATTATTATTTGTATTGGATGATTCTGAATTAATTTGTTTTTACATTCTTTATTTGACATTTACTTTAATGAATTTATTGGGTTACTCTTTTATTACTATCTTTGTAAATCTTTAATTTTTATTTTATAATTTTGTGTAAAATTTCGATACAATGTAAAAATTGTTAATGAAATAAATGAAATGAAATGAAATGAATAAAATCGGTTCAGCCTTTCAAAAGTTATGGGCATTTTACTGTTTGAATTGGAGTGTTTTCGCAAGACAAATGTGTCGGGGGTTTTTTAAATTGTGAAGTTTTACTTGTTTTATAAACAAATTAAATACAGTACCACTATTGTATGTTTTATCTTCACGAAGATTAAGTCGGGTTTGGCTAGTATGCCTCACCGGTCTGTGTCTGCGTGGTCCGTTTACTTCATATAAATTTTGTCGGATTCCGTCATGAAAATTTTGACGGCTTTGGCTTGTTCGCCTTTGCATGTTGACAGGTGTAAGTCGGCTGTGGTTTCTTTTCATGTCATTAGAAATTCGCCGAACATTGTGATTATTCATTCTAACTCGATTTTCATTACTGTGCCTCCAGGACGGGCCTAAAAAAGACAACACAAGAATAACCACAAGTTTTTAGAATAGAATACATAATAATGTTTTTTAATTCATTCGTCAGGTCAGGAGGGATGTTATGGATATACAATTTCGGATCTGCTTAAAGAAATAATGTTGCTAATATTGAATTATATTGTTTTTGTAGCGTACAATCAAGTATACAATATATATTATACTTACCGGTTTGGGATACGATTACGGATATGAAATTATTTTGGATTATACGTTAGTTTAGATTGTTTTGTCACGGATACTAGATTTTCGTTAAATTGTAAAATTAAAACACTGATTGGTAATCATTTGCTGCGCACTATCTAAAATTATCCGAAACTTTCTTATCGGATTCGATTACGGTAACGGATAGACTTTCATTTCGGATATCCGATAGTTTTGGTTACGGTTACGGAGCTCCTTAAAATACCTGGTGTATAGTAGGTACCTACGTATCTAACAGAACAGTCATATTGTTACTGAGTTATTAGAACTAGAAGTGATATTACTGACAGTTGACCGCACATAAGTGGTAACAAAACCAGTATTCACTGGCCTCGTGTAATATTGTAGCTTCGTACAGTACAATTCCAGCCTAATAGCGGCATATAAGACATGTCGACGCGTTGTAGCAATCATATAAGTATCATACAATGTTAGACTAGCTCTAGTTCAAAGAGTCACCACTGATGTGCGGTCGACGGTACTACATTATGTGCTCAAATTGATACATAGCACAATGCTAATTACACATGCTATCGTAATAGGGGAAGTTCCGCCGTCGAGTAAAGACGGAAACACACTTACGTGTCGTGCTCGTGGCTGGCTTGGCGTAGTTGAATGGCTACACTAGTTGAATGGTTAAACTCGTTTGTTATGACGTGGGCTGAAACAGAGTCGTTTGATTGGTGGATCTCGCGCCACGACACGACACGTAAGTGTGTTTCCGTCTTACGACTAAACAATCGATGCGTTTCTTTTTCCCTTGCCTGTTATACGGGTTAACGATACTATCGACTTATTTAGACCTAGTGATACTCGACTCGACTAGAAAGTTCATGGTACTTATCTGTCTACAACTCTAAACAATAATATCCTGAGTGATAACTTGCCTGTTTAAGTTGTATCTATAGTAACTGAATATAAACACTTCCATTAAAAGAAAATTAGACATAGGCCTCCTCCAAGTGTCGTCACATAGACTGCTCTTGACTCCCGTGCGTCTCGCATCCACCGGAATACCTAACTATTACTTTTTGGTTCTTGAAACGTCATATCTTTAAGCCACATAGTTAGTCATGCAATAAAATTGTAAAAATGATTTTTACCATTATTTTCAGATATTGATAAAAAAATACCTAAACAATTCGAGGATTTATCGATTAAATTGCTTACCCGGTTCAGGACCGTCGTCCTCCATTTTAGTTTTTATCTGAAAAACATGGTTTTATATTAAGAATTGCGTTATTACAAGAAACAAGTTCAATCACTTATCGGGCAATGGGTCAAACTTAATTTGCTAGCGTTGATCATATTTGAGTTAACCATAAACAAACCGAATGCATAAGTTTTGCAAGCGCTCAAACTTGTTTAATAGCTCCTCCGTAGCTTCCAGGTAGCAGGTGTCAGCATACGTACAACAACAACAACAGCAACAGCTGCTCAACTTGTATCAAGCGCAAGTACGATCATGCATGGAGTACTGTTCTCTTCTCTGGGACGGATCTGCCAAATACAGCTTGATACACTCGAGTCTATGAAAAAGCGAGCCAAGAGACTCATCGGCAATGAGGCACTGGTCAATTTAAAGCTCCAGAGCCTTGAACATCGTCGCCGAGTTGCCAGCTTGTCGGTTTTTTATCGATTGCATTTCGGGGAGTTTGCGATGGAATTGCATGATCTGATTCCGCCCAGCCCGTTCCATCATCGGACTACCAGACGTACGGCGATGCGTCATCGATACATGGTGGATATCCCACCCATACGCACATAACATTTTGGGGACTCTTACATTATGCGTACAGCTAAGGAGCGGAATCCCTGCCGGAGTCTGTGTTTCCCGATAGCTACAATCTAGGGGTCTTTACGTCAAGAGAGAATAGGTTTTTTCTAGGCAAGCGTGCTTCACCGTCGACCACATCATCGCTTACCATCAGGTGAGATAGAGGACAAGCGCAAGCCTATAGACGATAAAACAAAAAATTGCATACCAAATGACTTTTGCCAGTCATCTGCGTAAAGATGGAAACTAGATGACTTTCTTTTGGTAAGTTTAGTTGAAAAAAGAAGAGGGGAAAGTACACTACTACCTTGAGGAACACCCTCAGTGAAGCTATACCAATCAGAGGACTCATCAAGGCGCACACGCTGAGAACGTCCCCGAAGACAAGAATTGATCTAAGCTAAAGCGGAAGAGCAGAAATTGATTGATGCAAGAACACCGAGTAAAATGTCGAAATCCACTGAGTTGAAGGCGCTACTAAAGTCCAGCAATACAAGCATAGTAAGGGACTTATTTTCCATAGCCCAGCGGATTGGAAAAACAAGAGGAGAAAGTACGCTACCCAGAGGAAATCCCTCAGTGAGGCTATACCAATCAGAGGACTCATCAAGGCGCACTCGCTGAGAATGTCCCCGAAGATAAGAATTGATCCAAACCTAAGTGAAGAAGAGAAGTTGATTGATGCTATAACACCGATTAAAATGTCGAAATCCACTGAGCTGAAGGCGCTACTAAAGTCCAGCAATAGTAGCACAGTAAGGGACTTATTCTCCATAGTAGCCCAGCGGATATTGTCAGTCAACTCAAATGTGCAGAAAAAGTGTTGTGGCCCGCGCTAAAACCGGATTAGAAGGGAAATATTAAAGAGATTGACGCCAAGAAAAATGATACGTGTCTATGAATCATCTGTTCAAAGATTTTAGAAAGAAATGGAAGAATATAAATAGGACTTAAGTGAGTTAATAGGGATGGATTTTTGTTTTTAGGTAAGGGAATGATGTGAGCCTGCGGTCTGGACCGACGGAAAAGAGCAAGAGGTAAACGAGTGATTGAAGATGTGAGTTAGGACAGGAAGCAATGAGGGAAGGATAAGTCAAATCATTTTGGAACACAACCTATCATTACCAACTGCTGAAGAAGTAACGGCCAAAACAGATTTCTTAACGTCATTCTCAGTAACATCGCTAAGGTTAAATGTCGGACATTGTGCCAACGGCATACTGGAAAGACGCTCCAAGGTTGCTGCCTTGACACATTTATCAAGAGAAAATTAAAGCACAAGTTGGTAAGCGATTTGCTTATGCCTACAGACTTAAGGAATCTCTAAATATCGGCAGAACTGCAGTTATTGAATTTTTCATGGAAGTAGCGCCATGTCTGTCTCAGCATCCTGACACAGAACACTGCAGCGATAGCGTAAAGATTTATAATAAGCGAGATTCAGGTCTGAAGATCTGCGCTTATACCTTTTTTTTTTTTTTTTTTGGGTGGGAAATCATCCAATGACTTCTCCCGCTCTGGGTGAAGCGGGAGGGCGTGTCAGACTTTTACTGACTAAAACCCACCCGTGTTCCTTCAGTTGCTTGCGCCAGGGCCGCGGTAACTCTCTTTCAAATTTATCCGCGACCCAGACAGGCATCGGTCCTATCAGGCCCCGTCACTTTTGCTGACATCTCTTTGAGGCGCGCGTGGAACACTACGCGCCGTAAACTCGGGCTTGGTCCTTATCGGACGGTAAGCTTCCCATAACTTGCCGTCCGCAAGCCCGTGCCTACGGTGGCCGGGAATCGGCTTGCGACTCCCTACGCCCGGGGCGTCTCCTGCGGTGGCTAGGGGCGTGAGGGCGTCTCCTTTGCGTCTCCCTCACGCGTTCCGCCTCCTCCTTTGCGAGCATTACTGCTTCGCAGAAGGAGGAGACAGCTTCCCATGCCCTCTCGCTCCGTACCATGGCCTGGACCAGGACCGGACGCGAGAGGTCGCCACCACCGATCGCCTCTACGAGGACACGGCGGTGCTCCGCCCAAGCGGGGCAGATCTCCACCGTATGCTCCACCGTGTCCTCTGGGCGGTCCACACAATGGTGACACCCGGGCGTTTCCTCCCGCCTAATCCTGAACAGGAACCTCCCAAAACATCCGTGTCCGGTGAGGACCTGCGTCAGGCGGAAGGTGAGGACGCCGTGACGCCTCTCTAGCCACTCCTCAAAGAGGGGCCTTACCGCCGCAATTGTGGCGTGCCCAGTCTGCGATTATACCTGCTTTTAGCTTACGGGCCATATGCTCTTTGATTTCTGTTGTGATCCATGGTGCAGGATTATGTCGCATTTTGACTCGTCGAACGTTATGTAATAGGGGCATTCTGGCCATACAAGATGAGTATGGTTGTATTCTGGCACTCCACTTAACCGTCGATGTCGTCTTTCTCGACCAGAGGTGATCAATTGAGACCGCCGGCATCACGCCGCAATGCCTCTATGTCTATGCCCTTGTAGTTACGATGATATAACAACTGAGGCGTACGCTTGGGAACACGGATACGATACGATAAATAAATAAAATCGTGGTAAGAGAAAGTAGCAGTAAGTTGGCCGTGGAAAACATTAATATGAGAGGGAAAAATCATAAGATCAAGATAATGTGCTCACACATGGGGCGTAGATCGCGGAGAGTGGTTTCCAGAGAATTGAAGTAGTCAATGTGTAGATTAGGTCTGTAGAACACTGCCAGCAAAACTTTTGTGTGATGAACGCATACTTCTATAAACAAGTACTTAGCCGATTCAGAATTCAGTGAAGGATATGAACTAAACATCCTGTAGGGTAAATCAATAATGCGCTCTCGCATTATCAATCATTCCTTTTACCTACACTAATCGCGAAGTACTAAGACATGATAGTGTATTACATGAGTGGATTCGACATAATTAAAAAAACTACTTTGCAAAAAAATACTACCGACTTCCAAATGAAAAACTACGTGAAAAATAACTTAACTTTTGAAGTCGGTGTCTTTCGTAGGTACCATTTTTTTGCGATATGGATACCGACTTCCAAAAGTTAAGTTATTTTTCACTTTCTAGTTTTTCATTTGGAAGTCGGTAGTATTTTTTTGCAAAAAGTATTTTTTTTTCCCTTTTTAGTTTTACCTCCCTAATAGCAAGTTGTTTATTAAGGTTCCTATAAATCCAGAATAGATTAACCGAATAATATGAAACCTGAACATAACCGGTGAAATGAGAGATCTGTGTACCCCTTTAGAGCGTACTGGCGTGATGTTATGTTATGAAATGGTATAAACAACAAACAGAAATGCGATTGCAGCAATCCCGAGAGATTTGCCGTTATTTATTGAAGAGTTCTGTTGTGTATCTCCGAAGTTCTTCATCAGACCTTCACCCGGGAGCCGAGGCTGCGCTAGAAGGACAAGAGATTTGTGTCGGGGCTTTCCTCGACATAGAGGGAGCCTTTGACAAGACAACATTTGAGTCCATACGCATTTCTGCAAAGGAACATGGCATCAATGATACCACGTGCAACTGGATTGACTATATGCTGAGAAGCAGAATAGTCAGATCAGAACTGATGGGAGACAGACTAAGCGCAAAAACAACAAGAGGTTGTCCGCAAGGCGGAGTGCTGTCACCATTATTGTGGTGCTTGGTAGTAGACTCGCTGCTTACCAAACTCAATACCGGACCATTCTACACAGTAGACTATGCAGATGACATAGCTATAATGGTTAATGGAAAATTTCCGTACGTAGTCTCTGGATTGTTACAAAAGGCATTGAGGATGACAGAGGAATGGTGTACAAAGAACCACCTCTCTATCAACCCAAGTAAAGCAGTCATTATTCCATTCACGAGGAACAGACAACTAGGAAACCTAGGAGAGCCCTCCCTCAATGGAATAAAGCTGCCCTGGTCCACCGAAGTTAAACATCTGGGTGTAACGCTTGATAAAGAACTCAGGTGGAAAACTCATGTGGAAAATATTACGACAAAGGCCCTACGAGTGTTCGGCATGTGTCGTACGTGTGTACGCTAAAACTTGGGGATTAAAGCCCAAAGTGATACGATGGCTGTACCGAACAATGATAATACCTATTATCACATACGGCAGCATAGTGTGGTGGCCAAGAACAAAGCTTGCCTCGTGCAAAGCGCCACTCACCAGGTTACAAAGAACAGTGTGTCTCGGCATCACGGGTGCTTTCAGGACAACACCAACGGCAGCGATTGAGAGATACCTCAATATCCCTCCTCTGCATATGATGGTTGAATTCGAGGCAAGGAAGACATTACATCGTCTTGCTGTTGCTGGACTATGGGATGCCTCTAGGCCAAAGACTAACCATACAAAGTTTGATTGCAATGAAGGCCTGGATCGGCTAATTAGCATGATATCCGATAAAATGCTATTTTTGTGTTTGAAAGGTCTTTTAAGGTCCAAATCCCTTCAATAGAGGACTGGACGACGGGACTCGATCCACCAGAACAAGATAGTCTGGTGTGGTACACTGATGGATCCAAAATGGAATCAGGTACGGGAGCGGGAATATACGCAAAAGGTTACAAATTTAGCAAAAGCTTAGGGAAGATGCCAACTGTATTCCAAGCAGAAACATATGCTATAATAACCTGTGCTCAAGAGAATATAGATAGAGGAACCAAAGGTAAATCCATATATATTCTTAGTGACAGTCAGGCTGCAATCAAAGCCATGGCATCCTACAAAGTGGATTCCAAACTTATTCTGGAAGCCATCCAAGCCCTAAACAGGCTTGGGAGGCATAACAGGGTGAGACTGATGTGGGTCCCTGGACACAAAGGAATCCATGGTAACGAAATGGCAGATGAACTGGCAAGAGAGGGCTCAGTAAATGATTTTGTGGGTCCAGAACCATGTGTAGGAATTTCGACGTATCTCGTAAAAGCCACATTTAAGGAGTTTGCAGATCACAGACAACGAACACACTGGTTGTCTACTACTGGTCTACAACACTCCAAGAAATTCCTAGGCTCTACGTTCAAAGCCCGGGAATGCATCTGGAATATGAGCAGGGGGCAAATCCGCTACCTGCTTGGGGCCTTTACTGGGCACTTTGGAACCAACGACATGCTCATGAAGATGGGTCTAACCGCGACACCCATGTGCAGGTTGTGTGGGGAACATACGGAACGCATGGAGCATCTTCTGTGCACATGCGATGCACTGGCTGGTAAGCGAATGAGTCTACTAGGGATGGGATATCCTAAACCAGAAGACTATAGGCTCATATCTCCCAGTCTCGTTGTAAGACTCATGAAAAGACTTTTCAACGAGATTGGGGAGGAGTAAGTTATCTAGGAGACCACAATAGATCCCAATGGGTCGAAGTGTCCGAGTTGCTTCTCGGCCCCTCCATAAGATAAGATAAGATAACACCGCAGCCTGCCAGCTGCCAGCCTGGTTTGCGATGGATCCGCTTCCACAATAGCTTCCATTTAGCCCTTCCTCCCGGACCTCGGTGACGAGCACACGTCTCATAAATCCACGCAGTTTTATTTTAATTATTTATAAATCAAAAATAAACACATTAAAATCCGTGCGAAAAATAGGAGTGCATAAATCATAGGAGCAACACCACTCTCCGAGCACTATTCAGCCATCTTGAAGACCCGCTGGCTCCACCCTCCTGCGCACGACCTCCTCGACTGGACATAGTGCTGCCTCGCTCACGCAACTCGCCGCCCACCAGCGAGGACAAAAGGTACACGCACTTCCACCTTTGACCGACGGAAATTGGCTCCGCCCTTGAAGGTGACGTCGCTGCTGCCGCTACCGTACTGTCGCCTGCTATGTGCGCCTGGTACTTGGGAGTTTGGAATTCATTTGCTCATATTGTAAACATTGAATGAAGGGGTTGGAGTGGATTGACGTTAAATTGACTTGGTGATTGGACTTCAAGTAGCCTGTCAGTATTTACGGAGTAAAGGAATAACTTTATACAATATTATATTACCTACACTCTGGTTTTTGCAGTTGTAAATACCTCATAGCAGTACCTCTCCTCGAGTTCCTTGCGCTCTGGTACTTTTAAATACGAAAATATGTCGATATACAGATCGCCACCATCAACTCCAACACCTACGTCGTCACTTCTGTTGCCGCTAAAGACTCCGTTGCTTCATAGCTCCTCTGAACCTGATATCACAAAGACTGACCAATTAGTCAGCATTGATAGTGAATTCCTGAATGTTACTCACCGTAGTAGCAAACGTAAGTGCATTGAGTCAGAGATTTGCCAGGATATTGACCTATCTTCATTCATGTCGGAAATGAAAACCATGTTTCTCGAGTTCAAGGAACAACAGAATAAAAAATTCGAGCAATTATGTGCGTCGGTTGAGGAAATTAAAATTCAAAATTCCGGTATACAATCGACGGTTAACTTTCTGTCGCAAAACTACGACGACCTTAAGATTAAATTACAAAAAATGGAATCTCAACTGGAAACTGAACGGAAAAACAACTTAGCGTATTTGAAAACCCTAGAAAATAAACTCGAGACCCTGGAGCGTGCTGCGAGGTCGACCTGCGTGGAAATTAGGAATATACCTATTAGTAAATCAGAATCCAAAGATGGCTTACTAAATACCGTGGTTAAAATAGGATCTACCCTTGATTTCCCTATTCAGCCTCTTGAGATAAAGGATATTTTCCGTATAGGATCCAAGGACTCTGATACCAGGGCTGTCATCGTGGACTTTGCGAGCAACTTACGGAAGGAAAAGTTTATTCAAATGTATAAAAAGTACAACAAAGGAAACAATAAATTGTCTACAGAACACCTGAAAATCAGCGGCCCTATAAAACCTATATTTGTGTCCGAAAATCTTTCACCAAAGATGAAACGCTTGTTTTTCCTGGCCCGTGACTTCGCCAGCACTAATAAGTACCAGTACTGCTGGATTAAGAATGGCAAAATTTTTGTCCGAGAAAAGGATGGAGCCCCACATATCATGATCAGGGATGAGTCTGATCTTCCGAAAAAATGACTAGGTATCTATCAATCAATTATCGTATGTCGTAGTAAGGTCGTTTTGCTTAACTCTTATATTTTTGCCGTAACTTACTACGTAGAATTGATTTTTCAAAGATTGAAAAATGAAAAAAATCTATTAATAGATATTATGCATGCTTTAAAATTAATAAATACTTCACTAATGTCTAATTATCATTGTAACACTATTATATACACACATATCTACTTACATTCGCTATACTCACAACGGAAGTTTTATTCTGTTCAAATTCTTTTGCAAATGGTACACCTTGGCATCTCAAGTAGGGTAGAGTGGTAGCCAATGAACCGCGTGTACCGTATGAACCAAACTACCTACAGGCAATACGCGATGTTGCTAGTTCGTGCAAAAAACATATAACGACTTGCTTGCCTTGCAAAGCAGTTTGATCTAGTCGCCGGCCGACAGTCGCCATAAACGCATATGTGCACCTCGTCCTTGTGTTTTGTTTATCAAAAAGGACGAAAATATCGTGAGTTCATTTTTGTAATTACTTTATTATTGTAACTCTTATTAAACTATAAGTGAATTGTATGTGTAATGTGGGTCCTTGGGCTTGTATGAGACTACTTTTTGGAATTACTTCTCAACCGTTATTGTGTAAAACATAACCTAAAATTTCCTAAGAGGGGATGGGTACGCAGTGAGTCACTTAGACTGGGTGAGCAATGAACCACGGTTCATTGTGTACTACATCTAATTGCTTTACCTTATGGCATTGTGTAGGTATGGATTTTTCACATAGAAACAGGTGGGGAGTATTATTCCAGTCAACCTCTGATTGTTGATGTGAGTATCATTAAGTACTCCTTCTTTATTTCAGCATGGGCCGAAACACATTAGGGCAAACCCGTAAAAAGGTTTATCACACAGCAGCAGCTATTCAAAAAGGAATAGACAAACAGTCGGGACTGATGAAGCAGCAAATCTCCCTATCCAACACTGCGAAGATACATTAAAAAATACCGCAACAATCCGTCATGGAGCCCGTAATGCGGCAATTTGATCGAACAAACTTTAATGATGGACAAGAAGACAGCATCAAGAAGTATTTATTTGATTGTGCACATACATTCTATGGCCTAACTTCTGAAGACTGTCGCAGAATTAGCTACCAAATGGCAGTTATTAACAAAATTTAAAAGCCGCCATCGTGGAAAGTCCATGACATGGCAGGCCGAAGTTGGATGAGGAGATTTAGGCCAAGACAATCTGAATTGCCATTGAAAAAACTGGAGGCTTGTAGTATGGCAAAAGCTACAGCATTTAATCAAATGAACGTGCAAACAATTTACGACAACCTGAAAGAAGTTTTAAGTCACTCTCCATCTTTTGCTAGAAGTCGAATATATAATCTTGACGAAACCTCTACCACAACTGTGCAACGACCCCATAAAGTCCTGGCAGCTAAAGGACGTCTGTAAAGTCACATGTGGGGAACATGGAATCTTGGTTACAACTTGCTGTATTGTAAATGCGATTGGCCAGGCATTACCACCAGCTATGATGTTTCCAAGAAAAACTATAAGGCACACATGACGTATGGGGCACCCCCAGGGACACTTGGGTTAGCTGCACCTAGCGGTTGGATGAACACAGTATCATTTGTTATTTATAATGAACATTATCGGTTTATCTATTACTGTGATTCATTGTGTACCACCTGGTTCATTTAGTCCCACCCCCCCGGTTCATCGTGTACCCGTGCTGGTACACTATGAACCATTTACCTTATTTTAAAAAAACCTGTATTAATCAGGCAATAGGAAATATTTGCCAAAAATTTGAATGCAATATGGTAGCTTATTAAATTACCTACGTGATGAGATAAAAATATTTTCTTAGACTGCAATAACCACTGTGCTAGAGCTCTTCAAATTTTTGGTGGTTCATTGGCTACCACTCTACCCTACAATCTCCGGTCATTTCGGACTATGGTATGTTACGTACAAAAACTTAAATCCCTTGTTCGTCCTTAGCCTTGTTAATGAATGACAATGTTAACATAATAGATGAAATAGAACACATTTCAGCTTCGGCATCACATCAATGCTCACCGGAACAAGTTGACTCATACCTACTTAACACTAATCACGGTTTGAAAATTTTTCACGTTAACATCAGAAGCATCGGCAGCACTGCAAATTTTAACAACCTCTTGATATTACTGCATAGAATAAAGACACAATTCGACGTCGTGGTCTTATCGGAATGCTGGTTACGTAAATGCCCTCATCTTCCTTCCATACCGGGTTTTGTATCTAATTACTCTGATCACTCAAATCAAAATGATGGAGTTGTGGTGTATACTAGGGTAGAGTTGCAGTTCCTTTTGGAAAAGCCTGTACTTGCCGATGCAAATTGTCTTGTATTCAAATTTAAAAATGAGGTGGCGCTTATCGCTATATATAGGTCACCTTCAAACAGAAATATTCAGCACTTTATTACCAGTCTAGATGTAATCCTCAATTCACTACATACTTTCAGAACCGTTATTTTGGTTGGAGATATCAATATAAACATAGCCCCAAATTGGGTTGATTCGAACTCAGACATGTACCTAAATGCTGTTGCGTCACATGCCATGTTACCTGCTCATGTCTTCCCGACACGCAACGATAGTTGCATTGACCACGTTATGCTAAAATCAAATAAACCAGCTATTACTCTGGTTCTTGACTCTCTAATTACTGATCATGCTCCTGTTGTGGTGGTTTGTGATCTGAAGTTGGATATCCCTAAATCACCGTCCCGTCAGCATCGTGTAGACGTCAGTGCTTGCGTGGTGGCTCTTGAGAATGTTGATTTTACTCCCGTTATGAGCTGTCAAGACGCTGAAACTGCTGCTTCCATCATGGTCAAACTTGTGTCATCGGTTGTTGACAAGAATACTCGTGATCTTGTTGTACCGAGCCGAAAACGCATTATTAAGCCATGGATCACACCTGGGCTCCTTAGGTGTATTCGAAACCGGGACAACATGTATCTCAAAATGCGGAGAGATGCTGATAATAATACTCTTAAAATCACCTATAATAGATATAAAAAATTTTGCAACAATTTATTAAAGAAATTGAAACGAGAATATGAACGACATGAATTTGAAAAACATCGCAAGAACCCGAAAGCTACCTGGAACCTTATTAGAACTATCTCCAATCTTCAAAAGAGTAAGGCCTCTGGCAGTGAGTTGTTATCTATAACTCCAGATCCAACAGGATCCCTTGATTCTGTGAACGACTTTTTCGTAAACGTTGGAGTAAATCTGGCTTCTAAAATCTACAACTCCCCAGACTATAACTCTGACAACACTTCCGACTCTGGCACTTTGGATGTCCGCCCTAACTCGATGGCTATTTTTGGCACGGATAACGAAGAGATAGATCATCTTATTCGTGGCCTACGACTAACTAGTGCTACGGGTTGGGATGGTATCCCCGCAACTGTTATCTGCAGTGCTAGAGGCACTCTTGTCCCAGTCATCTGCCACGTCTTCAACCTTGCCCTTACATCTGGACTATTCCCAACGGTATTCAAAAAGGCCGTTGTGCATCCTATTCACAAGAGTGGAGACAAAGACAGTGTCAACAACTACAGACCCATATCTGTTCTATCAATTCTGTCTAAGCTCCTCGAAAAAGTTTTAAACAAACGTCTGCTGGATTACCTTAGCTCACAAAATATACTCGCAAATAATCAATACGGATTCAGATCAGGCAAAAACACAGAGGATGCCATATTAGAATTGACAGGTTCTGTAGCTCAAAATCTAAACAACAAGGATAAATCAATAGCTATCTTCCTTGATCTTTCTAAAGCTTTTGACACTGTCTCTGTCCCCCTCCTACTCAGTAAACTAGAAAGGATTGGTATAAGAGGCATACCGCTTAGTTTGTTTAAGAGTTACCTTAGTGGTCGCTCGCAAATAATCAGGATAGGAAACCACACCAGTAAGGAAGCATTCCTCACCTATGGAGTTCCGCAAGGTAGTGTCTTAGGACCTACCCTTTTCCTGGTCTACATAAACGAGCTCTGTAACCTTGATTTAGGAAATTCCAAAGTAATTGCTTATGCTGATGACACAGTTGTCCTGGTTCGTGGCGGTGACTGGAACGAAGCTAGGCTTCGGGCGGAGGCAGCCTTGCGGGTTACTATGAGATGGCTTACACAGAATTTGCTCACCCTCAATCTAGATAAAACCAGATTCATCACTTTTAGTCCAAGGAAAGCGTCACAACCGGCCCCAACCTTCCGTCTGACAGCTCATGCGTGCCATACAATGAGTACTGCCACATGTGGCTGTCCTGAAGTTATGCGCACGGACTCAATAAAATATCTTGGAGTCTGGGTCGATGGCGCGTTGACATGGAGTGAGCAAATCAATTCACTGGTCTCTAGGGTAAGAAAACTTATCTACGTTTTTAAAAATCTAAGGGCCTCCGCCAATCTCTCTACCCTGAGAACTGTGTACTTTGCTCTAGCCCATTCCGTGTTAACGTACTGTATTTCGGCCTGGGGTGGTGCTGGTAAATGTCTTATGCTGCGCTTGGAGAGGGCGCAGAGGGCAGTGCTTAAGGTAATGGCCTTTAAACCATATCGCTTCCCTACCACCGAATTGTACACGTTATGGAAACTACCTACAGTGAGGCACTCTTTTGTGCTAAGTACACTGTTGCGGCAACATTCAAAATTGTCTTTTGAGCCTGAACTTAGAAGACAAAGACGTAGAGCTGACAGAGTCTGCCCAACATCAGTTGTTAAATTGGAAATTGCCCGCCGACAGTTCATTTTCTGCAGTCCCGTGCTTTATAATAAAGTAAATAAGGTGCTTAATATTTATCCATGTACTCTGCGAAATTGCAAAAGTATTATTGACAAATGGCTTCATACTTTCACCTACGAAGAATTGGAGAATTTAGTCAAAAACTAAAGATCTTCCTTCCGTTGACATTCATACCAAATACACGTAGCGCTTTGTGCTCGTGGGGAGTTTCCACAAGCACACTCTACACACACACTCACTTACACCACACTGACACGCAAACATCTTAAACAATACTCTCACATGCACAACGTCAAGCACTCATCTATTTTAATTGTTACTATTTTAAATGTATACTATTTCATTATTATTTTTTAACCATTTAATTATTTTTTATTTTTTGCTATTTTAATTTTGGAATGTTTGTTACTGTACTTTTTAACCACTGTATTCTGGAACGCTGTTGTCTTGTCTCCCTCCTGGAGGAGGGTGTTAATAGCTGCGACGCAGTTTTATAACTAATGTAGCTATTTACGTAAGAAAACAATTTTGTAAAATGTGTATTTGTTCCAATAAAGATAAAGATAAAGCCTTCAATTCTTTATTGTCAACTTTGGTCTCCGGCCGTCCACGGAGCTTGTTCTGCAGGTCGAAATTTTCAGAACGAAAACGTTGGAACTAAAAACGCACTGTGTTATATTTTGCCATACACATAATTTTATCCTTCTAGCCGTTTCTGCAGTACTGGTGCCACGATGGAACTAAAAGAGAGCAAAGAAAAAACCAAAAGAGGAAAAACCAAATTAATTACGGTTTTCCAACACACAAAAGCATGAGTACATAGCTGTATAAATTTAAAATTCCAAACCAAAGAGGAGATATTTGAGATCAAAGTGGCCAGTAAGACAAAACGCCAATTTCGTAGGTATAGGTCTACCAGAATCTCATGGCAAATGTGGAAATAAAAATTTGTTGTGTGCAATACTGGGGAAATTGGATTCAACGATCTTGATACTGTTTAATTTTTGTTTATGTATTAAGTATTAATGAACATGAGGTACCTATTTTATAGTAGTCACAGCGGATCTTTGTGTCTCTGAAGTAGGCCCTGCCAATTAATGCGTAAGAACTAGTTTTTCATCGAGTATACTGCATAGAGTAAGCGAGATAGGATGATGCGACATACATAAGCGAGTGAAAGAGACAGTTATACAATGCTATCTTCACCTTCAACATTGACACAAACTGCGCAGGGTCTTGCAACCAATTCTGAGACACAAAGATCCGCTGTGAGTGAGAATTATAGGTATGTGTATGAAGAATGTTGTTATACATCGGGTTCTTAACATAGGAAAAATAAATCAATTAAATATTAATTTAAGGACTAATTTATTATATTTAACACCTTAACTGCCAGATGCCCGACAAACAATACATTTTCTATTGTGTCTCGTTCTCTGGCAGCCAAACTGTTAATTTAAATCATACAAATAACTTGAAACCTCATTCAGAACTAGAAAACTAGAATACGATTCCATGAACTCCACTGGCATTTCAAAAACTTGTATCTTTGTAGTTTTATGTCATCTCTCTCCATCAAAATGATTCTTTTTCATTGGCATTTAACATATTCAAAACCAATCTCTTTATGTATAAAGTCTGTAAACAATAATAAAATGTATCATGTTACTTATAATCATTCATCATCATCAGTCTATATATACTTTTTTTTATGTAATTTTTATGGCCTGGTTGCTAGGACCTAGGCTGGTTGTTAGCCACGTCTTTGGAAAGAGTTTTGAATCTTATATTTATTCTTTAGTATGCATTAGAATGCGGATGTAACAGATTCTAATGTTTTTTGGAGTATTTGGCAGCAAATTATATCGAGTCAGTCTTCCCAGTAAGCTTTGCAGAGGCAGTCAATACTACAATAAAATACTCCGCTCCACTATCCCGAGATCGCTTCTGTCAATGATTTTACAAAATGTCCAGTTGCGTAGACAGTTGAGTCACAAAACTACTACAATAATATATCACAATATCCACTAGGAATCAATTTGAAAATAATATTAACGGCCACTGAACTTCACTCGACAAAAACTCCCGTCTCTACACACGTCCTACTGCAGGGCGCAGATTATTACTTAATATTTACGTCAAAGATTCTCCATCTCCGTTAAAATCATCATATCTTGTCGAAGAATTAGTAACAGTTACATTTCTGTTGCCATTTCTTCATTTTTAGTAATGAAAAGAAATAAAAATTAAGTAAGAAAAATATAAAATAAACTAAAAGTATCAAAACAAGTCAGTCCAACTTACCGGTCCACTCTACGACGCACTTTAAAATCAAAGATTGAGTTTGATTTGTTTCTCATGTCCAGGGGCAGGAGCCTCTGCTACGCTTTACCGCGAAGCAGGTGAGGTCGGTGATAGGTCGTATGAGTAGGGGCAAATCCCCTGGGCATGACGGACTTAGCATAGAACATTTAAAATATGCAGGCTCACATATGCCGAGGGTACTGTCCTTGTTCTATACGATGTGTCTTAGCCATTCGTATCTGCCGGAAGACTTAATTAAGACCATTGTTGTGCCCATCGTGAAGAATAGGACAGGAGACATCTCGGATATAAGCAACTACCGCCCAATCTCTCTTGCAACTGTTATGGCTAAAGTGTTCGACGGCATGCTTGACTCTTACTTGGCCCAATATATTAAGTTGCACGATGCACAGTTTGGGTTTTGTCCTGGACTATCGACCGAAAGCGCCATCCTGGGTGTCAAGCATGCCGTTAAATACTACACTGACCGTAAGACGCCGGTGTACGCGTGCTTCCTTGACCTCTCCAAGGCGTTTGATCTCGTTTCTTACGACGTGCTTTGGAGCAGGTTGAGGAGTACGGGTATACCGGAGGAACTGCTCAGTGTACTGCAGTATTGGTATCGTAGCCAAACGAACCGAGTTAAATGGTCCAATGCACTCTCGGAGTCATATGGGTTGGAGTGCGGGGTGAGGCAGGGTGGTCTTTCGTCTCCCCGGCTCTTCAACCTATATGTTAATGACCTCATTGTCGAGCTTAGCAGCATGCGTGTCGGATGCAGGGTAAATGGTGTTAGTTGCAACAACATCAGCTATGCGGATGACATGGTGCTGCTGGGGCCGTCGCCGGGAGCGATCCTAGAGATGCTTAAGGTATGTGAGACCTTCGCTGCTGCACATGGACTGATATATAATGCTAAAAAGTGTGAATACATGGTCTTTGGGGTCGCTGGTAAGTGCAGGGATAGTACACTCGAACTTGCCATAAACGGAACACCAATACGTAGAGTGAAAAAGTTCAAATATCTTGGGCATTTCCTTACCGACGACCTCAGTGACCATGTTGATATTGAACGGGAGCGTAGAGCTCTGGCGGTCAGGGGTAATATGTTGGCACGAAGATTTGCCCGGTGTACTGACCAAGTAAAGATAACGCTTTTTAAAGCATATTGTCAGAGTTTTTACACCGGTGGTCTTTGGGTCAGCTATTCGAAAAGATCGCTGGATGTTCTGCGCGTCCAATATAATAATGTTTTTAGGATGCTGTTGCGATTGCCTCGTTTTTGCAGTGCCTCAGAAATGTTTGCGGTAGCCCATACTGATGGCTTTCATGCGATCATCCGCAAGAAAACAGCCTCGCTCCTGAGTAGAATAAGAGGCAGTCACAATAGCATCCTGAAAGCTGTGGCGGCCGATACGTCCTCCACCATAGTGAGGCAATTGGTGAGAAGACATTTAAGTTAGTTATTAATTTGTCTGTAGTTAAGTTACTAACAATAGTGTTTAAGTGCAAACCTGTTACTAACAATTTATGGATCTCATAGTTGTCCGAAATAAAATGATTTATTATTATTATTATTATTATAAAAAGAAGCTATGTGCAGTAAAAGTAATCAAAAATCTTTACCACCCCGAAGTCGTATTTTAAGGGTAGTTTCGAAAAACTAATAATGACAACCTTTATTGTTTATTTAGGATTGTATTTATGCCAAGTTTCAAGTTTATTCACCCAAGAAATCAGATTCTTCAAAAAAACTAACATCCCCTAAATCATCTTTTGGGGGTAGTTTCAAAAAATAATAATAGCTACCTTTATTATTCATTTAGGATGGTATTTGTGGCAAGTTTCAAGTTTATTGACCCAAGACATCAGATTCTTCAAAAAAATAACATCCCCTAAATCATCTTTTGGGGGTAGTTTCCAAAAACTAACAATTAAAGTCTTTATTGATTATTTAGATTAGTATTTGCGTCAAGTATCAAGTTTATTAACTGAAGTAATAAGATTCTTCAAAAACACCGTAATACCTCCTAAATCGTCTTTTGGGGGTAGTTGCAAAAAACTAATAATCACAAACTTTATTGTTTATTTAAGATGGTATTTATGTCAAGTTTCATGTTTATTCACCCAAGAAATCAGATTCTTCAAAAAAAATAACATCCCCTAAGTCGTCTTTTGGGGGTAGTTTCGAAAAACTAACAATGAAAGTCTTTGTTGTTTATTTAGATTAGTATTTATGTCAAGTTTCAAGTTTATTAACTGAAGTAATAAGATTCTTCAAAAAAACTTTAACACCCCTAAATCGTCTTTTGGGGGTAGTTTCAAAAAATATTAATAGCAACCTTTATTATTGATTTAGGTTAGTATTTGTGCCAAGTTTCAAGTTTATTGACCCCAGAAATCAGATTTTCCATACAAATTTCAACAACCCCTTAATCATTATTTGGGGGTTGTTTCGAAAAACTTATAATGTCAATCTTTATCATTTACTTAGAATACTATTTGTGCTAAGTTTCAAGAATTTTGGTCGAAGGAATTAGATTTTTCATACAAACTTTCAACCCCTTTTTTACCCCCTTAGGGATGAAATTTCCAAAAATCCTTTCTTAGTGCACACTTACGTCACTTGAGAAATCTTTCTGCCAAATTTCATGCTTCTAGGCTTAACAGTTTTGGCTGTGCGTTGATTGATGATACACATTGAAAACAATATGTCTCGCTTGAGATCGAAGTGGGTTTTTCGACATTTTCACAAAAATAACAAATTTTTAAGATAATATCAAAAAAATTCAGCAGCGGTTGACACATCAAGTACTTTTATTTGACAGGTGACAATTTACATTGCCATATGAAAATCACATATTAAAAAAAATAAAAAATGCCATGAGATTCTGGTAGACCTTTATAAGGACAATTACTTAATATGGACAATTAAAGTGCGCGCAAGATAAGACTGCGCGCGGCCAAAATCGAAACTAATCGTTTGTCATTTATGTCAGGTGTCAAGAGAGTTGTAATTTGAAGTGATGGCAGGAATGTTTTCTTATAGTGAACAAGACAATAACGGACCTACGGTACCGTTATAAAAAAGTTAGAGCCCGCGTTGCTTATTTGACAGGTAAATTTTAGGGATACCACAATACTAAAAATTCCCAAAATTTTCGTACTACCGGTGTCCAACAATTTTTTTTTTGGGTTCTACATAAATATACCAGCAGCCCGGCGAGCATGGCCTACTGTGACATCGCTTAAGTCACACTTTTAATCACAGTTTGGGCAATAAACTCATTTTGTCATAAATGCTAGCACGGCGGCGTGAGATATTTTCTTGACTTGAGGCATAACTTCTTGACGTTTATTTTTTTCTTTTTCGGAAATTTTCCAATTTTATTGCAGTTTCGGTTTAACCTTGGCCATAAAAACAATTTATGTTCTGAGAAGCATAGCCCTACGACGCACTGTTTCTGAATTATGGGCCTCCGTATCTTATTTTATTTTGCATAAAACGCTCTATATTTCCAAAATGATATCTCGAAAACGGTATGTCCTAGGCAAAAAATAACCAAAATTTAGCCCCCCCCCTTTGCTATCCCCATGTTAGTAGCATCCCAATATGAATTATAAGTTTTTATTTTTTTACATTGCTTGGTTTTCGACTTGAACTACGGTCATGAAAAGTTATGATAAAATATGTCATGTCTTACAATTTGTCTTATATGCTAGCACGGGACAACCATGTGATATAGTTTACAGGCGCGACTTGCTTTTCTTGTTGTTGACTTCATAGTGCGACATAATTTGAATAGCCGACCAAATAAAATAATACGTAAAAAAGTATGCCGTTCATACAGCTCAACAACGTTTTAATTTTGTTGGGAATACATTAATATTTGACCCACGACCATAGACTTATGCACACTTTATTTTTCTTTGTTTGTTTGATAACATATTAAGTGTTTGTTAGAAAGATATAATTATTGTGAAAATTTTAATAATTACTAAAAAATATTAAAGCTGGGACCAATACCGGTGAGCCCCTATTTTTTATATTTTAAATGTTTTTTGGAGATTTTATTTAAGAAACATTTAAAAATGTAGAAAGTAAGAAGAATATGGTTTAAAGTTTAAAAGAAAATAATTATAAAAAAAAATAATAAAAATAAAAATAACAACAACAATAAAAAAAATACAATTATGAGAAAGTATTAATATAAAATTAATTAATAATCCTGTAACATTTCAATTAATTATTATGCATTGATCACCATACACCCAAAATGAATTTATTGCCATTTGGTGCAGTAATTAGAAGGCAAATATTTTTTTTTCAGCTATAAAATTTTATCACCACCTCCGAACGAAAGTGATACATTTTTCTAAATCATCTGTCAAAATGTGACATTTGTGACAAAATGGGTGCGCCCGTATTAGCAATTAAGACCCGATGAGTCCCAAACAAATGTCAGGAAATTTTCTCACGCCGCCGGTGCTATTATGTAGGACAAAATGGCGTTTTCGCCCAAACTGCGATGAAATGTGTGACACAAGCCATGTCACACAGTAGGCCGTGCTCGCCGGGCAGCAACAAGAAAGGCATGTTGCGCCTTTAAAATATGTCACATGTTTGACCCGTGCTAGCATTTAAGACAAATTTTAAGACATGACATAATTTATCATGTCTTATCACAAATGTCTTGGGTACGCCCATGCTCGCTAGGCAGGACAGGACCGGCATCATGTAATGCATCATTGTTATTTTGTTTTAGGCGTTTCTGAACGCACCGTTACCGAAATAACTCTAAAAGGGGTTACGTGGCAGCAGCTTCTTCAAAAACTGTTGAAGAAGAAATTAAAAAAGAATTGAAATTGAAGGTATTAGCCACTGCAGGACCATTGTTAGACCAAATTAAACAGTAGGTACTATTAAGTATTCAATATAAGATTTACAATAAATTCATGAACCTTTTTTCCTCATATTATGTGCAAGAAAAAGCTAGTAATTAATTATGCTTAACTTAAATTACTTTAAGTTTTGAGTAATAAAAAATGACTATTGATTAAATGAAGGCAAAAAGAGAGTGCATTACTCCAGCCAGATAATGTCGAAAATCGTCATCTAAGTGCAATAGATAATTAGATAAACAGCTTCTGTAATTGGTAAGCAGATTTTTAAATTTGGTAAGCTGATAGTTTTTTAATTATTTGATAAAATCAGTTCCGGCTGGAGTAACGTTATCGCAGCCAGATCTTTTGTTTTCTAACGGGTATGTTGAAATAAATGGTAAAACATAATTGGTATTTGTATTTGCTATGGAAAATATTTAAGATAATTGATATTTGATTTTTTTATTTGGAATATATTTAAAATCCTGCTGCAATAACGTTTGCACGATTGCTGCATCTCGAAATTGACTAAACGGATGATTATAATTTTTGTACATGACATCTGGCTTATTAGGTATAATTTGTTACGCAATAAAAAAATCCACAAAAATGCACAGTTTTGAAGTTATTATAGTAAATAGAAATAATGCTTTAATATGTCCTAGCACTTCCAATAAGCGGTCCAAAGACTAACTTGAAATGTTATTTTAAAGGTAATTACTGCCTATAAATGGTACTGAAGTTTCATTAGTATCCTATATGTAATTAAAAAGTTATGATGAAACTACAATCTGTTTCAGCCACGGCGCGCAGCTGAGTTATTTGAAGACCGATTAACCGAGTTTCCTGTAGTTGTGGTAACTGAATCTTATATCAATAATTAGATATATACATACATACATACATAAACTCACGCCTTTTTCCCATGGGGGTAGGCAGAAACTACAGAACGCCACCTGCTACGATCCTTACATACTTCTTTTGCTTCACACACATTCATACATCTAGTCATACACACACGCCGGTTATGGGTACTGCGCACTTGGCCTTTCTGAAGAACATCACCTATAAGGTCTATGTATGTCTTTCTAGGGCGTCCCACCCCGGCGTTTCCATTCACGTCTGCCTTGTAAATACCTTTCGTAAGTCGACTTTCATTCATCCTCTCAACATGGCCAAACCATCTTAACATACCCTTTTCAATTTTAGTCACTACATCTTCTTTTAAACCACAACGTTGTCTTATTACCTATCCAACGTTGTCTATTATTTAGATATATAGTTCAATTATATACCCGTGAATTTCAGACTTGTACACTAATTAATTAAAGAGATAATCGAAAAACAATACTTGTTCTGTGTTGTAATTAATAATCTGTGATTTGAACTGTGTGAGTTATCTGTGGTGAGATACAGATGGCAAGATGTACGGTTTGAGTGTGATGTGAATCTTAGATAAAGAACCATGAATGCTAAAATAATTAAAGAGCTTTATAATAAATAGTATTTTATTAACATGGTGTCAGAAGTGGAAACGTTCCCAGCGTCGTTACATTTTACGGCGCGCGTTGTGTGGTTGTGAAACAAAATGGCTTCCAAAGAAATGATTATGATTAGAAAAGATATGATTTAAAAATAGAGTATTTATGTGGAAAAAACAACTTTGTAGCAGATGCACTTTCCAGAGCCCCTACTCCAATACAGGATGACTCTCATTCTTTTAATAATGCTAAACAAATTTTTGAGATTATTAGTAAACATTCTTCAGCAAAATATCTGAAGGTCTCAAACAAGATTATAGAAAGCATAAAGAAAGAAATGGAGAATGATCCAGAGTGTCAAGAGCTCAAAAAATATATTGTAAACGGATTTCCAGATTATATTTCAGATATGCCTGAAAAACTGAGATGGTTTTATAAATTTGCCTCCGATCTGTCTATTCAGGAAGACATAATATTTAGAAATGATCAGATTTTAATTCCCAGGTGCATGAGAAACTACATGTTGCCAAAAATTCATAAAAGTCACAGTGGCGTTGCTAGTTCAATCAAATTAGCTAAGCAAAATATTTTTTGGCCAGGCATGTCTGAAGATATAAAAAACTTTGTAGAAAAATGTAAAATTTGCATAAAATATTCCGCATCCATAACTAGATTCCCAATGTTATCTCATGACATACCAATGTATCCCTTTCAGTATATCTCTATGGATATGTTCAATGTAAAATTAGGTTCACAGTCTCTTAATTTCCTTATTACTGCTGACCATTACTCAAACTTTTATGAAATTGATAAACTAAAAAATCTATCTTCCAGTGAAGTTATTAATATGTATATGTAAAAAGAACTTTGCAAGATATGGTATACCACAAAAAATATGTACCGATGGAGCTACTAATTTTGTTAACAGAGAATTTGCTATGTTTGCTGAAGAATGGGATTTTATCCATGTAACTTCCTCGCCACATTATCCTCAGTCTAATGGAATTGCTGAAGCTACAGTAAAATCTGCAAAGAAACTTATTCTTAAATCATATGAGGCCGGTGAGGCTATAACTATTTTACTTTAACTTATTTGGAACGCTAAGCACAACACGACACAAAACAACATTGGCCGAAACGATGGTCATAACCTCCAGCAGCTGATGATCACTGGCAAGGTCCGAGACAAGAGGCCGAGGGGCCGCAGCCCGATCAGATGGTCTGACTATATACGTTCAACGCTGAACACCAAGCTGCACGATGCACTACACGTAACCAAGGACAGACACAAATGGAGAATCATCGTCAGAGAAAAGTTGGTATCCTGTCACGGTAATCACGAACCTTAGTAATGCGGAACACGACGCGAGGAGGAGGAAGCACAATACAGTGAAAATAGTGAAGGTGTATAACAGTTAATAACGTTGCATATATAAGTCCATATAAACATATCCGTGATTATTTTTGAAGTTCATTTATATACTTACTTACCTTAATTCTACTTTACCCTAGAATGCTTCGCTCCGCTCTGGATAAAAAAACACTCTCGCCTTTAAAATAGTTGTTTACATATCTACATAAAATCATCATCATCTACATAAGTAGGTATTCCATATCTTTATTACCTACGCATAATTATTTTTGAAATCAATATTCTATCTGTAGATACAAACATATTTAATTATAACTATGTTTTACTTTAGCACTTGTGTACCCGTCTGTACCAAACACGTATTATTGTCACGTATTATCCTGTAAGTTTTAGAAGGTTGGTATAATGTATTGCGCGGCCGCTTTTTTATAACATTCTAGATTTGGTCGGGTTACCACGCTTATGTATTGTTTTTCGATTATCTCGTTCATTAATTAGTGTACAAAGTCTGAAATTTCACGTGTATATAATTGGACTATATATCTAATTATTGATATAAGATTCAGTTACCATAACTACAGATAACTCGGTTAATCGGTCTTCAAATAACTCTGCTGCGCGCCGTGGCCGGAACAAATTGAACTTTCATCATAACTTTTTAATTACCTATAGGATATTAATGAAACTTCAGTACCATTTATAAGCAGTAATTACCTATATAATAACGTTTCAAGTTAGTCGTTGGACCACTTATTGGCAGTGCTAGGACCTATTAAAGCATATTTCTATTTACTAAAATAACTTCAAAACGGTGCATTATTGTGGCTTTTTTTATTGCGTAACAAATTATACCTAATTAGCCAGATGTCATGTACAAAAATTATAATCATCCGTTTAGTCAATTTCGAGATGCAGCAATCGTGCAAACGTTACTGCAGCAGGATTTTAAATATCTTCACAACCATAGCAAATACAAATATAAAATAAGTGGTACCATTTATTTCAAATTGATATCTAATTATTTAGATAACATTTATTTCAACATACCCGTTAGAAAACAAAAGATCTGGCTGCGGTAACGTTACTCCAGCCGGAACTGTTTTTATCAAATAATTTAAAAACTATCAGCTTACCAAATTTAAAAATCTGCTTACCAATTACAGAAGCTGTATATCTAATTATCTATTGCACTTAGATGACTATTTTCGACATTATCTGGCTGGAATAACGCACTCGATAAGGAACCATGAATGCTAAAATAATTAAAGAGCTTTATAATAAATAGTATTTTATTAACAATACTTATGCGTGGTAACCCGACCAAATCTAGAATGTTATAAAAAAGCGGCCGCGCAATACATTATACAAACCTTCTAAAATTATTAGCATAATTGTCCTTAAAAGTTGGTTCAGTCACGAATGCAATTAGTTTGATTGAAAAATTAAACCTACCTTATTAAATGTTTAAATAAAATTTAAATTGCCCAAAGTAAGTTTCCACTATGCCATTCTTAATATATCTACCTACCTACATTTAACCATTCTGTCGATGAGGTAGGTAGGTACCTACTTACGATTTACAAGGTACAAATTGTGGCTAATTCGTTTTTAGTTAATTTTATATTATGTATTTAGGTAAAGGAATGTATTATTATATTTTAATATGATATAATAACGATACATTATATACATTACATACATGTAATATGAGAGCCGTAGCTTTAAATCAAAGATGAGGTCTTTGCCCAGCAGTGGGACACTGTAAAAGGCTGTATAACAAACGAAAAAAGGTACCTGTGTTAAGTAGTAGAATCATCTTGATAAATGAATTAATTATTGATCTGTGATTTGTATGCATTATGACTTAGCGTGAGCTTGTACTGTGTCAAAAAGTAAGTATTCTAAGAAGTTGACTGCATTGCTATGTCGTTTTAATTTTAATAAAATAAAACCTTATTCTTCTTATTTTCTTCGTTTTCTTAATACGGCTATATTTACGTAATGCATTTGTGATTTTTTAAATCAGGTTAGATAAAACAGTAGAACCTACCTACCTACTGTAAAATATGTTAGGTCTTACTGCACTGTGATATTTTTACATTTTGTTATTGTTAGCTGTGATTTTTACTTAAAACTTAATTTTAAATATGGCTACAACTATTTTACTTTAACTCATTCGGAACGCTAAGTACAACACGACACAACACAACATTGGCCGAAAGGATGGTCATAACCTCCAACAGCTGATGATCACTGGCTAAATCAAAGGCAAGAGGCCGAGGGGCCGCCGCCCGATCAAATGGTCTGACCATATACGTGCAACGCTGAACACCAAGCTGCACGATGCACTCCACGTCACCAAGGACAGACACAGATGGCGAATCATCGTCAGAGTAAAGTTAGTATCCTGTCACGGGCATCACGACCCTCAGTAATGAGGAACACGACGCGAGCAGGAGGAAGCAAAATACAGTGAAAATAGTGAAGATGTTTATCGGTTTTTAATTTGAATTTCAGATAAGCAAGCGACGTTGCATATAAGTACATTAAAACATATCTGTGATTATTTTTGAAGTTCATTTATATACTTACCTTAATGATTATCTGCATAAAATCATCATCATCTACTTATGTAGGTACTCCATATTTTTATTACCTCCGCATAATTATTTTTGAAATCAATATTCTATCTGTAGAAACAAAATAATGAATTATAACTATGTTTTATTTTAGCTCTTGTGTACCCGTCTGTACCAAACACGTATTATTTTCACGTATTATCCTGTAAGTTTTAGAAGGTTGGCATAATGTATTGCTCGGCCGCTTTTTTATAACATTCTAGATTTGGTCGGGTTACTACGCATAAGTATTGTTTTTCGATTATCTCTCTAATTAATTAGTGTACAAGTCTGAAATTTCACAGGTATATAATTGAACTATATATCTAATTATTGATATAATATTCAGTTACCACAACTACAGATAACTCGGTTAATCGGTCTTCAAATAACTCAGCTGCGCGCCGTGGCTGAAACAGATTGTAGTTTAATCATAACTTTTTAATTACATATAGGATACTAATGAAACTTCAGTACCATTTATAGGCAGTAATTACCTTTAAAATAACATTTCAAGTTAGTCTTTGGACCGCTTATTGGAAGTGCTAGGACATATTAAAGCTTTATTTCTATTTACTATAATAACTTCAAAACGGTGCATTATTGTGGATTTTTTTATTGCGTAACAAATTATACCTAATTAGCCAGATATCATGTACAAAAATTATAATCATCCGTTTAGTCAATTTCGAGATGCAGCAATCGTGCAAACGTTACTGCAGCAGGATTTTAAATATCTTCGCAACCATAGCAAATACAAATACCAATTATGTTTTACCATTTATTTCAAATTGATATCTAATTATTTAGATAACATTTATTTCAACATACCCGTTAGAAAACAAAAGATCTGGCTGTGGTAACGTTACTCCAGCCGGAACTGATTTTATCAAATAATTAAAAAACTATCAGCTTACCAAATTTAAAAATCTGCTTACCAATTACAGAAGCTGTTTATCTAATTATCTATTGCACTCGTATGACGATTTTCGACATTATCTGGCTGGAGTAATGCACTCCAAAAAGATCAGTTATGATGGCAACATTAAGCACGCCACCCGTCGCGCGCAGACTTATCGTGCGCGCACTCTACTTACTTACTTAATATGACAGAGAGCAATTTCAGACTATATTGTGCTGTTTTTGTTTGCTTGAATTATTTTATAACGCACCCATTTTTTAAATTGGAAACTCCGAAAGGCAAGACTATAAAAAAATATACCTAACCTAATAGTAGGTATAACTTTTTTTAATAGGTAGGTATTTCGCTTTATCCACCGAGTAAAATACCCGGCTTAATAAATAAATAAGTGGATAGGGAGATTAAGTCACACACGAGTGACCTACCTTTTTTTTTATGGTGGGAAATCATCCAATGATGTCTCCCGCTCTGGGTGAAGCGGGAGGGCGTGTCAGACTTTTACTGACTAAAACCCACCCATGTTCTTTCAGTTGCTTGTGCCAGGGCCGCGGTAACTCTCTTTCAAATTTATTCGAGGCCACGAGTGACCTACCTACGCTCGGGTTAAAAAAAAACTAATAGGTAGTTTCCTAGGCTAGGCATCTACTTACTTATATACTTAGCTACATAAATATATTATTTAATTAGACAAAATATCATTATGAAATGAATACCTATGAGATTAATAAATGGTAGGTACCTACCTTGTAAGATTTAAAATAAGTATATTAAAAAAAGTATAAGAGAAAAGAATCTGAGATATTTGCTATCACAAAACTAGAAAGAAACTCAAGTAAGTAGAGACCCGCCTCTACTTACTTGAGTTTCTTTCTAGTTTGGCCCTAACGCGTGTTTATGTGACGCGGGCTTGTAGGCACTTATTTCAAGGACAAGGCCGAGTCACAATACTGTTAGATATATTTACGTGCCGCGGTCGAGCTTTGTTGCGCGGGTCGTTGACCGCCAGAGCAGCTGACCGCCTAAGCTGTATGGTGCGCAAATATTACTTTATTTTAAAAAACGGAGTTAATTTTGTAACACCTTATTTGTATATACCTACCTATAATACAAAATATAAAAATGTTACTGTAAAAGCCCGAACTACGGTAAAACCTAAGATTTACCAAGTCTTACTGGTAACATCATCATCTTTATCTTTAACAGTCCGAAGTGATGTAAGATAATCGATAATTTCGGGCTTCTACCTACTAGCAATCACACGGTAAGTCTTGATCTTAAGATTATCCTCAGTAACTTGTAAATGTTAATAAAAAAACCCCACCTCTCCATCTATCCACATTTATATTCATAACTCTTTTAGTAACATGCGTTTCATCACTCCTTATCAGATGACCATACCAGGGAAAACGGTTTTCTTTCAACTTTTCTGTCACTGGCGCCACTTTAAAACTTCCTCTAATATACTCATTTCTCACTTAATCCATTCTCGTCACTCCGCACATCTACCTCAACGTTCTCATCTCTGCTACATGCAATATCTTTTCATCCATCTTTTTCACAGCCCAACATTCTGATCCATACAGTACGACAGGTCTAATCACGGACTTGTAAATTTTCCCCTTTAACTTGAGGGGCATCCGTAGGTCACAAGTTGTTCCAGTCCAGTGACCTGTCGCCATTTCATCCATCCCGAGTTGATCCGGTGCGTTACGTCTCGGTCTACCTCGCTATCCCCTTGGACAAGCGACCCTAGGTATCGGAAGTCGGAGCACATCGCTATGGGTGTTCCAGCGAGAGCTATAGGCACGGAACTGGAGAGACCGCCAAATTCGCAGAACAAGTATTCGGTTTTAGTTCTCCTCAATTTCAAGCCAACACTCTCCAGTCTGTGCCACCACATCTCCAATCTGCTCCAGACCTCTAGGCCACTTTCGGCAACCAGCACAATGTCATTGGCAAAACTGCATACACCGGGGTGCCTCTTCAGTCATCATTTCAGCCGAAAGACGTCCACTGCTGGACATAGGCCTCCCCCAGGCGTCGCCACATCGACCGATCCCGTGCGTCTCGCATCCAGCGCCTTCCCGCAACCTTAACCAGGTCATCGGTCCACCTAGTGGGAGGCCTTCCAACGTATCGTCTTCCAGTTCGCGGTCGCCACTCCAGAACTTTTCGGCCCCATCGGCCATCCGTTCTGCGAGCAATGTGCCCTGCCCACTGCCACTTAAGTTTGGCAATTCTTCGGGCTATGTCGGTAACTTTGGTTCTCCTGCGGATATCATCATTTCTGACGTGATCACGCAAGGAAATTCCGAGCATAGCCCTCTCCATTGCCCTTTGGGTGACTTTAAGCTTTCTGATAAGGCCCATTGTGAGCGACCACGTCTCGGTCCCATAGGTGATCACTGGCAACACACACTGGTCATAGACTTTTGTCTTGAGACACTGCGGTAAATTGGACGAGAAGATACCACGCAACCTCCCGAACGCCGCCCAGCCGAGTCGGATTCGACGGTTGACCTCTTTCTCGAAGTTGGACCTACCCAACTGGACCGTTTGTCCCAGGTAAACATAATCGTCTACAACTTCAAGTGTAGAGTCTCCGATCTTGATAGGAGTGGGTGTTACATGGGCGTTCACCATGACCTTGGTTTTATCCATGTTCATTTTAAGACCCACTCTTTCGGAAGCTCTACTAAGGTCATCGAGCATTTTACTGAGGCTCTCCATGGTCTCAGCCATGATCACTATGTCGTCGGCAAACCGAAGGTGAGTGATGTACTCGCCATTAACGTTGATGCCAAGCCCCTTCCAGTCCAGAACCTTGAAGACGTCCTCCAGCGCAGCAGTAACTTAACTAAAATAAGACTAAAATATATGTAAATACTTGAAACGCTAATAAAGGTTTCCTTTCGACTAGAACACCACCCAACTCGCTGGTACTGGCTGAACAACCGTAACATTAAATGAAACGAAAATAAAACAGAATAGTATAAATAACAATCGATTAACACATCGAATTGTATGTAAAAACAAAACGCAATGCGACCGCCTGACAGATATCAAGTGACAGATGACGGATGCCAACTGTCAGCAAGCATCACATCTCAATCTATTATATATTAGTCTATGGCATCACAGTCCACCACACACTGACCTGACTTTAGTTTTTCCTACCTCATATTGCCACCACATCTGGTCTGGTAATCGTCAAATCAAAACATTGAAACTATGTTAAACTAAACACCGGCAATGATACATTTTCAATTAAAAAAGTATTTAAAAGGTTATAAAAGTGTGACAGGTAAAAATTACTTTATGAACTACCGGCCTTAGAATAGAAATAGTGAATCTCTCGTGCGGTCAAAATAAGGAGTAACAAGAATGGACTGACAATATACATAACAATGAATGTGTTACTTGCGCAGACGCGTCTTTCTCTGATTCTTAGCGGTCGCAGCCAATGTTGCGATCACAGCAGATCCAGGTTGCCCCAGAAGCCCTTATCTGTAGTCAAATGAGCAGGACGGCAATTTGACGTATTTTTGGTCGCAATTTAGCAAGACACTCCTAGATGGTTATCCCGGTGCCCTTAAGTGTTTTCTTGCTGTCCTGCACTAACTAGCTGACATTTCTCCATTTAACAAAATCGTAACAGTATGGGATGAGTCTTCTGCTGTGAGGATCAAAGTCTATGACAGAACTGTCCTTACTTAACTTCTGTCAATTTGGCTGGATAAGATGTTGTGGACCACTTCACTGAACTTTTCATTGTCCTTCTCTGGAACACCATGGAATAGCATTTCCTTCTCATCGCAGTTTCATGCCGGTCAAACCCAACAACAAGCAGCTCAATTTGAGATTTTAATTTAGTTAGTGTTTGAAATGTACTCGCTTTCAATTTCAAAAATGTCAGGTGAAGCCGATGGAGTACCGGTGGTAGCCCTCTGCAATATCGCTTCATAATCCTGCATTCATGAACCAAATAACTTTTCAAGGTCTTCCAGGCTGGCAGTAAGTTTAGAATCCATGTTGTTATAGTGAGTGTGACCAGGTCCTATTTTATTAAAATTTGTATCTCAGTGCTATAGACTTGTTAACAGGTGTGGAACAGTTTAATATTAAATGGACAACTTTATTTCATTAATTAATTGTACTATATAATTCAAAACTTAATTTACGAAGAGCGCACATAAACAATATTAATGCTTTGTCTACCCACACAGGGAAAAACCTATGCGATTACAACTTTGCATTTGATTAGATAAAGCATGCTTCCCAGTTTATTTCCGTTCACTGACACTTCCCTTTTATAGAATGATATAAGTAACAGAAATGTAGATTAGTGCTATAAACATACATAGCTAATAATAATATAATAAATAATATTTTATTATTAAATTTCTATCTAACTTCATTCACCTGAATGGCAGCTCGGAAAGTCAGAACACTCCTCTAATCACTACGTAGTGGAAAATTCATGTGACAGCAGGGGTGTGGGGTGCTGGGGTTCAGGGTTAAGCATACATCAGTCTTTTACACCTAGTCTCTACTTAATATATTTATAACGATTATGTAACTATTAGATTAGGAATGTTATATTGTTATATATAACGAAAGGTATTTACTAGGCAGATGTGAATGGAAAAGCCTGGAGATGATGTCCTAGAAAGACATACAACATAGAAACACCACAACCAAGAAGAAGAAGAACATTACCTTATTGGTGATGTTCTTCAGAAAGGAAAGGCCAGGCTGTGCTTTCTGCCTACATCCATGGGAATAAATCGCAATGTTACACTGCTAGTCACTTAATCTGAATGATGTGACATACCTACACATAGTTTCATTTGCAACAATACAGCATTACTTTTTTGTTAACAATTTTGATAGCTTATCGTTAACCATTAATGACTGGAAGAAGTACTTCTAGTTAAACACAAGACTATTGCATGAAATATAAATCTAAAACACACTCACTGACAGACAAAGAAGTGCCTTAACTCAGATTAGAGAACAGTAAGCCTTACGCAGTGGTACCACTGTGTCTAGAACCATGAAATTCTGCACAAGACTCTGTTGACCTACTTCTTTTAACGAAAGAAGTCCTTAAGGATGGATTTAAAAAAATGTTATCCTGTAATAGGGCAAAATCTCATTTTCACCATTTTATTATGCATATTCATGGAAAATTACATCAAGCATACCATGACTTGTTTCAAAATAAACATCATTATAAAATTAGATCAATCAGTCTTAATAAATTTTTCAGGATAATGTAGGTATAAAATTCACAGCGGATCTTTGTGTCTCTGAAGTTGGCTCGGCCAACCATTGCGCAAGAAACAGTTTATCATTGAGTATAATGCATAGAGTATGCAAGTTAGGATGATACAACAAACATTAGTGAGTCAAAGAGACAGACAATGCTATTCACCTTTCACATTCACATAAAAATAGCTACTGCACAGCGTCTTGCAGTCAATTCAGAGACACAAAGATCCATTGAGAGCATTATAGCTAAGTTCTTATTCATCAAGTTCTGCATCTTCTATAAGTTTCTTAGTACAAAAGATTAAGTAAACTGACCATTAACTGCAAAATGGACCACAGGTCTATAGGTATGGCTTCGAAGAGACATGACATATGCTTATGAGTAGATAACACACGCAATAAATTACCTAATCATAAATGCTATAACCTGCATTTCACAGGTATAAACAAAACTGCCCATCGATTGGTTTCATCAAGTCACACGTAGTCAGACTTCAGAGTCAGAATCACAAAAAAAAAAGTTTAATTTGATGGTTGTCATTACAAAAAATATAGCAAAAACTACTTACCTACACGTCAGATTCCTGTTAAAGGTTCCAGGGTCCCAAAGCAAGGGAAACCGTGGATTCAAAAATGCTGCAGAGTCAGGCGCACAGAGTATATTTTATATAGGTAGGGAGGGGAGGTCAGGCGACAGGCCTGGCAGGCTGGCACTGTCCATACCTATATGTCTCACCACAGAGTACCTACTTTTAAACTATTTCATCGCCTCCCATGTTATTATTTTACTCTTTGATCAACTCACTCACTGCGTAATAGGAAAAACAGACCAATATAAATATTATTAGACTCCTCGCTTATATCAATAATATTAGTCACTTAGTCACCAGCAGGCCAGCCACTCAGCCAGTCATTCACAGTCAGTCAGAAGTCGACATGGTAACTTAAGGGATGTAACATGCTACGTGCGAAACAATTATTTCGATTCCAGCTACGCGACCGGCGCGATGGGCGGCAGCGGGCAGCAGCGAAACGAACCGAAATATTCCCCAAATCGAATCATTTTATTTCATTCTCTTTTACAGGATTTACAGATATAATAACAAACCGACTTCCAAAACAAAACACTACAAAGCGAAATTTAACATTATTTTCCTCTTCGTCTTTTGTATCAAAGATTACTGTACCCATTCACCCATTGTTTTCCGTTATTCGACACTGACTTTGGAAAAGATCATTATTTTTCGCTTTGTAGTGTTCGGTTTTGGAAGTCGGTTTCATTTTTTGTTAAAACGTTATTCATTTTCCTCTTTTTAGTTTATAGAAAGGTACCTCCAATGAAAATGTAAATCATTTATAGCCAAAGTCCATCTCATGACGATTCCAATAAGCCCAAACTAGGATAACTACATTGTTTTATTTCGGAGTTCCAGTGGATATTGTGGTCTTCTTCATCAGTTTCACTTCACCAAATGATACTTTCAGAGTGAAAATGATTGCATTATTGATGATAATACTTTCGCTATATGTACCTTTGCCAATAATATTTGAGGAGTTCCCTCGATTTCTCTAGGATCCCATCATCTGATTCTGGATTCTTTATCATGGTACCACCATTGGGATATCTCCTTTACATAAAAAATTCAATCTTCAAAATCGGTTCATATACGACGAATTATCCGAGAACACACATAAAAATTATTTAAACGGTCTAATTGAGAAACCTCCTTTTTGGGAAGTCGGTTAAAAAACTACTCTGATTATATTATAGCGATTAATTAATAATATTGCGTTATTAATAACTTGAGCGATTTCTACAGAAAATAATAGGTAGTTTAATTCAAATACGCTTCAAGTTTCAAATTTCTTACAACAAATGCGAAAATTCAAGTATTTTCGACTTCGGTCACATCACTATTCTAAAAATAGCACACACAACACAATGCACTCTCAGATCGTCAGATGCCGGTTAACCCCCTACATAGGCTATCAGATAATAATGTTGCCAGATTTGAAATCATATTAGATGTACTTAACAAAGACTTTTTATACAGTTTTTATGTACTTTACATAATTAAGTAGGACCTAAGGTTCTTGCATGAGTATTTATTGCTTAAGACGACGACTAACGCCAACGACCTTGAGGGAACAAAACGCGCCCTCGTTTCTCACCCGCGCGACCCGAAATTTAGTAGTTTTTTTTACTTTTCTTATTATTCTATGACTTTAAAAAAAGCTTCAGATCAAAATGTAGATAATTAAATTTTCTTTGATATGGTGTCAATTTCATTAAAATACGCCCAGCGGTTTTGTTGTGATTGTCGTGTTTTTGTCCATTTTAGACATAACTTTACAAATTAATTACACTATGTTATACGAATAAAACTCAAAATTTGCTCAGATCAAATTATTAAGAAAATGGTCTTATAACATATATTTTTTTCAATAAATTACGACTAGCCGTTTAGACGTGATTCTCATTTTAAAATCATCTACTCAAGGGAATTGGCGCCTTAAACTTCGTTGTTTTACCTAATCAGCTTGTACCGTCTACAAGCTGATTAGGTAAAACAACGAAGTTTCGTCTCCGACAGTCGAGTAGACGGATTTTTCAATTTATGAAGCAATTAATGCAAGGAAGGAAGTATACCTTGCGCTATTCTTTCAACTTACAAAATTAGGATACTTATCAAATGACCCTTAAACTTCCTAGACTTTGTGTCATACAAAACTGTACGTTGACGTACAAGTTCAATAAGCTCGTCGGTCATTTTCAACACGCAGCATACAAGCGTCCGCTACGAGTTCACGTCGTTAAATGACGTGCCTGCGTCAGTGTTACCAACCATTACCAAAAATATTCCACAATTTTTTTTCTGAATTTCCCTAAAAATCCCTAAATAGAATTTTAGGTGTTATACCTACATACTTATTTAGTACCTAAATTATTTCGTAGGTCATAAAATAAAACTTTACATATTATGTTGATGATTTTTTTTTATTGAATAAATACAATCATGAAAAGTTGTTAATTAGGTATTTCCATTAGAACCACATCATCATCTTATTGCTCGTCATAATCAAGTCATACATACGTACGATGAAGTTCTTGATCGTGTACACAGTATGATCAAGTTTTACTCACGATCCATAATCCCGATATAAGGAAAATCGTACCATCATGATACTCTGTACCATTTTAGAGAATATGAATGACATATCGTGCGTTCCATTCTACGCACAAAACTGAAAACAGACCCTTTGTTTGCGACTTTGCAAGTTTTGTTTGAAATCCCTAAAAAAATCCCCAAAAAACTGCAGTCCCTAAAAATGACCCTTTTAACACTTCAAGTCCCTAAATTTAGGGACAAAATCCCTAAGTTGGCAACCGTGGCCTGCGTGCCACGAGTAAGCTGTAAAGGCGGAAACACATTACTGTGGCGTGGCGTGGCGTGTCGCGCCAGATGCCTATCGGTTTCATACATTTAGTATGGTTAGAGGCACATTTGAGTGTCGTGGCCCAGCGTGGCGCGACCTGGCGTGGCGCGGACTGCCCGCGACCGATTGCGCCATAGCCCCCACCACCGCTCTGGCGCGACACGACACGCCAGGCAAATGTGTTTCTACACCGCGTGGCTCGTGGCGCGCCTGCGCGCCATTCAATGACGTGAACTCGTAGCGGACGCTTGTATGCTGCGTGTTGAAAATTACCAACGAGCTTATTGAACTTGTACGTCATCGTACAGTTTTCTTGTTAGATACTAATTAGTGTTGTATTTGTTTTGTTTTATGCCCAACTAGCATGTACAATCATATAGAATCCTAATTTGAACATTAAAAGTTGATATATATATAGATTTTAAAGAATTGATAAGAGATATCATACATTAATAATTACGCGAGGAACTTGAAAACGTAAATTTTTGTTTGTGGAGGTTATATGATGAAGTTAGCGTCAAATGAAAGGTCTTTGTCTAAAACCATTTTATCCGTTTGAATCATGTAAATCGGTCCAAACGTTGCCGAGATAATCGCTTATCATTATAATCAAAATGTAAACAAACCGATATTTTTATGTTTTTGTTCTAAAAACTTTTAAATTTGGAATGACCTTGCCTTCTTTTTTAGGGTTCCGTACCCAAAGGGTAAAAACGGGACCCTATTACTAAGACTCCGCGGTCCGTCTGTCTGTCTGTCACCAGGCTTTATCTCATGAACCGTAATAGCTAGACAGTTGAAATTTTCACAGATGATGTATTTCTATTGCCGCTATAATATTTAAGGGGGGCTCCCATACAACAAACGTGATTTTTTTGCCCTTTTTTGCGATAATGGTACGGAACCCTTCGTGCGCGAGTCTGACTCGCACTTAGCCGGTTTTTTTTTTAATTTTGCTCTAAAGTAGTTTAATTGCTAGGAGAAATTTATTTATTTATTAACATTTCATGCATTTTAAAGGTACATAGGCAGACTTAAAGCTTAAGGTATTCTCTACCAGTCAACCAAGATGGTGGAAGGGTGGTGGAGATATAACATGGCAGGTGCATAGAAATAAATTGAAGGTCTTCATCGAAATCATCATCCGAATCGGAAGTTAATATTATGTACGTCTACACGTTGCAAAGGTTCGTTGAATACTAATTCAGAAATAGCGCCAGGGCGCGACCACGCCAGGCCACGACGCGCCAGCTTAGTGTGCACACTCAGCGCCACGCCAGTATGCGCCACGCCACGCCACAGTAATGTGTTTCCGCCTTAAGAGTAAAGCTGTGTCGAACCGTATGTATTCGTTACTGAGTAATAACGAGTATACCGCCTGACTCGAAGTACCGAATCGGTACTCTCAAATATGATCTACAATAATTTGTAATAAAATAATTATTGTAGGTAATTGGTAATTATAGGTCTACCAGAATCTCATGGCAAAGGTGGAAATAAAAATTTGTTGTGTGCAATACTGGGGAAATTGGATTAAACGATCTTGATACTGTTTAATTTTTATTTATGTCTTTAGTATTAATGAACATGAGGTACTTATATTATAGTTGTCACAGCGGATATTTGTGTCTTTGAACTTGGTCCTGCCAACCATTGCGTAAGAAACAGGTTGTCATCGAGTATACTGCATAGAGTAAGCGAGATAGGACGATGTGACATACATAAGCGAGTGAAAGAGACAGTTATACAATGCTATCTTCACTTTCAACATTGACACAAAAATAGCTACTGCGCGGGGTCTTGCAACCAATTCAGAGACACAAAGATTCACTGTGAGTATTATAGGTATGTGTATGAATAATGTTGTTATACATCGGGTTCTTAACATAGGAAAAATAAATCATTTGAATATATATATCATTAAAATCATACTAATAACTTAAAACCTCATTCAGTACTAGAAAACTAGAATATGATTTCATGAACTCCACTGGCATTTCAAAAACTTGTATCTTTGTAGTTTTATGTCATCTCTCTCCATCAATATGGTTCTTTTTCATTGGCATTTAACATATTCAAAACCAATCTCTTTATGTATAAAGTCTGTAAAAAATAATAAAATCTATCATGTTACTTATAGTCATTCATCATCATCAGTCTATATATACTTTTTTTAGGGTTCCGTACCCAAAGGGTAAAAACGGAACCCTATTACTAAGACTCCGCGGTCCGTCTGTCTGTCTGTCTGTCACCAGGCTGTATCTCGTGAACCGTGATAGCTAGACAGTTGAAATTTTCACAGATGATGTATTTCTGTTGCCGCTATAACAACAAATACTAAAAACCGAATAAAATAAATATTTAAGGGGGTTCACGTACAAAAAACGTGTTTTTTTTGCCGTTTTTTGCGATAATGGTACGGAACCCTTCGTGCGCGAGTCCGACTCGCACTTGGCCGGTTTTATGTAAGTTTTATGGCCTGGTTGCTAGGACCTTTTAGCCACGTCTTTGGAAAGAGTTTTGGATCTTATATTTATTCTTTAGTATGCATTAGAATGCGGATGTAACAGATTTTAATGTTTTTTGGAGTATTTGGCAGCAAATTGTATCGAGTCAGTCTGCCCAGTAAGCTTTGCAGAGGCAGTCAAACTACAATAAAATACTCCGCTCCACTATCCCGAGATCGCTTCTCTCAATGATTTTACAAATTGTCCATTGCGTAGACAGTTGAGACACAAAACTACACCAATAATATATCACAATATCCACTATATAGGAATCAATTTGCAAATAATATTAACAGCCACTGAACTTCACTCGACAAAAGCCCGCCAAAAACTCCCGTCTATATACACGTCCCACTGCAGGGCGCAGATTATTACTTTATATTTTTCTTACGTCAAAGATTCTCAATCCCCGTTAAAATCAATATCTTGTCGAAGAATTAGTAACAGTTACGTTACTGTTGCCATTTCATTCCGGCCATCATTCGATGTGCCCTGTGTATTAACCATATAATAGTAATGAAAAGAAATAAAAATTAAGTAAGAAAAATGTAAAATAAACTAAAAGTATCAAAACAAGTCAGTCCAACTTACCGGTCCACTCTACGACGCACTTTAAAATCAAAGATTGAGTTTGATTTACGCCTTCTTCTTCCCTTATTTTATGATACACATTGAAAACAATATGTCTCGCTTGAGATCGAAGTGGGTTTTTCGACATTTTCACAAAAATAACAAATTTTCAAGATAATATCAAAAAAATTCAGCAGCGGTTGACACATCAAGTACTTTGATTTGACAAGTGACAATTTACATTGCCATATGAAAATCACAATTTAAAAAAATAAAAAATGCCATGAGATTCTGGTAGACCTATACCTACAATAATTATTGGCATGTAAGATTAGTGATGTTCGATGTTGGCATACGATAAGTATCGATAAATTGATAGTATGCAATGATATTTTAATCCACAGATTTCCTGGAAACGAAATTTTAAAGAAGAAATGGATAGAAGCTATTGGTTCTGAAAATACAAACCCTAGACATAAAATGTGGCATATCTGCTCCGGAATTTGAGGAATCTGGTTTTAACAGAACCCTCGATGTGATAAGGTTACCTGAAGGCGTAGTGCCCACATCGACTTTACTGGTATGTTTTTAAACAAAAATTGCAAAACACATTAATTTCAACACATCTTGTTACATACTTTTTTATTGACAGTATTTCTTTAAATGAATTAAATATGTAAATAAGTAACAGAATTATGCGACTATTTTCTTTTTCAGCGTAGGCAAATATGTTCCTCACAACAACCTACTTATATATATGTGTATCTCACAAAGAAATGGGCTTAACTAAAGCAAAAAGTGGGAAATTTAAATGAAAAGGTCCGGAGATGTGATGGAAAGATTTCTAATATTATTCAAGACCTTAAGAAAGTTAAATACATCAATAATGAAGGAAGTTTAATTCTGGATAAATATGCGGAAGGATTTCTTAAAAAGCTAACTGCCAAATCTAAAGGCCTACTTTAGAAAAAAAGTATTCTGAAGAATTAAGAAAATTTGCCCTTATGCTTGTATGATTTTATAAGTAATACCGACAACACTTGTTTGACACACTCGCACTTTGAGCAAATGGTACCAACATGTTAATGCCGAATCTGGCTTTATAGAAATAAATAAAATAGGGAATTTCAATAAGTTAATTTTGTACAAAAATTAATAAATGTCTTTTTTACATAAAATATTGTTATTATTTTACATAAATTAAGTTGTTCGAAAAGTAGGAAGATAACAAAATATTATTATTTATTTACTATAAGAAGATGCCTTTACCCTGCAGTGGGACAGTTACAAGCTGGTATTATTTATTATAACTACCCCTTTGGCCTATGTCTAGTGGATTGCGATAGGCTGATTTGACTTGATACAAAACAAAATACATTTTAGTTTTTAATGGGTTACGTATAGGGAAGGCCAAAAATCGTGAATCAAAGGAAACAGGGCGATATTTGGGGCTTTATCTAGCAGGTCAAAAGAAAAACATCTCACACTATCCCCAACAATCGCTATTTCGTTTGATCCACGATATATTTTTTGCCCAACCTGTATATTGCCAGTCATTTTTTATTTTATTTTTTTATTTTTATTTATAATTCACTTAACTGATGTACAATCGATTATACAAAAAAATACAGTAAACAAAAAAAAGTCTGATTGACACCTACTAGATGTGAATCTTACATGCACATTTTAGAAACACTTATTATGGGTTTCACATCATCACATCATCAGCCTATTAATGCTCCCACTGCTGGGACACAGGCCTCCTCTCTGTGAGAGGGAATGGGCCGTAATCCACCACGCGGGCCCAGTGCGGGTTGGTGGATGTCACATGTCTTCGAATTTTTGGTTCTAGGACATGCCAGTTTCCTCATGATGTTTTCCTTCACCGTTTTGAGAGCAGTGGTGATGAAATAATTTACACAAAGTAAAGCACCTGCCTGGGCTCGAACCCACAACCTACAACTTGTAAGTCGCGGTCGATACCACTGGGCCACCCAGGGCCGGATTTAAATTTGTGCCGCCCTGGGGCACTGAAGAAAATGCCGCCCTATGACTTAAATTTTATTTTAATAGTTAAAAATACTTTAAGTATCAAATACATTTATGTTATAGTATAAATGATGCCATATAAACGATAGTGGCGACCTCAATTTTTGTCAACTCTTTTTGGCCAACCAGTACTTGAATTATATTTCTTGAAAGATAAAATGTTTATTTATAAGAATTAGTTAATTAAATATTGTATAGAAAATATTATCTCACTTTCCAAATTTTGCCGCCCTAGAAAATTTGCCGCCCTGGGCACTAGCCCCGACTGCCCCTAGTATAAATCCAGCACTGGCCACCACTGCTCTCATTATGGGTTTAAAAGAAATGAATTTAAGAAAATAAAAAATATTTTTTAAACCGCTAACAGATGATGGCAAATAACAAAAAACCGGCCAAGTGCGAGTCGGACTCGCGCACGAAGGGTTCCGTACTTGGTAAATTGCGGTTTAAGATTTATGACTTATTAAAAAAAAACTACTCACTAGATCTCGTTCAAACCAATTTTCGGTGGCAGTTTACATGGTAATGTACATCATATATTTTTTTTAGTTTTATCATTCTCTTATTTTAGAAGTTACAGGGGGGGGGACACAAATTTTACCACTTTGGAAGTGTCTCTCGCGCAAACTATTCAGTTTAGAAAAAAATGATGTTAGAAACCTCAATATCATTTTTGAAGACCTATCCATAGATACCCCACAAGTAAGGGTTTGATGAAAAAATTTTTTTTTAGTTTCAGTTTTAAGTATGGGAACCCCCAAAATTTATTGTTTTTTTTCTATTTTTGTGTAAAAATCTTAATGTGGTTCACAGAATACATCTACTTACCAAGTTTCAACAGCATAGTTCTGATAGTTTCGGAAAAAAGTGGCTGTGACATACGGACGGAAAGACAGACAGACAGACATGACGAATCTATAAGGGTTCCGTTTTTTGCCATTTGGCTACGGAACCCTAAAAAATCAAAAATTAAAACAAAAATAAAATTATAATCAAATCACAATTGAATCCAATCACAGCAAAGCATTTAAATAAGTCAAAAATGAAATTAAAATAAATGAAGTCATACAATACTCTATACCCATAGCTACTTCGGTTTCTATGGGATTTACATCGATATCAGCTGCGCATGTTTCTCGCAGTTACGACCCTACAAGGCAGCCATTTTATGTGCCCGATTTTTGTAGGTATGCACGCTAATTTCGTAGGTATGGCAAGTCCATTAGGTTTCTAAGTCAGTGACTAGTTAAGTACTTTCGGCACATGAAATGGCGACCGGTCACGAATAGACATGATGTTGACGTCACACAAAAGTGTTGCCAAATTTAGTCCTTGACAAACATTTAGATGCCTCTCTTTTCATATGCAGCTCTTGGTTAGTTAAAAAGAGACAAAACGCTTTTTGACATGTGTGTGTCGATATGATAGATATTTGTATAGCTATTCTTCATATAGTAGAATATGTCGTCTCCATAGTTTTCCTACCTCATTGACCTCTACCTCTACCGCACTCCGCACGCATCGTTTTCTGTTTTGCGCAAACGGTTACTGGGTTGTGGAGGTCAGATAAGCAGTCGCTCCATGTAAAATACTGGTATTCAACTGAATCCGGTAAGACTGGAAGCCGACCCCAACAACAATTGGGAAAAGGCTAGGCAGATGATGATGTTAACAGTAGTAGGTACAGTTTGCAAAAGTTAACATCTTATTTAGATGAGCAAACTAACAACCAACGTGAACTAAAGCAAACGCACACTTTTACAGTTAAAGACAAATAGCAACTGTATTAAACAGTTAGTTTTGGTTACAGGTTCATGTTTTTTATGCCATCCTTATATTTACGGGATAGATTTAAAATCTGTTGAACGGACTGTAAAAAGGGGTTGTAAAAATTTCTAATGTTATTTCAAATGGAGTTACCTCGTATTTGCTGCATCTTTTTTATACCATTAAATAAAAGAGTATAGAAGTCTGGCAAACGAAAGTAGACACTCGAATTATTTGCAAACTTTTTATATGGCAATGCTATACTAATGTCAATTGTCAACCTCAGTTTTCCAAAACAAGATGGCGTGTTGTTTTGATTTGTTGCGGTCTTGATAATAGCATTTATTCACAGAAAAGTGAATACAATTAAAAGTGGATTACGGGAGATGTTGTTTCACATGATGTTTTCTGAATATAAAGAAAAACAACAAGATAAAGACGCCGAATTCAAAAAAAAATAAGGTTGTTTACATGTGGTGTTAGATTTGTTAGGTATGACGCTAATAATTTGATACTTTGTTTTATTTCATAATTACTATTGATGCAAAAACTATTTCTCTATTATAATTCACATTCATTTTATAATAAGTTAAACACCTTCTTGCATTATAACTATTTATCATACCATAATAAAAGTTGCATTGTAGTTTTAACATTTTATTTATTTAACAGAAGATCTGGAGGATGTAGCAGGGGTTAATGAGATAATGGAAACTATTGAAAAACTTACGGCCTTAGAGCAGAAAGATAGGATAAGAACCCTGAACGAGTACTTGGGTGAAATAACTAGCAGAGGAGTGGAAGAAAATGACTAACCATGTCATACAATGTTGAAAAAAAATTTAATGAAAAGGACAGAATTACAGAAAATAATTTATAAAGTTTCATGATTAATGTACTTAACATTGATTCCAGTAAATATAATGAATCTATGCACTTGGAAGTCTAAGATTCAGATTTTGATTATGGTATTGAATAAACCAAAATTATTATAGAATACTGTTGTTTTTTTTATTAGGATTGATAGATACATAACTTCTAAAGTATTGCTTGCCTAAAGTACTTATAGTATTTTTATTCAGACTAAGTAAAATTAATAGTTTTAAAGTATCAAATTAGGTAATTCCAAGTATTTCATACTAGTTTTGGGGTTGCTATGCTGAGATTTTTTAAATTTGCCGCGCTTTTTCAGTCTCTACTTTCATTTGCCAGATTTTAATAATACTTAGAAAGAGCGTTTACCGTTTAGTTCGTAGTTTGTTCGTTTTCGCCTCAGATCAAATAAAAAGTTTTTTTTTGATCTTGACTTTTTATTTGATCTGAGGTTTTCGCATTGTTTGTTACGATTTTTTAAGTTTTGACTTATTCATTCTCGCACGCAACGCAAATGGAGGTTTTGCTACGACACAGTTTTTGTGATATCGGTTATTTTGATATGTTTATCTATATGATATGATATCTTGCACATATCCGATATAAGTAACGTTTTGATATATCGGACTCATATCTAGTCAAGTATCTATCCAAGGTAGTAAAAGTAAAGTCCCTACACCAATTTTTGTACAAAAATTATAAAAATATGAGAGAAAAGTTCCTAAAGTTGAATTCCCAAAGTTCAACCTTCGGCCCTGCAACGAAACGTAAGTTCATTACATACTTACTTATATACTTGTGCTTTATTTAACACGAATTACTGCTATACTTAGCATTATTCCAAACACATAAATATGGTGAAATGCCACACCCACTATGAATAATTGAATAAATAATTATGACATCGCCCTGCCTTCTTGAATGCTAATTCAAGGCGATGTTTCAGCTACCTATTTTCTAACATATATTTTTTGGTTTCGTTGGCTTATGTGGAATTTAGTTTCGTTGGTTGTATACCTACAATGAGGTTTATACACAATATGTATTTTAATGAAGTACCCTGAAATAACAAATATTTTCTCTAACTACCCTACACGCGACTGATAACAGCAATAAAAAATTACCAGTAGAACTATACATTAAAATCTATTCTCCTTCTTTTTAGTGGTGTATATTGTTTATCTCTAGATGCATATTGCATTTATGATAAACCAGATTTCCAGTGACTGAAGTTTTGCAATATTTAATTTGCAAATAATTTTATAAATAATTCTGAAATAATTAAATTGTTTAACACATTTTTTTTTTATAATTTAGATATAACACATGGTAGGGATTGCTACTTATTTTTCCAAAAATCCCCACTAAGCTGAGTTTATTTAGCTAGTGGGGATTTCTGGAAAAAATAACAATCCCCATCGGTGGGCATTTTTTGGTGGGGATTTCTGGAATAAACCCTAATTTAAGACAGTCTGCCTAGTTTGGCTACAGATGACTACACCACATAGTCATTTGTAGCTGAACTAGGCAGACCCTGTATTCCGGCTATCAGCAGAGTGTTATACATATATAAACCGGACAAGTGTGAGTCAGACTCGCGCACAAAGGGTTCCATACCAATATCACAAAAAAACAGCAAAAATATCATGTTTGTTGTACGCAAGCCCTACTTAAATATTTATTTTATTCTGTTTTTAGTATTTGTTGTTATAGTGGCAACAGAAATACATCATCGATGGAAATTTCAACTGTGTAGCTATGAAGGTTCATGTGATACAGCCCGGTGACAGATGGACAGACAGACGGATTGTTGATTTTTAGTAATAGGGTCCTGTTTTACCCTTTGGGTACAGAACCCTAATAATAGCCATTGAAATGATTTAATTTGTATCTTGTACATAATTAATTTAACAACTTATAATGTACCTATTTACTTTACTTAGGTATTAGAGAAAGAAAAAGAATATAAAAAGAGAAAAGTTTGTGTAGTGTTTGCATGTGGACCTCTTATTATCATCACCTATTTAGGGTCCATAATAATGGATTTTAAATTAATTATTTGTCAATTTATGTTACAGGTTCTGCTTTTTCTTTTGGATTTGCAACTCCAGCCACATCCACAGGTGATGGCTCATTTGGTGCACCAGCAACCAGTACAGGTAATTTATATTAGACTAACAACCCGCCCGGCTTTGCATGGGTGCATGTGTGTGTTTAAATTCAAAACAATATTGCACGTGAGGTAATCCCCTTTTCTGCCATTCAATGCTAAATTAGGTAATCTTTTATAGTACCACAGAATTATTTGGTTGTGTGAGTTATTTCAATTTTGTGATAGCTCCTATGATATTCATCTCAAATAAATGGTGTAAATGGCAATCTTGCCCTAAATTAAACTATCAACATGACTATCACATTTATTTAGATAAGGATATATATTGGCTGTTTCTTCAACCCCACAACTTAGTGCGTATGGTGCTGATTCATATCAATTTCTTTATTCGATCCACCCCAGCTCCTGCGCCTTGGTGTTGTTTTATAATTAAAGATTGATTACTATTAGTCAGATACACTTTATTAAAATTCTTATAGGACATACATACTTAGTTGACACTATGTCAGAGAGAGAGAGCATAGATAATCATACCACAGATTCTAACATCCTCCATTCTTATTTATATCTTATTCTTATTATAGAACACCTCCCCCTTATGCTTAATTTATACCTACTCATCAGCATTTAACTACACAAACATAAACATTACAACAAACATTATTAGTCTAATCAACATGGGTCATTTTACAAACCTAAAATCTGTCTGATGCAAACATGATCTATTATTCTCAACATTGCTAGAACTATTACCATGCATACTTTGTGAACAGCTAGGTAAACTCAACTCACAATTATTATCGCTTACATCTATGAACATGTCTCTAGGACCATAACTTACATTAGTTTGTGACTTTCTCATGTGGTAAGTATTCCTTGTGAGGGAACCGGCATGTCCTAGAACCAAAAATTCGAAGACATGTGACATCCACCAACCCGCACTGGGCCCGCGTGGTGGATTACGGCCCATTCCCTCTCATAGAGAGGAGGCCTGTGTCCCAGCAGTGGAAACATTAATAGGCTGATGATGTGATGTGTGATGTGAAGTATTCCTTCTTACTGGTTTACAATCACCGCTCACTACTCAGATCTGGGTTCTTCAGCTATATTTAATATGGTTCGCTTTTTCCAAATATTTTCCTTATCTGTTTTATATACTACTAGCTGACCCCCGCGGCTTCGCTCTCGTCAACTGGCTACCTACCTACCATATCTACCTTACCTACTGAAAAAATATATACGTAAACCATCTACTAAATAGTCCGAACAAAGCCTAAACATTTGGTTTGGATAGGTTTGTGACATATTTGATTATAGTCAATTAAAACGATACAGATACCAATTACATAACAATGTTGACAACTGTGTCACTTACTAAATAATTCAGATATAGGTATATTTAACATGGCACATTGGAGTGGCAATTTATCAACAATTATATTAAAATACTAGCTGACCCGGCAAACTTTGTTTTGCCATAAAAATACCAAACATTTATCTACCTTACCTTACACTACCTACCCTACACTACCCTACACTACCCTACACTACCCTACCCTACCCTATACTACCCTACCCTACCATACACTGCCCTACCCTACACTACCTTCCCTACCATACACTGCCCTACCCTACACTACCTTCCCTACCCTACGCTGCACTACCCTACCCTATCCTACACTACCCTACCCTACACTACACTACCCTACCCTACACTACCCTACACTACCCCAAACTACCCTACACTACCCTACACTACCCTACACTACCCTACACTACCCTACACTACCCTACACTACCCTACACTACCCTACACTACCCTACTCTACCCTACACTACAATACCCTACACTACACTACCCTACGCTACCCTACCCTACACTACACTACCCTACCCTACCCTACCCTACCCGACACTACCCTACCACACACAAAGCAAAAATAGCTTAAACAATAGCAATAAAGCTCAAATTGACTCTACGTTTTAGTTAGAAAACTTTTGTATGGGAAAAAGAAAAGGGCTATTTTTTTTTCCTGCAATTATTAGAATTTTTCTCGCCGTAAAAACCATCTTTGAACTTCAACGACCATTTAAAAAAAAGAATTGGCCAAATTGGTCCATGCGTTGTTGAGTTATGCGCTTACCAACACATTTTGCGATTCATTTTTATATTATAGACTAGCTGACCCGGCAAACTTTGTTTTGCCATAAAAATACCAAACATTTATCTACCTTACCTTACACTACCTACCCTACACTACCCTACACTACCCTACACTACCCTACACTACCCTACTCTACCCTACCCTACCCTATACTACCCTACCCTACCATACACTACCCTACCCTACACTACCTTCCCTACCCTACGCTACACTACCCTACCCTACACTTCCCTACCCTACACTACCCTAAACTACCCTACACTACCCTACACTACCCTACACTACACTACACTACCCTACACTACCCTACACTACCCTACACTACCCTACACTACCCTACACTACCCTACACTACCCTACACTACCCTACACTACCCTACACTACCCTACACTACCCTACACTACCCTACACTACCCTACACTACCCTACACTACCCTACACTACCCTACACTACCCTACACTACCCTACACTACCCTACACTACCCTACACTACCCTACACTACCCTACACTACCCTACACTACCCTACACTACCCTACACTACCCTACACTACCCTGCCCTACGCTACACTACCCTACCCTACACTACCCTACCCTACACTACCCTACCCTACCCTACCCTACCCTACCCTACCCGACACTACCCTACCCCACACAAAGCAAAAATAGCTTATACAATAGCAATAAAGCTCAAATTGACTCTACGTTTTAGTTAGAAAACTTTTGTATGGGAAAAAGAAAAGGGCTATTTTGTTTTTTTTTTCCGCAACTATTAGAATTTTTCTCCCCGTAAAAACCATCTTTGAACTTCAACGACCATTTAAAAAAAAGAATTATAAAAATACAATTAACATGGAACAGTGGACACCCTCGCATACTTTCTCTCACTGAACACCAGACATGGCTCGCAATAATTGATACCATTCGTCCGCAAACACATCACATTCGGGATTGGCAGTCAAGAGGGCATTGAGCATCTTCAAAGCACGGCACACTGGGGATTCAGCTCTAGCGACCGTTCTGGCTGACGGTGGCGCGAACAGGTCGTGACGGCGACTCTGACGGTGCCCAACGTATTTGCTGGGCACAAACAATCGGCAGAAAAGGTCATGTAGCTCAGGGCAGTCAATACGTCCGCTTAGAATCTTACATGCTACCGCGAGCTGATCATAGTCTCTCCGCACCTCCAACGAGTTAAAACCCAAGACTCCTAAAAGATAATTCGTTGGGTACATGAAAGGGAAGAAATGGTATACCCTTTGGAAAAGAAATCTAAGGAATATTTTCTATACCTTTTCAAGCAATAACGTCTGCGTCGCGGTATATGCATGCGGTGCCAGACACAAGCACTGGATTCGAGTTTACTTCGAACCAGAGTGGTGAACAAAAGCCTAATAATACTGGGATTGCGGAAGTCACGAGCGTTTCTCAAAACAAATTCCAGGCGCCTGAAAGATTCCTTCGCAAGGTTAGCTACGTGATCTTTAAAGGTCAGACACCGGTCAAAGGTCACTCCCAAGTCTTTTACGGTGGTGACACGAGTGATTACTGCACCACCCAAACTGTAATCGTAATGGATAGGTCGCAACCACCGACCGAAAGTCATGACGTAGCACTTGCCAGTATTAAAATGCAATCTGTTTGTAATGCTCCATTCATAGATGGCGTTAACATCCCTTTGTAGGAGTTCGCAATCCTCGACTGTTCTAATTTGCGCAACTAGTTTTAGGTCGTCGGCATCAAGTAGGCACTTTGCAAACCTAATCTCAGATATAAGGTCATTGATCATAATCAGGAACAGAGGCGGCCCCAATATGGATCCCTGACTCACGCCCGAGCGAGTATAATAAGGTTTGGACTCAAAGCAGCCATGTCGGACAAACTGTTTGCGATCCCTTAGGTAGTCAGCAAAGAAGTTAAGAAAGCCAGACGAGAAACCGACGGCCCCCAGCCTTGTCAAGAGCACGTCATTGTCAACTTTGACGAACGCTTTCCGTAAATCAAAATACCGGGCGTCAACCTGCCCACCGGCGTCCAAGCTACTAGATATGAAGTCGACATGAATAAGCAAATTCGAGTTTATGGAGCGACCAGGCCGAAAACCGTGTTGGGCATCAGAGAGCGACATAATTATGCGTTTGTGTATAGTAGCATGGAGAATATGCTCAAAGACCTTTGCAACGGTTGGCAGGATAGCGATGGGTCTGTGTTCATCAACAGATGTTCTGTTGCTAGTTTTAGGGATAGGAGTGACTCGCGAAGATTTCCACGGCTCAGGGTACGCGCCGCTTTGAAGAGCTAAGTTGAAAACATGACATAGAGGTGATGCCAATGTATCATTACATCCCTTGAGATAAAGGCTGGAATGTTGTCAGGGCCAATCGAGCTATACAGGGTTTGAGTTTCGCGATCCCCTTGACCACATCGGGCGGTGTTAAGAAGGGGAGAGGAATATTATCACCCTCGCTATTTACCTTTAAGGATTTTGGGTCCAATCTAGGTGTGTCGGGCAGAAACACGCTGGCAAAATACCGAGCTAATGCCTCGGCCGCTTTGACACCTGAATTGGTCTCACCATCAAGAACCACATTTGGCTCGAACCCGCCCTTTGATCGCAGGCCGGAAATGTGCTGCCAGAACCAGGGGGGTCTCACTCCGCAGTTTAGGTACGATCGGCCGGCGCACCACCCGGGACGGAATATCGCATTAGGTTGCCGCTTACCGCTTGGCTCGCACGTTAGCCACGTTATTAATTCTATAAAATTTGCAGCAAAGAACGATGACTTCTAAACGACCTTCTAATGCATCCTTTAAGAGCGGACTCTAGTCAACAGGAATTTGAAAAATAGGTATTTGAAGAAACTATTGCCGTCGCGTCACCTCCAACCTCACCCCGTAAAGTGCGAAAGGGACAACTGCAGCTCAGGCTGATTTTACCTACAAAAACTTTGACTAAAAGACGTTTCGTATCTGCTGTTTTCTTCATGAAAACTGGTCTGATCTAAAAAAATCTTATATCAAAATTTAGAGGAAAAGTATATCTATGCTCCTATCATTTCCTTTTTTGTTAAAAACTTATAAATTTTGTCTGAAAGTCTTCTGAACATGGCGGTAAAAACGGCCATTTTTGTCGGATTTTTGGATTGTCATATTTCTTTTTGTGATTATGTTTTGGAAAAAAGGAAATGATACAGGCACGTATTATTTAGACCTAGATTTTATGGAAAAAAATCATTGCTCTAGAGGCATTATCCACGAAGAAAACAGCAGAATGTGTTTGTATGGAGAAAATCTCACTAGAGTCCCCTCTTAAAAGATACTGTTGTGTTTACGGGTTGTTTAAATAAAGCAAAGAACAATGAATCGATATATTTTTTTTAAAGCTCCGAAAGATTTTTAAATGTAAGCTATTTTGTTGTATTTAAATCATTACATAAATACTCTGTAACTGTCGGTAGTAGGTGCCCTAGGTGCATATTGAGTACGAGATTTTCATAAAAATTTAAGCATTTTGGGGTGTATAAGAATGAATAGATGTGCGAAATGCTAATAATTAGGTACCTACCTACTTAGATATTTTATCTACACCCATGCTATAAATCTATACCAATATTATAAAGAGGAAATATTTTTTTGTTTGTTTGTACCGAATAGGCTCCGAAACTACTGGACCGATTTTAAAAATTCTTTCACCATTAGAAAGCTACATTATTCCTGAGTAACATAGGATATTTTTCAATCCCGAAAACGGGTCCTGTTGGGTGGCCCACGGGAGCGAAGCCGCGGGGAACAACTACTCCTCTATAAAAGTTCTTGAAACAGTTAGCTTATTGCCAACATTAAAACAGCCAGTGTCATAGTAACCATAATATCATCCAAACGGGTGTTATAATGTTGTACTAAATTTCATAATGCAACTCCTTTTTTATTAGGGTTCCGTAGCCAAATGGCAAAAAACGGAACCCTTATAGATTCTTCTAGTCTGTCTGTCTGTCCGTCCGTCCGTCCGTATGTCACAGCCACTTTGTTCCGAAACTATAAGAACTATGCTGTTGAAACTTGGTAAGTAGATGTATTCTGTGAACCGCATTAAGATTTTCACTCAAAAATAGAAAAAAAAAACAATAAATGTTGGGGGTCCCAATACTTGAAACTGAAACAAAAATTTTTTTTTCCATCAAACCCATACATGTGGGGTATCTATAAGTAGGTCTTCAAAAATGATATTGAGGTTTCTAATATCATTTTTTTCTAAACTGAATAGTTTGCGCGAGAGACACTTCCAAAGTGGTAAAATGTGTGTCCCCCCCCCTGTAACTTCTAAAATAAGAGAATGATAAAACTAAAAAAAATATATGATGTACATTACCATGTAAACTACCACCGAAAATTGGTTTGAACGAGATCTAGTAAGTAGTTTTTTTAATACGTCATAAATCGTAAACCGCAATTTACCAAGTACGGAACCCTTCGTGCGCGAGTCCGACTCGCACTTGGCCGGTTTTTACTCATCTAACAGCCACATTCTCATGGCATCTTTCTGAATTTCAAAAAACCGGCCAAGTGCGAGTTGGACTCGCGCACGAAGGGTTCCGTACCATTATCGCAAAAAACGGCAAATGATCACGTTTGTTTAATGGAAGCCCTACTTAAATATTAATTTTATTCGGTTTTTTGTATTTGTTGTTATAGCGGCAACAGAAATACATCATCTGTGAAAATTTGAACTGTCTGGCTATCACGGTTCATGAGATACAGCCTGGTGACAGACAAACAGACAGACAGACAGACGGACCGCGGAGTCTTAGTAATAGGGTCCCGTTTTTACCCTTTGGGTACGGAACCCTAAAAAAGAACATTGTCATGCACGCGCGTTTCACTACCACAGCGCCGTAATTTAAGATAAACTTATTCGAATTTTTGAATTGACGTCGTATCCCGCCATTTTTGTTCAATACTAGTATTGAAAAAATAAAAAAAGTTGTTTACAAAAATGAGTGATACAAGCTTTGATAACACATCACCAGATATTTCTCATGCAGTAAAGGACATTTCTAACCAATTATTACCAGAAAAGTCGAGAAAACATTATGAAAAGACGTACCAAAATTTTATGAATTGGAAAATATCAAAGAGTGAAGATGTGCTATTAGTATATTGTCAAGAATTATCAGAAAAATTCAAATCTTCATCCCTATGGACCTTCTATTCCATGCTGAAAAGTACGCTAAGTATTAATACCCTATGGTTTCAGGTTCAGGTTTACACTCATGTGATACTATTATCACATTCGGCTTCGCCTCGTGTCATAAACCCACATTCGTGTTTTAATACCCCTTATTATACAACAGTTGCATAAATAACTATTAGATTTTCGTGTTGCTCACAAATATAATTTGATTCCTTTTTTTATTGAATAGTTACCGTTTTGTTCACATACAAGTAAACGCTTTAGAACCAATTTCCTATGTAAGTAGTTACCTACCTAGCCTAATAACTTACCAATAGCCTGAGTAAGTGTACGCACTTGTTAACGTTAATGTTTGTATATAAAATAGCTGACCCCCGCGGCTTCGCTCCCGTCAAAATTGTATCCTATGTTACTCGGGATTAATATAGCTTTCCATAGGTGAAAGAATTTTTTAAATCGGTCCAGTAGTTTCGGAGCCTACTTGGTACAAACAAACAAACAAAAATTTTTTTCCTCTTTATAATATTGGTATAGACTAGATACTTATTTATACCAAACGAACAAACAAAAATCATTTCCTAAGAGTTCGTCAAGTCAACTTTAAATAAACAAACAAAAAATACCACTAAAGAGTAAACAAAGAGGTAGGTACCTAGGTAACCTAGATTTGTTTTCATTTGTTAAGTACCTAACAAAATGACGGACTAAAATATACATTTTCTATCTACCTACTTGACCGTGTAATCATATGCATCAAACATAAGGCAGATTACGTGGTCAAGTAGGTGGTAATATTATAGTGACAGTGGCAAGCCGACAACCCTAGCGCGTCACTCTGCGACAGACAGCGATAGAGTTACGCGTTAGAAGAGAGCGGCAACGTTTAGGTGAATATCGCGTTAGGTACTGAGCGAAACTTAAAGAAGCTCTTCCGACTCTTCAAAAATACATTAATATTTTCTGTTTTTATTAACCTATTTTTTAGGGTTTCGTAGTCAACAAGGAACCCTTATAGTTTTGCCTTGTCCGTATGTCCGTCCGCAGCTTAGCTCAGAGACTATTAGTACTAGAAAGCTATAATTTAGCATGGATATACATTTTCGTACCACTTGCTCAAAAAAGTGACATTCTCTGCCACAAAAAGCGAACATAACAATAGTCATTTTTAATCTGTTAAAAACAGGGAAAGAAAATTGTACTGAATTTCATTCATCCTCTAGGGGGAGAATGTGATTTAAATTTGGAATACTTACCGAAATTTATACTGAACTACATCTGTGTTTACACCATTGCGTTTGTATATAAAGCATTATACATCTTTTTGAAAAAGGAATACGCTTTTATTATGCAGTTATGATTATTAAATAAAATTAAGAAAACCGACGAGGCCGTATGAGCTTGATGCCTTTGCTTTTCCGACAAAAAAATATTAGTCTAGGAATTTGCCGCGTTTTTGTTTTATTCAAATACATAAACGTTAAGTTTATTTTACTTTAAATTGTCATTATCTATCCATATATATAAAAGAAAGACGGGTTTGTTACAACACTTATAACTCGAGATCTGCTGGACCAATTTACATGGTTTTTGATTCGTTGGATTTGTCTCCGCCCCGAATAGCAGAATACATCTTAAAAACGTAGGTAGGGTAGGTAGGTAGCCAGTTGACGCGAAGCCGCGGGGGTCAGCTAGTTTTTAATAAATGCTTATCTCATATTATTATTGTGTTAATTTTTTCGCAAATGGTACGAAAATTAGAGTATTTTCGTCGGTGATAAAGCTGTCTTAGTCTTGGGTGAACTTAGATCCCTCGCTACACTCAGGACTCGTCAGACTCAGGAATCTACTGGCTGCCAATGGTGGAACGCCGTGTTTTGGTCCAAATATACTTACTAACGGTTTATGATCTGTTCGTAAAGTAAAGCTTCGGCCATGAACAAACTGATTGAACAGGAGGGGCGCGATCTTTGAATTCGCTCCTTTGTGTGCGGCGTGTTTTATATCCCTGCACTCGATCCATGGTGGAGGGTAGGATGAATAATGTAACAATATGAAAATAAAAACATTAAACTGACATGTCCACAACTAAGGTAAAATAACACACTGTGCTTTGGCTTCAGCAGCTTTGGTTGAAGTTGGGCCAAAGTTTAAGCCAAAGTCATAGATTTCTAGCAAATGCTAGTGAACTCCAACTCTAACGAATGCGTGATGGACTAGGTAACAGGCAGGGGCAGAGGTTGAACACCATTGTGCCGATCAGTCGCCATCGCCAGAAAATAGGCATGCCAAAAAAAAACCCAGTTTGGATTGAATTTCTTAGGGTTATTCAACCTTCAGCTTTGGACAGCTATTGCTCCTAGTTTATTGACAATGGAAACTTATTTATTGGTGCAATAGTCTTTAAAAAAAACATTATAATAAAGAGAGAGCCCGAATTTTGTGTGATTTTTAGACTTGTAGGTCAATATCTGGAACCACTACACCTATTTAAAAAATCTTTTACCATTTGAAAGGTACATTATCCCAGATGGTTAAAGTTTACAAATTAATATGAGCCAGACATAGCCGAGGCGGGCCACTAGTTACATTATAAAATTACAAAACTAAAAATTCTGCAAATAATCTATTAAAGGATGATCTTTTTATGTAACTGTTTTGTTTTATTTTACAGCTGCACTATTTAAGGCACTAGGAGCGACCCCTGCTTCTACAGCACCTTTTTTATTTGGTGGGCCAGGCTCCGGTACTACTGCTGCTAAACCTACAACAGGTACCGTATGCTCAATGTCCACTTGTAAGATTTATTGTGAAAGTCTAATTTAAATATTGACCAATTCATGTTATCCTCAGGTTTTGGAAATACCTCATTTAGAAAGAAAGAAAAAAAGAAAGACAGAAAACTGCAATATTTAATACTCAAATATAGACACAATGTGAAATTTTGTACTACACCAACATTTGGCAACACTGCGCCAACATTTGGCAGCACTGCAACAACATTTGGTAGTGCAGCACCAACATTTGACAGTGCAGCACCAAAATTTGACAGTGCAGCACCAACATTTGAAAGTGCAGCACCAACATTTGACAGTGCAGCACCAACATTTGATACTAACACTGTTGGTAGTGGTGCCAGTGGCAGTTTTGGTCAATCATTTGGAACTAAGACAAGCACTGAATTCACTGGTTTTGGCAATACCAATGGATCAGCACCGCAGTTTGGGCAGGTATTCATTTTAATGTTAATATTTAACTATAAACCATACTCTTTTGGCCCAGTGGCCCAGTAGTAACGACCGCGGCTTACAATTAGTAGGTTATGGGTTCGATCCCAGGCAGGTACTTTAATTTGTGTATAATATTTCATCACCACTGCTCTCAAAACGGCGAAGGTAAACATCGTGAGGAAACCGGCATGTCCTCGAACCAAAATTCGAAGATATATGACATCGACCAAACGGCACTGGGCCCGCGTGGTGGATTACGGCCCATTCCCTCTCAAAAAGAGGAGGCCTGTTTCCTAGCAGTGACAACTTTAAAAGGCTGATGATGATGATCCACTTATACCATAGTTATACCCTGTAATATTTTGTTCAAGAGCCTAAAACGTTATTGGGATGACCCTTTGTAGCCTGCTCTGTTGACTGTAGCAACAACAACAGCCGCAAGGTCCATCGTCTGCTCACGAAGCGCTAGTAGCTGCGGTGTTCGCGATATATTGCGACTTGAATTTTTGTTTTTTTTTTAAGAATTAAAATTTATTAGTCTTCAGATCATACATGCATCCCTGTGTGTAATATTTTTCTGTATACGATTATCATTTCGTCTTCGATCGGGTACTTATTAAGCGGACAATCAGCCTCCATTGGCTCTAGAGTTGCCTTCACATTGAAATTAGCTGAGGACGTAGCTTCTTTATAATCATAATCATAATCATTTATTTGCTAATATGGGTAATTACATGAAGTTGTTAAAAAATCTTTAGAGCAGCACTATTCTTGCTCGGATTGTCCACGTCTCAAATCTATAGAGGATTTGCTCGGCACGTGATTAAATTAATTTTAATTAAATTACGACTATATCCGGGTTGTATAACGATGAATGTGATTTTCTATAGATGAAGTTCGACATCGGCTGTCAGTCGGCGGAGGCGATACAGCAAGCGGCCGACGAGTTGGCCGAGCAGCATCAGCCCACCTTGCTGCAGGTACTTGTAGACCAGCACTTAGGCCCGGACTCCACCAAAGCGGAGACGAGACGAGCGGAGAAATGTTTTTTAAACATTCAATAGAATATCGTTATTCACACATCTTTCGTCTCCGCTTTGGACTTCTGCGCACATCTCCGCTTTGGTGGAGTCCGGCAGGCTTATTACTCTTTTGCAAGAGCAAAACGATAGCAATCAAACGCTTTATGTCAGAAAAGTCGGAATTACCTGCAGTGTAGGTATGGTAGGTCCTACACAATCGTTTGCTAAGTGCTCGCTGTTTGTCAAATGAACTTATTTAAAAAATCCGCCGCCAACAACTCTAAAACTTTTGTATTGAAGAGAAATTATTGCTCAATATTCGCTATCTTTATGCTGTTGCAAAAGAAATATAATAAGCCTGCGGGCCTTACTGTAGAAATGTAGTTTTTGCCTACTTGGTGCTATGGTGACCTCACACCTTTCTCGCAATGATAGGATATGGTAAAAGTAAGTCTAGGATTATATAAACTGCCGAGCAATGAAAAAGTTCCACCCACAAAATGCCGACAAACACCTTAATATCTCCTAAGACATAGAACCTAGGTTCATAAATTAAAAAGTATAATGAAATCTATTTTATTATGAAAACTTAAACTCTTTTAAATACTGGTATTTTTGAAGTCATGGATAAAAAAATAGAAAAAAAATTTGGGGTTTGAAAATTTCGGCATACTGTTTCGTTTTTAACCGACTTACAAAAAAAGGAGGAGGTTCTATGTTCGACTTTATGTATGTTTTTTTTTTTTTTTTGTGTATGTTCACCGATATCTCTGTCAATTGTGGACCGATTTCGAAAATTCTTTTTTTGTTTGAAAGAGTATGTTTCGAAATTGGTCCCATTTTAATTTGGTGAAGGTCTGATGAAGAACTTCGGAGATACACAACAGAACTCTTCAATAAATAACGGCAAAACTCTCGGGATTGCTGCAATCGCATGTCTGTTTGTTGTTTATACCATTTCATAACATAACATCACGCCAGTACGCTCTAAAGGGGTACACAGATCTCTCATTTCACCGGTTATGTTCAAGTTTCATATTATTCGGTTAATCTATTCTGGAGTTATAGGGACCTTAATAAACAACTTGCTATTAGGTAAGTAAAACTAAAAAGGGAAAAATAAAAAACTTTTTTGCAAAAAAATACTACCGACTTCCAAATGAAAAACTACAAAGTGAAAAATAACTTAACTTTTGGAAGTCGGTGTCCATATCGCAAAAATATTGTACCTACGAAAGACACCGACTTCCAAAAGTTAAGTTATTTTTCACTTTGTAGTTTTTCATTTGGAAGTCGGTAGTATTTTTTTGCAAAAAAGTTTTTTATTTGTTTTGCTTTTGATTTCATTCTTGTTTTCGCCGTTGTGAAAGAATTCTTAAATAGTAAAGTCTTACGGCTCTCGTACCCATAAATCAGAGTGTACGACTAAACGCCGACAGACACTACGCCGACAGACTGAACACCGACAAGACTTTACTTCGACGGGACTCCTTGCCGACAGGACTCTTCGCCGACAGGTCATAATATAATAAATACATACATAATCATGCCTCTATCACCCGAGGATTGTACGAGAATCATCACTATGGTGGAATTAGGGACCAGCCAAAGAAATACGGCCAGAATAATGGGCGTGACACATACTACTGAGAAGACCAGGTACTAGCAAGCCAAGGTGCACAACAGTCAGAGAAGATCGTTTCATTGCGGCAGCCATGTTAAGAAATCGACATCAGACGGGAGTTGCGGTTCAACAACAACTTCTGCAAGTTCGAAGGGAGCCAATAAGCGAGTGGACAGTCAGGAGACGTCTTGCCGAAAGAGGATTGAAGCCTTACAGGCCAGCAAATGGCCCAAAACTGGAACGGCATCATAAAGTTGCCCGATTGCGATACGCCCGTAAGCATACCAGGCCCCTCAGAAAGTATTGCGAAAAAAAGTTTTTATATATGGGAGACTGGCCAGTTATAATGTTTTTCGAAAATATGATTATTTATAAGTAAAAATAAGTAAGTTCCAATTTCAAAATTTCCCTCCACATTTTTTGCGAGTTAATTCAAAGTATTGTGTCTCACTGAAATATGGATCTGCGCCGGGAACATTTTAGAGCTATGATTTTATACGATTTCAAGTGTCGCCTGAAACCGGATGAATCGTACGATAGACTTCAAATGGCATTCATGGATGAAGGCCCTTCCAAGGCAACCGTGTATCGTTGGTATAACGAATTCAAGCGCGGTCGACCAACTTTGGGGGATGACGAAAGAAGCGGTCGCCCTTTGACGGCTGTTACCGAAGAAAACGTGCTAGCAGTGAAAAATTTAATCCAAGACAATAGGCGAATTACATATCAGGAGATTCAACACATATTGAAGATTGGATCGGGAAGCGTTCACGAGATTCTACACAGCCATCTTCGCGTGAGGAGGATAGTATCACGCTGGGTGCCGCACAACCTCACCGATGCTCAGAAGCAGGCCCGGGTGGAATGGTGCCGTGATATGCTTAACAAATTTGAAGCAGGCTCGTCTCGGCGTGTTTACGACATCGTTACAGGTGATGAGTCCTGGATTTATCAATACGACCCAGAAACCAAGCGCCAGTCGACTGTTTGGGTGTTTCAAAATGAGCCAACGCCTACCAAAGTGAAGCGATCTAGAAGCGGGGGTAAGATTTTGATCGCTAGCTTTTTTAATTTGACTGGCCACTTGGTATCAATTCCCTTACGGGATCAAAGAAGCATTAATGCCGAATGGTATACTACCAAATGTTTGCCAGAAGTTTTCTCTGTTATAAGCAACAAGCGACCAAACACAGGGCTCCGCGGGCTACTGCTCCACCACGACAATGCACCTGCGCACACCGCACTCAAAACGAGGGACTTCCTGGACAGCACGCCAGTCAAACTCCTGGGTCACCCTCCTTACAGCCCTGATCTAGCACCGTGTGACTTCTTTTTATTCCCAAAAATAAAAAATCAGCTCAAAGGGATACAATTTTCGTCGCCGGAAGATGCGCTGGCTGCGTTCGAGCAGGCTGTAAACGAGGTGTCTGCGGCGGACTGGAAAAAGTGTTTTGAAAACTGGTTTAGGCGCATGAATCTTTGTATAGAGGCTGGTGGAAAGTACTTTGAAAAGATTTAATAAAAATATATGTACGTATAGAAAAAATTTTTTTAGTTTCGCAAAACTTTCTGAGTGTCCCATGTACAGAATAGGGTGAGGACGAACGGGGCAGAGTGATGTTCTCTGATCAGTCAAGATTTATGCTGTACCATCATGATGGGAGGAAAAGAGTATACCGAGGACCAGGACAACGTTTTGCACAAGCATGTTTTGAAGAAAAAGTGTCACACGGCGGAGGTACCGTTCACGTGTGGGCTGGTATCTCTGCAGAGGGTCGAACAGCGTTAGTTCCAATCGAGAACGGGAACCTAACTGCTGTGAGATACATCAATGAGATTCTCAATGAACATGCTGGTCCGTTTTTGGCCAATATGGGCGACAATGCAGTGTTCATGCACGATAATGCACAGGCCCACACTGCTCAAGTTGTAAATAAGTATCTTCAGGACGTAGAAATCCACAAAATGGAGTGGCCCGCAAGGAGCCCCGATTTGAATCCTATTGAGCATGCTTGGGACGAGCTTGACAGACGTGTGAGAAAACTTCGTGACTTCAATTACGCGCTCATCCAAGAATGGGAGAACATTCCTCAGCATATGCTGAGGAATCTGGTATACAGCATGCCCAATCGCGTAAAAGCTGTCTCAATACAGCTTCTACGCGATTGGGCATGCTGAATGGAGAGTGAGAGAGAGAGAGTGCACATAGAGGAAACACCAAGTACTGAGTTATCAAAACTTACGTTTACACCTAATAAAACCCCTACTTAGAGATTTGGTTTTATTTGCCAAATGGCAATTTTTTAAAACATTTAATTTGAAATTTGAACACAATATTTACGTTTTTAGTTGGTAATATTCTGACGCGCTATTAAATGTACTTCAATATTGCAGACGGCGTCATTAAGCTAGCCTTTACCGTTTAGGAGTAATTTGGTGCCAAATGTCACTGGAACTTTTTCATTGCTCGCGAGTGTATAAAGGAAACGACTATATTGAATCACTATACAACACTTAGAAACATGAAATACTAAATTATGGTAAACTATGTAACTAAATTAATGGTAAAATGGTTATGGTTTTGGTTATGAGTACGTGGTGTCTCTGACGAGATCTAAACGCGAACAGGCCCACATTTTGGTAACCCAGCGAATGTGCATACTAGCGTTCGATGCAATTGGATTGGCTATTTGACAGATGTTAGAAAAGTATTGTAAAATATTGTAAATTTTATTTTATACCTCTTATAAATATCTTTTTCTTAAAAAAGCGTTAATAAAAAGAAAATAAAACCGTAACAATTTGAAAGGC